>JAYESD010000002.1:49286896-50758694 GCA_036927565.1 Tuctoria greenei
ACCAGTTGCTCGTGAAACTCCACCCCAACCTTGTAACACCCTCATTTTCATGCATCATGCCCTACATGCACTCATATACATGTTTAACATTAACCCATAACAAGAGGAACAAGTTTAAAATTTATTTGGAGCAAAACCGCACTTAAAAATGTAGGAAAGTGCGGACTAGTCCGGTTTTGCTGAGGACTAGTCCAATTTCTCTCTGTCTAAAAACGGACTTGTCCGTTTTTGCTGCGGATTAGTCCGATATTTGCCTCTGGACAACTTCGGACTTGTCCGATCTTGTGTGGACTAGTCCGATATTCCATAAATCCTTTGAAATTTGCTAAGTCCCTGGACTTTTCCGGACTAGTCCGGTGTTCCAGCGGACTTGTCCGTTTTCCTTTCTGACTAAGATCGGACTTGTCCGATTTTAGGCCAGACTTGTCCGATTTTCTCTCTGGACGACTTCGGACTAGTCCGGTCCTTTCCGGACTTGTCCGATATTTCGTGACTCCGAGATTGACCTTTTGTTTTACGACTTGTTTCTTGGGTTTCACGTTAAGTGGGCCTAGGTACGTCGTGCCTAACTCTTTTAGAGCCCATGTGGGACTCTAAACCGGCCTCTACTCCTCTCAAACTCGAAATCCATCTAACCCTAGCCTCCACCTCTATATAAACAGCCCAACCCCTTGGTTTGACATCTATTTGCCACTTTTCCACCCACCCAAACCCTAGTTCGTGGGGAGCCACCATCAAGGAGGGAGGAGAAGATCCCAAGCAAGAAGAAGAAGAGGAGGAAACGAAAGAGGATCAAGATCTCCACCAAGTTTCGTCCTTCACCACCAATTCATCTCCAAGTTCATCACCAACCCTATATCACCTAGATCCAAGTGCTACCTCCAAGTTTCTTGATTCATTGGAGTTCTAAACACCTGGTATACCTTCTATTCTCTTTTCCTTACGTGAATTCAACCCCTAATCTCCGAATTTACGTCGATCTAGAAAACCCTAATCTGCTAATCTCGCGGAATGCGGACTTGTCCGGTCCCTAGCGGACTAGTCCGATCTCCCTGGTTAAATTGTGTTATATTGACTCTAAAATTTGATCTAATCGAATCCAAACCTGTATAAACTTGTTAAAAGCTATTAGAACTAGTTAGTGATCATTAAAAGCAATCTAGTAACAAGTTCTACCTTGCATTTGCATTAATCATGCATGTCATGACATATTGAGTAATATTTGTGCACTCTTTGATTGTGTTTCTTGTCTTGTATGTTTATTGTGTGGATTAGACGGATTTGCGCTAGAGAGTGCCGCGGAGGATCTTCAGCACCAAGAGTTTGAAGGCTTTGACCCTAATCAACAGCAAGAGCAAGGCAAGTGTCCTTGAAGCATATTGATCCTGTTTTAAAATAAATGTTTTGTTTGCAAAACTGCATGCTGTGTCAATTTGACGGGAATCTTATGGTAGGAAGTTTACTAGATTTGCTAAACCACCCTTGTCACCTGGAATTTATGGTAGAGAGTCGGGAAGGGTTTTTACCTTTTTGCTTCGCTTAATTAATTGGGATGGCAAACAACACTACACATTTAATTATGCATCAATGCTATTCTGGTTAATGTGAACTGGTCAATACGATGGGTGATCTAAGCAAGCCTGGTTCATGGATGGGTTGGATGTTATGGTGGTTTGCTTGCCTTAGATCTAAGGACCAGTTCATGCGAGAATAAGCCAGGACTACAGTGCCACCACGAGGCCAAGTATGGGTGCGGCGTAGCTGATTAATTAGGGCTTTGCTAGTGCTGTTTGGACCATTGTGGATGCTCGGGGAAGGGGTAGTCGGATTGGGTTGTATTCGAGGATATAATGAATTATGTAATAAGAGCACTTATTTAATAATTTGAGCTGTGGTAATTATCTGTTTATCATTTGTGAATCACTAGTGTATGTGTGATGAACATCCTGGGCACACATACGCATTAGCTTGGTTCATTTTCGGAACCGGGCGTCACAGATTGGTATCAGAGCCACAGGTTGACCGTAGGATGCAGCCTAGATAGAATGGACACTTTAGAGCACATAGGAGCACTTAGGAATCGATTTGATTTTGTTGGTGTGCTGTTTGCTATATATATTGTTTGTTTGTGTGCTTAATAGAGGATTTTGGCATGCTTTAGCATTGCCATGTCCACCTAGGCTAGTGTAGCTAGTTGGTTAGCTTCATATCCCTTGATGCATATAGTTGGGGACGTTCTCTAATTCTTACCTATTGCTTTTCTTCAGATGGTGAGGACTCGCAACCAGAGGGATGTCAATGATGAGGGGGAGAACAATCGAGTGCCTCAGAACAACATCGGACAAGGATCTACTCAGGGAGGTATCAACATCGAGCAGCTATTGGCCATGCAAAACCAGCTCATGCAGACCATGATACAGACTATGGGACAGCTGCAGGCTGGCAATATCAACAATCAGCCCAACATGCCTCCACCGCCACCCCCACCTCCTCATAACCGGTTGGGAGAGTTTATGAGGACTAGGCCGCCAACCTTTGCTCAAGCCGCAAACCCTATGGATGCGGATGATTGGCTCAAGTCCGTGGAGAAGAAGCTAGCTATTGTCCAATGTAGTGACCGGGAGAAGGTGCTATTTGCTTCTCATCAACTAGTTGGAGAAGTTGTGGATTGGTGGGATTCTTATTGCAATGCTCATGAGAATCAAGAGAGAATCACTTGGGCCGAATTCAAGGAGAATTTTTGTTCTTATTATGTTTCGGAAGGTGTTATGCTCTTGAAGAGGCAAGAATTTGAGAATTTAAGGCAAGGAAGATCAAGCGTGAGTGAATATCTCAATAAATTCACTCAACTCTCAAGGTATGCGCCTGAGGATGTTAGTCGGGACAGCCGGAAGCAATACTTGTTCATGAGGGGCTTGAACAATGAGATCCAAGTGCAACTACTCAACTGCGATTATGCCAATTTTAAGAAACTTGTGGACAAAGCAATTGTGGTTGAGAACAAGATCCGTGAGATGGAGCAAGAAATCAAGAGGAAGGTGCCATATCAAGGATAGCAACAAGGAAGTAATGTGCGCCCTCGCTTTGCGCCGTCCAATGCGCCTCATTACAACTCCTCTATTCCTACTCAGCGCCCTGGTTATGCACCGCGCCCAACTCAGTTTGTGCAGCAGCGCCCTGTTATGCAAGCACCTAGGCCTCCAATGCCTTATGCACCTCGTGCTGATTTTCCTGGAGCCAATGTTCAAAACCAAGCCCGTCCCAATAATTCTGGTGGAGTTAAGAAGTGCTATACTTGTGGAGAAGCTGGACACTTTGCGCATCAATGTCCTAAGTCAGGCCTTGGTCAAGGAAGCAATGCACCGAGGCAAAACCCAAGACCCAATGGAGGACAGCCACAAGGGAACAGTAGACAACAGAATTTTGCTCGTGGCAACGTGAACCATGTCTCTACGGAGGATGCTCAACAAGCGGATGACGTGGTCATTGGTATGTTTCTCGCCAACTCCAACCCCGCGACTATGTTATTTGATTCTGGAGCATCGCATTCATTCATTGCATCGAAGTATGTTGCCAAGTATAGTTTGCCTATCTCTCATATGAAGTTTACTCTATTGGTTAAGTCTCCTGGAGGAGAGATGAGGACAAATATAGTATGTCCAAAAGTAAGCCTTAGGATAAGGGGGGTAGACTTCTCCGCCAACCTTATAGTTTTGGATTCTCAAGGATTGGACATTATACTTGGTATGGACTGGTTGAGGAAGCACAATGGAGTTATTGAGTGTGCCACAAAGACGGTGAAGTTGACTAATGAGGAAGGGATCGCCGTAGAATTTGAAGCATCCCAAACCGCACCGAAGCAATTGGAGCTGAATCATGTGGACGGTGCCGCAATTGAGGAGATTCTGGTAGTGTGTGAATTTTTGGATGTTTTTCCGGACGAATTGCCAGGTATGCCACCCGATAGAGAAATTGAGTTTGTTATTGATTTAATACCTGGAACTGCACCTATAGCTAAGAGGCCGTATAGGATGCCTCCTATGGAATTAGCGGAGCTCAAGAAGCAAATTCAAGAGCAATTAGAGAAGGGTTTTATTCGCCCTAGCTCTTCGCCTTGGGGAGCGCCCGTTCTATTTGTGGACAAGAAGGACGGATCCCAAAGGATGTGCGTGGATTACCGAGCTCTCAACGAGGTAACAATCAAGAACAAGTACACCTTGCCCCGCATAGAAGACTTGTTTGATCAGATGAAGGGTGCTTGTGTCTTCTCCAAGATTGATTTGAGGTCGGGGTACTTTCAAATGAAGATTAGACCATCGGACATACCCAAGACAGCTTTTAGGACACGGTATGGATCTTATGAGTACACCGTGATGTCTTTTGGATTGACAAATGCACCTGCCTACTTTATGTACCTCATGAATAAGGTCTTCATGGAGTACTTAGATAAGTTCGTTGTGGTGTTTATTGATGATATTATGATCTACTCGAAGGATGAGAAGGAACATGAGGAACACTTGAGGCTTACGTTGCAGAAATTGAGGGAGCATCAGTTGTATGCCAAGTTCAACAAGTGCCAGTTTTGGTTGAAAGAGGTGCCATTCTTGGGTCATATAATCTCAGGAGGAGGAGTATCAGTTGACCCCGGAAAAGTAAGAGACGTGTTGAAATGGGAACCGCCACAAAATGTCAAGGAAATAAGGAGTTTTCTTGGGATGGCTGGATATTACCGTCGGTTTATCAAGGATTTTTCCAAGATAGCCAAGCCTATGAAGGAGTTGCTAATGAAGGGAAAGGTGTTCCAATGGACTGAAGCTTGTCAAAACAGTTTTGATGAGTTGAAGAAGAGGTTAACAACAGCCCCAGTTTTGTTATTGCCGGATGTAAGCAAGAGTTTCGACATCTATTGTGATGCATCGAGACAAGGACTTGGGTGTGTATTAATGCAAGAAGGTCAAGTGGTCGCCTATGCATCAAGAAAATTGAAGAAACATGAGCAGAATTACCCAACACATGATTTAGAACTTGCAGCCGTGGTACATGCATTGAAGATTTGGAGACACTATATTCTTGGACATAGGTGTGAAATTTACACGGATCATAAGAGTTTGAAGTATATTTTCACACAAACGGATCTGAACTTGAGGCAACGAAGATGGTTGGAGCTCATCAAAGATTATGATTTGGGAATCAACTATCATCCAGGAAAAGCCAATGTAGTGGCCGATGCTTTGAGTAGAAAAGGAGTAAGTCATCAACTCACGGTTCAAGAGTTACCATTCGAGTTATGTAAGGAGTTTGAACGGTTGAACCTCGGATTTGTAAATCAGACGGAGATGATGGAGTTAAACCAAACCTTAGAGCAAGAAATTCGAGAGGCCCAAACCGCAGATGAAGAGATCAATGAAATCAAGGAAAGGACTAAGGAAGGGAGAGAATTCAGATTTGATGAGGACGAACATGGTACCTTATGGCTTGGAAAGAGGATCGTTGTGCCTAATGTAAAACATATTTGGGAGACAATATTAAAGGAGGCACATGACTCGCCTTACTCGATTCACCCCGGATGTACGAAGATGTACAAGGACTTGAAGGCTTGCTATTGGTGGGATAGCATGAAAAAGGACATAGTTGAATATGTGGCATTGTGTGATGTGTGTCAACGAGTCAAGGCGGAACATCAAAGGCCAGCTGGACTATTACAACCATTAAAGATTCCGGAATGGAAGTGGGAAGAAATTGGTATGGACTTCATAGTTGGGTTACCACGTACTCAGTCCGGGTATGACTCGATTTGGGTAATTATGGATCGCTTAACCAAGTCAGCTCATTTTGTCCCTGTGAAGACCAAGTATACAGCTGCACGATTGGCTGAAATATACATGGAGCATATTGTGTGCTGACATGGAGTACCGAAGAAGATAGTCTCGGATAGAGGTTCTCAATTTACTTCCAGGTTTTGGCAAAAATTGCATGAAGCTTTGGGAATGAGGTTGAATTTTTGTTCAGCATATCATCCTCAAACGGATGGACAAACCGAGAGGACCAATCAGATTTTGGAGGACATGTTAAGAGCTTGTGCTTTAAAGCATGGGAAAAGTTGGGACAAAAGCTTGCCATACGCGTAATTTTCATACAACAATAGTTACCAAGCAAGCTTGAAGATGTCACCATATGAAGCACTTTATGGGAGGAAGTGTATGACACCTTTATTCCGGAATGAAGCAGGAGAAACTCAAGTATTTGGTCCAGATGTGTTGCAAGAAGCCGAAAAGCAAGTCCAAATAATTCGTGAAAACTTGAGGGCTGCCCAATCAATACAAAAAGGCTATGCGGACAATAGGAGAAGGAAATTAGCCTTTGAAATAGGAGATTTCGTTTACCTCAAGGTGTCACCAATGAGAGGTCATAAGAGGTTTAACATAAGGGGTAAGCTCGCACCTCGTTATATTGGACCATTCAAGATTTTGGACAAAAGAGGAGAAGTATCATATAAGTTGGAGATGCCAGCTCATCTTTCAGACGTACATGATGTGTTTCATGTTTCCTAGCTCAAGAAGTGCTTGAGAGTACCGGAAGGACAAGTACCAATGGAAGGATTGGAATTAGAGGAAGAATTGACGTATGCCGAGCAACCGGTCAAAATCTTGGAAACTAAGGAGAGAGTCACAAGGAACAAGGTCATTAGATGGTGTAAAGTTCAATGGAAGCACCACACAGAAAAAGAAGCGATGTGGGAATTGGAGGATGAACTCAAGAAGGACTTTCCCTATCTCTTCTCCTCCGCGTCGAATCTCGAGGGCGAGATTCATTTTAAGGGGGGTAGGTTTGTAACACCCTCATTTTCATGCATCATGCCCTACATGCACTCATATACATGTTTAACATTAACCCATAACAAGAGGAACAAGTTTAAAATTGATTTGGAGCAAAACCGCACTTAAAAATGTAGGAAAGTGCGGACTAGTCCGATTTTGCTGAGGACTAGTCCGATTTCTCTTGTCTAAAAACGGACTTGTCCATTTTTGCTGCGGATTAGTCCGATATTTGCCTCTGGACAACTTCGGACTTGTCCGATCTTGTGCGGACTAGTCCGATATTCCATAAATCCTTGGAAATTTGCTAAGTCCATGGACTTTTCCGGACTAGTCCGGTGTTCCAGCGGACTTGTCTGTTTTCCTTTCTGACTAAGATCGGACTTGTCCGATTTTAGGCTAGACTTGTCCGATTTTCTCTCTGGACGACTTCGGGCTAGTCCGGTCCTTTCCGGACTTGTCTGATATTTCGTGACTCCGAGATTGACCTTTTGTTTTACGACTTGTTTCTTGGGTTTCACGTTAAGTGGGCCTAGTTACGTCGTGCCTAACTCTTTTAGAGCCCATGTGGGACTCTAAACCGGCCTCTACTCCTCTCAAACTTGAAATCCATCTAACCCTAGCCTCCACCTCTATATAAACAGCCCAACCCCTTGGTTTGACATCTATTTGCCACTTTTCCACCCACCCAAACCCTAGTTCGTCGGGAGCCACCATCAAGGAGGGAGGAGAAGATCCCAAGCAAGAAGAAGAAGAGGAGGAAACGAAAGAGGATCAAGATCTCCACCAAGTTTCGTCCTTCACCACCAATTCATCTCCAAGTTCATCACCAACCCTAGATCACCAAGATCCAAGTGCTACCTCCAAGTTTCTTGATTCATTGGAGTTCTAAACACCTGGTATACCTTCTATTATCTTTTCCTTATGTGAATTCAACCCCTAATCTCCGAATTTACGTCGATCTAGAAAACCCTAATCTGCTGATGTCGCGGAGTGCGGACTTGTCCGGTCCCTAGCGGACTAGTCCGATCTTCCTGGTTAAATTGTGTTATATTGACTCTAAAATTTGATCTAATCGAATCCAAACCTGTATAAACTTGCTAAAAGCTATTAGAACTAGTTAGTGATCATTAAAAGCAATCTAGTAACAAGTTCTACCTTGCATTTGCATTAATCATGCATGTCATGACATATTGAGTAATATTTGTGCACTCTTTGATTGTGTTTCTTGTCTTGTATGTTTATTGTGTAGATTAGACGGATTTGCGCTAGAGAGTGCCGCGGAGGATCTTCAGCACCAAGAGTTTGAAGGCTTTGACCCTAATCAACAGCAAGAGCAAGGCAAGTGTCCTTGAAGCATATTGATCCTGTTTTAAAATAAATGTTTTGTTTGCAAAACTGCATGTTGTGTCAATTTGACGGGAATCTTATGGTAGGAAGTTTACTAGATTTGCTAAACCACCCTTGTCACCTGGAATTTATGGTAGAGAGTCGGGAAGGGTTTTTACCTTTTTGCTTCGCTTAATTAATTGGGATGGCAAACAACACTACACATTTAATTATGCATCAATGCTATTCGGGTTAATGTGAACTGGTCAATACGATGGGTGATCTAAGCAAGCCTGGTTCGTGGATGGGTTGGATGTTATGGTGGTTTGCTTGCCTTAGATCTAAGGACCGGTTCATGCGAGAATAAGCCAGGACTACAGTGCCACCACGAGGCCAAGTATGGGTGCGGCGTAGCTGATTAATTAGGGCTTTTCTAGTGCTGTTTGGACCATTGTGGATGCTCGGGGAAGGGGTAGTCGGATTGGGTTTGTTGATGATTGGTGGGACTACCCTGGGATCCGAATGGCTCAAGAGGGGGCCCTTGGTTGAAGATGTGCTCAGCTGGAGGCATCGCCACCGGTGAAACCTCAGTGGGGTCTAAATAGGCTAGTAATCCCTTTGTAAAGGCTATTTTGTGATCTCTTGGCCACACACCAACGGAAGTGTGTAATGTGACCGACGGCTCATGGGCATAAGGGAGGTTCTTAGTCGCCGAAGGGTGATGAAATCACGAACACGTGGGTAAAGAGGTACAAACTCTGCAGAGTTAATTAAAACTATCATGATAGCCGTGCTACCGGTTATGAGCACCTGGACAACTTCCATGATTAGAGGGAAATTGAGATTTGGGATGGTTATGGTTATGGTTTGGTAATGGTTATGGTTGATATTATGATTATGGTTATGGTTATGGATGGAATTATGGTTTATGACATTGATTATGGTTATTGGCAATGGTAAATTATGGACAGGTATTATTATGGTTACGTGGTTTATGATGGGATTACTTCACATACATATAATATATTGCTTTTCAAATGTTTTACTATACTTTTCAGCACTTAGCCATTATTATTGTCGTCATTTGAATCAGCCACATGTCATACTTTCCACACTTGCTGAGTACGACATGTACTCACTCTTGCAATCCCCCCCCCAACAGTTGTAGGTCAGGATTGGGAGTTTAATGGTGATAATGCGGAGTTATAGGCCGTGTCTACCGTCAACTTTGCCTGTGGTGTTGCATGGAGCTGCGCTATCCCTTTTGCTTAGTTGCTTAATTAGTTTATTTCCGCTGCATTAGTTGAACTTGTCATAAATATTCATTAGAGGTTGTATTCGAGGATATAATGAATTATGTAATAAGAGCACTTATTTAATAATTTGAGATGTGGTAATTATCTGTTTATCATTTGTGAATCACTCGTGTATGTGTGATGAACATCCTGGGCACACATACGCGTTAGCTTGGTTCATTTTCGGAACCGGGCGTCACAAACCTCCTCACCGATCGTCTCGTAGAGGCAGTCAAGACGAGCGACCACAAAGCCTAACCCGAAGATGTAGTAGCCGGCGGAGTCCATGCTGGTGTGGTGGGGAGGGTCCCAAGTCCCAGTCGGCAATAGGACTAAGATGTATTACATCGTGCGCCATTTTGTCGAGCGCTTTTGCTTGCACGTCGGCGGTGAACAGGTTGCCAGTGACCTCCTTAAGCTTGCCGTCGAGTTTTTCAATGCGTTTCTCGATGAGGCGGACAGTCTCATCATAGTTAGATGAAAGAGGTGCAGGTGCCGCGGGCAGAGATGGGGGTGGGGGAGGTGCGGGCGCCGCCTCCAGTTCCACCGGCATTGGCAGTTCGATGACCTGGAGCACTTCAGTGCGGGGCTATCCATTTGTGCGGTGACAAAGGTGCGAACAAAGAGAGAGAGGTGGTCGACGGTGGTGCAGCGGAGAAGCAAGAGGAGAAGTTTGGAGGCTAAAATCGATCGAGAGCTGGGGCAGAGAAGAAGAGGACGCTGTGCCTTTATAGCAGGTCGTCGCCTAAGTGCGTGAGTGGAGATGATCGGACGCTTCAAAATTTGTGCTTTTGAATCGACGATCAGAGTTACTCCAAATCGCAGTTTGCCTCCTCTTAATTATCACAAAGGCTCGACATGTCCCATCAGCTAGTTTTTTAATTTGACACACAAAGGGCACAGGATATGCAATGGCCCACCTGACATACTTTGTAGGTCCGTCCCACGGTGTTCGTAGCATTTTGTGCGAATGATTTCAACGAGGTGCGGAGATTGACGTGAACGTGCGTGGCAATCAACCGAGAGTCCATATCTTTTTTTGAAGGATCCGACCGTTGCCGACCGAGAGTCCATATCGAACCGATGATAATTGTCGTGGTCATGTATCATGGTGGACACGAATATAATGCATGTGAAAGAGACTTGCGATCAAGCATGTTTGGTCACGTGTTGAGGATTTTTGTGCTCCCTTGTGGAGGAACATGTTAATTGGATGACATTGAGGATCGGATGTGGCGTACGTGTTTTCACAAGTGTGTTCATTTGTTACTAAAATCAGAACATGTAGCGGCTAGCACCTACACCTTTTGTTTCTTCAAAAGACGAGTACAGCGATACATAATGACAGCATACGATCGATTAATTTGATGAACCACGTACGTAGTGAGAGTTGTGTGCTTATTAGACGATGGTAGTCCACATTCTATCCTCGTACCATCGAGGGAACATCCTTGTGTCAAATTTGTTATCTCTATTGATGACAGGATAATATTCTTCATTAGTGTGGTAGATAAACTGCCATATAGGTTGAGAGCATACACATGCATGGTAGAGAATAAGATAAATATAGAAATACATATACATGGTAGGAAATATTCTATTCTTGGATTACATGTTTGGGGCGTAGCATGCATATGTACGTCTAACATCTATGTGAAAGACCTCGATCATGTTTGATGACATTACGTGTTTTCTCTTTTCGTTGAGAGATCGTCATGTTTGACGCTCGATGATCATGTTTGGGGCGTAGAATGCACGGACAACTAACATGCATGTGAAAGAACTCGATGCATGTGAAATAACATGCATGTTTTTAAAAGCAAGATATAGTGTTTCCTCAAGAAAAAATAATTTTATGAGAGATTTGGTGCACAAGCAAAAAAGCTAGAACTTGAGCGATGCACCTACAAATTCCATGTCGGGATGATCGATGGCAGCCGATCCGCAAACTCGGTGGTTAGATTAGTAGTCGCCGGAGAGCAGCTTGCAGCCGACCTCGAAGGAGATGAAGGCGTCGATGCACGCATAGCTGATCTGCTCGCCGAAGAGATTGTACGCGTCCCAGTTGCTCATCCTCACCCGGTAAGGCTTCTCCATGTCGGCGCCCATCACGGCACTCGCGATGTCCTTCAGCCCCGCGCGGCAGAGGCTCGGGTGATCCATCTGTTCTGCCGCGAGCTTGGCCAGGTCCGTCGTTTTGGCCACCTTCAGCTGCCAGTCCTTCCAAAGTCTATCGGCGTCACCCTCCATGCCCATGACAATGAAGCAGTAGTCGGAATTGCTGAGGAAATCTTCCAGCTCATCGGGGAAGTAGTAAGCGTGGATGACCTGGAAGATGAGGCAGTGGCGGCCGACGCAGAGCTGCAGAATGGCGATGGGGTTCTGGTCGGCAGAGTAGCTGGGGTGCCACTCAACGTCGAGCTCGACGACGAGCTGGTGAAGGCGCCGACGATGGATGGAGAGGACCACGTCGAGCCAGTCCTCCACGGCCTCACTGGAGGACGTCACGGTAGTCGTGATCACATCTTCCTCGAACGTCGCATTGTACACCTGAGTCCCCACCATTGGGTCCTCTCTCCTTGTCGTCCCTATGTTTGCCGTCTGCGGCGGCACGGCGCAACTTCTTTCTTATGCAAAACCTTCATCTACACCTTTAGTTTGGATTTTAATTAGAAACGATCCTGGATATATAACTGATGCAGTTGCGATATGAGCGGAGGAGTTTCCAAATTTGACAGGCCCGAGCCCGGAGTAAAGAGAGTAATGAAGATTTTTGAATCTGATATACTCTTTCTAATTTTTAATTATTATCGTTATGACCACCAGTTGCATTGTCTCAACCTAACACCACGTAAAAAAACAAGAACATTCACGACATACCCCGGGTCCAGCCACCACAGAGTAGCTAGTGTGAATGCATGCTGGAGAGATCAACGAAATCGGGAACTGACCAATAAAGATGGATGTCGGCAGTTCATGTATTGAAACGTGCGCCATCCTTTTTCATCTTCCCTTTTTCTTATACTGTACGTATTATTTTCCACCAATCTTCTAGCCCTCCTTTATTTGAAGTTGTACGGTTGGATCAGGATACATGGCCGGTGTGAGGCAAGAGCTGTGTGTGCAACACCAGGCGGAATGTTGTGGAGAGATGTTGCTCCCCTTTTTGAATTTGATGATGTTGAGGATCGGATGTGGCGTACATGTTTTGACAAGTGTGTTCATTTGTTTCTAAAATCTGAGCATGTAGCGGCTAGCGCCTACGATAGTCGTTTCGTCGAAAGGACGAGTACAGCATGGTTGAAAATTATATTGTAGCAAGGCATGCGATTAATTTGATGAACCGCGTACGTAGTGAGCTATTCCTAGGAGGTATTCTATCCTCGAACCCTCAAGGGAACATTCTTCATGTCAAACATGCACGACGAGAGTGAGGACAGCACTCGATGGACAGTGCTTTGTTAATCTGGGCTAAAGTTTTTTAGATAATAGATAATTGCACGCTTGCACAAAAGATCAGATTGCATGGCAGTTGTTGCCATTAAACCGACCTTTTCCTCAGTACAGAGTACGGCCACAGTGATACACCAAGTTGTGAAGATCAACAACAAAAGACTCAACCCGACACACTAGTGAAAGTAAAACACTCGATACATTTTATAAATATGGAAGTCTATAACTAAGACTCAATCCAAATCGGGCAAAAACATTGATGACCCTGACTTCTAGTAATATGTCTTTGCAAGCCATCGGAATCAAGTCTTTTTTGTCTTCATCCTTTTGCAATGACGCCCACGAGCATTTAATCTGGGCTAAAATTGATACTCCAGAAACTGTTATAGCGTCTTTTGTGATTTACTACGTACTTTGCTATTTGATTGCACATTATGTTGGATCCGTGTTGGGTTTGAACATAGAGAGTGGGCACAACGTGAGGGGGAAGGTTCTCCCTACTGGTGCTGTCAGATAAACTAGGTGGTAGTCACTTTTTGGATCTCCAGCTCAGAAGAGTTAGAAGTGGAAATATATTCCATTCTAAAAAATAAAAGAGATAAATAGTCCACTAGTTTATCATTATAACAGCAACATTAGAACTATTTTTGCGCACCAATGAACAGCAAAATAAAGTTCATTACCTTAAGACGATACCTTACAAACAAGAAAAAAGAAAAAACACAAACTACAAACTACAAAAGAAAAACAACACAACTAAGACAAAAAAAAATACTTCTCCACCTCCACCTACTTCTCCTCCTCCTCCTCCTCCTCCTCCTTGGGCTCCTGTCAGGGCGGGGGCACCTCCCGCGGCGGGGACGGGAAGCCCAGTTTCTTGGACATCGCCGCCACCAGGTTGTCGCGGTCAGCGACGCCGAGCTTGTCCGCCGGCGTGTCCCGGAGGACGTCGAGGCGACCGGCCAAGTGCGTCATGTCCAAGACGTAGTGGCTTGTGGTCCCCATTGCAGTATACTCTGGAAGGGTACCAAGCCCAAGGCGATGCATGCAGCGCGATGTATTGTCAAATACATTGCGCACCATCTTCTGGAGAGCCCACTCCTTGTCCGGGTGGGGGGGGGGGGGGGTCGGTCGGGGAACCTTCCCCTTGGCGTCCTTCGGCGGGCTTGGCGGCGTTGTTTTATTGTCATCCATGGTGTTCTTGGTGCAGTTTTGGGAAGAGAGGAAGAGTGGCTGTGCGGAGAAGACGATGGCCTGCCCGGGTGATTTTATAGCGTAGTAGCAGCCTTGCTGTTCGCCTCTTAATGCGTGCAGTAGTGGTGATGGGACGCAGTGCAGTTCCAATTGAATTTAAAGATGCGCATGCGCTGCGCGCGTTAAGGCACCTCGGTAACTGGCGCAAACGTAAGCTCAGTGCGCCCGGTCGCATCAGCCGCCTGTACAAATGGCTACGGCTTCAAGGACCGAACAGCAACATATATACTTCCTCCGCCCTAACTCAACTCTATTTCTGTTTTCGTCAAACTTACCTTTGACCAATGATTTATATGGAATTTATTAACTTCAATAACATGTACAATACTAGATTGTATATTATGGAAATATTTTCATAGTGAATCTAAAAGTACAATTCTTGTATTGTTAAAACAGATCAAAATTACATAAATCATTGGTCAAAGATAGATTTGACGAAACCTAAGGCTCCCTTTGGATAAGGAAGTGAAAAGCACAGGAATAGTAAAAACATAGGAATTGAAATTTATGTTTTTACAATCCTATAGGAATTGAGATGAGAATCCCATTGGCGGCGTGATAGGAAAAACAAAGGAACCTGCAACATGAGCCATGAAAGAAAAAAGAGGTCCAAGCTCATGTTATGTTTCCTACAAAATTTAGCAAAGGAATCCATTCTTATAGAAACTACCCTTTATTTTTCCTGTGAGCCAAATGGTCATGTAGGAAAAAATTCTTTACAAATCCTATCCTTCAAAATTCCTTTGCCATTCCTTTAATCCAAAGGGATCCTAAAAATAGAGTTGACATGGAACGCACGATGGTGGTTATGGTGCATCAGCACACCCGGACCGTACGTGTACCCGACCAGCTGTGTAGCTTTGTCTTATATTTTATTCCCTAGGCTTAAAAGTTTCCTCATCCTCCCTATTTTCTCTATTTGCTCTTCCCTAGGCTTAAAATTTTTATATTTTACAATATTTTTACATATGTAATATGTACATAGGATTATCACTTGATAGTTTTGCAATAAAAACATGGAGGAGAAACATGTATATCCCATGAAACTACATAAATCCACCCGAATTAATTAGCTAGTTACTTTTTAAGATGATAAAAAATTATTATCTTTTTCTAAGTGAGGTGGTTGGGCTACATGATGTGGAATAATAGCTTATGTGGCATGCCACGGTTGTGTGAAGTTGAGGGACTAAATAATTGACCCATTTTAAAGTTCAAGGACCAAAAACTGAGTTTTAATTGATAGTTTGAGGATGAAGTTGAGCTTGCGAGCTTGATGAGCATCGTCATTGTTTTGAGTAGCAATTAGTTTATGGCATCATCAAATCTGGAGTAATTTTTTGAGATCATTTGGGGCCAAAAAGTTAGTTAACACGCTATATATGAGGAGAAAGATTAGGATATGCTACCTTTTGCTTGTGTTGAATAACCCTGCGTCGTGGACAACATATCCGACACTTCATTCTGGTCGCCAGGATCATTCTGCCCCAAGTCATCTGGGCAGTAGGCGGAGGACCTTGATCATCAAGATAAGGACCAGGCAAGAAATCATTGGTCAAAGGTAAGTTTGACCAAAGCTAAAAATAGAGTTGAGTTGGGACGGAGGGATGAGTACTTTTTATATACCACTTTGCAGGCCCCGCTGTGGGCGATTTCCTGCCTCCTGACAACTCCAGCAGCTAAAGTAGCATACAGCTGCACTTTAGAAGCCATAACTCCAGCGCTCGTCTTTTGTTTAGCCCGATTTGTATCAAAGGAAACTCACTGGACAGTTTAAAGGAATGGAATCCTCCGAAAGGGAAAGACATTCATACGTAGTTTCGTAAGTAGCATTCCAAACGGTGCACTTTAGAAGCCATAACCATCACTGCGTGCGTCTGCGCGCGTCTCATCGTCTTCTTCGCGCGTACTAATAAAGACACACCATCCTCTTCGCCGCAACACACACAGGCCATCCTCTTCTTTTCGCGTACTCTTCCTCTTTGTCTCCGTCGCGCGCGTCCTCATTAGTTCCCTTCGAAGCCCATGGAGTTCCCCTTGCCACACGATATTGCGGTCCTGATCGCGGGGTGGGTCGCCGCAACCTCCCCGCAGCCCATGGACGACCTCTCTAGCCTGCACGCCACCTGCAAGGCCATGCATGGGGCGTGCTGGGATCACGCCGTGGGCAGGCGCGTGGCGCTTGAGCGGGAGAGCATCTAGAAGCTTAACGGGAGCTATGACGCCCTCGTGGAGCGCCTGGCAATCGTCGGCAACCCTCATGCGTGCTATGTCATCGGGTTCGACCTCGTATTCCTCGACGGTCGCGCGTAGTCGGGCACCCAGTTCCTTGCCTGGGCGGCCACGGACGGACACATGGTGGCGGCCTACGTCCTTGCCATGCTCTGCTACAACACCGACCGCGAGGCCCACGATGCCCTCGAGTATATCCGGCAGGTCGAAGGTGAGGCCCATGTTGGCTACAATGCGACCGGGTCCGTCGCATTGAAGTGGAAGAACAAGGAGTGTTGCTGGTGTCAGAATGAAGCCATGAAGAGTGTCTATGGTGTCGTCTAGAGGTTCCTAGACAGGCCTCGTCCGGGAGTGCCGCCGGTGGCGGTGCCCAACATTGACGATGACGCTTGGGGCTGCCCAACAGGGGGAACCAGGGAACTGCCCTCTATGACAGGCAAGGGTGGGAGTAGTGGAAAGTCTTCTGTATTGAGAAATGTAGGATTAAACACAAGCATGAACGGTTCTACCGTGAGGCGTTGTATTCTATGGGTTATATTCCCTCCATTCCATTTTGGATGCATCCCTAGTTCTCCCAATGCTTATTAAAAGAGAAGAAAGGGAGTATATAAAATAGACTTGTATGTGTTTCCCCTATGCGTGCTCGTCTCTGATGAATGTTGCACTTGTTGTGTTTCCCCTATGCACACTCATCTTTTGTTTGGCCCCGTTTGCATCAAAGAAAACTCAAGGGACAGTTTAAAGAAATGGATTCTTACAGAAATGAAATACATTCAATCATACAGTAGTTTGGAACAAATGAAATCAGTGTTCCCTTCCGAAGGAAATACATTTGACATGGGGATTTGCTCGGACTAAAGCATCTCTCTCTATTTTATTTCTTAACTTGTACTACATGCCAATCCCATGGGGATGTGCACTGTAAGTAACTAGTACGTGCATTCTTGCCTGATCTTGGATGTACACTACTATCTGTCCATAATTCATTAGAGTTAGTACCTCATTTGTGACCGCAACTGCATATTCCTCATTTTTTCTTCGCTATTTCCCCAGATATGTGGCACAGCGGACCACCATCTTCTGGGATCATCAGCTGCGGACAAAATCGACGGGGGTCAATGGAGAGGTTTGCCATTAATGAGTGACGAGCCGTGAAGAAACAAATGGTTGCAGTTCTTGGGAGTCTCCAGAGTATTAGATGGGGGTCGCGCGCAGTGATGGTTCTGCTTCCGACGGTGGCGGATTCCACATCCTCTGCAGTACTGCAGGTGCATTAAGGGTGGCTGACATGTGAACCCACGACCTATGGGACCCACGCCTCTCGCATGCACTGATGGGAAGCGCGAAGTAATGGAACCGCTCTGTTTTCAACATCAGAACAAGAATAATATCTTGTCATCAATAGAGATAACATACTATGTTTGACAGTAATCTGCGCCAAACATTTCCTATTTTACAGTACTATCTACCTTTTTCTAATGTTTTTCTCGTCATTTCTTTTCTTTTATCTCTGTTCATTGTCTCCACTTTTCATTCCGGTCGTTGCTAATCGACAGAACTAGCTGTTACATAATCTCCAGTAAACACAAAATAAACTAGTCGACACATCTAGTCCGCAGCACTTCCCTTCAAGCAGTGGTAATAACATCTGGCCGCGTATATGAGTAGTGGTAATGATTACACCGCGTATAGAGGAATAGGGCCAGTGGTATGTTAGAGTTCTACCTATCTTTTTCTAACATTTTTCTCGTCCTTTCTTTTATTTTCTCTCTATTGATTGTCTCCACTTTTCTTTTCAGTCGTCGCTACCTGTTAGTATTGTATACTACTTTACAATCCGCTTTGCAGGCTGCGGGCGATCTCCTGGCACCTCCAGCGGCTAAAGTATCGTACATGCCACTTTAGAGACCATCGATGGTGTGGATGGTCGATCATTAACAGGGAATACAGATAGAACAGATAGTTCACTAAACAACAGATAGAGAACAAAATAACAGATGGAATAGACGAACAACATTGAGTTCATTATCACAAAACATTGTTCTCTCCTTCCTATATTACTTGTCGTTAGGACAAGTTTTCTAGTTCAAAGAAGTATTTTAGTTCATATTTGAACTAGAAAACTTGTCCTAATTATTAACGACAAGTAATATGGGAAGGGGGAAGTACAAAACATTAAAAATAGCATCACAAAACAAGAAAAAATAAAACATCACAAAAACAAGAAGAGAAAAACATCACGACTGGATTAATCTGTCAAAAGATTTCCTGTTTTAAAGTTGGGTTCAACTAGAATGTAATCAGATTTGGTGCAATCGTGCAATCAACCATCTTCAACCGTTGGATCGATCTACATTACGGTCGTTGAATCTTTTTATTTAACCCCCTCCACCAGGTGGAGGGGTGGTGGTGGTGGAAGGGGTTAAATGAAAAGATGTAACAACCGTAAGATGTAGATCCAACGGATGGAAATCTTTGATTACACGATTGCACCAAAACTTTAATTGCATGTAGGGCTGTCAACGAGACGAACTCGAGCGAGTTTGTTTCTATCATATATAAAAATTGTGTCCCATAGAACATTTTTAATAGAATTATATAGTTTAGTTAATCAACGTACATATCATAGATGACAACAACAAATGAGCTTACTCGAACTTTTCGAGCTTGAGCTCATCAAGTTGGCAATACTCAACTTCATCCTCAAACTTTCAATCAAAACTAAGTTTGGTCCTTGAACTTTCAAATGGGTCAATTATTTAGTCCATCAACTTCAAAAAACTGTTTCACTTTCATCCTTAGTCTGAGTTGGACATCCACATTGGCATGCCACGTAAGCTATTATGCCATGTACATCATCTACCCCGGCCACCTCACTTAGAAAAAGATAATATTTTTTTATCATCTTAAAAAATAGCTAGCTAATTAATTGGGGTGGATTTACGTATTTGCATGGGATATACATATTTCTCCTCCATTTTTTTTGCAAAACCATCAACTGATATATCCTATGTCATATTACATATGTAAAAATATTGTACAATATAAAACTTTTAAGCCTAGGGAAGAGCAAACAGAGCAAAAACGGAGAAGAAGAGCAAACTTTTAAGCCTGGTGAATAAAATATAAAATGAAGCTACACGTACAGTCCGAGCCGGTGTGCCGGTGCACCTTAACCCCCATCGTGCGTCCCCCGTGGTTGTTGGGAAGACCCTTGCAGGCAGACCAGTATCGCCTGACGTAGTGAATTTTGCTGCATCTTATTTTTGGGAGTCTTTTTAAATATGATATTTTTGCATTAATTATTGCGGTCAATCTATATGACACTTCATGCTCTAGGCAAAATAAAGATTGTACTTCATGCTGATGCAAACAAGAGGCAATTAAAATAAAAACTCTTGAGTTCTTGTCAAGTTTACAAAATGAAAGCATCGGAGTCCTCGCTAATGTCCTCGATAGTTAATGTGTTTTCAATTCTGTTAATTTGTTATAGAAGTTTGTTTTATTTAGATGTTTGAAGTATGCATATGCATGTAAACTCTTTCTCATGTTGAAGCAAGCAGGCAATAGTTTAAGAAATGATTTGAATGGACCCCTTAGTTGGATAGCTGGGAAGTGCAACCATCGGATCAAAACAAACGGTTGATGCAGTCTTTACTGCACGCATGCAGTAAAATATCACTACGTCAGGCAATCCTGGTCCAGGCAAGTATGATCTGATTCTTGTCCTACAACTCCATCTAGGCTTCTGATGACGCAGGCGTTTCACCACCAGACTATAGAAAGGATAAGCACGCACACATGTAACAGTCATTGTTGACTGCATTGGTCTAACGTCATTGTTTGACTATGTTGGCCTACGTTTAGTCATTAACGCTAGCCTTTGAATCTGTGTAGTGCGAAAGGGTTTAGTTTTGGTTTCACACTACACTAGCTAGCCTATATAAAGTGTATCTATGTTCTCGGAAGAATACACAACACACATTCTCCATACATAATAGTCTCGAGACCAGTAATCTTTCCCTACATGCTTCCACTTTCTTCTGCCATGACGTCAAGTCCAAAACCATCAAAGCCTCGGTGATGAGCGGCATGCAAGTTTCTTTATGAGAAATTGACTGCGGGGGTGGGCCTCGGCCATGCATGTTTTGCAGGAAGGATGTTCCCTCGAGGGTTTGAGGATAAAAGGTACTCCTGCATTCCACAATAATTGACATTTTGGAGAAGATTTTAAGTTCATTTTGAATTAAAAATGAACTAAAAATTTTGTCCAAAACGAC
Organism: Tuctoria greenei; assembly: GCA_036927565.1. Classification (NCBI taxonomy): domain Eukaryota; kingdom Viridiplantae; phylum Streptophyta; class Magnoliopsida; order Poales; family Poaceae; genus Tuctoria; species Tuctoria greenei. The sequence goes on from JAYESD010000002.1 coordinate 49,307,555, forward strand.
AATGTTATGGGAAGGAGGGAGTATACCATCTATGCAGCCAGCCGGAGATTCGAAGGAAACTAGTACACGGCTGGTCGGGTACACGTACGATACGGGTGTGCCGGTGTACCTTAACCCCCCCCCCCTCGTCTGTCTGCGGTGATTGTTGGGAAGAGCCTTGTAAGGATGCTCTGATTCCTATCCTCCAACTCCATCTCTATGTTTTCGATGACCCGGGCGGTTCACCACCAGATAAACCAACAAAGCCTTGGTGTGGAGCAGCATGCAAGTTTTTTTATGAAAAACTGACTGCGGCCCCCGCAGTCAATTTTTCAACAAAAAACTTGCATGCCGCCCACTTGCCTCCTCCCATTTGTAGTCCCATGCGTACTCCCGCTGACGTGTCATCATCTTATATGTTGTGAAGGTATGGTAGTTAAACTAAACATTAATAAAGGGACCAATAACATTTTGACACATCAGTAGGAGGACGCAAGGGAGGACAGAACAGGAGGAGGGAAGCCGCATCCATCACCGGCCCCCCGCAGTCAGTTTTTCATCAAGAAACTTGCATGTCGCTCATCACTGAGGCTTTGCTCGTTTGTCTGGTGGTGAACCGCATGCGTCGTCGGAAACCTAGATTGAGTTGGGGGACAGGAATCAGAACATACCTACAGGGGTCTTCCAACCACCATCGGGGACGCATGACGGGATTAAGGTACACTGGCACACCCGGACCGTACATGTGCCGTTGAAGATGGAACACAGCAGTCTCACGGTTATGGATAGAAAAAAGGAAGAAGAAAAGGATGGTGCGTTTCAATCCATGAACCGTGAGACTACTGACTTATATTTTAATTGGCCAGTTCTTGATTCCGCTGAGTCATTGTTGTTGTACGTGGTGTTTGGTTGAGACAATGCAACTTGTGGTCATAACGATAAGAATTAAAAAAGATGAGTATATCAGATTCAAAAATCATCATTACGTCAGGTCGTATGATGGACGAACACTCTCCAATCAACTTAGATTGAAGTGGTTCCACTCCTACCCAAATTTTTCCCCGCATACACTGGGCCATTTGCGTGTCAAATTAAAAATTTCTCCTTTTATCGAAAAACATCTTCTTTAATGACGCACCAGAGGGCAAGCGCATACCGTTCTCAGATGGTGCCATGTACTTCCTTCGTGTCTTTAATCGCCGTTCCCTGATCGTGGCACCATCTATATACCATTGGCCCCAACGTAACACTGGCCCAATGCCTCTATACGCGATGTAATCATTACCACTACTCCTATACGTGGACATAAGTTATTACCACTGCTTGAAGGGAAGTGATGTGGACTAGATGTGCTGATAGTTTATTTTGTGTTTATTGGGGATTAGGTAACAGCTAGTTCTGTCAATTAGTTTGTTGCCTGGAATGGTTTGTTGAACACTACTGGGCCCAGCAGTCTCACGGTTATGGATAGAAAAAAGGAAGAAGAAAAAAGTTGGCGCGCGTTTCGATCCATGAACTGTGAGACTGCTGACTTCCATTTTAATTGGTTAGTTCCCGATTCCGCTGAGTCATTGTTGTTGTACGTGGTGTTTGGTTGATACAATGCAACTTTTGGTCATAACGATAAGAATTAAAAAGGAGGAGTATATCAGATTCAAAAATCTTCATTACGCCAGGTCGTATGATGACCGAACACTCTCCAATCCACTAAGATTGAAGTGGATCCACTCCTACCCAAACGAGGTCGTATGATGGCCGTACATGACAGGGATAACGCCAGGATTAATTCCATGAATCGTATCCTCGTCACTTGCAATCTATGCACCACCTGGGCCCAGATTGTGCACTGGTCACCTGGCATATTCCCTACGTCTACCCCCGTGCGTTGTGTCCGTAACGAATTTGTGCGAGAAATTTTGACAAGGTGTGAATGATTTGTCCCACCTCGGAAAGTTGAGCTTGTTGCAACGACAATATAAGGCAACGCACGCTATTGTCGTTACACTTCCGATTGAAAAAAGATGTCGTACAAGACTTGGCCATGCTCCGCTTGACATCGTCTGCTCACCCTGTCGAAGTCGAATGGAACATGTATGAGGCGTGTACGGGGCGGATGTTTTTTATATAAGCCCTGGGCCCTTTTTGTGTCAAATTAAAAAACTGAAAGTGAAGACGATGGGACACGTCGAGCCGTTGCGATAACCGCGAGGGATGCAAACCGCGGATTTTTATAAGCATAATATTCCTCGCATATGCTGGGCCCTTTGCGTGTCAAATTAAAGATTTCTCCTTTTATCGAAAACATCTCCTTTAATGACACACTGGAGAGCAAGTGCCTACCGTTCTCAGATGGTGCCACATACTTCCTTCGTGTCTTCAATCGCCATTCCCTAATCGTGGCAGCATCTATACCACTGGCCCAATGCCCCTATACGTGGTGTAATCATTACCACTACTCCTATACGTGGCCAAAAGTTATTACCACTGCTTGAAGGGAAGTGCTGCGGACTAGATGTGCCGATTAGTTTATTTTGTGTATATTGGGGATTATGTAACAGCTAGTTCTGTCGATTAGTTTGTTGCCTGGAATGGTACGTTGAACACTACTGGGCCCAGCAGTCTCACGGTTATGGATAGAAAAAAGGAAGAAGAAAAAGGATGGCGCGCATTTTGATCCATGAACCGTGAGACTGCTCACTTCCATTTTAATTGGCCAGTTCCCGATTCCATTGAGTCATTGTTGTTGTACGTGGTGTTTGGTTGAGACAATGCAACTTGTGGTCATAACGATAAGAATTAAAAATAGGAGTATATAAGATTCAAAAATCTTCATTACGCTAGGTCGTATGATGGTCGGACACTCTCCAATCCACTTAGATTGAAGTGGATCCACTCCTACCCAAACGAGGTCGTATGATGTTCGGACATGACAGGGATAATTCCAGGATTAATTCTAGGAATCGTATCCTCGTCACTTGCAATCTATGCTCCACCTGGGCCCAGGTTGTGCACTGGTCACTTGGCATATTCCCTACGTCTACCCCAGGCGCGATGTCCGTAATGAATTCGTCTGAGCGATTTTGACAAGGTGTGAACGATTTGTCCCACCACGAAATGTTGCGCTCATTGCAACGAGAATATAAGGCAACACGCGCTATTGTCGTTACACATCCAATTGAAAAAAGATGTCGTACAAGACTCGGCCCCGTTCCGTTCGATATCGTTTGCTCTGCCGGTCGAAATCGAACGGAACGTGTATGGGGCATGTACGGGACATATGTTTTTTATATAAGCCCTGGGCCCTTTCCGTGTCAAATTAAAAAACTGCCAGTGAAGCCGATGGGACACGTCGAGCCGTTGCGATAAACGAGAGGGATGCATACCGCGGTTTTTTATAAGCATAACTGCGAGAGCCAGATGCGCTTTTTTATAAGCATAATTTTTCCGCGCATACGCTGGGCCCTTTGTGTGTCAAATTAAAAATTTCTCCTTTTATCGAAAAACATCTCCTTTAACGATGCCAAATTTTCCCCTTTAACCCACTTCGTGCGTGAATCGAATTGTGTGACCCTCCACACTGGGGGCCTCTAGAGTGGAGACAATGAAATCTAGAAAAGATAAGAAAAGAGGAGACAATGAACTCCAGAAAAGAAAAGAAAAGAAAAGAAAAGAAAGGAAGAAAAAAATGTTAGAAAAAAATAGGTACTACGTACGAGATTTAAGGTGAAAGAGCCTAGAGAACGAAACTATAAATCAGGAAATCGACTGATGCAGATTAATCTAAGTCGTGATGTTGTGCTTCTATTCTTGTTTTTTTATGTTTTTTGATCGGAATACCACCCCCATTGCTACATTAACTTATTTAGATAACAAAATTCCAGAGCCAGATGCGCGCCCGTAGATGGGCTCACGCGTCATAGGGACGAAAACCAAGCGTCCCAGCGCAGTTTCGGCCCAGGAATAGACTTAGCGTGGTTTCAGCCCATGAATAACAAGCGGCCCAGCGCAGTGTTGGGCCTACTCTGATAGCTTCACGTACGATTTGTTCTGGCTACCTCCCCGTCGAACCCTTCGATCCACAACAGCCCCTCTCCCGATTGCACGAAACGCGCCTGGAGGAGCATCCGCCTGCCGCCAGGCTCTTGGAGAAGCATCCACCGGCCGCCACACTCTTGGAGAAGCATCCACTGGCAGCCATGCTCCTGGAAGGGCATACGCCATCCACCGGCATGGAGGAGCATCTGTCGGCCGCCGCACGTGGAGGAGCAACAGCGCTAGGTATAATTGCTCACATAATGTTATTGTAGTTCTATCCTCTTAAGGATACGCTGATTGAATTGTAGGAAGCGATGTCAGAAGATAAGACATGGATGGGAAATGACAGGTGGACGAAGGAGTGGCAGGATTGAATGAAGTCATTTTTATAATTTAGCATTCCAGGGCACTCGTGAATGTTGACGGCTCCTAAGATATACTAACAAATCATCCCCGGCAATGGTGCCAGAACTGCTTGTTGGTGTAACCTATGCACCATTAACTAAACATCTCCAAATAATGTGTCAGAAATGCATGTTAATGGTTCTATTGGATCACAGAGTGAATTCCGCAAGCGCACGGAGGTATCATTGTAGCATTTTCCCTTAAGAGTATCCCCAATGGTGTCATTTATTTGATCCCAAAGGAAGGCGGGATAGAGATATAACAATCATCAAGTGGAAAAGGTAGAAAGGTCTAGGTAAGAATCTAGTAAGGATGGATAAAATAGTGGAGGTAGTGTGACACACACAATAGCTTTCAAGTCTAAGGGGGTAAGAGGATCCTAGAGGTTAGTTAAGGTTGAGAGTTATGGAGGTACTCCTACTATGCACTATTGTACATATACATAGTCTAAACTAATTATTCATAAGCTAGATCAATAGTGAATACTTATGCTATGTGGTTCAACACATCGGGCACGGGCTTACACCTAACAATACTAGGACAACTCCCGCCAAGAGCCTGCGGAATAGCCGAACGTGGAGGATTACAAAGGACAGATAGGGCTGTCACCACCTACTGCCTACCTCTTCAATCCGTGGGTCTATGAGACATCCAATGCTACTTAGCTATCCTAGCACCATGCTAGCATATTAAGTAATTACCTTAAGAGCCTAGGCACAATCCATCCTAAGGCAATGAATTGAATCACCATTGAACCAATGTTGATACACAACATAATTATCCATATTAACCTAGTTATGTTATAATTAACTAGACTATATTGGGGGTCTATAGGTTCTATGATAATGAGATATGTTCATGATGAAATAATCATAGAAGCTATACCTTCCACATACATGGACTCCACAATCAAACAAGAAACGCTTTGCCCAAGTATATGTATAAGTAGAGACTAAAGATACTATCTTTATTATGCATAAAGTCACGATTACAAGAAAGAATACATGAGCCATACCTTTCCCAGTGTAGGATTGGGAAGAGAGAGACTCCTTACTCCATTCCCAATTTGGACTTGGGACTAGAGACTCTCCTCTCTACAACCTAACTCCTCGAAGACTATGGATGATAGTGTATACAATAGAGATGAAGCTCAAGTGGTGTGTGTTGAAGTGAGGGGTAGAGGGTCCTATTTATACTAGTGTTGAGGTCGGTTCCTGCCACCAAAAGCGCGCGAATCAGTCAACATTGACTCTAGGGAGCTGGGAGGAGCCAACACGTGGAGGTTGATCGAGTTTGGTGCAAAGACCAGGTCGGCCGACCCCCTGATTCGGCCGACCTGGTCATTGCACCGTTTCTTGTGTGCTTTCTCTAAGTGGCTGCCAGGTGCGTCCCATTGATGTATATGGGTGATACACCATTGGATCTCCTTGGATACTTCTGTTTGTGGGCCATTTGATCCATGGGATGCAACGTGCCGTTGCCTTATTGGCTGGGTTGATATTTTATAGGATTGGTCCCTCTACATTTCCTCATTTCCTGCATGAAATGTTGCATACACATATTTCTCCAAGTCCAAGTGGAATTGGGTTAAATAGAAAGGTGATGTGTGCAAGAAATGACAAATCCTTCACATAATTGAGTTAAATTGACAGATGAAATTGGTATATAACAGCCGTCAACAAACTCTCCCAAGCTTATCCTTTGCTCGTCCCGAGCAAAGTCAAGACTATAGGTTGATGATCAGAAGTTGCTACAATGTCTTATTTTCAAAAGTATATAATGTACAACAAGATACTCTACCTTGTATTGCAGAAATTGGCTATGACACTCTACCTTTCTTAAGTTATTACGGGGCTTCTGCTTTTTCATATTCATGAGTAGTTGAAAGGTAGAATAGCAAATGGAGAAAACATAGCCTAGAAATCAAGTTCCACTTAAATCCCGGAGAATTCAATTTAGATATTAAGTACCTAAATTTGATTCTCTCAGTCACTCCTTTGTGGATAGTGGAAATATTTCCTCACCAAAGCATTGTGCCTCTACAATTCCTACTCATTGAATATGGCTTGTATGTGGAGCTTGGTAAGGAAAGTAAGTAGGCATATTTGCATCACATATATTGCTAAGTCAAAAGAGTTAGCCTTAGGAGAATTCAAATCAAAACTTTTTGATTCAAGACTAGTGCATGTGTGATGGAGTGGAAGTGGATACTTGAGATGACTCCTTTTTGGTATATTCTCTCTTTCTTTTGCAGGGATGAAACATGGCTACTTTTATTTTCTCTTTTTATTCATGCTTATGATGTAAGCATATTTTTATTTTCTTTTTGTAGCCATATCTTCTACTCCCTTTCTTTGCAATGAATTTTGAAGAGAGTGCTAAACATGAATAACATGGAGTTTCTCTTTTTGTTGTGGAATGGTGGATATGATGGAATTTTGCTTCCTTCTAGTGTATAAGTATAGCATGTGCAAGTGAAGTCTTGAATTCAAAAAGAGTTGAATGATTTCTCACATAGGTATATACTAGTTTGACTAGGCTCAATGTGAAAGCAAATAGCATATGCATAAGGTTTTGTCCATGTATAAACATCATATGGCTTTAGTAGGTATTTCCAATCAGTTGAGGGAAACTTAAATCTTTTTAGAATTTCTCCAGAAATCTAAATTTTACTTTCCAACTAGTACTAGCAGCCCTATTACCAATTCTAATCTCGCAACAACATAGAATTAGATTAAGCTTTTGCTACCCACAACTTCCAAATTAAGGTAAAAGTATTTCAAACCAATGAAAGCAATATTCGGAGAGTAGCAAGTTGTAAACTAGAGACTTGGGAAAATAAAACAGAGCAACTATTCATTATTTCATATATGTGAATTCTAAGTCATTCTTACCGCACATCTTTATTTGATGAAAGCAAATCTAAACTATATTTTTTTTAAATGCAAGGTGGATGATGGATGGACGGAAAGTAAATATGCAAGGAATGTGATACATGTTACCTCAAGTGGGGGTCCTCCCCCAAGCTTGTTCTTCAACTACCTCTGTGATAAGGGTTGAACCCTTGATGACGGAAGTACGCTGCAAGATCGGCTTGTTGTTGTTGTAGCGCCATGTTGAAGTTGGTGAATTGAGCATCCATGTGTTGTTGCCAATCCTGGGTACCTTGAACATGCTCTTGGAGTGTGCCGTAGATGTCACCCGTTCTCACTTCAGGTTCTCCCATACGTCTATTGAGGTCCGTCATTCCTTGGCTATAGTCATGATGACTTCTAGCCGAAAAGGAACGACGTCCTCTCATGGACGTTGGGGCAAGCTGCTAGAGCTTGAAGTGGATAAGGGTGGATACCATTGCCATTCTTGCCAAGATGATCCCCCAGTCTCATACGTTGGAGGTTGAGTCCATCCGGGCGCATAACCCGTTGGGTTATCTTCCTCTTGGTATTCATGGACCGGAGAGATTATCAGTGGCATGCCTGTGGCTGTAGCCCTCGCACGATTCCTTGTTACCCTGCCAGAGACATTACTTCTTCTTGCTTCCTCAAGGGGAAGAAGATTAATGGTTAGCCTCCGGCATTTATACAAATGAAAATCCGGGTTATGTAACTGAATTTTATTGACAAAGTCGGGATAGAAAAATATCAAGGAGCCAACATGATCATGCTTAAGGTTATGTCCTTGCACTAAATAGTCTTCATCAATTAATTCTCTTTCAGTTTCAATATATTCAAATGAAGAGTATTTAATTGCTCCTACCCTATCAGCAATATGAGTAATCAATGAAGTGCATTCAATTGGTCCTGATTTTGAAATGTAATCTAACCATTGTGTCATCATGGCTTTGACTGGAGCAACTTTTATCTTTTTAGTCATGGCAAACAAAATTTTCAATTCATCATCTCGCACAACCCTAACATCTCCCCTAGGGAACATAGTCATAGCCACCCATCTATGCATGAAGCGTAAGGTAGGGTTTTGGATGTGGCTATTCCTAGGAGCCCTACATGTGACCTCACTAGTTAGCTCATGACAAAAACTTTGTTTGTTAAACTTAGGCAAATTGTCTAAATCTAGCAAACACTGTTTATGGAAGCCTAGGATGCTACCTAGTTCTTTCCATAGGATGTTGTATTCTTTTTGAAATAATCTAAAAGTAATACCATCAAATCCTATCTTTAGCATGAAAAGAAATTGGATAGTGAGAAGGCGTGAACCTTTCTCCTCTATGTGAGCAAAGTCATCAAATCCAATTGCATGCCAAATGGAAAGAAATTCGGAGTCCATACCTATTTTGGAGATCAAATATGGATCATAAGACTTGGTGTGGCGGAACTCACGATCTTGGAGAAGTCTGTGTGCTTGATCTTCAACTTCGCTTCGTATGTCGAGGTCATTGTCATGATGAAATTGGTGTGGGTTGCTTCTCTCTTACATGGTAGTGTCCTCACACACACTTCTCCTCCTTGGGCTTGTACCCATGGAAGAGAGGCGTGAACTAGAACCTTCACCATGGCTTGAGCTTGCAGCCCCCTTCCTCTTTCCGAACAACCTCTTCATGTCTTTTTGAGTTCAACAAGCAAGAACAAAACAAGGCGAGAAAATCCGAAAAGAAGCAATGTTTGGAAAACAAAACTCTCAATGAATTTTCTTCTCTTGAAAGCTTGAGTGTAAAATGCAAATGCAAACAAAAGAAAATCTTTTTGGGGATTGATTTGAGCAAGAGTGTTGCAATGAAGAGCAAGAAAAACAAGGTGAGCTAGAGAGTGACTTGGGGAGGTGTAAAATGATGTGGTGTGTGAAGAGAGGTGCTCCTCACGGCCACAATTTATAGGGTGCACTCTCCAACAGTCACTTAGGGTTCAAAATATAGCCATTGGAGGAAGGGGAGCCAATTTGGCTCCACTCCCTACTCGGCCGACCAGGGGGTTCGACCGACATGATAGGTGGCCCCCCTGGTTCCCCTTTTGGCAAGTGGCTCCTCAACGGCTATAAAGTTAACTCGTTGGTGAAATGCCACATGTGCAACTCAGAAGAAATTGTTTTTCAAATAAAAACCTTTTTTTTTCAAATCCAATAAAAAAATTTCTATTGAAAAGAAAGAAAGAAAAATGATAGTTGAGAATATAAGATTCTCAACTTGCCAGGAAAAATCGAATATGCAATGGGAAAAATCCAAATGGGGTGGAAAAAGAAAGAAAGAAAAATAAAGTGAGATAACTACCAATTTATCCTATTGGTGTAGGTCTCGCCACCGCCCGATGAGATGGGCATTCCTACGTCTTCATTTCACATCCGGGCCCATAGGGATGGGCTTGGATGGCTTGTCTTGCTTCTTCCGCCATTCCTTCTTTGGCGGCTTGGCAGACTTGGGCCTTCGGGAAGGTCCAGATGATTTCGTCGCCTTTGGATATCGGCGTGGTCGAAACGACGGATTCTCCTCGTAGATTAATCTTCTCATGAATGCAATGAGTGAGTCCACCTTTGGAGGTGTGACTTTGACCTCTTTGATGTGTTTATCATTCGGCCCATACTTGATTCGAATCATGGAGCCTTGCTCTATCTTGGCCGAAAGTTAAACTTTTCCTCATTGCCATTGATATGGAAGTGGATTTCTCCAGCTCCCACATATATGCGAGCTTTTGCAGTGCTTAGGAATGGACGCCCAAGAATGAGTGGTGTATCTTTCTCAGTGTCCATGTCTAGCACCACAGAATCCACGGTTGTGAAGTAGTTCCGAATCTTCACCGGGATGTCTTCAGCAATACCCGCTAGATAACAGACTAAAGAGTCAGCCAGTTGTAGCTGCATTGGTGTTGGAGTCAGCTCTGTGAAGTTCAGCTGGTCGAACACAACCTTGGGCATCACACTAACACTTGCTCCCACATCAAAAAGTGCCTTGTCAAAGTGGTGAGCCCCAATTGAGCATGAAATGGTAGGACACCCAGGGTCCTTCTTCTTTTTAGGAAGCCTATTGAGGATGGCTGCACTACAGTCTTCCGTAAGCTTGACGACCTCAGTGGTGGGCAATGGCCGTTTGTTATTAAATATGTGCTTGAGATAGCAAGCATAAGTGGGTACTTGCATCGCATCAATCAAGGGCACATTGATGTGGATCTTTTGGATAATCTCAACAAAACGGTTGAATTGCTCATCCGCTATTGGCTTCCTTTGTCTGTGAGGGAATGACAATAAGTTGGTGTCTTCAAAGTGTTTGGCCATTCTCTCACCAAGTAATTCACTTGGGACATCCTCCTTCTCAGGCTCAATTGTCCTCTTTTCTTGTGTGGGATATGGTGGGTCACGAGTGGCCTTTCCTCCTCTCGTAACCACTACATTGATGTTCTCCACTGGGGCTTCTGGCTGCCCCGGAATTCTGTTGTTTTCCAATGGAGGGACAACTGCAGCAAGTTGTGCCACCTGAGTCTCCAACATCTTGTTGAGGCTCAGTTGATTCTTGAAGGCTGAGGATAGTCCTTCAATCTTGGCATTGATGTTTTCCAGGGTCTTGTCATTAGCTGATAGCTTCTTCGATAGGGCATCGTTGATCTTGAGCTGGCTAATGGCAAGTTCTCTCAAGTTGTGCTGATTTCCAGTGTTGCCATTGTTATTGTACCCTAATTGAAAGAATGGGCATTGTTGACCCCACCCTTGACCTCCTGGATGATATCCATTGTTGTTGTTGAAATTTCTGTTGTTGGTAAGGTATAGGGCATCCTCACGAGTTTCTGGGCAATCACTGCCCATATAACCTATGTTGCCATAGACTTCACACGTGATGTGAGAGTCTAGGGCATAGGCATTGCTAGACACTTCACCACTGGCTTGTCCATCAATTTTCTTCATTAGGAGGTCCAATTTTGCAGCGATCATGTCCACCTCCTTCAAGGTGTGCATGCCTCGCTGTCGGGTATGGAGACTCTCATCGTTCCATCCCATGTTGGACACCATATTCTCAATAAGATCTTTAGCTTTTGGCACCATCAATGAGAATAAGGCTCCTCCAGCAGCAGCATCCAAATGGTCACGGGCTAATGGGATCAGCCCTTTATAGAAATTCTGAATAAGGAGCCAGTCATCCATCCCATGGTGGGGACATGCTAGGATGTACTCCTGAAGCCTTTCTCATGCCTCGGGAATAGATTCCTTGAGCTCTTGCTGAAAGCTAGAAATCCTTCCACATAGGGCATTGGTTTTGCCCAATGGGAAGAATTTGGCGAGGAATGTCGTAGAAAACTTCTCCCAAGTGTCTACAGCGATTCGTTCGCGTAGAACCACTGTTTTGCTCTCCCAAGGAGAGAGAACAGGAACGGTCTCAGATGGACCATATCCGGAGACAAGTCCTTGATCTTAAAAGTGCTACAGATCTCCCAATTGTTGCAGGTGAGCACTTGCATCCTCGTTAGCCTTCTCACATAATGGGTTGGCTTGCACCATAATGATAAGGCTAGTTTGTTGATCTTGAAGTTCACATCTCTTGTGTTAACAGTGGGCCCAATAGGCACATTGTTAGCATAGGGAGCTGAGAACTCACAAAGGGTCTTCTGGGCCATTGGCATTTGGATTGTTGGTGCAAAAATGCTAGCTTGCTTTGCCGCTCGAATCTTCAGAGGAGTAACGACACGGGGTCGGTCTCTCAGAAGAGATTCGGGATCTTCAACAAAGTTTTCTGGTAGGCGGAAATCAGACATACACTACCCTGTTTTCACATTAAAAATAAATGCGAAAACAAAGAATGGTTATCCTACTAAAATCCTACCTAGTGTTCTATCCTATTCACTTAGTCATGTTATATATCTATTTGCCTTCCCCGGCAATGGCACAAGAAGTGCTTGTTGACGGCTCCTAAGATATACTAACAAATCATCCTCGACAACGGTGCCAGAAATGCTTATTGATATTACTTGTGCACCATTAACTAAACATCTCCAACTAATGTGTCAGAAATGCTTGTTAATGGTTCTATTGGATCGCTGAGTGAATTCCACAAGCGCACGAAGGTATCATTGTAGCATTTCCCCTTAAGAGTATTCCCAAGAGTGTCATTTATTTGATCCCAAAGAAAGGCGGGGTAGAGATATAGCAATCATCAAGTGGAAAGGGTAGAAAGGTCTAGGTAAGAATCTAGTAAGGATGGATAAAATAATAGTGGAGGTAGTTTGACACACAAAAGAGCTTTCAAGTCTAAGGGGGGGAAGAGGATCCTAGAGGTTAGTTAAGGTTGAGAGTTACGGAGGTACTCCTACTATGCTCTAATGTACATATACATAGTCTAAACTAATTATTCATAAGCTAGATCAATAGTGAATACTTATGCTATGTGGTTCAACACATCGGGCACGGGCTTACCCCTAGCAATACTAGGGCGACTCCCGCCAAGAGCATGTGGCATAGCCGAACGTGGAGGATTACAAAGGACAGATAGGGCTGTCACCACCTACTGCCTACCTCTTCAATCTTTGGGTCTACGAGACATTCAATGGTACTGAGCTATCCTAGCACCATGCTAGCATATTAAGTAATTACCTTAAGAGCCTAGGCACAATCCATCCTAAGGCAATGAATTGAATTCATCATTGAACCAATGTTGATACACAACATAATTATCCATACTAACCTAGTTATGTTACAATTAACAAGACTATAGTGGGGGTCTATAGGTTCTATGATAATGAGATATGTTCATGATGAAATAGTCATAGAAGTTATACCTTCCACATACATGGACTCCACAATCAAACAAGAAACGCTTTGTCCAAGTATATGTATAAGTAGAGACTAAAGATACTATCTTTATTATGCGTAAAGTCACAATTACAAGAAAGAATACATGAGCCATACCTTTCCCAATGTAGGATTGGGAAGAGAGAGACTCCTTACTCCTTCCCCAATTTGGACTTGGGACTAGAGACTCTCCTCTCTACAACCTAACTCCTCTAAAACTATGGATGATAGTGTATACAATAGAGATGAAGCTCAAGTGGTGTGTGTTGAAGTGAGGGGTAGGGGGTCCTATTTATACTAGTGTTGAGGTCAACTCCTGCCACCAAAAGCGTGCGAATCAGTCATCATTGACTCCAGGGAGCCGGGAGAAGCCAACACGTGGAGGCTGACCGAGTTTGGTGCAAAGACCAGGTCGGCCGACCCCCTGGTTCGGCCGACCTGGTCATTGCACTGTTTCTCGTGTGCTTTCTCCAAGTGGCTGCCAGGTGGGTCCCATTGATGTATATGGGTGATACACCGTTGGGTCTCCTTGTATACTTCTGTTTGTGGGCCATTTGATCCATGGGATGCCACGTGTCGTCGCCTGATTGGTTGGGATGATATTTTATAGGATTGGTCCCTCTACATTTCCTCATTTCCTTCATGAAATGTTGCATACACATATTTCTCCAAGTCCAAGTGGAATTGGGTTAGATAGAAATGTGATGTGTGCAAGAAATGACAAATCCTTCACATAATTGAGTTAAATTGACGGATGAAATTGGTATATAATAGCCGTCAATAGTGAAGAAGAAACTAAGCCTTGTCCTTGCACAAAATGTTGTAATATTTGCCACGGGACACATAAGGAAGTTCATCTTCACTTGCTTCGTAATGGGATGTCATTTGATTATACTTGTTGGGTACACCATGGAGAAAAACAAGTTGAGAAAAATATTGTTGAGCAATCAGCAAATAACGTGGAGATAATTTCTGATGATGCTGCTATGGAAAATATACTATCCAGTCTACTTAGAGGCACTGATCATGGTGGTACTTCAAGTGATGTTGATGATCCAGAAAATGCTATAAACCAGCGAGAGCCAACTGGGTGTGCAAAGGCATTCTATGACTTATTAAATGATGCCAAAAAGGACTTGTATACAGGTTGTGAGAAGGTGACCCAATTATCCTTCATTGTTAGGTTGTACCAGATAAATTGTTTAACTGGTTTAACCAAAAAAGTGTGTGAGTTTATCCTTGAACTATTCTCATATGTGCTTCCAGAGGGCCATTACATTCCTAATACACTTGATAAAGTTTAGAAGGTTGATCGTGACCTCGGGCTGAGCTACAAAAAGATCGATGCATGTGTCAATGACTGTGTGTTATTTCGAAAGGACTATTCTCTGCAGGATCGATGCCCAATATGGGGTGAATTAAGATGGAAAAATAGTACTGGTGGGGATGCAAGAGATGCTTTACCTTTTGGAAAAGCCATGAAGCTTGTAGCATGCAAGATTCTACGATACTTCCCTCTTATTCCCCGTCTTCAAAGGTTTTATATGGCAAAATCAACAGCATCAAACATGCGCTGGCACAAAGAAGAAAGTATTGATGATTGAATATTATGCCATCTTGCAAATTCGAAAGCATGGAAGCATTTTGATAGCATTCACCCAAATATCTCAACTGATCCTCGCAACATAAGACGTGGGCTAGCATCTGATGGTTTCAATCCTTTTGGAGTTAAGAATGTTTCTTACAGTACATGGCCTGTGATTCTAAACCCTTATAATCTACCACCTTGGTTGTGTATGAAGCAGCCTTATAGGTTGATGTCAATGATAATTCCTGGGCCAAAGCCACCTGGAAACAACATTGATGTGTATATGCATCCTTTGATTGATGAGCTACTGAAATTATGGTCTGATGCTATTGAAACGTAAGACAGTTCATAGAAAGAGACATTTCTCATGCGAGCTTCTATATTGTGGACAATAAATGATTTTCCAGCATATGCAATGCTATGTGGATGGAGCACAAAAGGTAAGCTAGCATGTCCATACTGCCATGTAAACACTGACGCCTTGTGGTTGAAACATGGACGAAAGTATTGCAACATGGGTCATCGTCATTTCCTACCTCAGAATCACAGGTGGCATCGAGACAAAGCTTCTTTCAACAACAAGATAGAGAATAGAGAGGCCCTAACATCACTCTCTGGTCACGAAGTACTCAAACAATATGAGATTTTTGATCAAGTGAGTTTTGGATAGACGAATAATAAGAGAAAGCGCACTGAGGAAGATAGGTGGCATAGTTGGAAGAAGAAAAGTATATTTTTTAGCTCCTGTATTGGAAGACATTGCTAATAAGGCATAACTTGGATGTCATGCACATTGAGAAAAACATTTGTGATAGCATATTAGGGACATTGCTTAATATGGGTGGTAAAACAAAAGATAGTCTACAAGCTCGTCTTGATATGAAGGAAATGAGTATACGGCCAAGGCAACATCTGGTGGGTATGAAAGGGAAGTATGATTGTCCGGCATCATATACTTTGCAAAAAGATCAGAAGACCACCTTGTGCATGTTTTTGGCAGATGTGAAGATGCCCGATGGTTATGCATCAAACAGCAAGAGATGTGTGGATATAACAGCACATAAGTTATTAGGTCTTAAAACTCATGACTGCCATATTATATTTCAGAAGCTCCTTCCTATTGCAATATGTGACATATTGCCTGAAAAGTTGTTGCACCTTTAATTGAGTTTAGTAGATTCTTTTCTGGAATTTGTTCTAAAGAATTGGCGGAACCAGATTTGGATAAGATGATTAAACAATTTCCTGAAACAATTTGTAAGCTTGAGATGTTGCTTCCTCCCGCTTTCTTTGATATCATGGTACATCTTCCAATCCATCTTGTCGAAGAAGCTCGCTTGGGTGGACCTGTTTCTTACAGATGGATGTATCTAATTGAGAGGTGCCTTGGTACATTGAAGATGTATGTACGTAACAGAGCTCACCCGGAGGGTTCTATAGCTGAGGGATATATTATGGAAGAGTGTATGACTTTTTGTAGTCAGTTTTTGGATAACATCAGCACCAAGCTTAAAAGGCGAGAACGTCATGAAGATGTAGCTAGGAATGAACTTTCTCTCGAGTCTAATATATTTATAGAAGTTGATAATTCTAAAAAAAGGTTTAAATGGGGCCAACTTACTATGGTGGAACTACATAACATCAGACATTATATTATTTCTAATGTTGAAGAGGCCGCTCCATGGATCAAGTACGTATAACTCAGATGCTCTATACTATATTGGATCATTCTTATTGTAGATAGCTAATTTAATTTTGTACCCTTTTTAGTGAGCATTTTGAAGAGCTGAAAAAGATTCATTCTCATGATGTTGAAAAACGCCATAGAGATGAGTTTGTTTATTGGTTTCAGAAACGAGTAAGTACATGCAAGTTTTTACTTTGATGAAATATTGAACAAATATGTGTTCTGAAGTTGGTTTTTCACTGACCCCTTTTATACTAATGTATACAGATTATGACATTACACAAAGAAGGCAAAGTAACCAATTATTTGTATGCATTATCTAGAGGACCTGATCGTCGAGCGCGTTTTTAGTCGATCATTCATAAATGGCTTCTTCTTTTGAACAACAGAGGTGGAAAAAGATTTATGAATGCAAAACAATGATGTTGTTGTTCTGGATGGTGATCATGAGTGGTATGGAGTAATCAAGAAAAAATGATATCTGTTGATTTTGAAAAAAGTCAAGAGGTTCTGTTATTTGAATGTGACTGGTTTGATCGGCCTCGTTCCGCTCAGAGCCAAAGCAGAGGCTACAAAATGGATTGATACAAAATGATAAATGTTGACACTACTCTTTCTCAATTTAAGTATGAGCCTTACATTCTAGCCAACCAAGCAGAACAAGTTTTTTACGTTCGAAGTGTGAAGCAACCTAAATGGGCTACAGTAGTTGAAACGAAGCCACGAAACCTTTTTGCCATCCCCCCTGGAGATAGTTAAAATAATGTCATTGAGACGATGGAGACTGAGACATTTGATGATCGATGACTTACTGATATATATGAGGATAGGACTGCATGGGATAGGAATGACATTGAGGGAGCAAGCGGTGATGCTTCCGCTCTTCAAATGAGAACATGTGATCAGTTTGAGACACATAGAGTTCCATCACAAACTGAATATGACGACGACGACGACGATGATGATAGATATATCAATGATGGTATTGTACCTCCAATATTGGGGGGCAGCAAAGATGATGATTTTTTATATAAGTACTGTGTGAGCTAGCTGTACGTGAACTATTTGATTTTTTTAAAGATAGAAG
The DNA here is from genome assembly GCA_036927565.1 of Tuctoria greenei. Lineage (NCBI taxonomy): Eukaryota > Viridiplantae > Streptophyta > Magnoliopsida > Poales > Poaceae > Tuctoria > Tuctoria greenei. The sequence goes on from JAYESD010000002.1 coordinate 49,325,057, forward strand.
CCACTATTCTATTTAGCAGGAAGCTTAGAAGCAAGTTGATATTGAATCGTGGTGAATCGTGGCAAAAGTTCGTAATGCAACAATTGTGTTCTGTGGTGATAGATCCTAATGCCATGAACTGGTGAATCGTCGCGAAAGTTCCTAATGCAACGATTGAGTTCCGTGATGATAGATCCTAACGCCACGAACTGGTGAATCATGGCAAAAGTTCGTAATGCAACGATTGTGTTCCGTGGCGATAGATCCTAATGCCATGAACTGGTGAATCGTGGTGAAAGTTCCTAATGCAACGATTGTGTTCTGTGACGATAGACCCTATCGCCACGAACTGGTGAATCATGGCAAAAGTTCCGGATGCAACGATTGTGTTTTCGTGGTGATAGATCCTAACATCACGAACTGGTGAATCGTGGCAAAAGTTCTGAATGAACGTTTCTGTTCCATGGCTATAGATCCGATCTATCGCCATGAACTGGTGAAGCGTGGCAAAAGTTCCTAATGCAACGATTGTGTTTTGTGGTGATATGTAACACCCTCATTTTCATGCATCATGGCCTACATACATTCATATACATGTTTAACATTAATCCACATAAAGAGGAATGAGTTTAAAAGTGATTTGGAACAAAACCGCACTTAAAATTCTGGAAAGTGCGAACTAGTCCGATTTTGGTGAGGACTAGTCCGATTTCTCTCTGACCTCGATCAGACTTGTCCGTTTTTGCTGCGGACTAGTCCGATTTTGCCTCTGGACACTTTCGGACTTGTCCGGTCTTATGCGGACTAGTCCGATGTTCCAAGAATCCTTGAAAATTTGCTAAGTCATTGGACTTGTCCGGACTAGTCCAGTGTTCCAGCGGACTTGTCCGTTTTCCTCTCTGACTAAAGTCGTACTTGTTCGATTTTTGGCCAGACTTATCCGATTTCTTTCTGACTAACTTCAGACTAGTCTGGTCCTTTTCGGACTTGTCCGATATTTCGCGACTCTGAATTGATCTTTCATTTTACGGCTTGTTTCTTGGGTTTCACGTTATGTCGGCCTAGGGACGTTGTTCCTAACTCTTTTAGAGCCCATGTGGGACTCTAAACCGGCCTCTACTCATCTCAAACTCGAAATCCATCTAACTCTAGCCTCCACCTCTATATAAACAACCCCACCCCTTGGCCTAACATCTATTTGCCACTTTTCCACCCCACCGAAACCCTAGTTCGTGGAGAGCCACCATCAAGGAGGGAGGAGGAGATCCCAAGCAAGAAGAAGAAGAGGAGGAAACGAAAGAGGATCAAGATCTCCATCAAGTTTTGTTCTTCATCACCAATTCATCTCCAAGTTCATCACCAACCCTAGATCGTCAAGATCCAAGTGTTGTCTCCAAGATCCTTGATTCATTGGAGTCCTAAACACCTGGTATACCTTCTATTCTCTTTTCCTTATGTGAATTCAACCCCTAACCTCCAAATTCACATCGATCTAGGAAAGCCTAATCTGTTGATCTTGCGCAGTGCGGACTTGTTCGGTCCCTAGCGGACTAGTCCGATTTTCCTGGTTAATTTCTTTCGAATTAATTCTAAAATTAGATCTAATCACATCCAAACCTATAAACTTGTTAAAAGCTATTATAACTAGATAGTGATCATTAAAAGCAATCTATTAACAGGTTCTACCTTGCATTTGCATTAATCATGCATGTCATGTCAAATTGAGTAATATTTGTGCACTCTTTGATTGTATTATTGTCTTGTATGTTTATTGTGCGGATTAGACGGATTTGCGCTAGAGAGTGCCATGGAGGATATCCGACACCAAGAGTTTGAAGGCTTTGACTCGAATCAATCCCAAGAGCAAGGCAAGTGTCCTTGAAGCATATTGATCTTGTTTTAAAATAAATGTTTTGTTTGCAAACTGCATGCTTGTGTCAATTTGATGGGAATCCTATGTTAGGAAGTTTACTAGCTTTGTTTAACCACCCTTGTCACCTGGAATATATGGTAGAGAGTTGGGATAGTATTTTTACCTTTTTGCTTTGCTTAATTAATTGGGATGGAAGAACAACTACCCTACTTAATTTAATTATGCATTAATGAGATTGTGGTTGACATGAACTGGTTAAATCTGATATGGTAATGGGTGATCTAAGAAAGCTTGGTACGTGGATGGGTTGGATGTTATGGTGGTTTTGCTTGCTTTAGATCTAAGGACTGGTTCGTGGAGCGACCATCCAGGATTTACAGTGCCACTACGAGGCCAGGTATGGGTGTGGCGTAGCTGATTTATTAGGGTGTTGGAACATTGAGGATGCTCGGGGAAGGGGTAGTTGGATTGGGTTTGTTGATGATTGGTGGGACTACCCTGGGACCCGAACGGCTCAAGAGGGGCCCTTGGTTGAAGATGTGCTCAGTTGGACACATTGCCACCGGTGAAACTTCAGTGGGGTCTAAATAGGCTAGTAATCCCTTTGTAAAGGCTATTTTGTGATCTCTTTGCCACACACCTACGGAAGTGTGAGACGACATAATAGAGATTCTATAGTCATCGAAAGGTGATGAAATCACAAACATGTGGGTAAAGCGGTACAACCTCTGCAGAGTGTGTATAAAACTATCATCATAGTTGTGCTCCCGGTTATGAGCAACCTGGACCCTCACATGATTAGAGGGAAATTTGGATTTGGCAATGGTTATGGTTGGTATTATGGTTTATGGCAATGGTTATAGTTAATGGTAATGTTAAATCTGGAATATGGATGATGGTAATGAATATGGATTGGAATTAGGATGATTACACGGTTTATGATGGGTTTATTTCATATACATATAATATATTGCTTTTCAAATGTTTTAAGGTACTTTTCAGCACTCAACCATTATTATATTCGTCATTTGAATCAGCCACATGTCATACTTTCCACACTTGCTGAGTACGACATGTACTCACTCTTGCAATCCCCCCCCCCCCAACAGTTGCAGGTCAGGATTGGGAGTTTAACGATGATAATGCGGAGTTCTAGGCTGTGTCTACCGTTAGCTTGCCTGTGATGTTGTTCAGCTTGCCTGTGGTAATTTTCTATATACTCTTTCGCGAATGCACTCGTGTATGTGTGTCGAACATCTTTGGCACACATATGCGTTCACTTGGTTCATTTCCGGAATCGGGTGTCACACGATAGATGCTAATGCCACGAACTAGTGAATCGTGGCAACATATCCTAATGCAATGATCGTGTTCTGTGGCGATAGATGCTAATGCCACGAACTAGTGAATCATGGCAACAGATTCGTGGTGGTAGATCCTAATGCCACGAACTATTGAATCGTAGCAACATATCCTAATGCAACGATCTTGTTCCGTGGCGATAGATGCTAATGCCACGAACTAGTGAATCGTGGCAACAGATTCGTGGTGATAGATGCTAATGCCACGAACTAGTGAATCGTGGCAATAGATCCTAATATAACGATCGTGTTCCGTGGCGATAGATGCTAATGCCACGAACTAGTGAATCGTGGCAAAAGGCCAAACTTACTGCAACGATTTAGTATTCGTTGCAATACAATTGTTGCAACAGGGCGGAATCCTTGTAGTGTATGTTGCTTAACGTTAAACATGTATAAGAATGTATGCAATGCATGATGGATGAACATGAGGGTGTTACAAACCTACCCCCCTTACAATGAATATCGCCCTTGACATTTGATGTAGAAGGAAAGAGATAGAGAAATTCCTTATTGAGATCATCTTCTAGTTCCCAAGTTGCTTCCTATTCTGTATGATGTTTCCATTGTACATTGCACCATCGAATGACCTTGTTTCTCGTGACCCTCTCCTAGGTTTCCAAGATTTTGACCGGTTGCTCGGTATAAGTCAAATCTGCCTCCAATTCCAATTCTTCCATTGTCACTTGTTCTTCCAGTACCCTTAAGCACTTCTTGAGCTATGAAACATGAAACACATCATGGACACTAGAAGGATGTGCTGGCATCTCCAGTTTATATGATACTTCTCCACGTTTGGCCAAAATCTTGAATGGTTCAATATAGCGAGGTGCCAACTTGCCTTTGACATTAAACCGCTTATGACCTCGCATAGGTGACACTTTAAGGTATACGAATTCTACCACTTCAAAGGCTAAGTTTCTTTGCCTATTATCCGCGTAGCCGTTTTGTCTTGATTGAGCAGCCCTCAAATTTTCACGAATTACCTGAACTTGCTTTTTAGCCTCATGTATCACATTAGGCCCAAACACTTGAGTTTCTCCTGTCTCATTCGAAAACAATGGTGTTCTACACCTCCTCCCATACAACGCTTCATATGGTGACATTTTAAAACTTGCTTGATAACTGTTATTGTAGGAGAATTCGGCATATGGCAGACTTTTGTCCCAATTTCCTCCATACTTCAACGCACAAGCATTTAGCATGTCCTCCAAAATCTGATTTGTTCTCTCAGTTTGCCCATCCGTTTGAGGATGATATGCAGAACTGAAATTCAATTGAGTTCCCATCGACTCGTGCAGCTTTTGCCAGAACCTTGAGGTAACTTGAGAACCTCTATCGGACACTATTGTCTTTGGTACTCCGTGTAAGCACACTATTCTTCCCATATACAATTCTGCCAATTTTGCACCACCATAAGTAGTCTTGACAGGAATGAAATGAGCTGATTTTGTCAACTGATCTATGATAACCCATATCAAGTCATTACCAGACTGGGTTCGCGATAATCCAACTATGAAGTCCATACCAACTTCTTCCCACTTCCATTCCGGAATCTTCAATGGCTGCAATAATCCGGCTGGCATTTGGTGTTCGGCTTTGAACCGTTGGCACACATCACACAAAGCTACATACTTAGCTATGTCTTTTTTCATGCTAGCCCACCAATAGCATGTCTTCAAGTCCTTGTACATCTTTGTACAGCTGGGATGAATTGAGTAAGGTGAATCGCGTGCCTCCTTTAATATTGTTTCACGGAGGTGCTTCACATTAGGCACAACAATCCTATTCCCAAGCCATAGAGTACCTTGGTCATCCTCATCAAATCTGAATTCTCTCCCTTCTTGGGTTCTTTCTTTGATTTCCTTGATTTCCTCATCCTTGGTCTGATCTTCTCGGATTTCTTGCTCCAGGGTCGGATTTAAGACCATTATCCCCATATCATTCACAAATCCAAGATTTAACCGTTCAAACTCCTTGCATAGTTCGGATGGCAACTCCCAAACCATGAGCTGGTGACTTACTCGACTCAAAGCATCGGCCACAACATTAGCCTTCCCCGGGTGATAGCTGATTCCCACATCATAATCCTTGATGAGCTTCAACCATCTTTGTTTCCTCAAATTCAGATCTGTTTGTGTGAATATGTACTTGAGACTCTTGTGATCCGTGTAAATCTCACACCTGTGACCAAGAATGTAATGTCTCCAAATATTCAAGGCATGCACTACGGCTACAAGTTCGAGATCATGTGTAGGATAATTCTGCTCGTGTTTCTTCAATTGTCTCGATGCATAGGGTACCACTTGACCTTCTTGCATGAGCACACATCCAAGTCCCTGTCTTGATGCATCACAATAAATATCTAAGCTTTTGCTCACATCCAGCAAAACCAAGACAGGTGTTGTTGTTAACCTTGTCTTTAACTCCTCAAAGCTGTTTTGGCAAGCTTGAGTCTATTGGAACGTTTTTCCCTTCATGAACAACTCAGTCATCAGCTTGGCTATTTTGGAGAAATCCTTGATGAATCGACGATAATATCCAACCATTCCAAGAAAACTCCTAATTTCCTTTACATTCTGTGGCGGTTCCCATTTTAGCACGTCCCTCACTTTCCCTGGGTCAACTGAAACTCCTCCTCCAGAGATGACATGGCCTAGGTAAGATATCTCCCTTAACCAGAACTAGCACTTGCTGAATTTGGCATATAACTTATGTTCCCTCAATTCGTGCAACGTGAGCCTCAAATGCTCCTCATGCTCCTCCTCGCTTCTCGAGTAGATCATAATGTCATCAATGAGCACGACAACGAACTTACCCAGGAACTCCATGAAGACCTTATTCATGAGGTACATAAAGTATGCAGGTGCATTCGTCAATTCAAATGACATAATGGTGTACTAATAAGATCCATACCGTGCTCGAAAAGTTGTTTTGGGGATATCCGACGGTCTAATCTTCATTTGGAAGTAGCCTGACCTCAAATCAATCTTGGAGAAAACACATGCACCTTCATCTAGTCGAAAAAATCCTCTATAAGGGGCAATGCATACTTTTTCTTGATCGTCACCTCATTAAGAGCTCGGTAATCCACACACATCCTTTGGGATCCATCCTTCTTATCCACGAAAAGCATTGGGGCTCCCCAAGGTGAAGAGCTTGGTCGGATGAAACCCTTCTCTAGCTGCTCTTGAATTTGCTTCTTGAGCTCCTCTATTTCCTTAGGAGGCATCCTCTATGGCCTCTTAGCTATAGGTGCAGTTCCATGTATTAATTCAATAACGAACTCTATATCACAATCTGGTGGCATGCTTGGCAACTCATCCAGAAATACATCTGGATATTCATGAACAACCGGAATGCTCTCCAGTGTCACACATTCTACATGACTTAGCGTTGCTTTATCCGCCGTGGGTTGGGCTGTCTCAACTTCAATGCGAGTGCCATGCTCACTTGTCAATTGCACAATCCTCTCGGCACATTGAATCACTCCATTATACTTGCTCAACTAATCAATACCAAGTATTATGTCCATTCCTTGGGAATCCAAGATGATGAGATTCACGAGAAAGTGTACCCCCCTTATTTTGATACTTACTCTCGGGCACACTATATTTGTCCTCATCCCTCCCCCAGGAGATTTTACCAACAGTGTGTTTCAAATGAGCTACAGGCATATTATACTTGGCAACATACTTCGATGATATGAATGAGTGAGATGCTCCAAAATCAAATAAAATGGTCGCGGGGTTGGAGTTGGCGAGGAACATACCAATCACGACATCATCCGCTTATTGGGCATCCTCAGTAGAGACATGATTCACATTGCCATGAGTGACATTCTGCTTCCCACGGTTGCCTTGTGGTGCTCCTCCATTTGACCGTGGGTTATGCTTTGGTGCATTTTTCATTGGTCCATAGCTCCTCTTGGGGCATTGACTTGCGAAGTGTCCAGCTTCTCCACAAACATAGCATGTCTTGACGCTCGAAGCACCAGGGAAACTCGGGCGCTGCTGACTCTGAGGGTTATATACCGTACTGGGGCGCGATGCATAAGGTGCAAGCTGGCGAGGCGCTGCTGCTGCTGGTTTGGGCGTGGAAGATAAGCAGATCGATAAGCAGGAATGAAGGGGTTGTAATATGGCGCATTCAGCGGCACAAAGTGAGGACGGACATTGCTCTTCTGTGGATGCCCTTGGTATGGTATTTTCCTCTTGTTATCTTGTTCCATATCGTGAACCTTGTTTTCCAACACAATAGCCTCGTCCACAAGCTTCTGGAAATTGGCATAGTCACAGTTAAGCAATTGGACTTGAATTTCATTGTTTAAGTCCCTCATAAACAAGTACTGCTTGCGGCTGTCCCGGTTGACATCTTCTGGCACATACCTTGAGAGTTGAGTGAATTTATGGAGATACTCACTAACACTTGACCTTCCTTGCCTTAAGTTCTCAAATTTCTGCCTCTTCAGGATCATAACACCTTCAAGAACGAAGTGAGAATGTAACTTCTCCTTAAATTCAGCCCAAGTGATCCTCTCTTGATTTTCATGGGCGTTGCAAAAGCGATTCCCACCAATCTGCAGCTGCTCCAACTAGTTGATGGAAAGCAAAGAGAATCTTCTCCCTGCCATTGCATTGGACAATAGCGAGCTTCTTCTCCACAGATTTCAGCCACTCATCAGCTTCTTTAGGATCAGTGGTTTGAGCAAAGGTAGGTGGCCTAGTCCTCATAAACTCTCCCAATCTGTTATGAGGCGGTGGGGTGGCAGTGGTGGAGGCATGTGGGGCCGATTCTGATTATTGGCCTACAGCTGTTCCAAAGTCTGTATCACAGTCTACATCAGTTGATTCTGCATAGCCAACAACTACTGAAGGTCGACAGCCTCAGTTCCAAGTCCGTTGTTGTTCTGAGGCGCTCTATTGTTCTTCTCCTCACCATTGGCATCTCTCTGGTTGCGAGTCCTCGCCATCTGAAGAAAGATCAAGAGATAGAAGAAATAATAAAATGTCCCCAACAATATGTATCAAGGGCTATAAAACTAAGCAACTACCTATACTAGCCTACATAGATGTGGTAAGCGTTAAAGCATCCCACAATCCTCTACTAAGCACACAAGCAACATTACATAGCAATCAACAAGCCAAAAAAACTACAACGTTTCTGGAGTGTTCCTATGTGCCATAAAGTGTCCATTCTATCTAGGCTGCACCCTACAGTCAACCTGTGGCTTTGATACCAATTTGTGACACCCGGTTCCAGAAAATGAACTAAGTGTGACGCATATGTGTGCCCAGGATGTTCAACACACATACAAGAGTGCATCACAAATGATATACAGAAAATTACCACAGTACAAATTAATTAAGAAGTACTTTTATTACAATATTCAAATAATCCTCATGTTACACTCTAATGGTCATTAATGATAATGAGACTATTACTGCAGCAAAAATAATCTAAGTATGAAGCTAATCAACTAAGCAAACTAAGCATAAGGGGTAGCGCGGCTCCAAGCAATTCCACAGGCAAGCCGACGGCAGCACACAACCTAGTACTCCGCATTATCATCACGATACTCCCACACATCACCTGAAACTGTTGATGGAGGAATTGCAAGGGTGAGTACATGTTGTACTCAGGAAGTGTGGGAAAATAATGACATGTAGCTTAAACAAGACATTGATAATAAATAATGGCTAATTGCTGAAAAGTACTTTTAAAAACAGGTAAAAAGCATCTTACTATGTCTATGTGAAATAATCCCATCATAGCCCACATAAATATCATGATATGAAACCAGCATTAATTATTCATCCATACTCCAGATTCTCACTTTCATAAATAACCATATCCATTTATCACAATTCAATCCATAACCATAACCAATACCAAACCATCCCAAATATCAGTTTCCCACTAATCTTGTGAGGGTCCAGGTTGCTAATGACCACTAGCACGGCTATCATGCTAGTTTTAGACACACTCTACAGAGGTTGTACCACTTTACCCACATGTTCATGATTTCATCACCTTTTAGTGACTAAGAACCTCCCTTACGCCGTCTCACACTTCTTTTGGTGTGTGGCCAATAGATCACAAAATAACTTTTACAAAGTGACTACTAGCATATATGGACCTACTAAGGTTTCACCAACAGGCTTGAATCTCCATTCTCCCACCCATGAGCCCCCTCATGTGCCATGCGGATCCCAGGGTAGACCTTCTCGACTCCCATTCCATGCACCATCCAATGGTCCATACAATACCAGCAGCTCACCTAATTATTCAGCTACGCCGCACCCATACTTCACCTTGTGGTGGCACTGTAAATCCTGGATTGTTGCTCCACGAACCGATCCTTAGATCCAAAGCAAGCGAAACCACCATAACATCCAACCCAGTCCACAATCCATTCGTGCTTAGATCTCCCAAGTCCCACATTTACCAGTTAACCACATTCATCAATTCTCATCATCCATAACTTCGTTAATTCACAATTATACCATTTGGTAGTTTCCCCATCCCAATTAATTAAAGCGAACAAAAAGGTAAAATGTCCTTCCCGACTCTCTACAATATATCCCAAGCGACATGAATGGTCAAACAAGACTTGTTAACACCTATTTTTGGGTTTTCCATCAATTTGACACAAGCATGCAATTTTGCAAACAAAACATTTAAAAACAGGATCAATATGATCAAGGACACTTGCCTTGCTCTTGAGCTTGGTTAGGGTCAAAGGCTTCAAAATTCTGGTGCAAGAGGTCCTCGATAGCACCCTCTGGAGCAAAACCTTCTATTTCGCGCAACAAACATACAAAACAGACATCACAATCAATAAATGCTCATATATTACTCAATATGCCATGTCATGCATGATTAATGCAATTGTGAGGTAAAACTTGTTAATGAGTTGCTATTAATGTTTACTAATTGGTTCTAATATTTTTTAACAAGTTTTGACAGGTTTGGAATTGATTTGAATCAAATTGGAATTAATTCAGCCTGAAATAGATTCAGATATCAGACAAATCCGGTGCCATGGTCGGACTAGTCCGCCCTGATCTAAACTAGAATTTATAGTTTTCATGATATGCGAGAATTGGGGTTGAATTTGCATGGAAAAGGGAAAGTAGAAGGTGTACCATGTGTGTAGAACTCCAAGGATCGAGAATTGAGTGCAACACTTGAATCTTGGCGATCTAGGGTTGGTGATGAAGAGTTGATGGAGAGTTGAGGGTGAGTTGATGATGAAGAACAAAAAGTTGATGAAGATATTGCTTGATTGATCCTCCTTCATGTTCTCCCTCTCCTCCTTGCTTCTGGATCTTTTCTTGATGACGACTCCCATGAACTAGGGTTTGGGTTTCTTTAAATTGTGGAAAAGAGGTGAAAATTTGAGGTGTTGGGTTGCTTATATAGAGGTGGAGAGGTAGGGTTTGATGGAATTTATGTTCAAGGTGGTGGAGGCCGTGTAGGGGTCCCACATGGGCTCCACAGGGGTTAGGCACGACGTTCTTGGGCCCAATTAAGGTAAATACCCAAAAACAAGTCATGGAGGAAAAGATTGAATCTTAGTCAGGCACACCAGAGAAGTCCGCTAGAGTAACGGACTAGTCCGATGTTGGACAGAGATTAAAACGGACAAGTCGGGTAGGAGGTCCGGACAAGTTTGATCTTGTCCAGAGAGCAAAACAGACAAGTCCGGCTTAGATCGGACAAGTCCGAGGATTTGACAACTTATTCGAAAACTGTACCAAAGATCGGACTAGTCCACACTCAATCACGGACAAGTCTGGAATGGAATAGAGACTTAATCGCACTAGTCTGCAGCAAAATCAGACAAGTCCAGAGGGGCATCAGAGGGGAAAACCGGACTAGTCCGTGGTACAAACCGGACAAGTCTGTACTTATACAGACTTTTAAGTGTTGTTTTTCTTCTAATTCATTTTAAACTTGTTCCTTTTATGTTGCTTAATGTTAAACATGTATAAGAATGTATGCAATGCATGATGGATGAACATGAGGGTGTTACAAACATCTTCGTGAATGAGCAAGCCGCAATAACATGAGAACAAGGCCTATCAAAGAGTTGTGGCTTCATACATGTGCACGTGCAATCATCTTGACGAAGAATACACTGTTGAACAACTCTATCACAGTTAGCACCACGATGATTCTTGTCTCTGCTGAGAATTTCAAATTTGTGCTTTGCAGTCCCCATAGGTCGTACACGGTGAAATCCGACCTTTTCGATCTTCTTATCCATGAACTTGCACATGTACGGTGAATAAGGCAAATTCACATCATTCCTTGTTGAAATAGCAGTTGTGTAGCACTCATGAAAATACTTGCATGTCTCATATAAAATGCTCTCAATAGTAGCAACCAAAGGTAATCCTCTTAAACTGTGTATCACCCAGTTGTATATCTGTATTGAGTAGCACTACATTAGCATGGATAAAATACAGAAGACTAAATGAAAATTATTAGAAGTAGTGTGAAATAAGCACCTCACCTCAGCTAAATTAGTTGTCATGATGCCATACCTAGCACCATTAGTTTCGTATAGCAAATACCACTTCTCTTTTGGTTCACGCCGAATCCAATTGGAGAAGTTTCAGCTTGATGACCCCACAGTTGGCATAGATATTCCATTAGGATTGTCCCTGATTGAAGACACCCTCTGATTGTATCGTAGTCAATTTGTCAAGACGTTGTCATAGAGCAATAAACTTCCTCTCTTGATTTTGACTATACAACATCTTGAACAAATTCATAAGTTGTTTGTTATTGAAATGATTGAAAAAGTTAGCACCTAAATGTCACATGCAATATCTTGATTGTCCAATAAGGTCCTTGCCCACGCTCGGAGGAACCATGTATCCAGTCAGATATTTCTTAAGCAATCCAGCATGACGATCGTGTGTGAGACAAATATCAGGACATTCTTAAACTACGACCATCTTTACCTGACTAAGAAACCAATACCAGCTGCTAGTGTTCTCACTCTCAACAAAACCAAAAGCCACAGGCAACACCTGCTGGTTCCCATCAACTACAATAGCTGTTAGAATTTGACCTTTGTACTTTCTAGTCAAAAATGTGACATCAATGCAGAGGATAGGCCTACAATGTCTGAATGTAGCAATACATCAACCTAATTCAAAGAATCACGATGGAGAAACAACTTCCCGGGCATACTTATGTCTGTCACATCAATAATGTGATAATAAGTACCGACATTCCTCTCATGGATGGTCTGCAATAACTTTGAAAGATTTTCATAAGTCACTTCAAATGTAACAAATCTTTGCTCAATCACCTTCTGTTTGACCTTCCATGCCTTGGAGTAATTTATGGTGTACTTGAAATTCTCCTCAATAGTATTTATTACTTATTTAGGTTCAAACCGAATGTTATCCACAATACGAGCGTACATGTGATTCATAATAAACTGCGATGTAAGAGCACTATTGCACTTCTCAAATTCTTGCAACTCACATGTGTGATCAATCATTTTTTATACTCTCCATAGCTTTGTCCACTTCTCCTCGAAACAATGGACCCGAAAAGAATAATTAGAGAACACACATTTAACATCATAGACTTTTTTTTACTGGACTTATAAGCTATAAATGATCTCTACTCAAACAGAGACCAATATTTCACTACATCCTTCAAAGAATTTTTGTCTTTAAAAATATCTTATTGTGTTAACTGGTTCTCTTGTTGTCCTGATAAGTCACAATACTTTTTCGTAGCTAATAAATTACTCGGGATTGGATCATTCTGTTCTGCAGGAACGGAAGTATCATTCTCATCATCAAAAGAGTCAACTTCTAAAATATTTTCATGTTCCATATCTTCCATCTTCATCTGTTCAACTATGTTCTTGATGTGCTCTCCTTCCTCTGCCACACCACGTGCTTCTATATGTATCGAGTTGTCTTCGGCTTCCTCAATTCCAACAAAATTTTCCACGTATTGTCTTCTCCATCTCCTTCTGCTGCATTCTGTACTTATTTCATTTCTGCTTGCGCAAGAAGCAGTAGAGGCCACTCTCGCTCCATAACCGTATCTACAAACTTCCTCTGATTCCGTGTTTCGTAAATAACAATCAAATCCCAATAAAATCCATCTCTTGCGCCATTAATCATTCCTTTCAATTTAAACTGATTTTGTTGTGTATCAAGGTTAATGGTTTTCATCAACCAGTACCACTAAATATCCTCTCACTTGCTCTTGTTATTCTCCTCTCACGCGATGTGAACCCAGACAAATTAACCCCATTTGAACCATAAAAAATTGCGTCTTCTCCATAAAATATCCGAAACACTAACTTTTCCGACATTCCTATTGGAACTAAGAAAAACAAATTTATCACATGCTATTACTACCAAAATTAAAATAATCACAAGCGCTTTTTTCACACAAAATGAACCGACTAATTAATGCCATGACATTATTAAAATATTGAAATACAACTAATACATATCGTAAAATAATATCATGACATCACTATTTAATCTATTAACATAGTCTCATTATTATCTAAAATTGTACAAACATAAATAATATAGTATCTATCGAAGTGTTCTTGAGACACTTCCCCAGACCTGCTATGTGAGCAGCCCGCAGAGGTTCTTGATCGGCAGGGCTTAGTCCTTGGGAGATATTGCGCATATGAAAGACGGTGAGATGGTGGTTTCATGTTGTTTGGACTGCTGGAGCGTAATACCCTACTCCACGGTGCGAGTTGTATTGCTGGTGTGAATGCGTGTGTTGAGTGTGTATGAGTCTATCCATTGTAATCGTGGCGGTTCGGTCCTTTTTTAGACAAGGTCGGACGCCTTACAAGTGGATCTAGGGCCCGACAGATGGCCCCGTGGTGATCTTATCCTATAGATCTAAAGCTTCCCGCATAAGATTCCTTTGATTGTGGCTTGAAGACCCAGCCTTTGTAGCCTCAAATGCAAGTGGCCCATGCGTAGTCGCTGATGATGGCAGGGGATGTCCCGTCTATCTGTCTTATCATCGTAATGTACCCACTTGGTGGAGTGGGGTAGGCTTGCGGTGCCTTCACTGCGATGCGATTGGGCATAGCGGTACCTGACAGGAGGCGTGCGCCGCACTTGTGCGCTTGGGGATGGAACACCCCTTTAATGTGCAACTGGATAGGACACACTACCCTTTACTCTTCGAGGCCCATGGCATCGTGGGACACATGCCAGCTCCGGAGTCCTCCTCGGTGGAAGCAAGGGCACATAGTTGGAGGACGTGTGGTAGCTCCAGAGCCCTCCTTGGTGGGAGCAAGGGCCCAGAGCCGTAGCACGTGTGGCAGCTCCGGAGCCCACCTCGGTGGTAGAAAGGGCTCGGAGCCAGAGGACACATGGCAGCTCTAGAGCCCTCATCGGTGGGATCAAGGGCCCATAGCCGAAGGACGCGAGGCAGCCTCAGAGTCCACCTTAGTGGGGATACCGGGTCTGGAGATTCTTCTATCTTGTACTCAAGGGTACCCGATCTGCAGGGTACCGCCAGTGGCCTTAGGGCCCATCTCGGGAGAGGTGACGATCCCGCAAGTGGGGCTTTCATCTTATCTTGTAAATGTGATGCCAGCGGGCCCCTTGGGGGGCACTGGACTTAGAAAAGTGATGCTGACTGCCCCCATGGGGGGGGGCGTCAAAGCTCGGAGAAGTGACGTCGGCGGCCCCCTTGGAGGGCACTGGAGCTCGGAGAAGTGTCAACGATGACCCCCTTGGGGAGGGCTGAAGCACGGAGAAGCATCGACAGCGCCTACTACGGATGTGTAGAACACCAACGACAGGCTCCCTATATGTCCTATACACACAGTAGACAAAAAGTAATTTTGCTCACCAGTCACCACTTCCCTGCTCTTTACTTTCGTTATGACTTACGATCCTTAGCTAAGATACGGGGCATGGGTAATTCGGTACGTCAACATTTAGGGTATGGTCGCTGCCTTGCTCAGGGCATGAGCCGTCTAGCCCCTTGTACTCTGCTATTAGCACTAGGAGGCAAGGTGCACAGGCTTAGGGTACGGAACCAGGCTAAGCAAGCTGCACACTCTGGACCTCTAGCTCGGTGTTAGCCTTTCAAGGGTGAGAATTATTCAGCTTTATGGACCCCGAGCAACAAAATGACCATCGGATCCCAAACACATTGCAGGTACCTCATGCAGGCCCGCCATTAGCAGAATAGCACAACCCCAACTAGGGACGAGACAGAAGAAATGTAATTGGGCATATGGCAGATATATGCAAAAGTAAGCAAAACATTGAAGCATAATGTAAGTAATTTTGCTCGTCGGTCACTCCCTTCCTGCTCTTTAGTTTTGCTACGCTTACGGTCCTAAGCTGAGGAGTAGGGCTTGGGTAATTCACTGCGTTAGCATCCGGGGCCCAGTTGCCGCCTTACTCGCGGTGTGAGCCGTCTGGCCGCCACTACTTAGTCGTAGCGTTGGGAACCTAGGTGTGCATGCTTAGGGTACGGAATCAGGCTAAGCGAGCTACACACCCTGGACCACTGGCTTGGTGTAGGCCTTTCGTGGGGGAGACCGTCTGGCGACATAGGACGCCAAACAAGGAGGCGACCGAGAGACCCCAGACACATTGCAGGTACCTCAAGCAGACCCGCTTGCAGCAGGATTGCATAATTCTACTAGGCGCGAGACATGGAGAGAGTGACCAAGCATATGACAGAGAATATGCGAGAATGATCATGATTTGATGATCATTTAATTAATGCATAATTAAATGAACATAAATAGATCATAGGGCAAGACAGTGGTTCTTCTAACTTGTAATCATAGGAGGAGGCAGGCTTTACAAGGAGGCAATGACTCGCTCCGGAGGACAAAGGAGGAAAGTGTACAACTTAAGGTATGAAACCAAGCTAAGCAGGCTGAACACTCTGGACCGAATCCCCCGGAGCTTAGTTGCTTCGAGCGCTGCTCCTAGACGCTATGACACCCTTTTTAGAAAAAAAAAAGAAAAACTATCCTACAACTACGCCCAGGGTGAAGCTTTACCGAAGTGGTGCTGGGGAGACAAAGTGTACACACTTATGGTGCAGGACCAGACTAAGCAGGCTGCATACTCTGGACCTCCCACTATGCCAAAAGTAAAACTTACAGCGGTAACACTAGGGAAGCAACATGTACATGGTTAGGGTGCTGGACCGGGCTAAGCATGTTGTACACACTGGACCTCTCATGCTATCATGGGTGGTACTTACTGTAATGCCTTGGTGACATCGTTGTCGTCGTGGTGGCAGGAAATTGTTTGGTGGCAAGAAATTGCTTGACGTCCAGTCCATGGGACCCCTTAGAGGCCCCCTGGTAGGTGTGGCTAATTGGTTGGGCACGCCTACCACTTAATCTCAGGATGTCATCAGCGGGTCCTCGGCGGAGCGCGGGAGCTTGGGTAGTTGACACCGACGGCCCCCTAAGGAGCGTCGGACTTGAATTGAGATGTGTGGTTGTCGTCGGAGAAGTCTCCGGCGGCGATGGAGACAAGGTAGCTGTCAAACCGAGGCAGCGCCCACCCCCAACATGTGAAACATTGACGGCGGTCCCCCTGGGAAGCGCCGGAGCTGGATGCTCCGGTAGCACTCATCATCAGCGAGAAGAACGTCAATGGCGGGCCCCTGGGTGGTGCCGAAGTTGGATGCTCCAGCGGCACTCACCACCAATGCTAAGAAACATCAACGACACGCCTCCTGGGTGGTTTCGGAGCTGGATGCTCTGGCAGCACCCACCATCAACGCTAAGAAACATCGATGGCGGGCCTCCTGGGTGGTGCTGGAGCTGGATGCTCCGACTACGCCCACCATCAACGCTAAGAAACATCAACGGCGAGCCTCCTGGGTGGTGCCAAAGTTGGATGCTCCGGCGGTGCCCACCATCAACGCAAAGAAACATCGAAGACAGGCCTCCTGGGTGGTGCAGGAGCTGGATGCGTTGACAGCGGGCCTCTTGGGTGGCGTCGGAGCTGGATACTCCAGCGGCGCTCACCATCAATGCTAAGAAACGTCGACAGCGGGCCTCTTGGGTGGCGTCGGAGCTGGATACTCCAGCGGCGCTCACCATCAATGCTATGAAAAGTCGATGGCAGGTCTCCTGGGCGGTGCTAGAGCAGGATGCTCCAGTGGTGGCCACCATGAACGCTAAGAAATTTCGACGGCGGGCCTCCTAGGCTGTGCCGGAGTTGGATGCTCCGGCGGTGCGCACCATCAATGCAAAGAAACATCTACGGCGGGCCTCTTGGGTGGTGCTGGATGCTCCAACAATTGGAGGCGCAACTTCCTGAGAGAAAAAGGCCCTTCCTGGCAGGCCAAATATTGAAGTGTTCTTGCGACACTTCCCCTGGACCTGCTATGCGAGCAGCCCGCGGAGGTTCTTGATCAACAGGGCTTAGTCTTTGGGAGAGATTGCGCGTATGAAAGATGGTGAGATGGTGGTTTTATGTGGTTCGGGCCGCCGGAGCGTAATACCGTACTCCACGGTGTGAGTTGTATTGCTGGTGTGAATGTGTGTGTTGAGTGTGTATGAGTCTATTCCTTGTAACGGTGGCAGTTTGATCCTTTTATAGACAAGGTCGGATGCCTTACAAGTGGGGTCCAGGGCTTGACAGGTGGCCCCGTGGCAATCTCATTCTAAAGATCTAAGGCTTTCCACATAAGCTTCCTTTGACTGTGGCTTGAAGACCCGCCGTCTTGCCGCCTCAGACACAAGTGGGCCATGTGTAGTCGCTGATGATGGCAGGAAATATCCCATCCGTATGTCTTGTCACCGTAAGCTACCTACTTGGAGGAGTGGGGTAGGTCTGCGGTGCCTTCACTGCGATGCGATTGGTCATAGCGGTACCTGATAGGAGGCATGCACCGAACCTGTGCGCTTGGGGAAGGTGTAAAATCCCACATTTTCCTTCATATAAGGTTCAGTTGTAAGTTGGTTATCAACCCGAATGGAGACAAATTATAGCTATGCTTATGAACTTGATCTCATCAAATATTTTCTTCCACTCATGCTAAAATTTTATTAACATGAGGAATGGACTTCACGAATAATCTTATATAAATTCTTTTGACCTCTCTTCAAATTTTGGAATTATTTGAATGGAGAATGCTAGGTCAAATTAATATGCAGTACCAAATATATATTCAAATTAATTACAAATTGAATATGCTACTATACATTTGGCCCTGTCAAAAATATTCCAATCTAAGGCCATGAATTTTTCTATGGCTTCCTAAAATTCCAAATAGATTTCCTGCAAAGTTTCATAAATTTTGAACTCCATTTGCTATTTTATTTTAGACGCTTAGCAAATTCAGACCATAATATGAATTCAAATTTTGAATTCTGTTCAACCTTATGGAACATCAAGATTTGAACATACCATCATGGTTAGCATGACTTGCTTGACTTATCCTCAATGTTTCCAAATTTTTGGAACTCAATTTCTATTTAATTCAGTGACACCGTAGAATTTCATCCAATTTCAAATTTAAATTTGAAATTCAATTGAAACTTGCTCCAATTCGAAATACAATTGCAGAATCAAATTCCAGATATTTTCTTTGCCCCCCCCCCAAAAAATCTAGATTTTTTGGATCAAGTTTGGTAGGAGAATTGATGTTACAGAGAGGGGAAGAGGATAAGAAGAGGTGGGACCCACTGTCAGCCTGACCTACTCGAGTGCAACCCACGGGGTGCTCTGTATCCAGCTCTCCCCGCCGATCGATGCCGGCAGCGTGCGACACGGCGATGTGGCATGCAACCACCGAGCTGCCTGCTTGCTTGCGCCGTGGCACGCTCCCCTCATCCCTCCGTCCCTATAAATAACCCCCTTGGTCATCGCCGTTGAACTCCACCTCGGTTCGCGCCATTTCCACCGCCTCTGTTCGTCGAGCTTTCACCGACGATTGAAACTGTTTCTCCTCGAGCTGTAAGTAGGTAAAAGGCTTGTCACAACATCCTCTACGTATTCTATTGTGTCATTGATCGTGACATAGCTTCTGCTTGGGATATTTTGAAGTTTTCCGGTCGCCGTCGAGGAAGCCGCCGAGAGCCTTCACTGTCTCACCATCGAGCTCCAGTTCTAGGCCATTTCCAGCCTCGATCCTTTAAGCAAAAAGGTTCGCAATCCTCTCTAGTTTATGCTCACAGAATCTAAGCCTATGACATGAAGTGTAGCTCGAGTTCTTATTCGATAACCGAATGATTTTTCAATATAACAGCAAGGCTTCGCGCTTAAATTTGTTTCATTCTTGCAATCATCCTTTAATCTGGTTAGCAGATAGCTTCTGTATGTCCTAACGAAGCTCCGTGCCCAAGGACCCTGAAAGTTATCAACCGAGCACCTTAGATTTCGAGATTTCGCGGCCGCCGGTTGAAAAATCATACTTTGCCATCGAACTCAGCTTTTGATCAGGACATCACTCCTATGGATACACAACACTCCATTGAACGCACAAGATGTAATCAATAGAATTCACACACAACAATTAATTTCAGAGGTGAGCTCGTTCTTATATGTTTCCTTATATATTTTTGAGAATAGATTGGTACCTAATAATTTAATTGTAATTAGGATACATGGAGTGGTTTAAGGAGTAATTGGAGGAAGTATTAGGGACGTGGAGGACCAGAGAATTCGATCAAAGAAGATGGAAACCGAGCCAAACTCAAAATCGTGTCCAACTTGGAGTACAAGAGCAGTACGCACTAAAACGGATGCTCAGTACGCATACGAACTTCATTTTGGACATTCTATATATGCACAGAAATAGGAGAGGATAACCTTTCCAATGGCGCTGGTCCCATGTCAAAATTTCTTCAGAGTGGATGGGAATGGTCGAAACAAAATCAAGTTCAGAATCTGTGAGGGTGCTGCGCCACCGTATTGGGCCATTGGGCCTTGTATCAAGTCTAAGTCCATTATTTTCGTATCCTAAGGTTAGGTCACGACCCCAACACCCCCTTGGACGTCCTCCCACCTATATATACTTCATAGTATCCGCCATAAACAATTGGGTTTTTCTTAGATTAATCTGTTATACACAGTTTTGCCGTTCATCGGTTTGTGAGACCCCAACATAGCAATTCAGATTGCTTCTACCTTGTTCTTGCTTGTGTTCTCGGTTGCACTTGCAGGGATTAGCCTTCTTAGCGAGGTCAATCGTGTGCAGCATGGTTGATAACCAACGGAGTGGTGGTGTAGTGATTGTAGGGGTACTCGAACCGCTCGAGTCTCGCGGATCATCAACGTCGAGTTCTCCACATCAATCGACTTATCCATTACCTTCTGGAAGATCGGGATAAACCTTTTACTCATCAATTGGTATCAGATTTCCAGGTTGCCCGTTAGGTAATTCATCTATCCATTACATTAGTTTTGTTTTTCATACCTAGAGTCCACAAAAAAGCCACAAAAAACTTGTAGTTTAGTAGATCTGTTCATTACTTTGTCCAAACCACCATTGAGCATTTGCAACTTTCATTTTCAGTTTGGTTTTGTTGAGTTTGTGTCCGTTGTTGAGCCATATTGCTGGTTTAGAAAGTGTTTTTGGTCTTAGTCTGAGTTTAGCATTGTGTTGATTCATCCTTTTGAATCACGTCATCACGTCTAGATTAAATTCATCTCTATCCAGTTCGGTATTTTCATCATATCTCACTCATACAAACTCGGATTTTAGAGTTCTTGTACTTTCTGGAAAGATTAAGAAGTTATCTACAACTTTCGAATTCATAGGATTCCCAGTAAACGGAGCTAGCATGGTCAAAAGTGTATTAGATCTGAATCTGTTCTCGACCTAGAATTTCTGAATAGTATGTATTTTGGGGACAATATCTCCTATTTTTCTTGTCCAAAATAGGTCTTCCATATATTAAAATTAAAGAGGAGATATATATCTACAGTATTTCTGTTGTAAGTTTTTCTATTTAGAGCCTCTAAGTGCGCCTATTTGTCCTTGGAAGATTTAGCAGAAAATCTGCGACAGACACACAAGATATCTTTGATTGGTTTTTATTGTGTTCTTCATTTGCAGCACATTCTGAGAAAGAAAGACAAAAGAAAAAGGCAAGTGCAAAACAAGATAAAAAATCCGCACAAAAAAATAGGAGAAAAAAACAAAAAAAAAACAGAAGTGCTTGCATCCTTTGTGTCATCTTGTTTTGTCTCATGTCTTGCTTGCTTGAACTACTAGGAACACATTAAGCTAGCAACTTTGACAAGTACTTTGGACACTTATTCAACTTTACTATATGTTTTCATTGTTGCTAATCCTTGCTACATATAAAGTGTCATCAAAGCTACACCTTACTCTTGAGCAGAATCGATACACCTTTGCAATCATCCCACGCTTCATTGGTTTCTTCATACCGGCCACCATTTGCCACCTGCAGTGTTGGTAAGAACACTTGTAAGAGCGTGGTAAGACGCTTGAGAGTGTGTGATTCCACTTCTATATTGCCATTATCCTTTGTAGTTGATACGAATCATATATAGGGATGACAACGGGTCGGGGTCGGGTCAGGTACAGCAAAAACCCGACCCGAAAAAAAAATGTGCGCGGGTAAATTTTCGTACCCGAACCTGTACCCGCGGGTAAAAAATCGTACCCGAACCCGACGGGTTTTAGTTGGGTTTCGGCTACCCGACGGGTACCCGTTAGGGTTCTAGGATTTCCATTTTCTGTTGCTTCATCTTCGATCGGATGGCAGCGGTGGCGGTCAGATCTGCGACGCGGCTGTCAGATCTTGAGGTGCGGTGCTGTAGTTTTTTAATGGGCCAACTGCTAGGGAATTATTGTTGTCTTATATGAGCCGTTTTTAATGGGCCTGACATAAACATCATAATCAGTGAGCTGTTTCGGGTACCCGATGGGTACCCGCGGGTAAGAAGTAAAACTCGTACCCGTACCCGCAAAATATCGGGTCGGGTACGGGTTGTACCCGCGGGTAAAAAATCCTACCCGTAGCCGCACCCGTCGGGTGCAATACCCGCCGGGTACCCGAACCCGCGGGTATAATTGCCATCCCTAATCACATATTTTTTGTTGTCTTCTGTTTGCTACTAACAATGTCAGGTAAAAGCAAGAATCATGCATTATATGTTGAGATGATTGACATGATGAAGACAGCGATGGAGTTGCTTGCTAAGAATAAAACATCAACCAAGGTTTCACATGACATTCAGACCATCTTCACAACTTCTTCCACAGAAAGTAATTACATTCTCTCATCTCTTCCTTCTTATGATGGTTTTGGTTACGATGAATATATTGCATGGGAAATAGAGATGGATAAAATTTTTGGACAATGTCGTATGTGTAAAAGGAGAAAAATTAGAAATATTGCTAGTGCATTAGTTGATTGTGCAATAACTTGGTGGGACAACTTAAGCGATTTAGAAAAACCTCGAACATGGAAAGATATGAAAATTCTTACGCGAGAAACTTTTGCTAATGTATCTAATTGCAAAGATGAAATACATGAACTTGAGAAGAATTTTCTTGTTGTACCTCCTCCTTTGCCTAATCTTTTGCAGGAACATGAACAAATAAATGTAGATGCAAATGAGAGTGAGGTGTTGAACAACTCTTCTGAATTTTTTTATGAATCAAGTCATAATGCATTTGAATTCCTTGCTGAAAATGAGAGTAATGTTAATGAACAATGCTCTACATTTAACCAAGGTATGATATTTTCAGATGTGCTGAATATTGCTACAAATCATGGTATGGATGAGCAGCAACAAGATGAACCTTTTCATAATACACATTTAACACTAATTGATTTTCCTACTGATTCTTACAACAAAAATGAGTTGTGTGCTCATAATTATATTGTGTCTATGCTAGACCAACCAAATGAATTTGATACTTTATTACTCACTTGTGCTGAAATTAAGCATTTGATTCCAACTACATGTGAAAGGGATGAGCTGAAATTGTTGTCTTCTCTAAATACTTTGGGTTATATTGAATTTGACACTCTTTGTGATCTAGATATCGTAGAGAAGATAATATTTTCTCAATCTAAATTACCTTTGTTAAGTAGAAATATTTTTCATGCTATAGGCAAATATGAACATAGTGGTATATTTATGGTGCATAAAGTTTACATATGTTCAAATGAGGAAGCTCCTTTTGTGCTGCAACAACACGGTCAAGTAAATGAATGTACTAACGCTAATAATGTCTTGTCAAGTTTTTCTAGTATTTTTTCCTTGCAGCAGGGACAACAAATGCCTTATTCACTGTGGTTGTGCATTATGGACAACACTCATTCTACCTCCAAAGCAAGCCTATTTGCTGGACATACGAGCAAGCCGAGATTGGCTTGTCATAAAGAAGGGGAGAATGATGAGATCATGCACATTATTATTGCACCTAGAAACATGACATAATGTTTATTTGTTTGGGATCCCGGCTCAAGTGAATGTGCACTCTTATTTGATGGACAAGATCAAGATGGTGCACTATATCGTCCACCACCTTGGCCTCCTCCTTTCATGCTTACAAGAAGATTTGATGGCGTTGCACATATGGACCCACACATGATAGAAGATGAAATTGAGTCGAGGAAGACTCCAATTCAAGACAGAGTGGATGATGAGGACATCACTCCTATGGATATACACAACACTCCATTGAACATACAAGATGCAATCAATAGAATTCGCACACAACAATTAATTTCAGAGGTGAGCTCATTCTTATATGTTTCCTTATATATTTTTGAGAATAGATTGCTACCTAATAATTTAATTGTAATTAGGATACATGGAGTGGTTCAAGGAGTAATTGTAGGAAGTATTAGGGACGTGGAGGACCAGAGAATTCATTCAAAGAAGATGGAAACCGAGCCAAACTCAAAATAGTGTCCAACTCGGAGTCCAAGAGCAGTACGCACTAAAATGGATGTCCAGGACGCATACGAACTCCGTTTTGGACGTTCTATATATGCACGGAAATGGGAGAGGATAACCATTCCAATGGCACTGGTCCCATGTCAAAACTCCTTCAGAGTCGACGGGAATCGTCAAAACAAATTCGAGTTCAGAATCTGTCAGGGTGCTGCGCCACCGTATTGGGCCATTGGGCCTTGTATCAAGTCTAAGTCCATTATTTTCATATACTAGGGTTAGGTCACGACCCCAACACTCCCTTGGACGTCCTCCCACCTATATATACTCCATAGTAGCCACCATGATCAATTAAGTTTTGCTTAGATGAATCTGTTATACACAGTTTCGTCGTTCATCGGTTTGTGAGACCCCAACTTAGCAATTCAGATTGCTTCTACCTTGTTCTTGCTTGTGTTCTCGGTTGCACTTGCAGGGATTAGCCTTCTTGGCGATGTCAATCATGTGCAGCACGGTTGATAACCAACAGAGCGGTGGTGTAGTGATTGCAGGGGTTTTTCGTGTTTGCCTCGAGAGCCTCGGATCATCAACGTCGAGATTTCTATCAATCGACTTATCCATTACCTTTCGGAAGATCGGGCCTAAACCTACTTATCAGCTTTGACGGCGGTGTCACCCCATTCTAACCCCCAAATCATCATCCTGGTGTTTCCAAGAACATTCACGCTCTTTTCCCGAGCCTATTGCGCCATTTTGGAGCGTTTCCGACGATAGCTGAAACCCTAGCTCCACCGTCACCGTCGCACTGCAATCTCCGGCCATCGCCAACTCGATTGGACCTTACCATCGGCTTGCGCGGTCAATTTTATGGTTAAGCGGTCAAGGCGAGGCCGGAAGGAGGTTGATGCAACCTAGTTCGGCGAAGCGCCGCTGCGGTTCCGGCGAGGAACGCCGCCGCGTCGGGAGGTAGAGGAAGGGTGCGGGTCCCACCTATCAACGACGTCCCTATCGCGCGGGATCAGCTGTGAACGCGGATTCGGTTTGGTTGTGCGGGTTAACCCGTGGCTCCCGGTGTGGCTCAGTACTGATTGGCCCGATTCAAATGAAGTGGGACTGACACCTTTATTTGAAATTTCCAATAGGAAAAATAAATCCAGATTCAATCCAAACTTGGAAAATCCATAACTTCGAGTAGAATTATCCAAAAATTCCCAAATAAATTTTGTTCGAACCAGCATGAAGAATACTTTCCAGTGGAGCACTTGGACTTGTATGAAAAGCCATAGAAATTGCTCTATAATTCAGATAAGAAAAATACTTAAATAATTCATTCCTACAGTTCTACTAATTGGAAAATTACCAATTTTGGTCAGAACCCTATTATTAATACATCGGATCTCCAGTAAAAATTTCAAGTTAATTGAACTTCAATTACTGGATTGATCAATATTCCAAATCTCTATGTAGTTATAAATTGAGAAAAATGAAAAAAATCAATTTCCAAAAATTTCCCCAAACTTGCAAAATCAGTTTCTCCTTGTAGGAAGCTTGGAAAATAGTGAGAAAAATTTTCCTAGAACAGTGAGACCCCTCTACATGATACAACCCCTGGTAGCCATGATAGGTCTCCAAAATTCAACCAAAATTTAGAGAAGGTTATTGCTTACCATAATTTTGAAGAACAACAAACTTCCTTGATCATCTCCTGTTGCAAGAGTCTTCTCTATAATCTCTAGTATATACCATAAAAGTCCCAAAGCCAATTAAGATAATTATCTTATTTTCATCCTAGGATATTCACATCACCTCAAGCATATTAATTATTTTTAAAGTCATCCAGACCTAGTATATGCATATCGTGTAGTAGCTGAAATCGAGGAGCAGCTGGAAGCTTTGGAAGTCCAGCTGCCAGAAACTAACATAGGCTCAGACTCGCATTCAGGCAAGCCCCAGTTTGCATTTAAGTTCCTTATAGTGTTTTGCTGTTTTTATTTCACCTTACATCTTCAGATGATTGTGCATTATGTTTAAGGTGTTTGACATCCACTTGCATGGCCCACAAATCCTATGGCGTCTTGGGTAGGTCTACGGCCCATTGAGTAGATACTGCTATGCTTATGCTCATAGGAATTCGGTAGAGATCGAGTAGTTGGAATCTACTCGTGAGATAGGAGTTTTATCACACGGGAGGATCTGGAATCAGAAAATGGTTTATGAATATGTAATTGAGACCAAGCAGTGGGGGAAGCAGCGAGACGTGGTCTCACGTGCATAGCACTGCTTGTGTCGATTGAGGACTGATTCGTGTGCGGCCCTGCTAGACAAGTTTGAATTGTACCAACGACATACTGGAGGAATGGGCTCCAGTAAACTGACGTAGCTTGATACTAGTTTGTCGAGGCATTCCGTTCTGTTTTATAGGTGTGGGTTGAGGGCAGCAAGGTTTAAATCAGCTGGTGGGCACGTCAGAGTATATCCCACGCAGTGACCTCCTACTCGTGATGGATCGACCAATTCGACATTCGAGTGTTTAGTGAAAGGTGGCCATATACGACTAGTACTGAAATGTTATGTAGGTACTGCTGTAAGTACTTGCTGACATTTCCAAAAGTGCGTATGTGTCGTGTTGTTCTGGGTATGTCCTGATTGCAATCACCGTCCCTCGCGGTAATAGAGTACCACTTGTTCACTGCGCTGTGACGTAGTAAATACTGAAGAAGTCAGGAGAATATGATATATTAGATTACAAATTGCTTGGACAACCTTGTTTGGCTTAGAGATAGTACAACTAAAAGTTTACAGTTTCCCCATACTTTACCTGTAAAAGCATTATGTGCTTTGTGCATGTCATATCATCGGCAAAACATTTCTTGTTTGATTGTGGAGTCTATGATGTGTCGTGCCTGAAGAATGTCATGTGCTATTTAAAACATGACTATAAGGATCCACTTGTAGGCGAGTCCTTTATGCTTTACCTTACCTATGCTTAGTATTCACCCTTGCATATGTCTAGTGAGACAGGTTAGCCTTGCTAAGCCTTATGCTCACATTTGCAGTTAACAAGTTTTTGCAGATTATACGTCTGATGACAGGTTTGATGACAAGGCTGCACCCCCTCTAGGGTTTACAGCCGAGTGGGAACACTAAGCATAGGTAAGTATCCAGGTGAGTTGTGTGTTGCTAGTGCAAAGTATCCAGGACATGGATGACTTTGCTTTTGCATAGCTAGTGCTAAGAGCGTAGTTATAATGTATAGTTCTCTTTCCTTTTGTTAGTATTTTAAAACTTCCACTGTGCTTTTCAATAAAGATTTGGTATTGTAAATTTTTCTCGTCCTTTTCTTGTATACTGTTGGGTGTCGCATCTCATGACACCACCCAATGAGATCCTTGGAGGTCGGGATTCTGGTCCCCCTAGACATGGTATCAGCGCATCATTGGGAACAGTGTACTTGAAAAGAGCATATTTTCAAAAATTAGGATTTTTGAGTGAGGAATTAGTTATATGCCCTTATAAGGAGTATTATTAGTATAAGATATAAAGGTGGTAAACTAACTTATATGTTATAGATTATGTAACGATGCTCCGACATCAGATAAGAGGTAAGGTATGCCAGCGTAAGCGGATCAATTGCGGTAAGCTCACCATGCAAGAGGTAGCATGGAAATCTTTTCGTGGCTTGGCACGGAAATGTTAATAGGGGTCTCTGAAGCTTTCTATGTTTCTGAGAACCTATGACACGCGGTACCCCAACGTGCTTCAAAGTTAGTGGGAGCCCCCGTCGGTTGGTGTATAACCCGATAGTATGCATCTCTAGAACCATTCATGTTCTATGGGAGCATGCAAAACACATATTATCGAGCGTGTATAAGCCTTCGTGCGGGAGACTTTGCTGTACAGACGTATTACAGCCATGTACCTCGAGACATGACATTGCTCGAGGGCGACTCACACCAGAGTCGTATGTATTTACTTTCATATATATTATTGTGACTGTCTGTCGTGTTTCCCCGTGCCGCCCTTGAGGTTTGAAGGTGTGAAAGGGGATTGTTTACCTTCTGCAGCATTGACTACGGTAGCGACCCGTGTAGAACACGTTTGCGAGTGAACGATACTAGGGCCACCTATAATCGTATCCGGAAATACCGGTTATAATTTTCTTTGGTGAGGCACGTAGTACCGTCAGTATCAACTTTGATACTTTACCATCCCCGAACGACAAAAAAAATAATGGATCCATTGTATTTTGGAAAGTCTGACTATCAGGCGCTGGTACGTTTGGACTCCGCAAAATGAGTTTTGATTCGACATTGGGTTAGCACCAAGATTCTTGATTTCTGGCTAAAGTTTTCTCAACTTTGCCAGGTTGTAATCTTGGTTGGTTAGGAATAAACATAGGGGTATGCTATATGGATGAAAAGTTCTTGAAGACCTCTACAACTTTTCTGTTGACCATTAAGGCAGAAAAGCTTGATAATCTGTTGAAATTTGGGGTATGCTTAAACTACTTCAGATAACCCTACCATTGTACCAGCCTCTGTATGTTTGCAATAACTCACTGTAGAAAAATCTTCTGCCATATTGTGATATACATATGAAAAGGGTAGAAACGGATCTACAGTTTTGTTATTTAAAGTTTCTCTTGATTCGAATTTGAGGCAATTCAAATTTCGAGTTCAAAACAGTGAACTCCAGGGCTGCTGTTAAACAACAGTCAGTTCATCTGTCAAGTTTAGATAGCTCTAGCTTTTGATCCAGAATACTGACATGGTCATATATATACATTTATGGAAATCTTAGCAAGTACTCTATCAACTTTATGTTGCACTCATTGCCTGAATCTTGGTGTAGCTGTGTTTAATTCCTATGGTTGCAAACTCAGTTCTGGCAGATCAGAACTTGAAACAGTTGGCCCATAGTTTCGAATTAGCGCACTATACCTATGTAACAAATGTTTCATGGCCGAAATATTTTACCTCTGAAATTTTAACTTGATGTTATACAATGTTTATTTTGTCATTACCTCAATATATTGTCATGATATACCTGTATAAGTTGTGGACAATCACCACATATACAGGGGAGGTTCTGTCAAAATTTCCAGAAAATTTGGGTCAAATTTAAACCTGTATAGATTCTATTTCCTAGCTCACCTGGAGCTTTATGAGTACAATCTGGAAAGGCTGTAAAGTGTACTAGAACTCTTGTATTCAACCCTACATCTGGTTCTGACGTTTCCTGTATGAAAATTTTTAATTTATACAGAAAGGTCAGCTGGAATAGACTGTGATTGCAACTCCAGTTTTAAAATTTTCTTAAACTATTGGGAGTTGGAAACCTTCTTATTGTTCCAGTATCTTTTTCACAGATGGCTGATTCTATAGTATACTTACCAAACGGATGGGTGTTCACGAAGTGTACTCTTCTGAAGGGTTTTCTGGATTTGTTGATAGCAATGCTTCAACAGTTCAGGTATCGTGAAATACCGGACTATTGGGGCAAGGAGATTGATGACGGAGGTGTGACAAGATGCACCATTTATGTCGATGTGCCTTCTGCTCCATTGAATATTGGATGGGATCCTTTCTCCATCCAAGTGCAAAGGATTCAATTGGAAGACACGTGGTGTTATGCTGCAAGTGTTGCCATAATGAGGTTTTGGAAACTCCATTACTTAGCTATGGCTGGCACTCCATTCGCGCTCTTTCCGGTCGACGGTAGAGCCGGTGACGAGTGGGCAAGTCATATGGTTGCAGCATATGGGCATACTGAAGAAGTACCCAAGATGATTTTAGCGTCATATGCAGCATCAGCGTGTCAAGAGAGCCTTGATCAGCATGCTAGCCTTGGAAAAATGATGAGTGACCTGAAGCAGGCTCTGATTCGAGGGGATCACTTTGAAGGGGCCAATGACTCACTTAGGGCCACATTTGCTCCCCTAAATCGCCGTCTAAACTTAAGGGAGAATCAGTGGCACCGGGCTGTTAAAGTTCGATCGGAGGCTTGCATGAAAACGCAACACGCAGAAAGCGCGTTGGAAGCAAGTCAACTCGAGGTGCAACTAATGGATGAACAGCTGAGTGAGGTGACTCAAGAAAGGGATCAATCCAGAGGGGAGACCCAGGATTGGAAGGCCAGTTGCAAAAATGCACAAAAAGAACTAGAAGACTTGAGGATGTTTCTTCTGCAGGCTGATGTGAAATTTTTAGTTATCACGACATCATCAATGGTGGGTGAGGTAGAAACTCTTGCTCCCGCAACCGCACCTGTAGCACCAATTTTGAATGACGAAGAGGAAGAAGAAGATCCTGAGGAACTCGAGTACGTCGAATAGGACGTATTGGAGTGGGATGAGGCAACAGTTCTGCCATCACAGGGCAACATATAATTTAATAGTTGCTCATGTTTATTTTGTGGACATGTTTGCATCATATTAAGAATAGCAGTGGGTATGTCTAAGATGGCAAGATGTGTATGACATCTCATGGGGACCAAGTATGGTAGAGATGCACTTCCGTAGTGGGAGTTCATCGTTTTGGAGTACACTACTGTAAACTTGGTCATGAGAAAATATATCTTGTATAAAGTTTGAACTTTATCAATATATGTGAATGTTATGCACTTCTTCTCTTGTCAATAGTCGTGCTACTAAATAATGAAGTGGATAAAGGAAAAGAAAACATGTGCTGATTTTATGTCATTTGGATGCTGTCGGTACCCTAAAAACCATACACCCCTTGAGGTTACAAAGATCTCAAGAGAAAGCCATCTACTTGGTTTGAAGACCCTCGGAGGCCCACCTGTCAGACATAACCGGACCAGCTTCTCCAACATGGTTAATCCCTGGGTCGCCACGTGTACGACTAACCCGGAGCTACCGCCCACAAGGGGGAAGCTCCGGGCCACGTACCGAAACGGCACCTCCAGACTTAACCCCAGACCGAGAGAAGCTCCGAACCTGACACGTGTCTGGTAGCCCCGGAGCTACCTGCTTTCCACAGCAAGCTCCGGAGCTGCCACGTGTCAAATCGTCGGACCTTTCAGCTTCTAACCTCCGGAAGACCTTGTAACGGCTCCGGATCTTCAAAGGAGAGCCAAGGACTTCAAGACCCGATTAAGTGTCATTAATGCCATATTAATGACACTTAAACGGACGATCTTAACACCCGTAACGGTGCTATCAATGCCCGTTACAGGATCATTAAAGGCAATTAAGCGTGTGTCAATACTAGTAACCGCCGGGGCCACATGTCGGGCCAGGCTAACTTGTAACGGCATGTCCTTGTACTATAAAAGGACAAGCCGACGATACACGCGGGGATGTTCACGGGCGATCATACGCACCCCATACACTCGTGATAAGCTCTTACTGCTAATACAACACCAACACACCCGTGGAGTAGGGTATTACGCTCAGGCGGCCCGAACCACGTAAATTCTTGTGTCTCCTGTGTCAAACTCTTATTCACCTTCTTGAATCTCCGCGTGCCCACACCGAACTTCAAACTCCCCAATCACTTTAGCAGTGTAGGGAGATCTGCCGGCTCCGACAGTCGACAGTTGGCGCGCCAGGTAGGGGCGCCTGAGATTTTCGAGAATGGTGAACTCCGCGGCTGGATCATCCAACGGCCAACCTGCTGCTCAGGCTGTTGGGGGCAATCCCTCCAACAGGCAGCCACCAGCAGGAGCCTCAGCACCAGCAGGAGCCACACTCCCACCACCACCGTCTTCTCCAGCAAATCGTGCTGGGCAACGTGATGGTGCGTCGGCGTCGTTTATGGTGTCGGCGAGTCATGACAACCCAGAACATGCGCTCCATGCAGCGCGTGCTCTTCTACAGCGCCTGCCACCTCCGGATGCATCTCGAGATGCACTGGAGCAGTGGAGGGCCGATGTGGAGCATTTGGTCGCAGCAGCAGCCGAACGCCTCAACAACCAGGGTCCTCCTCCTTCGGGACGAGCCCTGTCTCAGCGACAGACTTTGTCCGGAAGACTTGGTCCGCACGCCTCCAATAGCAGGAGACGTGCAGCATCCCAACAAGTGATGTCATTGCCCTCTGGGGCTCGACGTACTCACACGGTATCCAGGCTTTCAACTCACGACCTCCGGGCAGAGCTTGATCGCCGATACCACCAGCAGGATGGCCGAGTCCATATTGAGCGTGCCCGTGAAAGACGGGAAGCTCAGGACCTTTCTACTCTGGAAGGAGTAGGAGGAGGCTGTTCAGCCCTAGCCATGCACCTGCGCATGGTTAGATGGCCACAGAAGTTCCAGCCTCACCTGCCGGAAAAATTCGACGGGACTGTTAACCCCGCCAAATTCCTTCAGATATACTCCACTGCAATCTTGGCAGCTGGAGGAAACGAGGCCGTGATGGCCAATTACTTTCCAGTGGCCTTAACTAGGACCGTCAGGTCCTGGTTTATGAGCCTTCCACCCAACTCTATCAACAGTTGGGAGGAGTTGTGCCTTCAGTTCACTGCCAACTTCGGGAGTTCATACACCCGACCAGGCACTGAACTGGACCTTTTTGCGGTCGTGCAAAAAGGGGGAGAATCTTTGCGGTCCTTCATCCAGAGGTTCTCTTAGGTACGAAACACTATCCCTTCTATCTCAAGCGCTTCTGTTATTGTGGCATTCAGACAGGGCGTACGGGACAAGAAGATGTTGGAGAAGCTGGCGATCAAGGAGATCACCAGCGTCACGGAACTCTTCAGCCTGGCAGACAAATGTGCCAGAGCTGCGGAGGGCCGTGAGATGCACTCCAAACAAGCCTCGGAGGATCACAAGAAATCCTCCAAAGAAGAAGCCGCTACCTCCGGGAGTGGCAAGAAGAAAAAGAAGACCAACGGCAAGAAGAAGCCGTCGGCCGGCACATCCAACGTTGCAGCTACTGCAGCTCCGGGTGGCCGGGGGCCACGCCCCGAGAAGCGACCTCGACCGTCTTCTGAAGACGGTGGCAAACCCAAAGTGTGGTGTCCCATTCACAAAACGGGCAGCCACGGTTTGGAAGACTGTTGGGAGGTCCAAAACCTTGCCGAGCGCTACAACAAGCGCCGGGAAGGATCTCCTTTCCGACAGAGGGAAAGAAAACAGAAGGTCGACGAAGCTCCGGCTGAAGAGGAGTTAGGGTTTCAGGATCCCAAAAAGGTCCTGAAGGCCGTTTACACCTCCGTCGATGATGATTCTGACGTCTCTAACAACGAGCGTCGGAGGACCATGAACACCATTTTCGGTGGGTCATGGGATATCACCTCTCGTCGCGTCATCAAGACTATGCGGCGGGATATGGCCGCTGTAGCCCCTACAGTCAGACCGGAACCTCATCAAAAGTGGATGGACACCTCCATCACTTTTGATGCTTCGGATTGTCCCCGGAGCATGGTTGGGGCAGGACAGTTACCCTTGATGGTATCGCCTACCATCAACAACATCCAGCTCCACCACGTCATGGTAGACGGAGGTTCGGGGCTTAACCTCATCAGCTTTGAAGCTTTCACTAAGCTTCAGCTCCGACCTTCGGATCTTCAACCCTCTCGACCTTTCTCTGGAGTAGGTCCGGGGGCCATTACCCCACTCGGAGCTATTACTCTCCCCGTTACCTTCGGGACCCGGGAGAAGTATCGCACCGAGAAGTTGGTCTTCGACGTCGCTCAGATCAACTTACCATTCAACGCCATCTTGGGTAGACCTGCCCTGTACAAATTTATGGCAGCTGCCCATTATGGATACCTGGTGTTGAAGATGCCAACACCAGTAGGCGTTCTGCGGATCCGCAGAGATCGCACTGTCGGAGTAACTACTCTGGAGGAACTCCACGCACTCACCACGGCGCAAGAGGAGGACTCCAGGCAGGAGCAAGCTCCGAAACCCCCGAGCATTCGTCAACGAGGCTCGACCTCTGCACCCCGTGTGCAGCCAAGCGGCGACACCGACATTCCCGTCAAAGTCGTCCAAATTGGTTCCGATGCCGCTCAGACCACTCGTATAACGGGAGGATTGAACGACAAATAGGAACTCGCGCTCATCACTTTCCTCCAGGCTAATGTTGATGTGTTTGCTTGGCAACCGTCACAAATGCCTGGGATTCCCAGGGAAGTAATTGAGCACAATCTGAAGATCTACCCCGATGCCCGGCCTGTGCATCAGAAGCCTCGGAAGCAATCCATAGAGCGACAGAACTTCATCCGACAAGAAGTGAAGAAGTTGCTCGAAGCCGGATTCATCCGAGAAGTCTTCCATCCAAAATGGCTGGCGAACCCAGTCGTTGTGCCTAAGGCCGGCGGGAAGCTTCGGATGTGCATCGACTACACCACACTAAATAAGGCATGTCCAAAAGATCCATTCCCACTACCTAGAATAGATCAGATAGTGGATTCCACCTCCGGGTGTGAATTACTGTGTTTCCTAGACGCATATTCTGGGTATCATCAAATCAGGATGTCTAGGGAGGATGAAGAGCATACTTCATTCATCACAGTAGATGGATTATACTGTTACACAGCCATGCCATTTGGTCTCAAGAATGCAGCTTCATCTTTTGTACGAGCTATGTACAAAACTTTTGAAGAACTCATCAGAGACATAGTGGAAGTGTACGTCGATGACATCGTGGTCAAGGTCAGAAACAAGGAGTCACTCCTCGACACCTTGAAGGCTGTCTTCGACAAGCTTCGGGCCACCCGCACAAAGCTAAACCCGGACAAGTGCGTGTTTGGGGTTAGCTCCGGAAAACTTCTTGGTTTCCTGGTAAGTCATCGAGGCATAGAAGCTAATCCGACGAAGATAAAAGCCATTGAAGACATGCGGCCACCAACCCGCATCAAAGACGTCCAAAAGTTAAATGGATGTCTAGCAGCCCTCAGCCGGTTCATATCAAGACTGGCGGAACGGGCACTTCCCTTCTTCAAGTTATTGAGGTAGTCCGGACCATTCCAATGGTCCGAAGAAGCAGAGAAGGCATTCTAGGAGCTGAAACAGTTCCTCACCACCCTACCAATTTTGGTAGCTTCGAACCCTGGTGAGCCTTTATTGCTTTACATTTCAGCAACTGACAAAGTCGTCAGTGTGGTTCTGGTTGCGGAGAGACCGGAACTACCCCACACTCAGGAATCCAGACCCCTTCGGGAGGGTCTGGAGGTTCCTGAAAGCGAGTCTGGGTCCCAGCTCCCAGATTCGAACCCACTAGACCCTTCCGGGAGGGTCCAAGTCATTTCTGAAGAAGCTCCGGGTTCTTCCAGCAAGAACTCGGAGGTCCCTGAAGAGAATCTGGACCCCTCCGAGAGGGTCCGGATCAATGAAGAGGAAGCTCCAGACCCCTCCGGGAGGGTCCGGACCATTCAACGCTCGGTATACTTCATCAGTGAAGTATTACATGATGCCATGACTCGATACCTAGAGGTGCATAAGCTGCTCTATGCAGTTCTTATTGCCTCCAGGAAGCTTCGACATTACTTCCAAGCTCACAAAGTCTCGGTGGTGACCTCCTATCCACTTCGAGCAATCTTGCATAATCCCAACTCAACTGGGAATATAGCAAAGTGGGCTGCGGAATTGGCTGAATTTGATCTTGAATTTATTTCAAGACAAGCAGTCAAGAGTCAAGCGTTGGCAGATTTTGTGGCAGAATGGACTCCCTCTCCATCAAACCCTGGGGGCCCCAGTGAACAGAAGACGGAGCATCAAGCTCCAACCTTCACCGAGCCTCACTGGACCCTCTACTTTGACGGCTCCATGCAGAAGCAGGGGGCCGGAGCTGGAATCCTTCTCCTTGCACCAACTGGGGAGAAGGTAAAATACATGGTACACCTTGACTTCAAGGCAACCAACAACATGGCGGAGTATGAAGCGCTCATCTACGGACTAAAGGTGGCACTGTCATACGGTGTCACGCAACTGCTGGTCAAAGGAGATTCACAGCTCATCATCAAGCAAGTGAAGGGTTAATGCTCCTGCAACAATCTCCAGCTAGCTGCTTACCTCCTAGAAGTCCAGAGGCTTCAGAAGGACTTTGAAGTCCTAGATCTCCACCATGTTCAGCGTGCCCACAACGCTGGAGCTGACGAACTCTCGACCAAGGCGTCAACCGGAGCTTCGGCTCTTGACGTAACCTTTGTCCGGAGGTTGTCAAAACGAACAGCTCAGCCTGCCGAACTGAGCAAAGGGGGCGAGATCAGCATCCCGAAGCTGACGGTCCCGATGGCCCTGTTACCATGGCAGCCATCAAGGGTCGTAGGTGCTGCCGGGAGCTCCGAGCAACCCAGCATGCAAGACTCAAAAGCTCAAGCTAGCTCTGATGCATGGATCTCAGAGATCCGGAGCTACTTGAAAGACAACATCCTTCCTGATGATGATGTATCCGCTGACCGGGTAGTCAGATTGGCTAAAAGATACACGCTGGTAGAAGGGGATCTCTACCGGTGCGGTGCCAACAGCATCCTAATGCGGTGCATCACAAGGGAAGAAGGTTGCAAACTCCTCACAGAAATCCATGGAGGCGAGTGTGGGAACCACGCATCTTCCCACACGCTGGTCGGAAAAGCCTTTCGGCATGGCTTCTACTGGCCTACAGCGCTCTAGGATGCCACTGAGCTGCTGAAGAAATGCGAAGCATGCCAATTTCATGCAAAGCAAATTCATACACCGGCTCAGCCCTTACAAATGATACCTCCTACATGGCCCTTCGCTGTGTGGGGGATGGATATCTTGGGACCCTTCCCAAGAGCCGTTGGAGGTTACAAGTTCCTGTACGTCGCCATTGACAAGTTCACCAAGTGGCCGGAAGCGACTCCAGTTGTGACGATCAACAAGCAATCTGCTATCAACTTTCTGCAATCCATTGTGAGCAGATTTGGAGTCCCAAACAAAATCATCACTGATAATGGGACTCAATTCACAAGCTCCGCATTCCAAGGATATTGCGAAGACCTCAACATACAAGTTTGCTACGCCTCCGTAGCTCACCCAGCCAGCAATGGCCAAGCCGAGAGAGCAAATGCTGAAATCCTTAAAGGACTCAAAACGCGCACCTATGAGCGCTTGAAAAAACACGGAGCCAACTGGATCGAAGAGCTTCCGCCCACTCTATGGGCCAACAGGACTTCTCCAAACCGGTCAACCGGAGAAACACCCTTCTTTCTGGTGTACGGAGCTGAAGCAATCCTTCCTCCGGAAATCACCTTGGGTTCGCTCCGGGTCCGGACCTTCGACAAAGCCGCGCAGGACCAGCTTCGGCGTGAAGACCTAGACCTCCTCGAGGAGGGAAGGTGCCAAGCAGCTGTTCGGAATGCCCGATATCGCCAAGCTCTACGGCATTATCATCAGCGGCATGTACACAACCGACAGCTCGAGGAAAGCGATCTGGTGCTACGGAGAATACTATCTAGAGAAGGGTTAAACAAACTCTCCCCCGGCTGGGAGGGGCCCTTCCGAGTGATCAAAGTATCCCGTCCCGGAAGCGTTCGCTTGGCTACCGTGGATGGGACACCTCTCCCAAATCCTTGGAACATCGAGCACCTCCGTAAGTTCTACACTTAATACCACGGAGGTGAGTCTTGAGTAACTTGGGGTGTACGTTATAGAGTCATTGTACAGAATCGGGTAGTTCCTCCGGGAGA
This sequence comes from Tuctoria greenei, assembly GCA_036927565.1. NCBI lineage: Eukaryota > Viridiplantae > Streptophyta > Magnoliopsida > Poales > Poaceae > Tuctoria > Tuctoria greenei. The sequence goes on from JAYESD010000002.1 coordinate 49,362,787, forward strand.
GCAGCCGGACCTTTCCCGAAAGGTCCGCAAAGCTCATGCAGCACTTGTCACAGTCTCAGGACTAAAAGCGTGGCTAACTACCCTATGTCAAACGAGAAACCAAACACACTTAGCCTGGTTCTGTACCCTAAGAGTGTACTTGTTTCCCCTGTACCCCGAACCTATAATGAAAGACATCTTCATGTGAAATAGACTCCACGTGCATTTATTTTGTACAGGCTCAACATTTTTATTTTTCTCTTTCTTATCTATAACAAAGATGTGCAATTCTTAAGAAATTTAGTTCGACCGGTTTATATACGATTCGAGTTGTATTGTCAGTTCTTTTGGATTCAATATCGTTCATGGCCAACTCGCCTGAAAGCCGCCAAGCCAATCTAGGGCTGGAGTGCGCTATCGACTTAGCCTGGTCAAGCACCCTAAGTACGCCACTCTACCTACACCCCGGCAGGCCGAAGTAAGGTGGGTCCATGAACAGTTGAATCTAAGAGAAAAGGCAACACATTCAGTTGTATTTAAAATCGCGTTCAACTTAAAGTTTTCTTGAGAATCGTAAGCCGCGATGAATTATAGACAAGGAACGAATTTTACTATTTTTCTTGACTTAAGTGTGCAGGAAAAATAAAGTCTACGTTGATAGAGAAAAGCCGGAGCTAACTAAGCTCCGACTTCCCCAAGGGGGCCAACCGTCGATGCTGAATATAAGATGGTGAGAAGACCCCGTAAATGGAGTCTGCTGCCAACAAACCAAGTGTTGGCAAAGGTCACTGCCGGAGCTACTCAGCTCCGACACCCTGGAGGACTAACTATCGACGCTTTACGTGTTGATAGAAGATATTGCCGGAGCTACCAAGCTCCAGTGATGGACAATGCCGGAGCTTATAAGCTCCGACAACCTCAGGGGACCTTCACTATCGAAGACTTCGGACCTAAATCCTACAAGTTCGGAGCAAATGAGTCTTCAACAAAACACAGTATCCTTTTGGTACATGTTCACAATCAAATTGTGTACATCTACCAGGGGGCCAAGTGAAGATAAAGATGTTGAAGACAAAAAGTGAAATTCGCAAAATTTTGGGGATTTCATTCATCAGGAGACAGGAGATTACATCTGGAGACAAGGGATTACAAAATTGAGGAAGAAGAAGAGAAAATACAAGTGAGAGCTAAAGAGATGGTCCTAGACCCTATGGAAGAACTCGGCGACCTTCTGGGCGACCTCCGATACGCTGGCTCGGGTAGCTTCGCCTTCTCCTTCGACGGGGCCTTCAAGCACCGGGTCCAGAGGAAATTGGGAGTTCCGGCTGGTGTAGCACGTCAGCACATACTCTGTGACGTTCCTCGCCAGGGATTGCCCCTCAACCTCCAGTTGGTCCGCGATGACATCGCCCACCTTGGAGAGCTTGCTACCTGCTGCGCTCAACGCCTGCAGCGCAAGGTCCTGCTCCGGCTCCGGATCATCCGGGCGCACGGGGCTGAAACCCATCAGCATCAGCGCGTCGTTGGCCTTGCCCAGGAACTCCCAAATCTGTAGGGAGTTCGCCGTCCTCAAGCTCTTCATCTCTTCCAGGGATCTCCTGGCCGCCGTCAGTTTGGAATTCACGCGGGCGAGGCGCTCAACTTCTTTGGCGTTTTGCTAAATCTCTGCAGCAACCCGCCTCTCGAGTCTTCCGAGCTCCTCCTCCCGGAGGTGGATCTTGTTCGGGCGATCGACCAGGTCCTTCTCCCTAGCCTCCACTTTTTTCTCCAGAGCAACAAGGGCACACTCGTATTCGTAGAGTTCCTGCCCTCGTACCCAGGTCTTCTCCTCTTCCTCTTGGCAGCGCTCTTCCAATTTCTTGGCGCGCTCCTCGAGGCCCTTTTCAGCCAGAGCTACTTTCTCGGCAAGCTCCTCTTCCCACCTCAGGACATCATCCCGCAGCTCAAGGAGTTTCTACTCTTCATCCTCGAGCCGTCTCTCCCTCTCTTCAAGTGCCTCTCGGCGCTTGATGAGTGCGGTGTTAATGGCCTCAAGCTGTTCGTGCCGAGCATCAGCCGCGTTATTGGCAGCTTTGTCCTGATCGTAGATCTCCCGGGACTGAGCGTTGAGGGTATGAGTCATGCTCTCCCTGTCATCCAGCAGTTGGCCCCAGTACTCCAGGCGGATCTTCTCCCGCTTGATCCACTCCTTGTCATCTGCTAGCCTCGATTGCGCCAGCTTGGTCTCGAAGTAGAGCCGGTTACGCCACCGCCTAAGGGTTTGGCGCTCCTCTTCAAGAGCCTTGCTGTCGTGGAAGAAGGCCAGTTGGACTTGACGCAGACTGGAGCAGGCGTTGTCGATAGACATCGACAGCGGGATGGGCTCTGGACCTGCTGGGGTCTCCTCCGCTGGTTCCAGCGGGTCTTCACATACAAAAATTGGGTCCCACTCTACGAGAGCGGAACCCTGAGCTTCCAAGGAACTAGGGCCGTCCTCCGGGATGGCCTCAGTCGCCATCGAAGAAGGCCCCGCCGCCAAGTCTTCGTTCACCTCCTCGGGCAGGGGGCCAGCGACTTCGCTTGGGCACTCCGGCTCGGCCGCAGGTACCTCCCACGTCGTCGTCTCCGGAGCAGGAGCTGCTACTGGCTCCGGCCGGGACACCTCTTCCGAGGGAGGCTCGAGCTCCATCGACTCTTCAACCACCGGTTCAGGCGCCGGAAGATCTTCATCTTCAACTGGCCCCGTGACCGGAGCTCCAACAATAACCGGCTCAGCGGCTGGTGCTTCAGAAGTAACCGGCTCAACTGCGGGAACTACCTCGACTACCAGCTCACATGCCGGGGCTTCAGTCACCTCCGTCTCAACCGCCGGAGCTTTGACAAGTTCCGGCTCCGAGGCCGGGACTACTACTTCCTCCGGCTCAACAGCCGGAGCTTCCATCACTGCAGCACCTGGACCCAGAGCTTCAACCTCCGAGACAGGTGTCGCTGGCGTGTCTTCACTCCCGTGGTCCGGCGCTACCACGGGAACTTCTCGGGACGAGTCGAGGTCCATGACCACGACAGCCGGCGCCGGAGCTGTCGCAGCCTCAGCCACCACCTGGGGCGGCACCGGGACAGGAGCAGAAGCTCCCACGGCCTCAGACATCGTGGCTGAGGGTGGAGCTTCACTCCCCTTCTTGGGGACGCTGCAGATGTTGGACGAAGAAAATCAACAAACAATCGCTACAATTAAAAAGTTAACCAAGGTAAAGATTAAAAATTACCTTGGAAGGCTTCCGCACCAGCTTGCGTGGAACCTTTTTCCTGGATGTTCTGGGCTGGCCATGGTCGGCGTAGAAGCTCCAGAAGGCCGCCCGGAACTTGTCGCAGCTACGGGCGTTTCCCGGGTCGAGGCTCTCCTCGATCGGGAGGAACCCCTGGACCTGGAGGCTCCCACCGTCCCAGGTGCCGGAGTCGTGCGCCCGGAGCTAGCACCCCAGGAGGGTTCCACCACAGGGACAGACGCGCTCCTGGAGGATCCCACTGCAGGAACGGTATCGTCCCGGAAGGACCCCACTACGGGGACAGTCGCCACGGTGGCAGAAGATCTTCCCCTCTGGGGAGAAGGAACCGAGGTGGAAGCAGCGGGCCTGACGGACCTTCCGCATGTCGTAGTTTCCTCTTCCGGCTCTCCGGGTCATCCGCCAGCTCCTTGCCCTTGCCGGCGACCTCGACCCTCGGCTGTGGGGCAGGGACGGAGCCATCTTCGGGTATTCCGGGGATCGCCACCCAGGTGGTTAATCTTCTCTCGACGACACCAAGGTCGTCAAGTGCGGGCATCGTCCGCCAGAGCTCCCTGCTGAACTCCACTTCCACGTTCAGAGGGAGAAAGGCCGACGACGGAGTCAAGTCATCACCGTCGACGTCGATGCCGTGCTGGAATTTCTTGAGGTGGAACTCCAAGGTCTTCCCCACCATGTTGGACTTCAACCCGGTCTCAACCCAGTCCTCGTCCATCACGCTATAGAGGGCCCAAGCGAGCTTCTCCCTCCTCTTCAGCGGTGCCCACCTGTTGGCCAGGAAATTACAGAATACCGCCTGGGGAGTCAATCCTCCCTCCACGCATTGGCGGATCCTGGTCAAGGCGGGGTCAAAAGCTTCCGCCAGCACCGGAACCTCACTACAGATCGTCGTGTTGATGCCGGGCAGACCGTCGGGCAGCTCCAACCGCTCATGCTCCTCCACCCTGACGACTATCCAATCTTTCTTCCAGTCATCCCACTTCCCGGAAGGGAACGACCGGAGGTACTTGAATGGGCACTTCTTGCGCTTCACAAAGTAGTAGAAGCCAAGGTACTCATTGCTCCGGCCGGTGGTGTGGACGGTGAAGAAGGTCCGGAAGAGTTCGATGCAGGGGGGATGCCCACCCACATCTCACAGAAGTGGACAAAGATGGATACGAGGAGAATGGAGTGAGGGCCAAGGTGGTATAGCTGAAGACCATAGAAGTCTAGCAGCATCAAGAAGAAGGAAGAAAAAGGTGGGATCAACCCCACCATGGCGTACGAAGAAAAGTACACCATTTCGCCGGCGCGCTCCTTCTCGAAGGGGAGCTCTCCGCCGACACGGACCAAACGGTTGAAGAAGTCCGAGGACCACCCCATGAGGGCCCGGACCTTCTTCAAATCGCCGTCGGTCTTCAATCGATTCTCGCGCAGACCCAACTCCATCGCAGCACAGCTAGGCAAGAGAAGAAGAGCTAAGCACGAGTTGGGAGTTTGAGCACAAGATCAGATGAGAGGCGTAAAGAACTCCCGACGGTGCGCGCTTTCCTTCTTAAGTAAGCCCTCGCAACGCTTGGATGGAAACCGCAGGGAAGTCGAAGATACCACTCAAGAATTCAACCTAACCGATGACAAGAGGGCCCGGGACCACCCCGACGATCAAGTCGAGGCTCTTACCCAGGCGAACAGTTGTCATCACGAGGTAGGAAACCCAAAGGCGGTGGCCTGACAGGGCACACGGAACCGATACGGTTTTCGTATCGAGAACCGGCGACCTTCAATTGCGTGAGATCCGCACGTCAAAGATCTCATCTACCGCCTGGGGTGCGCCACGCGGCGGGATCTAACTGTAAATCCCTGCCAACGGCACCTCCGAAGACCCTTGAAGACTCAGTTCAAGAGTCACAAGGATGGACCCACCTCCGACGGAATGACTTCACCCCAGTGATCTTCCTCGGAGGTAGGTCCATGGGGCCACTGTCGGTACCGTAAAAATTGTACACCCCTTGAGGTTACAAAGATCTCAAGAGAAAGCCATCTACTTGGTTTGAAGACCCTCGGAGGCCCACCTATCAGACATAACCGGACCCGCTTCTCCAACATGGTTAATCCATGGGTCGCAACGTGTACGACTAACCCGGAGCTACCGCCCACAAGGGGGAAGCTCCGGGCCACGTACCGAAATGGCACCTCCGGACTTAACCCCAGACCGAGAGAAGCTCCGGACCTGACACGTGTCTGGTAGCCCCGGAGCTACCTGCTTCCCACAGCAAGCTCCGGAGCTGCCACGTGTCAAATCGTCGGACCTTTCAGCTTCTAACCTCCGGAAGACCTTGTAACGGCTCCAGATCTTCAAAGGAGAGCCAAGGACTTCAAGACCCGATTAAGTGTCATTAATGCCATATTAATGACACTTAAACAGACGATCTTAACACCCGTAACGGTGCTATCAAAGCCTGTTACAGGATCATTAAAGGCAATTAAGCGTGTGTCAATACTAGTAACCGCCGGGGCCACATGTCGGGCCAGGCTAACTTGTAACGGCCTGTCCTTGTACTATAAAAGGACAGGCCGACGATACACGCGGGGACGTTCAAGGGCGATCATACACACCCCATACACTCGTGATAAGCTCTTACTGCTAATACAACACCAACACACCCGTGGAGTAGGGTATTACGCTCAGGTGGCCCGAACCACGTAAATTCTTGTGTCTCCTGTGTCAAACTCTTATTCACCTTCTTGAATCTCCGCGCGCCCACACCAAACTTCAAACTCCCCAATCACTTTAGCAGTGTAGGGAGATCTGCCGGCTCTGACAGTCGACAGATGCAGAATGGTGTGTACGCGCTCGACGCCTGAAATGGGAGGATCAAGTCGTTGTCGTGAGGACGAATCACCGACCCAGGAGACAGCTGCGACACCGCAGCAACGAGTTCCTCCACCACCACCTCCTGAACTTCCAAGAAGTCTAGCGGAGGTTCTCACCACAGTGCTTGGTTCGCGCGACGAGCAAACAAAATTACTGCGGACTTTAGTCCAGCATTCGTCCCGTCAATGAGGGTGACCAGATGCGGGACCACGACAGCCTTCTCCGAGTTCATATTCGGACATCATGTCAACGCACCCGCCGGTCTTCATGGAGGCCGATGAACCGTTGGAGGCAGACAACTTGCTCCGCTCCATCGAAGAGAAGTTCGGTTTGCTACAAGTGACCGAACATCAGAAGACCCTATTTGCGGCCCAACAATTACAAGGGTCTGTTGGTGCGTGGTGGGCAAATTACCTTCCCGCACGACCAGCCAGCTATGCCGCAAGCTGGGAGGAATTCAGGAAGGCGTTTCGCGCCTATCACATACCTCTCGGTGTTATGAGGAGGAAGCTTCAAGAGTTCCTGGAGCTAAAGCAAGGAGGAGGGAGTGCTTATGAGTACTCCAAGGTATTCAACCACTTGGACCAATATCCTCAGGACCATGTGAGTACTGAAGATCGGAAGCGGGAATGCTTCTATCGGGGTTTGAACCCCAAGATGAAGGACAAGCTTGCCTTGTTCAACAGCGACAGTTTCAACAGCATGGTCAATGCCGAGATCATGTAGGAGGACGTTACTAGGGAGCTATTCTCTGACAAGAAGAAAAGGAGTGCTCCGCAAGGCAGCGGAGGAGGTACTCCTCAGAAGTACCACATGGTGTATCGATCACCATCCGACCATAGGTGGCAGCCGCCATCGCGACCACCGATGTTTCGTGGTCGCCCATTAAACAACGATGTCTTTCACCTACAATAGCAATAAGGGATGATTCCGCGTGCACCTCTACCTCCACCGCGTGCACCGGGATTTCGTCCTCCATTCCGTGCTGGTCAGACCCCGTACACGTGTTATATGTGTGGACGTACGGGGCACTTCGCCAAGGACTGACTGCAGAGCGGAGGACAGTCATCGTACCAAGGGCAAACCAACCTCGCAACCAGCCCAAGAAGCCAGCCACCAGAACCGGCAACGTCCACCACCTCGCCATCGAGGACGTTCTGGAAAGGCGCACCCATACTCACAGGTACGTTCTCTCTCATTGGTCATCCCATAGTCATCCTTTTTGACTCCAGTGCTTCCTGCAACTTTATTAGCAAAGTATTATGTCAATCAATACCAGTTGCCTATCATTTCCACATAAACCCCATATATGATTTGTTCTCCGGGAGGAAAAGTAGTAACAGATAAGATGGTCCATAGGGTACCTCTTAATCTGGGTGGGAACATATATCCTATCTCTCTCATTATATTGGAGCATCAGAAGTTAGATGTCATCTTAGGAATGGCATGGTTGCAATACAACGGTGCTATTATTGACATCGTTCCTCGGAGGATATATCTAAATTCTCCTGTCCACTCTCCCCAAACTCTCACTCTTGAGAGTAATATCTCGTGACTCCAACTACTTATAACACCGAGGCCTGTAAACTCGAAGACATTCCAGTAGTATGTGAGCATCCGGATGTTTTTCCCGAAGATCTTACTGGGATGCCACCAGAAAGAGATGTCGAGTTTAAGATTGAACTTGTACCGGGAACAGTGCCAATCTCGATAAAGTTGTATAAGATGGCACCTAAGGAACTTGCAGAACTAAAAGAGCAACTGAAGGAACTTTTGGACAAGGGTTTCATTCGTCCAAGTTCGTCACCTTGGGGATGTTCTGCATTGTTTGTGGAAAAGAAAGATAAAACGTTGAGACTATGTGTGGACTATCGTCCACTCAATGCTGTCACGATCAAGAAGAAGTATCCACTACCCCGCATTAATATTCTGTTCGATGAGTTGGTGGGTGCTCGAGTATTTTCAAAGATGGATCTTTGCTCTAGATATCATCAGATCAGGATTCGACCAGAGGATATACCTAAGAAAACATTCTCGACGAGGTATGGATTATATGAGTACCTTGTCATGTCCTTCGGATTAACCAACGCATCGGCCCATTTCATGTATCTCATGAATTCAATGTTCATGCCAGATTTGGACAAGTTTGTCATGGTCTTCATTGACGACATCCTTGTGTACTCAAAATCCGAAGAAGAACATGCACAACATTTGCACATCATGCTTCAACGATTGCGGGACCACAAGTTGTACGCTAAGTTCAGCAAATTTGACTTCTGGATCGACCAAGTGCCATTTCTAGGGCACATCATCTCTGCCAAAGGGATTGCAGTTGATCCAAGCAAAATTAAGCAAGTACTCAAATGGGAGTCTCCTAAGTCTGTGCATGAAGTTCGAAGTTTCCTGGGTTTAGCAGGATATTATCGGAGGTTCATCCCAAGCTTTTCCAAGATAGCTAAACCAATGATGGAACTTCTGAAGAAAGGAAAGAAATATGCATGGACAAAGGAATGTGAGGAGGGTTTCAAGCATTAGTAAAACACCTCACAACAGTGCCAGTATTAGCCCAACTAGACACAACTAGGTCTTGTGATGTTTATTGTGATGCATCTGGCATTGGTTTGGATTGCATATTAATGCAAGATAGAAGGGTGATCGCTTATGGATCACGGCATCTTCGGAACAATGAGCAGCTGCCGTGATCCATAAGCAGCATTATCCGACTCATGATCTTGAGCACGCTGCCGTGGTACTAGCATTAAAGATGTGGAGACACTATCTATGGGGCAACCTAGTACATCTCTACACCGATAACAAAATCCTGAAGTACATCTTCACCCAGAAGGATTTGAATACGCGACAGCGAAGATAGTTGGAATTAATAAAATACTATGAAATTGAGATCCAATACTAACCCGAAAAGGAAAATGTAGTCGCAGATGCACTAAGTCGCAAGTCCCATATCAATAACCTTTCTATCACCTTGATAGAGGAAGAAGAACCAAGTCTCTACTTGGTTCCGTATGGGGCGCTCTACAATCTAGCCCTCATTCCTACCATAAGGGAGGAAATTGTGGAGGCTCAGAAGGAGAACAAGGGCATATTGCATATTCGCCAAAGAATGAAAAAGGGGGAAATGAAGTGTTTCCGAGGTGACGATGACGGTACCATCTGGTTCAAAGACCGCATCGTGGTACCCCGCAATGTGGGACTTCGGAAGAAAATTTTGGACGAAGCTCATTTGTCCAAATATTCTTTTCATCCGGGGAGTAACAAATTGTATCAAGAATTGAAGAAGAGATTTTGGTGGACTCGGATGAAGAGGGAAATAGCGAAGTATGTATCCGAATGTGATACGTGTCAACGAGTGAAAGCCGACCATCTAAAGGCAGCCGGACAACTACAACCTTTAAGCATACCGGCCTGGAAATGGGAGGACATCAGCATGGATTTCATTGTTGGATTACCTCTCACCGTTCACAAACATGAATCAATTTGGGTGATAGTCGACCGACTCACCAAGTCAGCTCACTTTATTCCAGTCAATGTCAAATATGTGGCACAATGACGATCCGGCGCAATGATATTCGGCAGTGATGAGTCTACAAAAAGATCCGGCGGTGGTGAGGCTGCTACGGCTAGGCGGGATGCGGTAGCGACGCGGCATCCAGAGATCTGGCATTCCAAGATCCAAGAGCCGCACCTCTGCTTCCACTAACATCCCCGAGATCCCAACGACCCGCTGCTCCGCCCTAGCAGCCGTGGTTCCTGATGCAGCAGCCATTCGCCGCCGACGCCTTCCAGTACTGAATCCAAGAGGTGGCCATGCGGTGGTCGTAATCATCCATTGCTGGCTCACTACTAAAGATGGAGATTGTGTGGTTCTTGCTGCCTTCTAATTCATGTTAATCGTGTAGTTGCTATCTTATCATCACGTGTTAAGATTTTACCTTAGAGCAAAATGGTGTGAACGTGTACACAATGAGAGCAGATGTGGAATCTATATATGCTTATGTTCTAGTTTAATTGGTTTACTCACTTTTTCTATTAAACTGAAACGGATGTGACCGTCAGTTTGTCTGATGTAAAAAATGTAGAACAAATGTGGAACTATCAGTTAGTTTGATGTAAAAAAGTGAAGCTGTTGGGTGAGTAAACAGCCGATGTCTTTATGCCTATCAAACTGTCGGGTTGCCCAGTACCGACAGCTATAAAACCATAAAGCCGACAGGCCCAGGGCCGACGGTCATATTTGAGAAAAAGCAGTAAAAGCGTGGGTTGCTCTGAACCGACGCTTATAAAATTTAGAAACGTCGGTACGGCTATAACTGTTAAATATGTCGAATAAAGAACGACTGCTATAGCCGTCGGTACCCCAACGCTTTTAAAGTATGTACGTCGGTTTCAATAGGGAACCGACATCCATATGGCCGACGTCCTATTTCACGATTCCTGTAGTGATGAGATCCTCAGAGGTCGGGATTTTGGTCCCCACAGAAGGCGCGCCCCTTCAATGCGCAACTGGACAGGACGCACTGCCCTTTACTCTTTGGGGCCCATGGCCCATTGCATGTCGTTGGACACATGCCAGCTCTGGAGCCCTCCTCGGTGGGAGCAAGGGCACAGAACCAGAGGACGCGTGACAGATCTGAAGCCCTCCTCGTTGGGAGCAAGGGCTCGGAGGCGGAGGACGTGTGGCAGCTCTGGATCCCTCCTCGGTGGGAGCAAGGGCCCAGAGCCGGAAGACGCGTGACAGCTCCGGAGCCCTCCTCGGTGGGAGCAAGGGCCCGGAGTCAGAAGACACGAGGCAGCCCCGGAGTCCACCTTAGCGGGGAGGCCAGGTACAAAGCTTCTTCTAGCTTGTATGCAAGGGTACCCGGTGTGCAGGGTACTAATAGTATCATATATAACTACAAAAAATACGAAACAAATAAAATTACCTAAAATAATTAGCACATAGTATCATTATCACATCAAACACAAAGAAATCATAAGTACCACAAAAATAGCCATTTATTCATTACCACTAAATAGAACAAATATATTCCAACGGCGGAAGCTCCCGAGTCAGAGGAGCACCCGAGCCAGAGGAGCCAGAGGGCCTGAGCGCTAGCGGTAGGGGCCTAGCCGGAGGGAGGGCGCGGCAGGAGGAGGGCGCGGTGACAACAGAGGACCAAGCCGAGCCGGAGGGAGGAGAGGTCGAGTGTTGGGAAGAAGTGAGGCATGATTTAATGAGGCCGAACCTCGTCCGTTTCATATACGACAATACCGGTAGACCCCACAGCTCATGGAATCTTGCATGAGATACATACGAAATTCTCTTCCGCACGAATATCGATTGTGGTACGTACGAGATTCACCGTGGGACCCGCAGCCTCCAGAAACTCTCGGTTGCGTGGCATGCCACGTCGAATTTTGTTAGAGACACGTACGAAATGTGTTGCCTATGTGTCATTTCGTTAGAGGGACGTACAAACTTGGGTTACTTTTCAGTTTTTTCTAAATTGCAATTTATTTATATTAAATTCTTTTTCAAAATGTACGTCGATAGCGGAGGAAGCCACCGCCTCCGCCCCAGCCATCCGTGTTGTCCGATTCCTCCGACGGGTTCCCGCCGGAGCCACCCTAGGCAATGGTGGTGAACAGGAAGAGGCAGCGCGTGGAGGAGACCGCACCCACGAATGGCACCTAGAGCAGCAACCGCGCGCAAGGCCTGCGCGATCTGGCGCAAGCCATCCGGCGGCTCGGGGAGGTGTATGAGCGCGTCGAGAGCGCCAAGAGGGAGCATGAACTTCAGATGGAGCGGAAACGCCTTGAGGCCACATGGGAGCTGGAGGACCAGCACGTGCAGTTCTTACTAAAGATGCAAAAATGGAGCTCTCAAAGGCCACCACAGTTGCCACACCCATGGCTGCTGCCACTGCTATTGATGGCAACGGTTCTAGGAGAGCAGCCATGGCTACCGATGTCGTGACTAGCAGTAACCAAAAAGTATGCTACCGCATCAAGGACATCAGGCACCGCCAGGCAACTCAGCCTCTGCATTACCAGTACAGTCAGAACAATGCTAGTGCAGCTGCTCCTGCCTCCCGGAACCGCAGCAACCCAGACAACAAGGAAGACGAGAACATGGAAGATGATGAAGAGAGTCAACAACAGTCCTCTTTCAGCAGCGATTCAAGAGTACTGTGACATCCGGTTCCGAAAATGAATCAAGTGAATGCATATGTGTGTCCAGGACGTTCAATACACATACACGAGTGCAATCACAAAAGGATATACAGAAAAATACCACAGAACAAGATTAATTAAGTACTTTTATTACACAATTCATAATATCCTCAAATACAAACTCTAATAAATATTAATAACAAGTTTGAATTAATGCAGCAGAAATAAACTAAATAAGTAAACTAAGCAGCTAAGCAAATAGACATAAAGGATAGTATAGCTCCAATCAACACCACAGGCAAGCTGACGGCAGACACAGCCTGGAACTCTGTATTATCATCATTATACTCCCAAATCTGACCTGTAACTGTTGGTGGGGAAATTGCAAGGGTGAGTACATGTCGTACTCAGCAAGTGTGGAAAGTATGACATGTAGCTGATACAAATGACGACAATAATAAAGGCTAAGTGTTGAAAAGTACATTAAAACATTTGAAAAGCAATATATTATATGTATGTGAAGTAAACCCATCATTAACCATGTAGTTATCATAATACCATTTCATATTTAATTACCATCGTCCACATACCAGATTTCTCATTACCATTAATCATAGCCATTGCCATAAAACCATAATACCATCCCATAACCAATACCAAACCATCCCAATACCAAAACCCCTCTAATCATATAGGTCACCCAGGTGCTCTTAACCGGGAGCACGACTATCATGATAGTTTTAATACTCTGCAGAGTTTGTATAACTTTACCCACATGTTTGTGATTTCATCACCCGTCGGCGACTAAAGAAACCTCCCTTGTGCCAATTACACTTCCTTAGGTGTATGGCCAAGAGATCACAAAATAGCCTTTTCAAAGGGACTACTAGCATGTACCGACCCACTGAGGTTTCACCGGTGACGATGTCTCCAACTGAGCACATCTTCAACCAAGGGTCCCCTCTTGTGTCGTTCGGATCCCAGGGAGTCCCGCCTCAAATCCAAACCCAACCTGACTCCCCTTCCCCGGTGCGCCAATGATCCGCTCAATACTAGCAATACCCTAATTAATCAGCTACACCGCACCCATACTTGGCCTCGTGGTGGCACTGTTGTCCCGTCCTATTCTCGCATGAATCGGTCCTTAGTTCTAAAGCAAGCAAACCACAATAACATCCAACCCATCCACATACCATGCTTACTTAGATCACTTATTACCATATCATATTGACCAGTTCATATTAACCATAATCTCATTAATGCATAATTAAATGTTATAGTTGTTTTCCCATCCCAATTAATTAAGTGAAGCAAAAAGGAAAAAAGCCCTTCCCAACTCTCTACCATGTATTCTAGACGACAAGGGTGGTTAAACAAAGCTAGTAAACTTCCTATCATGGATTCTCATCAAATTGACACAAGCATGCAGTTTTGAAAATAAAACGTTTATTATAAAAACAGGATCAATATGTTCAAGGACACTTGCCTTGCTCTTGGGCTTGGTTAGGGTCAAAGTCTTCAAATTCCTGGTGTTGGAGGTCCTCCGTAGCACTTTCTAGCGCAAATCCATCTAAATCGTGCAAAAAATACAAGACAAGAATGAAAACTAATAAGTGCACATATATTACTCAATATGACCTGACATGCATGATTAATGCAAATGCGAAGCAAAACTAGTTAATGTGTTACAATTAAAGTTCACTAATCATTTACAATGGTTATCAACAAGTTTACACAGGTTTGGAGTTGATTCAGAACAATTTAAAATTAATTCAGCAGAAATCAGACAGCAAGACTGGACTAGTCCGCTTGGGACCGGACTAGTCCGCCCTTCGCAGCAATAGCGAACAGAGTTTTCTTGATCGATGTGAATTTTGGAGAAACGGTGTTGAATTCACGTGAGAAAGAGGAAGTAGAAGGTGTACCAGGTGTTTAGAACTCCAATGAATCAAGGGTTTTGGAGGCAACACTTGGATCTTGACGATCTAGGGTTGATGAAGAACTTGACGGTGGATTGTTGATGAAGAAGAAAACTCGATGGAGATCTTGATCACTTGATCCTCTTTCGTTTCCTCCTCTTCTTCTTCTTGCTCGGGATCTCCTTCTCCCTCCTTGATGGCGGCTCTCCATGAACTAGGGTTTGTGGACTTCCAATTGAGGCAAAAGGATGTAAAGTCAAGGGGTGGGGTTGTTTATATAGAGGTGAAGGGCTAGGGTTTGAGGGATTTTGAGTTTTGGGTGGGTGGAGGCCGATGTGGGGTCCCACATGGGCTCCAAAAAGAGTTAGACACGACGTCCTTAAGCCCACTTAAGGTAAAACTCAAAAACACATCGTGAAAAAAAAATAACCAACTCGGAATCGCGGTCACCGGACAAGTCCGCAAAAGGACGGACTAGTCCGAAGTTAGTCAGAGATATTTCGGACAAGTCCAGACTGGACATAGGACAAGTCCGAACTTAGTCAGAGGAAAAACACACAAGTATGGCCACAAGACCGATTTTAGTCAGAGGCGAAAATGGACAAGTCCGCTACATGTCGGACGAGTCTAGGGACCTGGCGAAATCGAGGAATTGGAATACCGGACTACTCTGCTATGGGTGGGACAAGTCCGGAAACTATACAGAGACAAAACCGGACTAGTCTGCAGCAAGAAAGGACAAGTCCAAAGAAGGTCAGAGAGAAATCGGACTAGTCCGCACCAAAAATGGGCTAGCCTGCACTCCCTAGAACTTTTGAGTGCGGTTTTGCTTCTAATTCATTTTAAACTCATTTATTTTTAAGTGTATTAATGTTAAACATGTAAATGAACTTATGCAATGCATGCTGCATGCAAATGAGGGTGTTACAAACCTACCCCCTTAAAATGAATCTTGCCCTCGAGATTCGACGCGAAAGAGAAGAGATAGGGAAATTCCTTCTTGAGATCATCTTCCAGCTCCCAAGTTGCCTCTGATTTTGTGTGATGCTTCCATTGCACTTTACACCATGAAAATACATTTTTTCTTGTGACCTTTCCTTGGTTTACAAGATCTTGACCGGTTGGTCGGCAAAGTCAAATCTGTCTCTAGTTCCAACTCTTCCATTGACACTTGTTCTTCGAGTACCCTCAAGCACTTTTTGAGCTGTGAAACATGAAAGACATCATGAATATCAGAAAGATGAGTTGGCATCTCCGACTTCTATGTCACTTCTCCTCTTTTTTCCAAAATATGTATCGAGGTGCTAGCTTTCATCTTATGTTAAGCCTCTTATGACCTCTCATTGGTGACACCTTGAGGTAAACAAAATCTCCCACTTCAAAGACTAGTTTCCCTCTCTTGTTGTTCGCATAGCCTTTTTTTCCTTATTGAGCAGCTCTCAAGTTTTCACGAACAATCTGAACTTGTTTCTCAGCTTCTTGCAACATGTCAGGTCGGCTTGAACCAAGTGGTTGGACCTCATTTCTTGGGTACTCCATGTCGGCATACGATATTCTCCATATACGATTCTGCTAGCTTCGCAGTGGTACACGTTGTTCTCTTCCCTTTACCATTCCAAAATCTTCAATGGCTGCAATAATCCGGCTGGTCTTTGATGTTCAGCTTTAACTCATTGGCACACATCACATAATGCAAGGTTGTTGAACACATTGCTGAACACGTTGTTGAATATGTTGAATTATGTCCTTTGATGTTTACTCTGACATATCAATTTCAAGGTTGACTCCCTCATCATTGTCATTTGTTTTGTCCTTGTGGCTCACTAAATTATCACATTATGCTTCCATCGCCAATCCATTCCAGGTGTTATGTCCAATCCTTGAGAATCCAAAACATTAAGGTTGGCAAAGAATTCTACCCCCCCCCCCCCTTATTTTAAGACTTACTCTTGAACATACTATATTTGTCCTCATCTCCTTTGTAGCTTCATCCAAAATAGTGAACCTTCTGGGTGTGTCCATCTTCACTAACGTAGAGGTTGAGTGAGATAGGAAAGAGAGATAGAACGAATTCCCAACAATATGCAACAAGGAATATGAACTAAACAACTAACTATACCAGCCTATGTGGATGTGGCAAGCGCTAAATCATCCCACAATCCTCTACTAAGCACACAAGCAGCAATACAAAGCAAACAACACACCAAGCAAAAACACATCGATTCTTGAGTGTTCCTATGTGCTCTAAAGTGTCCATTCTATATAGGCTGCATCCTACGGTCAACCTGTGTCTCTGATACCATTTTGTGACACCTGGTTCCAAAAATGGACCAAGTGAACGCATATGTGTGCCCAGGACGTTCAACACACATACACGAGTGCAATCACAAAAGGATATACAGAAACTTACCACAAAACTAGATTAACTAAGTACTTTTATTACACAATTCATAATATCCTCAAATACAAACTCAAATGAATATTAATGACAAGTTCAAATTAATGCAGCAAAAATAAACTAAATAAGCAAACTAAGCAGCTAAGCAAATAGACAAAAGGGATAGCGCAGCTCCAATCAACACCACAGGCAAGCTGACGACAGACATGGCCTAGAACTCTGCATTATCATCGTTATACTCCCAAATCTAACCTGCAATTGTTGGTGGGGGAACTGCAAGGGTGAGTACATGTCCTACTCAGCAAGTGTGGAATGTATGACATGTAGCTAATACAAATGAAAACAATAATAAAGGCTAAGTGTTGAAAAGTACATTAAAATATTTGAAAAGCAATCTATTATACGAATGTGAAGTAAACCCATCATTAACCATGTTGTTATCATAATACCAGTCCATATTTAATTACCATCATCCACATACCAGATTTCTCATTACCATTAACCATAGCCATTGCCATAAAACCATAATACCATCCCATAACCAATACCAAACCATCCCAATACCAAAACCCCTCTAATCATGTAGGTCATCAGGGTGCTCTTAACCGGGAGCACGACTGTTGGTGTTTGGAACTGGCAAATCTCCCGACACTACCTTTGGTAGATCGAAGAGTTGTAGTTTGGTAATGGGCGCGCAGAGATTCAAGAAGGTGAAATACACGTGTACACAAGGATTTACGTGGTTCGGGCCGCCTGAGCGTAATACCCTACTCCACGGGGTGTGTTGGTGATGTATTAAGCTTGTGAGTCTAGAAGAAGCTCCAGAAGAAGAAGCTCGTCTAGCTCAGGGTGTTCCACAGTAGTCTAGAACTGTCCCTTGTGTATCGTCGACCAGTCCTTTTATAGTACAAGGACTGGTCGTTACAACGTTAGCCTGGCCCGACAGGTGGCCCCGGCGGTTACACATGCTTGATACACAATAAATGGAGTTAATTACCCTTAATAGCCTGGTAACGGGCCTTAAAAGTGCTGTTACAAGTATTAAGGACCATCCGATCATGTGTCATTAATATGGTATTAATGACACTTAATCGGGTCTTGAAGTCTTTGATTGATCCTTGAAGGCCCGGAGCTGTTGGGGGTCCACCGGCCTAATAGTTGAAGTTGAAGGTCCGGCGGTTGCCACGTGGTAGCTCTGGAGCTTACCGTCATGGACGGGTAGGTCCGGTGCTGTTGGACATGTGTCAGTACAGGAGCTTTACTCTGTCTGGGGTTAGGTTCGGGGGTGTCATATTGGTATTCTGACCGGAGCTTCCCATGTGTGGGTGATAGCTCCGGTCTTGTGATACACGTGGCGGCCCTGGGACTAACCATGTCGAGGAAGCAGGTCCGGCTATGCCTGACATGTGGGGCCTTTGGGGTTCTTCAAATCTGGTAGATGGAGTTTCCTTTTGATCTTTGCGATCCCAAGGGGTATCCGGTACGGAGGGTACCAATAGTGGCCCCCTGGACTCACCTCCGGGAGAGACCTTTTGGATGAGGTCATTTCGTCGGAGGTGGGTCCATTCTTCGGTTTCTAAACCATGTCTTCAAGGGTCTTTGGTTGTGCCTTTGGCGGTAGTTCGCAGTTAAACTTTCGGCGCATGGCGTATCTTGGAGGCGGGAGGTGAGATCTTAGCGTGCGGATCTCACGCAATTGAAGGTCGCCGGTTCCCGATACAAAAATCGTATCGGTTCCTCGCGCCCTGTCAGGCTGCTGACTTCGGGTTTCTCGCCTTTCATGATGACAATCGTTTTCCTGGGGTAATAACCTCGACTTGATCGTCGGGGTGGCCCCGGGCCCCCTTGTCATTGGCGGGGTGAAATCTTTGACTGGTATCGTTGGCTCCTCTGCAGTTTCCATCCAGGCGTTGCGGGGCTTACTTAAGAAGGAAAGCACGCACCGTTTGGGGTTCTTTACGCCTTTCAATCGATCTTGCGCTCAAACCTTCCAAACTTTTGCTTGCCTTTCCTCTCTTGCCTCGCTGTGCCACGATGGAGTTGGGTCTCTGCCAGAGCCGACTGAAGACTGATGACGATTTGAAGAAGGTCCGGGCCCTCATGGGATGGTCCCCTGACTTCTTCAACCACCTGGTCCGCGCCGACAAGTTTCCGTTCGAGAAGGAACACGCCGGCGACATGGTGTACTTCTCCGCGTACGCCATGGTGGGACTGATCCCACCTTTCTCCTCCTTCTTCTTGATGCTGCTAGACCTCTATGGTCTGCAGCTGTATCACCTTGGCCTCCACTCCATTCCGCTGGTGTCCATCTTTGTCCACTTCTGCGAGATGTGGGTGGCCATTCCCCCCTACATTGAGCTTTTCCGCACCTTCTTCACTGTCCAAACCACAGGTCAGAGTGATGAGTTCCTTGGCTTCTACTATTTTGTGAAGCGCAAGAAGTGTCCGTACAAGTACTTGTGGTTGTTCCCTTCTGGGAAGTGGGATGACTGCAAGAATGATTGGATTGTTATCAGGATGGAGGAGCACGAGAAGCTGGAGCAGCCGGAAGGCCTCCCCAACATCAACACTGCAGTTTGGAGTGAAGCTTCGGTGCTGTCAGATGCCTTCAACCCTGCTCTAACCAGGATCCGCCTGTGCGTGGAAGGAGAGGTGACTTCCCAGGCGGTGTTTTGCAACTTCCTGACCAATAGGTGGGCTCCGCTGAAGAGGAGGGAGAAGTTGGCTTGGGCCCTCAACAGCGTA
The DNA here is from genome assembly GCA_036927565.1 of Tuctoria greenei. Taxonomy (NCBI): domain Eukaryota; kingdom Viridiplantae; phylum Streptophyta; class Magnoliopsida; order Poales; family Poaceae; genus Tuctoria; species Tuctoria greenei. The sequence goes on from JAYESD010000002.1 coordinate 49,382,116, forward strand.
CTGGACGACGACCGGATCGAGACCGGTTTAAGGTCCAACATGGAGGGTGCAACTTTGGAGTTCCACCTGAAGAAATTCCAGCATGGCATCGACGTCGAGGGCGACGACTTGGTTCCGCCGCCAGCTTTCCTCCCACTGAACATGGTGGCAGAATTCAGTAGGGAGCTCCAGCGGACGATGCCGGTGCTTGACGACCTTGGTGTTGTTGAGAGGCGCTCGACCATCGGGTTAGCGATCTCCGAAGCTCCGAAAGGTGGCTCTGTTCCCTCCCCTAAACCAAGAACCGAAGTCGTCGGCAAGGGCAGGGAACTGGCCGAGCCCTGAAGACGTAAGAGGAAACATGCCGACAGAAGGGCCAGACATACTTCTTCCGCGGCGTCTCCTTCTCCCCGGAGGAGGAGGTCTACGATGGCGGCGTCTACTCCAGTAGCGGTTTCTTCTCGGGGTGCTAGCTCCAGCCAGGTGACTCCAATTCCAGGGCTAGCTGAGGGCTCCGGGTCTGGAGGTCCTTCCCGGTCGAGGGGGGCCTCGACGAGAGCAACGCCTACAGCAGCAGCAGCAAGCTCCGGGGGGCCCTCCGGGACTACCACACCAGTGTCGGCTGGGGCCAGTCCGGAGCGTCCGGAGAAGAGGTTCCGCGGGAACTGGTGCGGAAGACTTCCGAGGTAATTTTTGATTTTTACCTCAGTTATTTGTTTTATTGTTAACTGTATTTTAAGTCTCTTCGTCCTTCATCCACAGCGTGTCCAAGAAAAGGGTTGAAGCTCCGGTCCCTGCAGCAGCGGTTGAGGCTGTGCAGGCTGAAGCTCCAGCTCCGATTCCAGTGCCACCCCAAGAGGTGGCTGAGGCTGCAACAGCCCCGGCGCCAGCTGTCGTGGTTTTGGAAGACTCATCCCCAGAAGCTCCCGTGGTAGCGCCAGACCACGGGACTGAAGATGTGCCAGCAGCGCCAGAGTCAGAGATTGAAGCTCCGGGCTTGGATGCTGTGATGTTGGACGCTCCAGCCGCAGAGCCAGAGGAAGCAATTCCGGCCCCTGAGCCGGATGTTGTTGAAGCCCCGGCAGTCGAGCCAGTGGTTGATGAGGTCTCGGCGGTAGAGTTGGGTGTTGATGAAGCTCCGGCACTTGAGCCGATCATCGAGTAAGCTCTGGCGGCAGAGCTGGTTGCTGCAGAAGTTCCGGCAGTGGAGCTGGCCATCGAAGAGGTTCCAGCGTTCGAGTCAGTTGCTGCAGAGGTGTCGGCGCCTGAGCCTTTGTTGGTCGAAGCGTCAGTGCCCGAGCCAATGATGGTCGAAGCGCCAGCACCCAAGCTAGAGGCAGAGGAAGCGCCTACATTAGAGCCAGAAGTGGCTTCTGTTCCGACCGGACCTTCGACACCTGCTCCAGAAGTGGTGATCCCGGAGGTGCCCACCATTGAGCCAGAGTGCCATGACAAAGCTGCTGGCCCCCCGCCGGAGGGACTAGTTGTTGATGACTTGGCGGATGGGCCTTCAGAACCAATTCCGAAGGTTGGAACTTCAGCTGCAGGTACTTCCTCGACGGTGGCCGAGGCTATCCCGAAGGATGGCCATAGTGCCGTTGAAGCTCAGGGGACCGCTCTCGTAGAGTGGGACCCAATTTTTGTTGCTGAAGATCCGTTGGAGCCCGCGGAGAGGACCCCAGTAGGTCTGGACCCGATCCCCCTATTGTTGTCTATCGACAACGCCTCCTCTAGTCTTCACCAAGTCCAATTGGCCTTCTACCACGACAGCAAGGCCCTCGAGGAGGAGCGCCAAACCCTTAGGAGGTGGCGCAACCGACTCCATTTCGAGACCAAGCTGGCACAATCGAGGCTGGCTGACGACAAGGAGTGGGTGCAAAGGGAGAAGGTTCGCCTGGAGTACTGGGGAAAGTTGTTGGATGAGAGGGAAAGCATGACGCGGACCCTCGACAACCAGTCCCAGTCCATCTATGAGCAGGCCAAGGCTACAAATAGCGCGGCGGACGATCGCCAGGAAAGGCTCACCACCATCCACAATAGTCTCATCAACGCCGAGAGGCTCTTGAAGCGCGGGAAAGACGGCTCGAAGTTGAAGAGCAGAAATTCATGGAGCTGCGAGACGACCTCGTGAAGAGGGAGGATGATCTTGTCCACAAGACAGCTCTGGCTGACAAGAGCCTTGAAGAACGCACCAAGAAATTGGATGAGCATTGCAAGGAGGAGGAGAAGAAGGTCTGGGGTGAGGGCAGGAACTCTACAAGCAGGAGAATGCCATCGCCGCCCGGGAGAAGAAAGTGCGGGGCCGGGAGAGAGATCTGGTCAACTGCCGGAACGAGATCTACCTCCGGGAGGAAGAGCTCAGCAAGCTCGAAAGGCAGGTTACTGAAACGATTCAGCAGAATGCCAAAGAGGTGGAGCGTCTTGCTCGGGAGAGCTCGGAGCTGGCGGTGGATAAAAGATCCTTGGCGGAGATGCGAGGTGCAAGGGCTGCAGAGTCCCAACAAGTTTGGGACTTCCTGGCAAGGCCAACGACGCGCTGGTGCCAATGGGCTTCAGTCCCGTGCGTCCGGATGATCCAGAGCCAGAGCTGGACCAGGCATTGGAGGCGCTGGGTTCAGCAGGCAACAAGCTCTCCAAGGTGGGCGATGTCATTGCAGACCAATTGGAAACGGAGTGTCAGTCCCTGGCGAAGAACGTCGCAGAGTATGTGCTGATGTGATACACCAGCCGGGACCCTCAATTCCCTCTGGACCCAGTGCTTGAAGGCCCCATCGAAGGAGAGGGTGAAGCCGCCCGAGCCAACGTGTCGGAGGTGGCCCAGAAGGTCGCCCTATTCTTCCATAGGGTCTAGGACTATCTCCCTGTAGCTCCAGCTTGTATTCTCTCTTCTTCTTCTCCAATTTTGTAATCTCTTGTCTCAAGATGAATGAAATCCAAATTTTTGAGAATTCGAATTTCATTTTTTGTCTTCAACACCTTTGTCTCGGTTGGCCCCTGGTAGATGTACACAATTTGATTGTGAACATGTACCAAGAGGATGTAACAGTTGTTGAAGACTTGCATGCTTTGAACTTGTAGGTCCAAATTCTTCGATAGTGTAGGCCTCCTGAGGTTGTCGGAGCTTAGGGGCTCCGACATTGACCATCGCCGAAGCTTAGTAGCTCCGGCAGTAGTCTCCATCGACGCGTAGAGCATCGATAGTTAGCCTTTTGGGTGTCGGAGCTTGGCAGCTCCGGCAATGACCACCGCTAACATGTGTTGTGTCAATGTCAAACTCCACTTTAGAGTCTTTCCACCATCTTCATGTTGACGACTTGCCTCTTAGCTTTCCCGGAACTAAGTAGCTCCAGAGATGCTTGATGTCAATGTTTGAACATCGACCACAAGCCGCCTCGAGGATGTCGGAGCTTTGATAGCTCCGGCTTCATTTACCATCATCATGAAATGTTTATTTTTCCTGCACATTGAAGTCAAGAAAAACAGTAAAATCCGTTTCCTATCTATAACTTCATTGTAGCTTACTGTTCCCGGGAAAGCTTTAAGTCGAACACAATCCTAAGTACAATCAAGAGCACCGTCTTGCTTCCTCCAGGTCCGATCGTTTCTGGACTCGTCTTACTTTGGCCTGCCAGGGTGTAGGTAGAGTGGCGTACTTAGGGTGCAGGACCAGGCTAAGTCAATAGCACACTCCGGCCCTAGATTGGCTTGGCGACATTCAGACAAGTAAGCCATCAACAATGCTTGAACCCGGAAGGATAGACAATGCAACTCGAATTGTACATGAACTGGTCGTGCTAAAGTTTCTTAAGAATTGCACAACTTTGTTATAGACAAGAAAGAGAAAAAATAAAAAATATTGAGCCTGTACAAAATAAATGCACGTGGAGTCTGTTTCACACAATGATGTCTTTCATTATAGGTCCGGGGTACAGGGGAAACAAGTACACTCTTAGGGTACGGAACCAGGCTAAGTGTGTTTCGTTTCTCGTTTGCCCCAAGGTAGCTAGCCACACTTTTAGTTCTGAGACTGTGACAAGTTATGTAGGATCGAAGAGCATGTGAAAAGCTACCAGAGGGGGGTGAATGGTAGATTTAAAAATCTTACGCAGCGGAAACAATAAAACCCCAAACCCTTTCGGCACAAAAACGATCTATTAAAGAAATCATGTGTGAGACTAATCTAAACGTGTTTCACCGTGACAAAAGTGATAGATATCAGAGATAATAAAGTCATGAAGACAACACAAAAAGAATCACTCAAATCCGTCGAGAAAAACTCAAGTTATGATCGAAAGATCAAACAATGGTCAATCTGTCCTACCCGAGAAAAAAACAGTTCTGGAATGCTGCAAAGAAACTCGTGCAGATCATAGACCACAAATCCAATGACCGTAAAATTTTGACAGATGATAGATAATCAAGTTCTGAAGACAACCCAAAAAGAATCACGTCAATTAGATCTGTAAAACTCGAGTTATGATAAAACCACCGATGAAAGGTAGTGCTGTCCAGAAACTTGACGAGTAAAACTTGTCTGGAACAAGTCGGACGAACAAGGCACAAAAGTTCCTTCAAACTACGAATTTTATTCAATAGAACACAAGAGGAACATCCCCAAAGTCGTGCACCACGAGCTCTGGGCTCCCTTGCTTATATAACCAGCCCTTAGGCCAACCCAATATCAACTAGAACTCCAATCCTACTCAGATCACGAATCGTAACTTTCCATAACTGCTCAAGATTCTTCTATACGCAGGTAGAAGTAATCTTAAGACTTCCAAACACTTTAGGAATGTATCCCACATTCCTAAACAACTCAAATTCGTGACCCACACTAAATCCTATCATAACCAACTCGATACTTTCCATACCGAGCCATAACCGACTCCGCCGCAGCCAAAGTCATCAACCGGTACGATTCGATCCTTCCAACCAGATCTTTCCTTCCTTATCCCATCTTCGGAACCATGTTGCCACGTCATGCACCGCATGCATACGTGCGAATACCTTCCTTCGACGTTCAGTAACCTTCATATGCACTTCCCTTGATTCAATCATCCTGCGCGACCTCCTGATCAGCTCAACAACAGTTCCTTCCGAACTTGGTTGTTGGAACCTCATCTCCTCCCTGAGACTAGTCCAATGGATCCCGTCACCAGCCATGACTTGAACTCAAGCAACACCTGAACATGAATAAACAACCAATCCATACAAGCCCAAGTCCTCGACTTGACTCAACTTAGTTCCGAACACAACACCCTACGTGAGAACCTCACATAAGCATGTTGCAAAACCACAGTAACACGATATCATCCATATCAACCAAAATGCACCAAAAACATAGTAAAAGAATACTAAGCAAACTTTCCAACAACGTAAAGCAAGTACGAAACATTGCAAATGAAAAGCAGAAGCACTGCAGTCAAGTTCCGGACCTTGCCAGAGCAACCCGAAGCTTGAGCCGGAGCTAACAAAAGCTAGTAGAACCTAACGCCGGAGCTTACCAAAACTAGTACAATGAAGCACCTACCGGAGCTTACCAAAACTAGTAGATCCTAGCACCGGAGCTAGACAAAGTACGTCGGAGTTTAGCAAAAGCATGCCGGAGCTATCAAATATATGCCGGAGCTAACAAAGACATGCCGGAGCTAAAGATAAAGCTCACCGGAGCTAACCAAAGCTAGTCGGACCTTACCAAGAAGTCGGACCTAGCATCTAACGTAGCCGGAGCTACCCAAAACAAGCCGGACCTACCGTCGGACCTTGATGTAGCTCAGAGCTAGAGTCGGACCTTGACAAAAAGGTGTTTTGGTGATATTTAAAACTTTTATCATCAAAGTCAAGTGTATTCACTACAAGCCAATGTATTCAGCACATATAGGTCTTACAATCTCCCTCTTGATGAATGCATTGGCAACACCATTTAAAATCCGAACATTGGCTTATTCACATAAAAGTTTTGAATAAAATTTCTCCCCCTTTGTAAATCAAAAGTAAAATGAGAAGAAAAAAAATATCCCATATTATCTTTCCCCCTTTATTATCTCTCCTTATGCACATATTCTCTTTCTCTTCATGCTTATCTCTCCCCCTTTGACAGTGTATTCATCAAGTCATGAGCATATAAACAAATTATCTCTCCCTCTTTAGTTGTTATGAGCATATTATAACATATTCATATAAACAAAACTCATCCAAGTCATACTATCAAGTACTTTACATTATCACATCAATGAAATACATAAAGTAGTGTAAGCCATGCTAGAGATCATATGTAATTTTCAATTTAAGCAAGTCATGATCTCACAAACTTAACTATTTCAAAACTTGAAATCATGACACTAGTTGCTACATTTTATTATTTTTCAAAGCATAAAGTTAGATCATATGATATTTGCAAGAGATTATATGCGCATCTACCTTATTCTAACCAACCAAGCCAAGCCTATGTCATTTGACAATCAGAAGCTTAAGGACATGGTTTTAGTCATACACAACTTCTTCCAAGTTCATATCTAAGTGCAATGACAAGCCATCTCAAAAGAAGAAGTGCGATGCATGCATATTCTCTTGATCTTTTCTAAATTTATATTTGTTCATAAAAACTCAACATGTGAGTTGATTACTTGATTAATTCTTTATGATTAAAAGCACTTGTGAACATGTAACAAGTTCAAAACAGCAAGAAAGTTCGACCATGACCAGTTTTAGTGTAAGTAATTATTCCAATTACTAGACATGGCAAAAACTACAAAATGTATAACACGAGTAATGTAGTAAGAACTTTCAGCATGTAAAAGGAATCATAAAGTCATATATGTATGAAATACTATGCTCATATTATTTTAATTTTAGATTCACACATAGACTTCCCAAGTTTCAAAAACTCCCCCTCAATTTAAGCCATGAGGATGCATAACCCCTATTTCACTACGAATGTAACAAAAACGAGTGAAATCCAAAGGTTTTGTAAAAATGTCAGCCAATTGATGTTCGATATCTACATGGTGAAGCACAATGTTTCCTTTTTCAACGTTATCTCGGAGAAAGTGATACATAATATCAATGTGCTTAGTTCTAGAATGTTGCACGGGGTTTTTAGCAATGCAAATGGCACTAGTGTTATCACAGAACAGTGGAACACTATCTAGATCAACCCCATAGTCCTTAAGTGTTTGAACAATCCAAAGAATTTGTGAGCAAGCACTAGCAGTAGCTACATACTCAGATTTGGTTGTGGATTGTGCAACTGAATTTTGTTTTCTAGAGGACCAAGCAACAAGAGAATTACCAAGAAAATGACAAGCACCGAAAGTACTTTTCCTATCAATCCTACAACCCCCAAAATCAGCATCTGAAAAAGCTTTCAAAGTAACGGTTGAGGAAGAAGGAAGAAAAATGCCAAATTCTTGGGTTCCATGTAAGTACCTGAGAATCCTTTTGACGGCTTGACGATGTGAAACACGTGGGGAAGCTTGAAACCGTTCACAAAGACATACGCTGAATTGTATGTCCGGTCTTGATGTCGTGAGGTACAAAAGTCATCCGATCATGCTTCTATATTCTTTTTGATCCACGGGTTCACCATCTTCATCAAGTTCAAGTGTTTTTTCTGTTCCCATTGGTGTCCGAAGAGGCTTGCTTTTGTCCATGTTGAAGTGCCTTAGGAGGTCTTTGGTATACTTCGTTTGATGCACAAAGGTACCCTCCTTGGTTTGCTTGATTTGCAGCCCCAAAAAGTAAGTGAGTTCACCTATCATACTCATTTCAACTTCGGAACTCATCATTGCTGAAAACTTGGACACAAGATCATGAGAAGCACAACCAAAGATAATATCATCCACATACACTTAAACGAATAATGAGTCATTGCCATGCTTAAGCACAAAAAGAGTTTTATCAACCTTGCCCATGGTAAACCCCTATTCAAGTAAGAATGTTTTTAACCTATCATACCATGCTCTAGGGGCTTGTTTGAGACCGTATAAGGCTTTGGACAGTTTGTAAACATGATTAGGAAAATCTGGATTTTCAAAACCCGGTGGTTGTTTGACATAAACCTCCTCATCTATGTAGCCATTAAGAAAAGCACTTTTAACATCCATTTGATATAGCTTAAAACCTTTAGATGCTGCAAAAGCTAACAAAATTCTTATGGCTTCTAATCTAGCGACAGGAGCAAAAGTTTCATCAAAATCTAGACCTTCAACTTGAGTGAAACCTTGAGCAACCAACCTAGCCTTATTCCTAACCACAACCCCATCCTCACTTTGTTTATTTTTAAATACCCATTTAGTTCCAATTAAAGTGTGACCTTGAGGTGGAGGTACAAGTTTCTAAACATTATTTCTTTCAAAATTTTCTAACTCTTCTTGCATGGCCATAATCCAGGATTCATTAGTGAGTGCATGTGATATATCTTTGGGTTCAAAAGAAGCAACAAAAGCAGAATGAGCATGAGAGTTTGGATCGCAAAACCTGGACCGTGTGACTCGTTCGTGCAAGCTTCCAATCATCTGTTGTGGGGGATGATCTTTGTAAAAACGTTGGGGAACAGATGTCTCAAAAGCTTCTTCTTCATTAGGTTCATCGTAGATTGATGAGCTTGTGACTTGTGGACGATCAGGACCAGCATAGGTGATAGCCGGAGCTTGTTCAATGTCCGGAGCTGGACACGTGTCAACTTTGGAACTACCAGGCAGTATCACCGGCTCTTCTTTATCTTCGAAAATACCCTCCCCCTGAGGATACGGATCTGGTCCTCCAACACCGGAGCTAGTACCTGGGCTAGCTTCATCAAAAGACACTTCACAAGTCTCCACAATTTTGTTTGTGTCAAATAAAAGCACACGGTAGCCTCTAGTATGAGATGGATAACCAAGAAACATGCCATCAATAGATCTAGGTTAAAATTTATCATGGTTACCATGTTTCTTAACAAAGCATTTGCAACCAAAGACCCGAAAGTGTGTAACACTAGGCCTATGTCCAAACCGGAGCTCATATGGTGTTTTACCTAGCTTAGCACGCAAGAAAACACGATTTGAGACATAACAAGCGGTTGCTAACGCATCAGCCCAAAATTTCCTAGGAGTTTGATATTCATCAAGCATAGTCCTAGCCATCTCAACTAAAGTTCTGTTCTTTCTTTCTACAACACAATTTTGTTGAGGTACATATGGTGAAGAGAATTGATGATCTATTCTATTTTCAGCACAAAAGTGATCACATGATTAATTTTTAAATTTAGTTCCATTATCACTTCTAATTGCTTTTAATGATCCTGGGTGATCAATTGATAATCTAAGAAATAAAGTTCTAAAGTGACTAAAAACTTCATTCTTAGAGGCCATAAAGTAAACCCAAGAGTATCTAGAATAATTATCAACAATAACAAGAACATACCATTTACCTCCGAAGGATTGAACACGTGAAGGTCCTACGGTGTCAAGATGCAAAAGTTGACATGGTTCAGTTGTCATGATCATTGTGAGAGGAGTATGTGAACCTGCAACCATCTTAGCATGTCTACAAGAAGGGCACACAATTTCTTTGTCCCCTTTAAGCTTAGGCAGCCCACGTATGCAATCAAGAGCACTAACACGCGTTAGGTGATCAAAGCCTACGTGACCAAGTCTACGATGCAAAAAATATAAGTCCTTTGAATCATTAGCAACTAGACACCTATGCTTAGAGGGAGACATCAAAATCAGCTTTAAAAACTCTTCCAAACCGAGACATGTTAAAAATAAGCTCACTATTTGAACTTACAACTTTGCAGCAGTTTTTATTGAAAATAATTTCCAGATTTCCATCTAGCAATTGTGAAACAGAAAGCAAGTTGTATTTCAAATTTTTGACAAGTGCCACATCCTTCAAAGTGTAGTGATCATTTACTCTAACCGAACCCTTAGCAATTATAGGAGTTGAAGAATTATCGGCAAAAGTAACATTCTCTACACGTGACACAAAAGAGAGGGAGGAGAACCAATCTTTGTTACCGGTCATGTGGCGTGAGCAACCTGAATCCACAATCCAAATGTTCTCCTTCCTCAAATGTGTAACCTCTTCATTGTCGCTGTTGTGTTCTGCCTCCTCCATACTTGATCTTGACTTGCCCGCCATAAAGCACAAGTTTGCCAAATCATCTTCATCTTCATCACTTCCAATGTCCACGTCACTTGAACTGAACTCTTGAAGCACGGTGATGAAACTGTTAAGCATCTTGCGTCCTATGGTACCTTTCTTCTTCTTGTTGGAATTTCCAGAGGAGGTCCGGACCTTGCATTGTTTTACTTCCCGGGTGGTCGGACCAGAAAGTTTAGGGCATTCTGTACGAAAGTGTCCTATTTTACCACATTCAAAACAGCGTTGAGGTCCGGAGCTTCCTCTCCTTCTAGTTCTCACATTTTGCAATGCTTTTGAGAATCTAGTAGAGATGAGTGCCAACTCCTCTTATGGAAATTATTCGATCTGCTCCAGGGTTAGTGAGGACAACAAAGCAAGAGTATTGCAGGATGATGATTGGCCGGAGCTAGACATATCATGTTGTGAGACAAATGCAATAGACTTGTTTGGGTTCTTAAGTGCTAGGATGTCAATTTCATGAGTTTTTAGTTTAGAATAAAGTACATCTAATGTAAGAGAACTCATGATAGTTGATTCACGAATAGATGTTACTTTCATCTCCCAAATTGACATGTCTAATGCACTAAGAAGTTGTCTAGCATTCTCAGCATCAGAAAAATTAACATCGACACTACGTAAGTTGCTGAGAATTTTATTGAAACGAGCAAAGAGGTCATTGATAGACTCACCTAGTTGCATCTCAAAGCGCATATATTCCTTTTTGAACATATATTGTTTTACCTCCTTGATTGTGTTGGAGCCTTCATGATAATCACAGAGAGCTCTCCAAACATCGTATGCTGATCGGAGGTGCGCGACATGATCAAAATCGCTTTGAGTGAGTCCTTGGATGATCAAGTTTCGGGGTTTGTTGTTGTTGTCGACGTCCCGTAGGTTTGTGGCCGTGACTTGATCATTAGGTGGCACTTCATAAGGCTTATACATCTTCTCCCATATTGCAAAGCCTTGTGCCTGGATGAAATCCTCCATGCATGCCTTCCAAACCTAAAAATCAATACCAGCAAATACACAAGGTTTGGCAGAGTACTTCTCCATGATGATTTGTCAAAAACACGTGCAAATCACAAGGATTAGAGCACCGTGGCTTTGATACCAATTGTAGGATCGAAGAGCACGTGAAAATCTACCAGAGGGGGGGGGGGCGTGAATGGTAGATTTAAAAATCTTACGCAGCGGAAACAATAAAACCCCAAACCCTTTCGGCAGAAAAACGATCTATTAAAGAAATCGTGTGTGAGACTAATCTAAACATGTTTCACTGTAAAAAAAGTGATAGATATAAGAGAGAATCAAGTCACTAAGACAACACAAAAAGAATCACTCAAATCCGTCGAGAAAAACTCAAGTTATGATCGAAAGATCAAACAATGGTCAATCTGTCCTACCCGAGAAAAAACAGTTCTGGAACGCTGCAAAGAAACTCGTGTAGATCATAGACCACAAATCCAACGACCGTAAAATTTTGACAGATGATAGATAATCAAGTTGTGAAGACAACGCAAAAAGAATCACGTCAATTAGATCTGTAAAACTCGAGTTATGACAAAACCATCGACAAAAGGTAGTGCTGTCCAGAAACTCGACGAGTAAAACTTGTCTGGAACAAGTAGGACGAACAAGGCACAAAAGTTCCTTCAAACTACGAATTTTATTCAATAGAACACAAGAGGAACAGCCCCAAAGTCGTGCACCACGAGCTTTGGGCTCCCTTGCTTATATAACCAGCCCTTAGGCCAACCCAATATCAACTAGGACTCCAATCCTACTCAGATCACGAATCGTAACTTTCCATAACTGCTCAAGATTCTTCTATACGCAGATAGAAGCAATCTTAAGACTTCCAAACACCTTATGAACATATCCCACATCTCTAAACAACTCAAATTTGTGACCCACACTAAATCCTATCATAACCAACTCGATACTTTCCATACCGAGCCATAACCGAATCCGCCGCAGCCAAAGTCATCAACCGGTACGATCCGATCCTTCCAACCAGATCTTTCCTTCCTTATCTCATCTTCAGAACCATGTTGCCACGTCATGCACCGCATGCATATGTGCGAACACCTTCCTTCGACGTTCAGTAACCTTCATATGCACTGCCCTTGATTCAATCATCCTACGCGACCTCCTGATCAGCTCAACCACAGTTCCTCCCGAACTTGGTTGTTGGAACCTCATCTCCTCCCTGAGACTAGTCCAATGGATCCCGTCACCATCCATGACTTGAACTCAAGCAACACCTGCACATGAATAAACAACCAATCCATACGAGCCCAAGTCCTCGACTTGACTCAAGTTAGTTCCGAACACAACACCCTACGTGAGAACCTCACATAAGCATGTTGCAAAACCACAGTAACACGATATCATGCATATCAACTAAAACGCACCAAAAACTTAGTAAAAGAATACTAAGCAAACTTTTCAACAATGTAAAGCAAGTATGAAACATTGCAAATGAAAAGCAGAAGCAGTCAAGTTCTGGACCTTGCCAGAGCAACCCGGAGCTTGAGCCGGAGCTAACAAAAGCTAGTAGAACCTAACGCCGGAGCTTACCAAAACTAGTACAATGAAGCACCTGCGGGAGCTTACCAAAACTAGTAGATCCTAGCACCGGAGCTAGACAAAGTACGTCGGAGTTTAGAAAAAGCATGTCGGAGCTATCAAATATATGTCGGAGCTAACAAAGACATGCCGGAGCTAAAGATAAAGCTCACCGGAGCTAACCAAAGCTAGTCGGACCTTACCAAGAAGTCGGACCTAGCATCTAACGTAGCTGGAGCTACCCAAAACAAGCTGGACCTATTGTCGGACCTTGCTGTAGCTCAGAGCTAGAGTCAGACCTTGACAAAAAGGTGTTTTGGTGATATTTAAAACTTTTATCATTAAAGCCAAGTGTATTCACTACAAGCCAATGTATTCAGCACATATAGGTCTTACAAGTGTTGCATGGACATTGCGGACCCAGCGAGGTAGGTCCGGCTGCCCTCTCGAAGGAGCTACCTGACTCTGTACAATGACTCTATAACATACACCACGTGTAATTACAGACTCACCTCCGTGATATTAAGCGTAGAACTTACAGAGGTGCTCAATGTTCCAAGGATTTGGGAGAGGTGTCCCATCCTCGGTTGCCAAGCGAAAGCATCCGAGATGAGATACTTTGATCACTCGAAAGGGTCCCTCCTAGCTGGGGGAGAGTTTGTTTAACCCTTCTCTGGATAGTATTTTCCGTAGCATCAGATCGCCTTACTCGAGCTGTCGGATGTGAACATGCCGTTGGTGATAGCGCCAAAGAGCTTGGCGGTATCGGGCATTCCAAATAGCTGCTCGGCACCTTCCCTCTTCAAGGAGGTCCAGATCTTCACGCCGGAGCTGGTCCTGCGTGGCTTCGTTGGAGGTCCGGACCCGGAGCGACCCCAAGGTGATTTCCATAAGAAGGACTGCTTCAGCTCCGTACACCAGGAAGAAGGGTGTCTTTCCAGTTGACCGGTTTGGATTTGTCCTGTTGGCCCATAGAGTGGGCAGAAGCTCTTCAATCCAGTTGGCTCCATGCTTTTTCAGGCGCTCATATGTGCGCGTCTTGAGTCCTTTCAAGATTTCTGCATTTGCTCTCTCGGCTTGGCCATTACTTGTCGGGTGAGCTACGGAGGCGTAGCTGACTTGGATGCCGAGGTCTTCGCAATATCCTTGAAAATCAGAGCTTATGAATTGGGTCCCATTATCTGTTATGATTTTTGTCGGGACTCCAAATCTGCATACAATGGACTGCAAGAAGTTGATAGCTGATTGCTTGTTTATTGTCACAACTAGAGTTGCTTCTGGCCATTTGGTGAACTTTTCAATGGCAACATATAGGAACTTGTAACCTCCGACGGCTCTTGGGAAAGGTCCCAAGATGTCCATCCCCCACACAGCGAAAGGACATATAGAAGGTATCATTTGTAGAGGCTGAGCTGGTGTGTGAATTTGCTTTGCATGGAACTGGCATGCTTTACATTTCTTCACCAGCTCAGTTGCATCCTGGAGCGTTGTAGGCCAGTAGAAGCCATGCCGGAAGGCTTTACCGACTAGCGTGCGGGAAGATGCGTGGTTCCCACACTCGCCTCCATGGATTTCTGCGAGGATCTCGCAACCTTCTTCCCTTATGATGCACTGCATTAGGACGCCGTTGGCACCACGCCGGTAGAGATCCCCTTCTACTAGCGTGTATCTTTTAGCCAATCTGACTATCCGGTCAGCGGATATATCATCGTCTAGAAGGATGTTGTCTTTCAAGTAGCTCCGGATCTCTGAGATCCATGCATCGGAGCTTGCTTGAGCATTTGAGTCTTGCGTGTTGGGTTGCTCGGAGCTTCCGGCAGCACCTACGACCCTTGATGGCTTCCATGGTAACAGGGCCATCAGGACCGCCAGCTTCGGGATGCTGGTCTCGCCCCCTTCATTTAGTTTGGCAGGCTGAGCTGTGGGTTTTGACAACCTCCGGACGAAGGTTCCATCAGGATTTGGAGCTCCGGTTGAAGCTTTCATCGAGAGTTCGTCAGCTTCAGCATTATGGACACGCTGGACATGTTGGAGATCTAGGACTTCGAAGTCCTTCTGAAGCCTCTGGACTTCAAGGAGATAAGCAGCTAGTTGAGGATTGTTATAGGAGCATTCACCCTTAACCTGTTTAATGATGAGCTGCGAATCTCCCTTGACCAACAGCTATTTGACACCGTATGATAGTGCCACCTTTAGTCCATAAATTTGTGCATCATACTCCACCATGTTGTTGGTCGCCTTGAAGTCAAGGTGGACCACATATTTTACCTTCTCCCCGGTTGGAGCGAGGAGAAGGACTCCAGCTCCGGCCCCCTACTTTTGCATGGAGCCGTCAAAGTAGAGGGTCCAGTGAGGTTCGGTGAAGACCGGAGCCTTGAGTTCCGACTTCTGCTCACTAGGGCCCCCAGAGTTTGATGGAGAGGGGGTCCATTCCGCCACGAAATCTGCTAATGCTTGACTCTTGATCGCTTGTCTTGGGACAAATTCAAGATCGAATTTGGCCAATTCCGCTGCCCACTTTGCAATGTTCCTAGTAGAGTTGGGATTATGCAAGATTGCACGCTTGTGAGCTTGGAAGTAATGGCGAAGCTTCCTGGAGGCGATGAGAACTGCATAGAGCAGCTTGTGCACCTCTAGGTATCGAGTATTGGCATCATGTAGTACTTTGCTGATGAAGTACACTGGGCGTTGGACTGTCCGGACCCTCCCGGAGGGGCCTGGAGCTTCCTCCACATCGACCCGGACCCTCCCGGAGGGGTCCGGACCTGCTTCGGGGACCTCCGGGTCCCTGCTAGAGGAACCCGGAGCTTCTGCTGGAGTGACCCGGACCCTCCCGGAGGGGTCCAAGTCTTCTGGGATAACTCGCTGTTGATCCAAGTCTGGGGGTTGGGACCCAGACTCACCTTCAGGAACCTCCGGACCCTCCCGGAGGGGTATGGATTCCTGAGCTTGTGATGGTTCTGGTCTCTCCGCGACTAGGACCATACTGACAACCTCGTCGGTTGCTGAAATGTAAAGCAGTAAGGGCTCGCTAGGGTTCGGAGCTACCAATGTTGGTAGAGTGGTGAGGAGCTGCTTTAGATCTTGGAATGCCTTTTCTGCTTCTTCAGACCATTGAAATGGTCCGCACTTCCTCAATAGCTTGAAGAAGGGTAGCACACGTTCCGCCAGTCTTTTGATGAATTGGCTGAGGGCGACTAGACATCCAGACAGTTTCTGGACATCTTTGATGCAGGCTGGTGGCCGCATCTCTTCTATGGCTTTAATCTTCACCGGATTTGCTTCTATGCCCCGGTGGTTTACCAGGAAACCAAGAAGCTTTCCGGATCTAACCCTGAAGACGCACTTGTCTGAGTTCAGCTTTGTGCGGGTGACCCGCAGCTTGTCGAAGACGGCTTGCAAGGTATCAAGGAGTGATTCCTTGTCCTTGATCTTGACGACGATGTCATCAACATACACTTCCACTATGTCTCTGATGAGCTCTCCAAAGGTTTTGTACATAGCTCATACAAATGTTGAAGCTGCATTCTTGAGACCAAATGGCATGGCAGTATAACAGTACAATCCATCTACTGTGATAAAAGAAGTATGTTCTTCATCTTCCCTAGACATTCTGATTTGATGGTACCCAGAATATGCGTCTAGGAAACACAGTAATTGACACCCGGAGGTGGAATCCACTATTTGATCTATTCTAGGTAGTGGGAATGGATCTTTTGGGCATGCCTTATTTAGTGTTGTGTAGTCGATACACATCCGAAGCTTCTCGCCGACCTTGGGTACAACGACTGGGTTTTCCAGCCATTTTGGATGGAAGACTTCTCGGATGAATCCATCCTTGAGCAACTTCTTCACTTCTTGTCGTATGGAGTTCTGTCGCTCTACGGATTGCTTCCGAGGCTTCTGATGTACAGGCCGAGCGTCGGGATAGATCTTCAGATTATGCTCGATCACTTCCCTAGGGATCCCAGGCATTTGTGATGGTTGCCAGGCAAACACGTCGACATTAGCCCGAAGGAAAGTGATGAGCGCGAGTTCCTATTTGTCATTCAGACCTCCCGATATACAGGTGGTCTGAGCGGCATCGGAACCGATTTGGACGACCTTGATGGGGATGTCGGTGTTGCTGCTTGGTTGCACGCGAGGTGCGGAGGTTGAGCCTCGTTGATGAATGCTCGGGGGTTTTGGAGCTTGCTCCTACCTGGATTCTTCCTCCTGCGCTGTAGCAAGTGCATGAAGTTCCTCCAAAGCAGTCACTCCAGCAGTACAGTCTCTGCGGATCCAGAGAACGCCAGCTGGTGTTGGCGTCTTCAACACCAGGTAGCCATATTGAGCAGCAGCCATGAATTTGTACATGGCGGGCCTGCCTAGAATGGCATTGAAAGGAAAGTTGATCTGAGCGACGTCAAAGATCAACTTCTCAGTGCGATAATTCTCCCGAGTCCCGAAGGTCACGGGGAGAGTAATGGCACTGAGTGGTGTTATGGCCCCCGGACCTACTCTGAAGAAAGGTCGGGAGGGGCGAAGGTCCGAAGGTCGGAGTTGAAGCTTGACAAAAGCTTCGAAGCTTATGAGGCTCAACCCCAAACCTCCGTCCACCATTACATGGTGGAGTTGAATGTTGTTGATGGTAGGTGATACCATCAAAGGTAGCTGGCCAGCCCCGATCATGTTCTGAGGGCAGTCTGAAGCATCAAAAGTGATGGTAGCGTCCATCCACTTTCGATGAGGTTCTGCCCTGGCTGTAGGAGCTACTGAGGCCATGTACCGCCGCATAGTCTTGAGGACGCGGTGGGAGGTGATGTCCCATGAACCACCAAAGATGGTGTTCATCGTCTTCCCGACGCTCACTGTCAGAGATGTCGGAGTCGTCATCGACAGAGGTGTACACAGCCTTCAGGACCTTTTTAGGGTCCTGGAAGCCCAACTCCTCTTCAGCCGGAGCTTCGTCGACTTTCTGCTTTCCTTCCCTCTGACAGAAAGGAACTTCTTCTTGGCGCTTGTGGTAGCGCTCGGCAAGGTTTTGGACCTCCAGGCAGTCCTCCAAGTTGTGGCCGTTCGACTTGTGGATAGGACACCACATTTTGGAGTTGCCACCGTCTTCAAAGAACGACCGAGGTCGTTTCTCGGGGCGTGGCCCCCAGGCACCCGGAGCTGCTGCAGCTGCAGCAGTGGATGTGCTGGCCGACGGCTTCTTCTTGCCGTTGGGCTTTTTCTTCTTTTTGCCACTCCCGGAGGTAGTGGCTTCGCCTTTGGAGTATTTTTTCCTATCCTCCGGAGGTGGTTTGGAGTGCATTTCACGGCCTTCCGCAGCTTTGGCACACTTGTCTGCCAAGCTGAAGAGCTCCGTGACGCTGGTGATCTCCTTGACTGCCATCTTCTCCAGCATCTTCTTATCTCGCACGCCCTGTCTAAATGCCACGATAACAGAAGCGCTAGAGATAGAAGGAATGGTTTTTCATACCTGGGAGAACCTCTGGATGAATGAGCGCAGGGATTCTCCCTCCTTCTGCACAACTGCAAAAAGGTCCAGTTCGGTGCCTGGTCGGGTGTATGAACTCCCGAAATTGGCGGTGAACTGTTGGCACAATTCCCCCCAACTATTGATAGAGTTGTGAGGAAGGCTCATGAACCAGGACCTGGCGGTCCCAGTCAAAGCCACTAGGAAGTAGTTGGCCATTACGGCCTCATTACCTCCGGCTGCAAGGATTGCGGTGGTGTAAATTTGGAGAAACTCGGGAGGATTGACTGTCCTGTCAAATTTCTTCGGCAGGTGAAGCCGAAATTTTCGTGGCCATTTGACCATGCGCAGATGCATGGCCAGTGCAGAACAACCTCCTCCTACTCCCTCGAGAGCAGGACTGTCTCGAGCCTCTTGCTTTTCGCGAGCACACTCGATATGGACACGACCGTCCTGTTGACGGTAACAGCAATCAAGCTCCGCCCGGAGGTCATGAGTTGACATCCTGGTTACCGTATGAGTACGTTGCACCCTGGAGGGTAGCAACGTAACTTGTTGTGACGCAGCACGCCTCCTATTCTGGGAAGCATGCGGACCAAGTCTGCCAGACACGATCCGGCACAGCGATGGGGCCCACCCTGATGGAGGAGGACTTTGGTTGCTGATGCTGTCGGCTGCTGCTGCAACCAGGTGTTCTACATCAGCCCTCTGCTGCTCCATTGCACCCTGGGATGCACCTGGAGGTGGTGTACGTTGGAGGAGAGCACGCGCTGCATGAAGCGCGTGTTCAGGGTTGTTGTTATTCGCTGATGCAGTGACCGACGCTGATGCACCATCACGCTGCTTAGCTTGACGTGCTAGTGCAGGTGGTGGCGGTGGAGGCAGGACTCCTGCTGGAGCCACGGCACCTGCCGGTTGCTGCATGTTGGAGGGATTGCCCCCAGCGGGTTGAATGGCAGGGTTGCCGTTGGATGATCCAGCAGCTGAGTTCAACATACTCGAAATCTCAGGCGCCCCACCTGGCGCGCCAACTGTCGATGTTTGGAACCGGCAGATCTCCAGACACTACCTTTGATAGATCGAAGAGTTGTAGTTCGGTAATGGGCGCGCAGAGATTCAAGAAGGTGAAATACACGTGTACACAAGGATTTACGTGGTTCGGCCTGCCTGAGCGTAATACCCTACTCCACGGGGTGTGTTGGTGATGTATTAAGCTTGTGAGTCTAGAAGAAGCTCCAGAAGAAGAAGCTCGTCTAGCTCAGGGTGTTCCACAGTAGTCTGGAATCGTCCCTTGTGTATCATCGACCAGTCCTTTTATAGTACAAGGACTAGTCATTACAACGTTAGCCTGGCCCGACAGTTGGCCCCAGCGGTTACACATGCTTGATACACAATAAATGGAGTTAATTACCCTTAATATCCTGGTAACGGGCCTTAACAGTGTCGTTTCCATTATTAAGGACCATCCGATCGTGTGTCATTAATATGGTATTAATGACACTTAATCGGGTCTTGAAGTCTTTGATTGATCCTTGAAGGTCCGGAGCTGTTTGTGGGGTCCACTGGCCTGATAGTTGAAGTTGAAGGTCCGGCAGGTGCCACGTGGCAGCTCCGGAGCTTACCGTCGTGGATGGGTAGGTCCGGTGCTGTTGGACACGTGTCAGTACTGGAGCTTCCCCCTGTCTGGGGTTAGGTCCGGCAATGTCATATTGGTATTTTGACTGGATCTTCCCATGTGTAGGTGATAGCTCTGGTCTTGTGATACACGTGGCGGCCCTGGGACTAACCATGTCGGGGAAGCAGGTCCAGCTACGCCTGACATGTGGGGCCTTCGGAGGTCTTCAAATCTGGTAGATGGAGTTTCCTTGTGATCTTTGCGATCCCAAGGGGTATCCGGTATGGAGGGTACCGACAACGACTATCATGATAGTTTTAATACTCTACAGAGTTTGTATCACTTTACCCACGTGTTTGTGATTTCATCACCCCTCGGTGACTAAAGAAACCTCCCTTATGCCAATTACACTTCCTTAGGTGTATGGCCAAGAGATCACAAAATAGCCTTTACAAAGGTACTACTTGCATGTACGAACCCATTGAGGTTTCACCGGTGGCGATGTCTCGAACTGAGCCCATCTTCAACCAAGGGCCTCCTCTCGTGCCGCTCGGATCCCAGGGAGTCCCGCCTCAAATCGAAACCCAATCTGACTCCCCTTCCTCGGTGCACCAAATGATCCGCTCAATACTAGCAATACCCTAATTAATCAACTATGCCACACCCATACTTGACCTCGTGGTGGCACTGTTGTCCTGCTCTATTCTCGCATGAATCGGTCCTTAGATCTAAAGCAAGAAAACCACCATAACACCCAACCCATCCACATACCATGCTTGCTTAGATCACCCATTACCATATCATATTGATCAGTTCATATTAACCATAATCTCATTAATGCATAATTAAATGGTATAGTTGTTTTCCCATCCCAATTAATTAAGCAAAACAAAAAAGGTAAAAAGTTCTTCCCGACTCTCTACCATGTATTCCAGGTAACAAGGATGGTTAAACAAAGCTAGTAAACTCCCTATCATAGGATTCCCATCAAACTGACACAAGCATGTAGTTTTGAAAACAAAATGTTTATTGTAAAAACAAGATCAATATGGTTAAGGACACTTGCATTGCTCGTGGGCTTGGTTAGGGTCAAAGTCTTCAAATTCCTGGTGTTGGAGGTCCTCCGCAGCACTTTCTAGCGCAAATCCGTCTAAATTGCGCAAAAAAAATACAAGACAAGAATTACAACTAATAAGTGCACATATATTACTCAATATGACATGACATGCATGATTAATGCAAATGCGAAGCAAAACTAGTTAATGAGTTACAATTAAAGTTCATTAATCGTTTACAATGGTTATTAACAAGTTTACACAAGTTTGAAGTTGATTCGAAACAATTTAGAATTAATTCAGCAGAAATCAGACAGCAAGACCGGACTAGTCCGCTTGGGACCGGACTAGTCCGCCCTTCGCAGAAACAACAAACTAAGGTTTTCCAGATCGATGTGAATTTTGGAGAAACAGGGTTGAATTCACGTGAGAAAGAGGAAGTAGAAGGTGTACCAGGTGTTTAGAACTCTAATGAATCAAGGGTTTTGGAGGCAACACTTGGATATTGACGATCTAGGGTTGATGAAGAACTTGAACGTGGATTGTTGATGAAAAATGAAAACTCGATGGAGATCTTGATCACTTGATCCTCTTTCGTTTCCTCCTCTTCTTCTTGCTCGGGATCCCCTTCTCCCTCCTTGATGGCGGCTCTCCACGAACTGGGGTTTGTGGACATCCAATTGAGGCAAAAGGATGTAAAGTCAAGGGGTGGGATTGTTTATATAGAGGTGGAGGGCTAGGGTTGAGGGATTTCGAGTTTGGGATTGGTGGAGGCCTGTGTGGGGTCCCACATGGGCTCCAAAAAGAGTTAGACATGACATCCTTAGACCCACTTAAGGTAAAATCCAAAAACACGTCATGAAACAAAAGATCAACCTGAAATTGTGATCACCGGACAAGTCCGCAAAAGGCCGGACTAGTCCGAAGTTAGTCAGAGAGATATCGGACAAGTCCGGACTGGGCATCGGACATGTCCGAACTTAGTTAGAGGAAAAACAGACAAGTCTGGCCAAAACCGGACAAGTCCGATTTTAGTCAGAGGGGAAAACGGATAAGTCCGCTAGATGTCGGACAAGTCCCGATAAGTCTAGGGACTTGGCAAAATTTCGAGGAATTGGAATACCGGACTAGTCCGCTATAGGCCGGACAAGTCCGAAAACTGTACAGAGACAAAACTGGACTGATCCAAAGCAAGAAATGACAAGTCCGAAGAAGGTCAGAGAGAAATCGGACTAGTCCGCACCAAAAACGGACTAGTCCACACTCCCCAGAATTTTTGAGTGCAGTTTTGCTTCTAATTCATTTTAAACTTATTTCTTTTTATGTGGATTAATGTTAAACATGTATATGAACTTATGCAATGCATGATGCATGAAAATGAGGGTGTTACAAGTATTATGTATCGATTAATTTTTCTTGTTCTGGTTAGAATTGCGCCCACTTAGATTGGTGTGGGAGCGAAGAAGTGATTGGTGAGTAACTGTGCATGGTGGTGGTACTTGGTGGTGTTAGCATTTTAGCAACAAAGAATAGCAGGGCTATGGTAAAGTGTCTGTGGTATTTGTAGCTGCCTATTTGTGTGTCCAGAAGATGTCATGTACTCATGTAGAATGTCTCAACAAGTGTAACCTGTTTATTTATGTGGCAATGGTCGTTTTATCTGTATTCAGTCTTGGAATTAGGATCAGTGGCATGTGTTCAGTGTTCCCCTTTCTCTGATTGAGTAATTTCGAAATGCACTCCTTTCTCTGGATCGGCTCAGAATCTGAACTGCGTGAGTACTTTCACTCCATTATTTGATAATGGTGTACTGCGTGTCTCTGCTTTCTTGTCAGAATACAACATAGCAAATACTAGCATCCTCATAGTGATTGGTTTCATTCTCCGAAGCGAATTTTCAGACTCAGGTTAAAAACGTCACTGGTTTCAAGTTGATCTGTAGTACGAGAAAACTACAGATAATTTGATGATCGGTTGCAAAAGCCCACAAAATTCTCACCTCTTTATAACCTTTCGTCACAACAAAAACAAGCTCCAATATAGGGAACATTACAGGGAAGAACCCAAACTAGTACTGTAGTACATACGTGCTAGCATTAGAGCAAGAATCAAAACTAATGCTCTCTGCTACCTCGCCAATGATCTATAACCCAAACATTAAAGCAATAACCTAAACTAATGATCTACTAAAATCTCTTTCCATAAACGCTGATCATCAGCGATGCGGTAATGAGTAGATGTAAATGCAGCTGTCCATCATCCGAGCGCATCCGGGTGACACACCCTCGGGGTCGCGCATGTCGTAGATCACGTCGATGATTTCGGTCAGGTCTTCCAACGTGTACCCCGTCATCTCGAGCAGCTCCTCGTTCTCGGCGGCAACGACGCGCCTCGCCAGCAGGACCGCCGCCGTCGCGACGGCAGACGGCAGGAACGACACACACCGGAAGTCCAGCAGCATCATGTCGGCGAGGTGGTGCGCCACGGACTTGATCATCGCCGTTCGACCTTTGGTCTCCTGGTTGTCGTCATGCCTTGTGAAGTGTTCCACGAAGGTGTAGGCCGTGGGGCCGCTGAGGCGGTACCCGAGCACGGCGACAAGGTCGCGCTCCGCGGCGAGGACCTGGCGCCGGGTGCAGCCGCCGCCGACATCATGTGCGACGTCGTCCGCGTTGAGGATCAAGACGGTATTGCGGTCTTCGTACTTGGAGGCGGTGAACACGGCCGCGGCGCCGAGGAGGTGGAGGTCATCCGCGCGGCCGCCGTCCATCTTCTTGGCGGAAAGGAAGCGGTCGACGTAGGAGACGGCGCGGTGGAGCGTTTCGCGCGCGAGGCCGTGGAAGAGGGAGAACTCGTACATCCAGGTGACCAGCTCCTCGCGGTCGGCCATGGTCATGAACATCCCCTGCGTCGTCCAGAGGTAGTCCCCCGACGGCCGCTCGGCCGGGTCCTTCTCCATCTTCCGGAGCGTGGCGTCGATGTCGGCGTCGTACATCCAGTTCGGCTCATCCGGACGCTTCTTTTTGGACGCCTCCGTCTTGGTGTGGATCAAGCCGGCAGTGCAGGCAGGGGCGTCGACGGCGTCGTACTCGTAGCAGCACGGCGACACGTGAGGAAGAGGAGCCTGGACGGCGTACGTCGCCAGCATCGTCCTCGGCGGCGCGATGGGGCCGAAGCACCCCGCCGGGAGAGCGAAGAAGGGAGCGAGACTGCACATGGCTCGCGTGCTGCCGAAACCCGCAGGAGAGAGGAGGGGACGATGGAGGAAGAGGACTCGAGGAGTGGTGCGTATGGAGCTTGAGACGGGGGCGGTGGCTACCAATCTATTTGTAGTGCTTGCTCGTGACTCGGAAGCAGTATCGAATCAGTATTCAGTAGAGCACTCGGAAACTCGGAATCAGTTGGTCGCTCGGACTGCGAAGGCGGTGCAAAGGTACGGGTTCGGATTCGGAACGTCTGCCAAGACGCGTGTCCCCCGAGACCGTCGGAGATCTGCCAGTTGCCCGTCGGTCAAGCTGCCCTGTCCCCGTAACACCCATATTTCATGTATATAAAAATGAAAAAAAAACATAGTGCATTTAAGTGTGTATCTTTGTGTGAATTTTTAAATTCAAACGGGTAGAAAACGTTGAAGTTTAAATTTAAAATCAAATCAAAAGAAAATAAAATAAAAAAAAAAGAATAAAACCCTCTCCTGGGCCAAAACCCCACCTCGGCCGAGCTCCCTTTCCTCTCACCCGCGGCCCAGCAGCCCTCCCCTCCCTCTTCTCTATCTGTCGCACGGGGCCCGCATGCCATCTTCCTCCTTGGGCAATTTCCGCCTCCCTCTCTGTCCCGCGCCGCGCCGCGCGCCACCCCCTCCAACACCGCCACCCCACGCGCCAATTCACCTCGGGAAAACCGCCCAACACGATTGCCACAAACTGCCGCCTTCTTCCCCTCTATAAATTGCCGCCCTTCCCCTCTCTTTCTCCCTCTCCGTGCCTAACCCTAACTTCGTCGTCGCCAAGGTCTGTCGAGTCTGTTCCCGAACATTTGGCAGTTCTCCCCCCCTCTCTCCACTAATTGGTTTGCCTTGACTCTAGGAGCACGCCGGGCAAGGTCTAGCAGAGAGATTGCCGAAGCTTCACCGGAATCGACGGGTGCCGATGCCGTTCGCCGCCGCCTCTCGTCGCCGACTCCTTTCCGGCCAATTTTGGACACTAAAACCCCCGTGGTATGCTCTCCACCTTTCCCTCTTTCGTTTAGTGTAAAATGCACATAGAATAGGCGTCGTTTTGGCTGAAATGGCCAACGCCGGAGAGAACGGCACCGCGGGTGCCGCGCGCGCGTGGCCAGCGTCGCCGGGGCGACGTGGCCGCATCTGGGCCTTTGGTTCAAATCGAACGGCCGAGATTATATCATAGCGTACCGGTTCGGTATTTTAAATCTCGCATGTTCATTTCAAAATCGACGGCCCACGTTGAATCCCCTTTTTCCCGCCGCCGGTTTTGCGCCTAGGCCCCTAGAAACTTGCGGGCTACCCCCTGGACTTTACTGAAATACTAATCTAGCCCCTAGAATTATCAGTCTAGCCCCTGAACTCCCTTGGAATTAGATTTAATCAATTAAATAAGCAATCTAATCCCTGGAAATTTGTGGAATTATGTTTTTAGCCCCTGTACAGTATAAAAAATTTACCAGCTAGCCCCTGATGTTTTATTTAATTGTTGAACATTGTTTAAAGTTGTATTTAATGTGTAGAAAAATATATAAAAATGGTAGATAAATATAAAAATAGTAGGAAAATTTGTATAAAATGTTTTTATGCTTTAATAAAATTGTAGAGTGCAAATAAAATACATTTTGACCATGGAAAATTTATTAAAAATGTTTAAAATATATTTTGGCTATAGAAAATTCAATAAAAATGACTTTAGCCCATAAATAAATCTTAAAAATGTAAAATAAATGTGAGATGCATATTTTGGCTATATAAAATAATAAATACTTCGTAGGGATGCATTAGTGTAGAATTTTATGCTTATGTGAATGTTGTAATGCCATGCATTGTGTGCTATATACTTATTTAGCTTTTATTTCTTTTTGCCATGCTTGGGCAATATATTTAGAGTCGTACTACGACCCCAACTTTAATATTCAAGACCAAGACTTCAACAACAACCAGGTCTTCGAAGAAGGCAAGT
Source organism: Tuctoria greenei (assembly GCA_036927565.1). Taxonomy (NCBI): domain Eukaryota; kingdom Viridiplantae; phylum Streptophyta; class Magnoliopsida; order Poales; family Poaceae; genus Tuctoria; species Tuctoria greenei. Next base: position 49,408,111 of record JAYESD010000002.1, read on the forward strand.
GCCCTTGACCATCTTGTACCAATTTTAGGATATTAGTTAGTTGCATGCTATATAAAATGATGTCCTAATTCATGTCTCATGCCCCGTTCCACATAATTCCTTGTCACCTGGTTTGGTATTGGGAAGTAGTAGGTTATAATTATGCTTAGCCATGTTTAAACTTTGGGAATGGGATTTCATACACATGTGACATATTATACTTTATGATTACTTTAATTATGATGGACACACAATAGTAGTTGATAGGAATCTGGTGGTTGGATAGATTTGGTATGGTGCAGTTTGCACGAGACCCGAGATTGGGTTTGGTACCACCGGATTCTAAGGACCGGTTTATGGATGAAGCCACTAAGCTTTATAGTACCACCACGAGACGGAGATGAGGAAGCTTGGTCAATTAATTAGGTTTCTTTTGATGAAATGCTAGTAGTCGGATGGTGCGGGGAATGATGCAGGGGTACTGCTCTGGGAACTGCAAGGCACAAGTGGGGGCTCTGAGGCGGAGAGTTACTCCGAAAATGCCTCAGTAGTGGAAACCTTAGAGTGCTAGCACTAGTCTGGAGTACCTTTATAAATACCATGTAGTGATCTCCTGGCCACACACCTACAGAAGTGTGAAATGCGGTTGATCACCACGGGCTACATGGAGGTTTACTCAGTCCACCTGGCAACAGGGGATGGAATCACTGCTTGTGGGTAAAGGGTACACTTTCTGCAGAGATTTGATAATACTGTCATGACAGCCGTGCTCACGGACAAGAGCGGCTTGGGGCCAATTCATAATTAGTTTATAGTTGGGAAATGGTGGTTATTTATGATTTAAGTTACATTTATCATCATTAATATGTGTTGGATTATTTATTGAATTATGATATTGATAAAGGAAAGCTAAGGTTAGGATCTAAGCATAGTGCTTAAGCCATAATTGGCCTACCCTTGTTCTAGCCAATCATGTCATTCTCTTCCCGCAGTTGCTGAGTACTCTATGTACTCAAGCGTTTACTTTTCCAATAGAATATGAAGAAGAAGCAGCACCGGAAGATTTCTTCGTCAACCCGGAGTACTTGGTCTAGGCTGGCGATCCTTCGCGCAACTGCATGTGAAGATGGAGCCCTATCTATCTACCTGATCTTCCGCTATAGTATGGACTATGTGAATAGTTTAGATGATGTAAATAGGTTTGTGGTGTGTATTTGTAGACCTTCGGGTCATATTGTAAGACTTATTATGTACTCGAACATGGCTATGTAATGATATTTCACTTTCGTCAATGCATGTACGATTCAACTGATCCTGGCGTACATGTGAATAGCGTCTGTTCATCCTTTCTATGACCAGGCGTGACAATGTGGTATCAGAGCCGTGTTAACCATAGGACGCAAGCCTAGTTAGAAATGGTCAAAAATAAAGACTATACTATTTTCTTATAAAATAGTATTTCCAAAACTTTGTGCTTCCCACCTCAATCCTTGTGCTTCTTACCTTGCTGTACTTATTGTTTTTATTCTAACTTAATTTATTGATTATTGATCTCACTCTCTCCTTTTCAAATGTTTGTAGATGGCGCGCACCAAGCAAGCGGCACACAAGTCGAATGCGGGTCGTGTTCCTCAACACGCTCTAGCTAGCTGCTCTGCACCTCATGCGCCCAGTAGGGAGACAGTGCTGATCTCTTCTGGATGTGCTGCGACGAGGATGTGTAGCCGCCTTCGCTCCCTCCTTCATGCTGCAGGGTACCATGAGTACCGTGTTTGCTTCGTCTACCACACTAATAGGGTCTCTGTACCTTCTACTGGTGGACTAGAGTGGACTACCCAGCTATCGATCTACTATGACTTGGAGTTGCTGCACTCACACTACTCTCCGGCTTGGAGGAGCTCCCAACGTGCTGCTGAGGAGGATGCTACGTGGGAGGCGACTACCTATTTGAGTCACGCCCACAGGTTCCGTCTCGAGCGCACAGAGCACGCGTTCAACCCTCAATGCCCTAGTGGCACAGCCGACTTCACTGGACGTGACGTCTAGGGGCCTCTGTACCTCGCTCAGTGCGAGAGGCTTGTTGACGACGTTGTGGAGTTGTCCTCACGACTCCAGCATTGTCAGCAGGGAGCTTGTTGACCGCTACGAGCAGCTTCGCCGACACTACTGGAGGATTCCTGCGGCTGACCCGGACTCCCCTCAGTACGCATCGGACAGTGAGCGTTGGGATCCAGACTCACCTGACCGTCGTGAGCTCTCACCAGTGAAATCGGGGGAGGACCCAGAGGAGGACCCGGAGGAGGAGACCGAGGATGACTCCGACGAAGACCTAGACGAGCAGGAGTAGACTTATTACCCTGTTGAACGGCTCATGGCACCTACCCGTAGTATGTAGGAGCGTGTAGCTACGCCCTCTCTAGTCTTGAGTTGTGTTCTCTATGGTACTGTATTAGTGGTTTGTTTCATGGGGGGTGTGTGTGTGTGCGACGTGAGTTGTAGAATGCCTAGGCATCCTGTCCACATCCACGTCATTTGTATATAGGCTTTTTAGTGTGTTGCGCGAGTTGTGGAATGCATTAGCATCCTATCCACATCCGCAATAGTTGATTAATGGATTTGCTTTCTATATATATATATATATATATATATATATATATATATATATATATATATATATATATATAGATTAATGGATTTGCTTTCTATATATATATATATATATATATATATATATATATATATATATATATATATATATATCTGTGTGTGTGTGTGTGTGTTTCCCTTGATGCATGTAGTTGGGACCGTTTACCATAGTGTACCCTTCTATATCTCGTCTATTATCCTAAAGTTTCAGTTATTCCGTATACAGATGGCTGGTAGAGGCAGAGGTCGTGGAAGGGATGCCGTACCCCAAGATGTTGGATTTGGAGGATTACCAGGATGGATGGGTAGGGGTGCTCGGGGAGCCCCAGCAGCACAATAGATGCAACAAATGATGGCCATTCAGACCCAGTTGCTCAACAATCTCATCCTGATAGTAACCAATATGCAGCAAGAACCACCTCCACCACCACCCAACCCTCCACCACCACCACCCTTTCCACCCAGGTCCTTTCTAAGGGACTTTCTTAACACCCATCCACCCACCTTTGCCACAGTTAGTGAGCCAATGGATGCCGATGATTGGCTTAGAGCAGTTGAGAGCAAGTTGAGGCTTATTCAATGTGAAGGAAGGGAGAACGTACTGTTAGCTTCTCACCAACTCCAGGGACCTGCAGCCGACTGGTGGACTGCTTTCACTAAAGCCCATCAGAATCCAGAGAACATCACTTGGGAAGAATTCAGGACTAATTTCCGCAATCACTTTGTGCCTGAAGGGGAAGTCCAAGCAAGACGTGAGGATTTTCTCATGTTAAAGCAGGGCCGTATGACTGTGTGAGTTACTTGAATGCATTCACACAGTTATCTCGCTATGCACCAATAGATGTGGATACTGATTCAAAGAAGCAGTTCCGTTTCAAGAATGGACTTGACAAGGAGTTGAAGTTCGCCATGTCTTCCAGCGACTAGAACAACTTTCAAAAGTTGGTTGACAAGGCTTTTGAAGTAGAGAGGACCAAGAAGGAGTTGTATGATGATGACTGGAAGAGGAAGTTGGCTCTAGGACATGCCTCTGTAGCAATGTACGCCTTCGTTTCGCCCCTCAGCCTGCAATACCCATGACTCGCCCTATGAACTCCTACTCAAGAAAGAGGTTCCCAAACCCAACTACAGGCCACCCACACCCTACAACCAGCAGATGCGCCTGCAACAACAGCCTCCACGCCAACCAATGCAACCCCCTCGCCAACAGATGCAATCACCTCACCCTTCAGCACCAGCTAACCGTCCTAATGGTCAACCGTCGAGGAATGAACTATGAGGTAACAAAGGCCAGAACAATGCTGCAGGAGTTCAGTGCTACAAGTGTGGAGAAATGGGACACTACTCCAATAATTGTCCAAAGAAGCAGCAGAACCCACCCGGACGTGTCCATCATGTGACATTGGAGCAAGCTCAAGAAGCACCCGATATGGTGATCGGTATGTTTTCCACTAATTCCCACCTTGCCACAGTACTGTTTGATTCAGGTGCTACACATTCATTCATATCCAAAGATTTCATAAAGAGGCATGACATGGTAGTTACATTCTTGAATCGGCCTTTGCTAATAAACTCTCCGGGAGGAGAGATGGTGGCAATGCATTTATGCCGTAAAGTGAGTATAAATATAAGGGGGGTAGTCTTTTTGTCCAACCTAATAGTGTTGGACTCGCAAGGATTAGACATCATTCTGGGAATGGACTGGCTGACAAAGAATCAAGGAGCAATTCACTGTGCAACTAGGACAGTTTGTTTAACACATCCAGATGGCACTACAGTGGAGTTCAGGCCAGACCAGACACAATAGGAAGTTGTACAACTCAACCATCTTGAGAGTATATAAGGCATCAGGGTTGTGAGTGAGTTTCCGGATGTATTTCCCGATGACTAACCAGGTATGCCCCCTGATTGAGAGATTGAGTTTATCATTGAGTTAGTACCTGGAACGGCCCCAACATATAAGAGACCATATAGAATGGACGCTAAACAACTAGCTAAACTAAAGGATCATATTAAAGAGTTACTGGGGAAAGGATATATTCATCCTAGCTCATCACCTTGGGGCGCACCAGTTATATTTGTACCTAAGAAGGATGGTACCCAAAGGTTGTGTGTGGATTACCGTGCCTTGAATGCGGTAACAATCAAGAATAAGTACCCACTCCCAAGAATTGAAGATCTATTTGATCAGTTGCGAGGAGCATGTGTGTTCTCTAAGAGTGACCTTCGCTCGGGTTACCATCAACCGAAGATTCGACCCTGAGACATCCCCAAGAATGCATTTGTCTCTCGATATGGACTATATGAGTATACAGTTATGTCATTTTGGTTGACCAAAGCTCCTGCCTATTTATGTATCTGATGAACAAGGTATTCATGGAGTACTTGGACAAGTTTGTGGTGGTGTTCATCGATGATATACTTATCTATTCCAAAACTGAAGAAGAGCATGAGGAGCACATCAGGATGGCTCTACAGAAGCTTCGCCAACATCAGCTATATGCCAAACTTAGTAAGTGTGAGTTTTGGCTAAAGGAGGTATCGTTTTTTGGTCATGTTATATCAGAAGGAGGTATAGCAGTGGATCCGAGCAAAGTGGCAAATGTTCTTAAATGGGAAACACCTGAGAGTGTACATGATATACGAAGATTCTTGGGCATGGCTGGTTATTATCGTCGATTCATCAAGGGATTTTCAATGATCTCTCGGCCACTAACCAAGTTTCTTGAGAAAGGAGTTGTTTTCAAGTGGACCCCCGAATGTGAAGTGAGCTTCGCCGAATTGAAAAAGAGGTTAACCAGTGCGCCAATATTGGTGATGCCCGATATGCAGAAGGAGTTTGTTTTATTGTGATGCATCCGTCATGGTTTAGGATGTGTCTTAATGCAAGGAGGACATGTTGTAGCTTAAGCTTCAAGACAGCTTTAGAAACATGAGAGGAATTATCGAACCCATGATCTAGAGTTGGCAACTGTTGTCCATGCATTGAAGATATGGAGACACTACTTAATGGGAAAGAGAACCGAGATATACACGGATCACAAGATCTTGAAGTACATATTCACAAAACCAGATCTTAATCTTAGACAACGTCGTTGGTTGGAGTTGATAAATGATTTTGATGTGGGAATCAACTACCATCCGGGGAAAGCTAATGTGGTCACTGATGCTCTAAGTAGAAAGGGACAACGTAATAATTTCTCAGTACAAGCTTTTCAACCCTAGTTAAGTGAAGAGTTTGCAAGGTTAAACTTATGCCTAGTGTCTAGCACTGAAGCAGTTGCTATGGAAGTGGATTCAACCCTTGAACATGATATACGAGAACGACAAAAGAATGATGAGAAGGTCAAGGAGATCAAGCAATTAATGAAGAAAGGAAAAGCTCCAAACTTTCGAGAGGATGAACAAGGAACCCTATGGCTTGGAAAGAGGATTTGTGTTCCGGATATAAAGGAGATAAGAGAGTTGATACTAAGGGAAGCTCATGACTCATCATACTCCATTCATCCCAGAAGCACGAAGATGTATCAAGATCTTAAAGATCAATATTGGTGGCATGGACTGAAACGAGATGTAGTAGAATATGTGGCCATATGTGATACATGTCAATTGATTAAGGCAGAACATCAAAGGCCAGCAGGGTTATTGCAACCAATCAAAGTACCAGAATGGAAGTGGGAAGAAATCAGCATGGATTTTATTGTGGGACTACCAAGGACACAGTCTGGATATGATTCTATATGGGTTATAGTGGATCGTTTGACTAAAGTTGCCCACTTTATTCCTGTGAAGGAAACCTATAATGGTCCCAAGTTGGCGGAACTGTATATCTCCAGGATTGTATGTTTACATGGAGTTCCTAAGAAGATTATATAAGATCGAGGTGCTCAATTTACCTCAAGATTCTGGCAAAATTTGCATGAATGAATGGGTACCCGTTTAAATTTCAGCTTGGCGTATCATCCTCAGACTGATAATCAAACAGAACGCACCAACCAAATATTAGAGGATATGTTGAGAGTGTGTGCTTTGAAGAATAGCCAAAGTTGGGCTAAGAGTCTGCCATATGCCGAATTCTCTTATAACAACAGTTATCAAGCCAGTTTGAAGATGTCTCCTTTTGAAGCATTTTATGGGCGGAAATGTATGACACCCTTATATTGGAATCAGACTGGGGAAAGTCAAGTTTTTGGACCTGATGTATTGAAAGAGGCTGAAAGACAAGTACAAGAAATTTGGAAGAATCTAAAGGCAGCTCAAACCAGACAGAAGAGTTATGTGGATACTCAAAGACGTGATCTAACATTTGAGGTTGGTGATTATGTATACCTGAAAGTGTCACCTATGAGAGGGTTGAGAAGATTTAATGTAAGAGGCAAGTTGTTACCCTGCTACATTGGTCTGTTCAAGATATTAGAACGACGAGGTGAAGTGGCTTATCAGCTTGAGCTTCCGCCCCACTTGTCAGATGTACATAATGTGTTTCATGTGTCACATCTTAAGAAGTGCCTGAGAGTGCCTGAGGAACAATTACCTATGGAAGCGGTTGAAGTACAAGAAGATTTGTCCTATGTGGAACAACCTATCAAAATACTTGAGACATTAGAAAAGGTTACCGGAAACAATGTCATTCACATGTGTAAAGCAATGGAAACATCACTCAGAGGCAGAAGCAACATGGGAAAGAGAAGAAGATCTCAAGACTGAATTCCCTCATCTTTTCTCCTAGGACGTCAGAATCTCGAGGGCGAGATTCCTTTTAAGGAGGGTAGAGTTGTAGCACCCATATTTCATGTATATAAAAATAAATAAAACATAGTGCATTTAAGTGTGCATTTTTGTGTGAATTTTTGAATCCAGACGGGTAGAAAACGTTGAAATTTGAATTTGAAATCAAATCAAAAGAAAAGGAAATGAAAAAGAAAAAGAATAAAACCCCCTCCTGGGCTGAAACCCCACCGCGGCCCAGCTCCCTTTCCTCTCACCCGCGGCCCAGCAGCCCTCCCCTCCCTCTTCTCTCTCTATCGCGCGGGGCCCGCATGTCATCTCCCTCCTTGGGCAACTGCTGCCTCCCTCTCTGTCCCGCGTCGTGCCGCGTGCACCCCTCTCCAACCGCCACCCCACACGCCAATTCACCCCGGGAAACCGCCCAACACGATCGCCACAAACTGCCACCTCCCCCCCTCTATAAATTGCCGCCCTTCCCCTCTCTTTCTCCCTCTCCGCGCCTAACCCTAACCTCACCGTCGCCAAGGTCTGTCGAGTCTGTTCCTGGCCATTCAGCAATTGTCTCCCCCCTCTCTCCACTAATCGGTTTGCCTTGACTCTAGGAGCACGTCGGACAAGGTCTAGCGGAGAGATCGCCGAAGCTTCACCGGAATCAATGGGTGCCGACACCGTTCGCCGCCGCCTCTCATCGCCGACTCCTTTCCGGCCAATTTCGGACCCCGAAAACCCCCGTGGTATTCTCCCCACCTTCCCCTCTTTTGTTTAGTGTAAAATGCGCATAGAATAGGCGACGTTTTGGCCAAAATGGCCAACGCCAGCGAGATAGCCGCCGCGCGCGCGCGTGGCTAGTGTCGCCGGGGCGACGTGGCCGCATCTGGGCCTTCGGTTCAAACCGAACGACCGAGATTATATCATAGCGTACCGGTTCGGTATTTTAAAACTCGCACGTTCATTTCAAAATTGACTGCCCACGTTGAATCCCCTTTTTCCTGCTACCGGTTTTGCGCCCAGGCCCTTAGAAACTTGCGGGCTACCCACTGGACTGAAATACTAATCTAGCCCCTAGAATTATCAGTCTAGCCCCTGAACTCCCTAGAATTAGATTTAATTAATTAAATAAGCAATCTAACCCTTGGAAATTTGTGGAATTATGTTTTAGCCCCTCTACAGTATAGAAATTTTACCAGCTAGCCCCTAATGTTTTATTTAATTGCTGAATATTGTTTAAAGTTGTATTTAATGTGTATAAAAATAGATAAAAATGGTAGATAAATATAAAAGCAGTAAGAAAATTTGGATAAAATGTTTTTATGCTGTAGTAAAATTGTAGAGTGCAAATAAAATACATTTTGACCATGGAAATTTTATTAAAAATGTTTAAAATATATTTTGGCCATAGAAAATTCAATAAAAATGACTTTAGCCCATAAATAAATCTTAAAAATGTAAAATAAATGTTAGATGCATATTTTGGCTATATAAAATAATAAATACTTCGTAGGGATGCATTACTGTAGAATTTTATGCTTATGTGAATGTTGTAATGCCATGCATTGTGTGCTATATACTTATTTAGCTTTTATTTCTTTTTTGCCATGCTTGGGCAATATATTTAGAGTCGTACTACGACCCCAACTTTAATCTTCATGACCAAGACTTCAACAACAACCAGGTCTTTGAAGAAGGCAAGTGCCCTTGACCATCTTGTACCAATTTTAGGATATTAGTTAGTTGCATGCTACATAAAATGATGTCCTAATTCATGTTTCATGCCCTGTTCCACATAATTCCTTGTCACCTGGTTTGGGATTGGGAAGTAGATAGGTTATAATTATGCTTGGCCATGTTTAAACTTTGGGAATGGGATTTCATAAACATGTGACATATTATACTTTATGATTACTTTAATTATGATGGACACACAATAATAGTTGATAGGAATCTGGTGGTTGGATAGATTTGGTATGGTGCAGTTTGCACGAGACCCGGGATTGAGTTTGGTACCACCGGATTCTAAGGACCGGTTTATGGAGGAAGCCACTAAACTTTATAGTACCACCACAAGACTGAGATGGGGCAGCTTGGTCAATTAATTAGGTTTCTCCCGATGAAATGCTAGTAGTTGGATGGTGCTGGGAATGATGCAGGGGTACTGCTCTTGGAACCGCAAGGATCAAGAGGGGGCTCTAAGGTAGAGGGTTACTCCAGAAATGCCTCAGTGGTGGAAACCTTAGAGGGCTAGCACTAGTCGGGAATACCTTTGTAAAGACCATGTAGTGATCTCCTGGCCACACACCTACGGAAGTGTGAAATGTGGTTGATCACCACGGGCTACATGGAGGTTTACTCAGTCCACCTGGCAACAGCGGATGGAATCACTGCTTGTGGGTAAAGGTACACTCTCTGCAGAGATTTGATAAAACTGTCATGACAGCCGTGCTCACAGACAAGAGCAGCTTGGGGCCAGTTCATAATTAGTTTATGATTGGGAAATGGTGGTTATTTGTGATTTAAGTTACATTTATCATCATTAATATTTGTTGGATTATTTCTTGAATTACGATATTGAAAACTGAAAGCTAAGGTTAGGATCTAAGCATAGTGCTTAAGCCATAATTGGCCTACCCTTGTTCTAGCCAATCACGTCATTATCTTCCCACACTTGCTGAGTACTCTATGTACTCAAGCGTTTACTTTTCCAATAGAATATGAAGAAGAAGCAGTACCGAAAGATTTCTTCGTCAACCCGGAGGACTTGGTCTAGGCTGGCGATCCTTCGCACAACTGCCTGTGAAGGTGCAACCCTATCAATCTACCTAATCTTACGCTGTAGTATGGACTATGTGAATAGTTTAGATGACGTAAATAAATTGGTGGTGTGTATTTGTAGACCTTTGGGTCATATTGTAAGACTTATTATGTACTCGAACATAGCTATGTAATGATATTTCACTTTCGTCAACACATGTACGATTCAACTGAAACTGGCGTACATGTGAATAGCGTATGTTCATCCTTTCGATGACCGGGCGTGACACCGACCGTCGCCCGAGCAGCCTGCAGCCGCGCCCAGACGCCCGTTGCCGGAGATCGACGCACCCGCCGGAGATACACCTGCAAGCATGCCCAGGTATAAAGGGCATTGATGCGAGAGAGATTGCTTATGGTTGGTTGAATGTCTCAAAAGTATTCTTAGGTTTTTATGATCGTTTAGGTTCAATCTTGCTCCTGCCTGTTTTTGTACATCGAAAAGCTGAAAAAATGTAATAATTGTGAGTTCATGTGTGTTCAATACGAAGTGTCTGGATTGTGAATTTGTTCCGGGTCAAGTGAAGTGATCAAGGCACCAACAAGACCATGAAGAAAGGGGAAAATGCTGTTTGCTCTAATTCAATTTTTCCATCATTTGAGTTTTCCTGCAGTTGATTTTGTAGCTTATTACTCTTTGCATTCCTGCAGTGAAATATGAGGATGGTACCGGGTTATCCGGCGTTCAAAAAAAATTATGAGGATGGTACCGTTGTGTCCATGTCTGAGGGAGTCGGATCTACTGTTAAAGAGCGTGAGAAGAAGCAATCCGAGCAACTGAACATCAGCAGCAACTTGAGCAATGCTGTCTGCAAACTGAAGTTGAAAGACTACGAGCGATATTATGCATATAAATGAAGCACAATCTACCATATTTTGCATACTAAAAACTTAGTGTGGGGGAAGATAGCAGCAACAACAAATTTTGTCATCTACAGTTGTTTTTTATTTCCTGGATGCAAGTGCAACTGCGCGACATAGTACAGCTTCGGTCATCCATACAAACGATACTCGTAGTTTTACAGTACGCCTGTTCGTTCCTAGTCGCTGGCTCCCTGCAAGTTTCATTCAGAGTTGTGATCTTTTGGTTACCGTGTAAGACGAATGTCAGAATGTAGCATCGCTATTGTTATCGTTGTTGTCGTCGTCTGCGACTGAAGCAAAAATAAAGTCTCGTTCATTTGTTTTAGCCTGTTACGAGCAGCTGGATTTTCTTCAATACTGCAATTGCGATTCAGTGAGATAATAACAAGTTCACCTGTCCACTGTTGATATGTTCAAGAATTTTTTTTGTACTTTGTTGAGACTGAAAAGAGCAGTGAGTAGTTGTGGGGACCGGAATCCCGACCTCTAAGGATCTCATTGGGTGGTGTCGTGCATTGCGACACCTAACAGTATGCAAGAAAAAACGAGAACAAATTACAATACCAAGTCTTTATTTAAAAAGCACAGTGGAAGTTTTATAATACTAACGAAAGGAAAGAGAACTATACATCCTAGCTACGCTCTTGACACTAGCAATGCAAAAGCAAGTCATCCATGTTCTGGATATTTCGCACTAGCAACACACAACTTACAGCGGCGTGCAAGATTCCCACTCGGCTGTAAACCCTGGAGGGGGTGTAGCCTCGTCATTGAACCCGTCATCAGTCGTATAATCTGCAAAAACTTGTTAACTGCAAATGTGAGCTTAAGGCTCAGCAAGACTAACCTGTCTCACTAGACATATGCAGGGGTTAATACTAAGCATAGGTAAGGAATAGCATAAATGACTCGCCTACAAGTGGATCCTTATATTAATATTTTAAGTAGCACATGACATTCTTCAGGCACGGCACATCATAGACTCCACAATCAAACAAGAAACGCGTTGCCGATGATATGACATGCACAAAGCACATAATGCTATTACAGGTAAAGTATGGGAAAACTGTAAACTTTTAATTGTACTATCTCTAAGCCAAACAAGGTTGCAAAGCAATTGTAATTCAATACATCGTATTCTTCTGACTTCTTTAGTATTTACTACGTCACAACGCAGTGAACAAGTGGTACTCTATTACCGCGAGGGACGGTGATTGCAATCAGGACATACCCGGAACAACACGACACATACGCACTTTCGAAAATGTCAGCGAGTACTTACAGCAGTACCTACGTAACACATCAGTACTAGTCGTATATGACCACCTTTCACTAGACACTCGAATGTCAAATCGGTCGATCCGTCACGAGCAGGAGGTCACTGCGTAGGGCGTACTCTGACGTGCCCACCAGCTGATTTACACCTTGCTGCCCTCAACCCACGCCTATAAAACGGAACGGAATGCCTCGACAAACTAGTATCAAGCTACGTTAGTTTACTGGAACCCATTTCTCCAGTATGTCGCCGGTACAATTCAAGCTTGTCCAGCAGGGCCGCACACGAAACGGTCCTCAATCGACACAAGCAGGGCTACGCACGTGAGACCACGTCTCGCTGCATCCTACCCACTGCTTGGTCTAAATTTCATATCCATAAACCATTTTTTTTTGATTCAAATTCCTCCCATTTTATAAAATTCCTATCTTGCGAGTAGATTCCAACTACTCGACTTCTACCGAATTCCTATGAGCATAAACATAGCAATTTTTACTCAACGGGCCGTAGACCTACCCAAGACTCCATGGGATTTGTGGGCCATGCAAGTGGATGTCAAACACCTTAAACATAATGCACAATCATCTGAAGACGTAAGGTGAAATGAAAACTGCAAATACACTGTAAGGAACTTAAATGCAAATCGGGGCTTGCCTGAATGCGTGTCTGAGTCTACGTTAGTTACTGTCAGCTGGACTTCTAAAGCTTCCGACTGCTCCTCGATTTCAGCTACTACATGATATGCAAATACTATATATGAATGACTTTGAAAATAATTAATATGCTTAAGGTTATAACTTAATATCTTAGGATCAAAATAAGATAATGGTCTTAATTGGCTTTGGGACCTTTATGGTAGATACTAGTGACTATAGAGAAGACTCTTGCAAAGAACAGGAGATGATCAAGGAAGTTTGTTGTTCTTCAAAATTATGGTAAGCAATAACCTTCTCTGAATTTTGGTTGAAATTTTTGAAGACCTATCATGGCTACTAGTGGTTGTATCATGTATAGGGGGTCTCACTAGTTCTAGGAAAAATTGTTCACTATTTTCTAAGCTTCCTACAGGGAGAAACTAATTTTTCAAGTTTGGGGAAATCTTTGAAATTGATTTCCTATTTTTCTCAATTTATAACTACATAGAGATTTGGAACACTGATCAACCGAGTAATTGAAGTCCAATGAACTTGAAATTTTTACTGGAGATCAAGTGTATTAATGATAGTACTCTGACCAAAAGTGGGAATTTTCCAATTAACAGAACTGTAGGAATGAATTCTATAAGCATTTTACTTATCTGAATTATGGAGAAATTTCTATGGATTTTCATACAAGTCCAAGTGCACCATGTGGGTTCCCGTAGGGAATGACACGTGGGGTCCATGGTTGTCTTCAACCTTGGGCTGGTGCTTGCGCGCAGCGGCGCCCGCGGCGGTAGCTCGCCGGCGATCTTGCCGCCGGCCAAACTGCTACGCCAAACTCGCCAAGACTCGCTGCCTGGGGGTTTTCGGGGGTGCTGAGCACGTCGGTGAGGTCGGCATTGGTCGAAAACGGACCAGAAACAACCGCGCGACGGCGGCGATAGCGGTGAGGGCTCGGGCCTGCTTGAACTTACTCAACTCAAGATCAAACAAATCAGTAACTTCTCCAAAAGCTTCCTGGGATCTCAAGGATCAAGAATCTGGACTAGGGTAGAGTGGAAACACCCGCGAGATATTAGCTTGATGGTGAAGCACGGTCTTTCAATCGGCGGTCGCGAAATCTCGAAATCTAAGGTGCTCGGTTGATAACTTTTGGGGCCCTTGGGCAGGGAGTTGCGCTAGGATATAGAGGAGCTATTTGTTAACCATATTAAAGGATGATTGCAAGAATGAAATGAGTTTAAGTGTGAAGCCTTGCTGTTCTATTGAAAAATGATTCGGTTGTCGAATAAAAACTCGAGCTAAACTTCATGTCATGGACTTAAATTTAGTGAGCATAAACTAGAGAGGATTGCGAACCTTTTTTCTTAAAGGGTCGAGACTAGAAACGGCCTAGAATCGTAGCTCGACCGTGAGGCAGTGAAGGTTCCCTACGGCTTCCTCGACGGCGACTGGAAAACTTCAAAATACCCCAAGCAGAAGCTAGGTCATGATCAATTACCAAATAGAACACGTAGAGGATGTTGTGACAAGCCTTTTATCTACTTATAGGTCGGTGAGAAACTGCTTCAATCGCCGACCAAAACTCGAGGAACAGAGGCGGAGGCGATGGCGCGAAACCGAGGTGGAGCTCGACGGTGATGACCTAGGGGTGGTATTTATAGGGATAGAGGGACGAGGGGAGCTCGCCACGGCGCAAGCAAGCAGGCAGCTCAGCGGCTTGCATGCCACATCGCGGTGTCGAGCGCTGCCGGCGTCAATTGGTAGGGACAGCCGGATACAGAGCACCCCGTGGGTTCACTCGAGTATGTCAGGCTGACAGTGGGTCCCACCTACTCTTATCCTCTTCCCTTCTCTGCAACATCAATTCTCCTACCAAACTTGATCCAAAAATTCTAGATTTTCATGGGGAGGCCAGAGTAAATATCTGGAATTTGATCCTGCAATGGGATTTCGAATTGGAGCAAGTTTCAATTAAATTTCAAATTTGAATTTGAAACTGGATGAAATTCAATGGTGTCACTGAATTAAATAACAATTGAGTTCCAAAAATTGTGAAATTTTGAGAATAAGTCAAGCAAGTCATTCTGACCATGATGGTGTGTTCAAATCTTGATGTTCAAATAAGTTGAACAGAATTCAAAATTTGAATTCCAAAAATAGTTTGAATTTGCTAAGCGTCTCAAATAAAATATCAAATGGATTTAAAAGTTCATGAAACTTTGGAGGAAGTCTATTTGGAATATTAGGAGCCCATGGGAAAATTTATGGCCTCATATTTGAATATTTTTGCCAGGGTCAAATGTACAGTAGCATATTCAATTTGTAACTAATTAGAATATATATTTGGTACTGCATATTAATTTGGCCTAGCAATCTCCATTCAAATAATTCCAAAACTTGCAGAGAGGTCAATAGAAATCTAATATTATTGGTGAAGTCCATTCCCCATGTTAATAAAATTTAAGCATGAGTGGAAGAAAAGATTTGATGAGATCAAGTTCATAAGCATAGCTATAATTGATCTCCATTAGGGTTGATAACCAACTTACAACTGAGCTTCATATGAAGGAAAAAGTGGGATTTTACAGTAGTGGGCAGTGGCGATGCGTGTGTCGTGAGTTTTTTTCGTAATTCGCTGAGACTAAAAACTGACGGACTGCAACATGCAATTCAGTGTGCGAGCTCCTTGATCGCGGTCTCTTTGTGGTGCAGGCTCCCGCGCATCCCGCAAAAAGATGCTGCCGGATTTTTTTATTAATATACAATTTGAAAGTGAAGTTAATATAAACAACTCCTGAAATGAATAATTGTCAAAATGACTAACCGTCGTATGGGTCTCAGACGAAATTCGAATTTCGTACGGGGCACATAAGAAATTCGTTTTTGGTCAAAGCCACGACGAAAGCTGCATGCCACAAGGAAAAACACAGTTGCCACGTCATTTCGTGAGAGGCACGTACGAAGTGCACAGTGCCCTCTTGAATGGCATGTACCAAATTCAAGTTTACTCTAGTTTTGACACTGCACTTAATCAGTTTTACACGTTACTTTGTCAAAATTTAGAAACAGATTTGCTAGAAATTTCCAAAGTATAAAATGGAGCATACGTTCTGAAGTTTTGAATTCAATGAAGTTCATGTATGTTTAGTATGTAGAAATAAGAGTAACTGAATGTCTTATTAGGCAATACGATCACATTTGTGCAAGTTTTGTAAAATGTATTCAGTTTTGGTTATTTATTTAGAAATACTTGGAGTTATAATTGGTAGAAAAATTTATAAAAATTATTGTAATAAAAGTTTCGTTGAGTCTAGAAAATAAGTTATCAATATATTTCATGCAATGTATTGGGAGATACAAATTTTTTAAATTCATATAGCGATAACAATTTCTTAGTTATAGAAATAATTGTACTAAAATTAAAAATCTCGGCGGTGGTTATATAAAATAAAATTACATAGTTCCGAAAATATGTAGAAGTTGTTTTTCACTCTACTATTACGGTAGATAAATCAAAACATACTTGTTTAACATAGTTATCTTGCGAAACATACTTACGATACTTGTGCTACATGCGAAATATATTTCGCTACTTGGTTATTACTTGTGATGTGAGCACTTGCAAGACATGTTATTGCAAATAACATTATCATTCTCATTATTCGTCTGACTTATACCAGTATAATACTTCATTTGCTGAAGTTCTATTTCAGCTAGTTCACCCACCAAATCTTGATTGCGATGTTGTACATGTTTGTAATGTCGATTTGCCTTAATAGGTGGTGGATCAACCCGGAGTGTATATCCATAGTTTTCATCATCATAGTAACACTAAAACCAAAAATATTATTATTAAAACTGCATATATGAAAGATGTCTAGAAATGATATTTAATACTTACTCCACCAACATGACAACGAAAGAAACGACGATCATTGTCGTCTCCTCCATCCATCATTTGGACAACACAATCTAGATCACAACGACACTTAGGACACTCCTGTTTGCTATCATCGTATGGTTGCAGAGGATGAAACGGGCTAAAATCACTCTTAGTAAAAAGCGGAAACTCATCTAATGTTGGTTTGTACCAAGTTTGGACCTCCCATCAAGTAATTTTTAGTACCTACTCTAAAGTTTGCACCTCCCCGCCTACCACGACTTGTACTCACCATTGTTTCACCTCCATGCCTACCACGACCTCTACTCATCATTGTTTTTTATCACTTGGGTGAAGAACACAACTACGCACGGGTAGTCGTATATATAGGGCAAAGAGTGCAATGTCAATCTTTTTGTGGACGAGATTCGTCTGACATGGACATGTTGATGT
Source organism: Tuctoria greenei (assembly GCA_036927565.1). Taxonomy (NCBI): domain Eukaryota; kingdom Viridiplantae; phylum Streptophyta; class Magnoliopsida; order Poales; family Poaceae; genus Tuctoria; species Tuctoria greenei. The sequence goes on from JAYESD010000002.1 coordinate 49,425,389, forward strand.
CGTGGATAAGATTTGTCTGACATGGTAAATTGCATTGTTGTTCATGTCTTATACGAGATTCGCCCGACATAGAAGCAGAAGCGCCAAATGGATTAGACAACACTATGACGTTTTAATATAACAAATATAAGAGAAGTCTAAAAAAGATAGTGTAAAGACAGGACGTAACACAAGTCTACTACAACATAACACGCACATACGTGGGTACACGTAACTAACGTCTACCACGCTTGGCATCGTACCTACGTGCAACATTCACATGAGCGCAATCGAACGACAAGCGCGAAGGAGCTTCCCTCCTCCGTCGCCGCTGAACAAGCGCGGGTGTGTTGAACTGCTGTGAAGGCCGCATCGGCTGGGTCAGAACAGGAGCACCATCCAACTGTGATGCAAGAATTGTTTCCTGCTGCAGCATGTCCATCAGGTAGTCGTCTATCTCGACAGGTGTAGGTGAACCACTGTCGTGGTGGTACATCTGCGAGCCAGACAACGTATCATAGTCTGCTGCGTACATACCTACAATATCATAACATGTTTAATTAGCAAGATCATTGTGGCCATTATGGTTTTACTTGATAGATGTAGTAATTTTGTACGTCATACCTGTGTCCATACATAGCGCATGCATGGACAGGCCAACTACGTCAGAAGGAGGAACCCAAGCAGGTACTGTGTGAACGGGCCTGAAGTTCGAAGTAAGGGGGGGCCCAAGTAGGTACTTGTGTGGACAGGCCTGGTAAGTTCGAAGTAAGGGGGGCCCAAGCAGGTACGTGGGTGGACTGCTCTGCACACTCCCTACGAGCAGGTAGCCTAGGTCCGTGGGTAGATGTCCCTACACAATATAGAAGAACATAAGTATTAGTTATGTGCAAATATACCAAGTTTACTTATAACTTCGCACCTGCTGTGCTGGCCCGCCTAGCGTTCCGTGCGGCAGGAGCTGTAGTGTCCTGTGCATATGATCGTGCACAAGAAGCCAACTTCAGACCATCTTTGGCATGGTCGTATATCTTCTCCAGCATGTGCATCATCTTTGACGATGTGATCGCTATCCCTTGCCTTAATTGTCGAAGTCCAGCAGAGGTCTCTGCTACAACCTGACGGAACCGATTCATCTTCACAAGTGTGAAGTGATCGATCATACAACAACAACTAATTATTAATCAAACAACATATTTTAGCATTGGGAAGGTACTTCAAGGAATTCGACCTTACCGCCATTGATGAAGCCTCATCTCTATGACACGATATGTGTCTGTCACCGAGGGTACATGCGATTGTGCGTGCAAGAACAACTCATGTCCGAGGGAGGTACCTGAATGTAGCCTAGAGGGGGGTGAATAGGCTTTTTGAATTTTTCGTTGGCACCTGAAACACTTAGCAACCTGATCAAATACAAAGAAATCGGACTAGTCCGGTAGTGTGCGGACTAGTCCAGTGTATGCGGACTAAGTTGATCAAGTTTGATCAGTGATTTTGATCAAAGTACTCTATGCAGCGGAAATTGAGTTACAAATAGAGTGTATTTCTTCAATAAAACTAGATGTGGCACAAGTTAAATTTATATTCAAAGTTTTAACGCAAATTGAACTAGATTAAGCAAACCCTAGATCACTAGGAATAGATAGAACAAATGAACAAAGGACACAATGATTTTTATCCCGTGGTTTGATACTTCAGAGTAAATCTACGTCCACATTGAGGAGCCCATGAAAGGACCGGGTCTTTACCAACCCTTTCCTCATCGAATCGCCACGTAAGACGATTCTCTTCCACTAATCACAAAGGGGTAAGATAACCGTGTTCAAGGGGTCTTCTCACAAGTTGAGGGATCCCCAAGATTTAAAATTCAAAACACCACCAAACACACTAAAATAGTATGCAATGAAACAACAAGAGTGTGTGAGAGAATCAAACCCAAGAGCTCAAGTCGTGAGGAACGTGTGGAGAGACATGTTTTCTAGGCTCTTGGAAGGTGTGATGGCGCAGGGGGTTGAGAGAGATCGTAGTTGGGCCGTGCACCTCTATTTATACTAGGGTTTCCAAAGGTTACCATTAGGGTTTACAAAGTTCGGACTAGTCCATGGTGAACTCCGGACTAGTCCAGTGTGCAGCGTGTGGGAAACCCTAAGTGTCCTGAATTATCGGACTTGTCCGACCCTGGGCAGACTAGTCCGATTTTGTCTCTAGAGATGTTCGTACTAGTCCGGCACATATCGGACTAGTATGGCATGGTGAATCCCTTAGTTAATTGAGGACAAGTCCGCACTTGGAGGACTAGTCCGATTTTTGTCAGAGAGGTTATCGGACTAGTCCGGATAAGATCGTACTAGTCCGGTGTCGTGGAATTTTGAGGGACTAAGGACAAGTCTGAAATTGGGGGGGACTTGTCCGATGTTGTTCAGTGGGGATTTCGGACTAGTCTGTGGAATATCGATCTTGTCCGATATTGATCAGAAGGATTATCGGACTAGTCCGATGCGGACAAGTCCGCACTGGGAGGACTTGTCCGATCCTAGAGAGAGAGGTTATCGGACTAGTCCGGTGAACATCAGACTAGTCCAGACTTGTGTAAACTTGTGCAATGAGAGTGATTTGTTTTGCTTGAGCTCTTGGGGTGTGTTTCTCCAACACACTCAATACACAAAAAGTATTATATTCATCTTCTTGAGCTCTTTTCAACTTGATTCTTCACTCTCCTTTATTTTTGCACTTTCTTCATAATTTTATTAAAACCTGCGCTCATCTCAACAATTTGGTTAGGATCTCATTTGCTTGTCATAAATCAATGAAACCCACAACGGATGCCTAGATGCACTTTCAATCTCCCCCTTTTTGGTGATTCATGACAACCAATTGATATTTCACAAATGAGATTGAAAATCCAGATTTTCATAAAGTGTGCATATATGAGCTTGGAACAAATTAAGCAATGAAAACATAAGACATATGTGCACTCTTTATAGTGGGATGCAATACTAAGTGTGTGTAAGCAATAATCGTGATGAAAATGAGATAATTGACATAATCAAATCAACATTAAGCATATAAGTAAATTTTGAAGCACAACCATAGATTATATCAAAGCACAATTGTCGGTACCCTGGGTACCATATACCCCTTGGGATTGCAAAGATCTTAAGGGAATGTCATCTACTTGATTTGAAGACCTTCGGAGGCCCACATGTCAGACATTACCGGACCTGCTTCTCCAAAATGGTTAGTACCAGGGTCGCCACGTGTACTATCAAACCAGAGCTACCGCCCATAAGGGGGAAGCTCCGGGCTATGTACCATAGCGGCACCCCCGGACCTAACCCCAGACCGAGGGAAGCTCCAGAACTGACACGTGTCAGGAAGCTCCAGACCTATCTGTTCCCCACAGTATGCTCCGGAGCTGCCACGTGTCCAACCGACGGATCTTAAGCCTCTAACCTCCGGAAGACTCCAAAACGGCTCCGGATCTTCAAAGGGGAATCAAGGACTTCAAGACCCGATTAAGTGTCATTAATACTATATTAATGACACACGATCGGACGGCCTTAATTACCAGTAACGGTGCTGTCAAAGCCCATAACTCAGTCATTAAGGGCAATTAAACGTGTTGAATGTGTATCAATATCAGTAACCGCCAGGGCCACATGTCGGGCCAGGCTAACTTGTAATGGCCTGCCCTTGTACTATAAAAGGACAGGCCAACGATACACTAGACACTCACTGGAGACACGCTCACTCTACACTCTCAACTAACGTTGAGCTCATACATCCAATACAACACCAACACACCCCGTGGAGTAGGGTATTACGCTCAGGCGGCCCGAACCACGTAAATCTTCGTGTCTCTTGTGTCACTTAACACTTCACCTTCTTGAATCTCCGCGCGCCCACACCGAACCTCAAACTCCTCTAACACTTTAGTAGTGTCGGGAGATCTGCCGGATCAAAACCATCGACAGTTGGCGCGCCAGGAAGGGGCACCTGAGATGTCAAGAATGGTGAACTCAGCTGCTGGATCATCGAACGGTCATCCCGCTGTTCAAGCTGTTGGGGGCAATCCCTCCAATATGCAGCCACCAGCAGGAACCACTGTTCGAGCAGGAGTCACACTTCCACCACCGCCGCCTCCACCAGCAAATCAAGCTGGGCAGCGCGATGGTGCACCGGCGTCAATCACTGCATCGGAGAAACACGACAACCCGAAACACGCGCTCCATGCAGCACGTGCTCTTCTTCAACGCCCACCACCTCCGGATGCATCCCGGGATGCACTGGAGCAGTGGAGGGCCAATGTGGAACACTTGGTTGCAGCAGTAGCTGGCTGCATCAGCAACCAGGGTCCTCCTCCTTCAGGACGGGCCCCGTCGCAGCGACGGACCTTGTCTGGCAGACTTGGTCTGCACGTTTCCAACAACAGGAGACGTGCTGCGTCACAACAGGTGACGTCGTTGCCCTCTGAGGCACGACGCACTCACACGGTATCAAGGCTTTCAACTCATGACCTCTGGGCGGAGCTTGATCGTCGATACCGCCAACAAGACGACCGAGTCCATATTGAGCGTGCTCGTGAAAGACGAGAAGCTCAAGACATTCCTGCTCCTGAAGGAGTAGGAGGAGGCTGCTCAGCCCTGGCCATGCATTTGCGTATGGTTAGGTGGCCAAAGAAGTTCCGGCCTCACCTGCCAGAGAAGTTTGACGGGACTGTTAATCCCGTCGAATTTCTTCAGATTTACTCCACTTCTATCCTTGCAGCTGGAGGAAATGAGGCCGTAATGGCCAATTATTTCCCAGTGGCTTTAACTGGGACCGCCAGGTCCTAGTTTATGAGCCTTCCACCCAACTCCATCAACAGTTGGAGGAGTTGTGCCGGCAGTTCACCGCCAACTTCGGGAGTTCATACACCCAACCAGGCACTGAACTGGACCTTTTTGCAGTCGTGCAAAAAGGGGGAGAATCCCTGCGATCATTCATCCAGAGATTCTCTCAGGTACGAAACACTATCCCTTCTATCTCTAGCGCCTATGTCATTGTGGCATTTAGACAGGGAGTGCGGGATAAGAAGTTGCTGGAGAAACTGGCGATCAAGGAGATCACCAGTGTCACGGAACTCTTCAGCTTGGCTGATAAATGTGCCGAGGCTGCGGAGGGCCGTGAAATGCACTCCAAACCAACTCCAGAGGATCACAAGAAATCCTCCAAAGGAGAAGCCACTACCTCCGGGAGTGGCAAGAAGAATAAAAAGACCAACGGCAAGAAGAAGTTGTCGGCCGGTGCATCCAATGCTGCAGCTGCTGCAGCTCCGGGTGGCCGGGGGCCACGCCCCGAGAAGCGACCTCGACCATCTTCTGAAGACGGTGGCAAACCCAAGGTGTGGTGTCCAAATCACAAAACGGTCAGCCACAGTTTGGAAGACTGCCGTGAGGTCCAAAACCTTGCCGAGCGCTACAACAAGCGCCGGGAAGAAGCTCCTTTCCGACAGAGGGAAGGAAAACAAAAAGTTGACGAAGCTCCGGCTGAAGAGGAGTTAGGTTTTCAGGATCCCAAAAAGGTCCTGAAGGTCGTCTACACCTCCGTCGACGACGATTCTGACGTCTCTGACAACGAACGTCGGAAGACCATGAACACCATTTTTGGTGGATCATGGGACATCACCTTCCGCCGCGTCATCAAGACTATGCGTCGGGACATGGCTGCTGTAGCTCCTACAGCCAGGGCGGAGCCTCATCGAAAGTAGATGGACACAGCCATCACTTTTGATGCTTCGGACTGCCCTCGAAGCATGGTTGGAGCAGGTAAGTTACGTTTGATGGTATCTCCTACCATCAATAACATCCAGCTCCACCATGTCATGGTAGACGGAGGTTCGGGGCTCAACCTCATAAGCTTCGAAGCTTTTACCAAACTTCAGCTCCGACCTTCGGATCTCCACCCCTCCCGACCTTTCTCCAGAATAGGTCCGGGAGCCGTTACCCCACTCGAAGCTATTACCCTCCCCGTTACCTTCAGGACCCGGGAGAAGTATCGCACCAAGAAGTTGGACTTTATCGTTGCTCAGATCAACTTACCCTTCAATGCCATCTTGGGTAGACCTGCCTTGTACAAATTCATGGTAGCTGCTCATTATGGATACCTGGTGTTGAAGATGCCAACACCAGTAGGTGTTCTCCAGATCCACGGAGATCGCACTGCTGGAGTAACTGCTCTGGAAGAACTCCATGCGCTTACTACGGCGCAAGAGGAGGACTCCAGACAGGAGAAAGCTCCAAAACCCCTGAGCATTCGTCAGCGAGGCTCGACTTCTGCACCTCGTGTGCAGCCAAGCGGCGACACCGACATTCCCGTCAAAGTCGTCCAAATCGGTTCCGATGCCGCTCAGACCACCCGTATATCGGGGGGATTGAACGACAAATAGGAACTCGCGCTCACCTCTTTCCTCCGGGCTAATGTCGACGTGTTTGCCTGGCAACCGTCACAAATGTCTGGGATCCCTAAGGAAGTGATTGAGCACAATCTGAAGATCTACCCCGACGCCCGGCCTGTGCATCAGAAGCCTCGGAAGCAATCCGTGGAGCGACAGAACTTCATTCGACAAGAAGTGAAGAAGTTGCTCAAAGCTGGATTCATTCGAGAATTCTTCCATCCAAAATGGCTGGCAAACCCAGTCGTTGTGCCCAAGGCCGGCGAGAAGCTTCAGATGTGTATCGACTACACAACACTAAATAAGGCATGTCCAAAAGATCCATTCCCACTACCTAGAATAGATCAGATAGTGGATTCCACCTCCGGGTGTGAATTACTGTGTTTCCTAGACGCATATTCTGGGTATCATCAAATCAGAATGTCTAGGGAAGATGAAGAGCATACCTCTTTCATCACAGTAGATGGATTGTACTGCTATACAGCCATGCCATTTGGTCTCAAGAATGCAACTTCAATCTTTGTACGAGCTATATACAAAACTTTTGAAGAACTCATTAGAGACATAGTGGAAGTGTACGTCGACGACATCGTGGTCAAGGTCAAGAACAAGGAGTCACTTCTTGACACCTTGCAGGCTGTCTTCGACAAGCTGCGGGTCACCCGCACAAAGCTAAATCCAGACAAGTGTGTCTTTGGGGTTAGCTCCGGAAAACTTCTTGGCTTCCTCGTAAGTCACCGGGGCATAGAAGCTAATCCGGCGAAGATCAAAGCCATTGAAGACATGCGGCCACCAGTCCGCATCAAAGATGTCCAAAAGCTAACTGGATGTCTAGCAGCCCTCAGCCGGTTCATTTCAAGACTGGCGGAACGGGCACTCCCCTTCTTCAAGTTATTGAGGAAGTCCGGACCATTCCAATGGTATGAAGAAGCAGAAAAGGCGTTCTAGGAGCTAAAACAGTTCCTCACCACCCTACCAACCCTGGTAGCTCCGAACCCTGGTGAGCCTTTGTTACTTTACATTTCAGCCACTGATGAAGTCGTCAGTATGGTCCTGGTTGCGGAGAGACCAGAACTACCCCATACTCAGGAGTCGAGACCCCTTCGGGGGGGTCCGGAGGTTCCTGAAAGCGAGTCTGGGTCCCAGCTCCCAGACTTGATTCCACAAGAAGTTACTTCAGAAGACCCAGACCCCTCCGGGAGGGTCCAAGTCGCTTCTGAAGAAGCTCCGAGTTCCTCCAGCAAGGACCCGGATGTCCCCGAAGAAAATCCGGATCCCTCCGGGAGGATCCGGGTCAGTGAAGAGGAAGCTCCGGGCCCCTCCGGGAGGGTTCGGACCATTCAGCGCCCAATGTACTTCATCAGTGAAGTACTTCATGATGCCAAGACTCGATACCTAGAGGTGCATAAGCTGCTCTATGCAGTTCTTATTGCCTCCAAAAAGCTTTGCCATTACTTCCAAGCTCACAAAATCTCAGTGGTGACTTCTTACCCACTTCGAGCAATCTTGCATAATCCCAATTCAACTAGGAATATTGCAAAGTGGGCATCGGAATTGGCTGAATTCGATCTCGAATTCATTTCAAGGCAAGCAATCAAGGGTCAAGCATTGGAAGACTTCGTGGCGGAATGGACTCCCTCTCCATCAAACTCTAGGGGCCCCAGTGAGCAGAAGCCGAAACACAAGGCTCCGGTCTTCACCGAGCCTCACTGGACCCTCTACTTCGACGGCTCCATGCAAAAGCAGGGGGCCGGAGCTGGAATCCTTCTCCTCGCACCAACCGGAGAGAAGGTAAAATACATGGTACACCTTGACTTCAAGGCGACCAACAACAAGACGGAATATGAAGCACTCATTTACGGACTAAGGGTGGCATTGTCATACGGTGTCAAGCAACTGCTGGTCAAGGGAGATTCACAGCTCATCATTAAGCAAGTGAAGGGTGAATGCTCCTGCAACAATCTCCAGCTAGCTGCTTACCTCCTTGAAGTCCAGAGGCTTCAAAAGGACTTTGAAGTCCCAGACCTCCACCATGTCCAGCGTGCCCACAACGCTGAAGCTGACGAACTATCGACAAAAGCGTCAACCGGAGCTCCGGCTCCTAACGGAATTTTTGTCCGGAGGTTGTCAAAACCCACAGCTCAGCCTGCCGAACTGAGCGAAGGGGGCGAGATCAGCATCCCGAAGCTGACGGTCCCGATGGCCCTGTTACCATGGTAGCCATCAAGGGTCGTAGGTGCTGCCGGAAGCTTCGAGCAACCCAGCACGCAAGACTCAAATGCTCAAGTTAGTTCCGATGCATGGATCTCGGAGATCCGAAACTACTTGAAAGACAACATCCTTCCTGACGATGATGTATCCGCTGACCGAGTAGTCAGATTGGCTAAAAGATACACGTTGGTAGAAGGGGATCTCTACCGGCGTGGTGCCAACGGCATCCTCATGCGGTGCATCACAAGGGAAGAAGGCTGCGAGCTCCTTGCAGAAATCCATGGAGGCGAGTGTGGGAACCACGCGTCTTCCCGCACGCTGGTCGATAAAGCCTTTCGGCATGGCTTCTACTGGCCTACAGCACTCCAGGATGCAACTCAGCTGGTGAAGAAATGCGAAGCATGTCAATTTCATGCAAAGCAAATTCACACACCGGCTCAGCCCCTACAAATGATACCTCCTACATGGCCCTTCGCTGTGTGGGGGATGGACATCTTGGGACCTTTCCCAAGAGCCGTCGGAGGTTACAAGTTCCTGTACGTTGCCATTGACAAGTTCACCAAGTGGTCGGAAGCAACTCCAGTTGTGACAATCAACAAGCAATCTGCTATCAATTTCTTGCAGTCCATTGTATGCAGATTTGGAGTCCCAAACAAAATCATCACTGATAATGGGACCCAATTCACAAGCTCTGCATTTCAAGGATATTGTGAACACCTCGACATTCAAGTTTGCTACGCCTCCGTAGCTCACCCGGCAAGCAATGGCCATGCCGAGAGAGCAAATGCTGAAATCCTTAAAGGACTCAAAACGCGCACCTACGAGCGCTTGAAAAAACATGGAGCCAACTGGATCGAAGAGCTTCCGCCCACTCTATGGGCCAACAGGACATCTCCAAACCAGTCAACTGGAGAGACACCCTTCTTCCTGGTGTACGGAGTTGAAGCAATCCTTCCTCCGGAAATCACCTGGGGGTCACTCCGGGTCTGGACCTTCAACGAAGCCACGCAGGACCAGCTCCGGCGTGAAGACCTAGACCTCCTCGAGGAGTGAAGGTGCCAAGCAGCTGTTCAGAATGCCCGATACCGCCAAGCCCTTCGGCGCTATCATCAGCGGCATGTACACAACCGACAGCTCGAGGAAGGCGATCTAGTGCTATGGAGAATACAATCCATAAAAGGGTTAAACAAACTCTCCCCCAACTGGGAAGGACCCTTCCGAGTGACTAAAGTATCCCGTCCCAGAAGCGTTCGCTTGGCAACCGAGGATGGGACACCTCTCCCGAATCCTTGGAACATTGAGCACCTCCGTAAGTTCTACACTTAATATCACGGAGGTGAGTCTGTAGTAACTTGAGGTGTATGTTATAGAGTCATTGTACAGAGTTGGATAGTTCCTCCGGGAGAACAGCCGGACCTTTCCCGGAAGGTCCGCAAAGTTCATGCAACACTTGTCACACTCTCAGGACTGAAAGTGTAGCTAGCTACCCTGGGTCAAACGAGAAATGAAACACGCTTAGTCTGGTTTCGTACCCTAAGAGTGTACTTGTTTCCCCTGTACCCCGGACCTATAATGAAAGACATCTTCATGTGAAACAGACTCCACGTGCATTTATTTTGTACAGGCTCAACATTTTTTATTTTTCTCTTTCTTGTCTATAACAAAATTGTGCAAGTCTTAAGAAATTTTAGTTCAACTGGTTCATATACGATTCGAGCTGTATTGTCGATTCTTCTGGATTCAAATATTGTTCATGGCCCACTCGCGTGAATGCCTCCAAGCCAACCTAGGGCCGGAGTGTGCTATCGACTTAGCCTGGTCAAGCACCCTAAGTACGCCACTCTACCTACACCCCGGCAGGCCGAAGTAAGGCGCGTCCAAGTACAATTAGATCTGGAAGAAAAGACAACGCATTCGGTTTTATTCAGAATCGCGTTTGACTAAAACTCTCTTGGGAATCGTAAGCCGCAACGAAGTTATAGGCAGGAAATGAATTTTACTATTTTTCTTGGCTTCAGTGTGCAGGAAAAATAAAAAATCCACGTTAATGGAGAAAAGCCGGAGCTAATTAAGCTCCGACTCCCCCTAGGTGGCTTGTAATCGATGTTAAACATTGAAAACGAGCATCACCGGAGCAACCAAGCTCCGGTAAAGCTAGGGGGGCCAGCCGTCGACGCCAAATAAAAGATGATGAGAAGACCCCACAAACGGAGTCTGCTGCCGACAAACTACGAGTTGGCAAAGGTCACTGCCGGAGCTACTAGCTCCGACACCCCAGAGGTCTAACTATCGATGCTCTACGCATTGATAGGGACTATTGCCGGAGCTACTAAGCTCCGACGATAGACAATGCCGGAGCTTCTAAGCTCTAACAACCTCAGGGGGCCTTCACTATCGAAGACTTCAGACCTACACTCTACAAGTTCGAAGCAAATGAGTCTTCAACAAAACACAATATCCTCTTGGTACATGTTCACAATAAAATTGTGTACATCTACCAGGGGGCCAAGTGAAGACAAAAGTGTTGAAGACAAAAAGTGAAATTCACAAAAATTTGGGGATTTCATTCATCATTCATCTGGAGACAAGGGATTACAAAATTGAGGAAGAAAAAGAGAGAATACAAGTGGGAGCTATGGAGATGGTCCTAGAACCTATGGAAGAACTGGGCAACCTTCTGAGCAACCTCTGACACGTTGGCTCAGGCGGCTTCACCTTCTCCTTCGACGAGACCTTCAAGCACCGGGTCCAGAGGGAATTGGGGATTCCGGCTGGTGTAGCACGTCAGCACATACTCTGCGACGTTCTTCGCCAGGGATTGCCCCTCAACCTCCAACTGGTCCGCGATGACGTCGCCCAACTTGGAGAGTTTTCTACCCGCCGAGCTCAGCGCTTGCAACGCCAGGTCCGCCTCCGGCTCCGGATCATCCGGACGCACGGGACTGAAGCCCATCGGTGTCAGCGTGTCGTTGGCCTTGCCCAGGAACTCCCAAACCTGCAGGGAGTCCGCAGCCCTCAAGCCCTTCAGTTCTTCCAAGGATCTTTTGGCAGCCACCAGTTCAGAATTCTCGCGAGCGAGGCGCTCAACTTCTTTGGCGTTTTGCTGAATCTTTTCAACAACCCGCTTCTCGAGTTTTCCGAGCTCCTCCTCCCGGAGGTAGATCTTGTTCCGGCGGTCAACCAGGTCCTTCTCCCTGCCCCTTACTTTCTTCTCCCTGGCAGCGATGGAACACTCTTGCTCGTAGAGTTCCTGCCCTCGCACCCAGGCCTTCTCCTCCTCCTCGAGGCCCTTGTCAGCCAGAGCCACCTTTTCGGTGAGATCCTCCTCCCTCCTCAAGACGTCATCCCGCAGCTCTAGGAGTTTCTGCTCTTCATCTTCGAGCCTTTTCTCCCTCTCCTCAAGTGCCTCCCGGCGCTTGATGAGAGTAGTGTTAATGGCCTCAAGCCTTTCTTGGCGTTCATCGGCCGCACTATTAGCTGCTTTGGTCTGCTCATAAATGGCCCGGGATTGAGCGTTGAGGGCGCGAGTCAAGCTCTCCCTGTCATCCAATAAATTGCCCCAGTACTCCAGGCGGACCTTCTCCTGCTTGATCCATTCTTTGTCATCTGCCAGCCTCGACCGCGCCAGCTTGGTCTCGAAGTAGAGCCGATTATGCCACCTCCTAAGGGTTTGGTGCTCCTCTTCAAGAGCCTTGCTGTCGTGGAAGAATGCCAGCTGAACTTGACGCAGACTGGAGCAGGCGTTGTCAATAGACAATGACAACGGGATATGATCCGGACCTGCTGGGGTCTCCTCCGCTGGTTCCAACGGGTTTTCAGTAACAAAAATTGGGTCCCACTACACAAGAGTGGTCCCCTGAGCCTCCACGACACTAGGGCCGTCCTCCGGGATGACCTCAGTCGCCATAGAGGAAGGTCCCGCTGATGAAGTTCCGACCTCCGGAAGTGGTTCCGAAGGCCCCGCCGCCAGGTCTTCATTTGCCCCCTCAGGCAGGGGGCCAGCAACTTCATCAGGGCACTCCAGCTCAGCCGCGGGTACCTCCGGCGTCGTCACTCCCGGAGCAGGAGCTGCTTGTGGCTCCGGCCTGGGCACCTCCTCTACTGGGGGCTCGGGCGCTGACGCCTCCGCAACGACCGGCTCGGGCACCGGAAGATCTTCAACAACAGTCGGCCCTGCGGCCGGAGCTTCAACGGCAACCGGCTCGGGAGCCGGAAGGTCTTCAACATCAACCGGCCCTACGGCTGGAGCTCCAACAACGACCGGCTCTGCGGCCGGTGCTTCAGAGGTAGCCGACCCAACCGCCGGGACTTCCTCAACATCCGGCGCGCACGCCGGGACTTCAATTACCTCCGGGTCAACTGCCGGGGCTTCGACAATTTCCGGATCTGGGGCCGGAATTATTGCTTCCTCCAGCTCAATGGCCGAAGCTTCCATCATCTCAGCACCCAAACTCGGAGCTTCAACCTCCGGGGCAGGTGCCGCTGGCGCATCTTCTCTCCCGTGGTTCGGCGCTACCACGGGAGTCTCGGGGGATGAGTTGAGGTCCATGACCACGACAGCTGGCGCCGGAGCTGCCGCAGCTTCAACCACCACTTGGGGCGGCACCGGGACAGGAGCAGAGGCTTCCACCCTCACAGCTTCGGCTGCTGTGGCTGAGTGTGGGGCCTCACTCCTCTTCTTGGGAACGCTGCAGATGAAGGATGAAGAAATTTAAAAAACAGTTACTACAATAAAACCACTGTCTGAGGTAAAGATTAAAAATTACCTCGGGAGGCTTCCGCACCAGCTTGCGCGGAACCTCTTTCCCGGGCGTTCTGGGCTAACCATAGCCGCCGCCGGCGTGGACGCTCCGGAAGGCCCCCCGGAACTCGTTGCAGCCACGGGAATTTCCTTAGTCGAGGTCCTCCTCGACCGGGAAGGACCTCCGGACCTAGAGACCTCAACTGGCCCTGGTGATGGAGTCGCATGCCCGGAGCTAGCACCCCAGGAAGACGCCGCTGCGGGTACAGTCGCCGCAGTTGAAGAAGACCTCCCCCTCTGGGGAGATGGAGCTGATGCAGAGGTTGCAGGCCTGACGGACCTTCCGTCGGCATGCTGCAGCTTCCTCTTCCGGCTCAAGGGTTCGTCCGCCGGCTCCTTGCCCTTGCCGACGACTTTGATCCTTGGCTTCGGGGCAGGGTCGGAGCCACCTTCAGAAGCCCCAGGGATCACCACCCTGGAGGTCGATCTTCTCTCGACGACACCAAGGTCGTCAAGCACCGGCATTGTCCGTCGGAGCTCCCTGCTGAACTCTACTTCCATGTTCAGAGGGAGAAAGGCTGATGGCGGGGTCAAGTCATCTCCCGCGACGTCAATGCCGTGCTGGAACTTCTTGAGATGTAACTCCAAGGTTGCCCCCGACATGTTGGACTTCAGTCCGGTCTCGACCCGGTCGTCGTCCATCACGCCGTTGAGGGCCCAAGCGAGTTTTTCTCTCCTCTTCAGCAGTGCCCACCTGTTGACCAGGAAATTGCAAAATACTGCCTGAGGAGTTAATCCTCCCTCCACGTAATGGCGGATCCTGGTCAGAGCAGGGTTGAAGGCATCCGACAGCATCGAATCTTCACTCTAGACTACAGTGTCGATCTTGGGGAGGCCTTCAGGCAGCTCCAGCTTCTCGTGCTCCTCCACCCGGATGACTATCCAGTCCTTCTTCCAGTCATCCCACTTTCCAGAGGGAAATGACTGGAGGTACTTGAATGGGCACTTCTTGCGCTTCATGAAGTAGTAGAAGCCAATGTACTCATTACTCCTACTGGTGGTATGGACGGTGAAGAAGGTCTGGAAAAGTTCAATGCAGGGGGGATGCCCACCCACATTTCATAGAAGTGGACGAATATAGACACAAGAAGAATGGAGTGGGGGCCAAGGTGGTATAGCTGCAGACCATAAAAGTCTAGCAGCATCAAGAAAAAGGAGGAAAAAGGTGGGATCAACCCCACCATGGCGTATGAATAGAAGTACACCATTTCGCCGGCGTGCTCCTTCTCGAACGGGAGCTCTCCCCCGGCGTGGACCAAGCGGTTGAAGAAGTCCGGGGACCATCCCATGAGTGCCCGGACCTTCTTCAGGTCACCTTCGGTCTTCAAACGGCTCTCGCGGAGACCCAACTCCATCGCGGCACAGCAAGGCAAGAGAGGAAAAGCAAGCACAAGTTGGGAGTTTGAGCGCAAGATCAGATGAGAAGCGTAAAGAACCCCAGACGGTGCGCGCTTTCCTTCTTAAGTAAGCCCTCGCAACGCTTGGATGGAAACCGCAAGGAAGTCGAAGATACTACTCAAAAATTCCACCCAGCCGATGACAAGAGGGCCCGGGACCACCCCGACGATCAAGTCGAGGTTCTTACCCAGGCGAACGGTTGTCATCATGAGGCGGGAAGCCCAAAGGCGGCGGCCTGACAAGGCGCGTGGAACCGATACAATTTTCGTATCGAGAACCGGCGACCTTCAATTGTGTGAGATCCGCACGCCAAAGATCTCATTTGCCGCACACGGGACATGCTACGCGGCGAGGATTTAACTCCAAACTATCCGCCAACCGCACATCCGAAGACCTTTGAAGACTCAGTTCAAAAGTCGAAGGATGGACCCACCTCCCGCGGAATGACTTCACCCAAGGGGTCTTCTCCAGAGGTGGGCCCAGGGGGCCACTTTCGGTACCCTGGGTACCATATACCCCTTGGGATTGCAAGGATCTCAAGGGAATGTCATCTACTTGATTTGAAGACCTTCGGAGGCCCACACGTCAGACATTACCAGACCCGCTTCTCCAAAATGGTTAGTCCCAGGGTCGCCACGTGTGCTATCAAACCGAAGCTACCGCCCATAAGGGGGAAGCTCCGGGCTATGTACCATAGCGGCACCCCCGGACCTAACCCCAGACCGAGGGAAGCTCTGGAACTGACACGTGTCAGGAAGCTCCGAACCTATCTGTTCCCCACAGTATGCTCTGGAGCTGCCACGTGTCCAACTGACGGATCTTCAGCCTCTAACCTCCGGAAGACTTCACAACGGCTCCGGATCTTCAAAGGGGAATTAAGGACTTCAAGACCCGATTAAGTGTCATTAATACTATGTTAATGACACACGATCGGACGGCCTTAGTTACTAGTAACGGTGCTGTCAAAGCCCATAACTCAGTCATTATGGGCAATTAAACATGTTGAATGTGTATCAATATCAGTAACCGCCAGGTCCACATGTCGGGCCAGGCTAACTTGTAACGGCCTGCCCTTGTACTATAAAAGGACAGGCCGACGATACACTAGACACTCACTGGAGACACGCTCACTCTACATTCTCAACTAACGTTGAGCTCATACATCCAATACAACACCAACACACCCCGTGGAGTAGGTTATTACGCTCAGGCGGCCCGAACCACGTAAATCTTCGTGTCTCTTGTGTCACTTAACACTTCACCTTCTTGAATCTCCGCGCGCCCACACCGAACCTCAAACTCCTCTAACACTTTAGTAGTGTCGGGAGATCTGCCGGATCAAAACCACCGACAACAATCATACACTTCATAACAATGACTAGAAACGTAATAAAAGCATAATAGATTTTTACAAACCAATAGCATAATAAAGATCAGTTTTGCAACCCAAAAGCATAATAGAGATCAAAAGATGCAAATGGAGCTCTCGTCTCTCAAACTACAGCTAGTCTTAGTGACTCCCCCTCAATCTCTCCCCCTTTGGCATCAAGGCACCAAGAAGAAGGAGTGGAGGGATCTAGAGGTCGTCGTTGACTCACTCCTCGCTGTCGGTCCTCTCATCGTCTTCATCTTCAGGCTGCTGAGGAGCAGGAGGAGCGAATCCACTCGAAGTGCCCCCAACGCCAAAATAGGCAAGTTCTAAAGGTGAGAGGGGTGGAAGCTCCGAGAAGTCAGAAGGAGAGTCCTCAGAGATGACAGGAGACCCAATAGGCTCAATCTCCAGCTTCTGGCATTTGGATTTGACATTTTGCTTTATGTATCTCATATCTTCTTTCCTTGCCTTGTTCAACTTATGGACTTTCACCTCAGCCTTCTTGTAGGAGCCGAAGATGGCGGCCAAGTACTTCAAGATGCCACTAGGGGACCCCTTCTTGGAAGTAGTAGCTCCTGTACTTGATGGGGGTCTTGCTTCAGCTTGGGCCCTCCTGGGAGCCTCCTCACTAGATTAGGAGATGGAGCAGCTGGGAGAGTGGCTTGGGAAGGCTTATGGGGCCTCAGAGGAGTGTGATCAACATCCTTCACAAACTCCATACCTGTGACCTTTTCCATCATGAACATGATATAGGACGCATAGCCACAAGAACAGTTAGGGGTGCAAGAGATGTTCACCATGTCGTTCTAGATATAGTCGAAGACATCAAACTTCCTGTTCTTGCTTATCACCTTCATTAGTGTCCTTAGGTAACCTTAAACACTTCCAGCATCTCCATCTTTTGGAGCTATTGTCTTCCTCAGCACCCTATTTAGAACCATGAAGAAGGGCTTCATGTTCTTGTTCGATGGAGGATTGTACTTCAGGCGGGTGTCATATAGGAACTCCATCTTGTCCTTCTCTTGGACGCCAATGTTGTGAATGATGATCTCATTACTGCTAGTGTCCTCAAGATGTAGCAGTCTTGCAAACTCATCATAAGTAATAGTATACTTGGATCCATGTGTCATCCAAGTCACCCTTTCCTCTTCGTCGCTAGCAAAATAGCAGGTTGCATAGAATTGGGCGATGACTTCATAAGTCCAGTTACACCTAAAAGCGAACAAGTCTTTGAGCCCATGCCTCTCCATAGCCTGTATCACTTCATCAAAGGCTGGGCAGCTCTTCCTCTCAAAGTGTGTCCAGTCGATCCATAGGCTTCAGACCACCGGAGTCTTCATCGTGAGATACACGGAACTGTAGTAGTCCGCGTGGAAGTTGCTCTAGAATTTTGCATCAGCTGCCTTTTTGGACCTGCTATAACAATCAATGGTCCTAAGCTTTGAAGCGACATCACTCCCTTTGCCATTGAACTTTTCTTCAGTGGGGTCTCTGTTCCCTGCCTTGGAGCACTCGTCTGGACAGTACCAATCGGACCGGTGGAGATCCCTTTCCCTTTGCCCTTAGCTTGGCGAGGAGCTGCTGAGCTAGGGCCGGCTGCTTCCTTTCCTTTCGCCGCACCTGAGGTGGAGTGGGTGACAGGTCAGCAACACGGTGCTGCCTCTTTTTGCTTTGGCCCGTAGAGGACCGAAGCAAAGACTCTTGGTACGACTCGGCCTCAAAATCGAAGATCTCATCATTGGAGCTCGACATTGTCCTGACAAGAGGATTATACAATGCAATGGATGAGAATTGATGGCAAGGATATGCATTGAGTAGTTGGATTTTAAGGTTGAGTTTAGTTAAAAATCGGACTTGTCCGATGCTCAAGTGCGGACTAGTCCAGAGAACCGGACTTGTCCGTACCTAGGTCGGACTAGTCCGGTGTTCAATAGATCAAACCCTAACTATCAGATCAATGGTGGTTCTCAATGCAAAAATAGCTTAATGTAGATGTAATACAACAAGGAGTCATGTACTAACAAGTAGAGCTAAGATATTTGGTCCACAACACAAGAAATCGAAGGTTCTAGGGTTTTGGAGAAAGTTTACTAAAATCCTTCGATTTTTGAGGTTGGAGGCGTTGTTGGTGCGGACAAGTCTGTGGTCCTCGATCCCCTTGCGATGAAGATCGTTTTCCATGGACATTTGAAGAGATTTGGTGGAGAAATTGCCAAATGACCTTGTGGGCGCTCGAGTGAAGAGAGAGAGAGTATGAGGGAAGTTGTGAGGATGAAGGAGATTATGGGTTTAGTGACCCTAGAGTTATTGAGTCAAAAAATCGGACTAGTCTGTGATCAACCGGACTAGTCCGGGCAACCACGCACTAGTCTGTGGTCACAACAACAAAAGCATTTAACCCATACGTATATATTAGAAGGTGCTTACAAAGAAAATAGGGGGCAAAGCACACAAATAATCTTGATGAATATGATCAGTAAACATACAACAATCAAGCTATGACCATAATTCACCAAGATCAAGTAATTGAAATAGTTTTTTGTAGAAAATAGAGAGAGATGACTTTCATAACACAATCAATGGATTTTGAATAAGCCATATAGGTATGCAAGTTTTCAAGCCACGTCCCGAGCATCAAGGATGTTTAGTTCATTTTGGAGCTCGCAAAAGCGTTTTTCATCAAGTGGCTTGGTGAAGATATCGGCTAGTTGTTTTTCGGTGTTAACATGGGAAATGGTTATGTTGCCTTTCATTGAGTGGTCCCTTAGAAAGTGATGCCGGATATCTATGTGTTTGGTCCTTGAGTGTTCAACAGGGTTATGGGCAATTTTAATGGCAATCTCATTGTCACAAAGAAGTGGAATACGGCTCATATTGTAACCGTAATCCAATAGAGTTTGTCGCATCCAAAGGAGTTGTGCACAACAACTCCCAGCTGCAACATACTCCGCTTCAGCCGTGGATAAGGTAATGGAGTTTTGTTTCTTGGAGGACCAAGAAACTAGGGATCTACCTAGGAATAGGCATGTACTGGAGGTACTTTTTCTATCTACTTTGCATCCAGCATAATCTGCATCAGAGTATCCAATGAGATTGAACATGGAACCTTTAGGATACCAAAGACCTAGGTTGGGTGTATGAACTAAATATCGCAAGATTTTTTTTACGACTGTCAAATGACACTCCTTAGGATTGGCTTGATATCTTGCACACAAACATACACTCAACATAATATTAGGCCTAGATGCACATAAGTAAAGTAGGGATCCAATCATGGAGCGATATACCTTTTGATCCACGCTTGGTCCTCAGATCTAGTTGTTACTCCCTTTTGTATGTAACCGATTATGTTGTCGACGGGGTGATCTCTTTGGATGCATTGGTGTACTCTTGGATGTGGCACTTGTGGTCTTGAATCTTCATGGCCATCTTCTTCTCCCCCTAGATGGTTGCCCTCATTGATTTGTTGGTCACCTTGATCTTCATGAGCTTGATATTGTGTAGAAGCTCCCCCTTGATCCATTACCTCCACTTGTGGTTCATCTTCTCCATTTGCATTTGGAGGTGGCACTTGTGTTCGAACATCGCCCAACGCCATTCTTCTCAATGCTTGACATGGAGATTCTTCTCTATCTAGCACACATTGATCAACTTGCTCTTCTTGAGAGCCGTTAGTTTCATCGAACACTACGTCACGTGCTACTTCAACAAGTCCGGAGACCTTGTTGAAGACACGATAGGTGTAAGAGTTCGAATCGTAGCCAAGCAAGAAACCTTCATTGGACTTTGAAGCGAACTTTGAAGTTCTAGGATTATTGTTCAAGATATAACATTTAGAACCAAAAACTCGAAAATAAGAAATATTAGGCTTGTTACCGGTGAGTAGTTCATATGATGTTTTCTTGAGTAGACGATGAAGATAGAGTCGATATATGGCTTGCCAAGTGGTGTTGACCGCTTCAGCCCAAAATTGATCGGAAGTTTTGTACTCATCAAGCATTGTCCTCGCCATCTCTATGAGGGTTCGATTCTTCATTTCGGCTACTCCTTTTTGTTGAGGGAAGTACGGTGCTGAAAATTCATGTTTTATGCCTTCTTCAGCTAGGTAATCCTCAACTTGGGTGTTCTTGAACTCCATGCCATTGTCACTTCGTGTGTTCTTGATCTTCAATGAAAAATCATTCTGGGAATGCTTGAGAAACTTCTTGAGGGTTTCTTGAGTTTCTGTCTTATCATGCAAAAAGAAAACCCACGTGAAGCGCGAAAAATCATCAACAATTACTAAACCGTATTTGTTACCACCGATGTTTATGTAAGCAATTGGACCAAATAGATCCATGTGAAGTAGCTCGAGCAGTCTTGTCATTGTCATGACGTTCTTCGCGGGATTGGGTGCTCCTACTTGCTTGCTGACTTGGCACGTTCTACAAGGCCTGTCTTTCTCAAAAACAACATCCTTTAAACCTTGGATGTGATCGCCCTTAAGGAGTTTTTGAAGATTCCTCATACCAACATGTGCTACCGTTTATGCCACAGCCAACCCATGTTGGTATTTGTAATCAAGCATGTGTCAAGTTAGGCTTTATCTTTATTGAAGTCAACAAGATAAAGCTTTCCCTTTAACACACCCTTGAATGCAACCGAGTCATCACTCTTTCTAGAGACGGTCACACCCTCATTAGTGAATAAGCAATTATAACCCTTGTCACATAATTGAGATATGGACAATAGGTTATAATCTAAGGAATCAACATGTAAAACATGAGACAGAGTGTGTTGAGATGATATTGCAATTTTACCGGTACCAAGCACCCTTCCTTGACTGTTGTCTCCAAAATAGATGCCTTGCTTGGATCTTCATTTACTTCATACTCAATGAACATCCTTCTTTCTCCGGTCATGTGATTGGTTCATCCACTATCTAGCACCCATTTTGCTCCACCGAAGGAGTAGACCTGCAAAAACAAATTACACCTTGGTTTTAGGTACCCGACCTTGCTTGGGTCCTTTGAGGTTAGTTACAAGTGATTTGGGCACCCACACATGAGACTTTGTGTTCCCATGGCATGGCTCAACATATTTAGCATAAACTCTACCAAAATTACTTTTCATGAGAACATATGATGCGTCAAAGGTTCTAAACAATAGTTGTTCATATGTATTAACATTTTTGGACTTACCAACATTAATAGGCTTTCTAACTTGAGAGGAGTTTCCTTTGACAAAAGCAATGTGTTCCTTGTTATTCTTGTGGCTTCTAGCATTTTTCTTTTCACCATAACAATACCCAATGCCATATTTGACATTAGGAGGTCTTGTGGCCAAGTATGCACTGCGTGCATACTTGATCTTCTCCTTGTGAAATATGTCACTACGGGAAGGATGCTTGTCCTTTGTCAAGTTCGACTTATCCTTCATGTTAGTGTCAATTTTACCACATGCACAAGTAATAGTAGTTTCAGATTTTAGGTGTTGAGAAGGTGAGCTTGAAGAGGATGAAGGGTCACTTTGTTTGAGTGACTCAACTTGTACCCATGGATCTTGTTAACTTTGGTTAAGTTAGCAAGTTCATCCTTGATAATAACATTTGAGTCGCTTAACTTCAAGCAAGCTTCCTTGCTTGAATCTAAATCAAGCTCTAGTGACTTGCTTCATTCCTTTTCAAATTCAAGGAGCTTTTGGATCTTAAGATACTCCTCCTTTTGAAGGATGATCATATCTTCTTGGCGATCAACAAGCTTCTCCTTATCAATAAGTTTATCCATCGAGAATTTCATTTTTGTAGCAGTTTTCTTATCTAAGCCAACAAGCATATCTTCATTATCACTATAAGCATCACTACTGCCAGAGTAAGAATGCGAGGAGGAAGATTTAGTTGTTACCTTTGTTTTACCTTCCTTCGCCATTAGACATGTGTCATTGTCCTTCCTTGCAGCAGTAGTTTGGAAGAGGGTGGATTTCTTGGTTGTCTTCTTGATGGCTATGCAAGCCATCTACTCTTCCTCTTCGGATGAGGACTCATCATTGGAGTCCCACTCCTTTCCTAAGTGCGCATGTCCAATTTGCCTTTTCTTCTTGAACATCTTCTTGGGTTGAGGGTTTGTATCCTTGGTCTTCTTATTATCTTCATAAGGACAATCAACTATAAAGTGGTCATATTCACCACAGTTACAGCAAGCGCGCCTCATCTTAGGTCTTGATTTGTCTTTGTGTCTTCCTTCATTTGATTTACCACCTTGTCTTCTTTTCATCATCTTTTTTATTTTCTTCATAAAGAGGATCATCTCCTGTTCATCTATATCGCTGCTTTCGTTGTCGATGTCCTCTTCTTGTTGTGCTTCTCGAGCTTCTTTTGGCATGGGCTTGCAAGTGGACTTCAACGTGACTCCTTTCTTCTTTGTCGAGGTTAGGTCGGGAATCTCTTTGACATGTTTTGCTTGCTTTTCCATCATCTCAAAATTGATAATTTTTCCAAGCAATTCATCCGGGGTCATTTTCTTGTACACGGGGCTTTCTCTAATCATCAAACATAGAGTCACATTGCGAGGCATGGAGGATCTGAGAATTAGTTTCACCACCTCGTGATCATTCCACTTTTTGCTTCCATAGGCTCGAACTTTATTAATGAGAGTCTTCAACCAATTGTACATGTCTTGCGGTGACTCATCTTCTTCTATGGCGAATCTTCCCAATTTGCCTTCGATCATTTCAATCTTGGCCTCACGCACATGACGATCACCTTCATGTGCAGTTTGTAATGTGTCCCATATCTCCTTTGCAATTTCGAGTCCATCCACTCTGGTGAACTCATCTCGACTCAATGATGAAGTTATGACAGCTGCAGCTTGAGCGTTCTGATGGATAGCTTGTTCTTGGCTCGGTGTGAGTTCTTCATCATCATCCTGGATATCTATCCATGTACACAGTATATGCCACAAGCTTGGGTTAAGTGATATTAAATGCATCTACATATTTCGCCTCCACATTGAATAATCGTTGCCGTCAAAGAATGGGGCTTTTCCTAAAGGAATTGATAAATAATGGTTATTATTGGAATTCAAACAATCATAATTAAAAGGATATCGGGAGTAGTCGGTGTGACTACTCCTCTTCTTCTTCTTCTCATCATCGATCTTTATCTTCCCTTTGGAGAGCACCTTCTTCCTTAGGAGTGCCTTGAGTTCAAGCGTCTCCTCATCATCATCTTCGAAGTCTTGGATGGCGTCGAGGAGCTTCTCCAACTTTTGAGTCTTTTCATCTTCAACTTTCTCTTTGTTGAAGTTCATTTGCACATCCTTCATATCCGACATCTTCTCTTCGAGCGATTAATCTCTTTTTGAAGAGTCCTGCTCTGATACCAATTGAATGTAGCCTAGAGGGGGGGGGGGTGAATAGGCTTTTTGAATTTTTCATCGGAACCTGAAACACTTAGCAACCTGATCAAATACAGAGAAATCAGACTAGTCCGGTAGTGTGCGAACTAGTCCGGTGTATGCAGACTAAGTTGATCAAGTTTGATTAGTGATTTCGATCAAAGCACTCTATGCAGCGGAAATTGAGTTACAAATAGAGTGTATTGCTTCAATGAAACTAGATTTGGCACAAGTTAACTTTAGATTCAATGTTTAACGCAAATTGAACTAGATTAAGCAAACCCTAGATCACTATGAATAGATAGAACAAAAGAACAAAGGACACAATGATTTTTACCCCGTTGTTCGATTCCACAGAGGAAATCTACGTCCATGTGGAGGAGCCCATGAAAGTATCGGGTCTTCACCAACCCTACCCTCGTCGAATCGCCACGGAGGCCGATTCTCTTCCACTAATCACAAAGGGGTAAGATAACCATGTTCAAGGGGCCTTCTCACAGGTTGAGGGATCCGCAAGATTTACAATTCAAAACACCACCAAACACACTAAAAAATTATGCAATGAAACAACGAGAGTGTGTGAGAGAATCAAATCCAAGAGCTCAAGTTGTGAGGAACGTGTCTCTCCTTTGATCTATGGTTAATCCTCAATGATTTGATCTTTATTGTATTGTATTGTGTGGAGAGACGTGTTTTCTAGGCTCTTGGAAGGTGTGACGGCGCAGGGGGTCGAGAGAGATCATAGTTGGGACATGCACATCTATTTATACTAGGGTTTCCAAAGGTTACCGCTAGGGTTTACAAAGTTCGGACTAGTCCGTGGTGGACTCCGTACTAGTCCGGTGTGCGGCATGTGGGAAACCCTAAGTGTCCTGAATTATCGGACTTGTCCGGCCATGGGCAGACTAATCCGATTTTGTCTCTAGAGATGTTTGGACTAGACCGGCACATATCGGACTAGTCTGGCGTGGTGAATCCCTTAGTGAATTGAGGACAAGTCCGCACTTGGAGGACTTGTCCGATTTTATTCAGAGAGGTTATCGAACTAGTCCGATAAGATCGGACTAGTCCGATGTCGTGGAATTTTGAGGGACTAAGGACAAGTCTGAAATTAGGGGGGACTTTTCCGATGTTGATCAGTGGGAATTTCGGACTAGTCTGTGGAATATCGGACTTGTCTGATATTGATCAGAAGGATTATCGGACTAGTCCGAACTTTATCAGACTAGTCTGGTGTGGACAAGTCCACACTGGGAGGACTTGTCCGATCTTGGACAGAGAGGTTATCGGACTAGTCTGGTGAACATCAGACTAGTCCGGACCTGTGTAAACTTGTGCAGTGAGAGTGATTTCTTTTGCTAGAGCTCTTGGGGTGTGTTTCTCCAACACACTCCATACACAAAAAGTACTCTATTCATCTTCTTGAGCTCTTTTCAACTTGATTCTTCACTCTCCTTTATTTTTGCACTTTCTTCATAATTTTATTGAAACCTGCGCTCATCTCAACAATTTGGTTAGGATCTCATTTGTTTGTCATAAATCAACCAAAACCCACAAGGGATGCCTAGATGCACTTTCAGTACCACTGTAAGTAGTCATTGTAAACATCGCGGGAGAATGGTTGTGTCTCCTGGACAACCTAATCTAATGCAGCTGTCCACTAAAGTAGCCACAGATGCATGCGGTCCAACCAGAGTCCCTGAATGTGGCGTAGAGGGGGTGAATAGGCTTTGAAAACTTCCTGCACACTTAATCAAATCGTCAAATACTTGAGCAATCGGACTTGTCCGGTGTTGTAGCGGACTAGTCCGGTGTGCTCATGTGTTGTGAGTTAATTAAGTGTTGATGCAGAAATTGTGAATGTTATAGCAGCAGAAATTGAACAACTAATGAGATCACTTGATTGAACAATTAGTATTTCAAAATTACATGTGGAATACAATGTAATTCAAATTACAAGGTTGATCAACTTAGTTCCCTAAGTAATGATTATTGCAAAAGTAAATGAGCACACGGGTCATAAATTTTTACCAAGGTTCGATCTCACCAAAGAGATCTACGTCATCATTGAGGAAGCCCAAATAGAGCCAGTTCTCTTTAAACCCTTTCCCTCATCAATTCACCACACAAGACCAACTTGATTCAACTATCACGGGTAATAACCAAGTTGGTGGGGTAACCTCACACGTTGAGGGCTCCCACAACAATTATAGCCAAAAGTGATCTAATACACTCAAAAATTATTAAAAGTAATGCAAGAGTGTAAAGAGATCAAACCTTAAGAGCTCAATAACGCGTATACAACGATCTCCCAATCCCAAATCTGAATACTCAAAGAATTTAAGTTTTGAGGATCTTAGATGCGTGGGGAGATGTGTTTTTGTGCTCTTGGGACAAGTGGCGGCGCTAGGGTTTCAGTTCTTGATAGTTGGATGCGAGAGTTGTGTTTGTGGGGTCGTGGACCTCCTATTTATAGTATTTCCAAAAATGTTACTATTAGAGATCCTAACGATCAGACTAGTCCGTACTGAGGACCAGACTTGTCCGGTGCGCTATGTGAAATCCGCATGGAATGTGCAGCACACTAGAAACCCTAATTTGTGTGAGGTATACCGCACTAGTTCGGTGGTTGTCAGGACTTTTCCAGTGCCATGTGAATTGGAATATCAGAAAGTTTCTTGGACTAGTCCGATCCATGAACGGACTTGTCCGGTGCATAGTGTTATGAAACTTTAGAGAGTTTCTCGGACTAGTCCTATCCTTGAACGGACTTATCCGAAGCACAATGTTATGGAACATCAGAAAGACTATCAGACTAGTCCGATCCATGAACGGACTAGTCTGGTGCACTGGAAGTGAGATTCCAGAGAGTTGAACGGACTAGTTTGGTCCGTGAACGGACTAGTCCGATGCACTGTGAAGTGAGACATCAGAGAGTTGAACAGACTAGTCCGATCCTTAAACGGACTAGTCTGATGCTCAGTAAATTTTAAGTTTGATTTTAAGCCCCTTACCCCAATGCAAAGACTTCAGTTCTTGGGATGTGTCTCTCACACACATCTTATACAATTAAGTCTACTTTGTGCTTCATTCATCAATTGGAACTTTCTTTTTCATCATCACTTCATTTTTCAATTTTTGAGTGCACCAAACTATCTAATATGAGTTGACCTGCATTCATCTCAACAAGTTCATTAGTATGTCATTTGTTTGTCATCAATCGTCCAAAACCCACAAGGGAATGCCTAGATGCACTTTCTATCTCCCTTTTTTTGGTGATTGATGACAACCAATTGAGATTTCACAATTAAGAGTACAAATTGACTTTCATAAAGTGTGCATATATGAGAATGACAAATGAGTAATAAAAGCTTCTCACATATATGCACTCTTTATGGTGGGGTGCCTATAGAGTGTGTGCTCAAATGATGTGATGAGCAAATGATAAGAACATAACAATTATAGTAGCAATCATCACATTAACATTAAACTAAGCATCACACATTAAGTAAAGTAGGCACATCCAAAAGAGATTACAATAATTCGAAATTAAGATACATGTCCTCGATCACAAGTCCTTAAGGCTACAAAATAAGCTACTAGTCTCAATCTCCCCCCCTTTGGCATCAAGGCACCAAAAAGGAAAAATTGAGGGGAATCACTTATTGTCACTTCCTCCCTCACTCTCGGTTCTATCTTCATCTTCTTCTTCATCTTCAGGTGCTTGCTGAGGAGAAGGAGCGAAGACGCCATCTAGTCCAAATGAAGCCAATTCTTGCTCTAAGGTGCCATTTGAGTGAAATCGTCTTCAGAATCTTTTGAAATCCATGGTGACCCCACAGGCTCAATGTCTAGCTTCTCAAAGATAGCTTTGATATTGGTGTTCACATATCTTTGATATCTCTTCCTAGCCAGAATTTCCTTGCGCTTCTTAATTTCCACTTTGCGGCAAGATACAAAGATAGAGGAAAGCATTTTCAGCACCCCACTGGAGGACTCTCTAGAGGGTGGAAGAGCAGGAGTAGTTACTCGAGTCCTTGTGCCTTCATGAGCCCACTTAGATCTTTGTTCCACTGCAGGTGAGGTAGGTGAAGAGGGAACATTGTATACTGTAGGCTTGTGGGGCATGAGGCCTGTGTGAGGAACATCTTTGACAAACTCAAGTCCTGTCACTTTCTCAGTCATGTACATAATGTAAGGTGCATAGACACAGGACCTGTTTGGAGTAATAGAGATGTTCACAATGTCATTGTAGATGTATTCAAAGACATTGAAGGTCCTTCTCTTGCTTATCACTTTCATCAAGGTCCTTAGAGTCCCCTGGATGGTTCCTGCATCTCCTTTCTTGGGAGCTATGATTCTCCTCAGAATTCTATTAAGAACTGCAAATAATGGCTTCAAATACTTGGTAGTTGGAGACTTGTAAGGCATTCTTGTATCATAGAGGAAATCTAGCTCATCTTTCTCCAAAGGCTTCAAATTATGAATAATGAGATCATTTTCCAAGGTATCTTCAAGATGAAGTATCCTGACAAATTCCTCATAAGTGATACTATACATTGATCCAGGTGTCATCCATATCATCTTGTCCCCATCATCACGAGCGAAGTAGAGAGTGGAGTAAAACTGAGTTATAACCTCATTGTTCCAGTCCCTCTAGAAGGATATGAGATCCTTTAACCCATGTCTCTCCAATGCCTCCAAGACCTCTTTATAGGGTTGACACTACTTGGATTGGAGGTAGGTGATATTGACCTACTGACTTTCAATCACTGGGTTCCTCATCTTAATGTAAACATGCTCATAATAGTCATCATGAAAGTTGCTCCAGAATCTTGGGTCAACTGACTGTTTAGGCTGCTCATAGACTTCAATATTCTTGTATTTGTCAGCCATTTCATTCCCTTTTCCAGCAAAATCATCACTCGAGGGTTGCCTGTTGCGGTGAATAGGAGCCTCATGTTCAACAGACCAATAGGACCACTAGCCAGTCCTTTGCCCTTGTTGACGCTTCTCTTGGTGCCGATGAGCTTCCAGCACCTTCCTTGCTTAGAGGTTTCTTCACTACCAATGTCCTCTTCTTAGGAAGAGAATTGTCGGGAAGAGAGGAGTGAAAATTGCGGTCGTGCCTCTTCTCCATGACTCTCTCTTTATCTCTTTGCACTCTTGCACGGTCACGCTCTCCGCCATTATCAAACAAGCTGTCTTCTGAAGCTGACGACATCTTGCCTGACAATGGAATTCAAGGATTGATAAGAATTGATTGTAGACTTTGTGAAAATAAGAATTTAGAGGTTCAAATTGTCAGAGTATTGGACTTGTCCGTGTTCAGAGTGCGGACTTGTCTGGATTACCAGACTTGTTCGGACTAGTCTGGACTAACGTATGAACCCTAACTTCCTATTTTCAATAAATCTAGCTCGAATGATGCACACCGAGTAGTAATACAATAGGAATACATCTAGAAAAGTAATGTATGCTCTAGGAATCAAGAAAAAATAAGCAAGATTGGAGAAAAGGTGAGAACTAGGGTTGAGTGAAATTTTACCATAAAATCAACGATTCAAAAAGGAGGTGCTGAGTGAGGTCCGCATTAGTTTGGAGTGGGGAAGCTTCGCACCGAGGAGAAGATTTCCCGTGGATAAATCTTTGATTTTGATGGCTAGATGCAAAAATCGCCTTGAGAGCTCAAGCTTGAGGAGAGAGAGAGCAAAAGCGATTATGAGAGGAGGAAGATGGAGTCCTGGCAGCGGACTAGGGTTAAGCCCGTTAAATATTGACTAGTACGGTATGGACCAGACAAGTTTAGTATGCCAGACCAGGACCAGACTAGTCTGTGACAACGTACTAGTCCGGTGCTGACACCGGACTAGTCCGGGTCAGCTGGACAGAATAGACCGGAACAAATTGATTTTGGGAGTTTGAACTAATAGTGATCTAAAGGACATCATTTTACAAATAATCTTGATGAACATGACTAGTAAGCAATTAACAATCATACAATGGCCCTTCACCAAGATTAACTAATTTAAATAGTTTTGAAGAGAAAATTGAGATAAGGGGCAAATTTTCACAACAATGAGTAACTTTTGAAATCACAACCAGGTATGCAGTGTTTCAAGCCACATTTCAAGAGTTAAGTATATTTAGTTCATTTCTTAGCTCACAAAATCTCTTCTCATCTAATGGCTTGGTGAAAATGTCTACAAGCTGTTTTCAGCCCTAACATATGAAATTACTATTGCACCTTTTAATGAATGATATCTTAAGAAATGATGATGAATATCTAAGTGCTTAGTTCTTGAGTACTCTACTAGGTTATGTGCAATTTTTATAGCACTTCTTATCACATAGGGGTGGAATATGGTTCAGATTGTAACCATAATCCCTTAGAGTTTGTCGCATCCAAATTAGTTGTGTGCAACAACTACCGGCTGCAACATACTCCGCTTCGACTGTGGAAAGAGCAATGGAGTTTTGCTTTTTAGATGACCATGAAACTAAGGATCTGCCAAGAAATTGGCATGTCCCCGACATGCTCTTTCTATCGACTTTGCATCCTGCATAGTCGGCATCGAAATATCCTATTAAGTTAAACTTGGATCCTTTGGGATACCAAAGGCCCAAGTTAGGTGTGTGCACAAGGTATCTTAAAATTCTTTTTACAAACAATTAAATGTCACTCTTTATGTGCCGCTTGAAACCTCGCACACATACAAACACTAAGCATGATATATGGCCTAGATGCACATAAATATAGTAATGAACCAATCATAGACCGATATACCTTTTGATCAACACTTGGACCATCTTCGTTGAGATCGAGATGTCCATTAGTTGACATGGGTGTCTTGATGGGCTTTGATTTTTCCATATTGAACTTCTTGAGGATGTCCTGCGTGTACTTATTTGGATTATGAAGGTTCCTTCTCTTAGTTGTTTGACTTGGAATCCCAAGAAAAACTTTAATTCGCCCATCATCGACATCTCGAATCTGTCTGTCATAATTTTGCTAAATTCTTCACAAAAGGACTTATTAGAAGAACCAAAGATGATATCATCAATATATATTTGACATACAAATAGATGATCATCAAAATGTTTTTTGAACAAAGTATAATCAAATTTTCTAATTTAAAACCATTTTTTAGTTAGAAAATATCTAAGGCACTAATACCAAGCTCGAGGAGCTTGTTTGAGGCCATAGAGAGCCTTACGCAGTTTATATGCATGGTT
Source organism: Tuctoria greenei (assembly GCA_036927565.1). Lineage (NCBI taxonomy): Eukaryota > Viridiplantae > Streptophyta > Magnoliopsida > Poales > Poaceae > Tuctoria > Tuctoria greenei. The sequence goes on from JAYESD010000002.1 coordinate 49,456,195, forward strand.
GGGGTACTCTTGATCTTCAAATCACGATGGCTGCTCCACATACACTTCCTCTGTAATGCGATCGTTGAGGAAAGGACTTTTGACGTCCATTTGATATAGCTTAAAATTATGGTGAGTAGCATACGCCAATAAAATACGAATGGACTCAAGTCTAGCTACGGGAGCAAAAGTTTTGTCAAAGTCCAAACCTTCGACTTGTGAGTAACCTTTTGCCACAAGTCGTGCCTTATTTCTTGTTACCACTCCATGTTCATCTTACTTGTTCCGGAAGACCCATTTGGTTCCTATAATGTTCACCTATAGACTTTATACAAGCTCCCACACTTCATTTCTCCTGAAGTTGTTCAGCTCCTCTTGCATTGCAATCACCCAATTTGAATCCTTTAGTGCTTTTTCTACCCTGTATGGTTCCATATAAGAGAAAAAAGAGTAATATTCACTGAAATTAGCTTGTCGGTACCCTGCAGACCGGGTACCCCCGCGCACAGGAGAAAACCGCTAAGGACTCTGCCTCTGCCTAAGAGGCCGACTTCGAGGCTGCCACGTTGAGGAGGGAAGGACCAGCTCCTACCTCCCTGTCGGGGGAGGCTCCCAAGCTACCACGTGGACAGTAGGACCAGACCAACGCCTCCCCGCAGATGCGGGCTCTAGAGCCGTCACGTGGCCAATCGGGGTCTCAGGGCCAAGCCCGCACCCTCGCAGGGAAAGGCACCAGAGCTACCACGTGGCCTGCAGGGCCGAGCCCCCACCCCTCCATAGGGGTGGGCTCCGAATGCACCACGTGGCCTGTTCTGTCAAGTGCTATGCTTCCCGCAGAGACAGGCTCCGGTGCAACCACGTGACGGACGGCCAACTCAGTGCGGTAGGAAGCCGCAGTAAAGGAACACGTGCGCTGCTTAGACAAGCATTAAGTACGCGCACCTTCCCCAGGCAGGCTGAGTTGCGCTTGCGAAAGTCAAGGCTCCAGTGTCCTGTCTTGTCCAAGTAGCCGGTACAGACCCGCGCCGCAAGACGGACGAATGGGCCGCAAGGACAAGACGGACAAGACGTGCACCACCATCATCACCAACTATGTGTAGCCCTGGCGCACGACGCGGCGGGACAGTGCATTGACATCCCTGACAAAGGGAAGTAGATAGCAATTAATCCTAGATCTTGTATCGGATTTGGCACTCCCCAGGACCACCTGTCGGGTACTGGGACCCACCTTGTGACTGCAGAGTCCTTGAGCTATAAAAGGGCTCTGCAGACGGCCTTCACGGGGGGGGGGGGGGGGACGAAAAATTAGACCAAGGCTCATACACACTCAAGCAAGGCAATACACAAACACTCCCGTGGATGTAGGGTATTACGCTCCGGCGCCCCGTACCACGTAAATCCCCTGTGTTCATCATCCTGTTGTGCTCGATCTCCTGGGACTAGCCCTCGTGAATCCAAAGAACCTCCACAGGCTGCACTCTAAGCAGGTCCGGGGGAAGTGTCATTTACGACCTTCGACATTTGGCGCACCATGCAGGGGGCTTTTTCCCCGTCAAGATCTCCACCAGCAGCAATGGTGAACGACCAATCCAACGCCGGATCATCCAGGGCGCAGTCGCGGCAATAGACAGTGGCGGAGGATCAAGCGTCATCCTGCTCTAGGGCAGGAAGGTCAGGACCTTCACGTCGCCCCGCAGTCACTTCGTCGGCTGCAGGCCGACACGCCACTCCACGACGTACTCCGGCCGTGACAGCAATCACGGCGCCACCGGCTGCAAGCCCGGAGAGTGTGCTCGCGGCAGCGCGCGCGCTACTCCACAACCCTCCTGCTGGGGATGCCCCTCAGGGAGCAGCTCAGCAGTGGATCAACGACGTCGACCACCTCGTCACCGCTGCACTCAACGCGCCTCCGCCGAGGGAGACACATTCCCAGCTCATGCATGTGTCATTGTCGCGAACACCGACAATCGACCGGTGGACGGCAGACTCGCGCTCGACCAGGATCTCAACAACAAATCTGAGAACCAGGCTGCAGCGCCGCAGGGCCGGAGAGGACTGCCGAGTCACCATCGAGCGCCAGAGGGAACGTCGGCGCAACCTCGAGGCAGATTACAGCGTGCCAGGCCCTGTGCCCCAGGCTCATGCTGTGCCTCCACCACACCTGTAAGTGCATCTAGGATATCCCTTGTGGGTTTTGGCTAATTGATGACAAACATATGAGATCCTAATGAAACTACTGAGATGATTGCAGGACAAACAAGTGAGACATATCGGTGCACACAAAAAGGTGAAAAATGAAGTGTTGTTCAAAGAGAGATACTTTGATGAAGCTCGGAAGACCAAAATAGAATTGAATGTATAGGGAGTGTATGAAAGACACACTCCAAGAGCTCACAACTTTGCGCGAGGATAAGGGATTAAAATTAACATAACTTTCACAAAGCACTGGACTAGTCCGTTCACCTTTCTGGAATCACACTCACAAGGAGACCGGACTAGTCCGTGCATTCACCGGACTAGTCCGTTGATGTTTCTGGAGTCTCTCATACTGAGGGACCGGACTAGTCCGATCATGGACCGGACTAGTCCGTTGAACTTTCTGTAGACTCCCTTTTGTGGAGATCGGACTAGTCCGCGGACTAGTCCGATGAACTTTCTGGAGTCATCTTTACACAGTACCGAACTAGTCCGAGGTTGGACCGGACTAGTCCGGCAGACTTTCTGGACCTCAAAACATGGTTAGACCGGACAAGTCCGGACTTGCACCGGACTAGTCTGGTGTTAGGGTTTTTCAACGGCTAGCTTTTGGAAACCCTATAAATAGATGATCCACAACTTTCCCATGAGAAGACACGTCGAATATTGAAAAAGGAGCAAACCCTAGCGCCGCCACTCAGTCCGAAGAGCCCAAAACACATCTCCCCACACATCTAAAGTTCAAAAAGAGTGAAATCAATTGAACACTTGGATTCGGGATTGGGAGATCGTCGTTCTTTCATCGCGAGCTCTTGGGGTTTGATCTTTCTACACTCATACTCTGCATTGTAATACTTTTGAGTGTATTTGATCACTTGTTCATTGTAATTTTCGTGGGAGCCCTCAACGTGTGAGGTTGCCCCACAAACTTGGTGATTACCCGTGATAGTGGAGTCAAGTCGGCCTTCGTGGTGACTTGAGGAGGAAAAGGGTTGGAGACCCGGCTCTGTGTGAGCTTCCTCAACGAGGACGTAGATCTCGTTGTGAGATCGAACCTCGGGAAAAATTCTTGTGTCTCGTGTCTCATTTACTTTAAATTTTGTTCATTAGATCACTTAAGTGCTAAACATTAACTTAAGGCAATTTGAAGTTACACCTGCATTCTTAGATTAATTTCAAGTATAAATATCAGTTGTTCTTAATTCCGCTGCTAAAGAAATTTAATTTCTCAATTAAAACCTGATCAACACACATACTTCTTGCACACCGTACTAGTCCGCCCACGCAACCGGACTAGTCCGGCCAACCAAGTTTTTGACTATTCTATTAAGTGTGCAGGAAATTCAAAAGGCCTATTCACCCCCCCTCTAGGCCACATTCAATTGGTATCAGAGCCTGGTTCTCCACCAATGAGACTCACATCTCGGAGAGATCAATGGCCTCTGAGAAGGACAACGATATCTCGAAGATGAACATTAATGAGGAGGAACAAGAAACTAAGGCTTTTGATGTGCTGAAAGAGAGCACACACGATGATGAAGAAGTGCGACAATTGAAGGCACTCCTGAGAAAGAAACTGCTAGGACAAAAGGGAAATGAAGAAGAGAAGACGACAGGGAGTGGTCATCATGACTACTCCCGACAGCCTTACAACTACAACCGTCTCAACTCCAACAATCATTATCTTTCCATTCCCATGGGAAAACCTCCACAGTTTGACGGAAGCGACTATACAATGTGGAAGTACAACATGAAGATGCATCTAATATCCCTAAATCCTAGCCTATGGCACATCGTCTGCACTGGCATAGATATCCCGGACACGGATGAAGAACTCACCCCAGAACAAGAACAAGAGATTCACAGAAATGCACAAGCTATCGTCGTGATCACATCATCATTAAGCAGAGAAGAATTCACCAAGATTGATGGCTTAGAAAGTGCAAAGGAAATCTGGGATACACTTAAGACGGCTCACGAAGGAAATAGATCAGTTCGTGAAGCAAAAATCAAAATGCTTGAAGGAGAGTTGGGGAGGTTCGCTATTGAAGAAGGTGAATCACCTCAAGACATGTACAACCGAATGAAGGCAATCATCAACAAGTTACGTGCCTATGGAAGTAAGAAATGGACGGATCATGAGGTAGTCAAGAGAATGATTAGAGCCTTCATGCCAAGAAATGTCACACTTTGCTCAATGATTAGAGAAAGCCCCGATTTCCACAAATTGACCCCCGATGAGCTGTTGGGGAAGATCATAAACCATGAGATGATGGAAAAAGAGGCAAAATACCTCAAAGACTTGGCTGAACTCACTTCCTCCAAAAGGAAAGAGGTCGCTCTCAAAGCTACATGCCAACCCAAACTCAAAGAAGCTCGTGGAGATCAAGACGATGGGCACACAAGTGACGAGAGCACCGATCTTGATGATGAGGAGATGGTACTCTTTATCAAGAAGTTCAAGCGAATGATGAAAAGAAGACACGGCAACAACTCAAATGAAGGCAAAAGCAAGGACAAAGGAAAATCCAAGGCTTGACGCACTTGCTACAACTGCGGAGAGTATGGTCACTTCATGATGGACTGCCCCTATGAAGAAAACAAAAAGAAGACGGAAACAAGATCTCAAGAAAAGAAAAATTTCAGAAAAATAAGGCAAAACCATCAAGCTCACATTGGCAAGGAGTGGGACTCAAACGACGAGTCCTCCTCCGATGAAGAAGAAGAGATGGCCACTATTGCAATCGAGAAACCTACTATGAAGGGCACACTCTTTCCAAACATGGGAGGACGGGACATGAACAACCACACTTGCCTTATGGCTAAGGAAGGCAAGAAAAAGGTACGGCTCACTCCTCCCACACTAAACTCCTCTATTGATGACTTTGACAGCTCTAGCGATAACGAAGAAATGTTTAGGGGACTAAGTAAAATTGCTCTAAAGAAAATGGAAATGTTGTCGAACGAAATTTTTGAGAAGGAAGAACTTCTTGATCGACAAGAAGATATGCTCATCCATGAAAGGAAGAGATATCAAGAAGTTGAGAAACTTCTCGAGCTTGAAAGAGAGAAGAACAAGTCGCTTGAAGTTGAGCTAGCCTTGAGTAAGGAAACTTACTCAAAGCTAAAAGACTCACATATCGCAATCAAGGAAGAACTTGCTAACTTGTCAAAGGTTAACAAGATCCTTGAGGTGCAAGTTGAGTCGCTCAAGCAAAGTGACTCTTCTTCCTCCAAGAGCTCTTCCTCCAAAGATATGAGTTCGACAACAATCGAGACTTGCACTTGCTCTAGTAAGAAGAATACTATTTCTAATACATCAACTTCTTGTAATATGCATGCCCCCCAAGCGGCATCTTTGATAAGGAGAAGATCCAATATGCACACAGTGCATATATGGTCACTAGACCTCCCAATGTCAAAGATGGCCTTGGTTTTGATAAGAACAAACACATGGCTATTTCTAAAAGAATAGAATTGTCTTTGTCAAAGAGAAATCTCATGAATCTGAACCTCAAATGTTGTTTCACACATTTAATGCTTCTTATGTTCTTATGAAGGCCAAAAGTGGAAGAGTCATTGCCAAATATACAGGGCCACGCCACAAGAACTTGAAAACTTGTGTGTGGGTGCCTAAGACTCTTGTGACTAACCTGAAGGGACCCAAGCAAGCTTGGGTACCTAAAACCAAGAAATGATTCTTTTTTTGCAGGCTTACTCCTCTGGCGGAACAAAATGGGTACTTGATAGCGGATGCACAAATCACATGACCGGAGAGAGAGGTATGTTTGTGGAGTACGAGTACAACAAGGATCCAGGTGAAGGCATATACTTCGGAGACAACAGCCAAGGAAAGGTCCTTGGTAGCGGTAACATTGAAATTTCTTCTCAACATACCTTATCAAATGTTTTACATGTAGATTCTCTAGATTATAACCTTTTGTCAATATCCCAACTATGCGACAAAGGTTACAAATGTTTATTCAATAATGAAGGTGTGACAGTTTTTAGAAGAAGTGATGGCTCGATTGCATTCAAGGGAATGTTGAAGGGCAAGCTCTATCTTGTTGACTTCAACAAAGGTAAAGCCGAACTCAACACTTGCTTGGTTGCTAAAACCAACATGGGATGGCTGTGGCATAGACGGCTAGCCCATGTTGGGATGAGAAATCTACAAAAACTTCTAAAAGGTGGTCACATCCGTGGTCTTAAGGATGTGGTTTTTGAAAAGGACAGGCCGTGCAGCGCTTGTCAAGCAGGAAAACAAGTCGGAGCACCACACCCCGCCAAGAACGTGATGACTACCGCGAGACCGATGGAACTTCTCCACATGGATCTTTTTGGTCCAGTTTCGTACATCAGCATCAACGGTAACAAATATGGTTTAGTAATTGTTGATGATTTTTCTAGATTTACCTGGGTGTTTTTCTTGTATGATAAATCAGAAACTCAGGGGATCCTCAAGAAGTTCTTAAAAAGAGCTCAGAATGAATTCTCATCAACCATAAAGAACATCAGAAGTGACAACGGGACAGAATTCAAGAATATCCAAGTTGAAGAGTTTCTTGATGAAGAAGGGATAAAGCATGAATTCTCAGCACCCTACTCCCCTCAACAAAATGGAGTGCCAGAAAGGAAGAACAGAACAATGATCGAAATGGCCAGAACTATGCTGGATGAATACAAGACATCAGATCAATTTTGGGCAGAAGCGGTGAACACCGCCTGCCATGCCACTAATCGACTATACCTCCATCGACTACTGAAGAAAACTCCATATGAGCTCCTTACTGGTAAAAAGCCAAATGTTTCTTATTTTAAAGTTATTGGTTGCAAATGTTTTATTCTGAACAAGAAACAGAGGGCCTCAAAGTTCGCTTCGAAGTCCGATGAAGGATTCTTGCTCGGTTATGAATCGAATACCTACGCCTATCGTGTCTTCAACAAGGTGTCCGGCCTTGTTGAAGTAGCACGTGACGTAGTGTTCGATGAATCTAACGGCTCACAAGTGGAGCAAGTTGACAAGTGTGTGCTAGATGATGAGGAAGCTCCATATGAAGCACTGAAGAAAATGGGACTTGGTGATATCTTACCACAAGAGCAAACATTCGACCCAAATGCACAAGATGAACCTCAACACGGAAGCAATGATCAAGGGGGAGCCCTTGCACAAGATCAAGAGGAGGAAGATCAAGAAGAGCAGGACCATCATGGAAGCAACGATCAAGGGGAAGACAATGTACATGAAGAACAAGCAACTACACAAGTTCCACACCCAAGGGTACACCAGAGCGTGCAAAGAGACCACCCTGTCAACAACATCATTGGAGATATTGCAAAGGGAGTAACTACTAGATCTCGAGTTGTAAATTTTTGTGAATCCTACTCTTTTGTGTCGTTTCTGGAACCATACAGGGTAGAAGAAGCCTTAGGGGATCCAGACTGGGTGATTGCAATGCAAGAGGAGCTGAACAACTTCAAGAGAAATGAAGTATGGGAGCTAGTGGAGAGACCAAAGGCGAACATAGTCGGAACTAAATGGGTATTTCGGAACAAGCAAGATGAACATGGAGTAGTGACAAGAAATAAGGCAAGACTGGTGGCCAAAGGTTATTCTCAGGTCGAAGGTTTGGACTTCGATGAAACTTTCGCTCCTGTAGCTAGACTTGAGTCCATTCGTATTTTATTGGCATATGCTACTCACCATAATTTTAAGCTGTATCAAATGGACGTCAAAAGCGCCTTCTTAAACGGCACAATCAAGGAGGAAGTTTATGTGGAGCAGCCACCAGGATTTGAAGACCCGAAGTATCCAAACCATGTCTACAAACTGCGTAAGGCTCTCTATGGCCTCAAACAAGCTCCTCGAGCTTGGTATGAGTGCCTTAGAGATTTTTTAATTTAGAATGGATTCAAAATTGGTAAAGCTGACTATACAGTTTTCACTAAACATTGTGATGATCATTTATTTGTGTGTCAAATTTACTTTGATGATATTATCTTTGGATCAACTAACAAATCCTTCTGTGAAGAGTTTAGCAAAATTATGACAGATAGGTTTGAGATGTCAATGATGGGCGAATTAAAGTTCTTCTTGGGATTCCAAGGCAAGCAACTAAGAGAAGGTACATTTATAAGCCAAACAAGATATACACAAGACATTCTCAAGAAATTCAATATGGACAAAGCCAAGCCCATCAAGACACCCATGGCCACAAATGGATATCTCGACCTCGATGAAGACGGTCCAAATGTAGATAAAAAGGTATATCGGTCCATGATTGGCTCTTTACTTTATTTATGTGCATCTAGGCCAGATATTATGCTTAGTGTTTGCATGTGTGCAAGGTTTCAAGCTGCACCTAAAGAGTGTCATTTAGTTGCTGTAAAAAGAATCCTAAGGTACCTTGTGCACACACCCACCTTGGGCCTTTGGTATCCCAAAGGATCCAAATTTAACCTGATAGGATATTCTGATGCCGACTATGCAGAATGCAAAGTCGATAGAAAGAGCACGTCAGGGACTTGTCAGTTTCTTGGTAGGTCCCTGGTATCTTGGTCATCTAAAAAGCAAAACTCCATTGCCCTGTCAATAGCAGAAGCAGAATATATTGCAGCCGGTAGCTATTGCGCCCAATTACTTTGGATGCGGCAAACACTTAGGGACTATGGCTACAATCTTAGCAACATCCCACTTCTATGTGACAATGAAAGTGCTATAAAAATTGCACACAACCCAGTAGAGCACTCAAGAACTAAGCACATAGATATCCGTCATCATTTTCTTAGAGATCATTCATTAAAAGGTGACATTACTATTTCACATGTCAGAACTGAAAAACAACTTGCTCACTTTTTTACCAAACCATTGGATGAGAAAAGGTTTTTGTGAACTTGGGAATGAACTTAATATTCTTGACTCTCGAAATGTGGCTTGAAATGTTGCACATCTGGTTGATACTTCAAATGTTGCATTTTATTGCTAAAACTGCCCTTCACCTCTTTTTCTCCTAAGAAAACTACTTTTAATGAAGAAATCTTGAAATTTATGACCATGTTTTTGTGTGGATTGCTTTCTGGTCATAAACACCAAGATTATTTGCAAAACTTGTCCTTGGATCACTATTAGTTATCTTCAAATACTTAGGTTGTCAAGGATCACCGGACTAGTCAGGTTTGCCACCGGACTAGTCCGGATAATCCCTCTTCCTAGGGTTTTCAGGGACACTGGACTAGTCCGCCCCAAGACCGGACTAGTCCGGTGGTGAAGATGAGGACCGGACTGAAACAGAGGAAGAGAGTGGCGATGAGTGATTTCCCTCATTTTTTCCCTTTTTGGTGCCTTGATGCCAAAGGGGGAGAGATTGAGACTAGGAGAGATTAAGACTACTAGTTTAAGTGTAGTTGGTGTCTTTATGTTTTTGTGATCAAGGAAATGTGTACTTAATTTTAAAACCTTGTAATGCCTATTCCCTCTCTTATGTGTGATGCTTACTGTTGCTTGGATGATTATCTTTATACTCATTGTTGATTATCTTTACTACATCACACCCTGTTGATCACACACTTGTTAGGCACCCCACCATAAGGTGTGTGCATATGTGAGAAGCTTTTTGTGGACTTATCATTATTCTCATATGTGGACACCTTATGAAAATCAAGATTTTACTCTCAATTGTGATATCTCAAATGGTTGTCATCAATCACCAAAAAGGGGGAGATTGTAAGTGCATCTAGGATATCCCTTGTGGGTTTTGGCTAATTGATGACAAACATATGAGATCCTAATGAAACTACTGAGATGATTGCAGGACAAACAAGTGAGACATATCGGTGCACACAAAAAGGTGAAAAATGAAGTGTTGTTCAAAGAGAGATACTTTGATGAAGCTCGGAAGACCAAAATAGAATTGAATGTATAGGGAGTGTATGAAAGACACACTCCAAGAGCTCACAACTTTGCGCGAGGATAAGGGATTAAAATTAACATAACTTTCACAAAGCACCGGACTAGTCCGATAATGGACCGGACTAGTCCGTTCACCTTTCTGGAATCACACTCACAAGGAGACCGGACTAGTCCGTGCATTCACCAGACTAGTCCGTTGATGTTTCTGGAGTCTCTCATACTGAGGGACCGGACTAGTCCGATCATGGACCGGACTAGTCCGTTGAACTTTCTGTAGACTCCCTTTTGTGGAGATCGGACTAGTCCGCGGACTAGTCCGATGAACTTTCTGGAGTCATCTTTACACAGTACCGGACTAGTCCGAGGTTGGACCGGACTAGTCCGGCAGACTTTCTGGACCTCAAAACATGTTGAGACCGGACAAGTACGGACTTGCACCGGACTAGTCCGGTGTTAGGGTTTTTCAACGGCTAGCTTTTGGAAACCCTATAAATAGATGATCCACAACTTTCCCATGAGAAGACACGTCGAATATTGAAAAAGGAGCAAACCCTAGCGCCGCCACTCAGTCCCAAGAGCCCAAAACACATCTCCCCACACATCTAAAGTTCAAAAAGAGTGAAATCAATTGAACACTTGGATTCGGGATTGGGAGATCATCGTTCTTTCATCGCGAGCTCTTGGGGTTTGATCTTTCTACACTCATACTCTGCATTGTAATACTTTTGAGTGTATTTGATCACTTGTTCATTGTAATTTTCATGGGAGCCCTCAACGTGTGAGGTTACCCCACAAACTTGGTGATTACGCGTGATAGTGGAGTCAAGTCGGCCTTCGTGGTGACTTGAGGAGGAAAAGGGTTGGAGACCCGGCTCTGTGTGAGCTTCCTCAACGAGGACGTAGATCTCGTTGTGAGATCGAACCTCGGGAAATATCCTTGTGTCTTGTGTCTCATTTACTTTAAATTTTGTTCATTAGATCGCTTAAGTGCTAAACATTAACTTAAGGCAATTTGAAGTTACACCTGCATTCTTAGATTAATTTCAAGTATAAATATCAGTTGTTCTTAATTCCGCTGCTAAAGAAATTTAATTTCTCAATTAACACCTGATCAACACACATACTTCTTGCACACCGGACTAGTCCGCCCACGCAACCAGACTAGTCCGGCCAACCAAGTTTTTGACTATTCTATTAAGTGTGCAGGAAATTCAAAAGGCCTATTCACCCCCCCCCCCCTCTAGGCCACATTCAACACCAGACGTACGTCGCGCCTCCACCGCACCAGGCGTACGTCGCGCCTCCTCCACAGGCGTATGCAACACCGCCCCAGCATCAGGTGTACGCAGGCCCGCCTGCTCACCCAGGGTATGCGCTGCCGCCGCCGGCACCAGTCAGCCCTAGCCAAGGGTGTGCAGCGCTAGTGCCTCACCTCTGTTTCGTGGTTTGGCCACGAAAGTTCCGGCCACACATGCCGGAGAAGTACGACGGGAGTGTCAACCCGAGCGAGTTCCTGCAGATCTACACCACTGCGATATTAGCAGCAGGAGGCGACGAGGCCATTATGGCTAACTACTTCCCCGTCGTCTTGACTGGCCCAGCACGATCATGGCTCATGAACCTGCCCCAGGGGTCCATAACCTCCTGGGATGAGTTGTGCCGACAGTTCGTGGCTAACTTCGGCAGTTCCTATAAGCGCCCTGGCACCGAGCTTGACCTCCACGCCGTTAGGCAGCGCGCTGCAGAGTCGCTGCGATCGTTCATCCAGCGGTTCTCCCAGGTACAGAACACCATCCCTCATGTTGCTAGCGCATCGGTTATCATCGCGTTCATACAAGGTGTGAGGGACAAGAAGATGCTCGAGAAGCTAGCCACGCACGAGGTGCGTGATGTCTCCGAGCTGTTCTCCCGGGCAGACAGATGTGCTAGGGCAGCTGAGTGGCGCAACTGGCACTCCCAGCCATCCTTAGAAGCAAGGGAAGCCACCCCGACTGAGGAAGGAGCCTCTGCGAGGAGCAGCGGCAAGAAGAAGAAGAAGGGCAGCGGCAAGAACAGGCCAAAGCCCAGAGCCCAGGCAATGGCGGCTGCGGCGCCCAGCGGAGCCCGAGCGTCGCGCCGAGACAAGCGCCCTAGGCAGTCGCCTGATCCCGAGGAGCCTGACTTCAAGTGCCCGGTGCACCGTACAAATAGCCATAGTGCTAGCGAGTGCCGGGAAGTGAAGAGATTCGCGGAACGATTCCGCGAACAGAAACAGAGGCAGCAGCGCCAGGAGGGTGCACCCCCCCCCCCCCCCCCCCGCCAGAGGGAGGGCAAGCAGAAGGCTGATCCTGAGAAGGAGGATGACAGCGAGATGGGGTTCCAGGAACCCCAGCGGGCGGTCAAGGCCGTCTTCAAGGGTGGCGACTCCGACTGCAGCAGTGATAAGGAGCGCCGCAAGACCCTCCATGTCATCTACGGGGGAGCCACCGACCCCACGTCCCGAAACGCGGTGAAAACCCTGCATCGGGCAGTGGCTGCAGTGGCCCCCGCCCCAAGTCCGGCTCCCCACCACAAGTGGATGAGCACGTCGATCAGCTTCGACGCTTCTGACTGCCCGAAGAACATGGCAGGGGCAGGAGTGCTCCCGCTACTGGTGTCCCCGACCATCGCCAACGTGAAGGCCTTTCACGTGTTGATAGATGGAGGGGCGGGCCTCAACCTCATCTCCACGGCGGCTTTCCGGAAGCTGCAGCTGCTGATGTCCCAGCTCACACCCTCGAGCCCGTTCTCGGGTGTTGGACCTGGGCAAATCCTCCCGTATGGTAACATACACCTCTCGGTGACCTTTGGAACCCCGGAGAACTACCGTACGGAGAGCGTTTTATTCGACGTGGCAGACGTCGACCTCCCCTTCAACGCAATCATCGCGAGGCCAGCCCTCTACAGGTTCATGGCTGTAGCCCACTACGGCTACCTCGTCCTGAAGATGCCAACGCCTTCCGGTGTCCTCAGGATCAGAGGGGACCGCTCAGCCGCAATGTAAGCCTTGGAGCAGCTCCAAGCACTTGTAGCGGAGAGGGCTCCGGCCCCAGGAGACTCGAAGGAGAGTCGGCCAGAGCAAGGCCCAGTGCAGCGAGCCTCCACTGCTGCACCTCGTGTGCAACCTGCGAACGATGACGACGTCCCTGTGAAGGTCGTCAGGATTGGCTCCGAGGCTGCCCAGACAACCCGTATCGCGGGGAACCTGGAGAGCAAATAGGAATGCGCGCTCATCACCTTCCTCCGGGACAACAACGATGTGTTTGCAAGGCAACCATCACAAATGCCCGGGATCCCCAGGGAGGTGATTGAGCACCATCTGAAGATTTACCCCGACGCCCGACCGATACAGCAGAAGCCCAGGAAACAGTCCATCGAGCGGCAGAACTTCATCCGTGAAGAAATCAAGAAGCTGCTCGATGCTGGTTTCATCCGGGAGGTTCACCACCCACGGTGGTTGGCCAACCCTGTTGTCGTTCCCAAGGCTGGCAGGAAGCTCCGGATGTGCATCGACTACACCAATCTCAATAAGTCATGTCCCAAGGATCCATTCCCTCTTCCTAGGATAGATCAAATAGTAGACTCAACATCAGGCTGTGACCTTCTGTGTTTCCTAGATGCGTATTCCGGTTTTCACCAAATACCCATGTCTAGGGAAGATGAGGAACACACTGCTTTCATAACAGTAGACGGCCTGTATTGTTATGTCTCCATGCCTTATGGTCTAAAGAATGCTCTCCCCACCTTTGTACGTGTAATGCATAAGACATTCGGGGACCTCATTAGAGATCTGGTAGAGGTGTATGTCAACGACATCGTGGTAAAAATCAGGGACAGCACATCCCTATTTGACAACCTAGCCAGAGTCTTCAGCAAGCTGCGCACGACACGCACGATGTTGAACCCCGACAAGTGTGTCTTTGGGGTCTCTGCAGGGAAGCTCCTTGGTTTCTTGGTATCGCACCGAGGAATCGAAGGTAACCCAGAGAAGATAAAGGTGATAGAGCTGATGCGGCCGCCGGCCTGCATCAAGGACGTACAGAAGCTTGCAGAATGTTTGGCAGCCCTCAGTCGGTTCATCTCAAGACTGGCTGAGCGAGCCCTGCCCTTCTTCAAGATTTTGCGGAAGTCAGGCCCCTTTGAGTGGACTGAGGAAGCTGAAGCGGCCTTCCTGGAGCTCAAGAAACACCTGACGACGCTACCCATTATGGTGGCGCCAGAACCCGGCGAACCCTCCTGTTGTACATCACCGCAACAACGGAAGTGGTCAGCATGGTCTTGGTGTCAGAGCGGCCGGAGCTACTACCGCAACAAGCACCAGAAGGAGCCCCAGAGGGGGAGGCCGAGCCTCAAGGCCCGAACCCAGAAGATTCCCCCCCCCCCCCCCACTGTGAGTTCAAGTGACCAAGTGCCTTACGGGTCCCAGCCCCTGGAGGCCCAGCTAGACCCTGCGAGCCACATTCCCCAGGAGGCAGACGCATTGCAAGGAGCCCTGGACCCCCCCAGGGAGGGTTCAGACCTCCCAACGACCAGTCTACTACGTCAGTGAGGTCCTCCATGAAGCAAAAACAAGATACTTGGAGGTACACAAACTGCTGTATGCAGTGCTCATAGCGTCGAGGAAGCTCCGACATTACTTCCAGGCTCACCGGGTTTCAGTGGTCACCTCCTTCCCACTGAAAACCATACTCCACAGCCCCTATTCGACTGGCAACATTGCCAAGTGGGCAGCGGAGCTGGCTGAGTTCGAGCTGGAGTTCTTACCTCGACATGCAGTCAAAAGCCAAGCACTGGCGGACTTCTTGGCCGAATGGACCCCATCACCAAGCAACCTGGGGGGGCCCGGACAACGGCGAAACGGTGTCGAAGGCTCCAGTTTTCACCGAGACCCCCTGGACGCTCTACTTCGACGGTTCCTCGCGGAAGTAGGGGGACGGCGCTGGGGTCCTGCTTCTCACCCCAAGTGGGGAGCAGTTCAAGTACATGGTGCGCCTCGACTTCAAGGCGACAAACAACATGGCGGAGTATGAAGCCCTAATCTTTGGGCTGAAGACTGCCCTGACCCTCAATGTCCGACAGCTTCTGGCTAAAGGTGATTCTCAACTGATCATCAAGCAAGCCAGAGGAGAGTGCAGCTGCAACGACCCTCAATTAGCAGCATACCTGCTGCACGTCCGGAAGCTGGAAAAGGACTTTGAAGTCTTGGACTTGTGCCATGTACCCCGAGTCGACAACTCAGTCGCAGACGACCTGTCAACAAAGGCCTCCACAGGGGCCCCAGTGCCCCAAGGAGTCTTTGCAAGGACATTATCGCGACCAACCGCCCGAGCAGCCGAGCCGGGCGAAGGGGGCGAGCCCAGCACCTCGAAGCTGGCAGTCCCGGCGACCCTGCTACCATGGAGTCTGCCAAGGATCGTATTCGCCACCGAGGGCTCCGAGCTACCGGGCGCCCAAGATCCAGAAGCTCAAGCAAGTCCCGATGCATGGATCTCGGAGGTTCAGGACTACTTGAAGGACAATATCCTTCCTGAAGAACATGCCCTGGCAGAAAGGATTGTTCGCATGGCTAAAAGGTACACGCTGGCGGAAGGGGATCTCTACTGGCGTGGCGTCAACGACATCCTACTGCGATGCATTACCCGGGAGGAGGGCTGCGACCTGCTCGCAGAGATCCATGGAGGCGAGTGCGGGAACCACGCGTCCTCCCGCGCGCTGGTTGGTAAAGCCTTTCGGCATGGCTTTTACTGGCGGACAACACTCCAGGATGCCGCCGAGATGGTAAAGAGATGCAAGGCGTGCCAGTTCCATGCCAAGCAGATCCACACACCAGCTCAGGCGCTGCAGATGATCCCTCCCTCATGGCCATTCGTTGTATGGGGGTTGGACATCCTGGGACCCTTTCCTAGAGCCGTTGGAGGATTCCGGCATCTCTACGTCGCCGTAGATAAGTTCACCAAGTTGCCGGAGGCCGCCCCAATTGTCACCATCAACAAGCAGTGAGCAGTAAAGTTCATTAAGTCAATCGTCTGCCGGTTCGGGGTCCCGAACAGAATCATCACTGATAACGGGACCGATTTCATAAGTGCAGCGTTCCAAGAATACTGCAAGGACCTGGGGATCCAAGTCTGCTATGCATCTGTTGCTCATCCAGAGAGCAATGGGCTAGTCGAGAGAGCCAATGTAGACATCCTCAAGGGCCTCAAGACTCGCACATTCTCACACCTTGAGAAACATGGTGCAAATTGGGTGGATGAGCTTCCGTGTGCGCTGTGGGCTAGCCGGACATCAACCAGCCGGGCCATGGGGGAAACACCTTTCTTCTTGGTGTACGGGGCAGAGGCCGTCCTCCTTCAGAAATTACCATGGGCTCCCCCCGTGCCCGGAGGTACGACGAAGCCGCGCAGGACTAGCTCTGGCGTGAAGACCTGGACCTCGTCGACGAGGGACGAGTGCGAGCGGCTCTCCAAAATGCACAGTACAGGCAGGCGCTCCGGCACTACCATCAGAGGACCGTGCGGAGTAGGGAGCTAAAGGTAGACGACCTGGTGTTGCACCACATACTCTCCCGGGAAGGGTCTAACAAACTCTCCCCCAGCTGGGAGGGTCCATTCCAGGTAACAGAGGTTTGCCGCCCAGGATGCGTTCGCCTAGCTACGGAGGATGGACAGCGATTACCCAACCCATGGAACATCGAGCACCTCCGTAAGTTCTACCCCTAGACCAGGGTCGGGGCAATGCTATTTCATTGTAAAGGTTACACATTATCTCAAGACAGCACTTAGGATAGGGGGATGGGGCTCCGAGTGCACATTCCGCTTAGCCTGGTCCAGAACCCTAAGTAGGTGCACTCAGCTCCATCTAACACCCAGGTCGGGTTATTCCCCTTGTAAAGTCTGCTTCATCATATGAGAAGCCACAATGAAAGAATGTTGACCTGCCTGGTATAGGGTCTGTCAATTCAGAAATTATCTTAAATTTTTATGATGTTGTTGTAAGCCCGCCATAGCTCGTGATCTATCATGAGCGCTGTCGTTTTTCCCCTGCTCTAGCAATAGTCGGAGCCTTGCTGACTGGACTGCAGGTGGGGTTGCTTGAGGTACCTGCAATGCGCCTGGGGCCTCGGACGTTCCAATACTCGGGGGCCTGTGTCTCCAGATGGTCTCCCCCAGAAAAGGCTTACGCCGAGCGGGAGGTCCAGGGCCACAGCCTGCTTAGCCTGGTCCCGTACCCTAAGCCTGTGCGCTCTGCCTCCCCAGCGCTACAACCGAGTACTAGGGGCCAGATGGACCACCCTTGGGTAGTAGGGACGACGAGTCCGTGGTGCAGGAGCACTGAATTACCCAAGCCCCACGAGTCAGCCCAAGATCGTAAGTCAAGCGACACTACAAAAAGAGCAGGGGTAAAGTGACCAGCGGACAGAATTACTACTCTTTTTTTATCTATGTACAAGTCTTTGAGGAAGTTGTTCCAGCAAACACCGTCGGAGTACTCGTGAAGATGGCGGGCACCGCCGGCCTGAAGCTCCGGCGGCACCCCCAAGGGGCCCGCTGTCGACCTCTCGCGGAAGATGGCAGGCACCGCCGGCCTGAAGCTCCGGCGGCACCCCCAGGGGGCCCGCTGTCGACCTCTCGCTGAAGATGGCGGGCACCGCCGGCCTGAAGCTCCGACGGCACCCCCAGGGGGCCCGCTGTCGACCTCTCGCTGAAGATGGCGGGAACCACCGGCCTGAAGCTCCGGCGGCACCCCTGGGGGGCCCGCTGTCAACCTCTCGCTGAATATGGCAGGCACCACCGGCCTGAAGCTCCGGCGGCACCCCCAGGGGGGCCGCTGTCGACATACCTGCATACTCAGCTACGGCAATGCTGCATACGAATCCTAGGCTCCTCCTGCACAGATCCGCCCTAAACCCTAAGTGTATGACAGGAGTGCCCATAACAACTGGCCACGCTTGTCAGGGGGCCATACTTTGGGGGACGGCAGGTCCTGGAAGCTAAGGAACAACAAGCAGCTGGAAGACATTGCTGGAAATAAAAGCAAGCTGAGTATAAAAGGGCACCATAGACATATTTTTTATCGCACAAATAAAGAGTTTGTCATCACAGTCAGCCAAAAGACAAAATACAGAAAGACAAAAACATAAACAGACGCCCGGGGAGCCCTTAGCCGCTCTGATGGAACCTTGAGGCGATGAGTGCCACCGCATCCGAAACTTCAGACTTGGCGGCCTCTTCCCTCTCGGCGATGGGCCCCTCGAGGACCGGCTGCAGGGAGACGTCGGGGTACCAGCTCTGGTAGCAAGACAGGATGTGCGTCGCCACCTCCTTCACCAGCATCCATCCCTCGACCTCCAGCTGGTTGTCAAGGATGGCCCCCAGCGAGCGCATCCTCGAGCTGGTGGAGTCGAGCGCCGGGAACACCTGACTCACCTCCTGCACCGGCTCCCCCACGCGCGCCGGGCTAAAGCCGAGCGGCACCAGAGCCGAGTCGGCACCGCCAAGGAACTCCCAGACCTTCCGGGCCTCGGCGGATCGTGCCGCCCAGAGCTCCTCCACCTCCTGCTGGGTCGCCGCCAGTGCCCGGGGGCCGCTGTCTAGGAACCGCTTCTCCTTGGCCGCCAGGGCCCTCTCTCGCTCGCCGACCCCCGCCTCGCGGCGGTCCAAGTCACCCTCCTTGAGGGCGATGTTGAACTCGCGGTCCAGGAGGGCCTGGCGCTCGACCGACTGGGCCTACTGCACCTCGGACACGGCGGCTTCCCGGCGGTCCAACTCGGCGGCGCTCGACGGACTGGGCCTGCTGGAGGATGAGCCCGCGGTAGGTCGCCTCCACTTCGGCCTGCTTCGCCGCCAGCTCCTGCCCCCGTTCGGCTAGAGCAGCCTCCCGGAGGGACAGCAGGTGCTGAAGGTCCTCGCAGGCCTGGAGGCGGGACCTGGCCTCGGCGTCAGCCTTCAGCTTCTGGGTGACGGCGTCCAGCTGGGTGATGAGGTTGCGCTCCTGCTCAAGGATCTTCATCTCCTCCTGAACGACCGCCTCCCGCTGTGTAGCTCGGCTCTTCGCCAGCCGGGTCCGGGCCTCCAGGGTCCTCGCCCATTCCCGGAGCCGGTCATCCTCGTCCTCGAGCCGCCCTTCCTCCTGGGCAAGGGCCGCCTAGGCCTGCCGGAAGCCGGAGCAGGCCACGGCCATAGCCTCGGACGGGGGGAGAGGCTCCGCCGTAGCAGCGGGCCCCTGCCTCCCCACTTCCTCAATATCATCCTCCATTTGGAGGACCACTGGGGAGGCGGGGACCAGGGCCCCCTCCCGGATGGCAGCACCTGGGATAGTGGCGCCAGCCGACGTAGCAGCGTCGGAGGGCGCGGCAGCATCAGTCGGCATGAAGTAGCCGGTGGACGCGGAGTCGTTGGCGGGCGCGGCGGCGGTTGTCGGCGCGCGCGGCTGGGCTTCAGCAACCGCTGCGGGGACCTCGGGCACGGAGGCCCGAGGTACCCCGGCGGCAGCAGCCTGGTGCACCGGAGCAGGGCCCGAGGCAGCAGACGATCCCCGCGAGCCAGCTGGAGCGGCAGACCCCCCAGCAGAAGTGCCCGCGGGTGGTGGAGTAGTTGTGGTGGCGCTGAAACCAAGCAAACTCAGACCATAAGAGATTGACAAGGTAGGCGCACAACAAAAAACACCCAAGGTAAAATCTGAGCAAGCTTACCGGGGGACACTGAAGTTCCACCGCTTCCCGAAAGGGTTGGGGGGGTTCGGACCCCCCGAACCCGTGACGGGGGCCCCTGAGTGTGATGGGGGACCCTGTGGGGATGGTGTCGGCGGCACCCCCGAGGTCTGGCTCCCCTCCGAACGGAGAGGAAACGGTGGGGTCTCGTCGGCGTTGAGGAGCCTCCCCCTCTTGCGTGTGGAGGACTCGGGTGGCAAGCTGGTGCCATCGGCGCCCCCTGGCGACGAGCGCGGCAGGGCTCCGGAGTCCTGACGAGGGGCAGAAGGGGCCGGCGGCGGTGACCGGGCGCGCTTTTTGGGGGACAGGTCCAGCACCGGAACTGGCACCTTCCCCTTCCCCTTGTCGCCAGGGGCGACGATGCCACCCCATGGATGGTGCTAGGGGCCGCTCGAGGAGTCATCGCTGTAAGAACCAACATCGCTTAAGGGAGCCTCGCCTCCCTCAGCGTCGTCAGCAATGTTAACCCCCCGGAACGGGTCCCCGATCTGGCGACGCGCTAGCCCGGACTCGTCAAGGGTCGGCATCGTCTTCAGCAGCTGCCTCCTCAACTCGGAGTCCGAGCACAAGGGGCGGCAGGACGACGGAAGAGCAAGTGCCTCAGCGGAGATGTCGTCGGGGCAGACCCGGGTCAGCATGTCGAGCAGCTGCTGTTCGCCCAGGTTGGAGCGGGGCCGGTCTCGAGCTGGGTGCAGTCCGACAGGCCGGTGAACATCGACGCCGGGCGGGTGCGGTGCTGAAGCGGAGCTATGCGGCAGGACATGAAGTCCCTCAACACCATGGCAGATGACAACCCGTGCTCCACCAACATCTGGATCCTCTCCAGCACCAGGTTGAACGCCTCCTCCAGCTCTGGGCGCTCCTCCCAGAATGATCGCTCGGAGCAGGGGATCCCGGTGGGGAGGCACATCCGGTCGTGGGCCTCAACCTTGGCGATCATCCAATCTTCGCGCCACAGCTCCCACCATGCGGAGTTGAAGGAAGCAATGTACCTCGTGGGGACCTTTGTCCAGCGCTGGAAGTAGTAGGTGCCGAGGTGCTCCTTCGAACTCCTGTTAGTGGCCCTCAGTACAAAAAAGTATCGGAAGAGCTTTACCGACGACATCACCCCCACGAACATCTCGTAGAGGTGAGCGAAGACCGCCAGCATGGCGATCAAGTTCGACGCGAGGTGGTGGAGTTGGAGGCCAAAGGTCTCCAGGAGCATGACCAGGAAGGCAGATACTGGCGGGACGAAGCCGACCAGCACGTACGACGAGAAGAGGACCATCTCCCCGGCGGAGAGGCTCAGCGGGAGCCTCCCAGGACGGAGCCACGACTCCCGCTCAAGAGTATGCCAGCCGAGAAGCCGGCGCATGGGGGCCAGGTCGGCGGGCCTGGACAGCCTGGACTTGGGCAAGATGCTCGCCATGAGGGCTGAGGTTGGAAGCTCTAGACGGGGAGACTGGGAACTAGAGTGCAAGAACTGGGCTTGAGACAAAAGCACGAGCGCAGGGATGCAGAGGCGGGAGAAAGGACCCTCAGGGGGAAAGTTCTCTTTTTATGCACCCCTGCAGGCCAACAGGCGCAAAAGTGCAGATCGCCGCAGCCTCAGTAGAAGGATAATAAACCCGTATGGACAATGACATGAGGGCCCGGGTCGCTCCACAAAGAAGGTGAGCCAGGCACCTAGCTATGCGGGATGTAACTCGGCGGTTTCCGAAAGGGCAAAAGCAGCGGAAGTGCAGGAGCCACCTTGGGAACCACCGCAGTTAAAGCACGATTGAAGGCAGGAGTCACGTCGCGCGGCGCCTGTTCAACGCCTTCGCTTACCAGAAGGAGACACGTCGCCTCAACAGCAGGGGCGTGTCGCCTGGGGAACTGCCTCGAAGTGGAATCAGAAGAGTTGCGCGGGAAGAGAAGGGGAAAGACCCCACCTGCAGTATCGACGATTCTCCTGAGGTGGGCTCGGGGGCCACTGTCGGTACCCTGCAGACCGGGTACCCCCGTGCACAGGAGAAAACCGCTAAGGACTCCGCCTCTGCCGAAGAGGCCGACTCCGAGGCTGCCACGTTGAGGAGGGAAGGACCAGCTCCTACCACCCCGTCGGGGGAGGCTCCCAAGCTGCCACGTGGACGGCAGGACCGGACCAACGCCTCCCCGCAGAGGTGGGCTCCGGAGCCATCACGTGGCCAATCGGGGTCTCAGGGCCAAGCCCGCACCCTCGCAGGGAAAGGCACCAGAGCTACCACGTGGCCTGCAAGGCCGAGCCCCCACCCCTCCATAGGGGTGGGCTCCGAATGCACCACGTGGCCTGTTCTGTCAAGTGCTATGCTTCCCGCAGAGACAGGCTCCGGCGCAACCACGTGGCGGACGGCCAACTCAGTGCGGTAGGAAGCCGCAGTAAAGGAACGCGTGCGCTGCTTAGACAAGCATTAAGTACGCGCGCCTTCCCCAGGCAGGCTAAGTCGCGCTTGCAAAAGTCAAGGCTCCAGTGTCCTGTCTTGTCCAAGTAGCCGGTACAGACCCGCGCTGCAAGACGGACGAATGGGCCGCAAGGACAAGACGAACAAGACGTGCACCACCATCATCACCAACTATGTGTAGCCCTGGCGCACGACGCGGCGGGAAGGTGCATTGACATCCCTGACAAAGGAAAGTAGATAGCAATTAATCCTAGATCTTGTATAGGATTTGGCACTCCCTAGGACCACCTGTCAGGTACTGGGACCCACCTTGTGACTGCAAAGTCCTTGAGCTATAAAAGGGCTCTGCAGACGGCCTTCACGGGGGGGACGAAAAATTAGACCAAGGCTCATACACACTCAAGCAAGGCAATACACAAACACTCCCGTGGACGTAGGGTATTACGCTCCAGCGGCCGGAACCACGTAAATACCCTGTGTTAATCATCCTACAGTGCTTGATCTCCTGGGACTAGCCCTCGTGAATCCAAAGAACCTCCGCGGGCTGCACTCTAAGCAGGTCCGGGGGAAGTGTCGTTTACGACCTTCGACATAGCTATTTGAGATCTAGTGGTTACTCACTTAGCAATGTCTCCAATGATGTTGTTGACTGGATGATCTCTTTGTATACTCTGATGTACTCTTGGGTGAGGAACTTGTGAAGTTGCTTGCACTTCATTTTCTTCATTGTCAATGTCTCCTCCTAGATCATTGCTTCCTTGATTATATTGATCTTCTTGATCTTCCTGATTTTGATCTTGTACATAAGCTCACCCTTAATCATTGCTTTCCTGTTAAGGTTCATCATGAGCACTTGAGTCTTGTGGTTGCTCTTGAGGTCGAATATCACCAAGTGCCATCCTCCTCAACGCTTGGCATGGGGCTTCTTCTTGATCTAGCACACACTTATCAACCTGCTCCACTTGTGAGCCGTTAGTTTCATCGAACACTACATCATGTGAAACTTCAACAAGACCAGAGACTTAGTTGAAGACACGATAGGCGTAGGCGTTAGAGTCATAACCAAGCAAGAACCCTTCATCGGATTTCAAAGCAAACTTTGAAGTCCTCGGTTTCTTGTTCAAGCTAAAACATTTACTTCCAAAAACTCTAAAATATGAAATATTTGGTCTATTACCGGTGAGAAGCTCATATGGCATTTTCTTCAAGAGTCGGTAAAGATACAACCGGTTTGTGGCGTGACAAGCGGTGTTCACCGCTTCAGCCGAAAACCGGTCTGAAGTCTTGTATTCGTATAGCATTGTCCTTGACATTTCAATTAGCGTCCTGATTTTCCTTTCGGCCACCCCATTTTCTTGTGGGTAGTAGAGTGCCATAAATTCATGCTTTATTCCATCTTCTTCTAGGTACTCCTCAACTTGTGTATTCTTGAACTCCGTTCTATTGTCACTTCTAATGTTCTTCACAGCTGAGGAGATTTCATTTTGTGCTCTTTTCCGAAATTTCTTGAGGATTCTCTGAGTTTTTGATTTATCATACAAGAAAAACACCCAGGTAAATCTAGAAAAAATCATCAACAATAACCAATCCGTATTTGTTACCGCCGATGCTTATATAAGCAATTGGACCAAAGAGGTACATGTGAAGAAGTTACAACAGTCTTGAGGTTGTCATCACATTCTTGGCGAAGTGTGGTGCTCCAACTTGTTTTCCCGCCTGGCATGCACTGCACGGCCTGTCTTTCTAAAAAAATAACATCTTTTAAACCTCGGATGTGACCACCTTTTAGAAGTTTCTACAGATTTCACATCCCAACATGGGCTAGCTGTTTATGCCATAGCCATCCCATGTTAGTTTTAGCAACCAAGCAAGTGTTGATTTCAACTTTATCTTTGTTGAAGTCAACAAGATAAAGCTTTCCCTTGAACATTCCCTTGAATGCAAATGAGCCATCACTTCTTCTAAAAACAGTCACACCCTTATTAGGGAATAAACAATTATAACCTTTGTCGCATAGCTGAGATATGGACAAAAGATTATAATCTAGAGAATCGACATGTAAAACATTTGAAAGAGTATGTTGAGAAGAAATTTCAATTTTACCACTACCAAGGACCTTTCCATGGCTATTGTCTCCAAAGTATATTCCTTCACTTGGATACGTGTTGCGCTCATACTCCACGAACATACTCCTCTCTCCGGTCATGTGATTAGTGCATCCACTATCCAACACCCATTTCAATCCACTGGAGGTTAGGTCTGCAAAACAGAGTTATTTGTTGGGTTTAGGTACCCAAGCTTGCTTGGGTCCTTGCAGGTTAGTCACAAGAGTCTTGGGAACCAACACATAAGTTTTTGAGTTCTTGTGGCGTGGCCCTACATATTTATCAAAGGCATGTCCATATTTATTTTTCATGAGTACATAGGAAGCATCAAAAGTACAGAACAGTATTTGCAATTCAGATTCATTTGACGTTTCCTTAACAAAAGTAATTTGCTTCTTAACATGAACTTTGGTGGACATGTGTTTATTTTATGTAAACCCAATACCATCTTTGACGTTAGGAGGTCTACTGACCATATATGCACTACGTGCATATTTGATCTTTTCCTTGTCAAAGATGCCACTTTGGGATGGATGTTTAGCATGTGAAGCAGAAGAATCATGTTTAACAATATTTTTCTTACTACAGCATGTGCAAGTTACAGTTGTTGTCAAATTTACACCTTTGGAAGGTGAGATCTTGGAGGAGGAGGGGTCACTTTGCTTGAGTGACTCAACTTGCACTTCAAGGATCCTGTTAACTTCTGACAAGTTAGCAAGTGAAAGTGCATCTAGGCATCCCTTGTGGGTTTTGGTTGATTTATGACAAAAAAATGATATCCTAACTAAATTCTTAAGATGAGCGCATGTCTTAAAAGAAATTATGAAGAAAGCACAAAAAGACAGGAGAATGAGTATCTATATGAAAAAAAGATCAAGAGCTAAATAGATTAGATCATTGTGTATGGAGTGTGTTGGAGAAACACACCCCAAGAGCTCAATCACAAGAAAACTCACTCACGGCACTAATTTATACAGGTCCAGACTAGTTCGATAATATCCAAACTAGTCCGATAACCCCTCTGTTCAAAATCGGACAAGTCCTCCCAGTGTGGCCTTGTCTGCACAGTCCGAGTCTACACAAACCGGACTAGTCCGATATCACCACAGACTAGTCCGATATCTTTCTGACTAAAATCGGACTAATCCTCCCCAGTGTGGACTAGTCCTCTATACTTCACAGATTTGCACGAAATGAGACAAGTCCGAAATCACCACGTACTAGTCCGATAACCTCTATGACTAAAATCGGACAAGTCCTCAAAATGCGGACTTGTCCCAATTCACTAAGGAGATCATCACAGCCGGACTTGTCCAAAAATAATCGGACTAGTCCGAACTTTTCCAGAGCCTAAATCGGACTAGTCTGCTTTAAGTCGGACAAGTCCGATCTTCCTGTGAACTTAGGGTCTCCTGCACGCTGCACACCAGACTAGTCTGGACTCCACCATAGACTAGTTCGGACCCTCGAAACCCTAATGGTAACTTTTGGAAACACCATATAAATAGATGTGCATGACCCTACTTTCAACACTCTCGACTCCCAGCGCCGTCACACCCTCCAAGAGCATAGAAAACACATCTCTCCACGCAATCCAATGCAAGAAAGATCAAATCCTTGAGGATTCATCTTGGATGAAAGGAGAGACACGATTCACACATTTGATCTCTTGGGTTTTATCTCTAACACACTCCTGTTGTTTCATTGTTAATCTTAAGAGTGTGTTCTTGGTGGTGTTTGCTTTGTAATCTTGGGGAGCCCTCAACTTGTGAGAAGGGCCCTTGAACTTGGTGATTTACCCTTGTGATAGTGAAATAGAATTGGCCTTCGTGGCAATTCGACGAGGTTAGGGTTGGTGAAGACTCGATCCTTTTGTGGGCTCGGTAGCATGGACGTAGGTTGCCTTTGTGGGAACCAAACCACGGGATAAAAATCTTCTGTCTTCACTTTGTGCATTTTGTTCTTACTTTTGTTGATATCTAGGGTTTTACTTGATCTTGTCTATATTATGTTAAAACATTGAATATAAAGTTAACTTGTGCAACATCCAGTTTCATAGAAGCATTACACTATAATTACAAGTATATTTCAGCTGCATAGAGTCTAGGATTGAGATAATCGATCAAAATTGATCGATCTAGTCGGTACGCACCGGACTAGTCCGCACTCTACCAGACTAGTTCAATTTCCTGGTATTTGATGAAGTTGCTAATTGTTGTTGCAGGTTCCGATTAAAATTCAAAAAGGCCTATTCACCTCCCCCCCCCCCCCCCCCCCCCCGCTCTAGGCCACATTCAATTGGTATCAGAGCAGGTCTCTTCACAAGAGACTAATTGCTCGAAGATAACATGTCGGACATGAAGGATGTGCACAAGAGTCACAACCAAGAGAAGGTTGAAGACTAAAAAGCTCAAAAAATTGGAGAAGCTCCTCGATGCCATTCAGGACTTCGAGGATGACGATGAGGAGGCGCTTGAACTCAAGGCGCTCCTAAGGAAGAAAGCCCTCTCCAAAGGGAAAGTGAAGATCAAAGACAAGAAGAAGGGGAGTAGTCACACCGACTACTCCGGATATCCTTGCAACTACGATTGCTTAAATTCTAACAATAGCCATTATCTATCTATTCCTTTAGAAAAAGCCCCACACTTTGACGGGAATGATTACTCAATGTGGAGGCAAAACATAAAAATCCACTTAATCTCACTCAATCCCATCTTGTGGCATATTGTGTGTATAGGAATAGATATCCCGAACGATGATGAAGAGCTTACACCAAGCCAAGAGCAAGCAATTCATCAAAATGCTTAAGCTGCAGCAGTCATCACATCTTCGCTAAGTCGGGACGAGTTCACCAAGGTGGATGGACTCGAAATTGCAAAGGAAATCTAGGACACATTGCAAACTGCACATGAAGGCCATCATAATGTGCGAGAGGCGAAGATCAAAATGATTGAAGGCGAACTGGGAAGATTCACCATAGAAGAAGATGAGTCGCCAAAAGACATGTACAACCGGTTAAAGACTCTCATCAACAAGGTTCGCGCATACGGAAGTAAGAAGTGGAATTATCATGAGGTAGTGAAGCTCATCCTTAGAGCCTTCATGCCTCGCAATGTTACCCTATGCTCAATGATTAGATAAAGCCTCGGGTACAAGAAAATGACCCCAGACGAACTGCTTGGAAAAATCATCAACTTCGAGATGATGGAAAAACAAGGTAAGCATGTCAAGGAGATGGTCGACCTCACCTCGACAAAGAAGAAAGGGGTCGCCTTGAAGTCCAATTGCAAGCCTTTGTCAAAAGAAGCTCGAGAAGCTCAACAAGAAGAGGACAGCGATGACGAGAGCAGCAAAATTGATGAAGAGGACATGATCCTCTTCATGAAGAGATTCAAGAGAATGATGAAGAAAAGACAAGGTGGAAAATCAAGTGAGGGAAAACTCAAAGAAAAATCAAGACCGAAGATGAGGTGGGCGCGCTATAGTTGATTGCCCGTATGAGGAAAACAAGAAGAAGACTAAGGAAACAAAACCTCAACCCAAGAAATTCTTCAAGAAGAAGAAGCAAGCTGGACAAGCACACCTGGGAAAGGAGTGGGACTCAAATGATGAGTCCTCATCTGAAGAGGAAGAAGAGATGGCTAGCATAGCCATCGAGAAGACAACTAAGAAGTCCACCCTCTTACAAACTCTCGGCGCATGGAAGGGCAAGGACACTTGCCTCATGGCAAAGGAAGGTAAACTAAAGGTAACAACAAAATCTACCTCTTTGCGTTCTTTTGATAGTGATAGTGACAACTATACTGATGATGAGGATATGATAGTTGGCTTAGACAAGAAAATTGCTGCCAAAATGAAATTCTTGATGGATAAGCTTGTTGATAGGGAGGGGCTAATTGATCATCAAGAAGATATGATCATCCTCCAAAAGGAGGAGTATCTCAAGATCAATGAACTCCTTGAACTTAAAAAGGAGCAAAGCAAATCACTTGAACTTGAGTTAGCTTCAAGCAAGGAAGCTTGCTTGAAGTTAAGTGACTCAAATGCAATCATCAAAGAAGAACTTGTTAAATTAACCAAAGTTAACAAGATCCTTGAAGTGCAAGTTGAGTCACTCAAACAAAGTGACCCTTCATCCTCTTCAAGCTCGCCCTCTCAACCCCTTAAAACTTACACTAGCTTGAAAGACAAGTCAACCTCTACCAAGGACAAGCGACCTTCCCAATGTGGCATATTTGACAAGGAGAAGGTCAAATATGCATGTAGTGCATACTTGGCCACAAGACCTCCTAATGTCAAATATGGCATTGGGTATTCCTATGGTGAAAAGCAAAATGCTAGAAACCATAAGAATAACAAGGAGAGCATTGCCTTTGTGAAGGGAAAGTACTCTCAAGCTAGAAAGACCAATGATACTAATAAGTCCAAGATAGTTAACACATATAATAACCGGACTAGTCCGGTCCCTGCACGGACAAGTCTGGTCCTCCGGACAAGTCCGACTTTCCTGACTAGTTCTGTTCATGAATAATAACAACTATTGTTTAGAACTTTCGATGCATTATACATTCTTATGAAAAGTTTTGGTAAAGTTTATGCTCATTATATAGGGCCACGCCATGGGAACACCAAGTCTCATGTGTGGGTGCCCAAACCTCTCGTAACTAACCTCAAAGGACCCAAGCAATCTTGGGTACCTAAAACCAAGGCATAATTTGATTTTGGAGGCCTATTCCTCTGGTGGATCGAAATGGGTGATAGACAGTGGATGCACCAACCATATGACCATAGAAAGAATGATGTTCATTGAGTACAAAGAAAATGAGGATCCAAGCGAGGGCATCTATTTTGGATACAATAGTCAAGGAAGGGTGATCAGTACCGGTAAAATTGCAATATCATCTCAACATACTCTTTCTCACGTTTTACATGTTGATTCCTTAGATTATAACCTGCTGTCCATATCTCAATTATGTGACAAGGGTTATAATTGCTTGTTTACTAATGAGGGTGTGACCGTCTCTAGAAGGAGTGATGACTCGGTTGCATTCAAGGGTGTGTTGAAGGGAAAGCTTTATGTTGTTGACTTCAACAAAGATAAAGCCGAACATGACACATGCTTGATTGCAAAGACCAACATGGGTTGGCTGTGGCATTGACGGCTACCACATGTTGGTATGAGGAATCTTCAAAAATTCCTTAAGGGAAATCACATATGAGGTTTAAAGGATGTTGTTTTTGAGAAAGACAGGCCTTGTAGCGCGTGCCAAGCCGGGAAGCAAGTAGGAGCACCTCATCCCGCAAAGAACGTCATGACTACAACAAGACCGCTCGAGCTACTTCACATGGACCTATTCGATCCAATTGCTTACATAAGCATCGGTGGTAACAAATATGGCTTAGTAATTGTTGATGACTTTTTGTGCTTCACTTGGGTTTTCTTTTTGCATGATAAGGCAGAAACACAAGGAACCCTCAAGAAGTTTCTCAAGCGTGCCAAAAATGAGTTCTCATTGAAGATCAAGAACATACGAAGCAACAACGGCACGGAGTTCAAGAACACGCAAGTTGAGGAGTACCTAGACGAAGAAGGGATAAAGCATGAGTTTTCAGCACCTTATTCCCCTCAACAAAATGGAGTTGCCGAAAGGAAGAACCGAACCCTCATAGAGATGGCGAGAACAATGCTCGATGAATACAAGACCTCGGATCGGTTTTGGGCGGAAGTGATTAACACCGCTTGCCACACCATAAACCAACTCTATCTTCATCGACTACTCAAGAAGACGTCATATGATCTACTCACGGGTAAAAGGCCTAATATTTTGTATTTTCGAGTTTTTGGTTCTAAGTGCTATATTTTGAACAAGAAGCCTAGGACTTCAAAGTTCACTTCGAAGTCCGATGAAGGTTTCTTGCTTGGTTATGATTCGAACTCTTATGCCTATCGTGTCTTCAACAAGACCTCTGGACTTGTTGAAGTAGAACATGACGTAGTGTTCGATGAAACTAACAGCTCTCAAGAAGAGCAAGTTGATCCATGTGTGCTAGATAGAAAAGAAGCTCCATGTCAAGCATTGAGAAGAATGGCATTGGGCGATATTCGACCACAAGCGCCACCTCCAAATGCAAATGAAGAAGATGAACCACAAGTGGATGTAAACGATCAAGGGGGAGCTTTCACACAAGATCAACATCATGAAGACAAAGACGATCAACAAGTTAATGAGGGCAACCATCTTGGGGGAGTAGAAGATGATCATGACGACTAGAGACCACAAGTGCCACACCCAAGAGTACACCAATGTGTCCAAAGAGATCACCCCATCGACAACATAATCGGGGACATCGAAAAGGGAGTAACCACTAGATCCAGAATTGCTATTTTTTATGAACATTACTCTGTTGTATCCTTTTTGTAACCGTGCAGGATTGAGGATGCGTTGAAGGATCCGGATTGGGTGGTGGCGATGCAAAAAGAACTTAACAACTTCAAACGGAACGAAGTGTGGGAACTCATCGAAAGACCCAAATTTAACGTCGTCGGCACCAAATGGGTCTTCCGCAACAAACAAGACGAACACGGGGTGGTGACAAGGAACAAGGCACAACTTGTGGCCAAAGGATATTCACAAGTCGAAGGCTTGGATTTCGATGAAACCTTTGCTCCCGTAGCTAGGCTTGAATCTATTAGAATATTACTTTCATATGCTACTCACCATGATTTTAAGCTCTATCAAATGGATGTGAAAAGCGCCTTCCTCAATGGGCCAGTCAAGGAGGAGGTGTATGCGGAGCAACCCCCCGGATTTGAAGATGAAGAGTTCCCCGACCATGTCTTTAAATTGCGTAAGGCTCTCTACGGCCTCAAACAAGTTCCTAGAGCTTGGTATGAGTGTCTTAGAGATTTCATAATTGAAAATGGTTTTAAAATTGGCAAAGCTGATTATACATTATTCACAAAGCATTTTGATAATGATCTCTTTGTTTGCCAAATTTATATTGATGACATTATCTTTGGTTCAACTAACAAATCCCTTTTTGAAGAATTTAGTAAGATTATGACAGATAGGTTTGAAATGTCTATGATGGAGAGCTGAAATACTTCTTGGGATTCCAAGTGAGGCAACAAAAGGAAGGGACGTTCATAAGACAAACTAAGTATACTCAAGACATACTCAAGAAGTTTGGAATGGACAAGGCGAAGCCTATAAAGACTCCCATGGCAACAAATGGACACTTGGATCTCAATGAAGACGGACCAAGCGTCGATCAAAAGGTATATTGCTCCATGATTGGATCACTACTTTACTTATGTGCATCTAGGCCATACATTATGTCGAGTGTATGTTTGTGTGCAAGGTTTCAAGCCAACCCAAAAGAGTGTCATTTGACAGCCGTAAAAAGAATCTTGCGGTATTTAATTCATACAACCAACCTAGGCCTTTGGTATCCTAAAGGTTCCAAGTTCAATCTCATTGGATACTCCGATGCAGATTATGCCGGATGCAAAGCAGATAGAAAAAGTACCTCCAGTACATGCCAATTTCTAGGTAGATCCCTAGTTTTTTGGTCCTCCAAGAAACAAAACTCTATTGCCTTATCCACAGCCGAAGCGGAGTATGTTGTAGCCGGTAATTGTTGTGCACAACTCCTTGTGATGCGACAAACTCTAAGGGATTACAGTTACATTATGAGCCATATTCCACTCCTTTGTGATAATGAGAGTGTTATTAAGATTGCCCATAACTGATGAGTACATCACTTCTATAGATATAAACAACACTCCATTGAACATACAAGATGCAATTAATAGAGTTCATACACAACAATTAATTTCAGAGGTGAACTCATTCTTATATATTTCCTTATATGTTTTTGAGCATAGATTGCTACTTAATGATTTATTTGTGATTAGAATCCATGGAGAGGTTCAAGTAGTACTTGGAGGGAGTATTAGGGACGTGGAAGACCAGATAATTCGTTCAAAGAAGATGGAAACCGAACCAAACTCCAAATCGTATCCAACTCGGAGTCCAGGAGCAGTACGCACTAAAACGGATGCCCAGGACGCATACAAATTCCGTTTTGGACGTTATACATATGCATGGAAAGGGGAGAGGATAACCTTTCCAATGGCGCCGGTCCCATGTCAAAATTCCTTCGGAGTCGACGGGAATCGTCGAAACAAAATCAAGTACACAATCTGTCAGGGTGCTGCGCCACCGTATTGGGCCATTGGGCCTTGTATCAAGTCTATGTCCATTATTTTCGTGTCTTAGGGTTAGGTAACGACCATAAAACCCCCTTGGACTTCCTCCCACCTATATATACTCCATGGTAGCCGCCATAGACAATTAGGTTTTGCATAGATTAATAATATCGCTGTTCTACAGTTTGTGAAACCCCAACTTCGCGATTTCAGATCGTGTCTTCTACGTTCTTGCTTGTGTTCTCGGTTGCACTTGCAGGGATTAGCCTTCTTGGCGAGGTCAATCGTGTGAAGCACGGTCGATAACCAACGGAGCGGTGGTGTAGTGATTGCAGGGGTTGTTCGTGTTCTACTTGAGAGCCTCGGATCATCAACGTCGAGATCTCCACATCAATCGACTTATCCATTACCTTTCGGAAGATCGGGACTCACCTTATCCTATCAATTGGTATCAGATTTCCAGGTTGCCCGTTAGGTAATTCATCTATTCATTACATTAGTTTTGTTTTTCATACCAAGAGTCCACAAAAAAGCCACAAAAAACTTGCAGTTTAGTAGATATGTTCATTACTTTGTCCAAACCACCATTGAGCCTTTGCAACTTTCGTTTTCAGTTTGGTTTTGTTGAGTTGGTGTCCGTTGTTGAGTCATATTGCTGGTTTATAAAGTGTTTTTAGTCTTAGTTTGAATTTTGCATTGTGTTGATTCATCCTTTTGAATCACGTCATCACGTCCAGATTAGATTCATCTCTGTCCAGTTCAGTATATTCATCATCTCTAGCTCATACGAACTCGTATTTTAGTGTTCTTGTACTTTCTGGAAATCTTAATAAGTGCTCTATAACTTGGATATTCATCATTTGCCCAGAAAATATAGTTATCGATGTCTAAATTGCATTGGATCCAAATCTGTTATTGACCTAAAAATTCTGAACAGTCTGTATTTCGGGGGCAATATCTCCTATTTTTCTTTTCCAAAATAGGTCTTCCATATATAGAAATTAAAGAGGAGAGATATATCTACAATCTTGCTGTTCTAAGTTTTCCAATTTAGAGTCTATAAGTGTGCCTATTTGTCCTTGGAAGATTGAACAGAAAATCTGCGACAGACACAAGAGATATCTTGGGTTGATTTTCATTGTGTTCTTCCCTTGCAGCACATTCTGAAAAAAAAGGAAGAAAAAATAAAAAGGCAAGTGCAAAACAAGAAACAAAAGCCGCACAAAAAAAGAGGAAAAAAAACAACAAAAAAAACAGAAGTGCTTGCATTCTTTGTGTCATCTAGTTTTGTCTCATGTCTTGCTAGCTTGAACTACTAGGAACACATTTAGGCCAGCAACTTTGACAAATACTTTGGACACTTATTCAACTTTACTATATGATTTCATTGTTGCTAATCCTTGCTACATAGAAAGTGCCATCCAAGCTACACTTTACTCTTGAGCAGAATCGATACACCTTTGCAATCATCCCACGCTTCATTGGTTTCTTCATACCGGCCACCGTTTGCCACCTGCAGTGTCGGTAAGAACACTTGTAAGAGCGTGGTAAGACGCTTGAGAGTGTGTGATTCCACTTCCACATTGCCATTATTTTTTTAGTTGATAGGGGTAACATATTTTTTTGTTATCTTCTCTTTGCTACTAACAATGTCAGGTAAAAGTAAGAATCATGCATTATATGCTGAGATGATAGACATGATGAAGAGGATGATGGAGTTTCTCACTAAAAATCAAATATCATCCAAGGTTCCACATGATGTTCAGACCACCTTTACAACTCCTTCAACAACAAGTAATTACATTCTCTCATCTTTTCCTTCTTTTGATGGTCTTGGTTATGATGAATATATTGCTTGGGAAATAGAGTTGGATAAATTTTTTGGAAAATGTCATATGTGTGAGAGGAGGAAGATTAGAAATGTTGCAAGTGCATTAGTAGGTTGTGCATTAACTTGGTGGAACAATTTAAATGATTTAGAAAAACCTCAAACATGGAAAGATATGAAAATTCTTATGCGAGAAACATTTACTAGTGTATCCAATTGCAAAGATGAAATACATGAGCTTGAGAAGAATTTTCTTGTTGTACCTCCTCCTATGCCTAACCTTTTGCAGGAACAAGAACCAATAATTGTAGAAAATCCAAAAGCGAATGAGGTGTTCAACAACTCCTGTGAAAATTCAGATCTATCAATTCATATTTCACCCACAATTACTGCTGAAAATAATAATAAAGGTAACGAATATCACAACACACTTGTTGAAGGTGAGAAGTTTTTGGATGTTCTGAATTTTTTCACCAACCATGCTATTGTCGAGGAGCGACTAGTTGAATCTTTTATTGATACACCATTGCCACATGTTGATTTTCCTGCTGATCCTTCTGTTAAAAATGAGTTGTGTGCTAATAATTATATTGTACCTATGCTAGAACAACTGAATGAATTTGATACTTTATCACCCACATGTGCTGAAATTAAGAATTTGATTCCAATTACTTGTGAAAGGGATGAGCTGAAATTGTTATCTTCTCTAAATACTTTGGGCTATATTGAATTTGACACTCTTCGTGATCTAGATATCGTAGAGAAGATAATATTTTCTCAATCTGAATTACCTTTGTTAAGTAGAAATATTTTTCATGCTATAGGCAAATATGAACATAGTGGTATGTTTATGGTGCATAAAGTTTACATATGTTCAAATGAGGAAGCTCCTTTTGTGCTGCAACAACATGGTCAAGTAAATTAATATACTAACGCTAATAATATCTTGTCAAGTTTTTCTAGTATTTTTTCCTTGCAGCAGGGACAACAAAAACATTACTCACTGCGGTTGTGCAATATAAACAGTGCTCACTCTATCCCAAAAGCCTCTTTGCTGGACATACAAGCAAGCCGAGGACGGCTTGTCATAAAGAAGGGGAGAATGATGAGATCATGCACGTTATCATTGCACCTACAAACATGACACAATGTTTATTTTTTTGGGATCCTAGCTCAATTGAATGTGCACTCTTATTTGATGGACAAGATCAAGATGGCGCACTATGTCGTCCACCACCTTGGCCTCCTCCATTGATGCATACAAGAAGATTTGATGGCGTTGCACATTTAGACCAACGCATAAGAGGAGATGAACTTGAGTCGAGGACGACTCCAATTCAATAAGGGGAGGATGATGAGGACATCACTTCTATAGATACAAACAACACTCCATTGAACATACAAGATGCAATAAATAGAGTTCATACACAACAATTAATTTCAGAGGTGAACTCGTTCTTATATATTTCCTTATATGTTTTTGAGCATAGATTGCTACTTAATGATTTATTTGTGATTAGGATCCATGGAGAGGTTCAAGTAGTACTTGGAGGGAGTATTAGGGATGTGGAAGACCAGAGAATTCGTTCAAAGAAGATGGAAACCGAACCAAACTCCAAATCGTATCCAACTCGGAGTCCAGGAGCAGTACGCACTAAAATAGATGCCCAGGACGCATAAGAACTCCGTTTTGGACGTTCTACATATGCATAGAAAGGGGAGAGGATAAACTTTCCAATGGCGCCGGTCTCATGTCAAAATTCCTTCGGAGTCGACAGGAATCGTCGAAACAAAATCAAGTACATAATCTATCAGGGTGCTGCGCCACCGTATTGGGCCATTGGGCCTTGTATCAAGTCTAAGTCCATTATTTTCGTGTCTTAGGGTTAGGTCACGACCCTAACACCCCCTTGGATTTCCTCCCACCTATATATACGCCATGGTAGCCGCCATAGACAATTGGGTTTTGCATAGATTAATAATATCGCTGTTCTACAGTTTGTGAAACCCCAACTTCGCGATTTCAGATCGTGTCTTCTACGTTCTTGCTTGTGTTCTCGGTTGCACTTGCAGGGATTAGCCTTCTTGGCGAGGTCAATCGTGTGAAGCACGGTTGATAACCAACGGAGCGGTGGTGTAGTGATTGCAGGGGTTGTTCGTGTTCTACTCGAGAGCCTCAGATCATCAACGTCGATATCTCCACATCAATCGACTTATCCATTACCTTTCGGAAGATCGGGACCAATTTCTCCTATCAATAACCCTGTTGAGCACTCTAGGACCAAACATATAGACATCCGACACCACTTTTTGAGAGACCACTCAATGAAAGGAGACATAGCCATTTCCCATGTCAACACTGAATAACAACTAGCCGATATATTCACCAAGCCACTTGATGAAAAACGTTTTTGCGAGCTCCAGAATGAACTAAACATCCTTAATGCTCAGAATGTGGCTTGAAAACTTGCATACATGTATGGATTCTTCAAAATATGTTGATTGTGTTGTGAAAATCATCTTTCTCAATTTTATCCGAAAAACTATTTCAACTACTTGATCTTGACGAATTATGGTAATTGCTTGATTGTTGTATGCTTACTGATCATATTCATCAATATTATTTGATTGTTTTGGCCCCTATTTTTCCTCTTTAAGAACCTTCGAATATATACAAATGGGCTACTGATTCTGTTCTGGTGACCACGGACTAGCCTGTTGTTGACCGGACTAGTCCGCACAATGCAGACTAGTCCGCAGAGGTCTGGTAGTCCGGGCTAGTCCGGTAGACCACGGACTAGTCCGATTTTTTGACTCCATAACCCTATCCGCTGCCAAAACCTAATCTTCTTCATCCTCACAACTTGTCCCACGCTCTCTCTCCTTGCTCGAGTGCTCCCAAGGCAATTTCCTTTGTTCTCCATCGAATCCCTCCAAGTTTTGGTGGAAAACGATCTCCATTGCATAGGGATTGAAGACCACATACTTGTCCGCACCTTCAACCCCTCCATCTCCAAGAATCAAGGATCTTTGGTAAAATTTCCTCCCAAACCCTAGAAATTGTGATTTTCTTCATTGTTGACTAAATAGCCTAGTTCCTCTCAATTAATACATGC
Source organism: Tuctoria greenei (assembly GCA_036927565.1). Lineage (NCBI taxonomy): Eukaryota > Viridiplantae > Streptophyta > Magnoliopsida > Poales > Poaceae > Tuctoria > Tuctoria greenei. The sequence goes on from JAYESD010000002.1 coordinate 49,493,672, forward strand.
GTCCTTGCTGTATTACATTTATCTTGAACTAGTTTTGCATTGGGAATCACCATTTGTCGTCTAGTTAGGATTTGAGGTGATGAATACCGGACTAGTCCGGTCCCCTGGACTAGTCCGTACCTATACACCAAACAGATTCGATTTTTACTAAACTCAACCCTAATTTCTCATTCCTCAATGCACCTCCTTGCCATCAATTCTTATCCATACATTGTGCAATGCTCTCTCAGGACAATGTCGAATGATAACATCTTCGACTTTGAAGATGAGATGGAACAAGACTTTTTGCCGTGCGCTTCAGAGTCTCGCGCTCAAAAGAGGCAGGAGCGTCCCTCTGATCCTGCACCTGCCCCACCTCAGGTGCGGCACAAGGTGCTTGCCAAGAAGCCTGCGTCCAAGGCAAAGGACGCAGCTGGCTCTAGTTCGGCGGCTCTTCGCCAAGTGAAGGGCAAAGGAAAATGAATTGCTTTGGGCCCAGTCGACCCTCTTAAGATGCATGCTCCGAGGCAGGGAAACATGGATCCCTCTGAGGAGAAGTTCAACGGCAAGGGAAGCGACATTGCTTCCAAACTCAAAATTGTGGATTGCTACAGTAGACCCAAGAAGGCTGCTGATGCTAGGTTTTGGAGCAATTTTCATGCAGATTTCTACAGATCGGTTTACCTTACCATGAAGAATCCGGTGGTCCACAGCCAGTGGATCGACTGGAATCACTTTGAGAGGAAGAGGTGTCCAACATTTGATGAGGTTATAAATGCAGTGGCCAGGCATGGACTGAAGGACCTGTTTGCCTTCAGATATCATTGGAATGATGAGATCATTGCCCAATTCTATGCCACTTGTTTCTTTGCGAGTGATGGTGAAGAGAGAATAACTTGGATGACACATGGATCCAAGTACACTATCATTTATGATGAGTTTGCAAGACCCTTCATCTTGAAGACACCGGCAAAAATGAGTTGACCATCCACAACATCAGTGTCCTCGGAAAAGACAAGATGGACTTCCTCTATGACACCAGCCTGAAGTTCAATCCTCCCTCAACCAAGAACATGAAGCCTTTCTTCATGGTGCTCAACAGGGTGCTAAGAAAGACAATAGCACCAAAAGATGGGGATGCAGGAACTGTCCAAGGCTACTTGATGACCTTGATGAAAGTAATAAGCAAGAACAGGAAGTTTGACATCTTTGACTATATCTGGAATGATATGGTCAACATCTCCTGCACGCCGAACAGATCCTGTGGCTATGCCCCCTACTTGATGTTCATTATTGAGAAGGTCACAGGGATCAAGCTTGTGAAGGATGTGGAGCACACTCCCTTGAGGCCCCAGAAGCCTCCCCAAGCAAATGTCCAAGCTGCCCCATCTCCAGTGTCGAGTGAAGAGGCTCCGCGGAAAGCTAGAGGAGATGAGATGACTACCCCCTCCACTAGGGCCCCTCCACAAAACGGGTCTCCTAGTGGAATCCTGAAGTACTTGGCAGCAATCTTTGCCTCATGCAAGAAGGCCGAAGTGAATACTCACAAGTTGAACAAGGCGAGGAAGGCAGATATGAGATATGTCAAAGAAAATGTCAAGCACATTTGCCAGAAACTGGAGATCGAGCCTATCAAATCCCCAGTCATATCTAACGATTCAACCTCTGATTTCACTGAGCTCGGGCCTTTGACTCCCTCTGAGCTTGCCTACTTCGGCATTGGGGGCACTTCGAGTGGATTCGCTCCTCCTCCTACCCAGCCGGAAGATGAAGACGAAGATGAGGAGAGAACTAACATAGAGGAATGATCCACTAGCTCCCTCTTCTCCTTCTTTTTGGTGTCTTGATGCCAAAGGAGGAGAGATTGAGGTGGATTCACTAGTCCTAGCTGTAGGTTGAGAGATGATAGCTTCATTTGTGTATATTTTTTTTGTGTCTCCCTTGGGCTGTAAAACTTTAATACTGTTATCTCTATCTCTGGTATTGTGGTGTGGTGGAATGACTTTGCTTATGTGATGAAATTTGTGTTTTTGCCTTGAAATTGACATATATGCTTGATATTGGTATTTTAATGTCAATCACTTCATTCTCTTCACAATTATTGCTCACACTCATATAGTTTTACACCCCGCCATAAAGAGTGTACATATGACCTGTGTTTTCACTGCTTAACTTGTACCTAACTCTTATGTGCACACTTTATGGAAATTTTGTATTTTTATCATATTTTGTGAAATCTCAATTAGTTATCATCAAGCACCAAAAAGGGGGAGATTGAAAGTGCATCTAGGCATCCATTGTGGGTTTTGGTTGATTTATGACAAACAAATGAGATCCTAACTAAATTGTTAAGATGAGCGCAGGTCTTAAAAGAAATTATGAAGAAAGCGCAAAAAGATAGGAGAATGAGGATCTATATGGAAAATAGCTCAAGTGCTAAATAGATTAGATCATTGTGTATGGAGTGTGTTGGAGAAACACACCCCAAGAGCTCAATCACAAGAAAACTCACTCACTGCACTAATTTATACAGGTCCGGACTAGTCCAATAATATCTGTACTAGTCCGATATCCCCTCTGTTCAAAATCGGACAAGTCCTCCCAGTGTGGACTTGTCTGCACATTCTGAGTCTACACAGACCGGACTAGTCTGATATCACCACGGACTAGTCTAATATCTTTCTGACTAAAATCGGACTAGTCCTCCCCAGTGTGGACTAGTCCTCTATAATTCACAGATTTCCACGAAATCGGACAAGTCCGAAATCACCACGGACTAGTCCGATAACCTCTCTGACTAAAATCGGAGAAGTCCTCTAAATGCGGACTTGTACCAATTCACTAAGGAGATCATCACAGCCGGACTTGTCCGAAAATAATTGGACTAGTCCGAACTTTTCCAGAGCCTAAATCGGACTAGTCCGCTTTAAGTCAGACAAGTCTGATCTTCCTGTGAACTTAGCGTTTCCTGCACGCCGCACACCGGACTAGTCCAGACTCCACCACGGACTAGTCCGGACCCTCAAAACCCTAACGGTAACTTTTGGAAACACCATATAAATAGATGTGCACGGCCCTACTTTCAACACTCTCGACTCCCAGCGCCGTCACACCCTCCAAGAGCTTAGAAAACACATCTCTCCACGCAATCCAACGCAAGAAAGATCAAATCCTTGAGGATTCATCTTGGATCAAAGGAGAGACACGATTCACACGTTTGAGCTCTTGCGTTTGATCTCTAACACACTCCTGTTGTTTCATTGTTAATCTTAAGAGTGTATTCTTGGTGGTGTTTGCTTTGTAATCTTGGGGAGCCCTCAACTTGTGAGAAGGTGCCTTGAACTTGGTGATTTACCCTTGTGATAGTGAAAGAGAATTGGCCTTCGTGGCGATTTGACGAGGTTAGGGTTGGTGAAGACCCGGTCCTTCTGTGGGCTCCTCAACGTGGACATAGATTGCCTTTGTGGGAACCAAACCACGGGATAAAAATCTTGTGTCTTCACTTTGTGCATTTTGTTCTTACTTTTGTTGATATCTAGGGTTGTACTTGATCTTGTCCATATTACATTAAAACATTGAATATAAAGTTAACTTGTGCAACATCCAGTTTCATAGAAGCATTACACTATGATTACAAGTTATTTCCGCTGCATAGAGTCTAGGATCGAGATAATCGATCAAATTTGATCGATCTAGTCTGCACGCACCGGACTAGTCCGCACTCTACCGGACTAGTACGATTTCCTGGTATTTGATCAAATTGCTAAGTGTTGCAGGTTCCGACTAAAATTCAAAAAGTCCTATTCACCCCCCTCTAGGCCACATTCAGCAAGTTCATCCTTGATTGCAATAGTTGATTCTTCTAGTTTTGAGTAAGTTTCCATACTCAAGGCTAGCTCATGCTCAAGTGACTTGTTCTTCTCCTTCTCAAGCTCAAGGAGTTTCTCAACCCATTGGTATCTCTTCCTTTCGCGGATGAGCGTATCTTCTTGTCTGTTGACAAGATCCTCCTTAAAAAATTCACCCGCCAACATTTTCAATTTCCTTAAAGCAATTTTACTTAAACCTTTAAACATATCCTCATTTTCACTAGAGCTATCAAAATCACAAATGGAGGAATTAATCGAGGGAGGTGTAAGTCGAACCTTTTGTTGCCTTCCTTAGCCATGGGGCAAGTATGATTATGAATCTCCTATCCTCCCATGTTCGGGAAGAGCGTCTACTTCTTGGTAGGCTTCTTGATGGCAATGGTGTCCATCTCTTTTTCTTCATTGGAGGAGGACTCGTCGTCTGAGTCCCACTCCTTGCCAATGTGTGCTTGGTGGGCTTGCCTCCTTTTCTTGAAGGTCTTCTTCTCTTGAGGCTTCGCTTCCTTTTTATTTTTATTTTCTTCATATGTGCAGTTAAACATAAAGTGACCGTACTCGCCACAGTTGTAGCAGGTACGCATGCCTTGGATTTTCCTGTTTCTTTGCTCTTCCCATCACTAGAGTTGTTTTCCTTCTTTCTTCTCATCATATGCTTGAATTTCTTGATGAAGAGTGTCATCTCTTCATCACCCAAATTGGTGCTCACATCACTTGTGTCTTCATCATCTTGTGCTTCACGAGCTTCCTTTCCTTTAGGCTTACAAGTTGCTTTGAGGGCAACTTCCTTCTTCTCGGAGGAAGTAAGTTCAGCTAGGTCTTTGACGTATTGGGCTTCCTTATCCATCATCTCATGGTTGATAATCTTGCCCAATAGTTCATCCAAAGTCATTTTGTGAAACCCGGGCTTTCACAGATCATGGAGCACAAGGTGATATTCCTTGACATAAATGCTCTTATCATCCTGAGGGATCGAACTTGTCCAGTGTTGTAGCAGACTAGTCCGGTGTGCTGATGTGTGGTGAGTTAATCAAGTGTTGATGAAGAAATTGTGAATGTTATAGCAGCGGAAATTGAACAACTATTGAGATCACTTGATTCAACAATTAGTATTGCAAAATTACACGTGGAATACAATGTAATTCAAATTACAAGGTTGATCAACTTAGTGCCCTAAGTAATGATAATTGCAAAAGTAAATGAGCACACAGGACATAAATTTTTACCGAGGTTTGATCTCACCAAAGAGATCTACGTCCTCGTTGAGGAAGCCCACACAGAGCCGGGTCTATTCAAACCCTTTCCCTCGTCAAGTTACTACACAAGGCTGACTTGATTCCACTATCACGGGTAATCACCAAGTTGGTGGTGCAACCTCACACGTTGAGGGATCCCACAAGAATTACATCAGAAAAATAATCTAATACACTTGAAAATGATTACAAGTAATGCTAGAGTGTAAAGAGATCAAACCCCAAGGGCTCAATAACGTGTAGACAACAATCTGCCAATCCCCAATCTGAATACTCAAAGAATCTTACTTTTGAGGATCTGAGATGTGTGGGAAGATGTGTTTTTGTGCTCTTCGGATAGGTGCCGGCGCTAAGGTTTCACTTCTTGATAGTAGGATGTGAGAGTTGTGTTTGTGGTGTCATGGATCTCCTATTTATAGTGTTTCCAAAAATGTTACCGTTAGAGATCCCGACGGCCGAACTAGTTGTACTGAGGACCGGACTTGTTCGGTGTGCTGTGTGAAATCCGTATGGAATGTGCAGCACACTAGAAACCCTAATTTGTGTGAGGTATACCGGACTAGTACGGTAGTTGTCTGGACTTGTCCAATGCCCTGTGAATTGGAACATCAAGAAGTTTCTCGGACTAGTCCGATCCATGAACGGACTTGTCCGGTGCATAGTGTTATGAAACTTCACAGAGTGTCTCGGACTAGTCTGATCCATGAACGGACTTGTCCGAAGCACAATGTTATGGAACATTAAAAAGATTAACGGACTAGTCCGGTCCATGATTGGATTAGTCCGGTGCACTAGAAGTGAGATTCCAGAGAGTTGAACGGACTAGTCCGGTCCATAAACGGACTAGTTCGGTGCACTGGAAGTGAGATTCTAGAGAGGTGAACGAAGTAGTTCGGTCCATGAATGGATTAGTTCGGTGCACTGTGAAGTGAGACATCAGAGAGTTGAACGGACTAGTCCGGTCCATGAACGGACTAGTCCAGTGCTCAGTGAATTTTAATGTTGATTTTAAGCCCCCTACCCCTATACAAAGACTTGAGCTCTTGGGATGTGTCTCCCACACACATCCTATACAATTAAGTCTACGTTGCGCATCATTCATCAATTGGGCTTTTCTTTTTCTTTATCACTTCATTTTCTACTTTTTGAGTGCATCAAACTATCTAATATGAGTTTACATGCATTCATCTCAACAAGTCCATTAGGATCTCATTTGTTTACCATCAATCGTCCAAACCCCACAAGGGAATGCCTAGATGCACTTTTAGGCCCGACGCGAAGGTACCCTTACGACAGTACCTGCATGACAAAGAGAGACATTAATTCTTCAGAAGTATTGTTTTTAAGAGAAACGAGGGGAATCAATTACGTATGCACTCTAGAAGGCACAATACAACATGTAAGTATTGGAAGTTCCCGGTGTAGGTTAAACTGACGCAACACTCGGTGTGGTGCGTACTCCTCCACGTAGATGTTGTACATGAGAGGTTTACTTGTAAGCCAGTACTCCGACTCTCTGTAGCACAGCAACGAAAGTCCCATATGTGCTTGGCAGTCATGCTCCTCCATATCATACGGTGTCTAGCACACGTCCTCATCTGCCTATATCCGATCAACCTCCTTGGTGTACATTGGGTACTCCTTGTGCATCTGGTGGTTACTTCACTCACACTGCGTACACCATAAATCATGTCACATTAGTATATTACTATAATTGTGAACTACGTGAATGCACTTGAAATCGAAACGTACCTGACGGCGCACACAAAAAGTACCCATCATAGGGTCGTCATCCGGTGTCTCACTGAACTCCTCAGCATCGTATGGTGCCGGGTGCACTCTCAGCCAAACTATCATGAACTGCTCGTATACCCAAAGTTGTAAGAGTAGAGGGCAACCAGCTAGCACCACATTACCTCGAGCCTTCGTGCAAGCATCACAGAGTCCTCTATACGTGGGCGCCAACACAGCTGAACCCCAACAATACTAAGGCATCTCCTGTGGTGTGGACTCCGCTATATGTCGAGCAAACATAATCAGGTTTTTATCCATCGAGTCACCGTGCGTGTTGGTGGACAATATCCAGCTAAATAGCCACAACAAGTACACCTCCAGGTATCTAGACACGATGGCATCATCCGCGTGCGGATGCATGCTACCCACCTGCAATTTTAAAACAAAAAACTGTTAGTATCATTTAAATTACATAATAACATTGGAACAATACTTTGCATTGGAAAAGCACTTAAACACTATAAAACAATACCTCATAGTACGTCAACCACTTCTTCGTCGAACCGTGCTGCTGGTCGTCGTGAAGTGGAGAAAGAAGGTCAGCCGCAGGGTGTCGGGCCACATCTTGGAACCGCGTGGACATCTCTGCACGCCAAGTGGGTGAGTCCTCAGGAGCAGAAACAGGGATACCTGCGATAGGCAGACCCATGAGGAAAGACACGTCCTCTAGCGTGACAGTTATCTCTCCAAACGGTAAGTGAAATGTGTGGGTCTCGGGTCTCCAACATTCTTTCAACGCAAACAACATGGCTTTGTCAACGCTGAAATGGTACTTTCGGTCATCACGATCAAACGGCCTCGCTTCGACCAGCCTACATATCAGAAGCAACATAGCTGCACTAAACCTATTCAGGAAATAAGAAATTAATATCTACAAAATTAAGAAACGACTTTAATTATGATATAAATAGAAGCACGTACCTGGGAATCCATCTATCGTCTAACTTCCAAAACTCTGAGGGCACCTTGGGATGAAGAACAGGTAAAACCTTACCTCTCCAGACTCGGTAACCTCGGTGTGTCAGATCAACCTGAGACTGAAGTAGCTTAGGACATTGTCCTTGTCCTGCAGCCATACCTACATATTACAAGGCAATGTGAAATGCATTAGTAACATGAAAAACTTGAAAAACATATTCAAAGGAATGACGTGGAAAACATATTCAAGGAAATAATGTAGACAACATATTCGTAACAGTACATATGTCAATGTTCAATACACACACTTCACTTAATACACGTACAAATTCATATATCATAATACTAAGATATTACATAATGGTAGCACATCTAGATATAACAATGACATTAAATAGCATTGCCATCCCTAAACATAGTTGTGCAGTGTGCATGAGGACGACATCCATCCTTCGGATTCCCAGAAGGTCCAACTTTAGCCATATTAGTCCTGTTGTTTGAATTGCATTTTGTAAGTATGACCATTTTGGTTGCACTTGCTGCATGTTTCTTAAAATCTGCCAATTTCAGACTCATCCATATCATTTCTGATACGTCGAGTCTTGTGACGACATCTCTTCTGCTTTAGTCGCATGGTGTCAGGTCCTTGCAAAGCGTCGGGTCCTGGATCCATGGTAAATGTGCTAGCCGTAGCGAAACCATATATCTCTGCGTTCCAAGTGGTGACAACAACATTGTGACACCCGGTTCCGGAAAATGAACCAAGTGCAATGCATATGTGTGCCCAGGATGTTCAACACACATACACGAGTGCATCACAAATGATATACAGAAAATTACCACAATACAAATTAATTAATAAGTACTTTTATTACAATATTTAAGTAAACCTCACATTACACTCTAATGGTCATTAATGATAATGAGACTATTACTGCAGAGGAAATAATCTAAGTATGAAGCTAAGCAACTAAGCAAACTAAGGATAAAGGGGGAGTGTGGCTCCAAGCAACTCCACAGGCAAGTCGACGGCAGCACACAACCTAGTACTCCGCATTATCGTAACGATACTCCCAGACATCACCTGAAACTATTGATGGGGGAATTGCAAGGGTGAGTACATGTCGTACTCAGCAAGTGTGAGAAAATAATGACATGTAGCTCAAACAAGGCATTGATAATAAATAATGGCTAATTGCTGAAAAGTACTTCTAAAAACAGGTAAAAAGCATCTTACTATGTCTATGTGAAATAATCCCATCATAGCCCACATAAATATCATGATATGAAACCAACATTAATTATTCATCCATACTCCAGATTCTCACTTTCATCATCCATTTGTCACAATTCAATCCATAACCATAACCAATACCAAACCATCCCAAATACCAGTTTCCCACTAATGTGAGGGTACAGGCTGCTAATGACCGCTAGCACATAATAGTTTTAGACACACTCTGCAGAGGTTGTAACATTTTGCCCACATGTTTCAAAATAGGATCAATATGATCAAGGACACTTGCCTTGCTCTTGAGTTTGGCTAGGGTCAAAGGCTTCAAAATTCTAGTGCTGGAGGTCCTCGACAGCACCCTCTGGAGCAAAACCTTCTATTCCGCGCAACGAACATACAAAACAGACATTACAATCAATAAATACTCATATATTACTCAATATGCCATGTCATGTATGATTAATGCAATTGTGAGGTAAAACTTGTTACTGAGTTTCTATTAATGTTTACTAACTAGTTCTAATAGTTTTTAACAAGTTTGGACAGGTTTGGAATTGATTCGAGTCAAATTGGAATTAATTCAGCCCGAAACAGATTTAGATACCGGACAAGTCCGGTGCAACGGCCGGACTAGTCCGCCCTGATCAAAACTAGAATTTAGGATTTTCGTGATCTGCGAGAATTGGGGTTGAATTTGCATGGAAAAGGGAAAGTAGAAGTTGTACCACGTGTGTAGAACTCCAAGGATCGAGAATTGAGTGCAACACTTGAATCTTGGCAATCTAGGGTTGGTGATGAAGAACGAAAAGTCGATGAAGGTCTTGCTTTATTGATCCTCCTTCGTGTTCTCCCTCTCCTCCTTGCTTCTGGATCTTTTCGTGATGACGGCTCCCACGAACTAGGGTTTGGGTTTCTTTCAATTGTGGAAAAGAGGTGAAAATTTGGAATGTTGGGTTGCTTATATAGAGGTGGAGAGGTAGGGTTTGATGGATTTCGTTTTCAAGGCGGTGGAGGCCATGTAGGGGTCCCACATGGGCTCCACAGGGGTTAGGCACGACTTTCTTGGGCCCAATTATGGTAAATAGCCAAAACAAGTCGTGGTGGAAAAGATTGAATCCGAGTAAGGCACACCGGACAAGTCCGCTAGAGGGTTGGACTAGTCTGATGTTGGACAGAGACGAAAACGGACAAGTCCGATCTTGTCCAGAGAGCAAAACTGACAAGTCCGACTTAGATCGGACAAGTTTAAGAATTTGACAACTTATTTGAAAATCGTACCAATGATCAGACTGTAACACCCTAAATTTTCGCATCCTGCATTGCATACATGATCATGCATTAAACATTAGTAGGATAAAAGAAAGATAATAAAAGATAAAACATATATATATGGTGTAGCAAAAAGAAGAAATAGAAAATAATAATTTTAGCCTAAAACTTGTAATAGGGAATGAGTATAAAAATAATAATAATAATATATATATAAATAATATATATAATAATATATATATATATATAAATAAAATATAAATAATAATAAAAATAAATAAGTAATATATAAAAAATAAAATATAAAATAATATAGTAATATATTAAAAAAAGAAAAGAAAAAACAAAACCCTAACCGCTGGCCAGGCGGCCGAGCCGGCCCAGCGAGCTGGCCCCCGCCGCCCTCCCGCAGCACGCCAGGCCCCACACCGCTCGCCCCGCCCTCCCGCGGAACCGGCCCCACCCGATGCCGCCTCGCGCGCCGAATACCGCGCGGGAGCCCCGCCGCCTCCCGCGCAGCGCGCACCACGCTCCCGCCCATCCCCCGCACCGACGCCGCCTGGACCCTGCCTGGCCCCGATTCCCCCGCCGCCCGAGGCGCCTGGCCCCGCCGAACCGCGCGCCGCGCCTCCCACGACCCGCCCCGCCTCCCACGCGGCGCTCACGCGCCCCTGGGTCCCGCTCCGCTCTGATTTCCCGCCTGCCCGGCCGCGCGATTCTCGCCGCCCTCCCGCGCCGATTCCCGCCGCCCTCCCACCGCGATTCACGCGCCCCAGCGACAGCACCCGCCCACCCCGACACGCGATCCCCGCCAATCCCGCGCGTAACTCCCAGCGCCGGCCCTAGCCGCGTGGTATAAAAGGCCCGAGGCATCGTTTTCCCCGATCCCAGAAAGCGCCGCCGGTACAGAGGGAAAAGAAAGGCACCAGAGCCGCCGCCGCCAGGGGAAAAAGGGAAGAAAAAAGAGGGGAAGGAGAGGAAGAAAAAGAGGAGGGCCCCACCGTCCGCCGGAGATCGTCGCCGTTGTCATGCCGCCGAGGGACTGCTGTGCCATCCACTTCGTCTACGCGTCGCATTCGTTCCACGATCGTCAAGCCATCACATCTACGGTAGGATTCGTTCCCGATGCGAATTTTAGTGATGTATTAGATCTAATAGATGTAAATTGATCGTAGTTGCGTTGTATTTTTATTTTAAGCAGCATTAATCCACTCTAAAACCCCCGTAAACTCGTATGAACACGTATGAACTAGTTGCATCTAATTAATAAACAACCGTAGTTAATCAATTATTGTACTTTGCCTGCATGCATATCATCGCATGTTGATTAATGTGTGTGCATCATGTTGATTTGTATGTATTTTCTTGTATGTGTGATCACGAGTAGAGGGAAGTGCTCAAGAGATCGTGTACGAGGATTTTCAGAATCAAGATTTCGAAGCACTTGAGCAACCCTATCCGCCGGAACAAGGCAAGTGTCCTTGAAGCATATTGATCCTGTTTTTAAAATAAATGTTTTGATTGCAAAACTGCATGCTTGTGTCAATTTGATGGGAATCCTATGATAGGAAGTTTACTAGATTTGTTTAACCACCCTTGTCACCTGGAATATATGGTAGAGAGTCGGGAAGGGTTTTTACCTTTTTGCTTCGCTTAATTAATTGGGATGGAAAACAACACTACACATTTAATTATGCATCAATGATATTCTGGTTAATGTGAACTAGTCAATACGGTGGGTGATCTAAGCAAGCCTGGTATGTGGATGGGTTGGATGTTATGGTGGTTTGCTTGCTTTAGATCTAAGGACCGGTTCATGCGAGAATAAGCCAGGACTACAGTGTCACCACGAGGCCAAGTATGGGTGCGGCGTAGCTGATTAATTAGGGCTTTGCTAGTGTTGTTTGGACCATTGTGGATGATCGGGGAAGGGGTAGTCGGATTGGGTTTGTTGATGATTGGCGGGACTACCCTGGGATCCGAATGGCTCAAGAGGGGGCCCTTGGTGGAAGATGTGCTCAGTTGGAGGCATCGCCACCGGTGAAACCTCAGTGGGGTCTAAATAGGCTAGTAATCCCTTTGTAAAGGCTATTTTGTGATCTCTTGGCCATACACCAAAGGAAGTGTAATTGGCATGAGGGAGGTTTCTTAGTCGCCGACGGGTGATGAAATCACAAACATGTGGGTAAAGTGGTACAAACTCTGCAGAGTTAATTAAAACTATCATGATAGCCATGCTCCCGGTTATGAGCACCTGGACAACTTCCATGATTAGAGGGAAATTGGGATTTTGGGATGGTCATGGTTTGGTAGTGGTTATGGTTGATATTATGGTTATGGCTATGGTTATGAGATGGAATTATGGTTTATGACATTGATTATGGTTATTGGTAATGGTGATTTATGGACTGGTATCATGATGGTTACATGCTTTATGATGGGTTTATTTCACATAAATATGATTAATTGCTTTTCAAATGTTTTACTGTACTTTTCAGCACTTAGCCATTATTATTGTCGTCATTTGAATCAGCCACATGTCATACTTTCCACACTTGCTGAGTACGACATGTACTCACTCTTGCAATCCCCCCCAACAGTTGCAGGTCAGGATTGTGAGTTTAATGGTGATAATGCGGAGTTCTAGGCCGTGTCTACCGTCAGCTTTGCCTGTGGTGTTGCATGGAGCTGCGCTATCCCTTTTGCTTAGTTTGCTTAGTTGTTTAATTAGTTTATTTCCGCTGCATTAGTTGAACTTGTCATTAATATTTATTAGAGCTTGTATTCGAGGAAAATATAGTTTGTGTAATAAAATTTGATAATTAATCTTGTTCTGTGGTAATTTTTTGTATACTCTTTTGTGATTGCACTCGTGTATATGTGTTGAATATCCTGGGCACACATATGCATTAGCTTGGTTCAGTTTTCGGAACCGGGCGTCACACAGACTAGTTTGCACTCAATCATGGATAAGTCCGGAATGGAATAGAGACTTAATCAGACTAGTCCGCAACAAAAACGGACAAGTTCGGAGGGGCACCAGAGGGGAAAATCGGACTAGTCCGTGGTACAAACTAGACAAGTCTGTACTTATACAGACTTTTAAGTGTTGTTTTGCTTCTAATTCATTTTAAACTTGTTCCTTTTTATGTTTCTTAATGTTAAACATTTATAAGAATGTATGCAATGCATGATGGATGAACATGAGGGTGTTACAAACATACCCCCCTTAAAATGAATCTTGCCCTTGAGATTCGACGTAGAAGGAAAGAGATAGGGAAATTCCTTATTGAGATCATCTTCTAGTTCCCAAGTTGCTTCCGATTATGTATGATGCTTCCATTGTACTTTGCACCATCGAATGACTTCGTTTCTGGTGACCCTCTCCTTGGTTTCCAAGATTTTGACCGGTTGCTCGACATAAGTCAAATCTGCCTCCAATTCCATTTCTTCCATTGTCACTTGTTCTTCCGGTACCCTTAAGCACTTATTGAGCTGTGAAACATGAAACACATCATGGACATTGGAAAGATGTGCTGGCATCTCCAGTTTATATGCTACTTCTCCACATTTGGCCAAAATCTTAAATGATCCAATATAGCGAGGTGCCAACTTGACTCTGACATTAAACCGCTTATGACCTCGCATAGGTGACACTTTAAGGTATACGAAGTCTCCCACTTCAAAGGCTAAGTTTCTTCTCCTATTATCCGCATAGCCCTTTTGTCTTGATTGAGCAGCCCTCAAATTTTCACGAATTACCTGAACTTGCTTTTCAGCCTCCTATATCACATCAGGCCCAAACACTTGAGTTTCTCCTGTCTCATTCCAAAACAATGGTGTTCTACACCTCCTCCCATACAACGCTTCACATGGTAACATTTTCAAACTTGCTTGATAATTGTTATTGTAGGATAATTCGGCATATGGCAGACTTTTGTCCCAATTTCCTCCATACTTCAATGAACAAGCCCTTAGCATGTCCTCCAAAATCTGATTTGTTCTCTCGGTTTTCCCATTCGTTTGAGGATGATATGCAGAACATAAATTCTATTGAGTTCCCATTGACTCGTACAACTTTTGCCAGAACCTTGAGGTAAATTGAGAACCTCTATTGGACACTATTCTCTTGGGTACTTTGTGTAAGCACACTATTCTTTCCATATACAATTCTGCCAATTTTGCTCCACCATATGTAGTCTTGAAAGGAATGAAATGAGCTAATTTCGTCAACCGATCTACGATAACCCATATCGAGTCATAACCAGACTGGGTTCGCGGTAATCCAACTATGAAGTGCATACCAACTTCTTCCCACTTCCATTCTAGAATCTTCAATGGTTGCAATAATCTGGCTGGCCATTGGTGTTTGGCTTTGACCCGTTGGCACACATCACACAAAGCTACATACTCAGCTATGTCTTTTTTCATGCTAGCCCACCAATAGCATGTCTTCAAGTATGTGTACATCTTTGTACAGCTGGGACAAATTGAGTAAGGTGAATCATGTGCCTTCTTTAATATTGTTTCACAGAGGTGCTTCACATTAGGCACTACAGGAAACGCGAACACTTACGTCGGCCAGCCGATGAAAGTAGAATAACTATCGTCGTCCAGAAGAAACCGATGTAAGTTAACTAACTTTTATCAGCAGCCGGCGTAAGTTAATAGACCGACAACAATAAAAAGAAACTTACATCGGCCAGCCGATGAAAGTAGAATAACTTACATCGTCCAGAAGAAACTGACATAAGTTAACTAACTTTCGCCATTGGTTGACGTAAGTTAATAGACCGACAACAATAAAAAGAAACTTATGTCAGCCAGGAGACCTAGCCGACGTGAATGAATGGGCCGACGTAAGTTAAGCCTAACTTACGTCGGCCTCGAGGACGGCCGACGTGTGACACCCGGTTCCGAAAATGAACCAAGTGAACGCATATGTGTGCCCAGGATGTTCAACACACATACACGAGTGCATTCACAAAAGAGTATACAGAAAATTACACAGAACAAGATTAATCAACCAGATTTTATTACACAAACCATATTATCCTCGAATACAAGTTCTAATGAATATTAATGACAAGTTCAACTAATGCAGCGTAAATAAACTAAATAAGCAAACTAAACAGCTAGGCAGCATAAGCAATAGGGTATAGTGCAGCTCCATGCAACACCACAGGCAAGCTGACGGTAGACACGGCCTAGAACTCCGCATTATCTCCATTAAACTCCCAATCCTGACCTGCAACTGTTGGGGGGGGGGGGGTTGCAAGGGTGAGTACATGTCGTACTCAACAAGTGTGGAAAGTATGACATGTGGCTGATTCAAATGACGAATATAATAATGGCTGAGTGCTGAAAAGTACATTAAAACATTTGAAAAGCAGTATATTACATGTATATGAAATAAACCCATCATAAGCCATGTAGTTATCATAATACCAGTCCATATTCCATATTCATCATCATATACCAATATCCATATTCAATACCAGAATTCAATTCATAACCATCCATAACCATAATACCAACTATAACCATCCCAAATCCCAATTTTCCTCTAATCATGTGAGGATCCAGGTTGCTCATAACTGGGAGCACGGCTATCATGATAGTTTTAGACACACTCTGTACAGGTTGTACCACTTTACCCACGTCCTTGTGATTTTATCACCTTTCGATGACTATAGAATCTGAATTATGTCGTCTCACACTTCCGTAGGTGTGTGGCCAAGAGATCACAAAATAGCCTTTACAAAGGGATTACTAGCCTATTTAGACCACACTAAGGTTTCACCGGTGGCGATGTCTCCAACTGATCTTCAACCAAGGGCCCCCTCTTGAGCCATTCAGATCCCAGGGTAGTCCCACCAATCATCAACAAACCCAATCCGACTACCTCTTCCCCGAGCATCCTTAATGGTCCAAATAACACTAGCAAAACCCTAATTAATCAGCTACGCTGCACCCATACTTGGCCTCGTGGTGGCACTGTAAATCCTGGATGGTCGCTCCACGAACCGGTCCTTAGATCTAAAGCAAACAAACCACCATACATCCAACCCATCCACATACCAGGCTTGCTTAGATCACCCATTACCATATCAGATTTAACTAGTTCATGTCAACCACAATCTCATTAATGCATATTTAAATTAAGTAGTCTAGTTGTTCTTCCATCCCAATTGATTAAGCAAAGCAAAAAGGTAAAAATCACATCCCGACTCTCTACCATATATTCCAAGTGACAAGGGTGGTTAAACAAAGCTAGTAAACTTCCTACCATAAGATTCCCATCAAATTGACACAAGCATGCAGTTTGCAAACAAAACATTTATTTTAAAACAGGATCAATATGCTTCAAGGACACTTGCCTTGCTCTTGGGATTGATTAGGATCAAAGACTTCAAACTCTTGGTGTTGTAGATTCTCCGCGGCACTCTCTAGCGCAAATCCGTCTAATCCGCACAATAAACATACAAGACAAGAAACACAATCAAAGAGTGCACAAATATTACTCAATATGGCATGACATGCATGATTAATGCAAATGCAAGGTGGAACTTGTTAATAGATTGCTTTTAATGATCACTAACTAGTTCTAATAGCTTTTAACAAGTTTATACAGGTTTGGATGTGATTAGATCTAATTTTAGAATTAATTCAACAGAAATTAACCATGAAAATCGGACTAGTCCGCTAGGGACTAGACAAGTCCGCACTTTGCAAGATCAGTAGATTAGGGTTTTCTAGATCGACGTGAATTTGGAGACTTGAGGTTGAATTCACGTAAGAAAAAGAGAATAGAAGGTATACCAGGTGTTTAGGACTCCAATGAATCGAGAAACATGGAGGTAACACTTGGATCTTGATGACCTAGGGTTGATGATGAACTTGAAGATGAATTGGTCATGAAGAACGAAACTTGATGGAGATCTTGATCCTCTATTGTTTCCTCCTCTTCTTCTTCTTGCTTGGGATCTCCTCCATCCTCCTTGATGGTGGCTCTCCACGAACTAAGGTTTTGGTGGGGTGGAAAAGTGGCAAATAGAGGTCAAACCAAGGGGTGGGGTTGTTTATATAGAGGTGGAGGCTAGGGTTAGATGGATTTCGAGTTTGAGAGGAGTAGAGGCCAGTTTAGAGTCCCACATGGGCTCTAAAAGAGTTAGGCACAACATCCCTAGGCCCACTTAATGTGAAACCCAAGAAACAAGTCATAAAACAAAAGATCAATTCGGAATCGTGAAATATCAGACAAGTCTGAAAAGGGCCGGACTAGTCCGAAGTTAGTCAGAAAGAAATCGGACAACTCTAGAAAAAAATCGGACAAGTCCGACTTTAGTCAGAGAGGAAAACGGACAAGTCCGCTGGAACACCAGACTAGTCCGGACAAGTCCAGGGACTTAGCAAATTTTCAAGGATTATTGGAACACCGGACTAGTCTGCATAAGATCGGACAAGTACGAAAGTGTCCAGAGGCAAAATCAGACCAGCCTGCAGCAAAAACGGACAAGTCTGATCGAGGCCAGAGAGAAATCGGACTAGTCCACACTAAAATCGGACTAGTCCGCACTTTCCAGAATTTTAAGTGCGGTTTTGTTCCAAATAAATTTTAAACTTATTCCTCTTTATGTGGATTAATGTTAAACATGTATATGAGTGTATGTAGGGCATGATGCATGAAAATGAGGGTGTTACAAACTCTACCCCCCCCCCCCTTAAAATGAATCTCGCCCTCGAGATTTGATGCGGAAGAGAAGAGATAGGGAAATTCCTTCTTGAGATCATCCTCCAATTCCCACGTTGCTTCTTTTTCTATGTGGTGCTTCCATTCAACTTTACACCATCTAATAACCTTGTTCCTTGTGACCCTCTCTTTGGTTTCCAAGATTTTGACCGGTTGTTCAACATAAGTCAAATATGCCCCTAATTCCAATCCTTCCACTGGCGCTTTTTCTTCCGGTACTCTCAAGCACTTCTTGAGCTGAGAAACATGAAACACATCATGAACGCCTGAAACATGAGCTGGCATCACCAACTTATACGCTACTCCTCCTCTTTTGTCCAAAATCTTGAATGATCCGATATAGCGAGGTGCTAGCTTGCCTCTTATGTTAAACCTCTTATGACTTCTCATTGGTGACACCTTAAGGTAAACGTAGTCTCCCATTTCAAAGGCTAATTTCCTTCTCCTATTGTTCGCATAGCCTTTTTGTCTTGATTAAGCAGCCCTCAAGTTTTCACGAATTATTTGGACTTGCTTTTCGGCTTCTTGCAACACATCTGGACCAAATACTTGAGTTTCTCCTGCCTCATTCCAGATTAAAGGTGTCCTACACTTCCTTCCATAAAGCGCTTCATATGGTGACATTTTCAAGCTTGCTTGGTAACTATTGTTGTATGAAAATTCTGCATATGGCAAGCTCTTGTCCCAGCTTTTCCCATGCTTTAAAGCACAAGCTCTTAACATGTCCTCTAAAATCTGTTTGGTCCTCTCATTCACAAAGCTTCATGCAATTTTTGCCAAAACCTGGAAGTAAATTGTGAACCTCTATATGAGACTATCTTTTTCGGAACTCCATGCAAACATACTATTCTTCCCATATACAGTTCCGCTAATTTCTCTCCATTATTGGTGGTCTTGACGGGAATAAAGTGAGATGACTTAGTTAACCGATCCACAATTACCCAAATTGAGTTGTAACAGGACTGAGTAAGTGGTAAACAAACTACGAAGTCCATACTGATCTCTTTCCACTTCCACTCCGGAATCTTTAATGGTTGCAATAGTCCAGCTGGCCTTTGATGTTCTGCCTTGATCTGTTGACACACATCACACAATGCTACATATTCAGCTATGTCCTTTTTCATTCTATCCCACCAATAGCAAGTCTTCAAGTCTTGGTACATCTTCGTACAACCGGGGTGAATTGAGTAAGGTGAGTCATGTGCCTCTTTTAATATCGTCTCCCGAATATGCTTCGCATTAGGCACGACAATCCTCTTACCAAGCCATAGGGTACCATGTTCGTCCTCATCAAATTTGAATTCTCTCCCCTCTTGGGTCATTTTCTTGATTTCTTGAATTTCCTCATCCTTAGTTTGACCTTCCCGAATTTCTTGCTCCAATGTTGGGTTTAACTCCATCATCTCCATCTCATTTACAAATCCAAGGTTCAACCGTTCAAACTCCTTACATAACTCGGATGGTAACTCTCGAACTGTGAGTCGATTACTTAACCCTTTTCTACTCAAAGCATCGACCACTACATTGGCTTTTCCCAGATGATAGTTGATCCCCAAATCATAATTTTTGATGAGCTCCAACCATCTCCGTTGCCTCAAATTCAGATCCGTTTGTGTGAAAATATACTTAAGACTCTTGTGATCTGTATAAATTTCACACCTATGTCCAAGGATATAGTGTTTCCAAATCTTCAACGCATGTACCACGGCTGCAAGTTCTAAATCATGTGTTGGGTAATTCTGCTCATGTTTCTCAATTGCCTTGACGTACAGACGACCACTTGACCTTCTTGCATGAGCACACATCCATGTCCTTGTCTCGAGGCATCATAATATATTTCAAAACTCTTTCTTACATCCGGCAAAACCAAAATTGGAGTTGTTGTCAACCTCTTCTTCAACTCCTCAAAACTGTTTTGACAAGCTTGAGTCCATGGGAAAGCTTTTCCCTTCATTAGCAATTCTGTCATTGGCTTGGCTATCTTGGAAAAGTCCTTGATGAACCGACAGTAATATCCAGCCATCCCAAGGAAACTCCTTATTTCCTTGACATTTTGCGGTGGTTCCCACTTCAACACATCTCTCACTTTTCCTGGATCAACCGAAACTCCTCCCCCTTATATGATATGACCCAAAAACGACACCTCTTTCAACCAAAACTGACACTTGTTGAACTTTGCATACAACTGATGCTCCCTTAATTTTTGCAGCGTAAGCCTCAAGTGTTCCTAATGTTCCTTCTCATCCTTCGAGTAGATCATAATGTCATCAATAAACACCACAACGAATTTATCCAAGTACTCCATGAATAACTTATTCATGAGGTACATAAAGTACGCACGCGCATTTGTCAATCCAAAAGACATCACAGTGTACTCATATGATCCATATCGTGTCCTAAAGGCTGTCTTGGGTATATCTGATGGTCTAATCTTCATTTGAATGTATCCCGACCTCAAATCAATTTTAGAGAAAACACAAGCACCCTTCATCTGATCAAACAAGTCATCTATGCATGGCAAGGTGTACTTGTTCTTGATTGTTACCTCGTTGAGAGCTCGGTAATCTAGACACATCCTTTGGGATCCATCCTTCTTGTCCACAAACAGCATGGGTGCTCCCCAAGGTGAAGAGTTGGGCCGAATAAAACCCTTCTCTAGTTGCTCTTGAATTTGATTCTTGAGCTCCGTTAATTCCATAGGAGGCATCCTATACGGCCTCTTAGCTATAGATGCAGTTCCAGGTATTAAATCAATAACAAACTCAATGTCTCGATCAGGTGGCATACCTGGCAACTCATCCGGAAAAACATCCAAAAAATCACACACCACCAAAATCTCCTCAATTGCGGCATCGTCCATATGATTTAGCTCCAATTGCCTCGGTGCGGTTTGAGATGCTTCAAATTCTACAGTGACCCCTTCTTCATTAGTCAGCTGCACCGTATTTGTGGCACACTCAATAACTCCATTGTGCTTCCTCAACTAGTCCATACCAAGTATAATGTCCAATCCTTGAGAATCCAAAACAATGAGGTTGGCGGAGAAGTCTACCCCCCTTATTCTAAGGCTTACTTTTGGACATACTATGTTTGTCCTCATCTCTCCTCCAGAAGACTTAACCAATAGATTAAAATTCATATGAGAGATAGGCAAACTATACTTAGTGACATACTTCGATGCAATGAATGAATGTGATGCTCCATAATCAAATAACATAGTCGTGGGGCTGGAGTTTGCAAGAAACATACCAATACCCCGTCATCCGCTTGTTGAGTATCCTTTGTAGAGACATGGTTCACGTTGCCACGAGCAAAATTCTGCTTTCCACGGTTCCCTTGTGGCGCTCCTCCATTAGGTATTGGGTTTCGCCTCGACGATTGCTTCCTTGAACAAGGCCTAAATTAGGACATTGATGTGCAAAGTGTCCACCTTCTCCACAAGTATAGCACTTCTTAACTCCACCAGAATTATTGGGGCGAGCTTGGTTTTGAACACTTGCACCAGAAAGGTGAGCGCGAGGTGCATAAGGCATTGGAGGCCTAGGTGCTTGCATGACAAGGCGCTACTGCACAAACTGAGTTGGGCGCGGTGCAAATCCAGGGCGATGAGTAGGCGCAAAAGAGCTGAAGTAAGGCACATTGGGCGGTGTGAAGCGAGGGCGCACATTACTTCCTTGTTGTTGTCCTCGATGTGGCACCTTCCTCTTGTTGTCTTGCTCCATCTCATGGACCTTGTTCTCAACCACAATTGCTTTGTCCACAAGCTTCTGAAAGTTGGCATAATCACAATTGAGTATTTTCACTTGGATTTCATTGTTCAAGCCCCTCATTTATAAGTATTGTTTCTGGCTGTCCCGACTAACATCCTCAGGCGCATACCTTGAGAGTTGAGTGAATTTATTGAGATATTCACCAACACTCGATCTTCCTTGCCTCAAGTTCTCAAATTCTTGCCTCTTCAAAATCATAACACCTTCCGTCACATAATGAGAATGGAAGCTCTCTTTAAATTCGGCCCAAGTAATTCTCTCTTGGTTCTCATGAGCATTGCATAAGGAATCCCACCAATCTGCAGCTGCTCCAACTAGTTGATGAGAAGCAAATAAGACCTCTCCCGGTCACTGCATTGGACAATAGCTAGCTTCTTCTCCACGGACTTGAGCCAATCATCTGCATCCATAGGGTTGGCAGCTTGAGCAAAGGTTGGCGGCCTAGTCCTCATAAACTCTCCCAACCGGTTATGTGGAGGTGGGGGTGGCATTGGAGGCATGTGGGGATGATTGTTGATATTTCCAGCCTGCAGTTGTCCCATAGTTTGTATCATGGTTTGCATGAGCTGGTTCTACATAGCAAAAAGCTGCTCAATGTTGATAGCTCCATGAGCAGGTCCTTGTCCACTGTTGTTCTGAGGTGCTCCATGGTTCTCCTCCTCATCATTGCCATCCCTCTGGTTGCGAGTTCTCACCATCTGAATAAAAGTAATAGGTAAGAATTAGAAAATCGTCCCCAACTATATGCATCAAGGGATATGAAACTAAACAACTCACTAGCCTTGGTGAACTTGGCAATGCTAAAGCATCCCAAAATCCTCTATTAAGCACACAAGCAAGCAATATATAGCAAACAGCACACCAACAAAAACACATCGGTTCCTGAGTGTTCCTATGTGCTCTAAAGTGTCCATTCTATCTACGCTGCATCCTACGATCAACCTGTGGCTCTGATACCAATCTGTGACACCTGGTTCCAAAAATGAACCAATTGAACGCATATGTGTGCCCAGGATGTTCAACACACATACACGAGTGCATTCACAAAAGAGTCTACAGAAAATTACAGAACAAGATTAATTAACCAAATTTTATTACACAAACCATATTATCCTCGAATACAAGTTCTAATGAATATTAATGACAAGTTCAACTAATGCAGCGGAAATGTACTAAATAAGCAAACTAAACAGCTAGGCAGCATAAGCAATAGGGTATAGCACAGCTCCATGCAACACCACAGGCAAGCTGACAGTAGACACGACTTAGAACTCCGCATTATCGCCCTCCCAATCCTGACCTGGAACTGTTGGGGGGAATTACAAGGGTGAGTACATGTCGTACTCAACGAGTGTGGAAAGTATGACATGTGGCTGATTCAAATGATGAATATAATAATGGTTGAGTGCTGAAAAGTACATTAAAACATTTGAAAAGCAATATATTACATGTATATGAAATAAACCCATCATAAGCCATGTAGTTATCATAATACCAGTCGATATTCCATATCCATCATCATATACCAATATCCATATTCAATATCAGAATTCAATTCATAACCATCCATAACCATAATGCCAACCATAACCATCCCAAATCCCAATTTTCCTCTAATCATGTGAGAGTCCAGGTTGCTCATAACAGGGAGCACGACTATCATGATAGTTTTAGACACACTCTGCAGAGGTTATACTGCTTTACCCATGTGTTTGTGATTTTATCACCTTTCGATGACTATAGAATCTCAATTATGCCATCTAACACTTCCGTAGGTGTGTGGCCAAGAGATCACAAAATAGCCTTTACAATGGGATTACTAGCCTATTTAGACCCCACTGAGGTTTCACCGGTGGCGATGTCTCCAACTGAGCACATCTTCAACCAAGGGACCCCTCTTGAGCCATTCGGATCCCAGGGTAGTCCCACCAATCATCAACAAACCCAATCCGACTACCCCTTCCCCGAGCATCCTTAATGGTCCAAATAACACTAGGAAAACCCTAATTAATCAGCTACGCCGCACCTATACTTGGCCTCGTGGTGGCACTGTAAATCCTGGATGGTCGCTCCACGAACCGGTCCTTAGATCTAAAGCAAGCGAACCACCATACATCCAACCCATCCACATACCAGGCTTGCTTAGATCACCCATTACCATATCAGATTTAACCAGTTCATGTCAACCACAATCTCATTAATGCATAATTAAATTAAGTATTGTAGTTGTTCTTCCATCCCAATTGATTAAGCGAAGCAAAAATTTAAAAATCCCATCCCGACTCTCTACTATATATTCCAGGTGACAAGGGTGGTTAAACAAAGCTAGTAAACTTCCTACCATAGGATTCTCATCAAATTGACACAAGCATGCAGTTTGCAAACAAAACATTTATTTTAAAATGGGATCAATATGCTTCAAGGACACTTGCCTTGCTCTTGGGATTGATTAGTATCAAAGACTTCAAAATCTTGGTGTTGTAGATCCCCCGCAGCACTCTCTAGTGCAAATCCGTCTAATCCGCACAATAAACATACAAGACAAGAAACATAATCAAAGAGTGTTGAATGTGGCCTAGAGGGGGGTGAGTAGGCCTTTTTGATTTTTGGTTGGATCCTGCAACACTTAACAAATTGATCAAATCGCGAGATATCAGACTAGTCCAGTAGAGTGCGGATTAGTCCGATGCGTGCCGACTAGATTGATCAAGTTTGATTGATTATCTCGATCCTAGGATGTATGCAGTGGAAATATACTTGTAATTGAAGTGTCACACTACTATGAACTAGGATGTAGCACAAGTTAATCTTGTATTCAATGTTTCAATGTAAAGTGAACAAGATTGATTGAAACCCTAGGTAGATATGAAGAATAAGAACAATGGGCGCAAAGTTAGAACACAAGCTCTTTATCCCATGGTTCGGTTCCCACAGAGGCAACCTATGTCCACGTTGAGGAGTCCACAAAAGGACCGGGTCTTCTCCAACCCTACCCTCGTCGGATCGCCACGAAGGCCAATCCTCTTCACTAACCACAAAGGGCAAATAACCAAATTCAAGGTGCTTTCTCAAACGTTGATGGCTCCCCAAGATTACAAGATGAACACCACCAAGAACACACTCTTAAGATCATAATAAAAACCACAGGAGTGTGTTAGGGAATCAAACCAAGAGCTCAATGAGTGAAGAACCGTGTCTCTCCCTGGATCTAAAGTTTATCTTCAAAGGATCAAGCTTTCTTGCATTGTATCGCGTGGAGAGATGAGTTTTCTAGGCTCTTGGAGGGTGTGACAGCGCAGGATGTCGAGTGATATGAAAGATGGGCCGTGCACACCTATTTATATGGGGTTTCCAAAAGTTACTGTTAGGGTTTAGAAAGATCAGACTAGTTCGTGGTGGACCCTGGACTAGTCTGGTGTGCTACATGTAGGAAACCCTAGGTGTTATGAAATATCAGACTTGTCCGAAGTGAAGCCGGACTAGTCCAATTTTGGTTCTGGAAATCTTCGGACTAGTCCGATAAATATCAGACTTGTCCGGATAAGTGAAACCCTAAGTGAATTTGGGAAACAAGTACGCACTTGGAGGACTTGTCCGATTTAGGTCAGGGGGATTTCAGACTATTTCGTGCTAATATCGGACTTGTCCGATTGACATCAGAAAGATATCAGACTAGTTTGTGGTGTTATCGGACTTGTCTGATTTTGTGCAACTTGTGAAGTGTTTGGGGAACTAGTCCGCATTGGGGAGGACTAGTCCGATTCTAGTCAGAGAGATATCAGACTAGTCTGTTGTTATATAGGGCTAGTCCGGTTAGTGAAAAACTAGACCGTGAGGACAAGTCTGCATTGTGAGGACTTGTCTGATCTGGTGCAGAAAGATATCAGATTAGTCCGGGGTCAGTCGGACTAGTCCGGTCCTGTCTAACTTTGTGCAATGTGTGAGATTATTTGTGCTTGAGCTCTTAGGGTGTGTTTCCTTTAAACACTCCATACACAAATCTACTACACTTGGTTCTTTAGCTCTTTTCCGCATTGCTTCTCATTCTCCTTTCTTTTTGGCACTTTGTTCATTCTCTCATTAGAACCTGTGCTCATCTCAACAATGTGGTTAGGATCTCATTTGCTTGTCATAAATCAACCAAAACCCACAAGGGATTCCTAGATGCACATTCAATCTCCCCCTTTTTGGTGATTGATGACAACCAATTGAGATTTCACAAAATATGATAAAAAGTTGAGATTTTCATAAAGTGTGCACATATGAGTTTGAAACACATTAAGCAATGAAAACTTAAGTCATATGTGCACTCTCTATGGTGGGATGCAAAATTAAGTATGTATAAACGATAATCATGATGAGAATGACATAATTCACATCAATACATCAACAACAAGCATATATGTCATTTTTATAGCAAAATCATAGATTTTATCAATATCTTCATAAGCAGTTCAAAACATTGCATCACAAGACAAAAGTACCAAAAGAGCACGATATGAGACTTACAACTTACAAAGAGACAAAAGACACAAAAAGATAGCTCTCCTCGTAGCCTACAGCTAAAGCCTAAGACTCCTAAGACCCCCCCTCAATCTCTCCCCCTTTGGCATCAAGACACCAAAAGGAAGGAGAGGAAGGACCTAAGGTCTTCAAGCCTCGTTGTCGGTCCTCTCATCATCTTCATCTTCATTCTCGGGCTGATGAGGAGGAGGAACGGTACCACTCGAGTCCCCAATGCAAATTTGGGCAAGCTTCGAGGGAGTCAAGGGCCCGAGCTCGACGAAATCAGAATCTGAGTCATCAGAAATGACTGGAGATCCAATGGGCTTAATCTCCAGCTTTTGACAGATGTGCTTCACATTCTCCTTGACATATCGCATATCATCCTTTCTCCTCTTATTTAGCTTATGAGTGTTCACTTCAGCCTTTTTGTAAGAGGCAAAGATAGCTAACAAGTACTTCAATATGCCACTTGGTGACCCCTTTTGAGGAGGGGCCCTAGCGGTGGGAGCAGCCCTAGCATCTCCACTAGCTCTCACTGGAGCCTCTGCATTGGAAGCAGGAGAAGGAGCAGCTTGAACACTTGCTTGTTTGGGCTTCTCGGGCCTCAATGGTGTATGCTTCACATCCTTCACAAATTCTATCCCTGTGACCTTCTCAATCATAAAGATGAGGTAGGGAGCATAGCCACAGGATCTGTTCGGCGTGCAAGATATATTGACCATGTCATTCCAGATGTAGTCAAATACATCAAACTTTCTGTCTTTGCTTATGACCTTCATTAGGGTCCTGAGGTAGCCTTGCATACTTCCTGCATCCCCATCCTTCCGGACAATGGTCTTCCTAAGGACCCTGTTCAGCACCACAAAGAAAGGCTTCATATTCTTGGTAGAAGGAGGATTGAACTTTGAGTGGGGTTCATAGAGAAACTTCATCTTGTCCATATCAATGACACCAATGTTGTGGATTATCAAGTTGTAATTGCTGGTGCTGTCAAGATGGAGCAATCTTGCAAACTCTTCATAGGTAATGGTGTACTTGGATCCATGAGTCATCCAAGTCACCCGCTCTTCCTCATCACTAGCAAATTGGCATGTAGCATAAAATTGGGCAATGACTTCATGATTCCAGTTGTTTATAAAGGCAAAGAGATCCTTCAAGTCATGCCTTTCGATTGCCTCGACTACCTCCACAAAAGGTGAGCAACCCTTCCTCTCAAAGTGCGTCCAATCTATCCACTGGCTGCGCACAACTGGGGTCTTCATTGGGAGATAGACAGTCTTGTAAAAATCTGCACGGAAGTTACTCCAGAACGTCCCATCAGCAGCTTGCTTGGGTCGGCTGTAACAATCCACATTTCTGAACTTTGTAGCTGTGTCACTGCCCTTTCCATTGAATTTATCCTCCGTGGGATCCCGGGCCCCTTCCCTTGGAGCTGACATCTTGAGGGGCCCAATCAGGCTTGTTGCAATCCCTTTGCCCTTGCCCTTTGCTTGGCAAGCACTTGCCGAGCTAGGGCCACCTCCAGCTGAAGCCTTGGAGGCAGGCTTCTTTGTGAGCACCTTTCGTCGAGCCTGGGGAGGAGAAGGAGCCGGCTCGGATGGGCGCTCTTGGCGCTTCTTGCATTGGCCTGTCGAGGACCGAAGCACGGCTTCGTGGTCCATCTCAGCCTCGAAATCAGAGACTTCATCGTTGGTGTTCGACATTGTCCTGAAAATGGTTTTCGCAAGGTATTGATGAGAATAGATGACAAGGAATTGCATTGAGGAATTCAGAAGTTAGGGTTGAGTTTAGAAAAATCGGACTAGTCCGATGTACAGGCACGGACTAGTCCGGGCGACCGGACTTGTCCGTGCATGGACCGGACTAGTCCGATATTCAACCTCTAAAACCCTAACTATGATACAAATGGTGATTCCTAATGCACAAATAGCTTAGCATCAATGTAATACATCAAGGAAGCATGTATATGGTGAAAGGAACCGAGCTATTTGATCACCAACGAAGGAAATAATGATTTCTATGGTTTGGGAGAAAAATATACCAAAATTGCTTGATTCTTGAGAATGAAGGGGTTGAAGGTGCGGACAAGTCCGTGGTATTCAATCCCTGAGCAATGGAGGTCGATTTCCACCCAAACTTGAAGAGTTTTGATGGAGGAGTCGCCAAATCACCTTGGGGAGCTCAAGCGTGGAGAGAGAAAGCTTGAGGCAAGTGTGGGGGTGAGGAAGATTAGGGTTTGGCAGCGGCTAGGGTTATGGACACGAAAAATCGGACTTGTCCGAAAATGATCGGACTAGTCCGAACCTTTCCAGAGCCTATATCGGACTAGTCCGGACCTACAGTCACTCTGCGGACTAGTCTGCATGGGCGAACTAGTCCGGGCAACCACGGACTAGTCCGGGGTCACCAGGGAAAAAATGCTTAGCCCATTTGTATATACTTGACGGTACTTATTAATAAAATAGGGAGGCAAAACGAATCATATAATCTTGATGAATATGATCAGTAAGCATACAACAATCAAGGAATGACCATAATTCACCAAGATCTAGTAATTGACATAGTTTTTTGAAAAAAATTGAGAGAGATGATTTTCACAACACAATCAATGAATTTTGAATATAGCATTCAGGTATACAAGATTTCAAGCCACATTCTGAGCATCAAGGATATTTAGTTCATTTTGGAGATTGCAAAAGCGTTTTTCATCAAGTGGCTTGGTGAATATGTCGGCTAGTTGTTTTTCAGTGTTGACATGTGAAATGGCTATATCTCCCTTCATTGAATGGTCTCTCAAAAAGTGATTTTGGATGTCTATGTGTTTGCTCCTAGAATGCTCAACGGGATTATGGGCAATTTTAATGGCACACTCATTATCACAAAGGAGTGGAATACGGCTCATATTGTAACTGTAGTCCCTAAGAATTTGTCGCATCCAAAGGAGTTGTGCACAACAACTCCCGGCTACAACATACTCCGCTTCGGCCGTGGATAAGGCAATGGAGATTTGTTTCTTGGAGGACCAAGAAACTAGAGATCTACCTAGGAATTGCCATGTACCGGAGGTACTTTTTCTATCTACTTTGCATCCGGCATAATCTGCATCGGAGTAACGAATGAGATTGTATTTGGAACCTTTGGGGTACCAAAGGCCTAGGTTGGGTGTATGAACTAAATACCGCAAGATTCTCTTTACGGCTATCAAATGACACTGTTTTGGGTTGGCTTGAAACCTTGCACACAAACATACACTCAACATAATGTCTAGCCTAGATGCACATAAGTAGAGTAGAGATCCAATCATGGAGCTATATACCTTTTGATCGATGTTTAGTCCATCTTCATTAATATCCAAGTGGCCATTCTTTGTCATGGGAATCTTTATAGGTTTCGACTTGTCCATTCCAAACTTCTTGAGTATGTCTTGAGTGCAGTTAGTTTGGCTTATGAATGTCCCTTCCTTTTGTTGCCTCAGTTGGAATCCCAAGAAGTACTTTATCTCTCCCATCATAGACATTTCAAACCTATCTGTCATAATCTTACTAAATTCCTCACAAAAAGATTTGTTAGTTGAACCAAAAATAATATCATCAACATAAATTTGACAAATAAAGAGGTCATTGTCAAAGTGTTTCGTGAATAATGTATAATCTGCTTTTCCAATCTTGAACCCATTTTCAATTAAGAAATCTCTAAGACACTGATACCAAGCTCTAAGAGCTTGTTTGAGACTGTAGAGAGCCTTACGCAATTTAAAGACGTGGTCGGGGAACTCTTCATCTTCAAATCCGGGGGTTGCTCCACATACACCTCCTCCTTGATTAGTCCGTTGAGGAAGGCTCTTTTCACATCCATTTGATAGAGCTTGAAATCATGGTGAGTAGCATATGCAAGTAATATTCTAATAGACTCAAGTCTAGGTACGAGAGTAAAGGTTTCATCAACATCCAAACCTTCGACTTGTCAATACCCTTTGGCCACAAGTCGTGCCTTGTTCTTTGTCACCGCCCTGTGTTCGTCTTGTTTGTTGCGGAAGACTCATTTGGTGCCGACAACGTTGAATTTGGGTCTTTCAACTAGTTCCCACACCTCGTTCCGTTTGAAGTTGTTGAGTTCTTCTTGCATGGCCACTACCCAATCTGGATCCTTCAATGCATCCTAAACCCTGTGCGGTTCCAAAAAGGATACAAACGAATAATTCTCACAAAAATTAGCTATGCGAGATCTAGTAGTTACTCCCTTTAGGATATCACCGATGATGTTATCGATTGGGTGATCCCTTTGGACGCATTGGTGTATGCTTGGGTGTGGCACTTGCGGTCTTGAGTCTTCATGGTCATCTTCTTCTCTCCCTAGATGGTTGCCCTCATTGACTTGTTGATCATTTTCGTCTTCTTGAGGATGATCTTTTATGGAGGCTCCCCATTGATCATTGGCCCCCATTTGCGGTTCGTTTTCCTCATGCACATGTAGAGGTGGCTCTTGTGGTCGAACATCGCCTAACGCCATTCTTCTCAATGCTTGACAGGAGCTTCTTCTCTATCTAGCACACATGGATCAACTTGATCCTTTTGGGAGCCGTTAGTTTCATCGAACACTACGTCGCGTGCTACTTCAACAAGTCAGGAGGTCTTGTTGAAGACTAAATGTAGGCCTATAGGGGGGGTGAATAGGCCTTTTTGAATATTTGTTGAATCTTGCAGCACTCAACAACCAGTTTAATACCAGAGATATCGGACTAGTCCGGTAAAGTGCGGACTAGTCCGGTGTTCCTAAGCTTATTAAACTTAATTGATTCGTTTGATTCTTTTATGTGTACAACGGAAGTATCGAATCAAACAACAGTTTAACAGCTATATACTGAATTATGTCACACTTAAGTCTTATGTTTAACAATTTAATGTAAGATGAACAATGTGTGTGAAACCCTAGATTAAGTTGATTATTTTGAATGATGAACAATGAAACAAGACACAAGTGTTTATCCCGTGGTTCGGCTACCACAAAAGGCCACCTACATCCACGTTGAGGTGTCCACAAAAGGCCCGGGTCTTATCCAACCCTACCCTCGTTGGATCGCCACGAAGGCCAATCCTCTTCCACTAATCACAAAGGGGTGAATAACCAAATTCAAGGGGCGATCTCACACTTTGAGAGCTCCCTTAGATTACAAAACACAATACCACCAAAAACACACTCAAAAGTTACAATTGAAATGCAGGAGTGTGTTAGAGAATCAAACCAAGAGCTCAATGTTGTGTAGCAAGTGTCTCTCCAATGATCTAGATTGAATCCTCAAAGGATTGGACGATTTTGCACTTAATTTCGTGGAGAGAGGTTGTTTTTGAGTCTCTTGGGAGGTGTGACGGCGCTAGGGTTCGAGAGAGGGTAAAAGTGGGCCATGCACCTCTATTTATATGGGGTTTCTAAAAGTGACCGTTAGTGTGCAGAAAGTTCGGACTAGTCCGCGGTGGTCACCAGACTAGTCCGGTGTGTTGTGTGTTGCAAACCCTAAGAGTCCTGAAATATCGGACTAGTCCGGCTGAGAGCGGACTTGTCCGATTTTTCTACTGGAAATCTTCGGACTAGTCCGATGTCCATCGGACTTGTCCGGACATGTGAAACCCTAAGTGTGTTGGATGACAAGTCCGCACTTGGAGGACTTGTCTGACTTGGATCAGTGGGGTTTTTCGGACTAGTCTGTGTGAACATCGGACTTGTCCGAAGTGGATCAGAAATGATATCGGACTAGTCTGGTGGATAACGGACTTGTCCGATGTTGTGTGACTTGTGTAGTGTTTTGAGGACTAGTCCGCACCGGGGGGACTAGTCCGATTCTAATCAGAAGGATATCGGACTAGTCCGACAGATATCGGACTTGTCCGATCTGGTGCAGAAAGGTTTATCGGACTAGTCCGGTGATGAACGGACTAGTCCGGTCCTGTGAAACTCTGTGCAATGTGTGTGTTTAATTATCATTGAGCTCTTGGGGTGTGTTTCCTTAACACACTCCATACACAATAATCTGCTATTCTTTTTCTTTGAGCTCATTTCCGCTTTGCTCCTCCTCATCCCTTCTTTTTGGTATTTTGCTCATTTTTTCATTATAGGCCTGCATTCATCTCAATAAAGAGGTTAGGATCCCAATTGCTTGTTATAAATCATCCAAAACCCACAAGGGAGTCCTAGATGCACTTTCAATCTCCCCCTTTTTGGTGATTGATGACAACCAATTGAGATTTCACAAAATATGACAAAAATTGAGATTTTCATAAAGTATGCACATATGAATCAAAATACATCAAGCAGTGAGAGAATTATCCATATGTGCATTCTTTATGGTGGGATGCATAACTAAGTACATTAAGACATCGAGAATGACATAATTTGCATTAATCAACCAACATAAAGCACACATGTCATTCCAGGAGCAACGATTACAGATTTTAAACAGTACTTCTCAAATTAAGTAAGCATTGCATTCACAGAACAAAAGTTAATCTTAGAGACACAGTTAAAACACTACAATCACAAAGATAGACAAAAAGAGCTCTCTCCTCGCATCCTACAGCTAAAGCTAAGACTCCCCCTCGATCTCTCCCCCTTTGGCATCAAGACACCAAAAAGATGAGAGGAGGGTCCTAGGGTCTTGACTCTTCACTGTCGGTCCTCTCGTTGTCATCTTCGTCTTCTTCATCATCAGTTGGACGAGGAGGAGAAGGAGGAGGGACGGAGCCACTCGAGCCCCCAATGCCAAAGTAGGCAAGCTCGGAGGGGTTCAAGGGCGCGATCTCAGTGTAGTCTGGATCAGAGTCCTCAGAGATCACTGGAGATCCAATGGGATCAATCTCCAGCTTTTGGCAAATTTGCTTCACATTGGCCTTTATGTACTTCATGTCCTCCCTTCTCTTCTGATGGAGCTTGTGGGCCTTCACTTCGGCCTTCTTGCAGGAGGTGAATATAGCAGCCAGATACTTGAGGATTCCACTAGCTGATCCTCTCTGAGGTGCTTCCCTAGAAGCAGGGACAGCCCTGACACCTTCACTTGATCTTGCCAGTGCCTCGGGACTGGAGGCCGTTGAAGGAGCGGCCTGCACACTTAGCTTTTGAGTCATTTGAGGCCTCAAGGGGAGATGCTCCACATCTTTCACAAATTCAATGCCGGTGACTTTTTCAATCACAAACATAAGGTAAGGAGCATATCCGCAAGATCTGTTGGGAGTGCAGGAGATGTTTACCATATCATTCCAAATGTATTCCGCCACATCAAATGGGCGGTCCTTGCTTATGACTCTCATCAGAGTCCGGAGATATCCTTGCACACTCCCTGTGTCCCCATCCTTAGGGGCAATGGTCTTTCTTAGCACTCTGTTCAACACCACAAAGAATGGCTTCATGTTTTTGGTGGAAGGAGGGTTGAACTTTGAGTTTGGCTCATATAGAAACTTCATCTTGTCCTTGTCAATGACCCCAATGTTGTGTATCACTAAGCAGTCAAACCTTGTGGAGTCAAGGTGGAGCAAGCTAGTGAAATCTTCTTGAGTGATGATGTACTTGGATCCATGGGTCATCCAAGTGACACTCTCTTCATCCTGACTAGAGAAGTGACAAGTCGCAAAGAACTGCGCAATCACTTCATCATTCCAGTTGTGTCTGAAAGCAAACAGGTCTCTCAGTCCATGCTTTTCAATGGCTCTCACTACATCAGTGAACGGTGAGCAGCCCTTCTTCTCAAAGTGTGCCCAGTCAATCCACTGACTGCGCACCACGGGGGTCTTCATCGGTAGATACACCGATTTGTAGAAATCTGCATGGAAGTTGCACCAAAACCTTCCATCTGCAGATTGCTTCGGCCTGCCATACCAGTCAATGCTTCTGAATTTTGCAGCCGAGTCACTGCCCTTGCCATTGAACTTCTCCTCAGTAGGGTCCTGGACCCCTTCTCTGGGAGCATGCAGCTTCAAGGGCCCGACTGGCCCCGTCGCTATCCCTTTTCCCTTGCCCTTTGCTTGGCGGGCACTTGCCGAGCTAGGGCCACCACCAGCCTTAGAGGCTGGCACCTTGGAGGCCGGCTTCTTCGCTAGCACTTTCCTCTGAACCTGAGGAGGGAAAGGAGCAGGCTCGGAGGGTCTTTCTTGGCGCTTCTTGCCAAGACCCGTCGAAGTCCGAGGTGCCACCTCGTGGTCCATCTCGGCCTCAAAGTCGGAGATTTCATCGTTTGAGCTCGACATGATCTGAGAATCATTTGCAAGAATTATGATAAGTGATACAAGGCATAGGTATGAAAATAGCAAGGAAGTGCATTGAGGAATTGAAGAATTAGGTTTTAAGTTCAGAAACATCGGACTTGTCCGGTGCACACGCACGGACTAGTCCGGGGGACCGGACTTGTTCGTGCATGGACCGGACTAGTCCAGTGTTCATCCTCAAAAACCTAACATAGTGGACAAAGGCTGATTCCTAATGCATAACAAGTTTAGCATACACGTAGTACATCAAAGGGGCATGTATCTAGTGGAAGATGGTAGGCTATTCGATCAACAATGGAGAAAAACAAGATTTCTAGGGTTTGGGAGAAAATTACCGAAGAATTCGATTGAAGCTTGAGGAATAGGGTGTTGGATCCCGGACAAGTCTGCTAGCTTCAATCCGCACGAGGTCAAGCTTGATTTGCGCCCAAATGCGCACCTTTTTGATGGTGGGATCAAGGAACCGCCTTGGGAGCTCGAGCGCAAGAGAGAGAGAGAGTGCGTGAGGAAGAGTGGGGATGAGAGGAATTAGGGATTTGTGGCGGCTAGGGTTATGGACATGAAAAATCGGACAAGTTCAGAGATGACCGGACTAGTCCGAACACGACCAGAGAGCTATAACCGACTAGTCCGTGGTCTATCGGACTAGTCCGGCCTAACCGGCACTCGGCGGGCTAGTCTGCAGGGGCGGACTAGTCCGGGTAACCACGGACTAGTCCGTGGTCACCAGGAGAAATTTTCATAGCCCATTCATATATATTTGAAGGTTCATAAATAGAGAATGGAGGGGAAAAACAAATCAATTAATCTTGATGAATTTGATCAGTAAGCATACAACAAACAAACAATGATCATAATTCACCAAGATCTAGTAATTGACATAGTTTTTCGAGAAAAATTGAGAGAGATGATTTTCACAAATCAATCAACATTTTGAAGAATTCATACAGGTATGCAACCTTTCAAGCCACACTCCGAGAATCAAGGATATTTAGTTCATTTCAGAGTTCGCAAAAACGTTTTTCATCAAGTGGCTTGGTGAATATGTCAGCCAATTGCTTTTGGGTGTTGACATGTGAGATGGTTATATCTCCTTTCATGGAATGGTCTCTCAAGAAATGATGTCTTATGTCTATGTGTTTAGTTCTAGAGTGCTCAACTGGATTGTGGGCAATTTTAATGGAACTCTCATTGTCACAAAGGAGAGGAATACGGTTCATATTGTAACCGTAATCCCTTAGAGTTTGTCGCATCCAAAGGAGTTGTGCACAACAACTCCCGGTTGCAACATACTCCGCTTCGGCTGTGGATAGGGCAATGGAATTTTGTTTCTTGGACGACCAAGAAACTAAGGATCTCCCTAGGAATTGGCATGTGCCGGAGGTGCTTTTTCTATCTACTTTGCACCCAGCATAATCTGCATCGGAATAACGAATGAGATTGAATTTTGAGCCTTTTGGGTACCAAAGACCAAGGTTGGGTGTATGAACCAAATATCTCAAGATCTTTTTTACGGCTGTCAAGTGACATTCCTTAGGGTTAGCTTGAAATCTTGCACACAAACACACACTTAACATAATATCTGGCCTAGATGCACATAAATAGAGTAGAGATCCAATCATGGAGCGATATACCTTTTGGTCGACATTAGGTCCATCTTCATTGAGATCCAAGTGGCCATTTGTTGCCATGGGGGTCTTTATGGGCTTTGCCTTGTCCATGCCAAACTTCTTAAGTATGTCCTGTGTATACTTGGTTTGGCTTATGAACGTTCCTTCCTTTTGTTGCCGCACTTGGAATCCCAAAAAGTATTTTAATTCTCCCATCATTGACATTTCAAACCTGTCTGTAATGATTTTGCTAAATTCCTCACAAAAAGATTGATTAGTTAATCCAAAAATTATATCGTCAACATAAATTTGACAAATAAAAAGATCATTATCTAAATTCTTTGTAAATAATGTATAATCTACTTTGACAATTTGAAAACCATTCTCAATTAAGAAATCTCTAAGACACTCATACCAAGCTCTAGGAGCTTGTTTGAGGCCGTAGAGAGCCTTACGCAATTTATATACGTGATCGGGGAACTCTTCGTCTTCAAATCCGGGTGGTTGCTCCACGTACACCTCTTCCTTGATCGGTCCGTTGAGGAAGGCGCTTTTCACGTCCATTTGATACAGCTTGAAATCATGGTGAGTAGCATATGCAAGTAATATTCTAATAGATTCAAGCCTAGCTACTGGAGCAAAAGTCTCATCAAAATCCAAACCTTCGACTTGTGAGTACCCTTTGGCCACAAGCCGTGCCTTGTTCCATGTCACTACCCCGTATTCGTCTTGCTTGTTGCGGAAGACCCACTTGGTGCCGATGATGTTTGCATTGGGTCTTGCCACAAGTTCCCACACTTTGTTCCGCTTGAAGTTGTTCAATTCTTCTTGCATCGCCACCACCCAGTCCGGATCCTTCAATGCATCTTCAATCCTGCGTGGTTCCAAAAAGGATACAAACGAATAATGCTCACAAAAGTTAGCTATGCGAGATCTAGTGGTTACTCCCTTTTGGATGTCACCAATGATGTTGTCGATTGGGTGATCCCTTTGGACGCATTGGTGTACTCTTGGATGTGGCACTTGAGGAGTTGTGTCTTCATGATTGTCTGCTTCTCCCCCTAAGTGGTTGCTTTCATTGACTTGTTGATCATTTTCGTACTCTTGTGGTTGATCTTGTGTTGAGGCTCCCCCTTGATTGATGGTCTCCTCTTGTGGTTCATTTTCCTCATGTTCATGTGAAGGTGGTTCTTGTGGTCGAAATTTGCCTAGAGCCATTCTTTTCAATGCTTGACATGGAGCTTCTTCTTTACCTAATTCACTTGAATCAACTTGCCCCTTTTGGGAGCCATTAGTCTCATCGAACACTACGTCACGTGCAACTTCAACAAGTCCGGAGGCCTTGTTGAAGACACGATAGGCATAAGTGTTCGAATCATAACTAAGCAAGAAACCTTCATCAGACTTTGAAGCGAACTTTGAAGTCCTAGGCTTCTTGTTCAGGATGTAACATGGAGAGCCAAAAACTCGAAAATATGAAATGTTTGGTTTGTTACCGGTAAGTAGCTCATAGGGAGTCTTCTTGAGTAGTCGATGGAGATAGAGTCGATTTGTTGCGTGGCAAGCGGTGTTAATTGCTTCCGCCCAAAATCGATTCGATGTCTTGTACTCATCGAGCATTGTCCTTGCCATCTAAATGAGTGTTCGGTTCTTTCTTTCGGAAACTCCGTTTTGTTGTGGCGAGTATGGCGCTGAAAATTCGTGCTTGATGCCCTCTTCATCAAGGTACTCCTCCACTTGTGTGTTCTTGAACTCCGTGCCATTGTCGCTTCGAATACTCTTGATTGTCAATGAAAATTCATTTTGGGCTCGCTTGAAGGATTTCTTGAGTGTCCCTTGTGTTTCTGACTTATCATGCAAAAAGAAAACCCAAGTGAAGCGAAAAAAATCATCAATGATAACTAAACCGTATTTGTTACCGCCGATGCTTATGTAAGTAATTGGACCAAACAAGTCCATGTGAAGTAGTTCGAGCGGCCTTGTCATAGTCATGACGTTCTTTGCGGGATGATGTGCTCCAACTTGCTTCCCGGCTTGGCACGCGCTACAAGGCCTGTCTTTCTCAAAAACAACATTCTTCAAACCTCGGATGTGATCGCCCTTGAGGAGTTTTTGAAGGTTCCTCATACCAACATGCGCTAGCCGTCTATGCCACAGCCAACCCATGTTGGTTTTTGCAATCAAGCATGTGTCGAGTTCGGCTTTATCCTTGTTGAAGTCAACCAGGTAAAGCTTTCCCTTCAACATACCCTTGAATGCAACGGAACCACCACTCCTCCTAGAGATGATCACACCCTCGTTAGTGAACAAGCAATTATAACCTTTGTCACATAGTTGAGATATGGACAGCCGGTTATAATCTAAAGATTCAATGTGTACAACATGAGAAAGCGTGTGTTCAGAGGATATCGCAATTTCACCGGTACCGAGCACCCTTCTTTGACTATTATCTCCGAAGTAGATGCCTTCGTTTGGGTCCTCGTTCTCTTCATATTCAACGAACATCCTCCTTT
This sequence comes from Tuctoria greenei, assembly GCA_036927565.1. Lineage (NCBI taxonomy): Eukaryota > Viridiplantae > Streptophyta > Magnoliopsida > Poales > Poaceae > Tuctoria > Tuctoria greenei. Next base: position 49,532,386 of record JAYESD010000002.1, read on the forward strand.
CTCCGGTCATGTGATTGGTGCACCCACTGTCCTGCACCCATTTGGACCCAATGGAGGAATAGGCCTGCAAAAACAAATTATGCTTTGGTTTTAGGTACCCAAGCTTTCTTGGGTCCTTGGAGGTTAGTCACAATACATTTGGGCACCCACACATGGGATTTTGTGTTCCCATGGCGTGGCCCAACATAATAAGCATAGACCTTGCAAAGGTTGTTTCTCATGAACACATAGGAGGCATCAAAAGTTTAAATAAAAGATGTTGTTGTTCATGAGTCGGACTAGTCTGGGGGGCCGGACTTGTCCAGACGACCGGACTTGTCCAGACATGGACCGGACTAGTCCGGTATTCATGTAAGTTCAGGTTTTTATCCTTCGACTTACCAGTTTGAGAGGATCTTCCCTTCACAAAGGAGATCCTTCCCTTGTTATTCTTATGACTTCCAGCATGTAGATTTTCATCATAGGAGTAACCAATGCCATACTTGACATTTGGAGGTCTTTGGACCAAGTATGCACTACGTGCATAGTTGATCTTCTCCTTGTCAAATATGCTACATTGAGTAGGATTTTTATCCTTTGTGGAGATTGATTTCCATTTCAATCTGGTGTCAGTTTTACCACATGTGCACATCTGAGCAAATTCAGTTTTAGTGGGTTGAGAAGGTGAGTTTGAATAAGAGGAAGGTTCACTCAGCTTGAGTGACTCAACTTGCACTTCAAGGATCTTGTTAACCTTGATCAGGTCAGCAAGTTGGTCCTTAATTGCAACATTTGAGTCGGTTAACTCCAAGCAAGCTTTCTTGCTTGAAGCTAACTAAGGCTCCAGTGAACTGTTTTTCTCCTTTTCAAGCTCTAGAAGTTTTTCAAGATCGACATACTCCTCCTTTTGGGAGATAATCATGTCCTCTTGACGATCAATTAACCTTTCCTTCTCAACAAGTTGGTCAAGTAAAAATTTCATTTTTGTTGCAGTTTTCCTATCTAGTCCATTTAGCATATCCTCATCATCACTATCTATTTCATCATCACTAGAGTAGGAATGCATGGAGGGGGTTTTGATGTTTACCTTGCGTTTACCTTCCTTTGCCATAAGGCAAGTGCCATTTCCCTTTCTTGCACCGACTGTAGGAAAGAGTGTAGATTTCTTGGACGTGTTCTCGATGGCTATGCTAGCCATCTCTTCTTCATCGGATGATGAGGACTCATCGTTTGAGTCCCACTCCTTCCCAATATGCGCTTGTTCGGCTTATTTCTTTTTCTTGAAGAACTTCTTAGGTTGAGGCTTGGATTCTTTAGTCTTCTTCTTGTTCTCCTCATATGGGCAATCCACTATAAAGTGGTTATATTCACCACAATTATAGCACGCCCGCCTCAATTTTGGCTTTGTTCTTTCCTTGTACTTGCCTTCACTTGATTTTATCCCTTGCTTTTTCTTCATTATTCTCTTGAACTTTTTCATGAACAAGATCAAATCCTCTTCATCTAGCTCACTTCTCTCTTCATCACTGTCCTCCTCTAGTTGTGCTTCTCTTGCTTCTTTGGATAGAGGCTTGAGGGTGGACTTTAAAGCGACTCCTTTCTTCTTCACCGAAGTGAGGTCGGCAATTTCCTTGACGTGCTTTGCTTGCTTCTCCATCATTTCAAAGTTGATAATTTTACCAAGCAATTCATCCGGAGTCATCCTTTTGTATTCGGGGCTTTCTCTAATCATGGAGCATAGCGTGACATTGTGAGGCATAAAGGCTCTAAGGATGAGCTTTACCACCTCGTGGTCATTCCACTTCTTGCTCCCATATGATCGCACTTTATTGACGAGTTTCTTCAATCGATTGTACATATCATGAGGTGACTCGTCTTCCTCGATTGCGAATCTTCCGAGTTCGCCTTCGATCATCTCAATCTTTGCTTCACACACATGCCGGTCACCTTCATGTGCGGTTTGCAGAGTATCTCATATTTCCTTAGCAATTTCGAGTCCATCCACCTTGGTGAACTCGTCCTGACTGAGTGATGATGTGATTACAGCTGCGTCTTGAGCATTTCTATGAATGGCTTGCTCTTGGCTTGGGGTGAGCTCTTCGTCGTCATCTGGAATATCTATCCCTGTGCATACAATATGCCATAAACTTGGGTTGAGGGAAATCAAATGCATTTTCATATTCTGCCTCCACATGGAGTAATCACTTCCATCAAAGTGTGGGGCCTTTACAAGTGGGATAGATAAGTAATGGTTGTTATTGGAATTTAGACGATCATAGTTAAAAGGATATCGGGAGTAGTCGGTGTGACTACTCCCCTTCTTCTTCTCTTCAACCTTTGCTTTCCCTTTGGAAAGTGCCTTCTTTCTGAGGAGTGCCTTCAGCTCCAGCGTCTCCTCATCATCGTCCTCGAAGTCTTGAATGGCTTCGAGGTACTTCTCCAGTTTTTGGGTCTTGTCGTTGTTAACCTCCTCTTGGTTGTTGATTTTGTGGACGTCCTTCATGTCCGACATGATCTCTTCGAGTGGTTAAACTCTTTCTTGAAGAACCTTGCTCTGATACCAATTGAATGTAGGTCTAGAGGGGGGTGAATAGGCATTTTTGAATATTTGTCGAATCCTGCAGCACTCAACAACCAGTTTAATACCAGAGATATCGGACTAGTCCGGTAAAGTGCGGACTAGTCCGGTGTTCACGGACTAAGCTTATTAAACTTAATTGATTGGTTTGATTCTTTTATGTGTACAGCGGAAGTATAGAATCAAACAACAGTTTAACAGCTATATACTGAATTATGTCACACTTAAGTCTTATGTTTAACAATTTAATGTAAGATGAACAATGTGTGTGAAACCCTAGATTAAGTTGATTATTTTGAATGATGAACAATGAAACAAGACACAAGTGTTTATCCTGTGGTTCGGCTACCACAAAAGGCCACCTACATCCACTTTGAGGAGTCCACAAAAGGACTGGGTCTTATCCAACCCTACCCTCGTTGGATCGCCACGAAGGCCAATCCTCTTCCACTAATCACAAAGGGGTGAATAACCAAATTCAAGGGGCGATCTCACACTTTGAGAGCTCCCTTAGATTACAAAACACAATACCACCAAAAACACACTCAAAAGTTACAATTGAAATGCAGGAGTGTGTTAGAGAATCAAACCAAGAGCTCAATGTGGTGTAGCAAGTCTCCAATGATCTAGATTGAATCCTCAAAGGATTGGACGATTTTGCACTTAATTTCGTGGAGAGAGGTTGTTTTTGAGTCTCTTGGGAGGTGTGACGGCGCTAGGGTTCGAGAGAGGGTAAAAGTGGGCCGTGCACCTCTATTTATATGGGGTTTCTAAAAGTGACCGTTAGGGTTCAGAAAGTTCGGACTAGTCTGCGGTGGTCACCGGACTAGTCCGGTGTGTTGTGTGTTGCAAACCCTAAGAGTCCCGAAATATCGGACTAGTCCGGCTGAGAGCGGACTTGTCCGATTTCGCTACTAGAAATCTTCGGACTAGTTCGATGTCCATCGGACTTGTCCGGACATGTGAAACCCTAAGTGTGTTGGATGACAAGTCCGCACTTGGAGGACTTGTCCGACTTGGATCAGTGGGGTTTTTCGGACTAGTCCATGTGAACATCGGACTTGCCCAAAGTGGATCAGAAATGATATCGGACTAGTCCGGTTGATAACAGACTTGTCCGATGTTGTGTGACTTTTGTAGTGTTTTGAGGACTAGTCCGCACTGGGGGGACTAGTCCGATTCTAGTCAGAAGGATATCAGACTAGTCCGACAGATATCAGACTTGTCCGATCTGGTGCAGAAAGGTTTATCAGACTAGTCCGGTGACGAACGGAGTAGTCCGATCCTGTGAAACTCTGGGCAATGTGTGTGTTTAATTATCATTGAGCTCTTGGGGTGTGTTTCCTTAACACACTCCATACACAATAATCTGCTATTCTTTTTCTTTGAGCTCATTTCTGCTTTGCTCCTCCTCATACCTTCTTTTTGGTATTTTGCTCATTTTTCATTATAGGCCTGCATTCATCTCAATAAAGAGGTTAGGATCCCAATTGCTTGTAATAAATCATCCAAAACCCACAAGGGAGTCCTAGATGCACTTTCAAAGACACGATAGGCGTAAGAGTTCGAATCATAACCAAGCAGGACACCTTCATCGGACTTCGAAGCGAACTTTGAAGTCCTAGGCTTCTTGTTCAAAATATAGCATTTAGAACCGAAAAATAAAAAATATGAAATATTAGGCTTGTTACCGGTGAGTAGCTCATACGATGTATTCTTGAGTAGTCGATGAAGATAAAGTCAATTTATGGCGTGGCAAGCGGTGTTAACCGCTTCCGCCCAAAATCGATCTGAGGTCTTGTACTCATCGAGCATTGTTCTCGCCATCTCTATGAGGGTTCGGTTCTTCCTTTCGGCAACTCCATTTTGTTGAGGGGAGTAAGGTGCTGAAAACTCGTGCTTTATGCCTTCTTCATCTAGGTACTCCTCAACTTGTGTGTTCTTGAACTCCGTGCCGGTGTTGCTTCAAATGTTCTTGATCGTCAATAAAACTCATTTTGAGCACGCTTGAAAAACTTCTTGAGTGTTCCTTTTGTTTCTATCTTATCATGTAAAAAGAAAACCCAAGTGAAGCGAAAAAAATCATCAACAACTACTAAGCCATATTTGTTACCGACGATGCTTATGTAGGCAATTGGACCGAATAGGTCCATGTGAAGTAGTTCGAGCGGTCTTGTTGTAGTCATGACGTTCTTCACGAGATGAGGTGCTCTAACTTGCTTCCCGGCTTGGCACGTGCTACAAGGCCTGTGTTTCTCATAAACAACATCCTTCAAACCTCGGATGTGATCGCCCTTGAGGAGTTTTTGAAGATTCCTCATACCAACATGCGCTAGCCGTCTATGCCACAGCCAACCCATGTTGGTCTTTGCAATAAAGCATGTGTCAAGTTCGGCTATATTTTTGTTGAAGTCAACAAGGTAAAGTGAATGTGGCCTAGGGGGGGGGGGTGAATATGCCTTTTTGATTTTCTGTTGGAACTTGCAACACTTAACAAAACAGATCAAATCTCCAGATATCGGACTAGTCCGATCGAGTGCGGACTAGTCCGGTGTGTAATGACTTGGTTGATCAAACTGGATCGATTATCTTGATCCTAGGATGTATGCAGCAGAAATATACTTGTAATTGAAGTGTTACACAACTATGAACTAGTATGTACCACAAGTTAATCTTATATTCAATGTTTCAATGTAAAGTGAACAAGATTGATTGAAACCCTAGATTGATATGAAGAGTAAGAATGATGTGCGCAAAGTAAGAACACGAGCACTTTATCCCGTGGTTCGGTTCCGACAGAGGCAACCTACATCCACGTTGAGGAGTCCACAAAAGGACCGGGTCTTCTCCAACCCTACTCTCGTCGGATCGCCACGGAGGCCAATCCTCTTCACTAATCACAAAGGGCAAATAACCAAATTCAAGGGGCCTTCTCACACGTTGAGGGCTCCCCAAGATTACAATATGCACACCACCAAGAACACACTCTTAAGATCACAATGAAAACCACAGGAGTGTGTTAGGGAATCAAACCAAGAGCTCAATGAGTGATGAACCATGTCTCTCCAATGATCAAGAGTGTATCCTCAAAGGATCGATCTTTCTTGCGTTAGATTTTGTGGAGAGAGGTGTTTTGTAGGCTCGTGGGAGGTGTGACGGCGCAGGGGGTCGAGAGCTGTGAAAGATGGGTCGTGCATACCTATTTATATGGGGTTTCCAAAAGTTACTGTTAGGGTTTAGAAAGATCGGACTAGTCCGTGGTGAATACTAGACTAGTCCGGTGTGCTGCCTGTAGCAAACCCTAGGTGTCCCGAAATATCGGACTTGTCCGGCTATGAACGAACTTTTCTGATTTTAGTTCTGGAAATCTTCAGACGGTCCGATAGATATCGGACTTGTCCGGATATGTGGAACCCTAAGTGAATTTGGGGGACAAGTCCGCACTTGGAGGACTTGTCCGATTTAGGTCAGAGTGTTTTCGGACTAGTCCGTGCTAATATCGGACTTGTCCGATTAACATCAGAAAGATATCGGACTAGTTCGTAGAGTTATTGGGCATGTCCGATTTTGTGCAGCTTGTGAAGTGTTTGGTGACTAGTCCGCACTGTGGAGGACTAGTCCAATTCTAGTCAGAGAGATATCAGACTAGTCTGTGGTGACATCAGACTAGTCCGTTCAGTGAAAAACTAGACTGTGAGGACAAGTCCACATTGTGAGGACTTGTCTGATCTTGTGCAGAAAGATATCGAACTAGTCTGGGGTCAGTCGGACTAGTCCGGTCCTGTATAAATTTGTGCAATGTGTGAGATTATTTGTGCTTGAGCTCTTGGGGTGTGTTTCCTTAACCCACTCCATACACAATGATCTACTACACTTGTTTCTTGAGCTCTTTTCCGCATTGCTCCTCATTCTCCTTTCTTTTTGGCACTTTGCTCATTTTCTCATTAGTACTTGTGCTCATATCAACAATGTGGTTAGGATCTCATTTGCTTGTCATAAATCAACCAAAACCCACAAGGGATTCCTAGATGCACTTTCAATCTCTCCCTTTTTGGTGATTGATGACAACCAATTGAGATTTCACAAAATATGATAAAAAGTTGAGATTTTCATAAAGTATGCACATATGATTTTGAAGCACATTAAGCAATGAAAACGTGATCCATATGTGCAATCTTTATGGTGGGATGCAGAACTAAGTGTATAGAAACAATAATCATGATGAGAATGACATAATTGACATCAACACATCAACAACAAGCATATATGTCATTCCTATAGCAAAATCACAGATTTCATCAATATCTTGATAAGCAGTTCATAAAAATGCATCACAAGACTAAAAGTGCCAAAAGAGCATATTAAACGTCTTACAACCCACAAATAGACAAAAGACACAAAAAGAGAGCTCTCCTCGCATCCTACAGCTAAAGCCTAAGACTCCCAAGACTCCCCCTCAATCTCTCCCCCTTCGGCATCAAGACACAAAAAAGAAGGAGAGGAGGGACCTATGGTCTTCAAGCCTCGCTGTCGGTCCTCTCATCGTCTTCATCTTCATTCTCTGGCTGATGACGAGGAGGAGGAGGAATGGAACCACTCGAGTCCCCAATGCCAAAATAGGCAAGCTCGGAGGGAGTCAAGGGCCCAAGCTCGGTGAAGTCAGAATCTGAGTCATCATAAATGACTGGAGACCCAATGGGCTCGATCTCCAACTTTTGGTAAATTTGCTTCACATTCTCTTTGACATATCTCATGTCGAACTTTCTTCTATGGTTTAGCTTGTGGGCTTTCACTTCAGCCTTTTTGCAAGAGGCAAAGATGGCTGACAGGTACTTAAAGATGCCACTTGGTGACCCCTTTTGAGGAGGGGCCCTAGTGGCAGGAGTAGCCCTAGCATCTCCACTAGCTCTCGCCGGAGCCTCTGCAATAGAAGCAAGAGAGAGAGAGCAGCTTGAACACTTGGCTGTTGAGGCTTCTAGGGCCTCAAAAGGAGGTGCTCCACATCCTTGAGGAACTTGATGCATGTGACCTTTTCAATCATAAACATGAGGTATGGAGCATAGCCATAGGACCTATTCGGCATGCAGGAGATGTTGACCATGTCGTTCCAAATATAGTCAAAGACATCAAACTTCCTGTCTTTGCTAATGACCTTCATCAAGGTCCTGAGATACCCATGCACACTTCCAGCATCCCCATCCTTGGGGGCAATGGTCTTCCTAAGGACCCTGTTCAACACCACAAAGAAAGGCTTCATGTTCTTGGTGGAAGGAGGGTTGAACTTTGAGTTGGGTTCATAGAGAAACTTCATCCTGTCCATCTCAATGACACCAATGTTGTGGATGATCAAATTTTCATTGCTCGAGGTGTCAAGATGCAGCAATCTTGCAAACTCTTCATAAGTGATGTTGTACTTGGATCCATGAGTCATCCAAGTCACCCCTTCTTCCTTATCACTAGCAAAGTGACAAGTCGCATAGAACTGCGCAATGACCTCATCATTCCAATTGTTCCGGAAGGCAAATAGGTCCTTCAAACCATGCTTCTTGATTGCCTTTACTACCTCCACAAAGGGTGAGCAACCCTTCTTCTCAAAATGCGCCCAATCGATCCATTGGTTGCGCACCACAGGGGTCTTCATTGGAAGATAGACAGACTTGTAAAAGTCTGCATGGAAGTTACTCCAAAATCTCCCATCAGCAGCTTGCTTGGGAAGGCTGTAACAATCAACTTTACTGAACATTGCAGCCCTGTCGCTGCCCTTTCCATTGAATCTATCCTATGCGGGATCCCGGGCCCCTTCCCTTGGAGCTGACATCTTTAGGGGGCTAGTCGGGCCCGTTGCAACCCCTTTGCCCTTGCCTTTTGCTTGGCGGGCACTTGCTGAGCTAGGGCCTCCTCCAGCAGAAGCCTTTGAGGTAGGCTTCTTTGCGAGCACTTTCCGTTGAGCCTGGGGAGGAGAAGTAGCCGGCTCGAATGGGCTCTTTTGGCGCTTCTTGCTTAGGCCCGTCGAGGACCAAAGCTTGGTTTCGTGGTCCATCTCGGCCTCGAAATCAGAGATTTCATCGTTGGTGCTCGACATTGTCCTGAGAATGGATTTCACAAGGTATTGATGAGAATAGATGACAAGGAATTGCATTGAGGAATTAAGAAGTTAGGGTTGAGTTCAGAAAAATTGGACTAGTCCGGTGTATAGGCACGGACTAGTCCGGTTGACCGGACTTGTCCGTGCATGGACCGGACTAGCCCGGTATTCAACCTCTAAAACCCTAACTATGAGACACATGGTAATTCCTAATGCACAAATAGCTTAGCAGCAATGTAATACATCAAGGAAGCTTGTATATGGTGAATGGAACTAAGCTAGTTGATCAACATTGAAGGAAATAGCAATTTCTAGGGTTCAGGATGAGATTTTACCGAAAGATCTTGATTCTCGGAGATGTAGGGGTTGAAGGATCGGACAAGTCCGTGGTCTTCAATCCCTACGTAAAGAAGGTCAATTTCCACCCAAACATGTGAAGTTTTGATGGAGGAATCAACAAATCGCCTTGGGGAGCTCGAGCGTGGAGAGAGAAAGCTTGAGGCGAGTGTGGGGTGAGGAAGATTAGGGTTTGGCGGCGGCTAGGGTTATGGACACAAAAAATCAGACTTGTCTGAAAATGATCGGACTAGTCCGAACTTTTCCAGAGCCTATATCAGACTAGTCCGTGGTCTGCGAGACTAGTCCGACCGAACCGTCACACTGCGGACTAGTCTGCATGGGCGGACTAGTCCGGGCAACCACGAACTAGTCCGTGGTTACCAGGGTAGAAATACTTAGCCCATTCGTATATATTCAAAGGTACTTATTAAGAAAATAGGTAGGTAAAGCAAATCAAATAATCTTGATGAATATGATCAGTAAGCATACAACAATCAAGCAATGATCATAATTCACCAAGATCTAGTAATTGACATAGTTTTTCGGAAAAATTGAGAGAGATGATTTTCACAACACAATCAATGAATTTTGAAGATAGCATTCAGGTATACAAGATTTCAAGCCACACTCTGAGCATCGAGGATATTTAGTTCATTTCGGAGTTCGCAAAAGCATTTTTCATCAAGTGGCTTGGTGGATATATCCGCTAGTTGCTTTTCGGTATTGACATGTGAAATGGCTATATCTCCCTTCATTGAATGGTCTCTCGAAAAGTGATGTTGGATGTCTATGTGTCTGGTCCTAGAGTGCTCAACGGGATTATCAGCAACTTTAATGGCACTCTCATTATCACAAAGGAGTGGAATACAGTTCATATTGTAACTGTAATCCCTTAGATTTTTGGCATCCAAAGGAGTTGTGCATAGCAACTCCCGGCTGCAATATACTCTGCTTCGGCCGTGGATAAGGCAATGGAGTTTTGTTTCTTGGAGGACCAAGAAACTAGGGATCTTCTAGGAATTGGCATGTACTGGAGGTACTTTTTCTATCTATTTTCCATCTGGCATAATCTGCATCGGAGTAACCAATGAGATTGAATTTGGAACGTTTGGGATACCAAAGGCCTAGGTTGGGTGTATGAACTAAATACCGCAAGATTCTCTTAACAGATGTCAAATGACACTCTTTTGGGTTGGCTTGAAACCTTGCACACAAACATACACTCAACATAATGTCTGGCCTAGATGCACATAAGTAGAGTAGAGATCCAATCATGGAGCGATATACCTTTTGATCGACATTTGGTCCATCTTCATTGAGATCCAAGTGGCCATTCGTTGCCATGGGGGTCTTTATGGGTTTCGCCTTGTCCATTCCTATGACGCCCGGTTCCAAAAACTGAACCAAGCTAATGCATATGTGTGCCCAGGATGTTCAACACACATACACGAGTGCAATCACAAAAGAGTATACAGAAAATTACCACAGAACAAGATTAATTATCAAATTTTATTACACAAACCATATTATCCTCGAATACAAGCTCTAATGAATATTAATGACAAGTTCAACTAATGCAGCGGAAATAAACTAATTAAGCAACTAAGCATAAGCGATAGCGCAGCTCCATGCAACACCACATGCAAAGCTGACGGTAGACACGGCCTAGAACTTCGCATTATCGCCATTAAATCACAATCCTGACCTGCAACTGTTGGGGGGGATTGCAAGAGTGAGTACATGTCGTACTCAGCAAGTGTGGAAAGTATGACATGTAGCTGATTCAAATGACGATAATAATAATGGCTAAGTGCTGAAAAGTACAGTAAAACATTTGAAAAGCAATGAATCATATTTATGTGAAATAAACCCATCATAAACCATGTAACCATCACGATACCAGTCCATAAATCACCCTTACCAATAACCATAATCAATGTCATAAACCATATTTCCATCTCATAACCATAACCATAGTCATAATATCAACCATAACCATTACCAAACCATAACCATTCCAAATCCCAATTTTCCTCTAATCATGTAGGTCATCCAGGCGCTCATAACCGGGAGCACGACTATCATGATAGTTTTAATACTCTGCGGAGTTTGTACCACTTTACCCACGTGTTTGTGATTTCATCACCCGTCGGCGACTAAGAAACCTCCCTTATGCCAATTACACTTTCTTTGGTGTATGGCCAAGAGATCACAAAATAGCCTTTACAAAGGGATTACTAGCCTATTTAGACCCCACTGAGGTTTCACCGGTGGCGATGCCTCCAACTGAGCACATCTTCAACCAAGGGCCCCCTCTTGAGCCATTCGGATCCCAGGGTAGTCCCGCCAATCATCAACAAACCCAATCCGACTACCCCTTCCCCGAGCATCCATAATGGTCCAAACAGCACTAGCAAAGCCCTAATTAATCAGCTACGCCGCAACCATACTTGGCCTCATGGTGGCACTGTAGTCCTGGCTTATTCTCGCGTGAACCGGTCCTTAGATCTAAAGCAAGCAAACCACCATAACATCCAACCCATCCACATACCAGGCTTGCTTAGATCACCCATCGTATTGACCAGTTCACATTAACCAGAATATCATTGATGCATAATTAAATGTGTAGTGTTGTTTGCCATCCCAATTAATTAAGCGAAGCAAAAAGGTAAAAACCCTTCCCGACTCTCTACCATAAATTCCAGGTGACAAGGGTTGTTAAACAAATCTAGTAAACTTCCTACCATAGGATTCCCATCAAATTGACACAGCATGCAGTTTTGCAAACAAAACATTTATTTTAAAATAGGATCAATATGCTTCAAGGACACTTGCCTTGCTCCAGCGAATAGGGTTGTTCAAGTGCTTCGAAGTCTTGATTCTGAAAATCCTCGTACACGATCTCTTGATCACTTCCCTCTACTCGTGATCACACATACAAGAATATACATACAAATCAACACAATGCATACATACTAATCAACATGCGATGACATGCATGCAGGCAAAGTACAATAATTGATTAACTACGGTTGTTTATTAATTAGATGCAACTAGTTCATACGTGTTCATACGAGTTTACAGGGGTTTTAACGTGAATTAATGCTGCTGAAAATAAAATTATGGTGCAACTAAAATCAATTTACGTCTATTAGATTTAATACGTCGCTAAAATTCGCATCGGGAACGAATCCTACCGTAGATCTGACGGCTTTGAAGATCGAGGGACGAAGGTGACGCGTAGACGAAGTAGATGCGCAAGATCCTCCGGCGGCACGACGATGATCTCCGGTGGACGACGGCACCCTCCTCTTTTTCTTCCTCTTGTTCCCCTCTGTTTTACTTCCTTTTCTTTCCCTGGCAGCGTTCTCTGGTGCCTTTTTTTTTCTACCGGCGGCTGGCTTCTCCCCCATTTTTTTCTGGCGGTGTGGCTTTTTGGGCGCTGGGGATTACAATGCCTCGGGCCTTTTTATACCGGGCGGCTAGGGCACCGTGGCCGACTGGCGGCGCAGGACGGAGCTAGGGCGAGCGGGATCGTGGCCACGCGGTGCGGGGCCCAGCGGCGGGGAAGGTCGCGCGCGGGCTGCTCGCGCGGGATTGCGCGACGCGCGCGGGGCTCGGGGCGCGTCGGGGCGAGAGGGCGGCGGGGCGTGGGGCCCGGGGCGGCGCGCGATGGGACGCGGTGCGGCAGGCGCAGGCGTCGGCGCGTGGGTGCTGCAGGGAGGGGCCCAGGCGCGGGGCTGCGCGCTGCGGCGCGGTCAGCGCGGGGGTGCGCGGCTGCGGGGTGGGGCCCCGCGGGGGTCGCGCGGGAGGCCGCTGCTGGCTGGGCCGCTCGGCATGGCCAGCGGGCGGTCGTTTTGTTTTTTTTCTTATTTTTTCTTTCTTTTTCTTTTATTATTTATATATATATATATTATTATTATTTTTGTATATTTTATTATTTATATTTTATTTATTTTATTTATCTTATTCATTTTATATATATATATATATATATTTATTATAATATATATTATATATATATATTTTATTTTTTTATTTTATTTATTTTTTTATTTGTTTCCTTAGGTTTCCCCAAATATATATATTTGTTTTATATATTATTATTTTTTTTATATTTATTCCCTAATATATGTTTTACATTATTATTATTATTTTCTTTTATTTTACTAATGTTTAATGCATGAATATGTATGCAATGCATGATGCGAAAATTTAGGGTGTTACAATTCCAAACTTCTTGAGTATGTCTTGAGTGTACTTAGTTTGGCTTATGAATGTCCCTTCCTTTTGTTGCCTCACTTGGAATCCCAAGAAGTACTTTAGCTCTCCCATCATAGATATCTCAAACCTATCTGTCATAATCTTACTAAATTCCTCATAAAAAGATTTATTAGTTGAACCAAAGATTATATCGTCAACATAAATTTGACAAATAAAGAGATCATTGTCAAAGTTCTTTGTAAACAATGTATAATCTACTTTACCGATCTTGAAACCATTTTCAATTAGGAAATCTCTAAGACACTCATACCAAGCTCTAGGAGCTTGTTTGAGGCCGTAGAGGGCCTTACGCAATTTAAATACGTGATCGGGGAACTCTCCATCTTCAAATCCAGGGAGTTTCTCCACATACACCTCCTCCTTGATTGGTCCATTGAGAAAGGCGCTTTTCACATCCATTTGATAGAGCTTGAAATCATGGTGAGTAGCATATGCAAGTAATATTCTAATAGACTCAAGTCTAGCTACGGAAGCAAAGGTTTCATCGAAATCCAAACCTTCGACTTGTGAATACCCTTTGGCCACAAGTCGTGCCTTGTTCCTTGTCACCACCCTGTGTTCATCTTGTTTGTTGCGGAAGACCCATTTGGTGCCTACAATGTTGAACTTGGGTCTTTCGACTAGTTCCCACACCTCGTTCTGTTTGAAGTTGTTGAGCTCGTCTTGCATGGAGTTCTTCCTTTTGGCAACTCCGTTTTATTGAGGGGAATGAGGTGCTGAAAACTCATGCTTTATGCCTTCTTCATCTAGGTACTCCTCAACTTGTGTGTTCTTGAACTCTGTGCCATTTTCGCTTCGAATGTTCTTGATCGTCAATGAAAACTCATTTTGAGCATGCTTGAAAAACTTCTTAAGTGTTCCTTGTGTTTTTGTCTTATCATGTAAAAAGAAAACCCAAGTGAAGCGAGAAAAATCATCAACAACTACTAAGCCATATTTGTTACTGCCGATGCTTATGTAAGCAATTGGACCGAATAAGTCCATGTGGTGTAGCTCGAGCGGTCTTGTTGTAGTCATGATGTTCTTAGAGGGATGAGGTGCTCCAACTTGCTTCATGGATTGACACGCGCTACAAGGCCTATCTTTCTCAAAAACTACATCCTTCAAACCTGATGTGATCACCCTTGAGGAGTTTTTGAAGATTCCTCATACCAACATGCGCTAGCCATCTATGCCACAGCCAACACACGTTGGTCTTTGCAATCAAGCATGTGTCAAGTTTGGATTTTTCTTTGTTGAAGTCAACAAGGTAAAGCTTTCCCTTTAACATACCCTTGAATGCAATGGAACCATCACTCCTCCTAGAGACAGTCACACCCTCATTAGTGAACAAGCAATTATAACCTTTGTCACATAATTGAGTTATGGACAGCAGGTTATAATCTAAGGAATCAACATGTAACACATGAGAAAGAGTATGCTGAGATGATATGGCAATTTTACCGGTACCGAGCACCTTTCCTTGACTATTGTCTCCAAAATATATGCCCTCGCTTGGATCCTCATTTTCTTCATACTCAACGAACATCCTTCTTTCTCCGGTCATATGGTTGGTGCAACAACTGTCTAGCACCCATTTAGATTCACCGGAGGAATATGCCTGCAAAAACAAATCAAGCCTTGGTTTTAGGTACCCAAGCTTGCTTGGGTCCTTGGAGGTTAGTTACAAGATATTTTGGCACCCACACATGAGATTTGGTGTTCCCATGGCGTGGCCCAACATAATGAGCATAAATCTTACCATAATTACTTCTCATCAAAACATAAGATGCATCAAAGGTTCTAAATAGCAACTGTTGTTGTTTATAAACAGAACTAGTCTGGGAGATCGGACTTGTCCGGAGGACCGGACTTGTTCGTGTCCCGACCGGACTAGTCCGGTGATCATATGTGTTGGATGTGTGAACTTTGGACTTTCCAGTTTGAGAGGGTCTCCCCTTTACAAAGGCAATGCTTTCCTTGTTATTTATGGCTTCTAGCATTTTGCTTTCCACCATAGGAATACCCAATGCCATATTTGACATTAGGAGGTCTTGTGGCCAAGTATGCACTACGTGCATATTTGACCTTCTCCTTGTCAAATATTCCACTTTGGGCAGGATGCTTATCCTTGGTAGAGGTTGACATGTATTTCAAGCTGGTGTCAACTTTACTACATGAACAGGTAATAATGGCTTCAGTTTTAAGTGGTTGAGAAGGCGAGCTTGAAGAGGATGAAGGGTCACTTTGCCTGAGTGACTCAACTTGTACTTCAAAAATCTTGTTAGCCTTGATTAGGTTAGCAAGTTCATCCTTAATTGTAACATTTGAGTCGCTTAACTCCGAGCAAGCTTCCTTGCTTGAAGCTAACTCAAGCTCTAGTGACTTGCTTCGCTCCTTTTAAAGTTCTAGAAGCTTGTCAAGTTCAACATATTCCTCCTTTTGGGAGATAATCATGCCTTCTTGACGGTTTATCAACTTCTCCTTCTCAACAAGTTGATCAAGTAGAAATTTCATTTTTGCAGTTGTTTTCTTATCTAAGCCAATAAGCATATATTCATTATCACTAGCAATTTCATATCACTAGAATAGGAATGTACGGAAGAGGGTTTGGTTATTACCTTGTGTTTACCTTCCTTTGCCATGAGGCAAATGTCATTCCCTTTCCATGCGCCGAGAGTAGGGAAGAGAGTGGACTTTTTGGATGTCTTCTCGATGGCTATGCTAGCCATCTCTTCTTCTTCTTCGGATGAGGGCTCATAATTTGAGTCCCAATCTTTCCCTAGATGCGCTTGTTCAGCTTGTTTCTTCTTCTTGAAGAATTTCTTGGGTTGAGGCTTCATTTCCTTGGTCTTCTTCTTGTTTTATTCATATGGGCAATCAACTATAAAGTGGCTATACTCACCAAAATTATAGCATGCCCGCCTCAACTTTGGTCTTGATTTTTCCTTGTACATTCCTTCACTTGATTTAGCCCCTTGTCTTTTCTTCATCATTCTTTTGAATTTCTTCATGAATAGTATCATGTCATCTTCATCCAAGTCGATGCTCTCATCATCACCATCTTCTTCTAGTTGAGCTTCTCGAGCTTCTTTAGACAAGGGCTTGAGAGTGGACTTCAAAGCGACCCCTTTCTTCTTTTGCCGAGGTGAGATTGGCAATCTCCTTAACATGCTTGGTCTGCTTTTCCATCATCTCAAAGTTGATGATTTTACCAAGTAACTCATCCAAGGTCATCCTCTTGTACCCGGGGCTTTCTCGTATCATCGAGCACAAGGTGACATTTCGAGGCATGAAAGCTCTAAGAATGAGCTTCACCACCTCGTGGTCGTTCCACTTCTTGCTTCCGTATGCTCACACCTTGTTGACGAGCGTCTTTAGTCGGTTGTACATGTCTTGTTGCGACTCGTCTTCTTTGATGGAAAATCTTCCCAACCCGCCTTCAATCATCTCGATCTTCACTTCTCGCACATGACGATCGCCTTCATGTGCGGTTTGCAATGTATCCCATATCTCCTTTGCGATCTCAAGTCCATCCACCTTTGTGAACTCATCCCGACTGAGTGATGAGGTGATGACTGCAGCAGCTTGGGCATTTCGATGGATTGCTTGCTCTTGGCTACGTGTGAGCTCCTCATCATCATACAGGATATCTATTCCCGTGCATACTATGTGCCACAAACTTGGTTTGAGAGAAATCAAATGCATTTTCATGTTTTGCCTCCACATTGAGTAGTCATTGCCGTCAAAGTGTGGGGCTTTTCCAGGTGAAATAGATAGATAATGATTGTTGTTAGAATTTAGGCGATCATAATTAAAAGGATATCAGGAGTAGTCGGTGTGACTACTCCCCTTCTTCTTCTCGTCTTCAATCTTCACTTTTCCCATGGAGAGTGTTTTCTTCCTTAGGAGCGCCTTAGTTCCAGCGTCTCCTCATCGTCATCCTCGAAGTCTTGAATGGCCTCGAGGAGCCTCTCCAATTTTTGGTTCTTTTCTTCTTCAACCTTCTCTTGGTTGACGCTCTTGTGTACGTCCTGCATGTCTGACATGATCTCTTCGAGCGATTAGTCTCCTTTTTGAAGAGTCCCGCTCTGATACCAATTGAATGTGGCATAGAGGGGGGTGAATAGGCCTTTTTGATTTTCTGTCGGAACCTGCAACACTTAACAACCAGATCAAATCTCCAAATATCGGACTAGTCCAGTCGAGTGCGGACTAGTCCGTTGTTTACCGACTAGGTTGATCAAATTGGATCGATTATCTTGATCCTAGGATGTATGCAGCGGAAATATACTTGTAATTGAAGTGTTACACAACTATGAACTAGGATGTACCACTAAAGTGAACAAGATTGATTGAAACCCTAGATTGATATGAAGAGTAAGAATGATGTGCGCAAAGTAAGAACACAAGCACTTTTTCCTGTTGTTCAGTTCCCACAGAGGCAACCAACATCCACGTTGAGGAGTCCACAAAAGGACCGGGTCTTCTCCAACCCTACCCCCGGCGGATCGCCATGGAGGCCAATCCTCTTCACTAATCACAAAGGGCAAATAACCAAATTCAAGGGGCCTTCTCACACGTTGAGGGCTCCCCAAGATTACAATATGAACACCACCAAGAAGAACACCACCAAGAACACACTCTTAAGATCACAATGAAAACCACAGGAGTGTGTTAGGGAATCAAACCAAGAGCTCAATGAGTGATGAACTGTGTCTCTCCAATGATCAAGAGTGTATCCTCAAAGGATTGATCTTTCTTTTGTTGGATTTCATGGATAGAGGTGTTTTCTAGGCTCCTGGGAGGTGTGACGGTGCAGGGGGTCGAGAGCTGTGAAAGATGGGTCGTGCACACCTATTTATATGGGGTTTCCAAAAGTTACCGTTAGGGTTTAGAAAGATCGGACTAGTCTGTGGTGAATATCGGACTAGTCCGGTGTGCTGCGTGTAGCAAACCCTAGGTATACTGAAATATCGGACTTGTCCGGCTAAGAACAGACTTGTCCAATTTTGGTTATGGAAATCTTCAGACGGGTCCGATAGATATCGGACTTGTCCGGATAAGTGGAACCCTAAGTGAATTTGGGGGACAAGTCCGCACTTGGAGGACTTGTCCGATTTAGGTCAGAGGGTTTTCGGACTAGTCCGTGCTAATATTGGACTTGTCCGATTAACATCAGAAAGATATCGTACTATTCCGTAGAGTTATCGGACTTGTCCAATTTTGTGCAGCTTGTGAAGTGTTTGGGAACTAGTCCGCACAATGGAGGACTAGTCCGATTCTAGTCAGAGAGATATCGTACTAGTCTGTGGTGGTATCGGACTAGTCTGGTCAGTGAAAAACTAGACTGTGAGGACAGGTTCGCATTGTGAGGACTGGTCCGATCTTGTGCAGAAAGATATCGGACTAGTCCGGGGTCAGTTAGACAAGTCCGGTCCTGTATAAATTTGTGCAATGTGTGAGATTATTTTTGCTTGAGCTCTTGGGGTGTGTTTCCTTAACACACTCCATACACAATGATCTACTACACTTGTTTCTTGAGCTCTTTTCCGCATTGCTCCTCATTCTCCGTTCTTTTTGGCACTTTGCTCATTTTCTCATTAGTACCTGTGCTCATCTCAACAATGTGGTTAGGATCTCACTTGCTTGTCATAAATCAACCAAAACCAACAAGGGATTCCTAGATGGACTTTCATAAAGCTTTCCCTTTAGAATTCCCCTTAATGCAATGGAACCATCACTCCTTCTAGAGACGGTCACACCCTCATTAGTGAACAAGCAATTATAACATTTGTCGCATAATTGAGATATGGACAGCAGGTTATAATTTAAGGAATCAACATGTAACACATGAGAAAGAGTATGTTAAGATGATATGGCAATTTTACTGGTACCGAGCACCTTTCCTTGACTATTGTCTCCAAAATAGATGCCCTCGCTTCGATCTTCATTTTCTTCATACTCAATGAACATCCTTCTTTCTCCGGTCATATGGTTGGTGCAACCACTGTCTAGCACCCATTTAGATCCACCGGAGGAATAGGCCCGCAAAAACAAATCATGCCTTGGTTTTAGGTAACCAAGCTTGCTTGGGTCCTTTGAGGTTAGTCACAAGGGATTTGGGCACCCACAAATGAGATTTGTTGTTCCCATGGCGTGGCCCAACATAATGAGCATAAACTTTACCAAAATTACTTCTCATTAGAACATAAGATGCATCAAAGGTTCTAAATAGCAACTGTTGTTTATATACAGGACTAGTCCGGGAAATCGGACTTGTCCGGAGGACCAGACTTGTCCGTGTTCGAATCGGACTAGTTCGGTGATCATATGTTTTGGCTTTGGACTTTCCAGCTTGAGAGGGTTTTCCCTTTACAAAGGCAATGCTTTCCTTGTTATTCTTATGGCTTCTAGCATTTTGCTTTCCACCATAGGAATACCCAATGCCATATTTGAGATTAGGAGGTCTTGTGGCCAAGTATGCACTGCGTGCATATTTGACCTTCTCCTTGTCAAATATGCCACTTTGGGCAGGATACTTATCCTTGGTAGAGGTTGACTTCTATTTCAAGAGAGTGTCAACTTTACCACATGCATAAGTAGAAGCAGTTTCAGTTTTAAGGGGCTGAGAAGGTGAGCATGAAGAGGATGAAGGGTCACTTTGCTTGAGTGACTCAACTTGTACCTCAAGGATCTTGTTAACCATGATTAGGTTAGCAAGTTCGTCCTTGATTGTAGCATTTGAGTCGCTAAACTCCAAGCAAGCTTCCTTGCTTGATGCTAACTCAAGCTCTAGTGACTTGCTTCGCTCCTTTTCAAGTTCTAGAAGCTTGTCAAGTTCAACATATTCCTCCTTTTGGGAGATAATCATATCCTCTTGACGGTTTATCAACTTCTCCTTCTCAACAAGCTGATCAAGTAGAAATTTCATTTTCGCAGCTATTTTCTTATCTAAGCCAATGAGCATATCTTCATTATCACTATCAATTTCACTATCACTAGAATAGGAATGCAAGGAAGAGCATTTGGTCGTTACCTTTCGTTTACCCTCCTTTGCCATGAGGCAAGTGCAGTTCCCTTTCCATGCGCCGAGAATGGGGAAGAGAGTAGAATTCTTGGATGTCTTCTTGATGGCTATGCTAGCCATCTCCTCTTCTTCTTCGGATGAGGACTCATCATTTGAGTCCCACTCCTTCCCTAGATGAGCTTGTTCAACTTGCTTCTTCTTCTTGAAGAATTTCTCGGGTTTTGGCTTTGTTTCCTTGGCCTTCTTCTTGTTTTCCTCATATGGGCAATCAACTATAAAGTGGTCATATTCACCACAGTTATAGCATGCCCGCCTCAACTTTGGTCTTGATTTTTCCTTGTACTTCCCTTCACTTGATTTAGCCCCTTGTCTTTTCTTCATCATTCTTTTGAATTTCTTCATGAATAGTATAATGTCATCTTCATCCAAGTCGCTGCTCTCATCATCACTTTCCTCTTCTTGTTGAGCTTCACGAGCTTCTGTAGACAAGGGCTTGAGAGTGTACTTTAAGGTGACCCCTTTCTTCTTTGCCGAGGTGAGATCAACAATCTCTTTGACATGCTTCACCTGCTTTTCCATCATTTCAAAATTGATGATCTTTCCAAGTAGCTCATCAGGGGTCATTTTCTTGTACTCGGGGCTTTCTCTAATCATCGCATTAGGTGACATTGCGAGGCATGAAAGCTCTAAGGATGAGCTTCACCACCTCGTGATCGTTCCACTTCTTGCTTTCGTATGCTCGAACCTTGTTGATGAGTGTCTTTAGGCAGTTGTACATGTCTTGCGGCTAGTCATCTTCTTCAATGGTGAATCTTCCCAATTCGCCTTCAATCATTTTAATCTTTGCTTCTCGCACATGAAGATTGCCTTCATGTGCGGTTTGCAATGTATCCCATATCTCCTTTGCGATCTCGAGTCCATCCACCTTTGTGAACTCGTCCTGACTAAGTGATGAGGTCATGACTGCAGCAGCTTGGGTATTTCGATGGATTGCTTGCTCTTGGCTAGGTGTGAGCTCCTCATCATTGTCGGGGATATCTATTCCTGTAACCACAATGTGCCACAAACTTGGATTGAGAGAAATCAAGTGCATTTTCATGTTCTGCCTCCACGTTGAGTAGTCATTGCCATCAAAGTGTGGGGCTTTTCCAAGTGAAATAGATAGGTAGTGATTATTGCTAGAATTAAGACGATCATAGTTGAAAGGATATCGGGAGTAGTCGGTGTGACTACTCCCCTTCTTCATCTTCTCATCTTCGATCTTCACTTTCCCCTTGGAGAGGGTTTTTTTCCTTAGGAGCGCCTTGAGTTCCAGCGTCTCCTCATCATCATCCTCGAAGTCTTGAATGGCTTCGAGGAGCCTCTTCAGTTTTTGGTTCTTTTCTTCCTCAACCTTCTCTTGGTTGATGCTCTTGTGTACGTCCTTCATGTCCGACATGATCTCTTTGAGTGATTAGTCTCCTTTTGAAGAAACATGTTGTGATACCAATTGAATGTGGCCTAGAGGGGGGTGAATAGGCCTTTTTGATTTTTGGTCAGATCCTGCAACACTTAACAAATTGATCAAATCCCGAGATATTGGACTAGTCCGGTAGAGTGCAGACTAGTCAGATGCGTGCCGCTAGATTGATCATGTTTGATCGATTATCTCGATCCTTGGATGTATGCAGCGGAAATATACTTGTAATTGAAGTGTCACACTACTATGAACTAGGATGTAGCACAAGTTAATCTTGTATTCAATGTTTCAATGTAAAGTGAACAAGATTGATTGAAACCCTAGATAGATATGAAGAATAAGGACAATGGGCGCAAAGTAAGAACACAAGCTCTTTATCCCGTGGTTCAGTTCCCAGAGAGGCAACCTACGTCAATGTTGAGGAGTCCAAAAAAGGACTGGGTCTTCTCCAACCCTACCCTCGTTGGATCGCCACGAAGGCCAATCCTCTTCTCTAATCACAAAGGGCAAATAAACAAATTCAAGGGGCCTTCTCACACGTTGAGGGCTCCCCAAGATTACGAGATGAACACCACCAAGAACACACTCTTAAGATCACAATGAAAACCATAGGAGTGTGTTAGGGAAACCAAGAGATCAATGAGTGAAGAAATGTGTCTCTCCCTGGATCTAAAGTGTATCCTCAAAGGATCAAGCTTTCTTGCGTTGTATCACATGGAGAGAAGAGTTTTCTAGGCTTTTGGACGGTGTGACAGCGCAGGGTGTCGAGTGATATGAAAGATGGGTTGTGCACACCTATTTATATGGGGTTTCCAAAAGTTACCGTTAGGGTTTAGAAAAATTGGACTAGTCCGTAGTGGACACCAGACTAGTCCGGTGTGCTGCATGTAGGAAACACTAGGTGTCTCGAAATATCGGACGTGTCCGAAGTGAAGCCGGACTAGTCTGATTTTTGTTCTGGAAATCTTCGGACTAGTCCGATAAATATCAGTCTTGTCCGGATAAGTGAAACCCTAAGTGAATTTGGGAAACAAGTCCGCACTTGGAGGACTTGTCCGATTTAGGTCAGAGGTATTTCGCATTAGTCCGTGCTAATATCGGACTTGTTCGATTGACATCAGAAAGATATCGGATTAGTCTGTGGTGTTATTGGACTTGTCCGATTTTGTGCAACTTGTGAAGTGTTTGGAGAACTTGTCTGCACTGGGGAGGACTAGTCCGATTCTAAGGGTGTTACACGACGTAAGGGACTCTGACCGACGTCATTAGCTTATTTAGCCGACGTAAGTTACATATTTTAACCTACCCCGCGCACACCTCTTCTTTGCCTTACCCGTGTGCTGCTTATTCTTTCCCCGCCGCCTCGCCCGACACTGCCGCCTTAGCCGCCGCCACCACCGCGCCCGCCGCCGTCCGCCACCGCCGCCACCAGGTATGAGTCCTCCCCCCACTCCTCCTCCCCCAATTCCCCCTCCCCGACCGCCACCGGCCCACCCTCCCCGCCTCCGCCCCTCGCCCCCTCCCTTACCGTTGTCAGCCCGGCCCTCCCCGAGCGCCGCCCCCCTCACCCTCCCTGCAGAGGCCCCACCACCCTCCCCCTCGCCTCCTCGAGCCCCCCCCCCCCCCCCAGCCCACCCCAATCTAACCCTCCCACTCAAATTTGAAATTCAATTGAATTGAATTGTTCAAAATTGAATTGAATTGAATTGTTAAAATTAGAAATTGAATTGAATTATTTAAATTATGCTTAAATTGCTTAATTGTTTATTTAATTATGCTTAATTAGTTAATTTTCTTATTGTAGATTATGTTTATTTAATTATGCTTAAGTGGTTAAGTTGCTTAATTATGCTTAGTTTGCTAAGTGTAGATTATGCTTAATTAGTGTAGTGTAGATTATGCTTAATTGGTTTCATTATGCGCTGAGCTCGACCGCCGTGGAGAGGGCGGAGACGGGGGCTGCCGGCTATCGGGGCGCTGTGGCGCTCGGGGTGCGATTGGGGCACCGAGCTCGGGCGCCATGAGGAGGGCGGCGTCAGGGGCGGCCGGCTGTCGGGGCACTTAGGTTCTGTCGTGGCTATAGATGGCCAATGGGCCGTGCCGGGCTTCCCGGCCCGACCCCGGTCGGGCTCGTGCGTGAAAACATTAGGTCCGGCATGACCCTCAAATTTGCCGTGTCGGGCCGGGCCGGCACGACGGGCCAGAAGCCAAGGCCAAGCACGGCGGATCCCATTTCCCCCTATCGGGCCGTGCTGGGCCCGTTCGAGGGCCGAGCGTGTCGTGCCGGCCCGAAGCCTGGTCGAGCCGTGGTCACCTCCTCGCGCCTCGTTGCCTCCTCCGCAGCTTCTTCGCCAACAGTTTCGTTGGCTCGCCCTAGACCTATTGGGATCCTCGCCTCGCCTCCTCTAGACGGGAGTCTAGGAGTCGTTGCTCGTCGGGCTCACCTCGCATCCTCGTAGATTCGCTCGATTTTTTCGTGTCGGGCCGTGCTCGTGTCGTGCTTTTTTATCGTGCTTCGGGCCAGCCCATTTGGCCCGGACCATTTGGACATCTATAGTCATGGCCCATTTAGTGTGAACTTAAAGTATGCGACTAAATCACCGCGCGTATGTATGGCAGACCCCGACGGACCCAGTTCACTGTCTCTCTCATTATTTTCTCTATCGTTTATAAAAAAGAGAAACTAACAGTAATTTTGTCCGGCTTTAAATTGCAGAGTCAAACATGGGCGAAGACCATAGTTGGATGTATACTGGTTGGAAGAGCAGAACTGGTCGTCACTCAGATGAGTGATACGCCAAGACAGAAGCTTTTGTTGAATGAGCTTTTTTGTTGTCAAATAGCGATAAGGCGCGGTGCCCATGTACGAAATGCCGAAACGAAACATTTTTGGACAAATGGAACTTATGATGCACTTGTGTCGGTTACATGTCACATTATGAGTTGTGGAACTTCCACGGTGAGACAACTTCTTAAGCTGTACAAGAAGTGGAAGCGGACAATGATGATGCCACGGAGGTTGATATGATGGATGGGATGCTGGAAGCTATACGACCAGAGATGACAGAGGATCCTCAAACATGGGAGGTTAATGAGTTCTTCAAACTTCTCAAAGATTCAGAAGAGCCATTGCATGGACACACTAAAATGACAATCCTCAATTTTGTGACTAGATTTATGGCAATTAAGACTAAGTTCTTCTTTTCTAATAACTGTTACAACGAGCTCATCAATTTGTTCAATGATGCCCTTCCACATCCCAACAAAGTGCCTAAAGATATGTATAAGTCGAAGAAAATTCTTTCCGGTCTCGGTATGAAGTACGAGAAGATTAATGTGTGTCCGGACCACTGCATGCTTTTCTGGAGAGAGCATGCCAATGAGAACAAATATTTGAAATGTGGTCAACCGAGGTTTGTTGAAATTGTTAATAACGATGGTGATACTGTGACAACGGAAGTCGCACGTAAGCAGCTTTGTTACTTACCCGTGACACCGAGGTTGAAGCGGCTATTCCTTTCAAAAAAAATGGCTAGACACATGAGATGGCACAAAGAAGGTGAGCGTCACAACAATGGAGTCATGACGCACCCGTCCGATGGTGAGGCATGGAAGGCGCTGGACCGATTCGACCCAGAATTCGGTCGTGAAGCGAGAAATGTTCGCATTGGGTTGGCGACAGATGGGTTCACGCCGTTCAGCACAAACGCCGCACCATACTCCTGTTGGCCCGTCTTTGTCATTCCGTACAATCTTCCACCGGCTTTTTGCATGAAGAATGAGTTCATGTTTCTTAGCCTCATTGTACCTGGGCCGGATCATCGTGGGTCACGTCTCAACGTGATGTTGAGATCATTGATCAAAGAGTTGAAAATGTTGTGGACATGAGTCGAAGCGTACGACTGTTACAAGAAGCAGAAATTCAACCTCCGAGCTGCTTATTTGTGGTTCGTCTATGATTTTCCAAAATACTACATGTTTTCTGGATGGAGCACTCATGGTCGGTTGATGTGTCTGATATGTGCCTCGGGTACCGATTGCTTTTGACTTACCCATGGAGGCAAGATATCTTACTTCGATTGTCATAGACGTTGGCTGCCTCCGAATTATTTGTTTAGACAACAGAGGAATGTCTTCAGAAAGAACACCGTTGTCACAAAAGGACCACCGAAACGTCTTAACGGGTCAAAAATATCTGATATGTTGGACAAATTGGTGCCAGATGAAGGTCGTCCTGGATATTTTGAAGGTTACGGAGAGAAACACAATTGGACTCACATATGTGGACTTTAGGAGCTACCGTATGTGAAGTCGTTGATTCTAAGGCACAACATTGATGTCATGCATCAAGAGCGTAACATGGCCGAATGTATCATAAGCACATGCATGGACATGACGGGCAAAACAAAAGACAATTTAAAGGCTTGAAAGGATCTCGTCGAGCTTTGTAACCGTCAAACTCTTGAGCTCTCCGAAAACGGTGGTAAACCACGTGCTCCTTTCTGTCTTTGACCTAAAGAAAAGAAAGAAGTTCTCGAATGGTTGCAAAGGTTGAAATTCCCAAATGGTTATGCAGCTAGTCTGAGACGAGCCGTGAATGTGAAAACAGGAAAGCTCATTGGGTTGAAGAGTCATGATTATCACATAATCATGGAAAGACTTTTGCATGTTATGTTTCGAGGCTACTTTGAGGATGTAGTGTGGAAGGTGTTAGCCGAGCTTAGCCACTTTTATAGGTAACTCTGTGCTAAATAAATCACGCCAGAGATGATGACTAAGTTGGAGAAGGAGATTTAGGTACATTTGTGTCAGATGGAAAAAAAATTTCCTCCAGGATTTTTCAATCCAATGCAACATCTCTTAATTCATCTTCCATTTGAAGCGAAAGTGGGCGTTCCCGTGCAATATAGGTGGGTGTATCATATTGAAAGATCACTCAGATATCTGAAACTAATTGGTTGTAACAAAGCATGGGTGGAAGGTTGCATCACCGAAGCTTTTACTCTTAAGGAAGTAGGATACTTCTCAAGTGTTTACTTTGCATAGGAACACAGTGTTAATACTTTAGTAATGTGGTACAATATGGATGAGCAACCTCTTTTTGTAGAGATCCCTCCATTTTTGCAACAAGAGGCACTACTATTGGTAGTTATGCTTCCTACGACTTTAGCAAAAAAGAAAGGCGTGCTGCTTTCTTGTACATGTACACTAATATGGAAGAAATGGATGAATATTTCAAGTAAGTGTTTATACTACACTTATGCTTTTCACCATCTTTTCCAATACATGTATTGTAAAAGGTTATCTTTTCGTATAGTATGTTCGACAAGCAAAATTGGAGACATAGACATCAACCCACGAGCAAGAAAATAGAACAGATTCAACGGGAAGGAATAAATGGGGGATCTATTTTTCATTCCTAGTTTTGAGATCATGTAACGTTTTCTCGTTAACTTATCAATGTTAACAATGTTTTCTTATAACATAAGAATGCTTACGTTTTCTAATAACTTCATATCTTGGATAGTGCAAAAAAGATGCCAACGTCCATGAAGATTTGCAACAACTATCCTGTGGAGTGGTTAATGTTAGAAGCTATGGTCGATATGATGTCAGCAGCTTTTGATTCCATACAACTCAATTTGAATCTCTTCGTCCTCTCGCGGCAACTTGTAATACCGGAGTTGTGATGAGGGCAATTGACTCGCAAGAAAATGAAACTCAGTACTACGGAATTATTAGAAAAATCCTTGAATTCACTTTTGTCGGAAACAAGACAATTCGAGCAGTATTCTTTGACTACGAATGGTTTGATTCCATTCGTGGAATTCGAGTAAACAAATTTGGCATGGTAGAAGTAAAACACAAGGAATGGTTGAAAGGATTCGATTCATTAGTTCTTGCACACCAAGTAGAGCAAGTGTACTATCTACCTTATCCATGCAATAAATTCAAAGCTTGGTGGATGGTACATAAGGTGAATCCACGTGAGCGGTTATACGCTCCAGGAGATGATGATTGCCATGAGGAAGCTAAGGCTGATGTGGTCTACCAAGAGGAAGAGTTGCCAGACTCCTTCTCAGTCGAGCTCGGTGTAGGACTCGATGACTTAGTTGGAGACGCTCAAGATATCGAGACTGGCACGGAAGCGAAAACGGAATTAGAATCGAAAACTGGAGATATCAATGACTTAGTCAAACCTGCTGATTTGCGCAAACGAAAACGATATGCGGAAGAAGAAGATCGATGGGCTGGTTTAAGGAATAGGGTGCATGACCGTGATGTTGATGAATTTTGAAGTAACGTTTTATTCACTAACTTAACATTAATTTTGTATATTATGTTTGCATATTAATCATTTATTCCTTGCAACAGGATGTCGTCAAGGGGGAAGGGAAGGGGAAGCCAGTGAGAGGGTTTTAGCCGCCACGAGACCCTTGCTCAGGGACCTCGTTACCTTCGAGCCGACGTTCCCTCTTTCTGGCGCACGCTCCACCCTCAGTTCACGTGTGCTTTCAGCAGACAGAGGTAAATTTTAGTTTACAATAAAGTTATTTTATAAATTGCAGTTGTTAATAATTATTTATTGTCAATATTTTCTTTTGTGCAGTCTGACTCAGAG
Organism: Tuctoria greenei; assembly: GCA_036927565.1. Lineage (NCBI taxonomy): Eukaryota > Viridiplantae > Streptophyta > Magnoliopsida > Poales > Poaceae > Tuctoria > Tuctoria greenei. The sequence goes on from JAYESD010000002.1 coordinate 49,560,741, forward strand.
TCTTCTAAGTCCAAGTCAGAGGCTTGGGGGCCGCTATAGGAGCCCGAGTCAGAGGCAGGGCCGCTACAGGAGCCCTCTAGCGCTAGCCTCCCTTCGGAGCCGGTTAGCGCTAGCCTTTCTCTCCAGCCGGCTACCGCTAGCCTTCCTTTGGACTCCGGTGGTTCTGTAGAGCCTTCAGGATCACAGGACGCGGCGTCGTTGCAGCAGAGGTGACGGACAAGGAGGACTCACTTTGCGGCTCCTCCTCTGGTTACTTCTCAGCAGACCACGATCCATCCTATCGGAGACAGGTAAAAACTGTACATAATATATTAAATATTAGATGTTGTTTTCCTTTACTTAATGATTTAATATATTTTGTAGATGTTGGTACAAGTTTTTGTTCATGGGGGCCGAGAAACACCACAGGCAGGTTAACGGTGTCCTGGGTGCTATCGTGAAGTTGCACTACCCCGGTGTCATTGACGGTTTCCCTACCCTGTTGTGGGATGACTACGCTCGTGTCTCTCATCCGGTCCACAGCACGGCTCAGGGAGCCATGTGGCACGATTTTATGGTAAGTTTAACTGTTTCATTTTTTCAACTCGTTTGAATTGTTAATGCATATCACTTAAATGTTTGTTTGCTTAAAGCTGAGGTACCAAGTAGAGGAACTGGGCATGGAGGACCACGCGAGACGCATGTTCCATTACAATGCCCGGAAGCTCACGACGACGGTGTTGTCGAACGCCCGGATTCAGGCCGTCAACGCATACTACAAGTGGCATCCTCGGGAGCAGGAGCAGCAAAGGGGTCCATTTAGGAAGGTCTCCAACGCGTACTTGACAGAGGAGCAGTACGCATAGGTAATTTTTTAATATTGTTAAATATTTACAATATCTATGTATGTTAACTGCATTGATTAAAAATGAAATATGTGCAGGTTACAATTTCCTGGTTACAGGGTAACATCGAGGCGTACTTAGCTCTCTGTCGGTACTGGGCTAGTGACGCTTTCATCAATAAGTCCACAAAGGATAGACAATGCCACATGGGGTCCGACGGCAAGCACAACTATGGCGGCGTCGGCTACTTGCGTTTGGCTAAACGCATGGTAATTAATTTTTCAATTTATTTAAGTATTCCTGATATATTTATCTCACTAATATGGCTATACAAGAATGAGAGATGGGTCATGAGCCGACCCCGACCCAGGTTTGGAAGAGAGGTCACAAGGGAAGTGACCCTTCTCAGCCAGGACAGTGTAGTCAGGTCGCAACCGATCGACTGGTAAGTTTTCAAAATTTATCAATTTTATTATAACTAATACTATTATTGACATGCTTAAAACATTTCTTTGTTTTGCAGGCAAAGTACGCACAGGAGGTCACAAAGATACACGGTGGGAATTACGATTGGGAAAGCGCGCCGATCGACCCCCAAGCCGCGTACGCGAGCGGAGGCGGGAAGGCCCATGGACGGTGAGTTCTTCATGTGTTTCATTTCTTTTTCAATTTATCTTCTTCTACTTAGTGTATTCTTTTGCAGGTTTGCCATTTTTTATGGAGTTGTCGACGTGACCTTTGAGAGGCACTTCATCGTCGCAGGCCTCGTCCGTTGGGACCACCAGTGGTCGTCTCTCGCAGACCCAGCTGGAGCTCCTCGCCTTGAAGGAGACGCTGATGCAGACCTAGACATAGCTGGAGAGGTCGAGAGTGGTGGCAAGGGAGGAGCAGCGGAGGATGGCCTTAATGCCCAGATGCAAGCAGCGGTGGCTGTAAGTAATTTAATGTACCGTAGTTAAATTTCATAGCATTTAAATAACCTATATCTTCTAATATTTTGCAATGGCAGGCTCTTGCTCGACACAGCAGTCAGGATATCGAGATTCCTACGCTTCCGCAGCAGCAGACACCGGAGCAGGTAATATATGTCTATCCCTCTTTTTTTTTCTGTACACCCTATTATTGTGAGTTTTAGCCTTAGTGTCGAATAGAAACTTGTTAGAGGACTCTTTAAACATTCCAAACATGTATATATATTCCTATGTTGCTGTTCAAATTTAGGCATTAGGTCTGTTCAAAGTTCACAATTTTTTCTGACTGGTTCAGGTGGCACATTACTCTTATTCCAGTTTTTAACTTAAGTTTATAAATACTTCTGATCTAAATTTGGGGCAACAATGAATTACAAAGTTGTAGAATAGATCCTTCTCTTTCCGAAAATGCACCACAATGGTCTAGAAGATCTTTCTATGAAGAGATATGGCAAAAATACAGCTGCTGGTTTACACAGTTTCAGAACAGCAGCATTAGTTATTATGGTGCATTTCATCATCTTGAAAAGGTCTTTTGGCTTGGAGGTCAATAGAAATCTTATAGAAGACTTTCCAACCTTCCCAAAAATTGTTTATTTTCCCTCATAGCATCTCTGGTGCAGGAGATATGGAGTTTTAACGTTCGATTATGATTTCCTTTTAATCGACCACCCACTTTTAATCTAGTTTTTCTAATTGTTTCGCACTATTGACTATGCTTCTTCTGCAGGGTTCGTGTAACACCCTCATTTTCATGCATCATGCCTTGCATACACTCATATACATGTTAATATTAACCCACAACAGGAGGAACGAGTTTAAAATTGATTTGGAACAAAACCGCACTTAAAATGCAGGAAAGCGCGGACTAGTCCGATTTTACTGAGGACTAGTCCGATTTCTCTCTGACTAAAAACGGACTTGTCCATTTTTGCTGCGGACTAGTCCGATTTTTCCTCTGGAAACTTTCGGACTTGTCCGATTTTGTGCGGACTAGTCCGATATTCCAAGAATCCTTAAAAATTTGCTAAGTCCCTGGACTTGTCCGGACTCGTCCGGTGTTCTAGCAGACTTGTCCCTTTTTCTCTCTGACTAAAGTCGGACATGTCCGATTTTTGGCCAGACTTGTCCGATTCTCTCTCTGGACATCTACAGACTAGCCCGGTCCTTTTCAGACTTATCTGATATTTTGCGACTCCGAGTTGATCTTTTGTTTTACGACTTGTTTCTTGGGTTTCACATTAAGTGGGCCTAGGGATGTCGTGCCTAACTCTTTTAGAGCCCATGTGGGAATCTAAACTGGCCTCTACTCCTCTCAAACTCGAGATCCATCTAACCCTAGCCTCCACCACTATATAAACAACCCCACCCCTTGGCTTGACATCTATTTGCCACTTTTCCAGCCCACCCAAACCCTAGTTTGTGGAGAGCCACCATCAAGGAAGGAGGAGAAGATCCCAAGCAAGAAGAAGAAGAGGAGGAAATGAAAGAGGATCAAGATCTCCACCAAGCTTTCGTTCTTCATCACCAACCCTAGATCATCAAGATCCAAGTGTTACCTCCAAGTTCCTTGATTCATTGGAGTCCTAAACACTTGGTATGCTTTCTATTCTTTTTTTTTCTTACATGAATTCAACCCCTAATCTCCAAATTTACGTCGGTCTAGAAAATCCTAGTTTGCTAGTTCTGCAAAGTGCGGACTAGTCCGGCCTTCTGCAAACTAGTCCGATTTTGCGGACTAAATTGTGTTGAATTGATTCTCAAAGTAGATCTAATCGAATCCAAACCTGTATAAACTTGTTAAAATCTATTAGAACTAGTTAGTGATCATTAAAAGCAATCTATTAACAAGTTCTACCTTGCATTTGCATTAATCATGCATGTCATGTCATATTGAGTAATATTTGTGCACTCTTTGATTGTGTTTCTTGTCTTGTATGTTTATTGTGTGGATTAGACGGATTTGCGCTAGAGAGTGCCTCAGAGGATCTACAGCACCAAGAGTCTGAAGGCTTTGACCCTAATCAACCGCAAGAGCAAGGCAAGTGTCCTTGAAGCATATAGATCCTATTTTGAAATAATGTTTTGTTTGGAAATTGCATGCTTGTGTCAATTTGATGGGAAATCCTATGGTAGGAAGTTTACTAGCTTTGTTAAACCACCCTTGTCACCTGGAATATATTGTAGAGAGTCGGAAGGGCTTTTTACCTTTTGCTTCGCTTAATCAACTGGGATGGGAAACAACTAAACCACTCGATTTAATTATGCATGGATGAGATTATAGTTAGCATGAAATGGTTAATATGATATGGTAATGGGTGATCTAAGCAAGCTTGGTATGTGGATTGTTTGGATGTTATGGTGGTTTTGCTTGCTTTAGATCTAAGGACCGGTTCGTGGAGCGACCATCTAGGATTTACAGTGCCACCATGAGGCCAAGTATGGGTGCGGCGTAGCTGATTAATTAGGGCTTTGCTAGTGTTATTTGGACATTAAGGATGCTCGGGAAGGGGTAGTCGGATTGGGTTTGTTGATGATTGGTGCGACTACCCTGGGATCCGAATGGCTCAAGAGGGGGCCCTTGGTTGAAGATGTGCTCTATAGGAGACATCGCCACCGGTGAAACCTCAGTTGGGTCTAAGTAGGCTAGCAATCCCTTTGTAAAGGCTACTTTGTGATCTCTTGGCCACACACCGATGGAAGTGTGAGACGGCATAATAGAGGTTCTAGTCATCGAAAGCTGATGAAATCACAAACACGTGGGTAAAGCGGTACAACCTCTGCAGAGTGTGTCTAAACTATCATGATAGCCGTGCTCCCGATTATGAGCAACCTGGACCCTCACATGATTAGAAGAAACTTTATAATGGTTATGGCTCGTTATGGATTAATTTCTGATATTGGATATGATTATTGGTAATGGTGATATTCTGAAATTATGGATGATGGACATGGAATATGGACTGGTACTATGATTTAAATTATGGCTTATGATGGGTTTATTTCACATACATATAATATATTGCTTTTTCAAATGTTTTAATGTACTTTTCAGCACTTAGCCATTATTATATTCGTCATTTGAATCAGCCACATGTCATACTTTCCACACTTGCTGAGTACGACATGTACTCACTCTTGCAATCCCCCCAACAGTCTCAGGTCAGGATTGGGAGTTTAATGGCAATAATTCGGAGTTCTAGGTTGTGTCTACCGTCAGCTTTGCCTGTGGTGTTGGTTGGAGCTGCGCTACCCTATCGTTATTGCTGCCTAGCTATTTAGATTGCTTATTTAGTTTATTTCCGCTGCATTGGTTCAACTTGTCATTAATATTCATTAGTGTTTGTATTCGAGGATAATATGGTTTGTTTAAAAATTTTGGTTAATTAATCTTGTTCTATGATAATTTTTTGTATACTCTTTTGTGATGCACTCATGTATGTGTGTTGAACATCGTGGGCACACATATGCGTTAGCTTGGTTCATTTTCGGAACCGGGCGTCACAAATTGGTATCAGAGCCACAGGTTGACTGTAGGACGCAACCTAGATAGAATGGACACTTTAGAGCACATAGGAGCACTCAGGAATCGATGTGTTTTTGCTTGGTGTGTTGTTTGCTATATATTGTTTGCTTGTGTGCTTAATAGAGTATTTTGGGATGCTTTGGCATTGCCATGTCCACATAGGCTAGTTAGTTGTCTAGTTTCATATCCCTTGATGCATATAGTTGGGGACGTTTCTAATTCTTACCTATTGCTTTTCTCCAGATGGTGAGGACTCGCAACCATAGGGATGCTAATGATGAGGAGGAGAACAATGGAGTACCTCAGAACAACAATGGACAAGGACCTGCTCATGGAGCTATCAACATTGAGCAGCTATTGGCTATGCAAAACCAGCTCACGCAGACCATGATACAAACAATGGGATAGCTGTATGTTGGCAACATCAACAATCAGCCCCACATGCCTCCACCGCCGCCCCCACCTCCTCATAACCGATTGGGAGAGTTTATGAGGACTAGGCCGCCAACCATTGCTCAAGCCGCTGACCCTATGGATGCGGATGATTGGCTCAAGTCTGTGGAGAAGAAACTTGCTATTGTCCAATGCAGTGACCGGGAGAAGGTGCTTTTTGCTTGTCATCAACTAGTTGGAGCAGCTTCAGATTGGTGGGATTCATATTGCAATGCTCATGAGAACCAAGAGAGAATTACTTGGGCGGAATTCAAGGAGAGTTTCTGTTCTCATTATGTGCCCGAGGGAGTTATGATTTTGAAGAGGCAAGAACTTGAGAACTTGAGACAAGGAAGATCAAGCGTGAGTGAATATCTCAATAAGTTCACTCAACTCTCAAGGTATGCGCCTGAGGATGTGAGCCAGGACAGCCGGAAGCAGTACTTGTTCATGAGAGGCCTCAACAATGAAATTCAAGTGCAATTGCTCAATTGTAACTATGTCAACTTTCAGAAGCTTGTGGACAAAGCAATCGTGGTTGAGAACAAGATTTGTGAGATGGAGCAAGACAACAAGAGGAAGGCACCATATCAAGGAAAGCAAAAAGGAAGTAATGTGCGCTCTCGCTTTGCGCCTCCCAATATGCCTTATTACAGCTCTTCTATTCCTGCTCAACGCCCTGGATTTGCACCGCATCCAACTTAGTTTGTGCAGCAGCGCCCTGTCATGCAAGCACCTAGGCCTCCAATGCCTTTTGCACCTCGTGCCAACTTTCCTGGTGCCAATGCTCAAAACCAAGCTCGTCCCAATAATTATGGTGGAGTTAAGAAGTGCTATACTTGTGGAGAAGTTGGACACTTTGCACATCAATGTCCTAAGTTAGGCCTTGGTCAAGGAAGCAATGCACCGAGGCAAAACCCAAGACCCAATGGAGGACAGCCAGACGAAATGACAAAAGTCATACGGAAAGAACCCCGCCACTTCGGAAAGCGAAGTTCTCACTCCGGGCCAATTCATGAGTATCGGAGATCTGCCATAGTTGTCTCAGAACCCTCCAGAAGTAGCTACTGAGACTTGGGCCCATGTAGAGGGGGGAACCTCGGGAGGCAGCGCTGATGGTGAAGATAAAAAGATACAAGGGCTAAAGCATAGATATGGCGGACAACGCTGAAAGGAGGCCTTGGCCCAAGGGAACCGGGGGCAACAGAATTTTGCTCGTGGCAACGTGAACCATGTCTCTACGGAGGATGCTCAACAAGCAGATGACGTGGTCATTGGTATGTTTCTCGCCAACTCTAACCCCGCAACTATGTTATTGATTCTGGAGCATCACATTCATTCATTGCATTGAAGTATGTTGCCAAGTATAGTTTGCCTATCTCTCATATGAAGTTTACTCTATTGGTTAAGTCTCCTAGAGGAGAGATGAGGACAAATATAGTATGTTCAAAAGTAAGCCTTAGAATAAGGGGGGTAGACTTCTCCGCCAACCTCATTGTTTTGGATTCTCAAGGATTGGATATTATACTTGGTATGGACTGGTTGAGGAAGCACAATGGAGTTATTGAGTCTGCCATGAAGACGGTGAAGTTGACCAATGAGGAAGGGATCACCATAGAATTTGAAGCAACTTAACATGCACCCAAGCTATTGGAGCTGAATCACATGGATGGTACTGCAATTGAGGAAATTCTGGTGCTGTGTGAATTTTGGGATGTTTTTCCAGATGAGTTGCCAGGTATGCCACCTGATCGAGACATTGAGTTTGTTATTGAATTAATACATGGAACTTCACCTATAGCTAAGAGGCCGTATAGGATGCCTCCTATGGAATTAGCGGAGCTCAAGAAGCAGATTCAAGAGCAACTAGAGAAGGGTTTTATCTGCCCAAGCTCTTCACCTTGTGGAGCGCCCGTGCTGTTTGTGGACAAGAAGGATGGAACACAAAGGATGTGTGTGGATTATCGAGCTCTCAGCGAGGTGACCATCAAGAACAAGTACACCTTGCCACGCATAGAAGACTTGTTTGATCAGATGAAGGGTGCTTGTGTCTTCTCTAAGATTGATTTGAGGTCGGGATACTTTCAAATAAAGATTAGACCATCGGACATACCCAAGACAGCTTTTAGGACGCGGTATGGATCTTATGAGTGTACCGTGATGTCCTTTGGTTTGACCAATGCGCCTGCGTACTTTATGTACCTCATAAATAAGGTCTTCATGGAGTACATGGATAAGTTTGTCGTGGTGTTTATTGATGACATTATGATCTACTTGAAGGATGAGAAGGAACATGAGGAACACTTGAGGCTTACGTTGCAGAAATTGAGGGAGCATCGATTGTATGCCAAATTCAACAAGTGTCAGTTTGGTTGAGAGAGGTGTCATTTTTGGGTTATATCATCTCAGGAGGAGGAGTATCGGTTGACCCCGTAAAAGCGAGAGACGTGTTGAAATGGGAACCGCTGCAAAATGTAAAGCAAATAAGGAGTTTTCTTGGAATGGCTGGATATTACCGTCGATTCATCAAGGACTTTTCCAAGATAGCCAAGCCAATGATGGAGTTGCTAATGAAGGGAAAGGCTTTCCAATGGACTCAAGCTTGTCAAAAAAGTTTTGAGGAGTTGATGAAGAGGTTAACAACAGCCCCAATTTTGGTATTGCCGGATGTAAGCAAAAGTTTTGATATTTTTTGCGACGCATCGAGACAAGGACTTGGATGTGTATTGATGCAAGAAGGTCAAGTGGTCCCCTATGCATCAAGACAACTGAAGAAACATGAGCAGAATTATCCAACACATGATTTGGAGCTTCCAGCCGTGGTACATGCATTGAAGATTTGGAGACACTATATCCTTGGACATAGGTGTGAAATTTATACGAATCATAAGAGTCTTAAGTATGTCACACAAATGTATCTGAATTTGAGGCAACGGAGATGGTTGGAGCTCATCAAAGATTATGATTTGGGGACAACTATCACCCGAGAAAAGCCAATGTAGTGGACGATGCTTTGAGTAGAAAAGGAGTAAGTCATCAACTCACAGTTCGAGAGTTACCATCTGAGTTTTGTAAGGAGTTTGAACGGTTGAACCTCAGGTTTATAAATGAGATGGAAATGATGGACATAAACCCAACCTTAGAGCAAGAAATTTGAGAAGGCCAAACAAAGGATGAAGTAATCCAGGAAATCAAGGAAAGGACCCAAGAAGGGAGAGAATTCAGATTTGATGAGGATGAACATGGTACCCTATGGCTTGGTAAGAGGATTGTTGTGCCTAATGTGAAGCATATTCGGGAGACAATATTAAAGGAGGTACATGACTCGCCGTACTCGATTCACCCCGGTTGTACGAAGATGTACAAAGACTTGAAGACTTGCTATTGGTGGGATAGCATGAAAAAGGACATAGCTGAATACGTAGCATTTTTTGATGTGTGCCAACGAGTCATGGCGGAACATCAAAGGCCAGCTGGACTTTACAACCATTGAAGATTCGGAATGGAAGTGGGAAGAAATCAGTATGGACTTCACAGTTGGTTTACCGTGTACTCAGTCCGGTTATGACTCAATTTGGTGTGGATCGGTTTACTAAGTCAGCTCACTTTATTCCCATCAAGACTACCTATAATGGAGAGAAATTTGCAGAACTGTACATGGGCATAGAGTTCCAAAGAAGAAAGTCTCGGATAGAGGTTCACAATTCACTTCCAGATTTTGGCAGAAATTGCATGAAGCTTTGGGAACGAGGTTGAATTTTAGTTCAGTGTATCATCCTCAAACGGATGGACAAACCGAGAGGACCAATCAGATTTTAGAGGACATGTTAAGAGCTTGTGCTCTAAAGCATGGGAAAAGTTGGGACAAAAGCTTGCCATATGCAGAATTTTCATACAACAATAGCAAGTTTGAAGATGTCACCTTATGAAGCGCTTTATGGAAGGAAGTGTAGGACACCTTTATTCTGGAATGAGGTAGGAGAAACTCAAGTATTTGGTCCGGATGTGTTGCAAGAAGCCAAAAAGCAAGTCCAAATAATTCGTGAAAACCTGAGGGCAACCCAATCAAGACAAAAGGGCTATGAGGACAATAGGAGAAGGAAATTAGCATTTGAAGTGGGAGATTTTGTTTACCTCAAGGTGTCACCAATGAGAGGTCATAGAGGTTTAATATAAGAGGCAAGCTAGCACCTCATTATATTGGACCATTCAAGATTTTGGACAAAGGGGAGAAGTAGCGTATAAGTTGGAGATGCCAGCTCATCTTTCGGATGCCCATGATGTCTTTCATGTTTCCTAGCTAAAGAAGTGCTTGAGAGTACCAGAAGAACAAGTTCCAATGGAAGAACTAGAACTAGAGGAAGATTTGACTTATGCCGAGCAACCGGTTAAGATCTTAGAAACCAAGAAGAGAGTCACAAGGAACAAGGCTATTCGATAGTGTAAAGTTCAATGGAAGCACCACATAGAAAAAGAAGCAACGTGGGAATTGGAGGATGATATCAAGAAGGAATTTCCCTATCTCTTCCCTTCCACGTCGAATCTCGAGGGCGAGATTCCTTTTAAGGGGGGTAGGTTTGTAACACCCTCATTTTCATGCATCATGCCTTGCATACACTCATATAAATGTTTAACATTAACCCACAACAAGAGGAACGAGTTTAAAATTGATTTGGAACAAAAGCGCACTTAAAATGCAGGAAAGTGCGGACTAGTCCGATTTTACTGAGGACTAGTCCAATTTCTCTCTGACTAAAAACGGACTTGTCCATTTTTGTTGCGGACTAGTCCGATTTTGCCTCTGGAAACTTTTAGACTTGTCCGATTTTGTGCGGACTAGTCCGATATTCCAAGAATCCTAGAAAATTTGCTAAGTCCCTGGACTTGTTCGGACTAGTCCGGTGTTCCAGCGGACTTGTCTATTTTTCTCTCTGACTAAAGTCGGACTTGTCCGATTTTTTGCCAGACTTGTCCAATTTTCTCTCTGGACATCTTCGGACTAGTCCGGTCCTTTTCGGACTTGTCCGATATTTCGCGACTCCGAGTTGATCTTTTGTTTTACGACTTGTTTCTTGGGTTTCACGTTAAGTGGGCCTAGGGATGTCGTGCCTAACTCTTTTAGAGCCCATTTGGGACTCTAAACCGGCCTCTACTCCTTTCAAACTCGAGATCCATCTAACCCTAGCCTCCACCTCTATATAAACAACCCCACCCCTTGGCTTGACATCTATTTGCCACTTTTCCACCCCACCCAAACCCTAGTTCGTGGAGAGCCACCATCAAGGAAGGAGGAGAAGATCCCAAGCAAGAAGAAGAAGAGGAGGAAACGAAAGAGGATCAAGATCTCCACCAAGCTTTCGTTCTTCATCACCAATTCACCTCCAAGTTCATCACCAACCCTAGATCATCAAGATCCAAGTGTTACCTCCAAGTTACTCGATTCATTGGAGTCCTAAACACTTGGTATGCTTTCTATTCTCTTTTTCTTACGTGAATTCAACCCCTAATCTCCAAATTTACGTCGGTCTAGAAAACCCTAGTTCGCTAGTTCTGCGAAGTGCGGACTAGTCCGGCCTCCTGCAGACTAGTCCGATTCTGCTGACTAAATTGTGTTGAATGGATTCTAAAACTAGATCTAATCAAATCCAAACTTGTATAAACTTGTTAAAATCTATTAGAACTAGTTAGTGATCATTAAAAGCAATCTATTAACAAGTTCTACCTTGCATTTGCATTAACCATGATTGTCATGTCATATTGAGTAATATTTGTGCACTCTTTGAGTGTGTTTCTTGTCTTGTATGTTTATCATGTGAATTAGACAGATTTGCGCTAGAGAGTGCCGCGGAGGATCTACAGCACCAAGAGTTTGAAAGCTTTGACCCAAATCAACCGCAAGAGCAAGGCAAGTGTCCTTGAAGCATATTGATCTTGTTTTGAAATAAATGTTTTGTTTGAAAATTGCATGCTTGTGTCAATTTGATGGGAAATCCTATGGTAGGAAGTTTACTAGCTTTGTTAAACCACCCTTGTCACCTGGAATATATGGTAGAGAGTCGGGAAGGGCTTTTTACCTTTTGCTTTGCTTAATCAACTGGGATGGGAAAACAACTAAACCACTCGATTTAATTATGCATGGATGAGATTATGGTTAACATGAACTGGTTAATATGATATGGTAATGGGTGATCTAAGCAAGCTTGGGATGTGGATGGGTTGGATGTTATGGTGGTTTTGCTTGCTTTAGATCTAAGGATCGGTTCGTGGAGCGACCATCTAGGATTTACAGTGCCACCACGAGGCCAAGTATGAGTGCAGCGTAGCTGATTAATTAGGGCTTTGCTAGTGTTATTTGGACCATTAAGGATGCTCGGGGAAGGGGTAATTAGATTGGGTTTGTTGATGATTGGTGGGACTACCCTGGGATCCGAATGACTCAAGAGGGGGCCCTTGGTTGAAGATGTGCTCTGTAGGAGACATCGCCACCGGTGAAACCTCAGTGGGGTCTAAATAGGCTAGTAATCCCTTTGTAAAGGCTACTTTGTGATCTCTTGTCCACACACCGATGGAAGTGTGAGACGCCATAATAGAGGTTATAGTCATCGAAAGGTGATGAAATCACAAACACATGGGTAAAGCGGTACAACCTCTCCAAAGTGTGTCTAAACTATCATGATAGCCGTGCTTCCGGTTATGAGCAACCTGGACCCTCACATGATTAGAAGAAACTTGGTAATGGTTATGGCTCATTATGGATTAATTTCTGGTATTGGATATGATTATTGGCAATGGTGATATTCTGGAATTATGGATGATGGACATGGAATATGGACTGGTACTATGATTAAATTATGGCTTATGATGGGTTTATTTCACATACATATAATATATTGCTTTTTCAAATGTTTTAATGTACTTTTCAGCACTTAGCCATTATTATATTCGTCATTTGAATCAGCCACATGTCATACTTTCCACACTTGCAGGGTACGACTTGTACTCACTCTTGCAATCCCCCCAACAGTTGCAGGTCAGGATTGGGAGTTTAATGGCGATAATGCGGAGTTCTAGGTCATGTCTACCGTCAGCTTTGCCTGTGGTGTTGGTTGGAGCTGCGCTACCCTATCGCTATTGATGCCTAGCTGTTGAGATTGCTTATTTAGTTTATTTCTGCTGCATTAGTTGAACTTATCATTAATATTCATTAGAGTTTGTATTCGAGGATAATATAGTTTGTTTAAAAAATTTGGTTAATTAATCTTGTTCTGTGGTAATTTTCTATATACTCTTTTCTGATGCACTCGTGTATGTGTGTTGAACATCCTGGGCACACATATGCGTTAGCTTGGTTCATTTTCGTAACCAGGCGTCACAGTTTGGGAACGCTCCGAGAAGATCCCGGAGGCAGTGGAGGGGCTAGCGTGTAGCCTGGTGAAACTTAATTTGCAAATTGTGTTGTTGTCGATGTTTTGGATAGTGTTTTGTAACTATTTTGCTGTGTATTTGTTCTGGAACTTAATATGTATCTTTTCTGTGTTCACGCCATCGTGCGAGGTAGTCAGTTTCTGTTTTTTTAAAAAAAATTAAAACTTAACTTACGTCGGCTATGGTCGAGCCGACGTAAGTTAGCCCAGTTTAATTTACGTCGGTGTGTCCTAACTGACGTAAGTTAAACCACTTAACTTACGTCGGTGTGTCCTGGCCGACGTAAGTTATACTACTTAACTTACATCGGCCAGCAGTGGCCGACGTAAGTACTCCGGCCCAGCCCGCGGTCCATTCTGGTAAATAACTTACGTCGGTTGCCGGAAATCGACGTAATTAAGTAACCTACATCGATGGTCGCTATAAGTTACCTTAATTACATCCAAACTGCTTCATCGGCCGGCAACCGACGTAATTAAGGTAGAACTGACGTCATTAAGTAACTTATGTCAGTTTAAGACTTAATTACGTTGGTCGGGATTCCTGTAGTGAGGCACAACAATCCTCTTCCCAAGCCATAGAGTACCTTGGTCATCCTCATCAAATCTGAATTCTCTCCCTTCATGGGTTCTTTCTTTGATTTCCTTGATTTCCTCATCCTTGGTCTGACCTTTTGGGATTTCTTTCTCCAGGGTCGGATTTAAGTCCATTATCCCCATATCATTCACAAATCCAAGATTTAACTGTTCAAACTCCTTGCATAGTTCGGATGGCAACTCCCAAACCGTGAGTTGGCGACTTACTCCTTTTCGACTAAAAGCATCAGTCACAACATTAGCCTTCCCCAGATAATAGTTGATTACCACATCATAATCCTTGATGATCTCCAACCATCCCCGTTGCCTCAAATTCAGATCCGTTTGCGTGAATATGTATTTGAGACTCTTGTGATCTGTGTAAATCTCACACCTGTGAACAAGAATGTAATGTCTCTAGATATTCAATGCATGCACTATGGCTGCAAATTTGATATCATGTGTAGAATAATTCTGCTTATGTTTCTTCAATTTTCTTGATGCATAGGCTACCACTTGACCTTCTTACATGAGCACACATCCAAGTCCCTGTCTTGATGCATCACATTAAATATCTAAGCTTTTGCTCACATCCGGCAAAAGCAAGATAGGTGTTGTTGTTAACCTCTTCTTTAGCTCCTCAAAGCTGTTTTGGCAAGCTTGAGTCCATTGGAACATTTTTCCCTTCATTGACAACTCAGTCATCAGCTTGGCTATTTTGGAGAGATCCTTGATGAATCGACGGTAATATGCAGCCATTCCAAGAAAACTCCTAATTTCCTTTAAATTCTGTGGCGATTCCCATTTCAGCACGTCCCTCACTTTCCCTGGGTCAACTGACACTCGTCCTCCAAAGATTACATGGCCTAGGTATGATATCTCCCTTAACCAGAACTGGCACTTGCTGAATTTGGCATATAATTGATGTTCCCTCAATTCCTGCAACGTGAGCCTCAAATGCTCCTCATGCTCCTCCTCGCTTCTTGAGTAGATCAGAATGTCAACAATGAACACCAGACAAAATGGTGTACTCATAAGATACATACCATGTCCGAAAAGTTGTTTTGGGGATATACGACGGTCTAATCTTCATTTGGAAGTAGCCTAACCACAAATCGATCTTAGAGAAAACACATGCACTCTTCATCCGGTCAAACAAATCCTCTATATGGGGCAATGTATACTTGTTCTTGATCGTCACCTCATTAAGAGCTCGGTAATCCACACACATCCTTTGGGATTCATCCTTCTTATCCACGAAAAGCAGTAGCGCTCCCCAACGTGAAGAGCTTGGTCAGATGAAACCCTTCTCTAGCTGCTCTTGAATTTGCTTCTTGAGCTCCTCTAATTCCTTAGGAGGCATCCTATATGGCCTCTTAGCTATAGGTGCATATGTATTAATTCAATAATGAACTCTATATCACGATCTAGTGGCATACCTGGCAACTCATCCGGAAATACATCTAGATTTCACGAACAACCGGAATGCTCTCTAGTGTCAGTCACACTTTCTACATGACTCAGCGTTGCTTTATCCGTTGTGGGTTGAGCTATCTCAACTTCAATGCGGGTGCCATGCTCACTTGTCAATTGCACAATCCTCTCGGCACATTGAATCACTCCATTATACTTTCTCAACCAATCCATAACAAGTATTATGTCTATTCCTTGGGAATCAAAGACGATGAGATTCGTGAGGAAGTCTACCCCCTTATTTTGATACTTACTCTTGGACACACGATATTTGTCCTCATCCCTCCCCCGGGAGATTTTACCAACATAGTGTGTTTCAAATGAGCTATAGGCATATTATACTTGGCAACATACTTCGATGATATGAATGGGTGAGATGCTCCAGAATCAAATAAAATGGTCACGGGGTTGGAGTTGGCGAGGAAAATACCAATCACGATGTCATCCGCTTGTTGGGTATCCTCAGTAGAGACATGATTCACATTCCCATGAGCAACATTCTGCTTCCCACGGTTGCCTTGTGGTGCTCCTCCATTCTGCCGTGGGTTCTGCCTTGGTGCATTGCTCATTGGTCCATAACTCCTCTTGGGGCACTGACTTGTGAAGTGTCCAGCTTCTCCACAAACATAGCATGTCTTGCCGTCCGAAGCACCAGGGAAACTCGGATGCTGCTGACCCTGAGGGTTATTTACCATACTGGGGCGTGGTGCATAAGGTGCAGGTTGGCGAGGCGCTTGCATAACGGGGCGCTGTTGCTGGTGGTTTGGGCGTGGAAGATAAGCAGCTCGATAAGCAGGAATGGAGGGGTTGTAGTATGGCGCATTCAGCGGCGCAAAGCGAGGACGGACATTGATCCCTTGTGGCTGCCCTTGGAATGGCATTTTCCTCTTGTTATCTTGTTCCATCTCACGAACCTTGTGTTCCACCACAATAGCCTTGTCCACAAGCTTCTGGAAATTGGCATAGTCACATATGAGTAATTGGACTTGAATTTTGTAGGATCGAAGAGCACGTGAAAGGCTACCAGAGGGGGGTGAATGGTAGATTAAAACTTTTTCAGTGGAAGCAATGAAAACCCCTCGGTAGAAAACCAATCCATTAAAGAAATCATGTTTGAGACTAATATAAATGTGTTTCACCATGACAAAAGTGATATATATCAGAGAGAATCAAGTCACGAAGACTACACAACAAGAATCACTCAAATCCGTCGAGAGAAACTCAAGTTACGATCGAAATATCGAACAAAGGTCAATCTGTTCTACCGAGTGAAAAAACAGATATGTAATACTGCAAAGAAACTTGTGTAGATAAAAAACCACAAATCCAATGACCTTGAAATTTTTACAGATGATAGATAATCAAGTTGTGAGGACAACCCGAAGAGAATCACGTCAATTGGATCTGTAAAACTCGAGTTATGATAAAACTACCGAAGAAAGGTAGTGCTGTGCAGAAAACTCGACGAGAAAAACTTGTCTGGAACAAGTCGGACGAACAAGGCACAAAAGTCCCTTTCAACTACGAATTTGATTCAATAGAACACCATAGGAACAGCCCCAAAGTCGTCTACCCACGAGCTCTGGCCTCCTTTGCTTATATAACCAGCCCTTAGGCCAACCCAATCTCAACTAGGACTCTAATCCTACTCAAATCATGAATCGAAACTTTTCATAACTGCTTAGGACTCTTCTATACGCAGATAGAAGCAATCTTAAGACTTCCAAACACCTTAGGAACATATCCCACATTCCTAAAACAACTCAAATTCGTGACCCACACGAAATCTTATCATAACCAACTCAAATCTTTCCATATTTGAGTCAAACACGACTCAGCCGCAGCTTGAGTCCATAACCTAGTTGGTTGGACCTTTCCGACCAATTCTTTATGTCCACATCTCGTCATCATGCATCGGAATCATGGAGCCACATCCATGCACTCCTTGCATATGTGCAAACATCTTCCAACGACGTCCACGATACCTTCATATGCATTGTTCTTGATTCAAACATGATGCGCGACCTCCCGATCAACTCAACCACAATTCCTCCCGAACTTGGTTGTTGAACCTCATCTTCTCCCTAAGATTAGTTCAATGGATCCCGTCACCAGCCATATCATGAACTCTAGCAACACCTGCACATGAATAAACAACCAATACTTTCGAGCACAAGTCCTCGACTTGACCCACGTTAGTTCTAAAACTACAACATCTTACGTGAGCACCTCACATAAGCATGTTGCAAAATATAGCAAAACAATATCAGCCATATCAAAAAATGCACCAAAAACTTAGTAAAAGAATACTAAGAAAACTTTCCATAAGTGTAAAGCAAGTTTGAAACTGAAAGTGCATCTAGGCGTCCCCGTGGGTTTTGGATGATTGATGATGACAATTAAGAGGCTAATGAGCTAAAGTGATCTTAAGCACAGGTACAAGGATTGAAATGAGATGAAAACCCTCAAAAAGGAAAAGGATAAAACGGGCGTCAAAGCCTCAAGCATAGAAATTAGGGTTTCTATGGTATTGACGTTACATGAGTCGTGTCATGTGAGAGTGTGGATGTATCATGTGCAATTAGATCATTCTAGAGGGATCAAAGTGGTGGTTTAGTGAAACACCTAAGTGAGAATCCAAAAATGAGAGAAACCCTAGGAGGCCGGACTAGTCCGGCTGTAAGGACCGAATGCCCAAGAGGGGGGGGGGGTGAATTGGGCTTTCTTCGAAAAATTCTAAGCAAAGAAACTTAATTTCTAAAGCCTAATTCCCAACACGACTATCTATGCATTCTAGTAGATAGAAACTTTGCGGAATATAAAATGCATAAAAGTAAGGGAAGGAGAGGGATGCAAACTCCGAGGAGACAAGGATTTATCCCGTGGTTCGGCAAGATCGTGAAGATCTTCCTACATCCACGTTGTGGCACCCACCAAAGGGTTTTGCCACACCCAAGTCATCGAGACGAGGGGTCTTCACTATTCCTCTCTGTTCGCCTCCTTGGCAAGGTGGAGCTCAAGCCTTGTACAACTTCGACCTTCCGGGCTTCCACAAACGCCTTGGCAAGCTCCGGAAGTCTCTTCACGATTACAACACCAAGGGCACACCCTTGAGGCTCTCACACTATCCTAGAGAGTCCACTCACCCTGAATGGTGGCACACAAGCTCTCTCTCTAGCTAGTTCTAGCCTAAACCTTGGTGTAGAGATGATCGAAAATGGTGTGGAAGTGATTGCTCTTGGCCTTGAACACTTGTGGATGTGTGGATAGCTTCAGGTGATCAAGACTTGACGAAATGATAGGGTTAGGGGGTATTTATAGCCAGCCTCCCCGAAATAGCCGTTGGAAAAGTAGGCTGACAGAACTTTACTGTGAACACCGGATGATCCGATGTCTCCCCTTTAGCTATCATCGGTCTAATTACTTTGGCTGACGTCATTGTGTCAGATATGACCGTTGTTAGACCGATGTTGCTCCTGTCTTCTCATCGGATGATCCGGTGGCTCTTCCTCCAGAATTTGCTTAATCTTGACGCTTACTGGAGTGATTGACCGATGTGTGTAAGTCTGTACATCGGATGATCCGGTGCTACACTTGGTGCAATGGTATTGCAAACTGTATTGATGGACCGATGTCACTGAGCCATTCACATCGGATGATCCGGTGAGTACATTGTTCTGCGGTCTTCTTCTTCAGTTGAACCAACTCGACCGAGGTGTACATTTCTGAAATCATCGGTTGATCCGGTGAGTTGATTTAGATTGCTTCGAGTTGTTTTGAGTGAATATTTTGTGTCTTGCTCAGACGACCTCTTAGACATTTGTTTCATAAGCATCTCAGATGATCTTCAAGCATTGTATGTTGTCAACTTATGGTTGAGTGACTTAGACATAAGAGCTTTCACTTCTTGTCTTTATCTCATTGATTTGATCTCAAAAGTTGATTGTATATGGGTCTCCAATGACATATTCATTTCATTTTATTGAGTGATCATGGGGACCTTGCATTCACAAATTCATTAGTAAAGTTCAATGGTTGTCATTAATCACCGAAACCGTACTTCGTGGGGGGCCTAGATGCTTTCAATCTCCCCCTTTTTGGTGATTGATGACAACACAATAATCAAAGCACAATAGTAATGAATTTGATAGAATGAAACTTAAAGGAATATGCAATGAATACAGGATGTCACACTTGAAGCTTAGGCATCAATTAATAACTCAAGTGTGAATAATAAGTGATCATAAACATAAATAAACACCAAATGAGCCCAATCGATTAATAACTCATGGAAATAAGTTCATTAGATCTCAAAAGTAGCAAATGAGAAGCAAACACACCAAATGTAGCAAACACACTGAATTACAAGAATGATAAACGATAAATGATAAAAGAGACTCCCCCTGACACTAAGACGCTCCCCCTGACTCCTCTAACTCTTCTCCCCCTTTGGCATCAAGACACCAAAAAGGGATCCGAGCCCCTAAGGACCCTGAGTGTTGGGCGCGATGACGAACTGGTCACCATCGCTGTCGTCGGAGCTGCTGGCTAGAGTAGCGGTGGAGGCAGCTGTCGGAGCCGTAGGAGCCACCGTCGGTGCCTGCTGTGGAGGAGCTACTGGAGCAGGGGCACTGACGATGGAGGCCGGCGACTGCTGGAACAAGGTCGTGGTCGGCAGCAGGGAGTGGATCGGAGCACCAGGAGCCAGAAGTGGAGACATACTGAAAGAGGGAATTGACGTAGAAGGTACTGGGGCCACTGGAGCAGCAGCTGGAGCCAGGACTGGAGGTGGTGGAGCGACTCCTGGCAGCTGCGACGGGAGGGCAATCCCGGTCTGGGTGTAGAGGTTGGTGATCAACCCCAGGATGCCCATCATCGCCTGCTGCGTCTGCTGCTGCTGGTCGAGAGTGCGCTGGTGCATCTAGTCGATAAGCCCTGTTAGCCTGTCAGTGTCTTCACGCCTCTCACGGGCGATCTGACGCTGCATCTCCTGCTGCTGCTGCTGGAGCTCAAGGAGTCGGGCAGCCTGCTCCGCTCGGGCCTGCTCGGCTGCCAGCCTGTCTAGACGCTGCTGCAACGTCAGCTCTGACGGTTGCGTGACCTGCGCCTCAGTGACAGGAGGTGGAGTAGGTGGTGGCACTGTAGAGCCTCCAGCCTCCGCGTCGTGCTGCCTGGGTGAGGGCGGAGGAGGGAAGTACTCCTCGACACTATCGTCGGTGTCGCTCTCTGACCAGATATGCTGCAAGTCCTCCCCCTGTGCCTCAGCCTCGGCAAGCCTCTCATCCTCCTTCTCTAAGTCAGACCAGTCCTCCTCAGAAAGGCGAGCTCTAACCTAACGCTCGACTGGACGGCCATGGCGGCAGTCTCTAGGAGCCGGGGCACGGTAGTGACCAAACCGTATCACACTCTCGTCAGTGAGACGGTCGTGCACGGCGGACCCCTCAGGAACCATCATAGTAAGCAGGTAGCTGATCCAGTGTCCATACACGAGCTGCCTCATCATCCCCACACCATCTGTGATCACATCCTCCATCTCGCATATGAGGACGTCCATGATGATGAACTCCATCCCATTCATGATGTAGAATAGGAGAGTCTGCTGCAAGCTGGTGAACCCCTCTAAGTAGCCAGACCTCGACAGGAGCGTGCGGCGCAAGGCGAGGTGCACTGTGCGCGCAGCTGGAGTCAACAAGGCCGGTACTCTTGACTGGTCAGGAGAGAAAGTAGGACCGAACAAGGAACGAATCTCCTCTAGCGGTGGTGCCACTCCTCCAGTGAGCGGCCTCCTCGGTGGATCTGCCTGACCGTAGACCCTCTCATGCACGCAGGTGTCGTGCAAGTCCACTCCAAGCAACTATCCCACCGTCTGCCTCGTCAAGTGGTAGTGCTGACCCATAAACATGAAATCAATTGACCTTCTGCCCTCAGAGACATAGAGGGTGGCATAGAAGACACGGACCCAATCTTCCACATAGGCACTCCGCTCATATGCCATTAGCTGCACCAAACCTCGGTACCTCTCAAAATAAGGACGGATCTCTGTCTCTGCTGCCAAGGCTAGCTGACCCCAATCCAGATAGTTGTGCTGAAACAACTTGTGACCTCGACGCCTGTAGGTCTCATAGAGTGATGCCTGGGTGACAGTCCAGAAGCGACTATCCACCAGAGCCTCTCTGGGCTGTGGGTACCACTCCTTAAGCAGCACATTCCACCTGAGCTTGCGAAGCTGCTTGTTCTTCATCTTCCAGTAGTCGGTCAACCAGACTCCTTCAGCGACATGGACAGTGGTGTCCATCTCGTAGATCGCTCGCTGGGCCTCCCTGTCCTCATGACGGTCGGCAGCCATCGGTCTCGGACGTGGTGCTGCCGCGGTGTGACCCCCACGGGTCCGGGCTTAGCGCTGGCGGACGAGAGGCTCAACCGGCTCTTCTTCGGCCTCGGAGTCATCAATCACCGGAGGCTGCCTCGGACGAGCCTCATGGATCCTTAGGGATCCCCCTCGGCCACGCTCACTCTCTTCGGCGGCGCAAGCGACCATCGAGGCCTTCTTCTCCTCCTTTGACAACTTTTGCTTCTTCGCGGCCGGCTCCGCGATAGCCTTCCCCTTGTTCTTCTTATCGCGAGCCATTGTGATCTCTCGATGGAGTCGACGACGGTGACATGGAGATCAACGGGGTTGCAAAACCCTAGCGGCGATGGATGCACTACGATGGCAAGATGGTCGCGTGGGGCGGCGGCGGCGCTGTGGTGATGGGGGAGAGCGGTGGCGGCGCTTGGTGGAGCTGCGGTGGTGACTGGTGGAGCGGCGGCGGTAAGGCGGCGGCTTGTGGAGGCGGCGGCGCTTGGAGGCGATGGAGGCGCGGTGGAGTGGGCGGCGCGTGGATGGAGGCGGTGGCGCGGCGGGAGCACGGCGGCGGCGGCCGGAGACGGCGGTGGCGGCAGCGTCCGGCGGCGGTGGAGGTGGTGCGGCGAGAGGAACGGCGGTGGTGGCGTCGGGATCGGGAGAGGGAAGAAGGAGGCGTACGGCCGATTTAAATAGTGTGTCCCAAACCCTAGCCGTATTTTTAACATCGGATGGACCGATGTTAGATGAGATATACATCGGTCGAACGCCACAGTAAGGATATTCAAAATGTTATTGTTGACATCGGATGGACCGATGTTGAGGGTTTTGATCATCGGTCGAATGGCACAGTAAGGGTATTCAAAAGAGGAATGTTGACACTGGATGGTCCGACGATGGATGAGGTAGCATCGGTGGAATTGACCACAGTGCCAGAAGAGTGAACACCGGATCGACCTATGTTTTTCAGATGAATGCGTCGGTTGAATTGAGGAACTGACTGAACTGGCCCTTGAAGATTGAACGCCTATTGATCCGATGAGGGATTGACCTAGGCATCGGAAAATCCGATGACTACAGAACAAAACATCCCATATATGTCCTTTGACCAAACAAACAAGCAACGAGAAACACATGTCTTAGGACCTTTTGGGCAACCCCTTACCCCTCAAAGATACTAATATGCCAATAACTTGGCTAGGCCTTAAGGCAAATGGAACATCGAGAAAAATAGGAGGAAAACATCCAAATGAAATGTAAGGCCCATGCTTTGTGAGGTAGAGTATGAAGACTTCTATCTCTTTAGAGCATGTTCCTCTAGGCATTAACACACCTAACATTTTGTTCTTTCCACCTTATATGAGTTGAGATATTGCATTTCAAACAAGTCTCTTTCTCATGAGGTGGGTTCCCCTTTGTGACAATCTACCGTATGCAATGCCAAACAAATTAGTGCAAGAAATTTAAATATGAGTGCAAGTCTATATGGCAGGCATCATGCAAGGCATAAAATAAATCTATCTTGCCAAGTTTGAACCTTTCAAAGGCTTCTTCAGGGAGAGCTACTCTCCAAGCCTTGGGAAAACCCAAAAGAACCACCATCCCAAGCTAACCCTTGCTCACCCCTATCCTTTGAGAGTTAGGCAAGACCTATATGATATGCATTCTTACATGATCATGGCAACTTACATGACGTTTGATGCATCTAGCACATTTAATTCACTCCTTAGCCTAGAAAAAGTTTTCTCATCAAGTGGTTTAGTGAAGATATCCGCCAATTGTTCTTCGGACCTAACACCTCGCAATGAGATGTCTCCCTTAGCTTCATGGTCCCTTAAGAAATGATGGTGAATATCAATGTGCTTAGTGCAGGAGTGTTGAACGGGGTTTTTAGCTATCTTAACCGCACTTTCATTGTCACAAAGGAGAGGCACACAACCAAGTTTAATACCAAAGTCCAAAAGGGTTTGTTTCATATAAAGAATTTGGGCACAACATGCACCGGCCGCAATATACTCCGCTTCCGCTGTGGACAAGGCGACGGAATTTTGCTTCTTGCTAGACCAAGATACTAGGGAACGCCCAAGCAAGTGGCACCCACCGGAGGTACTATTGCGATCCACGCGGCATCCGGCAAAGTCCGAATCCGAGTATCCCACAAGATGGAATTTTGCACCTTTAGGGTATCACAAGCCCACACTAGGGGTATGCTTAAGATACCTAAGTATCCTAAAGACCGCCTTCCTATGCGATTCTTTAGGTGCCTCTTGAAAGCGAGCACACAAGCATACACTAAACATGATATCAGGCCTAGATGCGGTAAGGTAAAGCAAAGAACCAATCATAGAACGGTAGTTAGATTGATCAATAGGTTTACCGTCCTTATCCGTGTCGAGATGACAATTGGTTGTCATTGGAGTGCTTCTTGAGCTACAATCCCCCATCTCAAATATCTTCAAGAGGTCCTTGGTGTACTTCTCTTGATAGACGAAGGTCCCCTCTTGAAGTTGCTTGATTTGAAATCCAAGGAAGAAGTTGAGCTCTCCAATCATTGACATCTCGAATTCCATAGACATCATTTTGCCAAACTCATGGCTAAAAGCTTCGTTAGTTGAACCAAAAATAATATCATCAACATAAATTTGACAAATGAACAAATCTCCGTTGATGTCCTTGGTGAAGAGTGTAGTGTCCACCCTCCCGATCTTGAATCCTTGCATGATGAGGAAATCCCGTAGTCATTCGTACCATGCTTGAGCCCATAGAGTGCCTTGTGCAACCTATACACATGATTAGGATTCCTCGGATCTTCAAACCCGGGAGGTTGTTCGACATAAACAAGCTCGTTAATGTAACCATTGAGAAAGGCACTTTTCACATCCATTTGATAAAGTCTAATGCTATGATGTGATGCAAAGGCAAGAAGTATACGGATGGCTTCTAGCCGGGCAACCGAGGCAAATGTCTCCCCAAAATCTAGTCCTTCAACTTGTGAAAACCCTTTGGCCACAATCCTTGCCTTGTTGCGGACCACAACGCCATTCTCATTTTGTTTGTTGCGGTACACCCACTTTGTTCCGATGACGTTCTTGTCCTTGGGTCGCTCCTCCAACACCCAAACTTCATTGCGGATGAAGTTGTTGAGTTCTTCTTGCATGGCCATCACCCAATTTGGGTCTTGGAGCGCTTCCTCAATGTGAGTGGGTTCTACACACGAAACAAACGAGTAGTGCTCACAAAACGAAGCAACGTGGCAAGAACGTGTACTTACACCCCTTGACGGACTTCCAATGATTTGGTCCATTGGGTGCGCCTTGGAGATGCGTCCATGCCTCATAAGAGGTTGTGAAGCACTTGGCGAAGGTGATGCGTGTTGCTCCTCTTGTGGTTGGACTTGATCATGGACTTCTTCTTCTTCTTGATGTTGTTGTGCTTGTGAGTCTTGAGTCGGCAATGGACCATCCTTCTCTTCTTCGTCAACTTGAGGTGCCATGGAGGTGTTGTTGTTGGAACTTGAAGCTCCCCCTTGATCATGGCTCTCCTCAACTTCTGGCTTGATGTCTCCAATGGTCATGTTCTTCATTGCTTCTCGTAGAGGCTCATCATCTATTTCATCATGACCAAAACTCTCCTCTTGGGATCCATTAGATTCATCAAACTCAACATCACAACTTTCCTCAACTAAACCGGAGGTTTGGTTGAATACTCCATATGCTTTTGAGTTTGATGCATAACCAAGGAATATACCAACATCACATCTTCTTTCAAACTTACCGAGCCTTTTCTTGCGGTAGATGTAGCACTTGCATCCAAAGACTCGAAAATAGGAGATGTTGGCCTTTCTCCCAATGAGAAGCTCGTACGGGGTCTTTTGAAGTAGTCGATGGAGATAGACCCTATTTGCGGCATGGCACGCCATGTTGATTGCTTCGGCCCAAAACTTCTCTGACGTGCTGTAGTCATCAAGCATTGCTCTTGCAAGAGTGATGAGTGTCTTGTTCTTCCTTTCAACGACACCGTTTTGTTGAGGGGTGTATGTGGCCGAAAACTCATGTTTTACTCCTTCACGGTCACACCACTCCCCAATGTTGTAGTTCTTGAATTCGGTGCCGTTGTCACTCCGGACCTTGATGATGGGAAGTTGAAATTCCCTTTGAGCGCAGTTGGTGAAGGTCTTGAACACTTCCGGAGTCTCACTCTTGTCACCTAGAAATAGAGTCCAATCATAGCGAGAATAGTCATCAACAATAACGAGACAATAGAGGTTACTGCCAAGGCTTTGATATGTGGACGGTCCGAAGAGGTCCATGTGGAGTAGTTCAAGTGGCTTGGAGGTTGACACCATTGTCTTCATTGGGTGGTGTGAAGCAACTTGCTTCCCGGCTTGAATGACTTCTTGAGTTTGCTCATTCCAATGTGTGCCATGCGTCGGTGCCATAGCCATCCCAAGCTTGTCTTAGTGAAAAGGCAAGTGGTCAAGCTAGCGTTCTTGTTGGCGAAGTCCACTAGGTAGAGATGTCCATGCCGGAATCCTTTGAAGACTATGTCTTGGCTAGTTTCACTACTCACAACAACATCATTTTTGCTAAATGTGCATGTTAGTCCAAGATCACATAGTTATGCAATAGAAAGTAAATTGAAACTAAGTGACTTAACATACAAAACATTAGAGATGGACAAATAATTTGAAATAGCAATTTTACCTAACCCAATTGCCTTTCCCTTAGAGTTATCACCAAAGGTGACTTGTTCATGATTGCCGGGGTTTTCTATGGTGGTGAATATACCATCATTGCCGGTCATATGTTGAGTGCACCCGCTATCGAGTACCCAATGCTTTCCTCCGGCTTTGTAGTTCACCTACACACATGAATTCAATTTTTGACTTTAGGCACCCAAGCCAACTTAGGTCCTTGTATGTGTTATACAAGTGTTTTTGGGACCCAAAGTTGCTTGGGGAGCTTCCCCTTCATGCCCTTCATGTCTTTGCCAATGAACCTTTCCTTCACCTTGCCATGTACTTTACTCAAGATATAATAATGATCATTGAAAGTAGATTTATAGTTAGTAGGCAATTTTGGAGAAGGTCAGTTAGGAAGAGGACACTCCCTTGTGTGGTGGCCGGTGACCTCACAATGTTGGCAATAAGAACCAACTTCCTTGATGAAGCTTGTTCTTAGCTCCGGTGAGGGCACCTTTCCTTTGTTAGGCACCGGGAAGGATCCAAGTCCTCTCTTGTTGAAGGCCTTTGCTTGTTGGAGGAGAATTTCCTTGTGCTTGACTTCTCCTTTTGAAAGTCTAGCCACACTAGTGCGGAGACTCTCAATTTCTTCCAACAAGTCATTCTCCCTAGCATTAGCTTTCAAAGGCAAAGACTTGTGCAAAGCATTAGTGGCGTGAGAAGTAATGGATATCTTATCATTAAGAGTTTGCTTCTTCATATTTTTCAACTCTTGATTAAGCATGTCATGAGCAAGGTTAAGTGTTTGATGTTCTTGTATTAACTTGTTGTGCTCTTCCAAGAGTGTTTGGTGTGCTAAGTCAAGTTCATGATTATCTATCTTGATTTTAGCCTTTTCTTCCTCAATTTGCTTGACATGGGATTTGAGCGTGTCATGCTCTTTGAGTATGCTTTCATACTTTTCAAGCAAATCAAGGTTAGCACTCTCAAGTTTAGCACGAGTTTCTTCAAGCACTTTAACCTTACTCTTTTCCCTCTTAAAATATAGCATGATATTCATTTATCAAAGACGTTAAATTATCGGGGGAAAGCTCATCATCGCTAGAGTCATCACTGTTGGATGAAGAGGTGCATCATCATTGTTGGCGATGGCGAGGCCGGCCAAGCTTTCTTCTTCCTCTTCACTCTCTTCATTGCTTGTTTCTTCATCGGTGACCCTTTCATTTTCCTCACACATGAACACCTTTTGTGGGCCATTTCTCTTCTTTCGGAAGAGCCTTGCCTTCTTTCCCTTGTCATGTTTCCTCTTCCCAAAGGATCTAGGCTTTGGTTTGGCTTCTTCTTCATCATCATCACTTCCTTCAAGCTTGTGATGCTTGCCTTTGTAGTTTCTCTTCTTTTATCCGGTTTTGGACAATCATAGGAGATGTGGCCTTGATCACCACAATTGTAGCAAGTCTTGCGATCATCTCTCCTTGGTAGAAACTCTTTCTTCTTGGGATCAAAGGTGTACCCCTTCTTGGTAATCTTGGAGTTCAAGCGTGAGAACTTTCTCATCATTAGTGCAAGCTCATCATCATCATCTTCACTTGATGCTTGTTCTTCTTCACTTGAGCTAGGCTCAACCACCTTCTTCTTCTTGTGGCTTGTTTTCTTGGTGGAGGCCTTTAGAGCAATTGTCTTCGATGATGATTGCTCCATCATCCCAAGTACACTCATCTCATGAGCGTGTATTTCTCCAATGAGCTCCGAAACTTCAATGTGGTCAAGTGACTCTTTTTGGAGCATGGAGTTGATGATGTTGTACTTTGGCTTGGGGAGGAGCATGAGGATCTTGCGGTTGATGAGTCCCTTGCCAAGAGAAGCAATGTTAAGAGCATTGATTTCTTCAATAAGTACATTCAAACGAGAGAACATTTCATTGACATTTTCATGAGGAAGCATTTTAATTCATCATATTTGGCTTTAAGCATGTGATATTTTAATTCCTTGACACGAGAAGAGCCCTCATGAATCTCTATTGAGCAAGCCCAAATTTCACAAGCCTTTTCCTTGCTAGCAATCCTAGAAAACACATCTTGACTAATACATTCATAGATTTCATTCCTAGCTTTAGCATCCCATTTAAGTTGATCACCAACATAATTGTGTTCTCCAAACCCCGCATGGGTCGCTTCCCAAACTTCGGGAGCAATAGCCTCAAGGTAAGCGCGCATGCGTGCTTTCCAATAGGCAAAGTTCTTGCCCTCGAAGATAGGAACTGAACCCCCAACCTTGGCCAATATAGCTCTCTAGCGGTGAAGCTAGAATGATCCTATGAGCAACCTGGCTCTGATACCAATTGTAAGGACCGAATGCCCAAGAGGGGGGGTGAATTGGGCTTTCTTCGAAAAATTCTAAGCAAAGAAACTTAATTTCTAAAGCCCAATTCCCAACGCGACTATCTATGCATTCTAGTAGATAGAAACTTTGCGGAATATAAAATGCATAAAAGTAAGGGAAGGAGAGGGATGCAAACTCCCGAGGAGACAAGGATTTATCTCGTGGTTCGGCAAGATCGTGAAGATCTTCCTACATCCACGTTGTGGCACCCACCAAAGGGTTTTGCCACACCCAAGTCACCGAGACGAGGGGTCTTCACTATTCCTCTCTGTTCGCCTCCTTGGCAAGGTGGAGCTCAAGCCTTGTACAACTTCGACCTTCCGGGCTTCCACAAACGCCTTGGCAAGCTCCGGAAGTCTCTGCACGATTACAACACCAAGGGCACACCCTTGAGGCTCTCACACTATCCTAGAGAGTCCACTCACCCAGAATGGTGGCACACAAGCTCTCTCTCTAGCTAGTTCTAGCCTAAACCTTGGTGTAGAGATGATCTAAAATGGCGTGGAAGTGATTGCTCTTGGCCTTGAACACTTTTGGATGTGTGGATAGCTTCAGGTGATCAAGACTTGACGAAATGACAGGGTTAGGGGGTATTTATAGCCAGCCTCCCCGAAATAGCCGTTGGAAAAGTAGGCTGACGGAACTTTACTGTGAACACCGGATGATCCGATGTCTCCCCTTTAGTTATCATCGGTCTAATTACTTTGGCTGACGTCATTGTGTCAGATATGACCGTTGTTAGACCGATGTTGCTCATGTCTTCTCATCGGATGATCCGGTGGCTCTTCCTCCAGAATTTGCTTAATCTTGACGCTTACTGGAGTGATTGACCAATGTGTGTAAGTCTGTACATCGGATGATCTGGTGCTACACTTGGTCCAATAGTATTGCAAACTGTACTGATGGACCGATGTCACTGAGCCATTCACATCGGATGATCCGGTGAGTACATTGTTCTGAGGTCTTCTTCTTCAGTTGAACCAACTCGACCGATGTGTACATCTCTAAAATCATCGGTTGATCTGGTGAGTTGATTTCGATTGCTTCGAGTTGTTTTGAGTGAATCTTTTGTGTCTTGCTCAGACGACCTCTTAGACATTTGTTTCATAAGCATCTCTGATGATCTTCAAGCATTGTATGTTGTCAACTTACGGTTGAGTGACTTAGACATAAGAGCTTTCACTTCTTGTCTTTATCTCATTGATTTGATCTCAAAAGTTGATTGTATATGGGTCTCTAATGACATATTCATTTCATTTTATTGAGTGATTATGGGGACCTTGCATTCACAAATTCATTAGTAAAGTTCAATGGTTGTCATTAATCACCGAAACCGTACTTCGTTGGGGCCCTAGATGCTTTCACCGGCCAGACAGACAAGTCCGTTTTGAGACGGACCAAATGTCTCTGAAGTGAATCTGAGTGAATTTGGAGCTAAGTCCAAGAAGTCCGGACTTGTCCGTTTTTGGAAGGACCAAAGCTCTCTAGAATATTTCGGACTTGTCTATTTGAGTACGGACTTGTCTGTTTGAGACTCAGTGAGATGGACCAAGAGAAACCCTAGTGGGCCGGACTAGTCTGCCCCTATGGCCGGACTAGTCCGGGCCAACCCAGAAGAGTTCGTTTTGGGATGGGCCAAATGGTTTTGTTCCACTTCGGACTAGTCTGTTGTTGACCGACTAGTCTGTTGTCTAGTGATCGTTTGAATTTGGAAATTTGGCGGGTAGTGTGACGATCGTCGCGTAGTGTGGCAGCTGTCAGGACCTGACAAGAGGTCAGTGGTCCCATAGGGCCGGACTAGTCCGGGGTCAGAGGCCGGACTAGTCCGCCCCTCTGCTGAGGTCAGCAGAAGGGGCTCGGGACTCCTATAAAAAGGGGACCACCGGGCTCATTTGAATAAGTCTTGAACCCTAGCGCCGCCACAAGCATCCTAGAGCCTTCCAAAGCCTTCTACTCGTCCTACTAACCCCTTAAGAGCAAATATTGAAGAGATTAGGGTTTGGGGAGGAGAGTAAAGGAAGATCACCGCGCTTTGGCTCTCGGTTTGATCTCTTGCACATTGTGTTGTGTTTTGTGGCTTGTGTGAGTTGAGCTTCGTGTGCTCCTCATTGTATTGATTTGTGGGAGCCTCAAGTTGTGAGCAGCCCCATCAAACTTTGTGATTGCCCATTGATATAGTGGAAACCAAGCCGGCCATCGTGGTGGCTTGGTGAGAGAAGGGTCAAGTGAGACCCGATCCTTGTGTGGACTTCTCAACATGGATGTAGGCTTCTTCGTGGATCTGAACCATGGGATAAATCTCGTTTCACTTGTCTTTCACTTTTCGTGATCACTAGTATTGCTATTAGTGTTCACATTGCTCTTCATTTTGATCATTATTGTAAACTTGCAATCTAAGTATTTAAACTTCACTATATGAGCTTTACTAGTTTACAACACATTGCTCTTATCTTCGGTCAACTTTAATTCCAGCATCAGAGCAGGCTTCTCCCCAAGAGTCTAACAACTCAGAGAAGTAATGGCCGGAAGGGGTGACAACGAAGTTCCAGTGGTCATCGATGACACCAAGACGAAGAACGTCGATGCTCTTCAAGATGATCCAAATGACGATGAAGAAGTTCGGATGCTCAAGGCACGGCTTCGTGAGAAGATTAACGTATCCAAGAAGGAGATCAAGCCAATTGCTCCGGTCAACATCGAAAATGGGAGTAGTTCACAAGACTACTCCCGGTATCCTTATAATTATGAGCAACTAACCACGAGCAATCATTATTTGTCTATTCCCATTGGCAAACCCCCTCAATTTGATGGAAATGATTACTCTATGTGGAAGCATAATATGAATATGCACCTCATTTCCTTAAATCCTAGCTTGTGGCAAATTGTTATGGCAGGTGTTCATCTTCCGAAGAATGAGGAAGATATCACTCCGGAACAAGCCGTTCTCCTTCATCGCAATGCTCAAGCTGTTGGAGTGATTACATCCTCATTGACTCGTGAGGAGTTCAACTGCATTGAAGGGTTGGAGGTTGCTAAGGAGATATGGGATACCCTCAAGATGGCGCATGAAGGCGAACACGTCATTAGGGAGGCAAAGATCGAGATGATCGAAGGAGATCTTGGGAGATTCGCCATCATGGAGGCTGAGTCTCCCCAAGATATGCATGACTGCCTCAAGACTCTCATCAACAAGAGTCGGTCATATGGAAGCACCCGGTGGACCGACCATGAGGTGGTAAAGAGGATGATTCAGGCATTCATGCCTCAAAACATCACTCTTTGCTCACTAACGCGTGAAAGTCCGGGCTTCCACAAGATGACCCCCGAAGAAGTGCTAAGGAGGATCATCAACCATGAGATGATGGAGCAAGAAGCAATGTTCTACAATGATCTACAAAAGCTCTCCTCCTCCAAGAAAAAGGATGTTGCATTCAAGGCAACGTCTTCAATATCACAAGAAAAGGAAGAGAGTGATGAAGAGAGTCCCATCACCGATGAGGAAGAAGCTCTCTTCATCAACAACTTTAAGAGGATGTTTAGAAGGAGGAGGGGGATCTATCAAAGTGAAAGAAGAAGCAAAGACAAGCCCAAAACAAGATCAAAGGGGGTTTGCTACAATTGTGGAGAGTATGGCCACTTTATTGTGGATTGTCCACATGAAGAGAACAAGAATAAGAAGGAGGGCAAGTCCAAGGAAAATAAGTACTTCAAGAAGAAGAAGCAATCCGTACATGCCCACCTTGGAGAGGAGTGGGATTCAAATGAGGAATCCTCCTCCGATGAAGAAGATAAGATAGCAACTATTGCTATGAAGAAGACAACTACGGAGAACAAGCTATTCCCAAACTTGGAGACTTCAAGGTCAACATGTCTCATGGCTAAGGAGGGAAGAAAGAAGGTTAAATCTAAATCCTCTTATTCAATTTCTTCTCATGATGATTTTGATAGTAGTAGTGAAAATGAACATACTTAAAGACATGAGTAAAAGCACTTTGAAGAGATTGAGATTGTTAACGGAGGAGATATTTGAGAAGGAAGAACTCATCAACCGTCAAGAGGACATGCTCATCCAACAAAAGGAGAGATGTCAAGAGGTTGAGGAGCTCATGGAGCTTGAAAGAGAAAGAAGCAAGGCACTTGAGCATGAACTCGCTTTGAGCAAGGAAACTTGCTCAAACCTTGAGAACACTACAATTGTGCTCAAGGATGAACTTGTTAGTTTGACACAAGCTAACAAGATCCTTGAGACGCAAGTGAAGTCTCTCAAGGTCAATGCACCTTCTTCCTCTACAAGCTCACCTTCTACAAATATTAAATCCGAAGC
The DNA here is from genome assembly GCA_036927565.1 of Tuctoria greenei. Lineage (NCBI taxonomy): Eukaryota > Viridiplantae > Streptophyta > Magnoliopsida > Poales > Poaceae > Tuctoria > Tuctoria greenei. The sequence goes on from JAYESD010000002.1 coordinate 49,593,697, forward strand.
ATCTCAACCTTGTAAATGCTCAAACTTAATCATAAAGCTTAAAGATGAGCTTAAGTTGGCACAAACCAATCAAGCACCCATGGGTGGCATCTTTGACAAGGAGAAGGTGACATATGCACGTAGTGCATATACCAACACAAGACATCCCCTTGTCAAGGATGGTCTTGGTTATTCTAGGGAGATGAGGCAAAACACCAAAACTCCCAAGAATGGTAAACACTTAATTGTTTTTGTCAAAGGAGGCTCATACAACAATAAAGGAAAGAATGTTGCTACTTCACCAAAAACGCCTAAGAAAGAACCTCATCCATTGTTCCATGACTTCGATGCATCATATGTTTTATTGAGAAACAAGTTTCGAAAGGCCTATGCTAGGTATGTTGGGCCACACCGCAAGAGTCCTAAACCTTGTGTGTGGGTGCCCAAGTGCCTCTTGACTAACATCAAAGGACCCAACATCGTTTGGGTACCTAAAGCCATGGCTTAAATCTTTCTTGTAGGCATACTCCTCTGGTGGAATCAAGTGGGTTCTTGATAGTGGATGCACAAATCATATGACCGGAGAGAGGAAGATGTTTGTAGAGTATGAGCTAAATGAATATCCAAGTGAAGGAATCTATTTTGGGGACAATAGCCAAGGAAAAATCCTTGTCACAGGTAAAATTGCTATATCCCCTAATCATACTCTTTCAAATGTTTTACATGTTGATTCACTTGATTATAACCTCTTGTCCATATCACAACTATGTGACAAAGGTTATAATTGCTTATTCACTAATGAGGGTGTGACCGTCACAAGGAGAAGCAATGGCTCAATTGCCTGGGTGTACTCAAGGGAAAGCTCTATCTTGTGGATTTCTCCGCGGCTAAAGACCAACTTGATACATGCTTAATTGCAAAAACTAACATGGGATGGCTGTGTCATAGGAGGCTAGCCCATGTTGGGATGAGGAATTTGCAAAAACTCCTTAAGGGTGAGCACATCCGTGGTTTAAAGAATGTTGTGTTTGAAAAGGATAGGCCATGTAGCGCATGCAAATCCGGAAAGCAAGTTGGAGCACCACATCCATCCAAAAACATTTTGACAACATCAAGACCATTGGAGCTTCTACACATGGATCTCTTCAGCCCAATCGCCTATATTAGTATTTGTGGTAACAAATATGGTCTTGTTATTGTTGATGACTTTTCACGTTTCACTTGGGTATTCTTTTTGCATGACAAGAGCGAGACTCAAGGTGTTCTCAAGAGATACATGAAGAGAGCTTAAAATGAGTTCTCCTTAAGTATCAAGACCATAAGGAGTGACAATGGCACCGAATTCAAGAATACTCAAGTTGAAGAATTTTTGGATGAAGAAGGCATCAAGCATGAGTTCTTGTCCCCCTACTCCCCTCAACAAAATATGGTGGCCGAGAGGAAGAATAGGACTCTAATTGAGATGTCAAGAACCATGCTTGATGAGTACAAGACGTTGGACCGGTTTTCGGCAAAAGCAGTCAACACTGCTTGCCATGCCATAAACCGGTTGTACCTTCACTGCATACTTAAGAAGACGTCGTATGAGCTCCTAACTGGTAACAAGCCCAACATCTCTTACTTTCGTGTTTTTGGGAGCAAATGCTACATTCTTAACAAGAAGCCTAGGACTTCAAAGTTCTCTTCCAAGTCTGATGAAGGTTTCTTACTCGGTTATGACTCAAACACTTACGCCTATGTGAGACCTATGTGTGCTGAATACATTGGCTTGTAGTGAATACATTGGCTTTGATGATAAAAGTTCTGAAATTCTGCTAAAACATCTTTTTAGCAATGTCCGACTCTAGCTCCAAGCTTCTGCAAAGGTCCGACAATAGGTCCGACTTACTTTGTCTAGATCCGACATGTTTTTAGGTAGCTTCGGTGAGCTTTGTCTTTAGCTCCGGCATGTCTTTGCTAGCTCCGGCATGTCTTTGTTAGCTCCGGCATGTCTTTGTTAAGCTCCGACATGTTTCTCTAGCTCCGGCTTTTGGGTTGACTAGTTCCAACTAGTTTTGGTTAGCTCTGGCGCTAGGTCCGACTAGCTTTGATTAGCTCCGGTGCTAGGTCCTGCTAGTTTTGATAAGCTCCGTTGCTAGGTTGTACTAGCTTTGGTAAGCTCCAGCTCAAGCTCCGGTTAGCTTTGGCTAGGTTCGGAGCTTGATCGCAATGTTCCTGCTTTTATCTTGCAATGTTGCGAACATGCTTTATATTCTTAGAAAGATTGCTTAGTATTCATTTGCTAAGTTTTTGGTGCATTTTGGTTGATATGGCTGATATCGTTTTGATATGCTTTGCAACATGCTTATGTGAGGTGCTCACGTAAGGTGTTGTGTTCGGAACTGACTTGAGTCAAGTCGCGGACTTGGGCTCGTATGGATTGGTTGTTAATTCATGTGCAGGTGTTGCTTGAGTTCAAGACATGGCTGGTGACGGGATCCATTGAACTAGTCTTAGGGAGAAGATGAGGTTCAACAACCAAGTTCGGGAGGAATTGTGGTTGAGTTGATCGGGAGGTTGTGCATCATGTTTGAATCAAGAACAATGCATATGAAGGTATCGTGGACATCGTTGGAAGATGTTTGCACATGTTCAAGGAGTGCATGGACGTGGCTATATGGTTCCGAGGCGTGATGAAGAGATGTGGACGTAAAGAATTGGTCAGAAAGGTCCAACCGACTAGGTTATGGACTTAGGTTGCGGCTGAGTCGGGTTTGACTCAAATATGGAATGTTTTGAGTCGGTTATGATAGGATTTCGTGTGGGTCATGAATTTCGGTTGTTTTAGGAATGTGGGATATGTTCCTAAGGTGTTCGGAAGTCTTAAGATTCCTTCTATCTGCGTATAGAAGAGTCCTAAGCAGTTATGGAAAGTTTCGATTTGTGATCTGAGTAGGATTAGAGTCCTAGTTGAGATTGGGTTGGCCTAAGGGCTGCTTATATAAGCAAGGGAGGCCAAATCTCGTGGTGCATGACTTTGGGGCTGTTCCTCTTGTGTTATATTGAATAAAATTTGTAGTTTGAAGGAACTTTTGTGCCTTGTTCGTCCGACTTGTTCTAGACAAGTTCTACTCGTCGAGTTTCTGAACAGCACTACCTTTCATTGATGGTTTTATCATAACTCGAGTTTTACAAATCCAATTTACGTGATTCTTTTTTGGTTGTCTTCAAAACTTGATTATATATCATCTGTCAAAATTTCACGGTCATTGAATTTGTGGTTTCTGATCTACACGAGTTTCTTTGCAGCGTTCTAAAACTGTTTTCTCGGGTAGGACAGATTGACCTTTGTTCAATCTTTCGATCATAACTTGAGTTTCTCTCGACGGATTTGAGTGATTCTTCTTGTTTTGTCTTCGTGACTTGATTATCTCTTATATATATATATATCACTTTTTTCATGGTGAAACACGTTTAGATTAGTCTCACACACGATTTCTTTAACAGATTGTTTTTCTGCCAAAGGGGTTGGGATTTAATTGTTTCCGCTGTGTAAGATTTTTTAAATCTACCATTCACCCCCCCCCTCTGGTAGCTTTTCACGTGCTCTTCGATCCTACAATTGGTATCAGAGCCACGGTGCTCCAATCATTATGATTTGCACGTGTTTTTGACTAATCATCATGGAGAAATACTTTGCCTAACCTTGTGTGTTTGCTGGTATTGATTTTCAGGTTTAGAAGGCACGCATGTAGGCTTTCATCTAGGCGCAAGGCTTCGCAATATGGGAGGTGTACAGGCCTTACGAATTGCCACCAAACGGTCAAGTTACGGCTACAAACCTATGGGACGTCAACAACAACAACAAAGCCCAAAACTTGATCATCCAAGGACTCACTCAGAGCGACTTCGACCGCGTTGCACATCTTCGATCGGCATACGGTGTCTGGAGAGCACTTTGTGACTATCATGAAGGATCCAACATGATCAAGGAGGTAAGGCAAGACATGTTCAAGAAAGAATACATGCACTTCGAGATGCAACCCGGTGAGTCCATTGATGATCTATTTGCTTGCTTTAACAAAATTCTCAGTAACTTGCGTAGTGTCAACGTTAATTTTTCTGATGCTGAAAATGCTAGGCAACTTCTTAGTGCATTAGACATGTCAATCTGGGAGATGATAGTTACATCTATTCATGAATCTACTGTCAAGAGTACACTTACTTTAGATGTGCTTTACTCTAAACTCAAAACTCATTAAATTGGCATCTTATCATGTAAGAACCCAAATAAGTCTATTGCATTTGTCTCACAACATGATATGCCTAGCTCCGGCCAATCATCATTTTGCAATACTCTTGCTTTGTTGTCCTCACTAACCCTGGAGCAGATCTAGGAATTTCCAGAGGGGGAGCTAGCACTTCTCTCTACTAGGTTCTCAAAAGCATTGCAAAATGTGAGAACTCGAAAGAGAGGAAGCTTCGGACATCAACGATGCTTCGAATGTGGTAAGACAGGACACTTTCGTACAGAATGCCCTAACCTTTCAGGTTCTACTACCCGTGAAGAAAAACAGAACAAGGTCAAGACCACCTCTGGAAACCCCAACAAGAAAAAGAAGGGTACCATAGGACGCAAGATGATTAACAGCTTCATCACTGCACTTCAAGAGCTCGGTTCAAGCGATGTAGACTTTGAAAGTGATGAAGATGATAATGATCTAGCCAACTTATGCTTCATGGTGGGTAAAACAGGATCAAGATCAAGTCAGGAGGATGTAGAACACAACAGTGACGACGATGAGGTATGTTCTACTTGTAATGAAATGTGTGATGCAATTTCTCGTACAACTATTATTGTTAAGAAAAAGGACAAAAGGATTAGGGATAATGCTCCTAAAGTTGAATCACTAGAATCTGAAATCAACCATTTGAAAACTGTGATTCCTAGTGATGATTCTTGTCCCTCGTGTGATTTAATCTATGAACAATTGTCCACATTAAGAACTGCACATTCCTCTACTCTAGATACACTTCAACTTGAAATTGAAAAGAACAAAAAGCTTGCTGCACTTGACATTGGAAACTTAAAATATGCTTCTTGTTCTACAATTGATTTACATTGTTCTAGTTGTAATGATCTTGAATAGAAACTAAAAGATGCTATGAATGAAATTTCAATATTGAATAATGCTTTACGTTCTCATGAAGTTAAATATTGTTCCAATTGCAAATTAAAAGGAAAAACTTCATGTGAAAATTACCTTGATCTGTCTAATAAACTTGATGACATGCATAGGACATTAGATCGGTTTTGTAATGGGAATGTGAACCTCACAGACTAGCCTCACAGACCAACACTAGTCTTTTCTGCGCACTTTGTCCTCACTCGTGCGCACCCGGGAAGACTTCCTAGTCGGTCACCCATCCGCAAATTGCTCTGGGTCAAGCACGCTTAACCTCGGAGTTCTTTGCAGGTGAGCTTCCGGAAAAGAAGGTATACCTTTGTGGTATGAGTTATTCTATCAATCCTATTAAGTCTTGAGCCAGGATGTCACAATCCACCCCCCTTAGAAGACCGACGTCCTCGTCGGTCAACTGCCAAGCCAGGAATGTCCCCTCTTGGCCACGTCCATACGTTCAGTACTGGCATACGTACCATACCGTGTCCCTCCTAGAGGACCCACGTGTCATGCGTACGTACCCACGTCCCTGACCCGTATGCACCCATGAAACCGTGAGGGTCGGCTCTGATACCATTCTGTAACACCCCAGCCACTACGGGCCTGGCGGTCATTACTCCTGGCAGGTCTATAGGATCACAGACTAGCTCCACAGACCAACACTAGTCTTTTCTGCGCACTTTGTCCTCACTCGTGCGCACCCGGGAAGACTTCCCGGTCGGTCACCCATCCGCAAATTGCTCCGGGTCAAGCACGCTTAACCTCGGAGTTCTTTGCAGGTGAGCTTCCGGAAAAGAAGGTATACCTTGGTGGTATGGGTTATTCTATCAATCCTAGTAAGCCTTGAGCCAGGATGTCATAGTGGCACTTGTCAAAAATTTGAAATACAACTTGCTTTCTGCTTCACAATTGCTAGATGAAAATCTGGAAATTATTTTCAATACAAACTGCCGCAAAGTTGTAGGTTCAAATAGTGAGCTTAATTTTAACATGTCTCGGTTTGGAAGAGTTTTTAAAGCTGATTTTTATATGTCTTCCTCTAAGCATAGGTGTCTAGTGGCTAATGATTCAAATGACTTATATTTTTGGCATCATAGACTTGGTCACATAGGCTTTGATCACCTAACGCATGTTAGTGCTCTTGATCGCATACGTGGCTGCCTAAGTTTAAAGGGGACAAAGAAATTGTGTGCTCTTCTTGTAGACATGCTAAGATGGTTGCAGGTTCACATACTCCTCTCACAATGATCATGACAACTGAACCGGGTCAACTTTTGCACCTTGACACCGTAGGACCTTCACGTGTTCAATCCTTCGAAGGTAAATAGTATGTTATTGTGATTGTTGATGATTATTCTAGATACTCTTGGGTTTACTTTCTGGCATCTAAGAATGAAGCTTTTATTCACTTTAGAACTTTATTTCTTAGATTATCAATTGATCACCCAGGATCTTTAAAAGCAATTAGAAGTGATAACGGAACTGAATTTAAAAATCAATCTTTTGATCACTTTTGTGCTGAAAATGGAATAGATCATCAATTTTCTACACCATATGTACCTCAACAAAACGGTGTTGTAGTAAGAAAGAACAGAACCTTAGTTGAGATGGCTAGGACTATGCTTGATGAATATCAAACTCCTAGGAAATTTTGGGCTGATGCGATTGCAACCGCTTGTTATGTCTCAAATCGTGTTTTCTTGCGCGCTAAGCTAGGTAAAACACCATATGAGCTCCGGTTTGGACATAGGCCTAGTGTTACACACTTTTGGGTCTTTGGTTGCAAATGCTTTGTTAAGAAACATGGTAATTTTGATAAATTTGAACCTAGATCCATTGATGGCATGTTTCTTGGTTATCCATCTCATACTAGAGGCTACCGTGTGCTTTTACTTGACACTAACAAAATTGTAGAGACTTGTGAAGTATCTTTTGATGAAGCTAGCCCAGGTGCTAGCTCAAACATTGCAGGTCCAGATCCATATACGCAGGGGGGGAGCATTTTCGTTGAAGATGAGGAAGAATTGGAGTTGCTGCCTAAAAATTTAGCAGCTAAAGACTTTGGTTCAGATCCGGATGTTAATTCTCAACCAGCACCGACAACCATCAATGCTAATTCAGATCGTCCTCAAGTCACAAGCTCATCGATTTGTGATGAACATGAAGAAGAAGAAGCTTGTGAGACATCTGTTCCCCTACGGTTTTACAAAGATCATCCCCCGCAATAGATAATTGGAAGCTTGCACGAACGAGTCACACGGTCCAGGTTTTGCGATCCAAACTCTCATGTTCATTCTGCTTTTGTTGCTTCTTTTGAACCCAAAGATATATCACACGCACTCACTAATGAATCTTGGATTATTGCCATGCAAGAAGAGTTAGAAAATTTTGAAAGAAATAATGATTGGAAACTTGTACCTCCACCTCAAGGTCACACTTTAATTGGAACTAAATGGGTGTTCAAAAATAAACAAAGTGAGGATGGGGTTGTGATTAGGAATAAGGCTAGATTGGTTGCTCAAGGTTTCACACAAGTTGAATGTCTAGATTTTGATGAAACTTTTGCTCATGTTGCTAGATTAGAAGCCATAAGAATTTTGTTAGCTTTTGATGCATCTAAAGGTTTTAAGCTATATCAAATGGATGTTAAAAGTGCTTTTCTTAATGGCTACATAGATGAGGAGGTTTATGTCAAACAACCACCGGGTTTTGAAAATCCTGATTTTCCTAATCATGTTTACAAACTGTCCAAAGCCTTGTACGGTCTCAAACAAGCCCCTAGAGCATGGTATGATAGGTTAAAAACATTCTTACTTGAAAAGGGGTTTACCATGGGCAAGGTTGATAAAACTCTTTTTGTGCTTAAGCATGGCAATGACTCATTATTCGTTCAAGTGTATGTTGATGATATTATCTTTGGTTGTGCTTCTCATGATCTTGTGTCCAAGTTTTCAGCTATGATGAGTTCAGAATTTGAGATGAGTATGATGGGAGAACTCACGTACTTTTTGGGGCTGCAAATCAAGCAAACCAAGGAGGGTACCTTTGTGCATCAAACAAAGTATACAAAAGACCTCCTAAAGTGCTTCAACTTGGACAAAAGCAAACCTCTTCGGACACCTATGGGAACAGCAACAACCCTTGAACTTGATGAAGAAGGTGATCCCATGGATCAAAAAGAATTTAGAAGCATGATCGGATCACTTTTGTACCTCACGACATTAAGACCGGACATACAATTCAGCGTATGTCTTTGTGCACGGTTTCAAGCCTCCCCACATGCTTCACATCATTAAGCCGTCAAAAGGATTCTCATGTACTTGCATGGAACTCAAGAATTTGGCATTTTTCTTCCTTCTTCCTCAACCGTTACTTTGAAAGCTTTTTCTGATGCTGATTTTGGAGGTTGTAGGATTGATAGGAAAAGTACTTCTGGTGCTTGTTATTTTCTTGGTAATTCACTTGTTGCATGGTGTAAGGACCGAATGCCCAAGAGGGGGGGGTGAATTGGGCTTTCTTCTGAAAATTCTAAGCAATGAAACTTAATTTCTAAAGCCCAATTCCCTACGCAAACTATCTATGCATTCTAGTAGATAGAAACTTCGCGGAATATAAAATGCATAAAAGTAAGGGAAAGGAGAAGGATGCAAACTCCCGAGGAGACAAGGATTTATCCCGTGGTTCGGCAAGATCGTCAAGATCTTCCTACATCCACGTTGTGGCACCCACACAGGGGTTTTGCCACACCCAAGTCACCGAGACGAGGGATCTTCACTATTCCTCTCTGTTCGCCTCCCTTGGCAAGGTGGAGCTCAAGCCTTGTGCAACTTCGACCTTCCGGGCTTCCACACACGCCTTGGCAAGCTCCGGAAGTCTTCTCACAGTTACAAACACAAAGGGCACTCCCTTGAGGCTCTCACACTATCCTAGAGAGTCCACTCACCCAGAATGGAGGCACACAAGCTCTCTCTCTAGCTAGTTCTAGCCTAAATCTTGGTGTATAGATGATCGAAATGGTGTGGAAGTGATTGCTCTTGGTCTTGAACGCTTGTGGATGTGTTGATGGTGTTTGGTGATCAAGACTTGACGAAATGACAGGATTAGGGGGTATTTATAGCCAGCCTCCCCGAAATAGCCGTTGGAAAAGTAGGCTGACAGAACTTTACTGTGAACACCGGATGATACGATGTCTCCCCTTTAGTTATCATCGGTCAAGTTACTTTAGCTGACGTCTTTGTGTCATATATGACCATTGTTAGACCGATGTTGATCCTGTCTTCTCATCGGATGATCCAGTGGCTATTCCTCCAGAATTTTCTCAAACTTGATGCTTACTGGAGTGATTGACCGATGTGTGCTTCTGTGTACATCGGATGATCCGGTGCTACACTTGGTCCAATGATCTTGCAAACTGTACTGATGGACTGATGTTACTGAGCCATTCACATCGGATGATCTGGTGAGTACTTTGTTCTGAGGTCTTCTTCTTCAGCTGAACCAACTCGACCGATGTGTTGTTCTGAGGTATCATCGTTTGATCCGGTGAGTTGATTTTGTTTGCTTCGAGTTGTTTCTAAGTGATTCTTTTGTGTATTGCTCGATTGACATCTTAGACTTTGTTGAAAATGTATCTCTGATGATTGTCAAGCATTAAGTGTCATTAATTTTGGTTGAGTGACTTTGACATAAGAGCTTTCACTTCTTGTCTTCACATAATTGATTTGATCTCATACATTGATTGTATATGGGTCTCCAATAACATGTTTATTTCATTTGATTGAGTGATTATGGGGACCTTGCATTCACAAATTCATTAGTAAAATCCAATGGTTGTCATTAATCACCGAAACCATACCTCATGGGTGCCCAGATGCTTTCAATCTCCCCCCTTTTGGTGATTGATGACAACACAACAATTAAAACGCAATAGTAATGAATTTGGTAAAATGAAACTTAAACGGATATGTAAGATATCACACTTAACATTTGAAGCCTTAAAAACGATCAATAACTCAAGTGTGAATAAGTGAGTAACACCAAATAAGCTCAATCGATTAATTAACATAAGAGTACTCAATGAACACCAAATGCATCGAATTACACAAAATATATATAAACTCCAAATTAAACTCCAAATTACAAAAGATGACTCATAAGAAGGACTCCCCCTGAGACTAAGACACTCCCCCTGGCTCCTCTACTCCCCCTGACTCCTCTAACTCTTCTCCCCCTTTGGCACCAAGACACCAAAAAGGGATCCGAGTGCCTAAGGATCCTAAGTGCTAGGCGCGATGACGAACTGGTCACCGTCGCTGTCGTTGGAGCTGCTGGCTGGAGTAGCGGTGGAAGGAGCTGCCGGAGCCGTAGGAGCCACCGTCGGTGCCTGCTGTGTAGGAGCTGCTGGAACAGGGGCACTGATGACGGAGGTCGGCGTCTGCTAAAACAGTGTCGTGGCCGGTAGCAGGGAGTGAATCGGAGCGCCAGGAGCCAGGAGTGGAGACATGCTAATGGAGGGAATCGGCGTAGACGGCACCGGAGCGGCAGTTGGAGCTAGGAGTGGTGGTGGTGGAGCGACTCCTGGCAGCTGCGACGGGAGGGCAATCCCGGTCTGGGTGTAGAGGTTGTTGATCAACCCCAGGATGCCCATCATCGCCTGCTGCGTCTGCTGCTGCTGGTCGAGGGTGCGCTGGTGCATCTGGTCGATGAGTCCAGTCAGCCGGTCATTGTCCTCACGCCTCTCACGGGCGATCTGACGCTGCATCTCCTACTGCTGCTGCTGGAGCTCAAGGAGGCGGGCAGCCTGCTCCGCTCGGGCCTGCTCAGCTGCTAGCCTATCCAGACGCTGCTGTTCAACCATCTACTGGAGGAGCGAAGTCAGCTCTGGCGGTTGAGTGACCTGTGCATCAGTGACGGGAGGTGGAGTAGGTGGTGGCACTGTAGAGCCTCCAGCCTCTGCGTTGTGCTGCCTGGGTGAGGGAGGAGGAGGGAAGTACTCCTCGACACTGTCGTCGGTGTCGCTCTCAGACCATATGTGCTGCAGGCCCTCACCCTGTGCCTCTGCCTCAGCTAGCCTCTCATCCTCCTTCTCCAAGTCCGACCAGTCCTCCTCAGAAAGACGAGCCCTGACCTGGCGCTCGACTGGATGGCCAAGGCGGCGGTCTCCAGGAGCTGGGGCACGGTATTGACCGAACTGTGTGACGCTCTCGTCAGTGAGGCGGGCATGCACGGCGGACCCCTCAGGAACCATCATGGTGAGCAGGTAGCTGATCCAGTGTCCATATACGAGCTGCCTCATCATGCCCACTCCGTCTGTGATCACATCCTCCATCTCGCATATGAGGACGTCCACTATGTCGAACTCCATCCCATTCATGATGTAGAACAGGAGAGTCTGCTGTAAGCTGGTGAACCCCTCCAAGTAGCCAGACCTCGGCAGGAGCGTGCGGCGCAAGGCGAGTTGCACTGTGCGCGTAGATGGAGTCAACAAGGCCGGTACTATCGGCTGGTCAGGAGAGAAAGTGGGACAAAACAGGGAACGAATCTCCTCCAGCGGTGGTGCCACTCCTCCAGTGAGCGGCCTCCTCAATGGATCTGCCTGACCGTAGACCCTCTCATGCACACAGGTGTCGTGCAAGTCCACTCCCAGCAGTTGTGCCAGCGTCTGCCTTGTCAGGTGATAGTGATGTCCCATGAACATGAAATCAATCGATCTTCTGCCCTCAGAGACGTAGAGGGTGGCGTAGAACACGCGGACCCAATCCTCCACGTAGGCACTCCTCTCATAGGACACTAGCTGCACCAGAACTCTGTACCTCTCGAAATACGGTCGAATCTCTGTCTCGGCAGCCAGAGCGAGCTGATCCCAGTCCAGGAAGTTGTGCTGGAACAACTTGTGGCCTCGGCATCTGTAAGTCTCGTAGAGAGACGCCTGCATCACAGTCCAAAAACGACTGTCTACAAGGGCTTCCCGGGGCTGCGGGTACCACTCCTCAAGCAGCACACTCCACCTGAGTCTGCGAAGATGCTTGGCCTTCATCTTCCGGTAGTCGGTCAACCGGACTCCTTCAGCAACATGGACAGTGGTGTCCATCTCGTAGATAGCTCGATGGGCCTCCCTGTCCTCACGACGATCGGCAGCCGTCGGTCTCGGACGTGGAGCTGCCGCGGGATGACCCCCACGGGTCCAGGCTGAGCGCCGGCAGACGAGAGGCTCTACCGGCTCTTCTTCAGCCTCGGAGTCATCGATCACAGGAGGATGCCTCGGACGAGCCTCGCGGATCCTCAGCAATCCTCCTCGGCCACGCTCACGCTCCTCGGTGGCGCGAGCGGCCATCAACGCCTTCTTCTCCTCCTTCGACAATTTTTGCTTCTTCGCGGCCGGCTCCGCAATGGCCTTGCCCTTGTTCTTCTTGTCACGAGCCATTGTGATCGGGTGCGTGAACGGAGTCGGAACGGCGACGCAGAGAACAACGCACCCGGAAACCCTAGCGACGACGATCGTGGAGGCACCACGACGGCGAGGATGTGCGCGTGGGGCGACTGGTGGCTGGTGGTGCACGGGAGGAAGCGGTGGCGGCGCTGTGGTGATGAGGGAGAGCGGCGGCGGCGCTTGGTGGAGCATCGGCGGCAGCTGCGGCGGAGGTGAGTAGGCGGCGGCTGCGGCGGAGGTGAGGCGGCGGCTGCGGCGGCGCTTGGAGGCGGCGGGTGGTGACGAGCGGCGGCAGCCGGAGGGCAGCGGCGGCGTCCGGCGGCGGCGGTGGCGGCGCTTGAGACTCGGCGGCGGAGGAAAGCGACGGTCGGGTGACGGGATCCGGAGAGAGAAGAGGGAAGGTGTACGACCAGTTTAAATAGTGGGTCCCAAACCCTAGTCGAATTTTTAACACCGGATGGACCGATGTTGAACAATAGATGCATCAGTCGAATGCCATAGTAAGGTTTTTCAGAAAAGTGCCGTTGACACCGGATGAACCGACGTTGAGGGATGGGAGCATCGGTCGAATGGTACAGTAAGGGTATTCAAAAAGGAATGTTGACACCGGATGGTCTGACGTTGGAGGGAATATCATCGGTGGAATTGATCAAAGTTCCAGAATTGTACACATCGGATGGACCGATGTTTTTCAGGATGAACTCGTCAGTTCATTTGAGATAATGACTGAATTGGCCCTAGGAGATTGAACACCAATTGATCCGATGAGGAATTGACCTAGGCATCGGATAATCCGATGACTACAGAACAATAGCATCCCATATGTGTCCTTTGACCAAACGAACAAGCAAAGAGAAACACATGGCTTAGGACTTTTTGGGCAACCCCTTACCCCTCAAAAATGCTAATGTGCCAATAACTTGGCTAATCCTTAAAGCAAATAGAACACCGAAGGAAGAAAAATGGGAAGGAAATTATCCAAATAAAATGTAAGGCCCATGCTTTGTGAGCTAGAGTATGAAGACTTATATCTCTTTGAAGCATGTTCCTCTAGGCATTAACGCACCTAACATTTTGTTCTTTCCACCCTGTATGAGTTGAGATATTTGTAAAAGCCCGCTTTTCGGAAGAACAAAAATGTAAAAATGTGAACTTAAAAATTTTTGAAAATGAACTTAGAAATCCAAACTCACATGTATCACGTGCGTTAACCCATGTTCACTACAAATATGGACTTGTTAAAACTTAAAATCTTAATAGGAATTATTTCAACCCTAAAATGGGACATCTAAAAATATTCAAATCTCAGGCCGTAAATTTTTCCATGACCCACTAATATTCCAATTAGACTCTCGGAAAAGTTTCAAAATTTTTGAAGCACGTTTCCCATTTATTGGACACGTACTGAGAGTTTAATCAACGTCGACTTCAAATTTAAACTTTGTGCTCAACCTTGTCCAAATCAACTCCAAATTTTTCCTGAGGTCCCTTATGGTTCAAAAAGGTTAACTTCAAAGTTTCAGGATTTTTGAACCTAATCTACTATTTATTTCCTTGAGTCAAATATCACCACTTGAGTTCAAATTCAAACCTGAGTTCAAATTCAACTTGCTCAGTTTTGAAATCTGATTGCACCATAAAATTCTCCACATTTTATTTAGTCATTGGGCCAAAGTTAAATATTTTTGAAGTATGTCTGCTAGCCCCATTTCAATTTTAAAAGAGAAGGAAGAAGACAGTGGGACCCACATGTCATACTTATCCTCAGTACTAGGAAAAGGGTGGGCCCCACTGGTAAGCTGCTCAATGGATGAGATATTTTGCATCTGAAAAAGAAGAGGATAAGGAGAAGGGAAAAATGGGGCCCACATGTCATGTCTATCCTCAGGGTCACAAAAGCAACTTTGCTTCTTCCTCTCCCTCCCTTATCACTGCGTCGGTTCCCGACTCGTCCCAGCCGCGCCCCACTTCTGCTCCCCCGACGAGCGCCGCACCTCCCACCGGCTCCCGCCGCAAGCAGCTGCGCCGCTCACCGCGCCGCGCGCTCAGTCCGCCCGGCGGTCGCCACCTCCTAGCCACGCTCGCGCCCAGGCCGCCGCCGCCCTAGCTGCCCCACGGCGAGGCTTCGCCCTAGCCGCGCCTCTTCCGCTGGCTGGCTCCCCGCATCGCCTCGCCCTCTGGTCCCAGCAGCGCCGCGCCCCAGATCCTCCCTCGCCGGCCCTGCGTCCCGCCGGCCGCCTCCTCGCCTCCGGTGCCATCCCGGCGCTGCACGACCGCGCGGCGCCCGACACCGCTCGGCCCGGAACCGCACCACCGCGCTGCTCGCCTTGCCGTCAGCCCGCGCACCTCCTCCACGACGTCGCCCGCCCAACACCGGCCACCGATGCCAGCGCCCCACCAGCCGCGCTCCTCCTCGCGCCGGCCACCTCCTCACGGATGTCGTCGCCCGTGCCTCGCCGCACCCAGCTCTGCCGCACCGCCAGCGTCGCCGTTCTGCGCCTCGTCGCGTCCTGCTCCCGTGGCGAGCATGCCCGCGCGTAGCCTGCCACCCTGCTGCTGCTCGCCTCGTTGTGCCCCGCATGCGCGCCACCGCCGCCGGTGCCCTGCCGCCATGCTCGTGCTATCTCTGTGCCGCGTCGCCACGACGATGGTTGTCGCGCCATGCCACACCAACCGCGTGCAGTGTTCCGGCTTGCTACTAGCCGCGCCTAGCTCGCCAATGTTTCACCTCCTGTTGCGCTATCTCGCCTGCTGCTCGTGGTCGTGCTTGTCTGCTCCCCCTCGACATTGTCGCGACGTTCTGCTCTGTAGCCGCGTTCTGGCAACAAAGCAAGTGATGTGCGTAACAGAGGAGATGCAGGAACACACCTTTGACACCATGGTATCGACAACTGGTCCAAGGTTAGCTTTTATTTTGCAAGATTGATTGGATCAGTGACTGCAGCTAAGGTGTTCGATGAAATGTTTACGAGGGATGAACCAACTTCGTTGATGTTCGGAACTGGTCTGTGATGCAGGGGTAGAATGATGTGGCAATCGACAAGGACATGTACCAAGATACCCTTTTAACGGTGATGAAGCGACGGAATCAAGTACCCATCCAAGATGTTCGGCGAAATGCCTACAAGGTGAGCCTTGCTCTGAAATATCTTGCTTGACGTCATCAAAGTCTGTTCATGGTGATCGCTAAGATTACTCATATGTCGTCAAGCCGTACGTCCATGTTCCGCGTTGATATCATTTCTATAGGAGTCCCTAAGTCGACCTCCATTGTCGTTTGTATCACGTCGGCCTGTCCGTGCGTGCTCGTGATGCTCCACCATGAGCCGCGTCGACGTCGTTGACCATATGACTTCGTCGTGATGTTCCGAGCCATCATCGTGTCCTGGCATCGAGATGAAGGATGCCTGTAACGTCCATAATGCTGGAACACAACCACGACACAACGGTCGACAGTCGTTTAACCAAATTAGGGTTAGTCGAGGCGAGACTCGTCGAGTCCTAGGTGTAGCCTAGATGCTAGATGAAATGCCTTCTAGGTCAAACCGAGTGTATTGGTGACCACCGATGACCTAGGGTAGAATACTGCGAGAACGTTGCGACCGACGAGGAGAACTAGTCCAAGTGGAACCTTGGATAAGAATTTCTTAGTCGTGTCGAGGACGTTTCCTTTCCGTTCGCAGAATTGCTTACCTAGGTGTACCTCTTCATCGACGGTAGGTTCGTCGAGTCTTTTGTCGACAATTAAGTCGAGTCCCTAACTCTTCGACTCATGAAGTGGTGTTCGAGATTCCGCTCACCCCTTTGACGAGTCCGGGTCGAGGTGGACCTCGCTAATCCAATCTTCCCGTGATGGCAAAGCATGACCGTCACGACAAGGTCTCGCATCATGTTCGAGTTCCAGGAGTTCACCGAGCTCATCTGGACAATCTTGCAAAGGACACTGCAATAGTGTCACGTAAGCACTTGAACGATGCTCGAGAAGCTTGCCGTAGAAACTACTTTACCAAAAAGTCATTTCAATGTTGTCTTGGTACTCACATCAGATTAACAGGGCTTGTTACGACTCTTTGAGTCCAAGCAATGTCGATCTCACTTCACTCCCAAGTGTCGCTAGGGTTTCACCCTGGTTCATCCTTAGCAGAACCCTGCGACCCCACTTGTCACGTAATTAGATTTACTCCTTAATGAGTTTGTGTAACTTCATTGGTCGACTTCTAAGTCACAAACTCTTGTTGCACAGTTCACTCACGCCTTAAGCTTTCAATGCTCCATCTTGATCGCTTAGTCTTCCTTACATCACACAGTCCAGTAATACTTCTTCACCATTCTACCTTATCACTCTTTGTGCGGCATAGCTCCAAGTGTCGAGTGCTAAATTGCGATGTGTCATTACATTGCACCTTTCAGTGCTTATCTCGACACTACTATGCCACCTTGACTCTTAGGTCATCCTTACCCTACCAGTCCAACACTTTCACACCATTCAGCTGTATCGTCCTTGAGTGGCATAGCGTCGAGTGTTGAGTGCCAAGTTGCAATGTGTGCTTACATTGCCCCTTTCAATTCACATCTCAATACTACTATGACCACTTGACTTCATCCTTTGTTCATTCACACAACAGAGGCATATTTGTCCTTCCTAGTTGAACTCCTCATTCTTAGAGTTTACACAACCCCGTGGAGTCTTTTCTTAAATTACTTAATTACTTAATTACTTATATGCATATCATGTCGATAGGAACGTGCTGATAGGTGATCGACAAGAAGCTTCACTTGGAGGAGAAGGCCAAGGTGTTTCCACTGAGGTTCCATGGCAGGTCCTCCGGAGGAAGATCAAGCCCTAACAATTGACATTTGTTCAGTCGCAAACTAAGGCAAGCCCCGGTTTGCATTTAAGTCGTTTATAAACTTTTGCTTTATCACTATGATGAGTAGTATATGAATTGTGCATTACGTTTAGGGTGAATGATACTCCACATGCATGACCAAAAATCCCAGGGGTTTATTTGGCACGAGTTACAGTTTGACCTGTAGTAACTGCTTTGCTAATGCATAGGAAATCCGGTAGAAGTCGAGTAGTTGGAATCTACTCGCGAGAGATGTATCTCACAGGATTGGTTGAATAGAAAATGGCTTAATATAATGAAATTTAGACTGGGCAGGGAATGGATAGGAAGTGGCGAGAATTGAGTCTCGGTCGCATAGCCCTGCCTGTGTCGATTAAGGCCCGTCCGTATGCAGCCCCTTCGGACAAGCTTGAATTGTACCGGCAATATAATGGACATATGGAATCCAATAAACTGATGTAACTTGATAACTGGGATGTTGAGAACCATTAACTCACCATCGATAGGGGTGGGTTGAGGACAGTAAGGTGTAAATCGGTCGGCGGACACATGAGGTGTTCCGTGCGGAGACCTTCTGTTTGCGGAGGTGAGACGGGCTCAGCATTTGAGTTTCTTGTGAAAGGTGGCCATATACGCCTAGTACTGAAGTGTTATGTAGGTACAGGTGTGCTCGCTGACACTTCCGAACGACGTATGTGTCGTGTTGTCCGGGTGTGTCCTGATTGCAATCACTGTCCCTCGCAGTAATAGAGTACCACTTGTCTGTCGCAGTCGTGACGTAGTAAATACTAAAGAAGTCAGAAAATCATATTGTATTGAATTATAATTACTTTGCAACCTTGTATGATTTAGAGATAGTATAACTAAAAGTTTACAGTTTCCCCATACTTTAGCTGTAATAGCATTATGTGCTTTGGGCATGTCATATCATCGGTAAAGCGTTTCTTGTTTGATTGTGGAGCCCATGATGTGCCGTGCCCAGAGAATGTCATTTGCTACTTAAAACCTGATTATAAGGATCCACTTGTAGGCGAGTCATTTATGCTATTCCTTACCTATGTTTAGTGTCCCCTTGCATATGTCTAGTGAGACGGTTAAGTCTTGCTGAGCCTTATGCTCACGTTTGCGCTTTAACGATTTTTGCAGGTATTAGTTTTATTTCTGCTGTTCAGGTTGCACATGAGACTCGAGGTGTCGAGATAAATCTCATGTGAGCCACGCCGCTGCTGTATGTTCTTCGTGTTGCTAGTGAGAATCGTCCTAGGGCATGGACGTCTTCTCTCCTGCTTAGTTAGGTGAGATTTTGAGTATGTATTTTCCGCTGCGTGTGTACCCTTGTTGTACACTCTTTTGTAAACTCTTCTTATTATGAAATGAAAACTTTATATGTTTTGGTATCCTTTTCGTGTGTGCTGTTAGGTGCCGCATCGCACGGCACCACCCAATGAGATCCTCGGATGTGTGGACTCTGGTCCCCACAATATTGTATTTCAAACAAGTCTCTTTCTCATGAGGTGGGTTCCCCTTTGTGACAATCTACCGTATGCAATGCCAAACATTTTATAATGCAAGAAATTATAAGTCTATATGGCAGGCATCATGCAAGGCATAAAATAAATCTTTCTTGCCAAATTTGAACCTTTCAAAGGCTTCTTTAGGGAGAGCTACTCTCCAAACCTTGGGACAACCCAAAGGAACCTCCATCCCAAGCTAACCCTTGCTCACCCCTATCCTTTGAGAGTTAGGCAAGACCTATATGAAGTGCATTCTTACATGACGTTCATTGCATCTAGCACATTTAATTCACTTCTTAGCCTAGAAAAAGTTTTCTCATCAAGTGGTTTAGTGAAGATATCCGCCAATTGTTCTTCGGACCTAACACCTCTCAAAGAGATGTCTCCCTTAGCTTCATGGTCCCTTAGGAAATGATGGCGAATATCAATGTGCTTAGTGTGGGAGTGTTGAACGGGGTTTTTAGCTATCTTAACTGCACTTTCATTGTCACAAAGGAGAGGCACACAACCAAGTTTAATACCAAAGTCCAAAAGGGTTTGTTTCATATAAAGAATTTGGGCACAACATGCACCGACCGCTATATATTCCGCTTCCGCCATGGACAAGGCGACAGAATTTTACTTCTTGCTTGACCAAGATACTAGGGAACGCCCAAGCAAGTGTCACCCACCGGAGGTACTCTTGCGATCCACGCGGCATCCGGCAAAGTCCGAATCCGAGTATCCCACAAGATGGAATTTTGCACCTTTAGGGTACCACAAGCCCACACTAGCGGTATGCTTAAGATACCTAAGTATCCTAAAGACCGCCTTCCTATGCGATTCTTTAGGTGCCGCTTGAAAGCGAGCACACAAGCATACACTAAACATGATATCGGGCCTAGATGCGGTAAGGTAAAGCAATGAACCAATCATAGAACGGTAGTTAGATTGATCAATAGGTTTACCGTCCTTATCCGCGTCGAGATGACAATTGGTTGCCATTGGAGTGCTTCTTGAGCTACAATATCCCATCTCAAATTTCTTCAAGAGGTCCTTGGTGTACTTCTCTTGATAGACGAAGGTCCCCTCTTGAAGTTGCTTGATTTGAAATCCAAGGAAGAAGTTGAGCTCTCCAATCATTGACATCTCAAATTCACTAGGCATTATTTTACCAAACTCGTGGCTAAGAGCTTCGTTAGTTGAACCAAAAATAATATCATCAACATAAATTTGACAAATGAACAAATCTCCGTTGATGTCCTTGGTGAAGAGTGTAGTGTCCACCCTCCCGATCTTGAATCCTTGCATGATGAGGAAGTCCCGTAGTCGTTCGTACCACGCCCTAGGTGCTTGCTTGAGCCCGTAGAGCGCCTTGTGCAACCTATACAAATGATTAGGATTCCTCGGGTCTTCAAACCCGGGAGGTTGTTCAACATAAACAAGCTCGTTAATGTAACCATTAAGAAAGGCACTTTTCACATCTATTTGATAAAGCCTAATGCTATGATGTGATGCAAAGGCAAGAAGTATACGGATGGCTTCTAGCCGGGCGACCGGGGCAAATGTCTCCCCAAAATCTAGTCCATCAACTTGCGATAACCCTTTGGCCACAAGTCTTGCCTTGTTGCGGACCAAAACGCCATTCTCGTCTTGTTTGTTGCGGTACACCCACTTTGTTCCGATGACGTTCTTGTCCTTGGGTCGCTCCTCCAACACCCAAACTTCACTGCGGATGAAGTTGTTGAGTTCTTCTTGCATGGCCATCACCCAATTTGGGTCTTGGAGTGCTTCCTCAATGTGAGTGGGTTCTACACACGAAACAAACGAGTAGTGCTCACAAAACGAAGCAAAGTGGCGAGAACGTGTACTTACACCCCTTGACCGACTTCCAATGATTTGGTCCATTGGATGCGCCTTGGAGATGCGTCCATGCCTCATAAGTGGTTGTGAAGCACTTGGCGAAGGTGATGCGTGTTGCTCCTCTTGTGGTTGGACTTGATCATGGACTTCTTCTTCCTCTTGATGTTGTTGTGCTTGTGAGTCTTGAGTTGGCAATGGATCATCCTTCTCTTCTTCGTCAACTTGAGGCGCCATAGAGGTGTTGTTGTTGGAACTTGAGGCTCCCCCTTGATCATGGCTCTCCTCAACTTCGGGCTTGATGTCTCCAATGGTCATGTTCTTCATGGCTTCTCGTAGAGGCTCATCATCTATTTCATCATGACCAAAACTCTCCTCTTGGGAGCCATTAGATTCATCAAACTCAACATCACAACTTTCCTCAACTAAACAGGAGGTTTGGTTGAATACTCGATATGCTTTTGAGTTTGATGCATAACCAAGAAATATGCCAACATCACATCTTCTTTCAAACTTACCGAGCCTTTTCTTGCGGTAGATGTAGCACTTGCATCCAAAGACTCAAAAGTAGGAGATGTTGGGCTTTCTCCCAATGAGAAGCTCGTACGGGGTCTTTTGAAGTAGGCGATGTAGGTAGACCCTATTTGCAGCATGGCACGCCGTGTTGATCGCTTCAGCCCAAAACTTCTCCGACGTGTCGTAGTCATCAAGCATTGCTCTTGCAAGAGTGATGAGTGTCTTGTTCTTCCTTTCAACGACACCATTTTGTTGAGGAGTGTATGTGGCCGAAAACTCATGTTTCACGCCTTCGCGGTCACACCACTCCCCAATGTTGTAGTTCTTGAATTCGGTGCCGTTGTCACTCTGGACCTTGATGATGGGAAGTTGAAATTCCCTTTTAGTGCGGTTGGCGAAGGTCTTGAACACTTCCGGAGTTTCACTCTTGTCACCTAGAAATAAAGTCCAAGCATAGCGAGAATAGTCATCAACAATAACGAGACAATAGAGGTTACCACCAAGGCTTTGATATGTGGACGGTCCGAAGAGGTCCATGTGGAGTAGCTCAAGTGGCTTGGAGGTTGACACCATTGTCTTCATTGGGTGGTGTGAAGCAACTTGCTTCCTGGCTTGACAAGCGCTACAAAGATTGTTCTTCTCAAATGTGACATCCTTCACGCCGGTCACCATCCCAAGCTTGAATGACTTCTTGAGTTTGCTCATTCCAATGTGCGCTATGCGTCGGTGCCATAGCCAACCCAAGCTTGTCTTAGTGAAAAGACAAGTGTTCAAGCTAGCATTCTTGTTGGCGAAGTCCACTAGGTAGAGATGTCCATGCCGAAATCCTTTGAAGACTATGTCTTGGCTTGTTTCACTACTCACAACAACATCATTTTTGCTAAATGTGCACGTTAGTCCAAGATCACATAGTTGTGCAATAGAAAGTAAATTAAAGCTATGTGACTTAACGTACAAAACATTAGAAATGGACAAATCATTTGAAATAGCAATTTTACCTAACCCAATTACATTTCCCTTAGAGTTATCACCAAAGGTGACTTGTTCATGATTGCCGGGGTTTTCTATGGTGGTGAACATACCATCATTGCCAGTCATATATTGGGTGCACCCGCTATCGAGTACCCAATGCTTTCCTCTGGCTTTGTAGTTCACCTACACACATGAATTCAATTTTTAACTTTAGGCACCCAAGCCAACTTAGGTCCTTGTATGTGTGATACAAGTGTCTTTGGGACCCAAAGTTGCTTGGGGAGCTTCCCCTTCATGTCCTTCATGCCCTTGCCAATGAACCTAGCCTTCACCTTGCCATCTACTTTACTTAAGAGATAATAGCGATCATTGAAAGTAGATTTGTAATTAGTAGGAAGCTTGGGAGAGGGTCGGTTAGGAAGAGGACACTCCCTTGTGTGGTGACCGGTGACCTCACAATGTTGACAATAAGAACCAACTTCTTTGATGAAGCTTGTTCTTAGCTCCGGTGAGGGCACCTTTCCTTTGTTGGGCACCAGAAAGGATCCAAGTCCTCTTTTGTTGAAGGCCTTTGCTTGTTGGAAGAGTATTTCCTTGTGTTTGACCTCCCCTTTTGAAAGTCTAGCCACACTAGTGCGGAGACTCTCAATTTCTTCCAACAAGTCATTCTCCCTAGCATTAGCTTTCAAAGGCAAAGACTTGTGCAAAGCATTAGTGGCATGAGAAGTAATGGATATCTTATCATTAAGAGTTTGTTTCTTCATATTTTTCAACTCTTGATCAAGCATGTCATGAGCAAGGTTAAGTGTTTGATGTTCTTGTATTAACTTGTTGTGCTCTTCCAAGAGTGTTTGGTGTGCTAAGTTAAGTTCATGATTATCTATCTTGATTTTAGCCTTTTCTTCCTCAATTTGCTTGACATGGGATTTGAGCGTGTCATGCTCTTTGAGTATTCTTTCATACTTTTCAAGCAAATCAAGGTTAGCACTCTCAAGTCTAGCACGAGTTTCTTCAAGCATTTTAACCTTACTCTTTTCCCTCTTAATGATAGCATGATATTCATTTATCAAAGAAGTTAAATCATCGGGGGAAAGCTCATCATTGCTAGAGTCATCACATACCTTGGTGTTACCTTTCGCCATGAGGCACATGGGCGGTGGATGAAGGGGTGCATCATCATTGTTGGCGATGGTGAGGCCGGCCAAGCTTTCTTCTTCCTCTTCACTCTCTTCATCACTTGTTTCTTCGTCGGTGACCCATTCATTTGCCTCACACATGAACGCCTTTTGTGGGCCATTTCTCTTCTTTGGTAAGAGCCTTGCCTTCTTGCCCTTGTCATGTTTCTTCTTCCCAAAGGATCTTGGCTTTGGTTTGGCTTCTTCTTCAT
Organism: Tuctoria greenei; assembly: GCA_036927565.1. Taxonomy (NCBI): domain Eukaryota; kingdom Viridiplantae; phylum Streptophyta; class Magnoliopsida; order Poales; family Poaceae; genus Tuctoria; species Tuctoria greenei. The sequence continues at coordinate 49,617,345 of JAYESD010000002.1, forward strand.
CATCATCACTTCCTTCAAGCTTTCAATGCTTGCTCTTGTGGTTCTCTCTTCGTTTGTCCGGTCTTGGACAATCATAGGAGATGTGGCCTTGATCACCACAATTGTAGCAAGTCTTGTGATCATCTCTCCTTGGTAGAAATGCTCTCTTCTTAGGATCAAATGTGTATCCCTTCTTAGTGATCTTGGAGTTCAAGCGTGAGAACTTTCTCATCATCAACGCAAGCTCATCATCATCATCTTCACTTGATGCTTGTTCTTCTTCACTTGAGCTAGGCTCAACCACCTTCTTCTTCTTGTGGCTTGTTTTCTTGGTGGAGGCCTTTAGAGAAATTGTCTTTAAAGATGATTGCTCCATCATCCCAAGTACACTCATCTCATGAGCGTGTATTTCTCCAATGAGCTCCGAAACTTCAATGTGGTCAAGTGACTCTTTTTGGAGCATGGAGTTGATGATGTTGTACTTTGGCTTGGGAAGGAGCATGAGGATCTTGCGATTGATGAGTCCCTTGCCAAGAGAAGAAATGTCAAGAGCATTTATTTCTTCAATAAGCACATTTAAGCGAGAGAACATCTCATTAACATTTTCATGAGGTAGCATCTTAAATTCATCATATTTTGCTTTAAGCATGTGATATTTAAGTTCCTTGACCCTAGAAGGACCCTCATGAATCTCTATTAAGCAATCCCAAATTTCACAAGCCTTTTCCTTGCTAGCAATCCTAGAAAACACATCTTGACTAATGCATTCATAAATAGCATTCCTAGCTTTAGCATCCCACTTAATTTGATCACCAACATAATTGTGTTCTCCAAACCCCGCGTGGGTCGCTTCCCATACTTCGAGAGCAATAGCCTCAAGATAAGCGCGCATGCGTGCTTTCCAATAGGCAAAGTTCTTGCCCTCGAAGATAGGAATCGAACCCCCAACCTTAGCCATTTTAGCTCTCTAGCGGTGAAGCTAGAATGATCCTATGAGCAACCTTGCTCTGATACCAATTGTAAGTACCGAATGCCGAAGAAGGGGGGGGTGAATTGGGCTTTCTTCGAAAAATTCTAAGCAATGAAACTTAATTTCTAAAGCCCAATTCCCTACGCAAACTATCTATGCATTCTAGTAGATAGAAACTTCGCGGAATATAAAATGCATAAAAGTAAGGGAAAGAAGAAGGATGCAAACTCCCGAGGAGATAAGGATTTATCCCGTGGTTCGGCAAGATCGTCAAGATCTTCCTACATCCACGTTGTGGCACCCACCAAGGGGTTTTGCCACACCCAAGTCACCGAGATGAGGGATCTTCACTATTCCTCTCCGTTCGCCTCCCTTGGCAAGGTGGAGCTCAATCCTTGTACAAATTCGACCTTCCGGGCTTCCACACACGCCTTCGCAAGCTCCGGAAGTCTTCTCACAGTTACAAACACCAAGGGCACTCCCTTGAGGCTCTCACACTATCCTAGAGAGTCCACTCACCCAGAATGGAGGCACACAAGCTCTCTCTCTAGCTAGTTCTAGCCTAAATCTTGGTGTATAGATGATCGAAATGGTGTGGAAGTGATTGCTCTTGGTCTTGAACGCTTGTGGATGTGTTGATGGTGTCTGGTGATCAAGACTTGACGAAATGACAGGATTAGGGGGTATTTATAGCCAGCCTCCCCGAAATAGCCGTTGGAAAAGTAGGCTGACAGAACTTTACTGTGAACATCGGATGATCCGATGTCTCCCCTTTAGTTATCATCGGTCAAGTTACTTTAGCTGACGTCATTGTGTCAGATATGACTGTTGTTAGACCGATGTTGATCCTGTCTTCTCATCGGATGATCCGGTGGCTCTTCCTCCAGAATTTTCTCAAACTTGATGCTTACTGGAGTGATCGACCGATGTGTGCTTCTGTGTACATCAGATAATCCGGTGCTACACTTGGTCCAATGATCTTGCAAACTGTACTGATGGACCGATGTTACTGAGCCATTCACATCGGATGATATGGTGAGTACTTTGTTCTGAGGTCTTCTTCTTCAGCTGAACCAACTCGACCGATGTGTTGTTCTGAGGTATCATCGGTTGATCCGGTGAGTTGATTTTGTTTGCTTTGAGTTGTTTCTAAGTGATTCTTTTGTGTCTTGCTCGATTGACCTCTTAGACTTTGTTGAAAATGTATCTCTGATGATTGTCAAGCATTAAGTGTCATTAATTTTGGTTGAGTGACTTTGACATAAGAGCTTTCACTTCTTGTCTTCACATAATTGATTTGATCTCATACATTGATTGTATATGGGTCTCCAATAACATGTTTATTTCATTTGATTGAGTGATTATGGGGACCTTGCATTCACAAATTCATTAGTAAAATCCAATGGTTGTCATTAATCACCAAAACCATACCTCATGGGGGCCTAGATGCTTTCACATGGTCATCTAGAAAACAAATTTCAGTTGCACAATCCACCGCTGAATCTGAATATGTAGCTGCTGCTAGCGCTTGTTCACAAATTCTTTGGATTGTTCAAACACTTAAGGACTATGGGGTCGATCTAGATAGTGTTCCACTGTTTTGTGATAACACTAGTGCCATTTGCATTGCTAAAAATCTTGTGCAACATTCTAGAACTAAGCACATTGATATTAGGTATCACTTTCTCTGTGATAATGTTGAAAAAGGAAACATTGTGCTTCACCATGTAGATATCGAACAACAATCGGCTGACATTTTTACAAAACCTTTGGATTTCACTCGTTTTTGTTTTATTCGTAGTGAAATACGGGTTATGCATCCTCATGGCTTACATTGAGGGGGAGTTTTCAAACTTGAGAAGTCTATTTGTGAATCTGAAATTAAAATAATATGAGCATAGTATTTCATACATATATGACTTTATGATTCCTTTTACATGCTGAAAGTTCTTACTACATTACTCGTGTTATACATTTTGTAGTTTTTGCCATGTCTAATAATTGGAATAATTACTTACACTAAATCTGGTCATGGTCGAACTTTCTTGCTATTTCGAACTTGTTGCATGCTCACAAGTGCTTTTAATAATGAAAAATTAATCAATCAACTATTCACATGTTGATCTTTTATGATCAAATAAAAATGAGAAAATATCAAGAGAATATGCATGCATCGCATTTCTTTTTTTGAGATGACTTATCATTGCACTTAGATATGAACTTGGAAGAAGTTATGTATGACTAAAACCATGTCCTTAAGCTTCTGATTGTCAAATGACATAGGCTGGGCTTGGTTGGTTAGAATAAGACAGATGCGCATATAATCTCTTGCAAATATCATATGATCAAAATTTGTGCTTTGAAAAATAATGAAATGCAGCAACAAGTATCATGCTTTCAAGTTTTGAAATAGTTAAGTTTGTGAGATCATGACTTGCTTACATTGAATATTACATTTGATCTCTAGCATGGCTTACACTACTTTATGTATCTCATTGTTGATTACTTGATAGTATGACTTGGATGAGCTTTGTTTTATATGTATATGTTATAATATGCTTATAATAATTAAAATTTCTCTTTTGAACCTTGCTGAATACATTGTCTAATATGTGAATTTTTGAAAGATAAGTATGCAAGGGGGAGAAATTGATTACACATTGCACATATTCACAATTGTTTTTGGCATGATTCTTCTCAGGGGGGGGAATTTCATTTTCTCATTTTATTTTTGTTTTACAAAGGGGGAGAAATTCTTTTCAAAACTTTTAATATGAATAAGCCAATGTTCGGATCTTAAGTGGTGTTGCCAATGCAATCATCAAGGGGGAGATTGTGAGACCTATGTGTGCTGAATACATTGGCTTGTAGTGAATACATTGGCTTTGACGATAAAAGTTCTGAAATTCTGCTAAAACATCTTTTTAGCAAGGTCTGACTCTAGCTCCGAGCTTCTGCAAGGTCCGACAATAGGTTCGACTTACTTTATCTAGATCTGACATGTTTTTGGGTAGCTCCGGTGAGCTTTGTCTTTAGCTTCGGCATGTCTTTGATAGCTCCGGCATGTCTTTGTTAGCTCCGGAATGTCTTTGATAGCTCCGGCATGTCTTTGTTAAGCTCCGACATGTTTCTCTAGCTCCGGCTTTTGGGTTGACTAGTTCCGACTAGTTTTGGTCAGCTCCTGCGCTAGGTCCGACTAGCTTTGGTTAGCTCCAGTTCTAGGTCCTGCTAGTTTTGATAAGCTCCGGCGCTAGGTTGTACTAGCTTTGGTAAGCTCCGGCTCAAGCTCCGGTTAGCTTTGGCTAGGTTCGGAGCTTGATCGCAATGTTCCTGCTTTTATCTTGCAATGTTTCGAACTTGCTTTATATTCTTAGAAAGATTGCTTATTATTCATTTGCTATGTTTTTGGTGCATTTTGGTTGATATGTCTGATATCGTTTTGATATGCTTTGCAACATGCTTATGTGAGGTGCTCACGTAAGGTGTTGTGATCAGAACTGACTTGAGTCAAGTCGCGGACTTGGGCTCGTACGGATTGGTTGTTTATTCATATGCAAGTGTTTGCTTGAGTTCAATACATGGCTGGTGACGGGATCCATTGAACTAGTCTTAGGGAGAAGATGAGGTTCAACAACCAAGTTCGGGAGGAATTGTAGTTGAGTTGATCGGGAGGTTGCGCAGCATGTTTGAATCAAGAACAATGTATATGAAGGTATCGTGGACGTCGTTGGAAAATGTTTTCATGTGTGAAAGGAGTGCATGGACGTGTCTACATGGTTCCTAGGCATGATGAAGAGATGTGGACGTAAAGAATTGGTCGGAAAGGTCCAACCGACTAGGTTATGGACTCGGGCTGCGGCTGAGTCGGGTTTGACTCAAATATGGAATGTTTTGAGTTGGTTATGATAGGATTTCGTGTGGGTTACGAATTTGGGTTGTTCTAGGAATGTGGGATACGTTCATAAGGTGTTTGGAAGTCTTAAGATTGCTTCTATCTGCGTATAGAAGAGTCCTAAGCAGTTATGGAAAGTTTCGATTCGTGATCTGAGTAGGATTAGAGTCCTAGTTGAGATTGGGTTGGCCTAAGGGCTGGTTATATAAGCAAGGGAGGCCAAAGCTCATGGTGCACGACTTTGGGGCTGTTCCTCTTGTGTTCTATTGAATGAAATTCGTAGTTTGAAGGAACTTTTGTGCCTTGTTCGTCCGACTTGTTCCAGACAAGTTTTACTCGTCGAGTTTCTGAACAACACTACCTTTCGTTGGTGGTTTTATCATAACTCGAGTTTTACACATCCAATTGACGTGATTCTTTTTGGGTTGTCTTCACAACTTGATTATCTATCGTCTATGAAAATTTCACGGTCATTGGATTTGTGGTTTCTGATCTACACGAGTTTCTTTGCAGTGTTCCAGAACTGTTTTCTCGGGTAGGACTGATTGACCTTTGTTCGATCTTTCGATCATAACTTGAGTTTCTCTCGACGGATTTGAGTGATTCTTCTTGTGTTGTATTAGTGACTTGATTATCTCTGATATATATCACTTTTATCACGGTGAAACACGTTTATATTAGTCTCACACATGATTTCTTTAACAGATCGTTTTTCTGCCAAAGGGATTGGGATTTAATTATTTCCGCTGCGTAAGATTTTTTTAAATATATCATTCACCCCCATGGTAGCTTTTCACGTGCTCTTCGATCCTACAGCCTATCATGTCTTTAACAAATCCTCCGGAATTGTTGAATTAGCATGTGACGTAGTGTTTGATGAGACTAATGACTCTCAAGTGGAGCAAGTTGATCGTCATGTGCTAGATCAAGAAGAAGCTCCACAAGTGGTGATAGGAAGGATGGCACTTTGAGATATACGACCACAAGAACAACATCAAGATGCAAGTGATCATCCTACACATCAAGCAAGCTCTTCCTCAAACGATCAAGATCAAGTTCCCCAAGATGCGCTCCAAGAAGATGAAAATGGAGGCATCAATCAAGGGAGAGACAATGAGGATGAGGAAGACAAAGATGATGAATCAAGACCTCAAGCACCTCACCCAAGAGTGCATCAAAGCATCCAACGGGACCATCCCGTTGACAATATACTTGGAGACATATCCAAGGGGCTAATTACTCGATCTCGTGTTGCAAACTTTTGTGAACATTACTCTTTTGTTTCTTCCTTGGAGCCCCACAAGGTTGAAGAAGCACTACGAGATCCGAATTGGGTGATGGCCATGCAAGAAGAGCTCAACAACTTCGAAAGAAATCAAGTATGGGAGCTTGTGAAGAGGCCAAATGCGAATGTTGTGGGCACCAAATGGGTGTTCCGCAACAAGCAAGATGAGCACGGAGTGGTTCAAGGAACAAGACACGACTTGTGGCCAAAGGGTATTCACAAGTCGAAGGTTTGGATTTTGAAGAAACCTTTGCCCCCGTAGCTAGGTTTGAATCAATTCGTATATTACTTGCCTTTGCTACTCACCATGATTTTAAGATTTATCAAATGGACGTCAAGAGCGCATTCCTCAATGGTCCAATCAAAGAAGAGGTGTATGTGGAGCAGCCCCCCGGATTTGAAGATGAAGAATTCCCAAACCATGTGTACAAATTGCGTAAGGCTCTCTATGGACTCAAACAAGCTCCTGGAGCATGGTATGAATGCCTTACAGATTTTCTAACTCAAAATGGTTTCAAAATTGGGAAGGCAGACTATACTTTATTCACTAAGCACTTCAATGATGATTTGTTTGTTTGCCAAATATATGTCGATGACATTATATTTGGTTCTATTAAAAAAATTGTGATGAGTTTTCTAAGATAATGACAGAAAGATTTGAGATGTCAATGATGGGGGAGTTGAAGTTCTTTCTAGGTTTTCAAGTGAAGCAACTCAAGGAAGGCACATTCATTAGTCAAACCAAGTACACACAAGATATATGTTGATGGCTCCTAAGATATACTAAAAAATCATCCCCGTCAACGGTGTTAGAAATGCTTGTTGGTATTACTTATGCACCATTAATTAAACATCTCCAACTGATGTGTCAGAAATGCTTGTTAATGGTTCTATTGGATCACAGAGTGAATTCCGCAAGCGCAAGGAGATATCATTGTAGCATTTCCCCTTAAGAGTATTCCCAAGGGTGTCATTTATTTGATCCCAAAGGAAGGCGGGGTAGAGATATAACAATCATCAAGTGGAAAGGGTAGAAAGGTCTAGGTAAGAATCTAGTAAGGATGGATAAAATAATAGTGGAGGTAGTGTGACACACACAAGAGCTTTCAAGTCTAAGGGGGGTAAGAGGATCCTAGAGGTTAGTTAAGGTTGAGTTATGGAGGTACTCCTACTATGCTCTATTGTACATACACATAATCTAAACTAATTATCCATAAGCTAGATCAATAGTGAATACTTATGCTATGTGGTTCAACACATCGGGCACGGGCTTACCCCTAGCAATACTAGGGCGACTCCCGCCAAGAGCCTGTGGCATAGCCGAACATGGAGGATTACAAAGGACATATAGGGCTATCACCAACTACTGCCTACCTCTTCAATCCGTGGGTCTACGAGACATCCAATGCTACTTAGCTATCCTAGCACCATGTTAGCATATTAAGTAATTACCTTAAGATCCTAGGCACAATCCATCCTAAGGCAATGAATTGAATCATCATTGAACCATTTTTGATACACAACATAATTATCCATACTAACCTAGTTATGTTATAATTAACTAAACTATAGTGGGGATCTATAGGTTCTATGACAATGAGATATGTTCATGATAAAACAGTCATAGAAGCTATACCTTCCACATACATGAACTCCACAATCAAACAAGAAACGCTTTGCCCAAGTATATGTATAAGTAGAGACTAAAGATACTATCTTTATTATGCATAAAGTCACAAATACAAGAAAGAATACATGAGCCATACCTTTCCCAATGTAGGATTGGGAAGAGAGAGACTCCTTACTCCTTTCCCAATTTGGACTTGAGACTAGAGACTCTCCTCTCTACAACCTAACTCCTCTAAGACTATGGATGATAGTGTATACAATAGAGATGAAGCTCAAGTGGTGTGTGCTGAAGTGAGGGGTATGGGGTCCTATTTATACTAGTGCTGAGGTCGGTTCCCGCCACCAAAAGCGCGCGAATCAGTCACCATTGACTCCAGAGAGCGGAGAGGAGCCAACACGTGGAGGCTAACCGAGTTTGGTGCAAAGACCAGGTCGACCGACCCCCTAGTTCGGCCGACCTGGTCATTGCACCGTTTCTCGTGTGCTTTCTCCAGGTGGCTACCAGGTGGGTCCCATTAATGTATATGGGTGATACACCGTTGGATCTCCTTGGATACTTCTGTTAGTCGGCCATTTGATCCATGGGATGCCACGTGTCGTCGCCTGATTGGCTGGGATGATATTTTATAGGATTGGTCCCTGTACATTTCCTCATTTCCTGCATATAGTGCTGCATACACATATTTCTCCAAATCCAAGTGGAATTGGGTTAGATAGAAAGGTGATGTGTGCAAGAAATGATCAATCCTTCACATAATTGAGTTAATTTGACAGATGAAATTGGTATATAACAGCCGTCAACAAAATCCCCCAAGCTTATCCTTTGCTCGTCCTGAGCAAAGTCAAGACTTTAGGTTGATGATCAGGAGTTACTAAATGTATTATTTTCAAAAGTATCTAATGCACAACAAGATACTCTACCTAGTATTGCAGAAATTGGCTATGATAGCCTACCTTTCTTAAGTTATCATGGGGCTTATACTTGTTCATATTTATGAGTAGTTGAAAGGTAGAATAGCAATTGGAGCAAACATAGCCTAGAAATCAAGTTACACTTAAATCACGGAGAATTCAATTTAGATATTAAGTACCTCAATTTGATTCTCTCAGTCACTCCTTTGTGGATAGTGGAAATATTTACTCACCAAAGCATTGTGCCTCTTATATTCCTACTCATTGAATATGGCTTGTCTGTGGAGCTTGGTAAGGAAAGTAAGTAGGCATATTTGCATCACATATATTGCTAAGTCAAAAGAGTAAGCCTTAGGAGAATTCAAATCAAAACTTTTTGATTCAAGACTAGTGCATGTGTGATGTAGTGGTAGTGGATGTGGATACTTGAGATAACTCCTTTTTGGTATATTCTCTCTTTCTTTTGTAGGATGAAACATGAATACTTTTTTTCCTCATGCTTATGCTGTAAGCATGCTTTTTTTTCATTTTATTTTTGTAGCCATGTCTTCTACTCTCTTTCTTTGCAATGAATTTTGAAGAGAGTGCTAAACATGAATAACATGGAGTTTCTCTTTTTATTGTGGAATGGTGGATATGATGGAATTTTGCTTCCTTCTAGTGTAGAAGTATAGCATGTGCAAGTGAAGTCTTGAATTCAAAAAGAGTTGAATGATTTCTCACATAGGTCTATACTAGTTTGACTAGGCTCAATGTGAAAGCAAATAGCATATGCATAAGGTTTTGTATATGTATAAACATCATATGGATTTGGTAGGTATTTCCAATCAATTGAGGGAAATTTAAATCTTTTTAGAATTTCTCCATAAATCTAACTTTTACTTTCAAACTAGGACTAGCAGCCCTATTACCAATTCTAATCTCACAACAACCTAGAATTAGATTAAGCTTTTGCTACCCACAACTTCCAAATTAAGGTAAAAGTATTTCAAACCAATGAAAGCAATATTCGGAGAGTAGCAAGTTGTAAACTAGAGACTTAGGAAAATAAAACAGAGCAACTATTCATCATTTCATCTATGTGAATTCTAAATCATTCTTGCCGCACATCTTTATTTGATGAAAGCAAATCTAACGTATATATATATATATATATATATATATATATATATATATATATATATATATATATATATATATATATATATATATATATATAGATGCAAGGTGGATGATGGATGGACAAGTGGGGGTCCTCCCCCAAGCTTGTTCTTCAACTTCCTCTGTGATAAGGGTTGAACCCTTGATGACGGAAGTACGCTGCAAGATCGGCTTGTTGTTGTTGTAGCGTCGTGTTGAAGTTGGTGAATTGAGCATCCATGTGTTGTTGCCAATCCTGGGTACCTTGAACATGCTCTTGGAGTGTGCTGTAGATGTCACCCATTCTCACTTCAACTTCTCCCATACGTCTAGTGAGGTCTGTCATTCCTTGACTATCGTCATGATGACTTCTAGCTGAAAAGGAACGATGTCCTCTCATGGGCGTTGGGGGCAAGCTGCTAGAGCTTGAAGTGGATAAGGGTGGATCCCTTTGCAATTCTTGCAAAGATGATCCCCCAGTCTCATACGTCAGAGGTTAAGTCCATTCGGTCTTATGACCCGTTGGGTTCTCTTCCTCTTGGTATTCACGGACCGGAGAGATTATCGGTGGCATGCCTGTGGCTGTAGCCCTCGCACGATTCCTTGTTACCCTGCCAGAGACATTACTCCTTCTTGCTTCCTCAAGGGGAAGAAGATTAATGGTTAGCCTCCGGTATTTGTACAAATGAAAATCCAGGTTAGGTAACCGAATTTCATTGACAAAGCTGGGATAGAAAATATCAAGCACCCATCTTGATCATGCTTAAGGGTATGTCCTTGCACTAAATAGTCTTCATCAATTAATTCTCTTTCAGTTTCAATATATTCAAATGAAGAGTAATTAAGTTCACCTACCCTATCAGCAATATGAGTAATCAATGAAGTGCATTCAATTGGTCCTGATTTTGAAATGTAATCTAACCATTGTGTCATCATGGCTTTGACTGGAGCAATTTTTATCTTTTTAGTCATGGCAAACAAAATTTTCAATTCATCATCTCGAACAACCCTAACATCTCCCCTAGGGAACATAGTCATAGCCACCCATCTATGCATTAAGCCTAAGGTAGGGTTTTGGATGTGGCTATTCCTAGGAGTCCTACATGTGACCCCACTAGTTAGCTCATGCCAAAAACTTTGTTTGATAAACTTAGACAAATTTTCTAAATCTAGAAGACACCGTTTATGGAAGCCTAGGATGCTACCTAATTCTTTCCATAGGATGTTGTATTCTTTTTGAAATAATCTAAAAGTAATACCATCAAATCCTATCTTTAGCGTGCAAAGGAATTGGATAGTGAGAAGGCGTGAACCTTTCTCCTCTATGTCAGCAAAGTCATCAAATCCAATTGCATGCCAAATGGAAAGAAATTCAGAGTCCATACCTATTTTGGAGATCAAATATGGATCATAAGCCTTGGTGTGGCGGAACTCATGATCTTGGAGAAGCCTGCGTGCTTGATCTTCAACTTCGCTTCGTATGTCGAGGTCGTTGTCACGAAGAAGTTGGTGTGGGTTGCTTCTCTCTTCCATGGGAGTGTCCTCACACGCACTTCTCCTCCTTGGGCTTGTACCCATGGAAGAGAGGCGTGCACTAGAACCTTCACCATTGCTTGAGCTTGCAACCCCCTTCCTCTTTCCGAACAACCTCTTCATTTCTTTTTGAGTTCAACAAGCAAGAACAAAACAAGGCGAGAAAAATACGAAAAGAAGCGATGTTTGGAAAACAAAACTCTCAACAAATTTTCTCCTCTTGAACGCTTGAGTGTAAAATGCAAATGCAAACAAAAGAAAATCTTTTTGGGGATGGATTTGAGCAAGAGTGTTGCAATGAAGAGCAAGAAAAACAAGGTGAGCTAGAGAGTGACTTGGGGAGGTGTAAAATGATGCGGTGTGTGAAGAGAGGTGCTCCTCATGGCCACAATTTATAGGGTGCACCCTCCAAAGGTCACTTGGGGTTCAAAATATAGCCGTTGGAGGAAGGGGAGCCAATTTGGCTCCACTCCCTGTTCGGCCGACCAGGGGGTTTGATCGACCTGACAGGTGGCCCCCCTGGTTCCCCTTTTGGCAAGTGGCTCTCCAACAGCTATAAAGTTAGCACGTTGGTGAAATGCCACATGTGCAGCTCAGAAAAAAATGTTTTCCAAATAAAAAAAATTTCAAATCCAATAAAAATTTTCTTTTGAAAAGAAAAAAAGAAAAATGATAGTTGAGAATATAAGATTCTCAACTTGCTACGAAAAATCAAATATGCAATGGGAAAAATCCAAATGAGGTGGAAAAAAGAAAGAACGAAAAACAAAGTGTGATAGTTACCAATTTAACCTATTGGCATAGGTCTCACCACCGTCCGATGAGATGGACATTCCTCCGTCTTCATTTCACATCCAGGCCCGGAGGGATGGGCTCAGACGGCTTATCTTGCTTCTTCTGCCAATCTTTCTTTGGCGTCTTGGTGGACTTGGGCCTCCAGGAAGGTTCAGATGATTTCGTCGCCTTTGGATATCGGCGTGGTCGAAACGACGGATTCTCCTCGTAGATTAATCTTCTCATGAATGCAATGAGTGAGTCCACCTTTGGAGGTGTGACTTTGACCTCTCTGATGTGTTTGTCATTCGGCCCATACTTGATTCGAATCATGGAGCATTGCTCTAATCTTGGCCGAAAGTTAAACTTTTCCTCCTTTCCATTGATATGGAAGTGGATTTCTCCAGCTCCCACATCTATGCGAGCTTTTGCAGTGCTTAGGAATGGGCGCCCAAGAATGAGTGGTGTATCTTTCTTAGTGTCCATGTCTAGCACCACAAAATCCATGGGTATGAAGTAGTTCCGGATCTTCACCGGGACATCTTCAGCAATACCCACTGGATAACGGACTGAAGAGTAAGCCAGTTGTAGCTGCATTGGTGTTGGAGTCAGTTCTGTGAAGTTCAGCTGGTCGAACACAATCTTGGGCATCACACTAACACTTGCTCCCAGATCACAAAGTGTCTTGTCAAAGTGGTGAGCCCCAATTGAGCATGAAATGGTAGGACATCCAGGGTCCTTCTGCCATTTGCTCTCTCATACGGAAATCATATTGACATTTTCCGTCAGAGGTTCTGGCTGGCCTGGCATCTTGCCATTCTCCATCGGAGGAACAGCAGCTGCCAACTGAGCCAACTGAGTCTCGAGCATCTTGTTGAAGCTCAGTTGATTCTTGAAGGCTGAGGATAGTCCTTCCATCTTTGCATTGATATTCTCTAGGGTCTTGTCATTAGATGACAGCTTCTTGGATAGGGCATCTGTCGGTACCCTGTGTACTGTATACCCCTTTGGGACTACAAAAAGACCAAAGGAACTTCACCTGTCTGAGTTGAAGACCTGCGAAGGCCCCACGTGTCATACGAGACCGGACCTGCCTCCCATCTAAGGTTAGTCCCGGTGCTGCCACGTGTATGCTGCAACCGGGCCTACATCCCACACATGGGATAGCTTCGGGCTAAACACTTGTGCAGCACCCCCGAACCTAACCCCCGACAGAGGGAAGCTCCGGTACCGACACGTGTACATCCACACCGGACCTGCCCGTCCCAGATGGAAAGCTCTAAAGCTGCCACACATTCAACGGCCGGACCTTCAGCCTCAATAATCAGACTGGTGGGCCCCCAACGGGTCAAACCTTCAAGGGACAATCAAAGAATTCAAGACCCGGTTAAGTGTCATTAATACCAAATTAATGACACACAATCAGAAGGCTCTTAATATCAGTAACGGCACTGTCAAGGCCCGTTACCACACTATTAAGGGTAATTAACCTCATTAATTGTGTATTAAGAATCAGTAACCGCCAAGGCCACATGTCGGGCCAAGCTAATGGTGTAACGATCAGTTCTTGTACTATAAAAGGACTGGTCGATGATACACTAGGGGCTCTCTCTCGGCTCCTCTAACACTCTCACTCTTTGGGAACTCTCGACTCCTAGACGCTCAATACAACAACTAAACACCTCGTGGAGTAGGGTATAACGCTCAGGCAGCCCGAACCACATAAATCCCTGTGTCTAATTGCCATCGTGTTCTGAATCTATGCGTGTGACGCCCGGCTCCGAAAATGAACCAAGCTAACGCATATGTGTGCCCAGGATGTTCAACACACATACACGAGTGCAATCACAAAAGAGTATACAGAAAATTACCACAAGACAAGATTAATTAACCAAATTTTATTACACAAACCAGATTATCCTCGAATACAAGCTCTAATGAATATAAATGACAAGTTCAACTAATGCAGCGGAAATAAACTAATTAAGCAAACTAAGCAACTATGCAGCATAAGCGACAGGGTATGTATGCGCAGCTCCAATCAACACCACAGGCAAAGCTGATGGTAGACACGGCCTAGAACTCCGCATTATCGCCATTAAACTCCCAATCCTGACCTGCAACTGTTGGGGTGGGGGATTGCAAGAGTGAGTACATGTCGTACTCAGCAAGTGTGGAAAGTATGACATGTGGCTTATTCAAACGACGACAATAATAATGGCTAAGTGCTGAAAAGTACAGTAAAACATTTGAAGAGCAATATATCTTATGTATGTGAAGTAAAACCATCATAATCATAAATAATATCATAATACCAAATCTGAATTCATTACCATCATCAATAATTCCAGATTTCACCATCGTCAATAACCAGATTCAATACCAGAAATTAATCCGTAACCATCCGTAACCATTACCAGACCATAACCATTACCAAACCATAACCATCCCAAATTCCAATTTGCCTCTAATCATGGAAGTTGTCCAGGTGCTCATAACCGGGAGCACGGCTATCATGATAGTTTTATTTAACACTCTGCAGAGTTTGTACCTCTTTACTCACGTGTTCGTGATTTCATCACCTTTCGGCGACTAAGAACCTCCCTTATGCCCATGACCCGTCGGTCACATTACACACTTCCATTGGTGTGTGGCCAAGAGATCACAAAATAGCCTTTACAAAGGGATTACTAGCCTATTTAGACCCCACTGAGGTTTCACTGGTGGCGATGTCTCCCGCAGAGCACATCTTCAACCAAGGGCCCCCTCTTGAGCCATTCGGATCCCAGGGTAGTCCCACCAATCATCAACAAACCCAATCCGACTACCCCTTCCCCGAGCATCCACAATGGTCCAAACAGCACTAGCAAAGCCCTAATTAATCAGCTATGCCGCACCCATACTTGGCCTCGTGGTGGCACTGTAGTCCTGGATTATTCTCGCATGAACCGGTCCTTAGATCTAAAGCAAGCAAACCACCATAACATCCAACCCATCCACATACCAGGCTTGCTTAGATCATCCATTACCATACCATGTTTAACCAGTTCATGTTAACCATAATCTCATCCATGCATAATTAAATTGAGTGATATAGTTATTCCCATCCCAGTTGTTTAAGCGAAGCAAAAAGGTAAAAACCCTTCCCGACTTTGTACCATAAATTCCAGGTGACAAGGGTGGTTTAGCAAATCTAGTAAACTTCCTACCATAGGATTCCCATCCAATTGACACAGCATGCAGTTTTACAAACAAAACATTTATTTTAAAATAGGATCAATATGCTTCAAGGACACTTGCCTTGCTCTTGCTGTTGATTAGGGTCAAAGCCTTCAAACTCCTGATGCTGTAGATCCTCCGCGGCACTTTCTAGCGCAAATCCGTCTAATCCACACAATAAACATACAAGACAAGAAACACAATCAAAGAGTGCACAAATATTACTCAATATGACATGACATGCATGATTGATGCAAATGCAAGGTAGAACTTGTTACTTCATTGCTTTTAATGATCACTAACTAGCTCTAGTAGATTTTAACAAGTTTATACAGGTTTGGGGTCGATTAGATCAAATTTTAGAATTAATTCAACACAATTTGACCAGAAAGATCGGACTAGTCCGCTAGGAACCGGACAAGTCCGCACTCTGCGAGATCAGCGGATTAGGGTTTTCTAGATTGACGTGAATTTGGAGATTAGGGGTTGAATTCTCGTAAGGAAAAGAGAATAGAAGGTATACCAGGTGTTTAGAACTCCAATAAACCAAGAAACTTGGAGGTAACACTTGGATCTTGATGATCTAGGGTTGGTGATGAACTTGGAGATGAATTGGTGGTGAAGGACGAAACTTGGTGGAGATCTTGATCCTCCTTCGTTTCCTCCTCTTCTTCTTCTTGTTTGGGATCTTCTCCTCCCTCCTTGATGGTGGCTCCCCACGAACTAGGGTTTGGGTGGGTGGAAAAGTGGCAAATAGATGTCCAACCAAGGGGTGGGGTCGTTTATATAGAGGTGGAGGCTAGGGTTAGATGGATTTCATGTTTTGGGATGAGTAGAGGCCGGTTTAGAGTCCCACATGGGCTCTAAAAGAGTTGGGCACGACGTCCCTAGGCCCACTTAACGTGAAACCCAAGAAACAAGTCGTAAAACAAAAGGTCAATCTCGGAGTCACGAAATATCGGACAAGTCCGGACAGGACCGGACTAGTCCAAAGTCGTCCAGAGAGAAAATCGGACAAGTGTGGCCTAAAATCGGACAAGTCCGATCTTAGTCAGAAAGGAAAACGGACAAGTCCGCTGGGACACCGGACTAGTCCGGAAAAGTCCAGGGACTTAGCAAATTTTCAAGGATTCATGGAATACCGGACTAGTCCGCACAAGATCGGACAAGTCCGAAGTTTTCCAGGGGCAAATATCGGACTAATCCGCAGCAAAAACGGACAAGTCCGTTTTTAGACAGAGAGAAATCGGACTAGTCCTCAGCAAAACCGGACTAGTCCGCACTTTCCTACATTTTTAAGTGCGGTTTTGTTCCAAATCAATTTTAAACTTGTTCCTCTTGTTATGGGTTAATGTTAAACATGTATATGAGTGCATGTAGGGCATGATGCATGAAAATGAGGGTGTTACAATGCGCGCCCAATACCGAACTAAAACTCCGCGGGCTATCAACACTCCAATAGTTGGTGCACCAGGTAGGGGCGCCCGAGATTCAAACATGGTGAACTCCGCTGCTAGATCGTCAAACGGCAACCCTGCTGTGCAACCTGCTGGAGGCAATCCCTCCAACATGCAGCTGCCAGCAGGTGTTGTGGCTCCAGCAGGAGCCATGCCACCGCCACCACCGTCTGCACCGGCGAATCAAGCTGGACAGCGAGATGGAGCGTCTCCGTCGGTCATGGCATCGGCGAACAACAACCCTGAACATGCGCTCCATACCGTGCGTGTTCTTCTTCAACACCCACTGCCTCCAGGTGCATCCCAGGGTGCAATGAAGTAGTGGAGGGATGATGTGGAACATTTGGTTGAAGCAGCAGCCGATCGCATCAGCAACCAAGGTCCTCCCCCCTCGGGGCGGGCCCCATCGCAGCATCGGACCATGTCTGGCAGACATGGTCCGCACGCTTCCCAACATAGGAGGGCGACGTCGCTGCCTCCCGGGGCGCGACTCACCCATACGATAACTAGGCTTTCAACTCACAACCTCCGGACGGAGCTTGATCGCCGTTACCGTAAACAATATGGCCGCATCCATATCGAGTGCGCTCGCGAAAGGCGAGAGGCTTGGGACAGTCCTGCTCCCGAAGGAGTAGGAGGGGGTTGTTCTGCCCTGGCCATGCATCTACGCATAGTGAGATGGCCACAAAAGTTCCTGCCTCACCTACTGGAGAAATTTGATGGGACTGTCAATCCTGCTAAGTTTCTCCAAATTTACTCCATCGCAATCCTTGCGACTGGAGGCAACGAGGCCGTAATGGTCAACTATTTCCCCATGGCTTTAACTGGGACTGTCAGGTCCTGGTTCATGAGCCTTCCGCCCGACTCTATCAACAGTTGGGCGGAACTGTGCCAACAGTTCACTACCAATTTTGGGAGTTCATACACCCGACCAGGCACCGAACTGGACCTTTTTGCTGTCAAACAGAAGGGGGGAGAGTCCCTGCGATCCTTCATCTAGAGGTTCTCCCAGGTACAAAACACTATTCCTTCTATCTCCAGCGCCTTTGTTATTGTGGCATTTAGACAGGGCGTACGAGACAAGAAAATGTTGGAGAAGCTGGCGACCAAGGAGATCAGCAGCGTCACGGAACTCTTCAGCTTGGCAGACAAATGCGCCAAAGCTACAGAGGGCTATGAAATGCACTCCCAACCACCTCCGGAGGATAGCAAAAAATCCTCCAATGGTGAAGCCACTACCGACGGGAGTGGCAATAAGAAGAAAAAGTCCAACGGCACGAAAAAGTCGTCGGCCGGCACACCTACTGCTGTAGCTGTCGCAGCTCCGGGTGGCCGGGGTCCACGCCTCGGAAAACGACCTCGGTCGATGTCTGAAGATGGTGGCAGCTCCAAGATGTGGTGTCCCATACACAAGTCGAACAACCACAAACCGGAAGGCTGCTGGGAGGTCCAGAACCTTGTTGAGCGCTACAACAAGCGCCGAAAGAAGTTCCTTTCCGTCAAAGGGAAGGGAAATAGAAAGTTGACGAAGCTCCGGCTGAAGAGGAGTTAGGCTTTCAGGACCCTAAAAAGGTCTTGAAGGTTGTTTACACCTCCGTCGATGACGACTCCGACGTCTCCAACAATGAACGTCGGAAACCATGAACACCATCTTTGGTGGTTCATGGGACATCACTTCCCATTGTGTCCTCAAGACCATGCGGTGGGACATGGCCTCAGTAGCTCCTATTGCCAGGGCGGAGCCACACCAGAAGTGGATGGACACTGCCATCACTTTTGATGCTTCGGACTGCCCTCAGAATATGATCGGAGCTGGCCAACTCCCATTGATGGTATCTCCGACCATCAAAAATATCCAACTTCACCATGTAATGGTGGACGGAGGTTCGGTACTGAACCTCATAAGCTTTGAAGCTTTCATCAAGCTTCAGCTCTGACCTTCGGACCTTCGCCCCTCTCGACCTTTCTCCGGAATAGGTCCGGGGGCCATAACCCCACTCAGTGCAATTACTCTTCTGGTGACCTTTGGGACCCAGGAGAATTACCGCACTGAGAAGTTGGTCTTCGATGTGGTGCAGATCAACTTACATTTCAACGCCATTTTGGGCAGACCAGCCTTATACAAGTTCATGGCTGCTACTCATTATGGCTACTTGGTGTTGAAGATGCCAACACCAGCCGGTGTTCTCCGGATTCGTGGAGATCGCACCGCCGGAGTGACAGCTCTAGAAGAACTCCGCGCGCTTGCTACAGCGCAGGAGGAAGAATCCGGGAAGGAGCAAGCTCCGAAACCCCCGAGCATTTGTCATCGAGGCTCAACCTCTGCACCTCTCGTGCAACCCAGCGGCGACACCCACATTCCCGTCAAAGTCATCCAAATCGGTTCCAACGCCGCTCAGACCACCCGTATATTGGGAGGTCTGAATGACAAATAGGAACTCGCGCTCGTCACTTTCTTCCGGGCTAACGTCGATGTGTTTGCTTGGCAACCGTCACAAATGTCTGGGATCCCTAGGGAAGTGATCAAGCATAATCTGAAGATCTATCCCGATGCTCGGCCTGTACATCGGAAGCCTCAAAAGCAATCAGTAGAGCGACAGAACTTCATACGTCAAGAAGTGAAGAAGTTGCTCGAAGCTGGATTCATCCGAGAAGTCTTCCACCCAAAATGGCTGGCAAACCCAGTCGTTGTACCAAGACTGACGGGAAGCTTCGGATGTGTATCGACTACACTACACTAAATAAGGCATGTCCAAAAGATCCATTCCCATTACCTAGAATAGATCAGATAGTGTATTCCACCTCCGGGTGTGAATTACTGTGTTTCCTAGACGCATATTTTGGGTACCATCAAATCGGAATGTCTAGGGAAGAGGAAGAGCATACTTCCTTCATCACAGTAGATGGATTATATTGTTACACTGCCATGTCATTCGGTCTCAAAAATGCTGCTTCAACATTTGTACGAGCTATGTACAAAACTTTTGGAGAGCTTATTAGAGACGTAGTGGAAGTGCATGTCAATGACATCGTCGTCAAGATCAAGAACAAGGAGTCATTCCTTGACACCTTGCAAGTTTTCTTTGACAAGCTGCGAGTCACTCGCACAAAGATGAAACCGGACAAGTGTGTCTTCGGGGTTAGCTCCGGAAAACTTCTAGGTTTCTTTTTGAACCACCGAGGAATAGAAGCAAACCCGGCGAAGATAAAATCTATTGAAGACATGCGGCCACCAGTTCGCATCAAGGACGTCCAGAAGCTGACTTGATGTCTAGCTGCCCTCAGTTGGTTCATCTCAAGACTGAAGGAACGGGCGCTACCCTTCTTCAAGCTATTGAGGAAGTCCGGACCATTCCAATGGTCTGAAGAAGCAGAAAAGGCATTCCAGGAGCTGAAGCAGCTCCTCACCACCCTACCAACCCTGGTAGCTCCGAACCCTGGTGAGCCACTCTTTCTTTACATTTCGGTAACTGATGAAGTTGTCAGCATGGTCCTGGTTGCGGAAAGACCAGAACCATCTCTAGTTCAGGAATCTAGACCCCTTCGGGAGGGTCCAGAGCTACCTGAAGACGAGTCTGGGTCCCAGCTCCCAGACCCGGACCCTCAAGGCGAGACGCTGGAGGATCTATCCCCTTCAAATGAAGGAGTCACTGCTACTGAGCAACAAGATCCGGACCCCTCTGGGAAGGTCCGGGTCCTTTTAGAAGAAGCTCTGGGTTCCTCCAACCGGAACCCGGGAGTCCCCGAACAAGGTCCGGACCCCTCCGGGAGGGTCCGGGTAGATGAGGAGGAAGCTTTGGACCCCTTCGGGAGGGTCCCAATGGTCCAGCGCCCAGTGTACTTCATCAGCGAAGTACTCCATGACGCCAAGACTCGATACCTGGAGGTGCATAAGCTACTCTACGCAGTTCTTATTGCCTCTAGGAAGCTCCAACACTACTTCCAAGCTCACAAGATTTCAGTAGTAACCTTATATCCACTACGTGCAATCATGCATAACCCCAATTCCACTGGGAACATTGCAAAGTGGGCAGCGGAATTAGCCAAGTTCGACCTTGAATTCGTTCCAAGACAAGCAATCAAGAGTCAAGCATTGGCGGACTTCGTGGCGGAATGGACCCCCTCTCCATCAAATCCTGGGGGCCCTGGTGAGCAGCAGTCGGAACCCAAGGTTCCGATCTTCACTGAGCCGCACTGGACTCTCTACTTCGACGGCTCCATGTAGAAGTAGGGGGCCGGAGCTGGAGTCCTTCTGCTCGCTTCGACCGGGGAGAAGGTTAAATACATGGTGCACCTTGACTTCAAGGCGACCAACAACATGGCAGAGTATGAAGCACTAATTTATGGACTCAAGGTGACACTATCGTATGGTGTCAAGCAGCTATTGGTAAAAGGTGATTCACAACTTGTTATAAAACAAGTCAAAGGTGAATGTTGCTGCAACAACCCTCAACTAGCTGCATACCTACTTGAAGTCCAGAGGGTTCAGAAGGACTTCGACGTCCTGGATCTTTGCCATGTCCAGCGTCTCAACAACGCTGAAGCTGACGAACTCTAGACGAAAGCTTCAACCGGAGCTCCGGCTCCCGATGGAACCTTCGTCCGGAGGTTGTTTAAACCTACAGCTCAGCCTGCCGAACTGAGCGAAGGGGGCAAGACCAGCACCTCGAAGTTGGCGGTCCCGATGGCCCTGTTACCATGGCATCCATCAAGGGTCGTAGGTGCTGTAGGAAGCTCTGAGCAACCCAGCACGCAAGACTCAAATCCTCAAGCTAGTTCCAATGCATGGATCTCAGAGATCCGGATCTACTTGAAAGACAATTTCCTTCCTGAAGATAATGTAACCGCTGACCAGATAGTCAGATTGGCTAAAAGATACACACTGGTAGAAGGGGATCTCTACCGGCGTGGTGCCAATGGCGTCCTAATGCGGTGCATTATAAGGGAAGAAGGATGTGAGCTCTCGCAGAAATCTATGGAGGCGAGTGTGGGAACCACGCGTCTTCCCGCACGCTAGTCGGTAAAGCCTTCCGGCATGACTTGTACTGGCCTACAGTGCTCCAGGATGCAACTGAGCTAGTGAAGAAATGCAAAGCATGCCAGTTCCATGCAAAGCAAATTCACACACCAGCTCAGCCTCTACAAATGATACCTCCTACATGGCCTTTCGCTGTGTGGGGGATGGATATCTTGGGACCATTCCCAAGAGCCGTCGGAGGTTACAAGTTCCTGTACATTGCTATTGACAAATTCACCAAATGGCTGGAAGCAACTCCAGTTGTGACCATAAACAAGCAATCAGCTATCAACTTCTTGTAGTCCATCGTATGCAGATTTGGAGTCCCAAACAAGATCATAACTGTTAATGGGACCCAGTTCACAAGCTTTGCATTCCAAGGATATTGCGAAGACCTCAGCATCCAAGTCAGCTACGCTTCCGTAGCTCACCCGGCAAGCAATGGTCAGGACGAGAGAGCAAATGCAGAAATCCTAAAAGGACACAAGATGCGCACATACGAGCGCATGAAAAAACATGGATCCAACTAGATCGAAGAGCTTCCGCCCACTCTATGGGCCAACAGGACAACTCTGAACCGGTCAACTGGAGAGACACCCTTCTTCCTGGTGTATGGAGCTGAAACAGTCCTTCCTCCGGAAATCACCTTGGGGTCGCTCCGAGTCCGGACCTTCGACGATGCCACGCAGGACCAGCTCCGTTGTGAAGACCTTGACCTCCTTGAATAGGGAAGGTGCCGAGCAGCTGTTCAGAATGCCCAATACCACCAAGCTCTTCGGCGCTATCACCAATGGCATGTTCACAGCCGACAGCTTGAGGAAGGCGATCTGGTGCTACGAAGAATACAATCCAGGGAAGTGTTAAACAAAATTTCCCCTAGCTGGGAAGGACCCTTCTAAGTGATCAAAGTATCCCGTCCCGGATGCATTCGCTTGGCAACCGAGGATGGGACACCTCTCCCTAACCCTTGGAACATTGAGCACCTCTGTAAGTTCTGCACTTAATATCACGGAGGTGAGTCTGTAGTTACATGTGATGTATGTTATAGAGTCATTGTACAGAGTCAGATAGCTCCTTCGGGAGAACAGCCGGACCTTCCCTGGAAGATCCGCAAAGTTCAGGCAACACTTGTCACAGTCTCAGAACTAAAAGTGTGGCTATCTACCTTGGGTCAAACGAGAAATGAAACACGCTTAGCCTGGTTCTGTACCTTAAGAGTGTACTTGTTTCCCCTGTACCCCGGACCTATAATGAAATACATCATTGTGTGAAAACAGACTCCACATGCATTTATTTTGTACAGGCTCAATATTTTTTATTTTTCTCTTTCTTGTCTATGACAAAGTTGTGCAATTCTTAATAAACTTTAGCTCAACCAATTCAAGTATAATTCAAGTTGCATTGTCAATTCTTCCGAGTCTAAACATTGTTAATGGTCTACTTGTCTGAATGCCGCCAAGCCAATCTAGGGATAGAGTGTGCTATCGACTTAGCCTAGTCATGCACCCTAAGTACGCCACTCTACCTACACCCCGGCAGGCTGAAGTAAGGCAAGTTTAGAAATGATCGGACCTGGAGGAAACAAGCCAGTGCGCTTGATTGTATTTAGAACTGTGTTCGACCTAAAAATTTCTTGGGAATAGTAAGTCACAATTGAGTTATAGATAGGAAATGGATTTTACTGTTTTCCCTGACTTCATTGTATAGGAAAAATAAAGAATTCATGATGATCGTGAATGACCAGAGCTACCAAAGCTCTGGCATCCCCTAAGGTGGCTTGTTGTCAATGCTCCAAACATTGATAGCGAGCATCGTTGGAACTACTAAGCTCCAGTAAAGCCAGGGGGCCAGCCGTCAACGTGAAGAAAAGATGGTGGAAGGACTCCATAGTGGGGTCTGCTGTCGACACACCATATGTTGACAGAGGTCACTGCCGGAGCTACAAGGCTCCGACACCCCAAAGGATTAACCGTCGATGTTCTACTCGTTGATGGAGACTGCTGCCGGAGCTACTAAGCTTCGATGATGATCAATGTCGGAACTACTAAGCTCCGATAACCTCAGGGGGCCTCTACTATCGAAGACTTTGGACCTACGTTCTACAAGTTCGAAGCACGCAAGTCTTCAACAACTATTACATCCTCTTGGTACATGTTCACAATCAAATCGTGTACATCTACCAGGGGGCCAAGTGAGACAAAGGTGTTGAAGACAAAAAATGAAATTCATAAAAACTTGGATTTTATTCCTCTGGAGACAAGATATTACAATATTGGAGAAAAAGAAGAGAGAATACAAGCGAGAGCTACAAAGAGAGAGTCCTAGACCCTATGGAAGAACGAGACGACCTTCTAGGCAACCTCCGACACGCTGGCTTGGGCGGATTCTCCCTCTCCGTCGATGGGGCTTCAAGCACCGGGTCCAGTGAGAATTGAGGGTCCCGGCTTGTGTAGCACATCAGCACGAATTCTGCGACGTTCTTTGCCAGGGATTGTCCCTAGGTTTCCAGCTGGTCCGCGATGACATCGCCCATCTTGGTGAGCTTGTTGCCTGCCAAACTCAACGCCTGCAGCGCCTGGTCTAGCTCCGGCTCTGGATCATCCGGACGCATGGGACTAAATCCCATTGGCATCATCGCGTCGTTGGCTTTGTCCAGGAAATCCCAAACTTGTTGGGACTCCGCATCCCTGGAACCTCGCATCTCCTCCAAGGATCTTCTGGTCGCCGCAAGCTCAGAATTCTCCCTGGCAAGACGCTCTACCTCTTTGGAGTTCTGTTGAATCTTTTCAGCAACCTGCCTTTCGAGTTTGCCGAGCTCTTCCTCCCAGAGGTGGATCTCGTTCCGGCGGTTAACCAGGTCCTTCTCCCGACCCCGCACCTTCTTTTTCCTGGCAGCAACGTCATTCTCCCTCCTGTGGAGGTCCTGTCCTCGCTGTCAGGCCTTCTTCTCCTCTTTCTCGCAACGCTCATCCAACTTCTTGGTGCGCACTGCGAGACTCTTGTCACCCAGAGTCAATCTCTGAGTAAGCTCTTCCTCCCTCTTCACAAGGTCATCCCGCAGCTCCAGGAGTTTTTGCTCTTCATCCTCGAGCTTTTTCTCCCGCTTCTCAAGGGCTCCCGGCGCTTGACGAGGCTGCCGTGGATGGCCCTGAGCTTCTCCCCGTGATCATTCATCGCGTTATTAGCAGCTACGGCCTGTTCGTGGATGGCCCGAGACTGGTTGTCGAGGGATCGCACCATGCTTTCCCTCTCGTCTAGCAGCTTACCCCAGTACTGCAACCGGACCTTCTCCTTCTTCACCCACTCCTTGTCGTCAGCCAGCCTCGACTGCGCCAGCTCGGTCTCGAATTGGAGCCGGTTGCGCCACCTCCTAAGATTTTGGCGCTCCTCCTCGAGGGCCTTGCTGTCGTGGTAAAAAGCCAGCAGGACCTGAACAAGACTGGAGTAGGCGTTGTCAATAGACAACAACAAGGGATCAGGTCCAGACCTGTCGGGGTCCTCTCTGCTGGCTCCAGCGGGTTCTCCGTGACAAAAATCGGGTCCCACTCTACAATAGCGGTCCCCTGGGCTTCCACGGCACTAGGGTCACCCTCCGGGATAGCCTTGGTCGCCGCCGAGGAAGGTCCTACAACTGAAGTTTCGACCTCCGGAGTTGGTTCCAAAGGTCACGCCGCCAGGTCATCAACAACTGGCCCCTTAGGCGGGGGGTCGGCAGCTACATCTTGGCACCCTGGTTCAGGCGTGGGCACCTCCAGAACTACTGCCTCCGGGGCAGGCGTTCAAAGGTTTGGTTGGAGCTGAAGCTACTTTCGGCTCCAGCGCTGGCGCCTCTTCCACCTCCGGCTCAAGCACTGGCACTTCGACCATTATGGGCTCAGGCGCCGGCACCTCTGCAGCAAGTGGCTCAGGCGCCGGAACTTCTTCGACAACCGGCTCTACCGCCGGAAGTTCATCAACACCTGACTCTACTATCGGGGCTTCATCAACACCCGGCTCTATCGCCGGGGCCTCATCAACCACCGGCTCCACTGTCAGGGCTTCAACAACATCCGGCTCTAGGGCCGGGATTGCAGCTACCTCCGGCTCTGAGGCCAGAGCGTCTGACATCTCAGCATCCAAACCCGGAGCTTCAACCTCCGGGACAGGTGCCTCTGGTACATCTTCATTCCCGTGGTCCGGCACAACCATGGGAGCTTCTGGGGATGACTCAAGGTCCAAGACCACGACAGCTGGCGCCGGAGCTGTTGCAGCCTCAGCCACCTCTTGAGGCGGCGCTGGGATTGGAGCCGGAGCCTCCGCCTGCACAGCCTCAGCTGCTGCTACAGGAACTGGAGCTTCAGCCCCTTTCTTGGGCACTCTGTGGATGAAGGACGGAGAAACTCAAAACACAATTGCAACAAAAAACAATCAACTAAGGTAAAAAATCAAACTTCTCAGAAGGCTTCCGCTCCAGCTAGCGCGGAACCTCTTCCCCGGACGTTCAGAGCCGTACCATGTTGCCACTGGCGTGTCGGCTCCGGAAGGTCCCTCGGAGCTTGCTGCCCCTGTCGGCATCACTTTGGTTGAGGCCCCCCTCGACCGGGAGGGACCTCCGGACCCAGAGCCTTCAGCTGGCCCTGGTACTGGAGCCGCATGGACGGAGCTAGCAGCTCGGGGAGATGCTGATGCTGGAGTAGTTGCCGCTATTGAAGATCTTCGCCTCCGGAGAGAATGAGCTGTCGCGGAAGGAGCAGGTCTGACGGACCTCCCGTCAGAGTGCTTCAACTTCCTTTTACGGCTCGAGGGCTCGGCCAATTCTTTTCCCTTGCCCACGACTTCAACTCTCTGTCTCGGGGCGGAAGGGGGACCACCCTCAGAAGCTCCAGGGATCGCCAACCTGGTGGTCGAACGCCTCTCAACTGCACCGAGGTCGTCAAGCACCGGCATCTTCCGCCAGAGCTCCCTGCTGAACTCCGCCTCCATGTTCAGAGGGACGAAAGCCGCCGGCGGGGTCAAGTCATCACCCTCGACGTTGATGCCGTGCTGGAAATTCTTGAGGTGAAACTCCAAAGTTGCGCCTTCCATGTTGGACTTCAAACAGGTCTCGATCCGGTCGTCGTCCATCACGTTGTTGAGGGCCCAGGCAAGCTTCTCCCTCTTCTTCAGCGGAGCCCACCTGTTGACCAGGATGTTGCAGAACACTGCCTGGGGAGTCACCCCTCCTTCCACACATTGGCAAATCCTGGTCAGAGCAGGATTGAAGGCGTCCGATAACATCGGAACTTTACTCCAAGCTTCAGTGTCGATGTTGGAGAGACCTTCGGGCAGCTTTAGCTTCTCATGCTCCTCCACCATGATGACAATCCAATCCTTCTTCGAGTCATCCCACTTCCTAGAAGGGAACAACCGCAAGTACTTGTATAGGCACTTCTTGCGCTTCACAAAATAATAGAAGCCAAGGTACTTGTCACTCTTACCACTGGTGTGGATGGTGAAGAAGGTGCAGAAGAGCTCGACGCAGGGGGGGATGCCCACCCACATCTCGCAGAAGTGGGCAAAGATCGACACCAGAAGAATGGAGTGGGGGCCAAGGTGGTACAGCTGCAGACCATAGAAGTCTAGCAGCATCAAGAGAAAAGAGGAGAAAGGTGGGATCAGTCCCACCATGGCGTACGCGGAGAAGTACACCATGTCGCTGGCATGCTCCTTCTCAAACGGAAGCTTGCCGGCGCAGACGTGGTGGTTGAAGAAGTCACTGGACCACCCCATGAGGGCCCGGACCTTCTTCAAATCACCATCGGTTTTCAGTCGGCTCTTGCGAAGTCCAAACTCCATCGCAGCACAACGGGGTGAGAGATGAAAAGCAGGCTAAAGTTTGGAGGATTTGAGTGCAAGTTCGAATGAAGGCGTAAAGAATCCCCAAACGGTGTGCACTTTCCTTCTTAAGTAAGCCCCCGCAACGCTTGGATGGAAACCGCAGACAAGCCGATGATACAATTCAAAAACTTCACCCTGCCAATGACAAGGGGGCCCAGGGCCACCCCGACGATCAAGTCGAGGTCCTTACCCCAGGCGAACGGTTGTCATCATGAAAGGCGGGAAACCCGAGGGCGGCGGCCTGACAAGGCGCGCGGAACCGATACAATTTTCATATCGGGAACCGGCGACCTTCAATTGCGTGAGATCCGCACGCTCAGAATTCACTTGCCGCATCCTAGATATGCCACGCGGAGATGGTTTAACTACGAACTACCGCCAACGGCACATCCGAAGACGCTTGAAGTCACGGCTCAAAAACCGAAGGATGGACCCACCTCCGGCAGAACGACTTCATCCAAAAGGTCTTTCCCAGAGGTGGGCCCAGGGGGCCACTGTCGGTACCCTGCGTACCATATACCCCTTTGGGACTACAAAAAGACCAAAGGAACTTCACCTGTCTGAGTTGAAGACCTGCGAAGGCCCCACGTGTCATACGAGACTGGACCTGCCTCCCATCTATGGTTAGTCCCAGTGCTGCCACGTGTATGCTGCAACCGAACCTACAT
This sequence comes from Tuctoria greenei, assembly GCA_036927565.1. Classification (NCBI taxonomy): domain Eukaryota; kingdom Viridiplantae; phylum Streptophyta; class Magnoliopsida; order Poales; family Poaceae; genus Tuctoria; species Tuctoria greenei. Next base: position 49,645,676 of record JAYESD010000002.1, read on the forward strand.
CCCACACATGGGATAGCTCCGGGCTAAACACCTGTGCAGCACCCCCGGACCTAACCCCCGACAGAGGGAAGCTCCTGTACCGACACATGTACATCTACACTGGACCTGCCCGTCCCATACGGAAAGCTCCGAAGCTGCCACACGTCCAACCGCCAGACCTTCAGCCTCAACAATCAGACTGGTGGGCCCCCAATGGCTCAAACCTTCAAGGGACAATCAAAGACTTCAAGACCCGGTTAAGTGTCATTAATACCAAATTAATGGCACACGATTGGAAGGCTCTTAATATCAGTAACAGCACTGTCAAGGCCCGTTACCACGCTATTAAGGGTAATTAAGCTCATTAATTGTGTATTAAGCATCAGTAACCACCAGGGCCACATGTCGGGCCAGGCTAATGGTGTAACGACCAGTCCTTGTACTATAAAAGGACTGGTCGATGATACACTAGGGGCTCTCTCTCGGCTCCTCTGACACTTTCACTCTTTGGGAACTCTCGACTCCTAGACGCTCAATACAACAACTACACACCTCGTGGAGTAGGGTATTACGCTCAGGCGGCCCAAACCACGTAAATCCCTGTGTCTACTTGCCATCGTGTTCTGAATCTCTGCGCGCCCAATACTGAACTACAAACTCCACAAGCTACCAACAGTAGTACCAGGACAATTGTCGAATCAACACTCTGACAGCATCATTGATCTTGAGCTGGCTATTGGCAAGTTCTCTCAAGTTGGGCTGATTTCTAGGGTTAACATTGTTGTTGTACCCTCCTTGAAAGAATGGGCATTGTTGACCCCACCCTTGACCTCCTGGACAATATCCATTGTTGTTGTTGAAATTTCCATTGTTGGCAAGGTATAGGGCATCCTCACGAGTTACTGGGCAATCATTGCCCATATGACCCGTGTTGCCACAGACTTCACACGTGATGTGAGAGTCTAGGGCATAGGCATTGCCAGACACTTCACCACTGGCTTGTCCATCAATTTTCTTCATTAGGAGGTCCAATTTTGCAGCGATCATGTCCACCTCCTTCAAGGTGTGCATGCCTTGCTGTCCGGTATGGAGACGCTCATCGTTCCATCCCATGTTGGACACCATCTTCTCAATAAGATCTTTAGCTTTTGGCACCGTCAATGAGAAGAAGGCTCCTCCAGCAGCAGCATCCAAATGGTCACGAGCTGATGGGATCAGCCCGTTATAGAAATCCTGAATAAGTAGCCAGTCATCCACCCCGTGGTGGGGATAGGCTAGGATGTACTCCTGAAGCCTTTTCCATGCCTCGAGAATAGATTCCTTGAGCTCTTGCTGAAAGCTGGAAATCCTTCCATGTAGGGCATTGGTTTTGCCCAACGGGAAGAATTTGGCGAGGAATGCTGTAGAACACTTCTCCCAAGTGTCTATAGCACTTCGGTTCGCGTAGAACCACTATTTTGCTCTCCCAAGGAGAGAGAATGGGAACAGTCTCAGACGGGCCGCATCCGGAGACACGTCCTTGATCTTAAAAGTGCTACAGATCTCGAGGAATTGTTGCAGGTGAGCACTTGCATCCTCGTTAGCCTTCCCACAGAATGGGTTGGCTTGCACCATAGTGATAAGGCTAGTTTTGATCTCGAAGTTCACATCTCCCGTGTTAACAGTGGGCCCAATAGGCACATTGTTAGCAGAGGGAGCTGAGAACTCACGGAGGGTCTTCTGGGCCATTGGCATTTGGATTGTTGGTGGAAAAATTCTGGCATGCTTTGCCGCTCGAATCTTCTGAGGAGTAACGACACGGGGTCAGTCTCTCAGAAGAGATTCGGGATCTTCAACAAAGTTTTCTGGCAGGCGACATACACTACACTGTTTTCACATTTAAAATAAATGCAAAAACAAAGAATGGTTATCCTACTTAAATCCTACCCAGGGTTCTATCCTATTCACTTAGTTATGTTATATATCTATTTGCCTTCCTCGGCAACGGCGCCAGAAATGCTTGTTGACGGCTCCTAAGATATACTAACAAATCATCCCCGGCAACAGTGCCAGAAATGCTTGTTGGTATTATTTATGCACCATTAACTAAACATCTCCAACTGATGTGTCATAAATGCTTGTTAATGGTTCTATTGCATCACAGAGTGAATTCCGCAAGCACACGGAGATATCATTGTAGCATTTTCCCTTAAGAGTATTCCCAAGGGTGTCATTTATTTGATCCCAAAGGAAGGCGGGGTAGAGATATAACAGTCATCAAGTTGAAAGGGTAGAAAGGTCTAGGTAAGAATCTAGTAAGGATGGATAAAATAATAATGGAGGTAGTGTGACACACACAAGAGCTTTCAAGTCTAAGGGGGGTAAGAGGATCCTAGAGGTTAGTTAAGGTTGAGAGTTATGGAGGTACTCCTACTATGCTCTATTGTACATATACACAGTCTAAACTAATTATCCATAAGCTAGATCAATAGTGAATACTTATGCTATGTGGTTCAACAAATCGGGCACGGGCTTACCCCTAGCAATACTTGGGCGACTCCCGCCAAGAGCCTGTGGCATAGCCGAACATGGAGGATTACAATGGACAGATAGGGCTGTCACCACCTACTGCCTACCTCTTCAATTCGTGGGTCTACGAGACATCCAATGCTACTTAGCTATCCTAGCACCATGCTAGCATATTAAGTAATTACCTTAAGAGCCTAAGGCAATGAATTGAATCATCATTAAACCAATGTTGATACACAACATAATTATCCATACTAACCTAGTTATGTTATAATTAACTAGACTATAGTGGGGGTCTATAGGTTCTATGATAATGAGATATGTTCATGATAAAACAGTCATAGAAGTTATACCTTCCACATACATGGACTCCACAATCAAACAAGAAACGCTTTGCCCAAGTATATGTGTAAGTAGAGACTAAAGATACTATCTTTATAATGCATATAGTCACAAATACAAGAAAGAATACATGAGCCATACCTTTCGCAATGTAGGATTCGGAAGAGAGAGACTCCTTACTCCTTTCCCAATTTGGACTTGGGACTAGAGACTCTCCTCTCTACAACCTAACTCCTCTAAGACTATGGATGATAGTGTATACAATAGAGATGAAGCTCAAGTGGTGTGTGTTGAAGTGAGGGGTAGGGGGTCCTATTTATACTAGTTTTGAGGTTGGTTTCCGCCACCAAAAGCACGCGAATCAGTCACCATTGAGTCCAGGGAGCCGGGAGGAGCCAACATGTGGAGGCTGACCGAGTTTGGTGCAAAGACCAGTTCGGCCGACCTGGTCATTGCACCGTTTCTTGTGTGCTTTCTCCAGGTGGCTGCCAGTTGGGTCCCATTGATGTATATGGGTGATACACTGTTGGATCTCCTTGGATACTTCTATTTGTGGGCCATTTGATCCATGGGATGTCACGTGTCATCGCCTGATTGGTTGGGATGATATTTTATAGGATTGGTCCCTCTACATTTCCTCATTTCCTGCATACAATACTGCATACACATATTTCTCCAAGTCCAAGTGGAATTGGGTTAGATAGAAAGGTGATGTGTGCTAGAAATGATCAATCCTTCACATAATTGAGTTAAATTGACGGATGAAATTGGTATATAACAGCCGTCAACAATATACTCAAAAAGTTTAACATGGACAAGGCCAAACCAATCAAGACTCCTATGGCAACCAATGGGCATCTCGATCTCAATGAAGATGGTCCAAGTGTGGACCAAAAGGTATATCGTTCCATGATAGGTTCATTGCTTTACTTATGTGCATCTAGGCCCGATATCATGCTTAGTGTGTGTATGTGTGCTAGATTTCAAGCCGCTCCTATGGTGTGTCATCTGACTGCCGTTAAGAGAATTCTTAGATATTTGGTTCACACACCAAGCCTAGGACTTTGGTACCCCAAAGGCTCTAAGTTTAACCTCATTGAATATTCCGATGCGGACTATGTGGGGTGCAAGGTTGATAGGAAGAGTACATCGGGAACTTGCCAATTCCTTGGTAGATCTCTTGTGTCTTAGTCCTCAAAGAAACAAAACTCCATTGCACTTTCCACGGCCGAAGCGGAGTATGTTGCTGCCGGAAGTTGTTGTGCACAACTTCTTTGGATGCGACAAACTCTTAGAGACTATGGCATAAACTTGCGCCATATCCCTCTCCTATGTGACAATGAGAGTGCCATCAAAATAGCCCACAATCCAGTTGAACATTCAAGGACCAAGCACATCGATATTCGCCATCATTTCTTGAGAGATCACTCCATAAAAGGAGACATTGCCATTTCCCATGTGAGAACCGAAAAAACAATTGGCCGATATCTTTACCAAGCCACTAGATGAGAAAAGATTATGTGAACTTAGGAGTGAGCTAAATATCCAAGATTCCCGAAATGTGTCTTAAGTCTTGTACATCTAATTGTTATATTCAAAATTCACACATGCTTGCGAAAAACTCATCCTCTTCAATTTTTCTACAAATTATTTTGAAATTATTGAATCCTTGTGAATCATGGTCATAGTTTTATTGTTGATTGCTTACTGACCATGTTTACCAAGATATTTTGTGAAATTTAGTCCAAAAGGATCAAATCTCCACTGAAAACTCAGTATATAGAAGTTTTCAACCTAAGGATCGAACTAGTCCGCCCCTAGACCAGACTAGTCCAGTGGCTCAGAATAGTCCGGACCCTGTCCGACAGCCGGACAAGTCTGGGTCCCTGACCGGACTAGTCTGGCCCTTGGGGACTTAACCTCCCCAGGGAGCCCTCGACCTCTCCACTTCCATTGAAACACTCTCTCTCCAAAAACGCTTGAAAACTATCTCCCAAACGGCGATTTTTGATTCCAACCACAAAATCTTCATTCCAATCGGTGGATTGAAGCCCTAAGGTGCTTAGGAACCTTTCCCCAAGCATCGGAGGCCGATTCCTCACTCACATTTCATCGAATCGAAGATTTTAAGAGGTACTCTTGACCTAACCCCAAAATCCTTGAAATTCAATTCTTTTGGGTCCATTGATAGAAACCTCTTCACAAATGTCGTTGTGCACATCAATGTGATCATGTACCTCTATTTTTGTGGTAGGATCCATAGTTTTTGCAAAATTTCTCTAGATTAGGGTTCTTGCTGTGTGAACCGGACTAGTCCGGCAAAAGGGCGGACAAGTCCGACCTAGTGCGGACTAGTCCGGCCCCTGGGCGGACAAGTCTAGGTTACATAGTGAAAACCCTAACCTAGGTTGGTTTTGTGAATTCTACCTCTACCCCTTAACTTCCTTGGACTCATACATGTTCTCTAGCTTCTCTTATCAGCAACCATGTCGGATAATGAGTATGTTCCACCTTCCGACTTCGAGACCGAAGCGGAAAAGCAAGCTCTCTATCGCCGGAAGCAACGAGAGGATCAAGAAATGGCTGCTGCGTACTTTGCATCACAGAGGGCAAAGAAAATGCAGCGAGAAGAGCACAATTCTGCAGCTGCCAAGGCTGCCCCCAAAAGGAAGCGTCTTGTGACTTTTGGTGAACAAGCTAGAGCCCAGGGGGCGAGGACCTCCAAAGATAAAGGCAAGGCCCCAGTCAGTGCTGCACCCAATAAAAGGGTGAGAGTGGCAAAGAAGGTTGCCAGCAAGGCCAAGAAGGGTGCTTCTCAACCCATTGGTCTGTTGAGGATGTCTTCTCGTGCACGAAACCCAAACCGTGCAGCTGCATTCGACGCTAACATATTCAAGGGCAAGGGGGCCGAGAAGGCACGCAAGCTGAGGAACATCAATGTCTATCAGCGAGACAGGAGCACAGTGGATCCCCGGTTCTGGTGTAACTTCCACTGTGACTACTATCGGACGGTCTACATGAACAAGCAGACCCCTATCACAGACACTCAGTGGATAGACTGGGATTACATGGCCCAGAAGGATCACATAGCGTTGAATGATGTGATTGAGGCCATCGAGGGGCATGGGTTGAAGAAGTTCATGGCTTTTCAGTATGACTGGAATGTGGAAGTCATCACTCAGTTCTATTCAACTTTGTACTTCCACACCAATGGGGACAGGAGGATTACCTGGATGACCCATGGAGAGCAGTACTCCACCACCTATTGGGAGTTTGCTCAGTTGCTTGACTTGTAGGACCAACTGGATAATGAGATCATCATTTCAAATCTGAAGCCAGTTGATCGGGACACCTTGGAGTATACGTACCCATGTCATGCACAGTATGAGGTCGGGAACATCAGAAACATCAAGCCTTTCTATAGTGTGTTCAACCGGGTCCTCATAAAGACCATTGCCCCTAAGGATGGAGATGTGGAGATAATTCAAGGGAATCTAAGGCACTTGATGGTGCTCATTGATGGAGATGTTCGCTTCAACATGGTGGATTATATCTTTGATGATGTCTTCAACATCTCGCACACTCCTAACCGATCATGTGGATATGCTCTGTACATCATTTACATGATCGAGAAGATCTCCGGACTCACTTTCAAGAAAGATATCATTCACCGGAGGCTTTGACCTCAACTCCCTCCTCCAGAGCCGGCTGCTCCTAGGAGGAAGAATGTGGATCCTCCCTCTTCTTCCTCTCGCTTTGTGCCATCTCCTCCACCACCTCCGCTTCGTCACAATGCGAGAGTGGATTCTTCAAATGCTTCAAGGCTCTTTTCTCCTCTTGCTGGAAGATGGAAATTCAGCAAAGTCGCATGGAGCGTCGCAACGAGAAGTATCTCAAGGCAATGTGCGACAAGCTGGACATTCCTATGTCTCCTGCCGAGGAGAGCGATGGTGAGCTCACTTCTTTCCCGGAGTTCACTGCCGAGGAGCTCGCTCCGTTTGGAGAAGATGGGACTTCCACCGCGGCCCCGACCGATGATGATGAGGCCAATGTTGACCCGGAGGCCACGAAGAGCGACAGCAGGCGCCAAGGCGGCGATGATGATGATGACTCCGATGATGAGTAGACCTAAGGGCCCTTCCTCTCTTCTTTTCCTTTTTGGTGTCTTGATGCCAAAGGGGGAGAGATAGATTAGTGGATGGGGCACTTAGACATAGGGGGAGAGATATAGGGGGAGATATGGAGGGGAAGAGATAGATTAGTTTGAGAGAGTATTTGATCTATGAAGGACTTATGTTTTAAACTCTCATTTCAAGTTGTATTGTAAGACTTAATCTATGTATTCATGTATCTTGCCTAAATTTGTGATGTGTTGCCTTATTTACATGTCTATCTTGCATAATCGTTGACTTATCACACTTTAGAACACATCACTTAGGCACCCCACCATAACGTGTATATGTATGAGAACTCTCTCAATCTCTCTTACTCATGATGCATACATTGAGGGGGGTCACTCATACAAATACACATTATGAAAACAAAATATTATCCTTGTTGTTGAAGTCTTAATGTGTTGTCATCAATCACCAAAAAGGGGGAGATTGAAAGTGCATCTAGGCATCCCCATGGGTTTTGGATGATTGATGACGACAATTAAGAGGCTAATGAGCTAAAGTGATCTTAAGCACAGGTACAAGGATTGAAATGAGATGAAAAAACTAAAAAAGGAAAAGGATAAAATGGGCATCAAAGACTCAAGCGTAGAAATTAGGGTTTCTATGGTATTGAGGTTATATGAATCGTGTCATGTGAGAGGGTGGATGTATCATGTGCAATGAGATCATTCTAGAGGGCTCAAAGTGGTGGTTTAGTGAAACACCTAAGTGAGAAGCCAAAAATGAGAGAAACCCTAGGAGGCCAGACTAGTCCGGGCCTCATGGCCGGACTAGTCCAGCCAGGCAGACAAGTCCGTTTTGAGACGGACCAAATGTCTCTGGAGTGAATCTGAGTGACTTTGGAGCTAAGTCCGAGAAGTCCGGACTTGTCCGTTTTTGGAGGACGAAAGCTCTCTGGAATAGTTCGGACTTGTCCGTTTGGGTACGGACTTGTCCGTTTGAGAGTCAGTGAGATGGACCGAGAGAAACCCTAGTGGGCCGAACTAGTCTGGGCCAACCCAGAAGAGTCCATTTTTGGACGGACCAAATGGTTCTGTTCCACTTCGGACTAGTCCGTTGTTGACCGGACTAGTCTGTTGTCTAGTGACCATTTGAATTTGGAAATTTGGCGGGTAGCGTGACGATCGTCGCGAAGTGTGGCAGCTGTCGGGACCTGACCAGAGGTCAGTGGTCCCATAGGGCCGGACTAGTCTGGGGTCAGAGGTCGGACTAGTCCGCCCCTGTGCTGAGGTCAGTAGAAGGGGCTCAGGACTCCTATAAAAAGGGTACCCCCAGTCCCATTTGAATAAGTTTTGAACCCTAGCGTCGCCACAAGCATCCTAGAGCCTTCCAAAGCCTTCTACTCGTCCTACTAACCCCTTAAGATCAAATCTTGAAGAGATTAGGGTTTGGGGAGGAGAGTAAAGGAAGATCATCGCACTTTGGCTCTCTGTTTGATCTCTTGCACATTGTGTTGTGTTTTGTGGCTTGTGTGAGTTGAGCTTCGTGTGCTCCTCATTGTATTGATTTGTGTGAGCCTCAAGTTGTGAGCAGCCCCATCAAAATTTGTGATTGCCCATTGATATAGTGGAAACCAAGCCGGCCATCGTGGTGGCTTGGTGAGAGAAGGGTTAAGTGAGACCTGGTCCTTGTGTGTACTTCTCAACATGGATGTAGGCTTCTTCGTGGAGCTTAACCACGGTATAAATCTCGTTTCACTTGTCTTTCACTTTTCGTGATCACTAGTACTGCTATTAGGGTTCACATTGCTCTCATTGCTCTTCATTTTGATCATTATTGTAAACTTGCAATCTAAGTGTTTAAACTTCACTATCTAAGCTTTACTAGATTACAACACATTGCTCTTACTTCGGTGAACATTAATTCCACAAACAACTTGTAGAAATCAAGTTTTAGGGTTTTCACCCTGTGCTGAACGGACTAGTCCGGCCCTGTGCAGACTAGTCTGGCCACAGGAATTTAATCTTGTTTGATTAAGTGATTTCAGGTATTATTGCCTATTCACCCCCCCCCCTCTAGGCGACTTTCAGAAACATTGCAAGATAAAAGCAGAACCACTGCGATCAAGCTTCGAACCTTGCCAAAGCTAACCAAAACATGTCAGATCTATCGTCGAATCTTGATAAAAAGATGTTTTGGTAATATTCAAAACTTTTATCATCAAAGCCAATGTATTCAACACACATAGGTCTCACAATCTCCCCCTTGATGAATGCATTGGCAACACCACTTAAGATCCGAACAATGGCTTATTCACATTAAAAGTTTTAAAAACAATTTCTCCCCCTTTGTAAAACAGAAATAAAATGAGAAAAAGAAATTCTCCCCCTGAGAAGAATCGTGCCAAAAACAATTGTTAATATGTGCAATGTGTAATCAATTTCTCCCCCTTGCATACTTATCTTTAAAAATGTTAAAAACTCACATATTATCTACCCCCCTTTGACAATGTATTCAGCAAGGTTCAAAAGAGGAATTTTAATTGTTATGAGCATATTATAACATATACATATAAAACAAAGCTCATCCAAGTCATACTATCAAGTAACTTACACTATCACATCAATGAGATACATAAAGTGGTGTAAGCCACACTAGCGATCAAATGTAATTTTCAATTTAAGCAAGTCATGATCTCACAAACTTAACTATTTCAAAACCTGAAATCATGACACTTGTTGCTACATTTTATTATTTAAGGCACAAACTTTTAACATATGACATTTGCAAGAGATTATATGCCGCATCTGCCTTATTCTAACCAACCAAGCCAAGCCTATGCCATTTTATAATCAGAAGCTTAAGGACATGATTTTAGTCATACACAACTTCTTCCAAGATCATATCTAAGTGCAATGATCAGCCATCTCAAAAGAAGAAGTGTGATGCATGCATATTCTCATGATCTTTTCTCAATTTATATTTGTTCATAAAAACTCAACATGTGAGTTGATTACTTGATTAATTTTCTTTATGATTAAAAGCACTTGTGAGCATGCAACAATTTCAAAACAGCAAGAAAGTTCGACCATGACCAAATTTAGTGTAAGTAATTATTCCAATTACTAGACATGGCAGAAACCACAAAATTTTCAGCATGTAAAAGGAATCACAAAGTCATATATGTATAAAATATTATGCTCATATTATTTTAATTTTAGATTCACACATAGACTTCTCAAGTTTGAAAACTCCCCCTCAATTTAAGCGATGAGGATGCATAACCCCTATTTCACTATGAATGTAACAAAAACGAGTGAAATCCAAAGGTTTTGTAAAAATGTCAGTCAATTGTTGTTCGGTATCTACATGGTGAAGAACAATGTTTTCTTTTTCAATATTATCACGTAGAAAGTGATACCTAATATCAATGTGCTTAGTTCTAGAATGTTGCACGGGTTTTTTAGCAATGCAAATGGCACTAGTGTTATCACAAAACAGTGGAACACTATGTAGATCAACCCCATAGTCCTTAAGTGTTTGAACAATCCAAAAAAATTTTGAGCAAGCACTAACAGCAGCTACATATTCAGATTCAGCCGTGGATTGTGCAACTGAGTTTTGTTTTCTAGAGGACCGAGCAACAAGTGAATTACCAAGAAAATGACGAGCACGGGAAGTACTTTTCCTATCAATCCTACAACCTCCAAAATCAGCATCCGATAAAGCTTTCAAATTAACAGTTGAGGAAGATGGAAGAAAAATGTCAAATTCTTGAGTTCCATGTAAGTACTTGAGAATCCTTTTGAGGGCTTGACGATGTGAAGCGCGTGGGGAGGCTTGAAATCATGCACAAAGACATACACTGGATTGTATGTCCGGTCTTGATATCGTGAGGTACAAAAGTGATCCGATCATGCTTCTATATTCTTATTGATCCACAAGTTCACCATCTTCATCAAGTTCAAGTGTTTTTGCTATTCCCATTGGTGTCCGAAGAGGCTTGCTTTTGTTCATATTGAAGCGCCTTAGGAGGTCTTCTGTATACTTCGTTTGATGCACAATGGTACCCTCCTTGGTTTGCTTGATTTGCAGCCCCAAAAAGTACGTGAGTTCGCCCATCATACTCGTCTCAAATTATGAACTCATCATAGCTGAAAACTTGGACACAAGATCATGAGAAGCACAACCAAAGATAATATCATCCACATACACTTGAACGAATAATGAGTCATTGCCATGCTTAATCACAAAAAGAGTTTTATCAATCTTGCCCATGGTAAACCCCTTTTCAAGTAAGAATGTTTTTAACCTATCATACCATGCTCTAGGGGCTTGTTTGAGACCGTACAAGGCTTTGGACAGTTTGTAAACATGGTTAGGAAAATCTGGATTTTCAAAACCCGGTGGTTGTTTGACATAAACCTCCTCATCTATGTACCCATTAAGAAAAGGACTTTTAACATCCATTTTATATAGCTTAAAACCTTTAGATGCAGCAAAAGCTAACAAAATTCTTATAGCTTCTAATCTAGCAACAGGAGCAAAATTTTCATCAAAATCTAGACCTTCAACTTGAGTGAAACCTTGACCAACCAACCTAGCCTTATTCCTAACCACAACCCCATCCTCACTTTGTTTATTTTTAAACACCTATTTAGTTCCAATTAAAGTGTGACCTTGAGGTGGAGGTACATGTTTCCAAACATTATTTCTTTCAAAATTTTCTAACTCTTCTTGCATGGCAATAATCCAAGATTCATTTGTGAGTGCGTATGATATATCTTTGGGTTCAAAAGAAGCAACAAAAGCAGAATGAGCATGAGAGTTTGGATCGCAAAACCTGGACCGTGTGACTCGTTCGTGCAAACTTCTGATAATTTGTTGTGGTGGGGGTGACTTTTGAGAACCTGGAGGGGAGTGGACACTTCACAAGCTTCTTCTTCTTCATGTTCATCACAAATTGATGAACTTGTGACTTGAGGAGGATCTGGACCAGCAATGGTGGTCGTCGGTGCTGTCTGTGAATCAAAATCAGGAGCTGGAACAATGTCATTAGCTGCAGAATTTTCGGGTAGCAGCACCACTTCTTCCTCATCTTCAATGAAAATGCTCTCCCCCTGCAGATATGGATTCAGACCTGCAATGTTTGAGCTAGTACCTGTGCTAGCTTCATCAAAAGACACCTCACAAGTCTCCACAATTTTATTAGTGTCAAGTAAAAGCACATGGTAGCCTCTAGTATGAGATGGATAACCAAGAAACATGCCATCAATGGATCTAGGTTCAATGGATCCCGTCACCAGCCATATCTTGAACTCAAGCAACACCTGCACATGAATAAACAACCAATACTTCCGAGCACAAGTCCTCGACTTGACCGACATTAGTTTTGAAACTACAACATCTTACGTGAGCACCTCACATAAGCATGTTGCAAAACATAGCAAAACAATATCAGCCATATCAAAAAACGCACCAAAAACTTAGTAAAAGAATACTAAGCAAACTTTCCATAAGTGTAAAGCAAGTTTGAAACATTGCAAGATAAAAGCAGAACCACTGCAATCAAGCTTTGAACCTTGCTAAAGCTAACCAAAATATGTTGGACCTATCGTCGAATCTTGATAAAAAGATGTTTTGGTAATATTGAAAACTTTTATCATCAAAGCCAATTTATTCAGCACACATAGGTCTCACAAATTTCATTGTTTAATCCCCTCATAAACAACTACTGCTTGCGACTGTCCCGGTTGACATCTTCTGGCGCATACCTTGAGAGTTGAGTGAATTTATGGAGATACTCACTCACACTCGACCTTCTTTGCCTTAAGCTCTCAAATTCATGCCTCTTCAGGATCATAACACCTTCAGGAACGAAGTCAGAGTGGAACTTCTCCTTGAATTCAGCCCAAGTGATCATCTCTTGATTTTCATGGGCGTTGCAAAGTGAGTCCCACCAATCTGCAGCTGCTCCAACTAGTTGATGGAAAGCAAAGAGAATCTTCTCTCTGTCATTGCATTGGATAATAGCGAGCTTCTTCTCCACGGATTTCATCCAATCATCGGCTTCCATAGGATCAGTGGCTTGAGTGAAGGTAGGTGGCCTAGTCCTCATAAACTCTCCCAATCTGTTATGAGGCGGTGGGGTGGCGGTGGCGGAGGCATGTGGGGTTGATTTTGATTATTGGCCTGCAGCTGTCCCAAAGTCTGCATAACAGTCTGCATCAGTTGATTTTGCATAGCCAACAACTGTTGAAGGTCGACAGCCTCAGGTTCAGGCCCCTTGTTGTTCTGTGCTCCATTGTTCTCCTCCTCACCATTAGCATCCCCCTGGTTGCGAGTTCTCGCCATCTGAAGAAAGAGCAAGAGATAGAAGAAATAAGAAAACAACCCCAACAATATGCATCAAGGGACATGAAACTAAGCAATTACCCATACTAGCCTACATGGATGTGGTAAGCGCTAAAGCATCCCACAATCCTCTACTAAGCACACAAGCAACATTACATAGCAATCAGCAAGCCAAACAAACCACAACATTTCTTGAGTGTTCCTATGTGCCCCAAAGTGTCCATTATATCTAGGTTGCACCCTACAGTCAACCTGTGGTTTTGATACCAATTTGTGACACCCGATTCTGGAAAATGAACCAAGTGCGACGCATATGTGTGCCCAGGATGTTCAACACACATACACGAGTGCATCGCAAACAATATACAGAAAATTACCACGGTACAAGTTAATTAAGAAGTTTATTACAATATTCAAATAATCCTCACGTTACACTCTAATGGTCATTAATGATAATGAGACTATTACTACAGCAAAAATAATCTAAGTATGAAGCTAAGAAACTAAGCAAACTAAGCATAAAGGGGTAGCGCGGCTCCAAGCAATTCCACAGGCAAGTCAACGGCAGCACAGAGTCAAGTACTCCGCATTATCATCACGATACTCCCAGACATCACTTGAAACTGTCTATGGAGGAACTGTAAGGATGAGTACATGTCGTACTCAGCAAGTGTGGGAAAATAATGACATGTAGCTTAAAAAAGGCATTGATAATAAATAATGGCTAACTGCTAAAAAGTACTTTTAAAAACGGAAAAAAAGCATCTTACTATGTCTATGTAAAATAATCCCATCATAGCCCACATAAATATCATGATATGAAACCAGCATTAATTATTCATCCATACTCTAGATTCTCACTTTCATCAATAACCATATCCATTTATCACAATTCAATCCATAACCATATCCATAATCATAACCAATATCAAACCATCCCAAATACCAGTTTCCCACTAATCATGTGAGGGTCCAAGTTGCTAATGACTACTAGCACGGCTATCATGATAGTTTTAGACACACTCTGTGGAGGTTGTACCACTTTACCCACATGTTTGTGATTTCATCACCTTTCAGTGACTAAGAACCTCCCTTACGCCATCTCACACTTCCTTTGGTGTGTGGCCAAGAGATCACAAAATAGCTTTTACAAAGGGACTACTAGCATATATGAACCCACTAAGGTTTCTCCAGCAGGCTTGAATCTCCATTCTCCCACCCACGGGCCCCCTCATGTGCCATGCGGATCTCAGGGTAGCCCTTCTCGACTCCCATTCCCCGCACCATCCAATGGTCCATAGAATACCAACATCTCACCTAATTATTCAGCTACACTGCACCCATACTTGGCCTTGTGGTGGCACTGTAAATCCTAGATGGTTGCTCCACGAACCGATCATTAGATCTAAAGCAAGCGAAACCACCATAACATCCAACCCAGTCCACATTCCATGCTTGCTTAGATATCCCAATTCCCACGTTTACCAGTTAACCATATTCATCAATTCTCATCATTCATAACTTTGTTAATTCACAATTAAGCCATTTGGTAGTTTCCCCATCCCATTTAATTAAAGCGAAGCAAAAAGGTAAAAAGTCCTTCCCGACTCTCTACAATATATCTCAAGCGACCTGGATGGTCAAACAAGACTAGTAAACACTTATTTTTAGGTTTCGCATCAATTTGACACAAGCATGAAATTTTGCAAACAAAACATTTAAAAACAGGATCAATAGGATCAAGGACACTAGCCTTGCTCTTGAGCTTGGTTAGGGTCAAAGGCTTCAAAATTCTGGTGCTGGAGGCCCTCGACAGCACCCTCTGGAGCAAAACCTTCTATTCTGCGCAACAAACATACAAACAGACATTACAATCAATAAATGGTCATATATTACTCAATATGCCATGTCATGCATGATTAATGCAATTGCGAGGTAAAACTTATTAATGAGTTGCTATTAATGTTTACTAACTGGTTCTGATAGTTTTTAACAAGTTTGGACAGGTTTAGAATTGATTCGAGTCAAATTCGAATTAATTCAGCCTGAAACAGTCAGATATCGGACAAGTCGGGTGCCATGGCCAAACTAGTCTGCCTTGATCAAAACTGGAATTTAGGGTTTTCATGATTTGCGAGAATTGGGGTTGAATTTGCATGGAAAAGGAAAAGTAGAAGGTGTACCACGTGTGTAGAACTCCAAGGATCGAGAATTGAGTGCAACACTTGAATCTTGGCAATCTAGGGTTGGTGATGAAGAGTTGATGGAGAGTTGAGGGTGAATTGGTGATGAAGAATGAAAAGTCGAAGAAGATCTTGCTTGATTGATACTCCTTCATGTTCTTGTTCTCCTCCTTGATTTTGGATCTTTTCTTGATGACGGCTCCCATGAACTAGGGTTTGGGTTTCTTTTAGTTGTGGAAAAGAGGTGAAAATTGGAGTGTTGGGTTGCTTATATAGAGGTGGAGAGGTAGGGTTTGATGGAATTCATGTTTAAGGCGGTGGAGGCCGTGTAGGGGTCCCATATGGGCTCTGCAGGGGTTAGGCACGACGTTCTTGGGCCCAATTAAGGTAAATACCCAAAAACAAGTCATGGAGGAAAAGATTGAATCTGAGTCAGACATACCGAACAAGTACGCTAGAGGGTCGGACTAGTCTGATGTTGGACAAATACAAAAACGGACAAGTCCGGTCTTTTCCAGAGAGCAAAAGAGACAAGTCCAGCTTAGATCGGACAAGTCCGGGGATTTGACAACTTATTCGAAAATCGTACCAAAGATCGAACTATTCCACACTCAATCACGGACAAGTCCGGAATGGAATAGAGACTTAATTGTACTAGTCCGCAGCAAAAACAGACAAGTTCGGAGAGGCATCAGAGGGAAAAACCGGACTAGTCCGTGGTACAAACCGAACAAGTCCATACTTATAGAGACTTTTAGGTGTTGTTTTGCTTCTAATTCATTTTAAATGTGTTCCTTTTTATGTTGCTTAATGTTAAACATGTATAAGAATGTATGCAATGCATGATGGATGAACATGAGGGTGTTACAAAAATCTTCGTGAATGAGCAAGCTGCAATAACATGAGAACAAGGCCTATGAAAGAGTTGTGGATTAATACATGTGCACGTGCAATCATCTTGATGAAGAATACACTGTTGAACAACTCTATCACGGTTAGAACCACAGCGATTCTTGTCTCTGCAGAGAATTTCAAATATGTGCTTTGCAGTCCCCATAGGTTGCACACGGTGAAATCTGACCTTTTTGATCTTCTTATCCATGAACTTGCACATGTACGGTGAATAAGCCAAATTCACATCATTTCTTGCTGAAATAGCAGTTGCATAGCGCTCACGAATATACTTGCATGTCTCATATAAAATGCCCTCAACGTAGCAACCAAATGTAATCCTCTTAAACCGCATATCACCTAGTTGTATATCTGTATTGAGTAGCACTACATTAGCATGGATAAAATACAGAAGACTAAATGTAAATTATTAGAAGTAGTGTGAAATAAGCACCTCACCTCACCTAAATTAGTTGTCATGATGCCATACCTAGCACCATTAGTGTCGTATAGCAAAGACCACTTCTCTTTCGGTTCACGCCGAATCCAATTGGAGAAGTTTCGCCTTGATGACCCCACAGTTGGCATAGATATTCCATTAGGATTGTCCCTGATTGAAGACACCCTCTGATTGTATCGCAGTCAATTCGTCAAAACATTATCATAGAGCAATAAACTTCCTCTCTTGATTTTGACTACACAACATCTTGAACAAATTCATAAGTTATTTGTTCTTGAAATGACTGAAAATGTTAGCACCTAAATGTCGCATGCAATATCTTTATTGTCCAATAAGGTCCTTGCCCACGCTCGGAGGAACCATGTATCCAGTAAGATATTGCTTTAAGCAATCCAGCATGACGATCGTGTGTGAGACAAATATCAGGACATTCTTAAACTACGACCATCTTTACCTGACTAAGAAACCAATACGAGCTGCCAGTGTTCTCACTCTCAACAAAACCAAAAGCCACAGGCAGCACTTGCTGGTTCCAATCAACTGCAATAGTTGTTAGAATTTTACTTTGTACTTTCCACTCAAAAATGTGACATCAATACAGAGGATAGGCCAACAATGTCTGAATGCAGCAATAGATCGACCTAATGCAAAGAATGCACGATGGAGAAACAACTTCCCGGGCATACTTATGTCTTTCACATCTACAATGTCATAATAAGTACCGACATTCCTCTCATGGATGGTCTGCAATAACTTTGGAAGATTTTCATAAGACACTTTAGATGTAACAAATCTTTGCTCGATCACCTTCTGTTTGACCTTCCATGCCTTGAGTACTTTATGGTGTACTTGAACTTTTCCTCAATAGTGTTTATTACTGATTTTGGTTCAAACCGAATGTTATCCACGATACGGGCATACATGTGATTCGCAATAAGCTGCGATGTAAGAGCACTATTGCACTTCTCAAATTCTTGCAACTCGCATGTGTGATCAATCATTTTTGATACTCTCATTAGCTTCGTACACTTCTCCTTGAAACAATGGACCCGAAAAGAATAATTAGAGAACACACATTTAACATCATAGACTTTTTTTACTGGACTTGTAAGCTGTAAATGATCTCTCCTCAGATAGAGACCAATATTTCTCTGCATCCTTCAAAGAAGTTTTGTCTTTAAAAATATCTCATTGTGTTAACTGGTTCTCATGGTATCCCGACAAGTCACAATACTTTTTCGCAGCTAATAAATTACTCGGGATCGGATTATTCCGTTCTGCGGGAACGGGAGTATCACCCTCATCATCAAAAGAGTCAACTTCTACAAGATTTTCATGTTCCATATGTTCCATCCTCATCTGTTCAGCTATGTTCTCGATGTGCTCTCCTTCATCTGCCACACCACGTGCTTCTATATGTATCGAGTTCTCTCTGGCTTCCTCAATTCCTACAAAATTTTCCATCGTATTGTCTTCTCCATCTACTTCCGCTGCATTTTGTACTTCTTTGATTTCCGCTTGCACAAGAAGCAGTAGAGGCCACTCCCGCTCCACAACCGTATCTGCAAACTTCCCATGTGTTTCATTAATAACAATCAAATCCCAATAAAATCCATCTCTTGCACCATTAATCATTCCTTTCAATTTCAACTGATGTTGTTGTGTATCAAGGTTAAAGGTTTTCATCAACCAGCACCACTAAATGTCCTCTCACTTGATCTTGTTATTCCCCTCTCACATGACGTGAACCCAGACAAATCAACCCCATCTGAACCATAAAAAAAATGTGTCTTCTCCATAAAATATCTAAAACACTAACTTTTCTGACATTCCTATTGGAATTAAGAAAAACAAATTTATCACATGCTATTACTACCAAAATTAAAGTAATCACATGCGCTTTTTTCACACAAAATGAACCGACTAATTAATGCCATGACATTATTAAATATTGAAATACAACTAATACATATTGTAAAATAATATCATAACATCACTATTTAATCTATTAACATAGTCTCATTATTATCTAAAATTGTACAAACATAAATAATATAGTATCTGTCGAAGTGTTCTTGAGACACTTCCCCCAGACCTGCTATGCGAGCAGCCCGCGGAGGTTCTTGATCGATAGGGCTTAGTCCTCGGGAGAGATTACGCATATGAAAGACGGTGAGACGGTGGTTTTACGTGGTTCAGTCCGCTGGAGCGTAATACCCTACTCCACGGTGTAAGTTGTATTACTGGTGTGAATGCGTTTGTTGAGTGTGTATGAGTGTATCCCTTGTAATGGTGGCGGTCCAGTCCTTTTATAGACAAGGTCGGACGCCTTACAAGTGGGTCTAGGGCCTGACAGGTGGCCCCGTGGTGATCTTATCCTAAAGATCTAAAGCTTCCCACATAAGCTTCCTTTGACCATGGCTTGAAGACCCATCGTCTTGCCGCCTCAGACGCCAATGGTCCATGCATAGTCGCTGATGATGGCAGGGGATGTCCCGTTCGTCTATCTTGTCGTCGTAAGCTACCAACTTGGCGGAGTGGGGTAGGCCTGCGGTGCCTTCACTGCGATGCGATTGGGCGTAGCGGTACCTGACAGGAGGCGTGCGCCGCACCTGTGCGCTTGGGGATGGTGCGCCCCTTCAATGTGCAACTGGATAGGACACACTGCCCTTTACTCTTCGAGGCACATGGCCCATTGCAGGTCGTGGGACACATGCTAGCTCTGGAGCCCTCCTCGGTGGAAGCAAGGGCACATAGCTAGAGGGCGCGTGGTAGCTCCGGAGCCCTCCTCGATGGGAGCAAAGTCCCGGAGCCGTAGGACGCATGGCAGCTTCGGAGCCCTCCTCGGTAGGAGCAAGGGCCCAAAGCCAGAGGACACGTGGCAACTCTAGAGCCCTCATCGGTGGGAGCAAGGTCCCATAGCCGGAGGACGCGAGGCAGCCCCAGAGTCCACCTCCGTGGGGAGATCGGGTCTAGAGCTTCTTCTATCTTGTACTCGAGGGTACCCGATCTGCAGGGTACCAACAGTGGCCCTCGGGCCCACCTAGGGAGAGGTGACGATCCCGCTAGTGGGGCCTTCATCGTGTCTTGTAAAGTGACGCCAGCGGGGCCCCTGTGGGTGCCGGACTCGGAGAAGTGACGCCGACTGCCCCCTTGGGGGCGTCGGAGCTCGGAGAAGTATCATCGGCGACCCCCTTGGA
The DNA here is from genome assembly GCA_036927565.1 of Tuctoria greenei. Lineage (NCBI taxonomy): Eukaryota > Viridiplantae > Streptophyta > Magnoliopsida > Poales > Poaceae > Tuctoria > Tuctoria greenei. Next base: position 49,665,711 of record JAYESD010000002.1, read on the forward strand.
GGGCTCTAGAGCTCGGAAAAGCGTCGACGGTGACCCCCTTGTAGAGCGCCAGAGCACGAAGAAGCATCTACGGTGCCTACTACGGACGTGTAGAACGTCAACAATGGGCTCCCTGTATGTCCTGTACACACGGTAGATAAAAAGTAATTTCGCTCGCCGGTCACCACTTCCCTGCTCTTTAGTTTCGTTATGGCTTACGGTCCTTAGCTAAGATATGGGGCATGGGTAATTCGGTACGACAACATTCAGGGTATGGTCGATGCCTTGCTCTGGGCATGAGTCGTCCGGCCCCCTGTACTCAGCTGTTAGCACAAGGAGGTAAGGTGCACAGGCTTAGGGTACAGAACCAGGCTAAGAAGGTTGCACACTCTGGACCTCCAACTCGGCGTTAGCCTTTCAGGGGTGAGAACCATTCAGCGTCATGGACCCCGTGCAAAAAAATGACCATCGGACCCCAAAGACATTGCAGGTACCTCATGCGGGCCTGCTTTTAGCAGAATAGCACAATCCCAACTAGGGACGAGATAGAAGAAATGTAACTGGGCATATGGCGGACGATATGCGAAAGTAAGCAAAAAGTTAAAGCATAATGCAAGTAATTTTGCTCATCGGTCACTCCCTTACTGCTCTTTAGTTTTGCTATGCTTACAGTCCTAAGATAAGGAGCAGGGCTTGGGTAATTCAGTGCGTTAGCATCCGAGGCCCGATTCCTGCCTTACTCAGGGTGTGAGCCATATGTCCCCCAGTACTTAGCCGTAGCACTGGGAGGTCGGGTGTGCATGCTTAGGGTACAGAACCAGACTAAGCGAGCTACACACCCTGGACCTTCGGCTAGGCGTAGTCCTTTCGTGGGGGAGACCGTCTGGCGACACAGGACCCCAAACAAGGAGGCAGCCGAGAGACCCCAGACACGTTGCAGATACCTCAAGTAGACCCGCCTGCAGCAGGATTGTATAATTCCACTAGGCGCGAGACAGGGAGAGAGTGAGCGAGCATATGACAGAGAATATGCGAGAACGATCATGATTTGATGATCATTTAATTAATGCATAATTAAATGAACATAAATAGAGTATAGGGTAAGACAGTGGTTCTTCTAACTTGGTAATCATAGGAGGATGCAAGCTTTACAAGGAGGCAACGAGCCGCTCTGGATGTCAAAGGAGGAAAGTGTACGACTTAGGGTATGAAACCAAGCTAAGCAGGCTAAACACTCTGGACCGAACCCCCCGGAGCTTAGTTGCTCTGAGCGCTGCTCCTAGACGCTATGACACCCTTTTCAGAAAAAAAGAAAAACTATTCTACAACTACGCCCAGGGTGAAGCTTTACCGAAGTGGTGCTCAGGAGGCAAAGTGTACACGCTTATGGTGCAGGACCAGACTAAGCTGGCTGCATACTCTGGACCTCCCACCGTGCCAAAAGTAAAACTTACAGCGGTAACACCGGGGAAGCAACATGTACATGCTTAGGGTGCTGGACTGGGCTAAGCATGTTGTACACGCTGGACCTCTCCTGCCATTGTGGGTGGAACTTACGGTAACGCCTTGGTGACGTCGTTGTCGCAGTGGTGGCGGGAAATCGTTTGACGTCCTGCCCATGGGACCCCTTAGAGGCCTCCTGGTAGGTGTGGCTAACTGGTTGTGCACGCCTACCACCTAATCGCATGATGTCATCGGCGGGTCCTCGGCAGAGCGCGGGAGCTTGGGTAGTTGATGCCGGCGGGCCCCCTGAGGAGTGCCGGACTTTAATTGAGATGGGTGGTCATCGTCGAATAAGTCTCCGGTGGCGATGACGACAAGATTGCTGTCGAACCGAGGCAGCGCCCACCCCCAACGTGCGAAACGTCGACGGCGGGCCCTCTGGGAGGTGCCGGAGCTGGATGCTCCGGCAACGCCCATCATCAGCTAGAAGAACGTTGACGGCGGCCCCCCTAGGGAGTGTCGGAGCTGGATGCTCCGGCAGCGCTCACTATCAACGCTAAGAAACATCGACGACAAGCCTCCTGGGTGGTGTCGGAGCTGGATGCTCCGGCAGCGCCCACCATCAACGCTATGGTAAAGTGTCTGTGGTATTTGTAGCTGCCGTATTTGTGTGTCCAGAAGATGTCATGTAGAATGTCTCAACAAATGTAACCTGTTTATTTATGTGGCAATGGCCGTTTTATCTGTATTCAGTCTTGGAATTAGGATCAGTGGCATGTGTTCAGTGTTCCCCTTTCTCTAATTGAGTAATTTTGAAATGCACTATTTGCCCCCTTGTTATGGATCGGCTCAAAATTCTGAACTGCATGAGTACTTTCACTCCATTATTTGATAATGGTTTCATTCTCCGAAGCGAATTTCACACTCAGGTTAAAAACTTCACTGGTTTCATGTTGATCTGTAGTACGAGAAAACTACAGATAATTTGATGATCGGTTGCAAAAGCCCACAAAATTCTCACCTCTTTATAACCTTTCGTCACAACAAAAACAAGCTCCAATATAGGGAACATTACAGGGAAGAACCCAAACTAGTACTGTAGTACATACGTGCGAGCATTAGAGCAAGAATCAAAACTAATGCTCTCTGCTACCTCGCCAATGATCTATAACCCAAACATTAAAGCAATAACCTAAACTAATGATCTACTAAAATCTCTTTCCATAAACGCTGATCATCAGCGATGCGGTAATGAGTAGATGTAAATGCAGCTGTCCATCATCCGAGCGCATCCGGGTGACACACCCTCGGGGTCGCGCATGTCGTAGATCACGTCGATGATTTCGGTCAGGTCTTCCAACGTGTACCCCGTCATCTCGAGCAGCTCCTCGTTCTCGGCGGCAACGACGCGCCTCGCCAGCAGGACCGCCGCCGTCGCGACGGCGGACGGCAGGAACGACACACACCGGAAGTCCAGCAGCATCATGTCGGCGAGGTGGTGCGCCACGGACTTGATCATCGCCGTTCGACCTTTGGTCTCCTGGTTGTCGTCATGCCTTGTGAAGTGTTCCACGAAGGTGTAGGCCGTGGGGCCGCTGAGGCGGTACCCGAGCACGGCGACAAGGTCGCGCTCCGCGGCGAGGACCTGGCGCCGGGTGCAGCCGCCGCCGACATCATGTGCGACGTCGTCCGCGTTGAGGATCAAGACGGTATTGCGGTCTTCGTACTTGGAGGCGGTGAACACGGCCGCGGCGCCGAGGAGGTGGAGGTCATCCGCGCGGCCGCCGTCCATCTTCTTGGCGGAAAGGAAGCGGTCGACGTAGGAGACGGCGCGGTGGAGCGTTTCGCGCGCGAGGCCGTGGAAGAGGGAGAACTCGTACATCCAGGTGACCAGCTCCTCGCGGTCGGCCATGGTCATGAACATCCCCTGCGTCGTCCAGAGGTAGTCCCCCGACGGCCGCTCGGCCGGGTCCTTCTCCATCTTCCGGAGCGTGGCGTCGATGTCGGCGTCGTACATCCAGTTCGGCTCATCCGGACGCTTCTTTTTGGACGCCTCCGTCTTGGTGTGGATGAAGCCGGCAGTGCAGGCAGGGGCGTCGACGGCGTCGTACTCGTAGCAGCACGGCGACACGTGAGGAAGAGGAGCCTGGACGGCGTACGTCGCCAGCATCGTCCTCGGCGGCACGACGGGGCCGAAGCACCCCGCCGGGAGAGCGAAGAAGGGAGCGAGACTGCACATGGCTCGCGCGCTGCCGAAACCCGCAGGAGAGAGGAGGGGACGATGGAGGAAGAGGACTCGAGGAGTGGTGCGTATGGAGCTTGAGACGGGGGCGGTGGCTACCAATCTATTTGTAGTGCTTGGTCGTGACTCGGAAGCAGTATCGAATCAGTATTCAGTAGAGCACTCGGAAACTCGGAATCAGTTCGTCGCTCGGACTGGTGCAAGGTACGGGTTCGGATTCGGAACGTCTGCCAAGACGCGCGTCCCCGGAGACCGTCAGAGATCCGCCAGTTGCTCGTCGGTCAAGCTGCCCTGTCCCCGGCCGTCGCCCGAGCAGCCGCGCCCAGACGCCCGTCGCCGGGATCGACGCCGGCCCGCCGGAGATACACCTGCATGCAAGCATGCCCAGGTATAAATGGCATTGATGCGAGAGAGATTGCTTATGGTTGGTTGAATGTCTCAAAAGTATCCTTATGTTTTTGTAATCATTTAGGTTTAATCTCACTCCTACCTGTTTTGTACTCCCTCTATCTCTAAAAAGATGTCGTTTTGTGAACTAAATTTAGTTTTAAAAACGACATCCTTTTAGGGATGGAGGGAGTATATTAAAAAGCTGAAAAAATAAAATAATTGGAGTTTATGTGTGTTCAATACGAAGTGTCTGGATTGTGAATTGTTCCAGGTCAAGTGATCAAGGCACCAAGACCATGAAGAAAGAGGGAAATGATGTTTGCTCTAGTTCAATCTTTCCACACCATAAGAGTTTCCTGCACTTGATTTCGTAGCTTACTCTCTGCATTCCTGCAGTGAAATATGGGGCCCCGCTTGAGGATTTACTGTTATTAAAGAGGGTGAGAGGAAGCAATCCAAGCCACGGAAGATCAGGGTGCAACTTGAACAATGCTGCGTGCAAATTGAAGTTGAAAGATTACGAGCCATATTCTGCATATAAGCGAAGCACAATCTACCATATTTTCCATACCAAAAACTGTGTGTGTGTGTGTCTTGGTGGGGGTGGGGGGAGCAGCAACAACAATTTTTAGTTGTTTTTATTTATTTCCTGGATGCAACTGCGCGACGTAGTACAGCTTCAGTCATCCATACAGACGATACAGTACACCTGTTCGTTCTTAATTAGTCGCTGCAAGTTTCATTCAGAGTTGTGATCTTTTGGTTACTGTGTAAGATGAATGTCAGAATGCAGCATCGCTATTATCGTCGTCGTGGTCGTCTGGTACTGAAGCAATAATAAAGTCTCGTTCGTTTGTTTTAATCTGTTACGAGCAGCTGGATTTTCTTCAGTACTGCAATTGCGATTCAGTGAGCTAATAACAAGTTCGTCTGTCCATTGTTGATATGCTCAAGAAATATTTTTTTTGTACTGTACTTTGTTGATACTGAAAAGAGCAGTGGGCAGTGGTGATGTGTGTTTTGCGATTTTTTTTCTGTAATTCGCTGAGACTGAAAACGGACCGATTGTAACATACAATTCAGTGTGTGAGCTCTTTGATCGCGGTCACTTTGCGGTGACTGCGGGCTCCAGCGCATCCCGCAAAAAGATGCGGCTGGATTTTTTTTTATTAATATGCGATTTGAAAACAAATTTAATATAAACAACTCACAAAATGAAAAATTGTCAAAAATGGCCCACCATCGTACAGGTCTTAGACGAAATTCGTGTTGGTGATATGTCTAAAAGGCAATCATAACAATTCAGATTAAGTCTTGTTGAATATTTGATCTATAAATAATTAGGGTTCTAATGGGTCTGTATCCTAAAAGCTCATTAGTACGCCTATAAATACGAGGGGTAGGGTTAGAGGCTAATTACTTTATCACGTGACAGTCCTATCCGCCACCCCTCGCAGGCCTTACGCCGAGACCCTTGCCACCCACGCGGTGCTAGCACACCGGCGCACGACGTTCCTCCCTGTACGTGTGGACTCCGTGGAGACGCTGCTGCTACAGTTGCGCTGATCGGCTATGACAAACGAGATCGTCTACCTGCTGCCGTGACGAGGACGAGGAGGAGACGAACGAGATCGTCTGCTTTCCCTACACTGACACGTGTCTACGTTTCGTTGCGCTATGCGTCTAGTGGTAAGGATCTATGATCTCTGTACTTGCATGTTTCATGGGTGATGCAGTAGAATTGCTAGAGTAGCGTATCGCTGATTTCCCAACAGCGGCATCAGAGCCGACTTGCGTAGTTTTTGGTCTGGATCTTGTTAGTAGATGGGATCTACTGCTGTCGAAGTGTGATTTCGGCAATTCTCCCGATACCACCGTTGGTGGCCCGCGAAGTTTGTAGTTCGGTTGTGGGCGCGCAGAGATTCAGAACAAGGTGGCTAGTTGACACGAGGATTTACGTGGTTCGGGCCGCCTAAGCGTAATACCCTACTCCACGGGTGTCTGTTGTTGTTGTATTGAGCGTTTGAGTGCTTTGAGTGTGAAAGACTAGAGTGGCTCGCCTCAGCGTGCGTATGCGTCTCTCGCCTCTTGTGTATCGCTCGACCAGTCCTTTTATAGTACAAGGACTGGTCGTTACATCGTTAGTCTGGACCAACATGTGGTCATGGCGGTTACTGATGCTTAATACACAATTAATGTACTTAATTACCCTTAATAGTGTGGTAACGCGCCTTGACAGTGGCGTTACTGGTATTAAGGGCCCTCCGATCGTGTGCCATTAAGATATCATTAATAGCACTTAATCGGGTCTTGAGGTCTTTAATGTTCCTTGAAGGTCCAAGCAGTTGGAAGTCCTCCACTCTGCCCGTTGAGGTTGAAGGTTCGACGATTGGACGTGTGGCAGCTCCATAGCTTACTGTCTTGGACGAGTAGGTCCGGTGCTATTGTACACGTGTCGGTACCGGAGCTTCCGTCTGTCGGGGGTTAGGTCCGGGGTGCCACACAGGTATCTAGTTCGGAGCTTTCCCATGTGTGGAATGTAGCTCCGGTTTAACAATACACGTGGCAGCACTGGGACTAACTATAGAAGGGAGGCAGGTCCGGTTTCGTATGACACGTGGGGCCTTCGGAGGTCTTCTACTCAGATAGGTGAAGTTCCTTTGAGCTCTTTGCAGTCCCAAAGGGTATCCAGTACGCAGGGTACTGACAGTGGCCACATGGGCCCACCTCTGGGAGAGACCTTTTGGATAAAGTCGTTTTGCTAGAGGTGGGTCCATCTTTCGATATTCGTGTCGGGTCTTCAAGGGTCTTTGGATGTGCCGTTGAGGTGGTGGTTTGTAGTTAAACCACCGTCGCGTGGCGTATCCACGATGCGGCAGGTGAGATCTACGCGTGGGGATCTCACGCAATTGAAGGTTGCCGGTTCCCAATACGAAAATCGTATCGGTTCCGCGCGCCCTATCAGGCCGCCGCCCTCGGGCTTCCCGCCTCTCATGATGACAACTGTTCGCCTAGGGTAAGGACCTCGACTTGATCGTCAAGGTGGCCTTGGGCCCCCTTGTCATTGGCAGGGTGTAGTTTTTGAACTGTATCGTTGGCCCCTCTGCGGTTTCCACATAAGCGTTGCAGGGGCTTAGTTAAGAAGGAAAGCGCGCACTGTTTGGGAATTCCTTACGCCTTCATTTGAACCTGCGCTCGAATCCTCCAAACTTTCGCTTGCTTTTCCTGTCTCGCCCCGTCGTGCTACGATGGAGTTGGGTCTCCGCAAGAGCCGTCTGACGACCGATGGTGACTTGAAGAAGGTACGGACCTTCATGGGGTGGTCCAGCGACTCCTTCAACCACCTGGTCTGCACCAGCAAGCTCCCGTTCAAGAAGGAGCACGCCCGCGACATGGTGTACTTCTCCGCATACGTCATGGTGGGACTGATCCCACCTTTCTCTTGATGTTGTTAGACTTCTATGGTCTGTAGCTGTACCACCTTGGCCCCCACTCCATTCTTCTAGTGTCGACCTTTGTCCACTTCTGCGAGATGTGGGTGGGTATTCCCCCCCCCCCCCCCCCCCGCGTCGAGCTCTTCCGCACCTTCTTCACCATCCACACCATCGGCAAGAGTGACGAGTACCTTGGCTTCTATTATTTTGTGAAGCGCAAGAAGTGCCCGTACAAATACTTGAGGTTGTTCCCTTCTGGCAAGTGGGACGACTGGAAGAAGGATTGGATTGTCATCACGACAGAGGAGCACGAGAAGCTGGAGCTCCCCGAAGGCCTCCCCAATGTTGACACTGAAGCTTGGAGCGAAGTTCCGGTGCTATCGGATGCCTTCAACCCTGCCCTGACCAAGATCTTCCAATGTGCGGAAGGAGGGGTGACTCCCCAGGCGGTCTTCTACAACTTCCTGGTCAACAGGTGGGCTCCACTGAAGAAGAGGGAGAAGCTCGCCTGGGCCCTCAACAGCGTGATGGATGATGACCGGATCAAGAACGGTTTGAAGTCCAACCTGGAAGGCGCAGTTTTGGAAATTCACCTCAAGAAGTTCCAGCACGACATCAATGTTGAGGGCGACGACTTGACTCCGCCGACGGTTGTCCTCCCTCTGAACATGGTGGTGGAGTTCAGCAGGGAGCTCTGGCGGAAGATGTCGGTGCTTGACGACCTCGGTGAAGTTGAGAGGCGTTCGACCACCGGGTTGGCGATCCCTGGAGCTTCCGAGGGTGGTCCCCCTTCTGCCCCAAGACAGAGAGCTGAAGTCGTAGGCAAGGGCAAGGAGTTGGTCGAGCCCTCCATCCGCAAGAGGAAGTTGAAGCACTCTGATAGGAGGTCCGTCAGACCTGCTCCTTCTGCAGCAACTCCTTCTCCCCAGAGGGGGAGGTCTTCAACGGTGACTCCTACTCCAGCATCGGCGTCTCCCCGGGATGCCAGCTCTGGCCATGTGACTCCGGTACCAGGGCCAGCTAAGGGCTCTAGGTCCGAGGGTCCTTCTCAGTCGAGGGGGGCCTCAACCAAGACATCGTTGACGGCTGCAGCAAGCTCCGAGGAGCCTTCCGGAGCTAATACGCCAGTGGTGACAGGGTCCGGTCCTGAGCGTCCGGTGAAGAGGTTTCGCGCTAGCTGGAGCGGAAGCCTTCCAAGGTAAATTTGATTTTTTTTTACCTCAGTTGATTGTTTTTGTTGTAATCGTATTTTGAGTTTCTTCATCCTTCATCCACAGGGTATCCAAGAAAGGGGTTGAAGCTCCGGTTCCTGCGACGGCGACTGATGCTGCGCAGGCGGAGGCTCCAGCTCTAGTTCCAGCACCGCCCCAGGAGGTGGCTGAGGCCGCGGCGGCTCCGGCGCCAGCTGTCGTGGTCCTTGACCTTGAGTCATCTCCCGAAGCTCCCGTGGTAGCACCGGACCACGGGAATGAAGATATACCAGCGGCACCAGCTCAAGAGGTTGAAGCTCCAGTTTTGGATGCTGTGATGACCGACGCTCCGGCCTTAGAGACGGAGGTAGCTGCAGTTCCGGCCCTAGAGACGAATGTTGTTGAAGCCCCGATGGTGGAGCCGGTGGTTCATGAAGTTCCGGCGCCTGATCCGATTGTCGCGGAGGTGCCGACCCCCGAACTAGTAGAGGTCGAAGCACCGGCGCCTGAACCGGCGATGGAGGAGGCGCCAGCACCGGAGCTGGAAGTGGCCTCAGCTCCGGCCGAATCTTCAACGCCTGCCCCGGAGGTTCCCGTGCCCGAGCCAGGGTGCCCAGACGAAGCGACCGTTCCTCCGCCTGATGGACCGGTTGCTGATGGTCTAAAGGCGGGACCTTCAGAGCCGACTCCGGATGTAGACACTTCCGTTGCAGGACCTTCCACAACGACGACCGAGGCTATCCCGGAGGGCATTCCTAGTGCCGCGGAAGCTCAGGGGACCGCTGTTGTAGAGTGGGACCCGATTTTTGTTATGGAGAACCTGCTGGAGTCAGCGGAGAGGACCCCGGCAGGTCCAGAGCCGATCCCCTATCGTTGCCCATTGACAACGCCTGCTCCAGCCTTCGTCGGGTTCAGCTGGCCTTTTACCACGACAGCAAGGCCCTCGAGGAGGAGCGCCAAACCCTTAGGAGGTGGCGCAACCGGCTCCAATTCGAGATCAAGCTGGCGCAAACGAGACTGACCGACGACAAGGAGTGGGTAAAAAGGGAGAAGGCCTGGTTGGAGTACTGGAATCAGTTGTTGGATGAGAGGGAAAGCATGGTGCAATCCCTTGACAACCAGTCCCGGGCCGTCCACAAACAGGTCGTGGCTGCTAATGAAGCAGCGAATGACCGCCAAGAGAAGCTCAGCGCCATCCACGACAGCCTCGTCAAGCGCCGGGAGGCTCTTGAGGAGCAGGAGAAAAAGCTCAAAGATGAAGAGCAAAAACTCCTGGAGCTGCAGGATGATCTCGTGAATAGGGAGGAGGAGCTTACTCAGAGGATGACTCTAGGTGACAAGAGCCTCGCGGAGCGCACCAAGAAGTTAGAGGAGCTCTACGAGAAAGAGGAGAAGAAAGCCTGGCAGCGGGGACAAGACATCACCAAGAGGGAGAATGAGGTTACTGCCAGGGAAAAGAAAGTGTGGGGCCGGGAGAGAGACTTGGTCGACCGCCGAAACAAGATCCACGTACGGGAAGAGGAGCTTGGCAAACTCGAAAGGCAAGTTGCTGAAAAGATTCAGCAGAACGCCAAAGAGGTCGAGCGCCTTGCTCGGGAGGATTCGAAGCTTGCGGCGACCAAGAGGTCCTTGGAAGAGGTGCGAGGCTCAAGGGCTGCAGAGTCCCAACAAGTTTGGGACTTCTTGGGCAAGGCCAATGACGCGCTGACGCCGTTGGGTTTTAGTCCCGTGCGTCCGGACAACCCGGAGCCAGAGCTGGACCTAGCGTTGAAGGCGTTGAATTCGGCGGGCAACAAGCTCAACAAGATGGGCTATGTCATCGTGGACTAGTTGGAAACCGAAGGACAATCCCTGGCGAAGAACATCGTAGAGTACATGCTGACGTGCTACACAAGCCGGGATCCTCATTTCCCACTAGACCCGGTGCTCGAAGGTCCCATCGATGGAGAGGGAGATGCCGCCAAGGCCAGCGTGTCGGAGGTTGCCTAGAAGGTCGCCTCGTTCTTCCATAGGATCTAGGACTTTCTCCTTGTATCTCCCGCTTGTATATTATCTTCTTTTCCCCAATTTTGTAATCTCTTGTCCTCAGATGAATGAAATCCAAGAATGTTATGAATTTCATTTTTTTTTTGTCTTCAACACCTTTGTCCCACTTGGCCCCCTAGTAGATGTACACAATTTGATTTTGAACATGTACCAAGAGGATGTAGCATTTTGTTGAAGACTTGCGTGCTTCGAACTTGTAGTTTGTATGTCCGAAGTCGTCGATAGTAGGGCCCTCTGAGGTTGTAGGAGCTTAGTAGCTCCGGCAGCGACCTTTATCAACATGCAGAACGTTGACAGCTGGTCCTCTGGGGTTGTCGGAGCTTAGTAGCTCCGGCAACGTCCATTGTCAACACGTAGAGCGTCGACAGCAGACCCCATTAGGGTGTCCTTCTATCATCTTTTCTTCACGTTGACGGCTGGCCCCCTGGATTTGCTGGAACTTGGTAGCTCTGGCGACGCCTACTATCAATGTTTGAAACATCGACAGCAGATCACCTTAGGGGGTGTTGGAGCTTTGATAGCTCCAGCTTCATCCACCATCATCATGAGATCTTTATTTTTCGTGCACACTGAAGTTAAGAATAACAGTAAAATCCATTTCTCATCTATAACTCATTTGCGGCTTATTATTCCCGAAAGAAACTTTTAGGTCGAACACAATTCTATATACAATCAAGTGCATCGGCTTGTTTTCTCCAGGACCGATCGTTTCTAGACTCGCCTTACTTCGGCCTGTCGGGGTGTAGGTAGAGTGGCGGACTTAGGGTGCAGGACCAAGCTAAGTCGATAGCACACTCCGGACCTAGATTAGCTTGGTGGCATTCAGGCGAGTAGGTCATTCAACAATGTTTAGACCCGGAAGAATTAACAATGCAACTTGAATTATACATGAATTGCTCGAGCTAAAGTTTCTTGAGAATTGCACAACTTTGTTATAGACAAGAAAGAGAAAAATATAAAATATTGAGCCAGTACAAAATAAATGCACATGGAGTCTATTTTCACATAATGATGTCTTTCATTATAGGTCTGGGGTACAGGGGAAACAAGTACACTGTTAGGGTACGGAACCAGGCTAATTGTGTTGCGTTTCTCGTTTGACCCAAGGTATCTAGCTACACTTTTAGCTCTGAGACTATGACAAGTGTTGCCTGAACTTTGCAGACCTTCTGGGAAAGGTCCGGCTATTCTCCCAGAGGAGCTACCTGACTCTATACAATGAAGCTATAACATACATCACATGTATTACAGACTCACCTCCGTGATATTAAGCGTAGAACATACGGAGGTGCTCAATATTCCAAGGATTAGGGAGAAGTGTCCGATCCTCGGTTGCCAAGCGAACGCATCCGGGACGGGATACTTTGATCACTCGAAAGGGTCCTTCCCAGCTGGGGGAAAGTTTGTTTAACCCTTCTCGAGTTTGAATTCTCCGTAGCACCAGATTGCCTTCCTCGAGCTGTCGGTTATGCACATGCCTTTGGTGGTAGTGCCGGAGCGCTTGGCGATATCGTGCATTTCGAATAGCTGCTCGGCACCTTCCCTCTTCAACAAGTTCAAGGTCTTCACGATGTAGCTGGTCCTGCGTGGCATTGTCGAAGGTCCGGGCCCGGAGTGAACCCAAGGTGATTTCCGGAGGAAGGACTGCTTTAGATCCGTACACCAGGAAGAAGGGTGTCTCTCCAGTTGATCGGTTTGGAGTTGTCCTGTTAGCCCACAGGGTGGGCGGAAGCTCTTCAATCCAGTTGGCTCCGTGTTTTTTCAGGCACTCATATGTGCGCGTCTGGAGTCTTTTTAGGATTTTTGCATTTGCTCTCTCAGCTTGGCCATTGCTTGCTGGGTGAGCTATGGAGGCGTAGCTGACTTGGATGCCGAGGTCTTCGCAATATCCTTGGAATGCAGAGCTTGTGAATTGGGTCCCGTTGTCAGTTATGATCTTGTTCGGGACTCCAAATCTGCATACTATGGACTGCAAGAAATTGATAGCTGATTGCTTGTTTATTATCACAACTGGAGTTGCTTCCGGCCACTTGGTGAACTTGTCGATGGCAATGTACAAGAATTTGTAACCCCCGACGGCTCTTGGAAAAGGTCCCAAGATATCCATCCCCCACACAGTGAATGGACATGTAGGAGGTGTAGGATCGAAGAGCACGTGAAAAGCTACCAGAGGGGGGGTGAATGGTAGATTTAAAAATCTTACGCAGCGGAAACAATAAAACCCCAACCCTTTCGGCAGAAAAACAATCTGTTAAATAAATCGTGTATGAGACTAATCTAAATGTGTTTCACCGTGACAAAAGTGATAGATATCAGAGAGAATCAAGTCACGAAGACAACACAAAAAGAATTACTTAAATCCGTCGAGAAAAACTCAAGTTATGATCGAAAGATCAAACACTAGTCAATCTGACCTACCCGAGAAAAACAGTTTCTGGAATGCTGTAAAAGAACTCGTGTAGATCAAAAACCACAAATCCAATGACTGTGAAATTTTGACAGATGATAGACAATCAAGTTGTGAAGACAACCCAAAAGGAATCACGTCAATTGGATCTGTAAAACTCTAGTTATGGTAAAACCACCAACGAAAGGTAGTGCTGTCCAGAAACTCGACGAGTAAAACTTGTCTGGAACAAGTCGGACGAACAAGGCACAAACATTCCTTCAAACTATGAATTTTATTCAATAGAACACAAGAGGAACAGCCCCCAAAGTCGTCTCTCACGAGCTTTGGCCTTCCCTTGCTTATATAACCAGCCCTTAGGCCATCCCAATCTCAACTAGGACTCCAATCCTAATCCGATCACAATCGGAACTTTCCATAACTGCTTAGGACTCTTCTATACGCAGATAGAAGCAATCTTAAGACTTCCAAACACCTTAGGAACGTATCCCACATTCCTAAACAACTTAAATTTGTGACCCACACGAAATCCTTACATAACCAACTCGATATTTCCATACCGAGCCATAACCGACTTAGCTAGCAGCCTAAGTCTTCAACCAATACGATCTGATCCTTCCGATCAGATCTTCCTTCCATAATCCGTCTCTAGAAGCATATTGCCACGTCATGCACCGCATGCATACGTGCGAACACCTTCCTTCAACCTTCATATGCACTGCCCTTGATTCAATCATCCTGTGCGACCTCCTGACCCGCTCAACCACAGTTCCTCCCGAACTTGGTTGTTGGAACCTCATCTCCTCCTGAGACTAGTCCAATGGATCCTATCACCAGCCATGACTTGAACTCAAGCAACACCTGCACATGAATAAACAACCAATCCATACGAGCCCAAGTCCTTGACTTGACTCAAGTTAGTTCCGAACACAACACCTTATGTGAGAACCTCACATAAGCATGTTGCAAAACCATAGTAACACGATATCATCCATATCATCCAAAACGCACCAAAAACTTAGCAAATGAATACTAAGCAATCTTTCCATAGATGTAAAGCAAGTATGAAACATTGCAAATGAAAAGCAGAAGCACTTAGGTCAAGTTCCGGACCTTGCCAGAGCAACCCGGAGCTTGAGCCGGAGCTAAAAAAAGCTAGTAGAACCTAGCGCCGGAGCTTTCCAAAACTAGTAGATCCTAGCACCTGAGCTTACCAAAAACTAGTCAAAACTAGTCAACCCAAAACCGGAGCTAGACAAAGTACGTCGGAGCTTAGCAAAAGCATGCCGGAGCTATCAAGTATATGCTGGAGCTAAAGATAAAGCTCACCGGAGCTAACCAAAGCTAGTCGGACCTTACCAAGAGGCCGGACCTAGCATCTAACGTAGCCGGAGCTACCCAAAACAAGTCGGACCTACCGTCGGACCTTGCTGTAGCTCGGAGCTAGAGTCAGACCTTGATAAAAAGGTGTTTTGGTGATATTTAAAACTTTTATCATCAAAGCTAAGTGTATTCACTACAAGCCAATGTATTCAGCACACATAGGTCTTACAATCTCCCCCTTGATGAATGCATTGGCAACACCATTTAAAATCCGAACATTGGCTTATTCACATAAAAGTTTTGAAAGCAATTTCTCCCCCTTTGTAAATCAAAAGTAAAATGAGAAGAAAAATTAAAAAATTATCCCCATATTATCTGTCATTATCTCTCCCCCTTTGTCATCTCTCCTTATTCTCTTTCTTTTCATGATTATCTCTCCCCCTTTGACAATGTATTCAGCAAGTCATGAGCATATAAACAAATTATCTCTCCCTCTTTAGTTGTTATGAGCATATTATAACATATACATATAAACAAAGCTCATCCAAATCATACTATCAAGTACCTTACATTATCACATTAAGGAAATACATAAGGTAGTGTAAGCCATGCTAGAGATCAAATGTAATTTTTCAATTTAAGCAAGTCATGATCTCACAAACTTAACTATTTAAAAACCTGAAAAGCATGACACTAGTTGCTGCATTTTATTATTTTTCAAAGCATAAATTTAGATCATATGATATTTGCAAGAGATTATATGCGCATCTGCCTTATTCTAACCAACCAAGCCAAGCCTATGTCATTTGACAATCAGAAGCTTAAGGACATGGTTTTAGTCATACACAACTTCTTCCAAGTTCATATCTAAGTGCAATGACAAGCTATCTCAAAAGAAGAAGTGCGATGCATGCATATTCTCTTGATCTTTTCTCAATTTATATTTGTTCATAAAAACTCAACATGTGAGTTGATTACTTGAAGTATTCTTAATTATTAAAAGCATTTGTGAGCATGCAACAAGTTCAAAACAGCAAGAAAGTTCAACCATGACCAGATTTAGTGTAAGTAATTATTCCAATTACTAGACATGGCAAAAACTACAAAATGTATAATACGAGTAATGTAGTAAGAACTTTTAGCATGTAAAAGGAATCACAAAGTCATATATGTATGAAATACTATGCTCATATTATTTTAATTTCAGATTCACACATAGACTTCCCAAGTTTCAAAAACTCCCCCTCAATTTAAGCCATGAGGATGCATAACCCCTATTTCACTACGAATGTAACAAAAACGAGTGAAATCCAAAGGTTTTGTAAAAATGTCAGCCAATTGATGTTCGGTATCTACATGGTGAAGCACAATGTTTCCTTTTTCAACATTATCTCGGAGAAAGTGATACCTAATGTCAATGTGCTTAGTTCTAGAATGTTGCACAGGATTTTTAGCAATACAAATTGCACTAGTGTTATCACAGAATAGTGGAACACTATCTAGATCAACCCCATAGTCCTTAAGTGTTTGAACAATCCAAAGAATTTGTGAGCAAGCACTAGCAGCAGCTACATATTCAGATTCGGCTGTGGATTGTGCAACTGAATTTTGTTTTCTAGAGGACCAAGCAACAAGAGAATTACTAAGAAAATGACAAGCACCGGAAGTACTTTTCCTATCAATCCTACAACCCCCAAAATCAGCATCCGAAAAAGCTTTCAAAGTAACGGTTGAGGAAGAAGGAAGAAAAATGCCAAATTCTTGAGTTCCATGTAAGTACCTGAGAATCCTTTTGACGGCTTGACGATGTGAAACACGTGGGGAAGCTTGAAACCGTGCACAAAGACATACGCTGAATTGTATGTCCGATCTTGATGCCATGAGGTACAAAAGTGATCCGATCATGCTTCTATATTCTTTTTGATCCACGGATTCACCATCTTCATCAAGTTCAAGTGTTGTTGCTATTCCCATTGGTTTCCGAAGAGGCTTGCTTTTTTCCATGTTGAAGCGCCTTAGGAGGTCTTTGGTATACTTCATTTGATGCACAAAAGTACCCTCCTTGGTTTGCTTGATTTGCAGCCCCAAAAAGTAAGTGAGTTCACCCATCATACTCATTTCAAATTCAGAACTCATCATTGCTGAAAACTTGGACACAAGCTCATGAGAAGCACAACCGAAGATAATATCATCCACATACACTTGAACGAATAATGAGTCATTGCCATGCTTAAGCACAAAAAGAGTTTTATCAACCTTGCCCATGGTAAACCCCTTTTCAAGTAAGAATGTTTTTAACCTATCATACCATGCTCTAGGGGCTTGTTTGAGACCATATAAGGCTTTGGACAGTTTGTAAACATGATTAGGAAAATCTGGATTTTCAAAACCCGGTGGTTGTTTGACATAAACCTCCTCATCTATGTAGCCATTAAGAAAAGCACTTTTAACATCCATTTGATATAGCTTAAAACCTTTAGATGCTGCAAAAGCTAACAAAATTCTTATGGCTTCTAATCTAGCGACAGGAGCAAAAGTTTCATCAAAATCTAGACCTTCAACTTGAGTGAAACCTTGAGCAACCAACCTAGCCTTATTCCTAACCACAACCCCATCCTCACTTTGTTTATTTTTAAATACCCATTTAGTTCCAATTAAAGTGTGACCTTGAGGTGGAGGTACAAGTTTCCAAACATTATTTCTTTCAAATTTTTCTAACTCTTCTTGCATGGCAATAATCCAAGATTCATTAGTGAGTGCGTGTGATATATCTTTAGGTTCAAAAGAAGCAACAAAAGCAGAATGAGCATGAGAGTTTGGATCGCAAAACCTGGACCGTGTGACTCGTTCGTGCAAGCTTCCAATCATCTGATATGGGGGATGATCTTTGTAAAAACGTAGGGGAACAGATGTCTCACAAGCTTCTTCTTCATTAGGTTCATCGTAGATTGATGAGCTTGTGACTTGTGGACGATCAGGACCAGCAGAGGTGATAGCCGGAGCTTGTTCAATGTCCGGAGCTGGACACGTGTCAGCTTCAGAACTACCAGGCAGTATCACCGGCTCTTCTTCATCTTCGAATATACCCTCCCCCTGAGGATACTGATCTGGTCCTGCAACACCGGAGCTAGTACCTGAGCTAGCTTCATCAAAAGACACTTCACAAGTCTCCACAATTTTGTTAGTGTCAAGTAAAAGCACACGGTAGCCTCTAGTATGAGATGGATAACCAAGAAACATGCCATCAATAGATCTAGGTTCAAATTTATCAAGATTATCATGTTTCTTAACAAAGCATTTGCAACCAAATACCCGAAAGTGTGTAACACTAGGCCTATGTCCAAACCGAAGCTCATATGGTGTTTTACCTAGCTTAGCACGCAAGAAAACATGATTTGAGACATAACAAGCAGTTGCTAACGCATCAGCCCAAAATTTCCTAGGAGTTTGATATTCATCAAGCATAGTCCTAGCCATCTCAACTAAGGTTCTGTTCTTTCTTTCTACAACACCGTTTTGTTGGGGTACATATGGTGAAGAAAGTTGATGATCTATTCCATTTTCAGCACAAAAGTGATCAAAAGATTGATTTTTAAATTCAGTTCCATTATCACTTCTAATTGCTTTTAATGATCCTGGGTGATCAATTGATAATCTAAGAAATAAAGTTCTAAAGTGACTAAAAACTTCATTCTTATACGCCATAAAGTAAACCCAAGAGTATCTAGAATAATCATCAACAATAACAAGAACATACCATTTACCTCCGAAAGATTGAACATGTGAAGGTCCTACAGTGTCAAGATGCAAAAGTTGACATGGTTCAGTTGTCATGATCATTGTGAGAGGAGTATGTGAACTTGCAACCATCTTAGCATGTCTACAAGAAGAGCACACAATTTCTTTGTCCCCTTTAAGCTTAGGCAGCCCACGTATGCGATCAAGAGCACTAACACGCGTTAGGTGATCAAAGCCTACGTGACCAAGTCTACGATGCCAAAAATATAAGTCCTTTGAATCATTTGCAACTAGACACCTATGCGTAGAGGAATACATATCAAAATCAGCTTTAAAAACTCTTCCAAACCGAGACATGTTAAAAATAAGCTCACTATTTGAACCTACAACTTTGCAGCAGTTTTTATTGAAAATAATTTACAGATTTTCATCTAGCAATTGTGAAACAGAAAGCAAGTTGTATTTCAAATTTTTGACAAGTGCCACATCCTTCAAAGTGTAGTGATCATTTACTCTAACCGAACCCTTAGCAATTATAGGAGTTGAAGAGTTATCGGCAAAAGTAACATTCTCTACACGTGACACAAAAGAGAGGGAGGAGAACCAATCTTTGTTACCGGTCATGTGGCGTGAGCAACCTGAATCCACAATCCAAATGTTCTCCTTCCTCAAACGTGTAACCTACATAGAAGCACAATACGTCGATGACTCAATACTGGGGTTAGTCAAAAGGCATTTAGGTATCCAGTACTGAGTCACACGACGTGCAGCAGGAAAAACACGCGAAAGCTAAGATAAAACAGCAGGTTTATGAGTCAAAGATTGAGGTTTTCTGTTCTTAACAGTTGATTTAGAAGTTGTTACTTGTTTAGAGTGAAAACCAGTAGCTCCGGAGGTAAAAGCAGAAGGTCCGGAGGCAAAAACTGAAGCTCCAGAGGGAACAACAGAAGATCCGGGAGCTCTCGGAGCTATCAGAACTACCGGAGCTGCCTTTGTAGATTTCTTGCCAAAAGTTCCAGAAGCTACCTTTTCAAATTTTTGACTCATTAAAGCAGGCTGCATGTTTCTAATTTTCAGTTTAGCATGAAAGTTATGAGATCTAGCAGACATTCTTTCCCTTTTCTGTTGTTTAGCTAGTCTATAACAAAAATCTATGACATGACCATCTCTACCACAGTAGGTACAATGAAACTTAATTTTGTAATCATGTCTCGATGAGCACCCAACATTAGAAACAGAATTAGAAAGCACTCCTGCAGATTTGAAAACCACTCCTTTTTGATTAGGAACTGTTTGAATCAAACCACTTCCTAATGACTTTACAATTTTGGGTGGATGTGCCTTAGCATGAGCATGAGAATCAAAACCTAAACCAGTTTTATCTTTGCAAGACTTGGAAGAATTCAGCAGCAAGTTTAGATTCTTATTCCCATTACAAAGCCGACCTAGTGTCCTATTCATGTCATCAAGTTTCTTAGACAAGTCTAGGCAGTTTGCACATGAAGTTTTTCCTTTTAGTTTGCAATTGGAACAATTTTTAACTTCATGAGATTGTAAAGCATTGTTCAGAATGGAAATTTCATTCATTGCATCTTTTAGTTTCTTATCAAGATTTTCACATGCAGAACAATGCAAATCATCTATAGAACAAGAAGCATCTTTTAAATTTTTATCACTAAGTGCAGCATGCTTTTTGTTCTTTTCAATTTCTTCATCAAGTATGTCTAGAGTGGAGGAGTGTGCACTTCTTAATGTGGACAATTGTTCATAGATTAAGTCACATGAGGGACATGCATCATCACTAGGAATCAAAGTTTTTAAACCGTTAATTTCAGATTCTAGTGATTCCATTTTAGCAGCATTATCCCTAAGCTTTTTGTCCTTTTTCTTGACAATAATAGTTGCACGAGAAATAGCATCACACATTTCATTGCAGGTAGAACATACTCATCGTCTTCACTGCTGTGTTCTGCATCCTCCTGACTTGATCTTGATCTTGTTTTGCCCGCCATGAAGCATAAGTTGGCCAAATCGTCATCATCTTCATCACTTTCAAAGTCTACATCACTTGAACTAAGTTCTTGAAGTGCGGTGATGAAGCTGTTAATCATCTTGCGTCCTATGGTACCCTTCTTTTTCTTGTTGGAATTTCCAGAGGAGGTCCGGACCTTGCTTTGTTTTTCTTCCTGGGTGGTCGGACCTGAAAGGTTAGGGCATTCTGTACGAAAGTGTCCTGTTTTACCACATTCAAAACAGCGTTGAGGTCCGGAGCTTCCTCTCCTTCTAGTTCTCACATTTTGCAGTGCTTTTGAGAATCTAGTAGAGATGAGTGCCAACTCCTCTTCTGGAAATTCTTCGATCTGTTCAAGGGTTAGAGAGGACAACAAAGCAAGTGTACTACAAGATGAAGATTGGCCGGAGCTAGGCATATCACATTGAGAAACAAAAACAATAGACTTGTTGGGGTTCTTACGTGATATTATGTCAATTTCATGAGTTTTTAGCTTGGAATATAGCACATCTAAAGTAAGTGTACTCATGACAGTAGATTCACGAATAGATGCAACTTTCATCTCCCAAATTGACATGTATAATGCACTAAGAAGTTGCCTAGCATTCTCAGCATCAGAAAAATTAACATTGACACTACGTAAGTTGCTGAGAATTTTATTGAAACGAGCAAAGAGGTCATCGATAGAGTCACCTGGTTGCATCTCAAAATGCATGTATTCTTTTTTGAACATATCTTGTTTTACCTCCTTGATTGTGTTGGAGCCTTCATGATAATCACAGAGAGCTCTCCAAACATCGTATGCTGACCGGAGGTGCGCGACACGATCAAAGTCGCTTTGAGTGAGTCCTTGGATGATCAAGTTTCGGGCTTTGTTGTTGTTGTCGACGTCCCTTAGGTTTATGGTCGTGACTAGATTATTGGGTGGCACTTCATAAGGCTTATACACCTTCTCCCATATTGCAAAGCCTTGTGCCTGGATGAAAGCCTCCATGCGTGCCTTCCAAACCTAAAAATCAATACCAGCAAACACACAAGGTTTGGCAGAGTACTTCTCCATGATGATTAGTAAAAAACACGTGCAAATCACAAAGATTAGAACACCGTGGCTCTGATAACAATTGTAGGATCGAAGAGCACGTGAAAAGCTACCAGAGGGGGGGTGAATGGTAGATTTAAAAATCTTACGCAGCGGAAACAATAAAACCCCAACCCTTTCGGCAGAAAAATGATCTGTTAAAGAAATCGTGTATGAGACTAATCTAAACGTGTTTCACCGTGACAAAAGTGATAGATATCAGAGATAATCAAGTCACGAAGACAACACAAAAAGAATTACTTAAATCCATCGAGAAAAACTCAAGTTATGATCGAAAGATCAAACACAGGTCAATCTGACCTACCCGAGAAAAATAGTTTCTGGAATGCTGTAAAAGAACTCGTGTAGATCAAAAACCACAAATCCAATTACCGTGAAATTTTTACAGATGATAGAAAATCAAGTTGTGAAGACAACCCAAAAGGAACCACGTCAATTTGATCTGTAAAACTCGAGTTATGGTAAAACCACCGACGAAAGGTAGTGCTGTCCAGAAACTCGACGAGTAAAACTTGTCTGGAACAAGTCGGACGAACAAGGCACAAAAGTTCCTTCAAACTATGAATTTTATTCAATAGAACACAAGAGGAACAGCCCCCAAAGTCGTCTCTCACGAGCTTTGGCCTTCCCTTGCTTATATAACCAGCCCTTAGGCCATCCCAATCTCAACTAGGACTCCAATCCTAATCCGATCACAATCGGAACTTTCCATAACTGCTTAGGACTCTTCTATACGCAGATAGAAGCAATCTTAAGACTTCCAAACACCTTAGGAACGTATCCCACATTCCTAAGCAACTTAAATTCGTGACCCACACAAAATCCTAACATAACCAACTCGATATTTCCATACCGAGCCATAACCGACTTAGCTAGCAGCCTAAGTCTTCAACCAATACGATCCGATCCTTCCGATCAGATCTTCCTTCCATAATCCGTCTCTAGAAGCATATTTCCACGTCATGCACCGCATGCATACGTGCGAACACCTTCTTTCGACCTTCATATGCACTGTCCTTGATTCAATCATCCTGCGCGACCTCCTGACCCGCTCAACCACAGTTCCTCCCGAACTTGGTTGTTGGAACCTCATCTCCTCCTGAGACTAGTCCAATGGATCCTGTCACCAGCCATGACTTGAACTCAAGAAACACCTGCACATGAATAAACAACCAATCCATACGAGCCCAAGTCCTCGACTTGACTCAAGTTAGTTCCGAACACAACACCTTATGTGAGAACCTCACATAAGCATGTTGCAAAACCATAGTAACACGATATCATCCATATCATCCAAAACGCACCAAAAACTTAGCAAATGAATACTAAGCAATCTTTCCATAGATGTAAAGCAAGTATGAAATATTGCAAATGAAAAGCAGAAGCACTTAGGTCAAGTTCCGGACCTTGCCAGAGCAACCCGAAGCTTGAGCCGGAGCTAACAAAAGCTAGTAGAACCTAGCGCCGGAGCTTTCCAAAACTAGTAGATCCTAGCACCGGAGCTTACCAAAAACTAGTCAAAACTAGTCAACCCAAAACCGGAGCTAGACAAAGTACGTCGGAGCTTAGCAAAAGCATGCCGGAGCTATCAAGTATATGCCGGAGCTAAAGATAAAGCTCACCGGAGCTAACCAAAGCTAGTCGGACCTTACCAAGAGGCCGGACCTAGCATCTAACGTAGCCAGAGCTACCCAAAACAAGCCGGACCTACCATCGGACCTTGCTGTAGCTCGGAGCTATTGTCGGACCTTGATAAAAAGGTGTTTTGGTGATATTTAAAACTTTTATCATCAAAGCCAAGTGTATTCACTACAAGCCAATGTATTCAACACACATAGGTCTTACAGGAGGTATCATTTGTAGAGGTTGAGCTGGTGTGTGAACTTTCTTTGCATGGAACTGGCATGCTTCGCATTTCTTCACTAGCTCAGTTGCATCCTGGAGTGTTGTAGGCCAGTAAAAACCATGTTGGATGGCTTTAACGACCAACGTGCGGGAAGATGCGTGGTTCCCACACTCGCCTCCATGGATTTCCGCGAGAAGCTCGCACCCTTATTCCCTTGTAATGCACCGCATTAGGACGCCATTGGCACCACACCGGTAGAGATCCCCTTCTACTAGTGTGTATTTTAGCCAGTCTAACTATCCGGTCAGCAGATACATTATCTTCAGGAAGGAAGTTGTCTTTCAAGTAGCTCCGGATCTCTGAGATCCATGCATTGGAGCTAACTTGAGCATTTGAGTCTTGCGTGCTGGGTTGCTCGGAGCTCCCTGCAGCACCTACGACCCTTGATGGATGCCATGGTAACAGGGCCATCGGGACCGCCAGCTTCGAGGTGCTGGTCTCGCCCCCTTCACTCAGCTCGGCAGGTTGATCTATTGGTCTTGACAATCTCTGGACGAAGGTTTCGTCGGAAGCCGGAGCTCTGGTTGAAGCTTCCGTCGAGAGTTCGTCAGCTTCAGCATTGTTAAGACGCTGGACATGGCAAAGATCCAGGACGTCGAAGTACTTCTAAAGCTTCTGGACATCAAGTAGGTATGCAACTAGTTGAGGGTTGTTGCAGCAGCATTCACCTTTGACTTGTTTTATAATGAGATGCGAATCACCCTTTACCAACAGCTGCTTGACACCATATGATAGTGCCACCTTGAGCTCATAGATTAGTGCTTCATACTGCGCCATGTTGTTGGTCGCCTTGAAGTCAAGGTGAACCATGTATTTGACCTTCTCCCCGGTCGGAGCGAGGAGAAGGACTCCAGCTTCGGCCCCCTGCTTCTGCACGGAGCCGTCGAAGTAGAGAGTCCAGTGAGGCTCGGTGAAGACCGAAACCTTGAGTTCCAGCTTCTGCTCACTGGGGCCCCCAGGATTTGATGGAGAGGGGGTCCATTTCGCCATGAAGTCCGCCAATGCTTGACTCTTGATCGCTTGTCTTGGGATGAATTCAAGATCGAACTCGGCCAATCCCGCTGTCCACTTTGCAATGTTCCCAGTAGAGTTGGGGTTATGTAAGATTGCACGTAGTGGATAAGAGGTTACCACTGAAATCTTGTGAGCTTGGAAGTATTGTCGAAGCTTCCTAGAGGCAATAAGGACTATGTAGAGCAGCTTATGCACCTCTAGGTACCGAGTCTTGGCGCCATGGAGTACTTCACTGATGAAGTACACTGGGCGGTGGACTGTCTGGACCTTCCCGGAGGGGCCCGGAGCTTCCTCCTCATCAACCCGGACCCCCCCGGAGGGATGCGGACCTTCTTCGGGGACCTCCAGGTTCGTACTTGAAGAACTCGGAGCTTCTCCTGAAGTGACCTGGACCTTCCCGGAGGGGTCCGGATCTTCTTGTTAAGCAACTGCAACTCCTTCATTTGAAGGAGGTCGATCCTCTAGCGTTTCGCCTTGAGGATCCTGGTCTGGGGGCTGGGACCCAGACTCGCCTTCAGGTAGCTCCGGACCCTCTCGGAGGGGTCTGGCTCCCTGAACTAGAGATGGTTCTGGTCTTTCCGCAACCAGGACCATGCTAACAACTTCGTCAGTTGCCAAAATGTAAAGAAGAAGTGGCTCACTAGGATTTGAAGCTACCAAAGTTGGTACAGCGGTGAGGAGCTGTTTTAGCTCTTGGAAAGCCTTTTCTGCTTCTTCAGACCATTGAAATGGTCCGGACTTCGTCAATAATTTGAAGAAGGGTAGCACCCGTTCTGCAGTCTTGAGATGAACCGACTAAGGGCAGCTAGACATCCAGTCAATTTTTGGACATCCTTGATGCGAGCTGGTGGTCGCATGTCTTCAATAGCTTTAATCTTCGCCGGATTCGCCTCTATTCCTCGGTGGTTCACTAAGAATCCGAGAAGCTTTTTGGAGCTAACCCCGAAGAAATGTTTGTCCGGGTTCAGCTTCGTGCGTGTGATTCGCAACTTGTCGAAGACAACTTGTGTCGGTGCTTGGAACCGGCAGATCTCCCGACACTACCTTTGGTAGATCGAGGAGTTGTAGTTCGGTAATGGGCGCGCAGAGATTCAAGAAGGTGAAAGACACGTGTACACATGGATTTACATGGTTCAGGCCGCCTGAGCGTAATACCCTACTCCACGGGGTGTGTTGGTGATGTATTGAGCTCAAGAGTCTAGAAGAAGCTCCAGAAGAAGAAGCTCGTCTAGCTCAGAGTGTTAAGCCATGGTCTGGAACCGTCCTTTGGGTATCATCGACCAGTCCTTTTATAGTACAAGGACTGGTCGTTACAATGTCAGCCTGGCCCGACAGGTGGCCCCGGCGGTTACACACGCTTGATACACAATAAATGGGGTTAATTACCCTTAATAGCCTGGTAATGGGCCTTAATAGTGCTGTTACCAGTATTAAGGTCCATCCGATCGTGTGTCATTAATATGGCATTAATGACACTTAATCGGGTCTTAAAGTCTTTGATTCATCCTTGAAGGTCCGGAGCCGTTGGGGGTCCTCCGGCCTGAAAGTTGAAGTTGAAGGTCCGGCGGTTGCCACGTGGCAGCTCCGGAGCTCACCGTCATGGACGAGTAGGTCCGGCACTGTTGGACAAGTGTCAGTACCGGAGCTTCTCTCTGTCTGGGGTTAGGTCCGGGGGTGCCATATTGGTATTCTGACCGGAGCTTCCCAGGTGTGGGTGATAGCTCCGGTCTTGTGATACATGTGTCGGCCCCAGGACTAACCATGTTGGGGGAGAAGGTCCGACTACGCCTAACATGTGGGGCCTTCGGATATATTCAAATATGGTATATGAAGTTCCCTCGTGATCTTTGCAATCCCAAGGGGTATCTGGTACGGAGGGTACCGACAGTGGCCCCCTGGACTCACCTCCAGAAGATACCTTTTGTATGAAGTCATTTCACC
Organism: Tuctoria greenei; assembly: GCA_036927565.1. Classification (NCBI taxonomy): domain Eukaryota; kingdom Viridiplantae; phylum Streptophyta; class Magnoliopsida; order Poales; family Poaceae; genus Tuctoria; species Tuctoria greenei. Next base: position 49,691,874 of record JAYESD010000002.1, read on the forward strand.
GGAGGTGGGTCCATTCTTCAGTTTCTGAACCGTGTCTTCAAAGGTCTTTGGTTATGCCATTGGCGGTAGTTCATAGCTAAACTTCCGCCGTGTGGCGTATCTTGAAGGCGGCAGGTGAGATCTTAGCGTGCGGATCCCATGCAATTGAAGGTCACTGGTTCCCGATACGAAAATCGTATCGGTTCCGCGCACCCTGTTAGGCCGCCGACTTTGGGTTTCCCGCCTTTCATGATGACAACCGTTCGCCTGGGGTAAGAACCTCAACTTGATCGTCGGGGTTTTCCTGGGCCCCCTTGTCATTGGCGGGGTGAAATCTTCGACTAGTATCGTCGGCTCCTCTACGGTTTCAACCCAGGCGTTGCGGGGGCTTACTTAAGAAGGAAAGCATGCACCGTTTGGGGTTCTTTACGCCTTTCAATCGATCTTGCGCTCAAGCCTTCCAAACTTTTGCTTGCTTTTCCTATCTTGCCTCGTTGTGCCGCGATGAAGTTGGGTCTCCGCCAAAGTCGACTAAAGACCGATGACGATTTGAAGAAGGTCCGGGCCCTCATGGGATGGTCCCCTGACTTCTTCAACCACCTGGTTCGCGCCGGCAAGCTTCCGTTCGAGAAGGAGCACGCCGGTGATATGGTGTACTTCTCCGCGTATGCCATGGTGGGACTGATCCAACTTTCTCCTCCTTCTTCTTGATGCTGCTAGATTTGTATGGTCTGCAGCTTTATCACCTTGGCCCCCACTCCATTCTACTGGTGTCCATATTTGTCCACTTCTAGGAGATGTGGGTGGGGATTCCCCCCTGCATTGAGCTCTTCCGCACCTTCTTCACTGTCCAGACCACAGGTCGGAGCGGCGAGTACCTTGGTTTCTACTATTTCATGAAGCGCAAGAAGTGCCCGTACAAGTACTTGTGGTCATTCCCTTCTGGGAAGTGGGACGACTGGAAGAAGGACTGGATTGTAATCAGGGTGGAGGAACACAAGAAGCTGGAGCTGCCGGAAGGCCTCCCCAACATCGACACTGCAGTTTGGAGTGAAGCTCCGGTGCTGTCGGATGCCTTCAATCCTGCTCTGACCAGGATCCGCTTGTGTGTGGAAGGAGGAGTGACACCCCAGGTGGTGTTTTGCAACTTCCTGACCAACAGGTGGGCTCCGTTGAAGAGGAGGGAGAAGTTGGGTTGGGCCCTCAACAGTATGCTGGACGACGACCGGATTGTGACCGGTTTGAAGTCCAACATGGAGGGTGCAACTTTGGAATTCCACCTGAAGAAATTCCAGCACGGCATCGACGTCGAGGGCGACGATTTGGCTCCTCTGCCAGCTTTCCTCCCATTGAACATGGAGGCAGCATTCAGTAGGGAGCTCCAGCGGACGATGCCGGTACTTGACGACCTTGGTGTCGTTGAGAGGCGCTCGATCACTGGGTTGGCAATCTCCGAAGCTCCGGAGGGTGGCTCCATCCCCGCCCCTAAGCCAAGAACCAAAGTCATCGGCAAGGGCAAGGAAATTGCCGAGCCCTCGAGCCGTAAGAGGAAGCATGCCGACAGGAGGGCCAGGCATTCTTCTTCTGCAGCGTCCCCTTCTCCCCGGAGGGGAAGGTCTTCAACGGCGGCGTCTACTCCAATTGCGGCATCTTCCAGAGGTGCTAGATCCGGCCAAGTGACTCCGATCCCAGGGCCAGCTGGGGGCTTCGGGTCCGGAGGTCCTTCCCGATGAGGGGGACCTCGACTAGAGCAACACCGACAGCAGCAGCAAGCTCCGGGGGCCCCTCCGGGACTACCACGCCGGTGTCGGCTGGGGTCAGTCCGGAGCGTCCAGGGAAGAGGTTCCGCAGGAACTGGTGCGGAAGCCTTCTGAGGTAATTTCTTATTTTTTACCTCAGTCAGTTGTTTTATTGTTAACTGTATTTTGAGTATCTTCATCCATCATTCACAGTGTGCCCAAGAAAAGGGGTGAAGCTCCGGCCCCTGCAGCAGCAGTTGAGGCTGTGCAGGCTGAAGCTCCAGCTCCAATTCCAGCACCGCCCCAAGAGGTGGCAAAGGCTGCAGCAGCCCCAGCGCCGGTTGTCGTGGTATTGGATGACTCATCCCCAGAAGCTCCCGGGGTAGCGCCGGACCACGGGACTGAAGATGTACCAGCAGCGCCAGCCTAGGAGGTTGAAGCTCCGGGCTTGGATGATGTGATGTTGGATGCTCCAGCCGCAGAGCTGGACGAAGCTGCGATTCCGGCCCTAAAGCCGGATGTTGTTGAAGCCCTGGCAGTCGAGCCGGTGGTTGAGTAGGCCCCAACAGTTGAGCCGGGTGTTGATGAAGCTCCGGCACTTGAGCCGGTCGTCAAGGAAGCTCCGGCGGCAGAGCCGGTTGCTGCAGAAGTTCTGACTGTGGAGCCGGCTGTTGAAGAAGTTCTAGCGTTCGAGCCAGTTGCTGCAGAGGCAACGACGCCTGAGCCTATGGCGGTCGAAGTGCTAGTGCCGGAGCCCATGATGGATGAAGCGCCAGCACCCAAACCAAAGACGGAAGAAGCACCAGTGCTGGAGCCAGAAGTAGCTTCTACTCTGGCCGAACCTTCAACGCCCGTTCCGGAAGCAGTGATCCCGGAGGTGCCCGTTGTCAAGCCATAGTGCCGAGATGAAGCTGCTGGCCCCCAGCCGGAGGGACCAATTGTTGATGACCTGGCGGCTGGGCCTTCAGAACCAATTGCGGAGGTCGGTACTTCTGCTGCAAGAATCTCCTCAGTGGCGGCCGAGGCTATCCTGGAGGACGGCCCTAGTGCCGTGGAAGCTCAGGGTACCGCTCTCGTAGAGTGGGACCCAATTTTTGTTGCTGAAGATCTACTGGAGCCAACGGAGATGACTCCGGCTGGTCCGGACCTGATCCCCCTATCGTTGTCTATTGACAACGCCTGCTCCAGCCTTTGTCAGGTTCAACTGGCCTTCTACCACGACAGCAAGGCCCCAAATCCTTAGGAGGTGGCGCAACCGACTCATTTTGAGACCAAGCTGGCACAGTCGAGGCTGGCTGACGACAAGGAGTGGGTGCGAAGGGAGAAAGCCCGCCTGGAGAACTGGGGTAAGTTGTTGGATGAGAGGGAAAGCATGACGCGGACCCTCGACAACCAATCCCAGGCCATATATGATCAGGCCAAGGCTGCCAATAGTGCAGCTGATGAATGCCAGGAAAGGCTATCTGCCATCCACGATAGTCTCATCAAGCGTCGGGAGGCTCTTGAAGCTCGGTAAAAATGGCTCGAAGATGAAGAGCAGAAATTCTTGGAGCAACGAGACGACCTCGTGAAGAGGGAGGAGGAGTTTGTCCAAAAGACAGCCCTGGCTGACAAGAGCCTTGAAGAACGCACCAAGAAATTGGATGAGCATTGCAAGGAGGAGAAGAAGAAAGCCTGGGAGCGAGGGCAGGAACTCTACAAGCAGGAGAATGCCATCGCCGCCCGGGAGAAGAAAGTGCGGGGCCGGGAGAGAGATTTGGTCAAACGCCGGAATGAGATCCACCTCCGGCAGGAAGAGCTCAGCAAGCTCGAAAGGCAAGTTGCTGAAACGATTCATTAGAATGCCAAAGAGGTGGAGTGTCTTGCTTGGGAGAGCTCGGAGCTGGCGGCGCCCAAAAGATCCTTGGTAGAGATGCGTGGTGCAAGAACTGTGGAGTCCCAACAAGTTTGGAACTTCCTGGGCATGGCCAACGACGCGCTGATGCCAATGGGCTTCAGCCCCGTGCGTCCGGATGATCCGGAATCGGAGCTGGACCAAGCGTTGGAGGCGCTGGGGTGAGCAGGCAACAAGCTCTCCAAGGTGGGCGATGTCATTGCGGACCAAATGGAAACGAAGGGTCAGGCCCTGGCGAAGAACATCGCAGAGTATGTGCTGATGTGCTACACCAGTCGGGACCCTCAATTCCCTTTGGACCCGGTGCTTGAAGGTCCCATCTAAGGAGAGGGTGAAGGCGCCCAAGCCAACGTGTCGGAGGTGGCCCTGAAGGTTGCCCAATTCTTCCATAGGGTCTAAGATCGTCTCCCTGTAGCTCCCGCTTGTACTTTCTCTTCTTCCTCCCCAACTTTGTAATCTCTTGTCTCCAAATGAATGAAATCCAATTTTTTGTGAATTCGAATTTCATTTTTTGTCTTCAACACCTTTGTCTCGCTTGGCCCCCTGGTAGATGTACACAATTTGATTGTGAACATGTACCAAGAGGATGTAATAGTTGTTGAAGACTTGCATGCTTTGAACTTGTAGAATGTAGGTCCGAAGTCTTCTATAGTGTAGGCCCCCTAAGGCTGTCGGAGCTTAGTGGCTCCGATATTGACCATCGCCGGAGCTTAGTAGCTCCGGAGCATTGATGGTTAATCCTCTGGGGTGTCGGAGCTTTTGTAGCTCCGACAGTGACCTCCGTCAACACGTGTTGCGTCAACGTTAGACTCCACTTTAGAGTCTTTCCACCATCTTCACGTTGACGACTTGCCTCCTAGCTTTACCGGAACTGAGTAGCTCTGGATATGTTCAATGTCACTGTTTGAACATTGAGCACAAGCCGCCTAGAGGATGTCGTAGCTTATTTATTTTTCCTGCACACTGAAGTCAAGAAAAACAGTAAAATTCATTTCTTATCTATAACTTTGTTGCGGCCTACTATTCTCAAGAAAGTTTTAGGTCGAACACAATCCTAAGTACAATCAAGAACTCCGTCCTGCTTCCTCCGGGTCCGATTGTTTCTGGCTCGCCTTACTTCGGCCTGCCGGGGTGTAGGTAGAGTGGCGTACTTAGGGTGCAGGACCAGACTAAGTCGATAGCACACTCCGGCCCTAGATTGGCTTGGCAACATTCAGACAAGTAGGCCATCAACAATGCTTGAACCCGGAAGTACAGACAATGCAACTCGAATTGTACATGAACTGGTCGAGCTAAAATTTCTTAAGAATTGCACAACTTTGTTATAGACAAGAAAGAGAAAAATATTGAGCCAGTACAAAGTAAATGCATGTGGAGTCTGTTTTCACACAATGATGTCTTTCATTATAGGTCCGGGGTACAGGGGAAACAAGTACACCCTTACGGTACGGAACCAGGCTAAGTGTGTTTCGTTTCTCGTTTGACCCAAGGTAGCTAGCTACACTTTTAGTTCTGAGACTGTGACAAGTGTTGCATGGGCGTAGCGGACATAACAGGGTAGGTCCGGCTGCCCTCCCGGAGGAGCTACCCAACTCTGTACAATGACTCTATAACATACACCATATGTAATTACAAACTCACCTCCATGATACTAAGCGTAGAACTTACGGCAGTGCTCAATGTTCCAAGGATTTGGGAGAGGTGTCCCATCCTCGGTTGCCAAGCGAATGCATCCGGGATGGGATACTTTGATCACTCAGAAGGGTCCCTCCCAGCTGGGGGAGAGTTTGTTTAACCCTTCTCTGGATTGTATTCTCCATAGTACCAGATCGCCTTCCTCGAGCTGTCGGCTGTGAACGTGCCATTGGTGATAGCGCTGAAGAGCTTGGCGGTATTGGGCATTCCGAACAGCTGCTCGGCACCTTCCCTCTTCAAGGAGGTCAAGGTCTTCACGTTGGAGCTGGTCCTGTGTGGCTTCATCGGAGGTCCAGACCCGGAGTGACTCCAAGGTGATTTCCATAGGAAGGACTGCTTCAGCTTCGTACACCAGGAAGAAGGGTGTCTCTCCAGTTGACCGGTTTGTAGTAGTCATGTTGGCCCATAAAGTGGGTGGAAGCTCTTCAATCCAGTTGGCTCCATGCTTTTTCAGGCGCTCATATGTGCGCGTCTTGAGTCCTTTCAGGATTTCTGCATTTGCCCTCTCGGCTTGGCCATTGCTTGCCGAATGAGCTACAGAGGCGTAGCTAACTTGGATGTCGAGGTCTTCGCAGTATCCTTGGAAAGCAGAGCTCGTGAATTGGGTCCCATTATCTGTTATGATTTTGTTCGGGACTCCAAATCTGCACACTATGGACTGCAAGAAATTGATAGCTGATTGCTTGCTTATTGTTACAACTGGAGTTGCTTCCGGACATTTGGTAAACTTTTCGATGGCAACATACAAGAACTTGTAACCTCCGACGGCTCTTGGGAAAGGTCCCAAGATGTCCATCCCCCACACGGTGAAGGGCCATGTAGGAGGTATCATTTGTAGAGGCTGAGCCGGTGTATGAATTTGCTTTGCATGGAACTGGCATGCTTTGCATTTCTTCACCTGCTCAGTTGCATCCTGGAGCGTTGTAGGCCATTAGAAGCCATGCCGGAAGGCTTTAGCGACCAGCGTGCGGGGAGACGCGTGGTTCCCACACTCGCCTCCATGGATTTCTGCGAGGAACTCGCAGCCTTCTTCCCTTGTGATGCACCGCATTAGGATGTCGTTGGCACCGCACCAGTAGAGATCCCCTTCTACCAACGTGTATCTTTTAGCCAATATGACTATCCGGTCAACGGATACATCATCGTTAGGAAGGATATTGTCTTTCAAGTAGCTCCGGATCTTCGAGATCCATGCATCGGAGCTTGCTTGAGCATTTGAGTCTTGCGTGCTGGGTTGCTCGGAGCTTCCTGCAGCACCTACGACCCTTGATGGCTGCCATGGTAACAGGGTCATCAGGACCGCCAGCTTCGGGATGCTGGTCTCGCCCCCTTCGCTCAGTTTGGCGGGCTGAGCTGTGGGTTTTGATAACCTCTGGATGAAGGTTCCATCAGGAACCGGAGCTCAGGTTGACGCTTTCGTCAAGAGTTCGTCAGCTTCAGCATTATGGACACGCTGGACATGGTGGAGATCCAGGACTTCGAAGTCCTTCTGAAGCCTCTGGACTTCAAGGAGATAAGCAGCTAATTGAGGGCTGTTACAGGAGCATTCACCCTTCACCTGTTTAATGATGAGCTGCGAATCTTGTGACACCCGGTTCCGAATATGAACCAAGCGTAACGCATATGTGTGCCCAGGATGTTCAACACACATACACGAGTGATTCACAAATGATAAACAGAATTTAACCACGTCTTAACTAATAAATAAGTACTTTATTACAATAATCCAATAGTTCACGAATAATAAAACTCTAAATAATTGCAGCGGAAAATAAACTAAACAGCATGACTCCAATCCACAGGCAATTGACGGCGGTACGCAACCTAGTACTCCACGCGATCCTCAGGGTACTCCCAATTGTCTCCAGTAGCTGTTGGGGGGGGGGATTGCAAGGGTGAGTACATGTCGTACTCAGCAAGTGTGGAAAGTATGACATGTGGCTAATTCAAATGACGACAATAATAATGTCTAAGTGCTGAAAAGTACAGTAAAACATTTGAAAAGCATTATACTATGTCTATGTGAAACAAATCCCATCATAACCATCATATTAACAAAATATAAACCATATCCAATTATTGCCAACATTACCATTATCCATGTCCAATCACCATAACTCAATTTCATAACCATGACCATAACTATTACCAACCATAACCATTACCAAACCATAACCATCCATAACCATCCCAAATCCCAATTTCCAACTCTAATCATGTAGGTCATCCAGGCGCTCATAACCGGGAGCACGGCTATCATGATAGTTTTTAACACTCTGCAGAGGTTGTACCACTTTACCCACAAGTTTGTGATTTTATCACCTTTTGATGACTAAGAAACCTCCATTGTGCCATCTCACACTTCCGTAGGTGTGTGGCCAAGAGATCACAAAATAGCCTTTCAAAAGGGACTACTAGTATGTACGGGCCCACTAAGGTTTCACCGACAGGCTTGAATCTCTATTCTCCAACCCACGGGCCCCCTCGGGTGCCATGCGGATCCCAGGGCAGTCCTCCTCGACTCCCATTCCCCTTGCCATCCAATGGTCCATACCATACTAGCAGCGCTCCTAATTATTCAGCTACGCCGCATCCATACTTGGCCTTGTGGTGGCACTGTTGACCTGGCATATTCTCGCATGAACCTGTCCTTAGATCTAAGGCAAGCAAACCACCATGACATCCAACCCATCCACAAAACCATGCTTGCTTAGATCACCCATCATATTGACCAGTTCACATTAACCAGAATATCATTGGTGCATAATTAAATGTGTAGTGTTGTTTGCCATCCCAATTAATTAAGCAAAGCAAAAAGGTAAAAACCCTTCCCGACTCTCTACCATAAATTCCAGGTGACAAGGGTGGTCAAACAAAACTAGTAAACTTCCTACCATAGGATTCCCATCAATTTGACACAAGCATGCAAGTTTTCAAACAAAACATTTAATTTAAAATAGGATCAATATGCTTCAAGGACACTTGCCTTGCTCCGGCGGATGGGGTTGCTCAAGCGCTTCGAAGTCTTGGTTCTGGAAATCCTCGTATGCGGCCTCTTGAGCACGTTCCTCTACGCGTGATCTTACATACAAGAAAACATATACAATTCAACATAATGCACACAAAATAATCAACATGCAATGACATGCATGCATGCACAATTTAATAATTAATTTACTACAGTCGTTTATTAATTAGATGCGACTAGTTCATACGTGTTCATATGAGTTTACGGGGGTTTTAGGGTGGATTAATGCTGCTGAAATAAAATTTATGGTGCAACTAAAATCAATTCACGCCTATTAGATTCAATATGATCGCTAAAATTCGCATCGGGAACGTGTCCTACCGTAGATCTGACGGCTTGACGGTCGCGGAACAAATGCGACACGTAGACGAAGTAGATGGTGCAGCAGTCCTTCGGCGGCACGATGACGGCGGCGCGATGTCAGCGACGATCTCCAGCGAACGGTGGTGCCCTCCTCTTTTTCTCCCTCTTCTTCCCCTTCTTTTTCTCCTTTTTTCTTCCCTGGGCGCAGCTCTCTGGACTCCCCTTTTTTCCTCTCTGTACCGGCGGTTTCCTTCGTGGTTGGCGGCGGCATCGTGGGACTTCGGTTCTTTTTATAGGGGCGGCGGGAGGTGACAAAATCGGAACCGAGTCCGTTGGGAGGCGGGACGCGTTACGGCCGCGGGAGTGGTTCCACGCGGGAGCGGGAGTATCGGGGCGGGACGGGAAAAATTTTCGGAGGCGGCTCGGTCGGGGCGGGAGGCGTACGGGCGTCGGGAGGCAGGACCCAGGGCGCGGCCGGATCGGGCGCCCGAGCGGCATCGGGGCGGGAGGCCGCGGAGGCCACGCGGTCCCGGGCGTGGGGCCTCGGGCGCGGGCGCGCTGGGGCGACTCGGCCGGCTGGGCTGCTTGGCCTGGCCGGCGAGTTGCCCATTTTTTTTTTACTTTTTTTTTAAACTTTCTTTTATTATATAATTTATTATATATTATATATATATATATATTATTAATATTATATATTTATTATTTATTATTTATTATTTTTACAACATATATTATTAATATTTTTTTCTATTTTTATATATTGTTATATATATTATTTATATGTATATACTTATATATATATATATATTTATTATTATTTTTATACTCATTCCTTATTACAAGTTTTTAGGCTAAAACTATTATTTTCTATTTCTTCTTTTGCTACATACATTTGTATATATATGTTTTATTATTTTCCTTTTATTCTACTAGTGTTTAATGCATGACCATGTATGCAATGCATGATGCGAAAAAATTAGGGTGTTACAAATCTCCCTTGACCAACAGCTGCTTGACACCGTATGATAGTGCCACCTTTAATCCATAAATGAGTGCTTTATACTCTGCCATGTTATTGGTCGCCTTGAAGTCAAGGTGGACCATGTATTTTACATTCTCCCCAATTGGAGCGAGGAGAAGGACTTCAGCTCCGGCCCCCTGCTTTTGCATGGAGTCATCAATGTAGAGGGTCCAATGAGGTTCGGTGAAAACCGGAGCCTTAAGTTCTGACTTCTGCTCACTAGGGCCCCCAGGGTTTGATGGAGAGGGGGTCCATTGCACCACAAAATTTGCCAATGCTTGACTCTTGATCGCTTGCCTTGGGACGAACTCAAGATCGAATTCGGCCAATTCCGCTGCCCACTTTGCAATGTTCCCAGTAGAGTTGGGACTATGCAAGATCGCACGCAGTGGGTAAGAGGTAAACACTGATATCTTGTGAGCTTGGAAGTAGTGGCGAAGCTTCCTGGAGGCAATGGGAACTGCATAGAGCAACTTGTGTACCTCTAGATATCGAGTCTTGGTATCATGTAGTAGTTCGCTGATGAAGTACACTGGGCGTTGGACTGTCTGGACCCTCCCGGAGGGGTCCGGAGCTTCCTCCACATCGACCTGGACCTTCCCGGAGGGGTCCGGACCTGCTTCAGGGACCTCCGGGTTTCTGCTAGAGGAACCCGGAGCTTCTGTTGGAGTGACCTGTATCCTTCCAAAAGGGTCCAAGTCTTCTGGGATAACTCCCTGTTGATCCAAGTCTTGGGGCTGGGACCCAGACTCTCCTTCAGGAACCTCCGGACCCTCTCGGAGGGGTGTGGATTCTTGAGCTTGTGATGGTTCTGGTCTCTCCGCTACCAGGACCATGCTGACAACCTCGTCGGTTGCTGAAATGTAAAGCAGTAAGGGCTCACCAGGGTTCGGAGCTACCAGGGTTGGTAGAGTGGTAGGAGCTGCTTTAGCTCTTGGAACGCCTTTTCTTCTTCTTTAGACCATTGAAATGGTCCGGACTTCCTTAATAGCTTGAAGAAGGGTAGCGCCCGTTCCGCCAGTCTTGAGATGAACCGGCTGAGGGCGGCTAGACATCCAGTCAGTTTCTGGACATCTTTGATGCGACATGGTGGCCACATCTCCTCTATAGCTTTAGTCTTCGCCGTATTTGCCTCTATGCCCTGGTGGTTTACCAGGAAACCGAGAAGCTTTCCGAAGCTAACCCCAAAGACGCACTTGTCTGGGTTCAGCTTCGTGCGGGTGACCTGCAGCTTGTCGAAGACAGCTTGCAAGGTGTCAAGGAGTGACTCCTTGTCCTTGATTTTGACTACGATGTCATCAACATACACTTCCACTACGTCTCTGATGAGCTCTCCAAAGGTTTTGTACGTAGCTCGTACAAATGTTGAAGCTGCATTCTTGAGACCAAATGGCATGGCTGTATAACAGTACAATCCATCTACTGTGGTAAAAGAAGTATGTTCTTCATCTTCCCTAGACATTCTAATTTGATGGTACCCAGAATATGCATCTAGGAAACATAGTAATTCACACCCGGAGGTGGAATCCACTATCTGATCTATTCTAGGTAGTGGGAATGGATATTTTGGGCATGCCTTATTTAGTGTTGTGTAGTCGATACACATCCAAGCTTCCCACCGTCCTTGGGTACAACGACTGGGTTTGCTAGCCATTTTGGATGGAAGACTTCTTGGATGAATCCAGCTTCGAGCAACTTCTTCACTTCTTGTCGTATGAAGTTTTGTCGCTCTACGGATTGCTTCCGAGGCTTCTGATGTACTGGCCGAGCGTCGGGATAGATCTTCAGATTATGCTCGATCAGTTCCCTAGGGATCCCAGGCATTTGTGACGGTTGCCAGGCAAACACGTCGGCGTTAGCCCAGAGGAAAGTGATGAGTGCGAGTTCCTATTTGTCATTCAGACCTCCCGATATACGAGTGGTCTGAGTAGCATCGGAACCGATATGGACGACTTTGACGGGGATGTCGGCGTCGCCGCTTGGTTGCACGCGAGGTGCAGAGGTTGAGCCTCGCTGACGAATGCTCGGGGGTTGTGGAGCTTGCTCCTACCTGGATTCTTCCTCCTGTGTTGTAGCAAGCGCATGGAGTTCCTCCAGAGCAGTCACTCCAGCGGTATGGTCTCCGCGGATCCGAAGAACGCCAACTGGTGTCGGCATCTTCAACACCAGGTAGCCATAATGAGCACCAGCCATGAATTTGTACAAGGCAGGCCTGCCCAGAATGGCGTTGAAGGGCAAGTTGATCTGAGTGACATCAAAGATCAACTTCTCAGTGCGATAATTCTCTCAAGTCCTAAAGGTCACAGGGAGAGTAATGGCACCGAGCGGTGTTATGGCTCACTAACCTACTCCGGAGAAAGGTCGGGATGGGCGAAGGTCCGAAGGTAGGAGCTGAAGCTTGACGAAAGCTTCGAAGCTTATGAGGTTCAGCCCCGAACCTCCGTCCACCATTACATGGTGGAGTTGAATGTTGTTGATGGTAGGTGATACCATCATATGTAGCTGGCCAGCTCCGATCATGTTTCGAGGGCAGTCCGAATCATCAAAAGTGATGGTAGTGTCCATCCACTTTCGATGAGGCTCCGCCCTGGCTGTAGGAGCTACTGAGGCCATGTCCCACCGCATAGTCTTGAGAACACGGCGGGAGGTGATGTCCCACGAACCACCAAAGATGGTGTTCATGGTCTTCCGACGCTCATTGTCACATACATTGGAGTTGTCATCGACAGAGGTGTACACAGCCTTCAGGACCTTTTTAGGGTCCTGGAAGCCCAACTCCTCTTCAGCCAGAGCTTCATCAACTTTATGCTTTCCTTCCCTTTAACGGAAAGGAACTTCTTCCCGGCGCTTGTGGTAGCACTCAGCAAGGTTTTGGACCTCCCAGCAGTCCTCCAAGTTGTGGTCGTTCGACTTGTGGATAGGAAACCACATTTTGGAGTTGCCACCGTCTTCAGAGGACGGTCGAGGTCGTTTCTCAGGGCGTGGCCCCCGGCCACCCGGAGCTGCAGCAGCTGCATCGATGGATGTGTCGGCTGACGACTTCTTTTTGTCGTTAGACTTTTTCTTCTTTTTGCCACTCCCGGGGGTAGTGGCTTCGCCTTTGGAGGATTTTTTGCCATCCTCCGAAGGTGGTTTGGAGTGCATCTCACGGCCCTCCGCAGCTTTGGCACACTTGTCTGCCAAGCTGAAGAGCTCCGTGACGCTGGTGATTTCCTTGACCGCCAGCTTCTCCAGCACCTTCTTATCTCGCACGCCCTGTCTAAATGCCATGATGACATAAGCGCTAGAGATAGAAGGAATGGTGTTTTGTACCTGGGAAAACCTCTGGATGAATGAGTGTAGGGATTCTCCTCCCTTTTGCACCACTGCAAAAAGGTCCAGTTCGGTGCCTGGTCGGGTGTATGAACTCCTGAAATTGGCAGTGAACTATTGGCACAATTCCTCCCAACTATTGATAGAGTTGTGAGGAAGGCTCATGAACCAGGACCTGGCGGGTCCCAGTCAAGGCTATTGGGAAGTAGTTGGCCATTACAGCCTCGTTACCTCCGGCCGCAAGGATTGCAGTGGTGTAAATTTGGAGAAACTCGGCAGCTTTAACAGTCCCGCCAAACTTCTCCGGCAGGTGTGGCCGAAACTTTTGTGGCCATCTGACCATGCGTAGGTGCATGGCCAGTGCAGAACAGCCTCCTCCTACTCCCTCGGGAGCAGGGCTATCCCGAGCTTCTCGCCTTTCGCGAGCGCGCTCGATATGGACACAGCCATCCTGTTGACGGTAACAGCGGTCAAGCTCCGCCCGAAGGTCATGAGTTGACATCCTGGTTACCGTATGAGTACGTTGCGCCCCGGAGGGTAGCGACGTAACTTGCTGTGATGCAGCACGCCTCCTATTCTGGGAAGCATGCGGACCAAGTCTGCCAGACATGGTCCGGCGCTGTGATGGGGCCCGCCCCGAAGGAGGAGGACCGTGGTTGCTGATGCGGTCAGCTGCTGCTGCAACTAGGTGTTCCACATCAGCCCTCCACTGCTCCATTGCACCCTGGGATGCACCTAGAGGTGGTGGACGTTGTAGGAGAGCACGCGCTGCATGAAGCACGTGTTCAGGGTTGTTGTTGTTTGCCGATGCAGTGACTGACGCCAATGCACCGTCACGTTGCTCAACTTGACGTGCTGGTGCAGGTGGTGGCGGTGGAGGCATGACTCCTGCTGGAGCCACAACACCTGCTGGTTGCTGCATGTTGGAGGGATTGCCTCCAACGGGTTGAATGGCAGGGTTGCCGTTGGATGATCCAGCAGCTGAGTTCACCATACTCGAAATCTCGGGCGCCCCTTCCTAGCGCGCCAACTGTCGGTGCTTGGAACCGGCAGATCTCTCGACACTACCTTTGGTAGATCGAGGAGTTGTAGTTCGGTAATGGGCGCGCAGAGATTCAAGAAGGTGAAAGACACGTGTACACAGGGATTTACGTGGTTCGGGCCGCCTAAGCATAATACCCTACTCCACGGGGAGTGTTGGTGATGTATTGAGCTCGAGAGTCTAGAAGAAGCTCCAGAAGAAGAAGATCATCTTGCTCAGAGTGTTAAGCCGTGGTCTGGAACCGTCCTTTGTGTATCGTCGACCAGACCTTTTATGGTACAAGGATTGGTTGTTACAATGTCAGCCTGGCCCGACAGGTGGCCCCGGCGGTTACACACGCTTGATACACGATAAATGGGGTTAATTACCCCTAATAGCCTGGTAACGGGCCTTAATAGTGTCGTTACAAGTATTAAGGGTGTAACACCCTCATTTTCATGCATCATGCCTTGCATGCACTCATATACGTGTTTAACATTAACCCACAACAAGAGGAACAAGTTTAAAATTGATTTGGAGCATTTAAAATTGATTTGGAACAAAACCGCACTTAAAACGCAGGAAAGTGCGGACTAGTCCAATTTTACTGCAGACTAGTCCGATTTCTCTCTGGCTAAAAACGGACTTGTCCGTTTTTGCTGCGGACTAGTCCGATTTTGGCTCTGGAAACTTTTGGACTTGTCCGATTTTGTGCGGACTAGTCCGATATTCCTAGAATCCTTGAAAAATTGCTAAGTCCTTGGACTTTTCCGGACTAGTCCGGTGTTCCAGCGGACTTGTCCATTTTTCCTCTCTGTTCAAAGTCGGACTTGTCCGATTTTAGGCCAGACTTGTCCGATTTTCTCTCTGGGCAACTTCAGACTAGTTCGGTCCTTTCCGGACTTGTCCAATATTTCGCGACTCCGAGTTGATCTTTTGTTTTACGACTTGTTTCTTGGGTTTCACGTTAAGTGGGCCTAGGGACGTCGTGCCTAACCCTTTTAGAGCCCATGTGGGACTCTAGACTGGCCTCTACTCATCCCAAAACTTGAAATCCATCTAACCCTAGCCTCCACCTCTATATAAACAGCCCCACCCCTTGGATTGACATCTATTTGCCACTTTTCCACCCACCCAAACCCTAGTTCATGGAGAGCCACCATCAAGGAGGGAGGAGAAGATCCCAAGCAAGAAGAAGAAGAGGAGGAAACGAAAGCGGATCAAGATCTCCACCAAGCTTTCGTTCTTCACCACCAATTCATCCCCAAGTTTGTCACCAACCCTAGATCGTCAACATCCAAGTGCTACCTCCATGTTTCTTGATTCATTGGAGTTCTAAACACCTGGTATACCTTCTATTATCTTTTCCTTACGTGAATTCAACCCCTAATCTCCGAGTTTACGTCGATCTAGAAAACCCTAATATGCTGATCTCACCAAGTGCGGACTTGTCCGGTCCCTAGCGGACTAGTCCGATCTTCCTGGCTAAATTATGTTGAATTGATTCTAAAATTTGATCTAATCGAATCCAAACCTGTATAAACTTGTTAAAAGCTATTAGAACTAGTTAGTGATCATTAAAAGCAATCTAGTAACAAGTTCTACCTTGCATTTGCATCAATCATGCATGTCATGTCATATTGAGTAATATTTGTGCACTCTTTGATTGTGTTTCTTGTCTTGTATGTTTATTGTGTGGATTAGATGGATTTGCGCTAGAGAGTGCCGCGGAGGATCTCCAGCACCAAAAGTTTGAAGGCTTTGATCCTAATCAACAGCAAGAGCAAGGCAAGTGTCCTTGAAGCATATTGATCCTGTTTTTAAAATAAATGTTTTGTTTGCAAACTGCATGCTTGTGTCAATTTGATGGTAATCCTATGATAGGAAGTTTACTAGAATTGTTTAACCACCCTTGTCACCTGGAATTTATGGTAGAGAGTTGGGAAGGGTTTTTACCTTTTGCTTTGCTTAATCAACTGGGATGGAAAACAACTATACCACTCAATTTAATTATGCATGGATGAGATTATGGTTAACATGAACTGGTTAAATATGGTATGGTAATGGGTGATCTAAGCGATTCTGGTATGTGGATGGGTTGGATGTTATGGTGGTTTGCTTGCTTTAGATCTAAGGACTGGTTCATGCGAGAATAAGCCAGGATTACAGTGCCACCACAAGGCCAAGTATGGGTGCGGCATAGCTCATTAATTAGGGATTTGCCAGTGCTATTTGGACCATTAAGGATGCTCGGGGAAGGGGTAGTCGGATTGGGTTTGTTGATGATTGGTGTGACTACCCTGGGATCCGAATGGCTCAAGAGGGGGCCCTTGGTTGAAGATGTGCTATGTGGGAGACATCGCCACCGGTGAAACCTCAGTGGGGTCTAAAGAGGCTAGTAATCCCTTTGTAAAAGCTATTTTGTGATCTCTTGGCCACACATCGATGGAAGTGTGAGACGGCATAACAGAGGTTCTAGTCATCGAAAGGTGATGAAATCACGAACACGTGGGTAAAGTGGTACAAACTCTGCAGAGTTAAATAAAACTATCATGATAGCCGTGCTCCTGGTTATGAGCACCTGGACAACTTCCATGATTAGAGGGAACTCGGTATTGGGACGTTATTTGGGATGGTTATGGTTGGTATTATGGTTATGGATTAATTTCTGGTATTGAATATGGTTTTTGGCAATGGTGAAATCTGGAATTATTTGATGCTGGTAGTGAATTCAGACTGGTATTATGATATTACTTATGATTACGATGGGTTTATTTTACATACATATAATATATTGCTTTTCAAATTTTTTTATGTACTTTTCAGTACTTTACCATTATTATTGTCGACATTTGAATAAGCCACATGTCATACTTTCCACACTTGCTGAGTACGACATGTACTCACTCTTGCAATCCCCCCCCCCCAACAGTTGCAGGTCAGGATTGGGAGTTTAATGGCGATAATGCGGAGTTCTAGGTCGTGTCTATCGTCAGCTTTGCCTGTGGTGTTATTGGAGCTGCGCTATACCCTATTGCTTATGCTACCTAGCTGTTTAGTTTGCTTAATTAGTTTATTTCCGCTGCATTACTTGAACTTGTCATTAATATTCATCAGAGTTTGTATTCGAGGATAATCTGGTTTGTGTAATAAAATTTGGTTAATTAATCTTGTTATGTGGTAATTTTATGTATACTCTTTTGTGATTGCACTTGTGTATGTGTGATGAACATCCTGGGCACACATATGCGTTAGCTTGGTTCATTTTTCGGAATCGGGCGTCACAGATTGGTATCAGAGCCACAAGTTGACCGTAGGATGCAGCCTAGATAGAATGGACACTTTAGAGCACATAGGAGCACTCAGGAATCGATGTGTTTCTGCTTGGAGTGTTGTTTGCTATATATTGCTTGCTTGTGTGCTAATAGAGGATTTTGGGATGCCTTAGCATTGCCATGTCCACCTAGGCTAGTGTAGCTAGTTGGTTAGCTTCATATCCCTTGATGCATATAGTTGGGGACGTTTTCTAATTCTTACCTATTGCTTTTCTTCAGATGGTGAGGACTTGCAACCAGAGGGATGGCAATGATGAGGAGGAGAACAATGGAGTGCCTCAGAACAACATCGGACAAGGATCCACTTAGGGAGCTAGCAACATTGAGCAACTTTTGGCTATGCAAAACCATCTCATGCAGACCATGGTACAGACTATGGGACAGCTGCAGGCTGGCAACATCAACAATCAGCCCCACATGCCTCCACCGCCACCCCCGCCACCTCATAACCGACTGGGAGAGTTTATGCGGACTAGGCCGCCGACCTTTGCTCAAGCCCCTGACCCTATGGATGCGGACGATTGGCTCAAGTCCGTGGAGAAGAAACTTGCTATTGTCCAATGCAGTGACCGGGAGAAGGTCTTCTTTGCTTCTCATCAACTAGTTGGAACAGCTGCGGATTGGTGGGATTCTTATTGCAATGCTCATGAGAACCAAGAGAGAATTACTTGGGCTGAATTCAAGGAGAATTTTCGTTCTCATTATGTGCTGGAAGGAGATATGATTTTGAAAAGGCAAGAATTTGAGAACTTAAGGCAAGGAAGATCAAGCGTGAGTGAATATCCCAATAAGTTCACTCAACTCTCAAGGTATGCGCCTGAGGATGTTAGTCGGGACAACCGGAAGCAATACTTGTTCATGAGGGGCTTGAACAATGATATCCAAGTGCAACTACTCAACTGCGATTATGCCAATTTTCAGAAGCTTGTGGACAAAGCAATTGTGGTTGAGAACAAGATCCGTGAGATGAAGCAAGAAATCAAGAGGAAGGCGCCATATCAAGGACAGCAACAAGGAAGTAATGTGCGCCCTCGCCTTGCACCACCCAATGCGCCCTATTACAGCTCCTCTATTCCTGCTCAACGCCCTGGTTATGCATCGCGCCCAACTCAGTTTGTGCAGCAGCGCCCTCTCATGCAAGCACCTAGGCCTACAATGCCTTATGCGCCTCGTGCTAATTTTCCTGGTGCCAATGTTCAAAACCAAGCTCGTTCCAATAATTCTGGTGGAATTAAGAAGTGCTATACTTGTGGAGAAGTTGG
Source organism: Tuctoria greenei (assembly GCA_036927565.1). NCBI lineage: Eukaryota > Viridiplantae > Streptophyta > Magnoliopsida > Poales > Poaceae > Tuctoria > Tuctoria greenei. The sequence continues at coordinate 49,710,463 of JAYESD010000002.1, forward strand.
ACACTTTGCGCATCAATGTCCTAAGTCAGGCCTTGGTCAAGGAAGCAATGCTCCGAGGCAAAACCCAAGACCCAATGGAGGACAACCACAAGGGAACCGTGGACAACAGAATTTTGCTCGTGGCAACATGAACCATGTCTCTACGGAGGATGCTCAACAAGCGGATGATGTGGTCATTGGTATGTTTCTCGCAAACTCCAACCCTGCGACTATGTTATTTGATTCTGGAGCATCGCATTCATTCATTGCATCGAAATATGTTGCCAAGTATAGTTTTCCTATCTCTCATATGAAGTTTACTCTATTGGTTAAGTCTCCTGGAGGAGAGATGAGGAAAAATATAGTATGTCCAAAAGTAAGCCTTAGAATAAGGGGGGGGGGGGGGGGGGGGGGGTAGACTTCTCCGCCAACCTCATTGTTTTGGATTCTCAAGGGTTGGATATTATACTTGGTATGGACTGGTTGAGGAAGCACAATGGAGTTATTGATTGTGCCACGAAGACGGTGAAGTTGACCAACAAAGAAGGGATCACCGTAGAATTTGAAGCATCTCAAACCGCACCGAAGCAATTGGAGTTGAATCATATGGACGGTGCCACAATTGAGGAGATTCCGGTGGTGTGTGAATTTTTGGATGTTTTTCCGGACGAGTTGCCAGGTATGCCACCCGAAGACATTGAGTTTGTTATTGATTTAATACCTGGAACTGCACCTATAGCTAAGAGGCCGTATAGGATGCCTCCTATGGAATTAGCGGAGCTCAAGAAGCAAATTCAAGAGAAATTAGAGACGGGTTTTATTCGCCCTAGCTCTTCACCTTGGGGAGCGCCCGTGCTGTTCGTGGACAAGAAGGATGGATCCCAAAGGATGTGTGTGGATTACCGAGCTCTCAACGAGGTAAGAATCAAGAACAAGTACACCTTGCCACACATAGAAGACTTGTTTGATCAGATGAAGGGTGCTTGTGTCTTCTCTAAGATTGATTTGAGGTCGGGATACTTTCAAATAAAGATTAGACCATCGGACATACCCAAGACAGCTTTTAGGACACGGTATGGATCTTATGAGTACACTTTGATGTCATTTGGATTGACAAATGCGCCTGCCTACTTTATGTACCTCATGAATATGGTCTTCATGGAGTACTTGGATAGATTCGTTGTGGTGTTTATTGATGACATTATGATCTACTCTAAGGATGAGAAATAACATGAGGAACACTTGAGGCTTACGTTGCAAAAATTGAGGGAGCATCGATTGTATTCCAAGTTCAAAAAATGTCAGTTTTGGTTGAGAGAGGTGTCGTTTTTGGGTCATCTAATTTCAGGAGGAGGAGTATCGGTTGACCCCGGAAAAGTGAGAGACGTGTTGAAGTGGGAACCGCCGCAAAATGTCAAGAAAATAAGGAGTTTTCTTGGGATGGCTGGATATTACCGTAGATTCATCAAGGACTTTTCCAAGATAGCCAAGCCTATGACGGAGTTGCTAATGAAGAGGAAAGCGTTCCAATGGACTGAAGCTTGTCAAAATAGTTTTGAGGAGTTGAAGAAGAGGTTGACAACAGCCCCAGTTTTGGTATTGCCGGATGTAAGCAAGAGTTTTGACATCAATTGTGATGCATCAAGACAAGGACTCAGGTGTGTATTGATGCAAGAAGGTCAAGTGGTCGCCTATGCATCAAGACAATTGAAGAAACATGAGCAGAATAACCCAACACACGATTTGGAACTCGCGGCCATGGTACACGCATTGAAGATTTGGAGACACTATATTCTTGGACACAGGTGTGAAATTTATACGGATCATAAGAGTTTGAAGTATATTTTCACACAAACGGATCTGAACTTGAGGCAATGAAGATGGTTGTAGCTCATCAAAGATTATGATTTGGGGATCAACTATCATCCGGGAAAAGCCAATGTAGTGGCCGATGCTTTGAGTAGAAAAGGAGTAAGTCACCAACTCACAGTTCGAGAGTTACCATCCGAGTTATGTAAGGAGTTTGAAAGGTTGAACCTTGGATTTGTAAATGAGATGGAGATGATGGAGTTAAATCCAACCTTGGAGCAAGAAATTCGAGAAGCACAAACCACAGATGAGGAGATCAAGGAAATCAAGGAAAGGATCGAGGAAGGGAGAGAATTCAGATTTGATGAAGACGAACATGGTACCTTATGGCTTGGAAAGAGAATCGTTGTGCCTAATGTAAAGCATATTCGGGAGACAATATTAAAAGAGGCACATGACTCACCTTACTCAATTCACCCTGGTTGTACAAAGATGTACAAAGACTTGAAGACTAGCTATTGGTGGGATAGCATGATGAAGGAAATAGCTGAATATGTGGCATTGTGTGATGTGTGTCAACGAGTCAAGGCGGAACATCAAAGGCGAGCTGGATTATTGCAACCATTGAAGATTCCGTAATGGAAGTGGGAAGAAATTGGAATGGACTTAATAGTTGGGTTACCACGTACTCAGTCTGGGTATGACTCAATTTGGGTAATTGTGGATCGCTTAACCAAGTCGGCTCATTTTGTCCCTGTGAAGACCAAATATACAGCTGCACGATTGGCCGAAATATACATGGAGCATATTGTGTGTCGACACAGAGTCCCGAAGAAGATCGTGTCGGATAGAGGTTCTCAATTTACCTCCAAATTTTGGCAAAAATTGCTTGAATCTTTGGGAACGAGGTTGAATTTTAGTTCAGCATATCATCCTCAAAAGGATGGACAAACCGAGAGGACGATTCAGATTTTGGAGGACATGTTAAGAGCTTGTGCTTTAAAGCATGGGAAGAGTTGGGACAAAAGCTTGCCATACGCTGAATTTTCATACAACAATAGTTACCAAGCAAGCTTGAAAATGTCACCGTATGAAGCGCGATATGGGAGGAAGTGTAGGACACCTTTATTCTGGAATGAGGCAGGAGAAACTCTAGTATTTGGTCCGGATGTGTTGCAAGAAGCCAAAAAAGCAAGTCCAAATAATTCATGAAAACTTGAGGGCTGCCCAATAAAGGCAAAAAGACTATGCGGACAATAGGAGAAGGAAATTAGTCTTTGAAATAGGAGATTTTGTTTACCTCAAGGTGTCACCAATGAGAGGTCATAAGAGGTTTAACATAAGGGGCAAGCTCGCACCTCACTATATTGGACCGTTCAAGATTTTAGACAAAAGAGGAGAAGTAGCGTATAAGTTGGAGATGCCAACTCATCTTTCAGACGTACATGATGTCTTTCATGTTTCCCAGCTCAGGAAGTGTTTGAGAGTACCGGAAGAACAAGTGCCAATGGAAGAATTGGAATTAGAGGAAGATTTGACTTATGCTGAGCAACCGATCAAAATCTTGGAAACCAAGGACAGGGTCACAAGGAACAAGGTCATTAGATGGTGTAAAGTTCAATGGAAGCACCACACCAAAAAAGAAGCAACGTGGGAATTGGAAGATGATCTCAAGAAGAAATTTCCCTATCTTTTCTCTTCCGCGTCGAATCTGGAGGGCGAGATTCATTTTAAGGGGGGTAGGTTTGTAACACCCTCATTTTCATGCATCATGCCTTGCATGCACTCATATACGTATTTAACATTAACCCACAACAAGAGGAACAAGTTTAAAATTGATTTGGAGCATTTAAAATTGATTTGGAACAAAACCGCACTTAAAACGCAGGAAAGTGTGGATTAGTCCGATTTTACTGCGGACTAGTCCAATTTCTCTCTGACTAAAAATGGACTTGTCCGTTTTTGCTGCGGACTAGTCCGATTTTGGCTCTGGAAACTTTCGGACTTGTCCGATTTTGTGCGGACTAGTCCGATATTCCTAGAATCCTTGAAAAATTGCTAAGTCCTTGGACTTTTCCGGACTAGTCCAGTGTTCCAGTGGACTTGTCCATTTTTCCTCTCTTTTCAAAGTCGGACTTGTCCGATTTTAGACCAGACTTGTCCGATTTTCTCTCTGGACAACTTCGGACTAGTCCGGTCCTTTCCGGACTTGTCCGATATTTCGCGACTCCGAGTTGATCTTTTGTTTTACGACTTGTTTCTTGGGTTTCACGTTAAGTGGGCCTAGGGACGTCGTGCCTAACTCTTTTAGAGCCCATGTGGGACTCTAGACCGGCCTCTACTCATCCCAAAACTCGAAATCCATCTAACCCTAGCCTCCACCTCTATATAAACAGCCCCACCCGTTGGATTGACATCTATTTGCCACTTTTCCACCCACCCAAACCCTAGTTCGTGGAGAGCCACCATCAAGGAGGGAGGAGAAGATCCCAAGCAAGAAGAAGAAGAGGAGGAAATGAAAGAGGATCAAGATCTCCACCAAGCTTTCATTCTTCAGCACCAATTCATCCCCAAGTTCATCACCAACCCTAGATCATCAAGATCCAAGTGCTACCTCCAAGTTTCTTGATTCATTGGAGTTCTAAACACCTGTTATACCTTCTATTATCTTTTCCTTACGTGAATTCAACCCCTAATTTCCGAGTTTACGTCGATCTAGAAAACCCTAATCTGCTGATCTCGCCAAGTGCGGACTTGTCCGGTCCCTAGCGGACTAGTTCGATCTTCCTAGCTAAATTGTGTTGAATTGATTCTAAAATTTGATGTAATCGAATCCAAACCTGTATAAACTTGTGAAAAGCTATTAGAACTAGTTAGTGATCATTAAAAGCAATCTAGTAACAAGTTCTACCTTGCATTTGCATCAATCATGCATGTCATGTCATATTGAGTAATATTTGTGCACTCTTTGATTGTGTTTCTTGTCTTGTATGTTTATTGTGTGGATTAGACGAATTTGCACTAGAGAGTGCCGCGGAGGATCTCCAGCACCAAGAGTTTGAAGTCTTTGATCCTAATCAACAGCAAGAGCAAGGCAAGTGTCCTTGAAGCATATTGATCCTGTTTTTAAAATAAATGTTTTGTTTGCAAACTGCATGCTTGTGTCAATTTGATGGGAATCCGATGATAGGAAGTTTACTAGAATTGTTTAACCACCCTTGTCACCTGGAATTTATGGTAGAGAGTTGGGAAGGGTTTTTACCTTTTGCTTCGCTTAATCAACTAGGATGGAAAACAACTATACCACTCAATTTAATTATGCATGGATGAGATTATGGTTAACATGAACTGGTTAAATACGGTATGGTAATGGGTGATCTAAGCAAGCCTGGTATGTGGATAGGTTGGATGTTATGGTGGTTTGCTTGCTTTAGATCTAAGGATCGGTTCATGCGAGAATAAGCCAAGATTACAGTGCCACCACGAGGCCAAGTATGGGTGCGGCGTAGCTGATTAATTAGGGCTTTGCCAGTGCTATTTGGACCATTAAGAATGCTCGGGGAAGGGGTAGTCGGATTGGGTTTGTTGATGATTGGTGGGACTACCCTGGGATCCGAATGGCTCAAGAGGGGGCCCTTAGTTGAAGATGTGCTTTGTAGCAGACATTGCCACCGGTGAAATATCAGTGGGGTCTAAATAGGCTAGTAATCCCTTTGTAAAAGCTATTTTTTGATCTCTTGGCCACACACCGATGGAAGTGTGAGATGGCATAACAGAGGTTCTAGTCATCGAAAGGTGATGAAATCACGAACACATGGGTAAAGTGGTACAAACTCTGCAGAGTTAAATAAAACTATCATGATAGCCGTGCTCCCGGTTATGAGCACCTGGACAACTTCCATGATTAGAGGGAACTCGGTATTGGGACGGTATTTGGTATGGTTATGGTTTGGTAATGATTATGGTTGGTATTATGGTTATGGATTAATTTCTGGTATTGAATATGGTTTTTGGCAATGGTGAAATCCGGAATTATTGATGCTGGTAGTGAATTCAGACTGGTATTATGATATTACTTATGATTATGATGGGTTTATTTCACATACATATAATATATTGCTTTTCAAATGTTTTTATGTACTTTTCAGCACTTTACCGTTATTATTGTCAACATTTGAATAAGCCACATGTCATACTTTCCACACTTGCTGAGTACGACATGTACTCACTCTTGCAATTCCCCCCCAATAGTTGCAGATCAGGATTGGGAGTTTAATGGCGATAATGCGGAGTTCTAGGCCGTGTCTACCGTCATCTTTTCCTGTGGTGTTATTGGAGCTGCGCTATACCCTATTGCTTATGCTGCCTAGCTGTTTAGTTTGCTTAATTAGTTTATTTCCGCTGCATTAGTTGAACTTGTCATTAATATTCATCAGAGTTTGTATTCGAGGATAATCTGGTTTGTGTAATAAAATTTGGTTAATTAATCTTGTTCTGTGGTAATTTTCTGTATACTCTTTTGTGATTGCACTCGTGTATGTGTGATGAACATCCTGGGCACACATATGCGTTAGCTTGGTTCATTTTTCGGAACTGGGCGTCACAAAGGGCCATCTGATCGTGTGTCATTAATATGGCATTAATGACACTTTATCGGGTCTTGAAGTCTTTGATTGATCCTTGAAGGTCCGAAGACGTTGGGGTCCTCTGGCTTGATAGTTGAAGTTGAAGGTCCGGCGGTTGCCACGTGGCAGCTCCAGAGCTCACGATCGTGGACGGGTAGGTCCAGTGCTGTTGGACACGTGTCAGTACCGGAGCTTCCCTCTATCTGAGGTTAGGTCTGGGGGTGCCATATTGGTATTCTGACCGGAGCTTTCCAGGTGTGGGTGATAGCTCTGGTCTTGTGATACACGTGGCGGCCCCGAGACTAACCATGTTGGGGGAGCAGGTCCGGCTACGCCTGACATGTGGAGCCTTCGGAGGTCTTCAAATCTGGTTTATGGAGTTCCCTCGTGATGTTTGCAATCCCAAGGGGTATCTGGTATGGAGGGTACCGACAGCTTGCAAGGTATCAAAGAATGACTCCTTGTTCTTGATCTTGACGACGATGTCATCGACGTACACTTCCAGTACATCTCTGATGAGCTCTCCAAAAATTTTGTACATAGCTCGTATAAACGTTGAAGCAGCATTTTTGAGACCGAATGGCATGGCAGTGTAACAATATAATCCATCTACTGTGATGAAGGAAGTATGCTCCTCATCTTCCCTAGACATTCTGATTTGATGATACCCAGAATATGTGTCTAGGAAACATAGTAATTCACACCCAGAGGTGAAATCCACTATCTGATCTATTCTAGGTAGTGGAAATGGATCCTTGGCACATGCCTTATTCAATGTAGTGTAGTCGATACACATCTGAAGCTTCCCGCCGGCCTTGGGTACAACGACTGGGTTTGCCAGCCATTTTGGGTGGAAGACTTCTCGGATGAATCCAGCTTCGAGCAACTTCTTCACTTCTTGACGTATGAAGTTTTGTCTCTCTACTGATTTCTTTCGAGGCTCCTGATGTATAGGCCGAGCATCGGGATAAATCTTCAGATTGTGCTCAATCACTTCCCTAGGGATCCCATGCATTTGTGACAGTTGCCAGGCAAACACATCAACATTAGCCCAGAGGAAAGTGATGAGTGCGAGTTCCTATTTGTCATTCAGACCTCCCGATATACGAGTGGTCTGAGCGGCGTCGGAACCAATTTGGACGACTTTGATGGGAATGTCGGTGTCGTCGCTTGGTTGCACACGAGGTGCGGAGGTTGAGCCTCGATGACGAATGCTCGGAGGTTTCGGAGCTTGCTCCTTTCCAGATTCTTCCTCCTGTGCTGTAGAAAGCGCATGGAGATCTTCAAGAGCAGTAACTCCGGCGGTGCGATCTTTGCAGATCCGGAGAACGCCTGAGGGTGTTGGCATTTTCAACACCAAGTAGCCATAATGAGCAGCAACCATAAATTTGTACAAGGCTAGCCTTCCCAGGATGGCATTGAATGGTAAGTTGATTCGCGCCACGTCGAAGATCAACTTCTCGGTCCTGTAATTCTCCTGAGTCCTAAAGGTCACCGAGAGAGTAATGTACCAAGTGGAGTTATGGCCCCTGGACCTACTCCGGAGAAAGGTCGGGAGGGGCAAAGATTCGAAGGTCGGATCTGAAGCTTGACGAAGGCCTCAAAGCTTATGAGGTTCAGCCCCAAACCTCTGTCCACCATTACATGGTGGAGCTGGATGTTATTGATGGTTGGAGATACCATCAATGGGAGTTGGCCAGCTCCAATCATGTTTCACGGGAAGTCCGAAGCATCGAAGGTGGTGGTTGTATCCATCCACTTCCATTGAGGCTCCGCCCTGGCAGTGGGAGCTACAGAGGCCATGACCCGCCCGCATGGTCTTGAGGACACGACGGGAGGTGATGTCCCACGAACCACCAAAGATGGTGTTCATGGTCTTCCGACGCTCATTGTCGGAGATGTCGGAGTCGTCGTCGATGGAGGTGTAAACAACCTTCAAGACCTTTTTAGGGTCCTGAAAGCCTAACTCCTCTGCAGTCGGAGCTTCTTCGACTTTTTGTTTTCCTTCTCTTTGACAGAAAGGAGCTTCTTCCTGGACTTGTTGTAGCATTCGGCAAGGTTCTGGACCTCTCGGCAGCCTTCTAGATTGTGGCGGTTCGTCTTGTGTATGGGACACCACATCTTGGAGTTGCCATCGTCTTCAGACGACGGCCGAGGTCGTTTCTCGGGGCGTGGCCCCCGGCCACCCGAAGCTGAAGCAATAGGTGTGCTGGCCGACATCTTCTTCTTGTCGTTGGACTTTTTCTTCTTCTTGCCACTCCTGGAGGTAGTGGATTCACCCTTGGAGGACTTTTTGTTGTCCTCCAGAGGTGGTTGGGAGTGCATTTCATGGCCCTCTGCAGCTTTGGCACACTTGTCTGCCAAGCCAAAGAGTTCCGTGACGCTGGTGACTTCCTTGGTCGCCAGCTTCTCTGGCATCTTCTTGTCTCGAACGCGCTGTCTGAATGCCACAATAACAGAAGCGCTTGAGATATAAGGAATGGTATTTCGTACCTGGGAGAACCTTTGGATGAAGGATCGCACGGATTCCCCCCCTTCTGCTTGACAACAAAAAGTTCTAGTTCTGTGCCTGGTCGAGTATATGAGCTCCCGAAGTTGTGAACTGTCAGCACAACTCTGCCCAACTGTTGATGGAGTTGGGGGGAAGGCTCATGAACCAAGACCTTGCGGTCCCAGTTAAAGCCACAGGGAAATAAATGGCCATCACGACCTCATTTCCTCCAGTCGCAAGAATAGTGGTAGAGTAGATTTGGAGAAATTCAGCGGGATTGACAGTCCCGTCAAATTTCTTTGGCAGGTGAGGCCGGAACTTTTGCGGCCATCTGACCATGCGTAGGTGCATAGCCAAGACAGAAAAGCCTCCTCCTACTCCCTCAGGAGTAGGGCTGTCCCGAGCCTCTCGCCTCTCACGAGCACGCTCGATGTGGACGCAGTCGTCTTGTTGCCGATAACAACGATCGAGCTCCGCCCGGAGGTCGTGAGTCGAAAGCCTGGTTACCGTGTGGGTACGTCGCGCCCCAGAAGGTAGTGACGTTGCTTGTTGAGATGCAGGATGCCTCCTGTGCTGCGAAGCGTGCGGACCAAGTCTACCCGACACGGTCTGATGCCATCGGCTGCTGCTGCAACCAGATGTTCCACATCAACTCTCCACTACTCCATCGCACCCTAGGGTGCTCCTGGAGGCGGTGGTGATTCCGACAATTCTCTCGGTACCACCGTTGGTAGCCCGCAAAGTTTGTAGTTCGGTTGTGGGCGCGCAGAGATTCAGAACAAGGTGGCTAGTTGACACGAGGATTTATGTGGTTCGGGTCGCCTGAGCGTAATAGCCTACTCCACGGGTGTGTGTTGTTGTTGTATTGAGCGTCTGAGTGCTTTGAGTGTGAAAGACTGCAGTGGCTCGCCTCAGCGTGCGTGTGCGTCTCTCGCCTCTTGTGTATCACTCGACCAGTCCTTTTATAGTACAAGGACTAGTCGTTACATCGTTAGCCTGGCCCGACATGTGGCCCTGGCGGTTACCGATGCTTAATACACAATTAATGTACTTAATTACCCTTAATAGTGTGGTAACGCGCCTTGACAGTGGCGTTACTGGTATTAAGGGCCCTCCATTCGTGTGCCATTAAGATAGCATTAATGGCACTTAATCGGGTCTTGAGGTCTTTAATGTTCCTTGAAGGTGCGAGCCGTTGGAAGTCCTCCACTCTGCCCGTTGAGGTTGAAGGTCCGGCGTTTGGACACGTGGCAGATCCGGAGCTTACTGTCTTGGACGAGTTGGTCCGGTGCTGTTGTACACGTGTCGGTACCGGAGCTTCCCTCTGTCGGGAGTTAGGTCTGGGGGTGCCACACGGGTATCTAGTCCGGAGCTTTCCCATGTGTGGAATGTAGCTCCGGTTTAACGTTACACGTGGCGGCACTGTGACTAACCATAGAAGGGAGGCAGGTCCGGTTTCGTATGACACGTGGGGCCTTCGTAGGTCTTCTACTCAGACAGGTGAAGTTCCTTTGAGCTCTTTGCAGTCCCCAAGGGTATCCGGTACGCAGGGTACCGACAACTGCAGACATGTTCATACGATGAATTTTATCGCACGGTTTTTGAGATTTGAAATTGGTTAGAGTAGATTGCAATCGTATATGACTAAAGGGTCAGTTCGTGCTCATTCTTTGTTGTGTGCGCAACCTGTCCCTACTGGCTGGAATCACCATCTGGACTAATCGTGTACATAGCTAACAGGTTGAGCCAACAGACCACGGTTGTGACACCCGGTTCCGAAAATGAACCAAGTGAACGCATATGTGTGCCCAGGATGCTCAACACACATACACGAGTGCATTCACAAAAGAGTATACAGAAAATTTCCACAGAACAAGATTAATTAACCAAATTTTATTTCACAAACCATATTATCCTTGAATACAAGTTCTAATGAATATTAATGACAAGTTCAACTAATGTAGCAGAAATAAACTAAATAAGTAACTATGTAGCTAAGCAATAGGGTATAGTGCAGCTCCAACAATCCACAGGCAAAGCTAACGGTAGACACGGCCTAGAAATCCACATTAGCATCGTTAAACTCCCAAATCCCGACCTGCAACTGTTGAGGGCGGGGGGGGGGGGGGGGGGGCATTGCAAGGGTGAGTACATGTCGTACTCAGCAAGTGTGGAAAGTATGACATGTAGCTGATTCAAATAACTACAACAATAATGGCTAAGTGCTGAAAGTACATTAAAACATTTGAAAAGTAATATATTATATGTATATGAAATAAACCCATCATAAGCCATGTGGTTATCATAATACCAGTCCCTATTCATTACCATCATCCATATTCCAGATTTCACCACTTCCAATAACCATATTCAATACCAGAAATTAATCCATAACCAGCCATAACCATAACCAAACCATAACAAAACCATAATCAACCATCCCAACACCAAGTTCCCTCTAATCATGGAAGTTGTCTAGGTGCTCATAACCGGGAGCACGGCTATCATGATAGTTTTATTAGACACTCTGCAGAGTTTGTACCACTTTACCCACGTATTTGTGATTTCATCACCCGTCGGCGACTAAAGAAACCTTCCTTACGCCAATTACACTTCCTTTGGTGTATGGCCAAGAGATCACAAAAAAGCCTTTACAAAGGGATTACTAGCCTATTTAGACTCCGCTGAGGTTTCACCAGTGGCGATGCCTCCAACTGAGCACATCTTCATCCAAGGGCCCCTCTTGAGCCATTCGGATCCTAGGATAGTCCCACCAATCATCAACAAACCCAATCCGACTACCCCTTCCCCGAGCATCCTTAATGGTCCAAACAGCACTAGCAAAGCCCTAATTAATCAGCTACGCTGCACCCATACTTGGCCTCGTGGTGGCACTGTAGTCCTGGCTTATTCTCGCATGAACCGGTCCTTAGATCAAAAGCAAGCAACAACCATAACATCCAACCCATCCACATACCAGGATTGCTTAGATCACCCATTACACATCATATTAACCAGTTCACGTTAATCATAATCTCATAATTACATAACTAAGGTAATTGGTATAGTTGTTTTCCCATCCTAATTAATTAAACGAAGCAAAAAGGTAAAAAGCCCATCCTGACTCTCTACCGTACATTCCATGTGATAAGGGTGGTTAACCAAATCTAGTAAACTTCCTATCATATGATTTCCCATCAAATTGACACAAGCATGTAGTTTTGCAAACAAAACATTTATTTCAAAACAAGATCAATATTCTTCAAGGACACTTGCCTTGCTCTTGGGATTGATTAGGATCAAAGCCTTCAAACTCTTGGTGCTGAAGATCCTCCGTGGCACTATCTAGCGCAAATCTGTCTAATCCGCACAATAAACATACAAGACAAGAAACACAATCAAAGAGTGCACAAATGTTACTTAATATGACATGACATGCATGATTAATGCAAATCCAAGGTGAAACTTGTTAATGAGTTGCTTTTAATGATCACTATTTAGTTATAATAGATTTTAACAAGTTTATACAGGTTTGGATTTGGTTAGATAAAATTTTAGAATTAATTCAAAAGAAATTAACCAAGAAATTGGACTAGTCCGCTAGGGATCAGACAAGTCTGCACTTTGCGAGATCAGCAGATTAGGGTTTTCTAGATTGACGTGAATTTGGAGATTAGGGGTCGAATTCACGTAAGGAAAAGGAAATATAAGGTATACCAGGTGTTTAGAACTCCAATGAATCAAGAAACTTGGAGGTAACACTTGGATCTTGATGATCTAGGGTTGGTGAAGAACTTGATGGTAGATTGTTGATGAAGAACTCGAAGTTGATGGAGATCTTGATCCTCTTCCGTTTCCTCCTCTTCTTTTTCTTGCTTGGGTTCTCCTCCTCCCTCCTTGACGGCGGCTCTCCATGAACTAGGGTTTGAGTGGGGTAGAAAAGTGGTAAATAGATGTCAAGCCAAGGGGTGGGGTTGTTTATATAGAGGTGGAGGCTAGGGTTAGATGGATTTCGAGTTTGGGATGAGTAGAGGTCGGTTTAGAGTCCCACATGGGCTCTAAAAGAGTTAGGCACGATGTCCCTAGGCCCACTTAACATAAAACCCAAGAAACAAGTTGTGAAACTAAAGATCAACTCGGAGTCGCGAAATATCACACAAGTTTGAAAAGGACCAGACTAGTCCGAAGTTAGTCAGAAAGAAATCGGACAAGTCCGGACTGGATATCGGACAAGTCTGAACTTATCCAGAGGAGAAAACAGACAAGTCTGGCCTAAAATCGGACAAGTCCGACTTTACTCAGAGAGGAAAACGGACAGGTCCGTTGGAAGACTGGACAAGTCTGAAAGTGTCCAGAGGCAAAAACAGACTAGTCCGCAGCAAAATCGAACAAGTCCGATTGAGGTCAGAGAGAAATCGGACTAGTCCGCACCAAAATCGGACAAGTCCTCACTTTACAGATTTTTTAAGTGTGATTTTGTTCCAAATTGATTTTAAACTTGTTCCTTTAAAATGAGGGTGTTACAAACCTACCCCCCTTAAAATGAATCTCGCCCTCGAGATTCGTCGCGGAAGAGAAGAGACAGGGAAATTCCTTCTTGAGATGATCCTCCAATTCCCATGTTGCTTCTTTTCCTGTGTGGTGCTTCCATTGAACTTTACACCATCTAATAACCTTGTTCCTTGTGACTCTTTCCTTGGTTTCCAAGATTTTGACCGGTTGCTTGACATAATTCAAATTTGCCCCTAATTCCAATCCTTCCATTGGCACTTGTTCTTCCGGTACTCTCAAACACTTCTTGAGCTGGGAAACATGAAACACATCATGTACAACTGAAAGATATGTTGACATTTCCAACTTGTATGCTACCTCTCCTCTTTTGCCCACAATCTTGAATGGTCCAATATAACGAGGCGCTAGCTTGCCTCTTATGTTGAACCTCTTATGACCTCTCATAGGTGACACCTTGAGGTAAACAAAATCGCCCACTTCAAAGGCTAATTTCCTTCTCCTATTGTCCGCAAAGCCTTTTTGTCTTGATTGGGCGGCCCTCAAGTTTTCACAAATTATTTGGACTTGCTTTTCGGCTTCTTGCAACACATCCGGACCAAATACTTGAGTTTCTCCTGCCTCATTCCAGAATAAAGGTGTCCTACACTTCCTTCCATAAAGCGCTTCATATGGTGAAATTTTCAAGCTTTCTTGGTAACTATTGTTGTATGAAAATTCTGCATATGGTAAGCTCTTGTCCCAACCTTTCTCATGCTTTAAAGCACAAGCTCTTAACATGTCCTCTAAAATTTGATTGGTCCTCTCGGTTTGTCCATCCATTTGAGGGTGATATGCTGAACTGAAGTTCAACCTTGTTCCCAATGCTTCATGCAATTTCTGCCAAAATTTGGAGGTAAATTGAGAACCTCTATCCGAGACTATCTTCTTCAGGACTTCATGTCGACACACAATATGCTCCATGTATATTTCGGCCAATTGTGCAACTGTATATTTGGTCTTCACAGGAACAAAATGAGCTGACTTGGTTAAGCGATCCACAATTACCCAAATTGAGTCATAACCAGACTGGGTACGTGGTTACCCATCTATGAAGTCCATTCCAATTTCTTCACACTTCCATTCTGGGATCTTCAATGGTTGCAATAATCCAGCTGGCCTTTGATGTTGCCCCTTGACTCATTGACATACATCACACAACGCTACATATTCAGCTATGTCCTTTTTCATGTTATCCCACCAATAGCAAGTCTTCAAGTCTTTTTACATCTTCGTACAACCGGGGTGAATTGAGTAAGATGAGTCATGTGCCTCCTTTAGTATTGTCTCCCGAATACGCTTCACATTAGGCACGACAATCCTCTTACCAAGCCATAGAGTACCATGTTCATCCTCATCAAATCTGAATTCTCTCCCCTCTTGGGTCCTTTCCTTGATTTCTTGAATTTCCTCATCCTTAGTTTGGCCTTCTCGAATTTCTTTCTCTAAGGTTTGGTTTAACTCCATCATCTCCATCTCACGTACGAATTCGAGGTTCAATTGTTCAAACTCCTTACATAACTCGGACGGCAACTCTCGAACTGTGAGTTGATGACTTACTCCTTTTCTACTCAAAGCATCGGCCACTACATTGGCTTTTCCCGGAAGATAGTTGATCCCCAAATCATAATCTTTGATGAGATCCAACCATCTCCATCGCCTCAAATTCAGATCCGTTTGTGTGAAAATATACTTAAGACTCTTGTGATCCATATAAATTTCACACCTATGTCCAAGGATATAGTGTCTCCAAATCTTCAATGCGTGTACTACAGCTGCAAGTTCCAAATCATGGGTTGGGTAATTCTATTCATGTTTCTTCAATTGTCTTGATGCATAGACAACCACTTGGCCTTCTTGCATGAGCACACATCCAAGTCCTTGTCTCGAGGCTTCGCAATATATGTCAAAACTCTTGCTTACATCTGGCAAAACCAAAACTGGGGCCGTTGTTAACCTCTTCTTCAACTCCTCAAAACTGTTTTGACAAGCTTCAGTCCATTGGAATGCCTTCCCCTTCATTAGCAACTCCGTCATAGGCTTGGCTATCTTGGAAAAATCTTTGATGAATCTACGGTAATATCCAGCCATTCCAAGAAAACTCCTTATTTCCTTGACGTTTTACGGTGGTTCCCACTTCAACACGTCCCTCACTTTTCCTGGGTCAACCGATACTCCTCCTCCTGAAATTATATGACCCAAAAACGATACTTCTCTCAACCAAAACTGACACTTATTGAACTTGGCATACAATTGATGCTCCCTTAATTTCTGCAGCGTAAGCCTCAAGTGTTCCTCATGTTCCTTCTCATCCTTCGAGTAGATCATAATGTCATCAATGAACACCACAACGAACTTACCCAAGTACTCCATGAAGACCTTATTCATGAGGTACATAAAGTAGGCAGACGCATTTGTCAATCCAAAATACATCACGGTGTACTCATAAGATCCATACCGTGTCCTAAAAGCTGTCTTGGGTATGTTCGATGGTCTAATCTTCATTTGAAAGTATCTCGACCTCAAATCAATGTTAGAGAAGACACATGCACCCTTCATCTGATCAAACAAGTATTCTATGCATGGCAAGGTGTACTTGTTCTTGATTGTTATCTCGTTGAGAGCTCGGTAATCTACACACATCCTTCGCGTCCCATCCTTCTTGTCCACAAACTGCACGGGCGCTCCCCAAGGTGAAGATCTAGGGCGAATTAAACCCTTCTCTAGTTGCTCTTGAATTTGCTTCTTGAGCTCCGCTAATTCCATAGGAGGCATCCTATATGGCCTCTTAGCTATAGGTGCAGTTTCAGATATTAAATCAATAACAAACTCATTGTCTCGATCAGGTGGCATACCTGGCAACTCGTCCGGAAAAACATCCAAAAATTCACACACCACCAAAATCTCCTCAATTGCGGCAGCGTCCATATGGTTTAGCTCCAATTGCTTTGGTGCAGTTTGAGATGCTTCAAACTCTACGGTGATCCCTTATTCATTGGTCAACTTCACCGTCTTCATGGCACACTCAATAACTCCATTGTGCTTCCTCAACCAGTCCATACCAAGTATAATGTCCAATCCTTGAGAATCCAAAACAATGAGGTTGGTGAGGAAATCTACCCCCTTATTCTAAGGCTTACTTTTGGACATACTATATTTGTCCTCATCTCTCCTCCAGGAGACTTAATGAGATATAGGCAAACTATGATTAGTGACATACTTTGTAACACCCTAAATTTTCGCATCATGCATTGCATACATGGTCATGCATTAAACACTAGTAGAATAAAAGAAAAAATAATAAAACATATACATATACAAATATGTGTAGCAAAAGAAGAAAAAGAAAACAATAATTATAGCCTAAAACTTGTAATAGGGAATAAGTATAAAAATAATAATAAAAATATATATAAATATATATATAAATAATATATATAACAATATATAAAAATAGAAAAAAAATATTAATAATATATGTTATAAAAATAATAAATAATAAATAATAAATAGATAATATTAATAATATATATATAAAAAATATATATATAAATAATTATATAATAAAGGAAAAGTAAAAAAAAGGAAAAAAAAGAGAAATCACCGCTGGCCAGGCCGAGCCGGCCCAGCCAGCGGGCATCTCCCGCGCCCCGAGCCGGCCGATGCGCGCCAGCCCCGAGGCGCACGCACGCACCCCGCCGCCACGCGCCCGCAGCCGGGCCCCGCCCCCACGCCGAACCCGCCGCCTGCCGCTGCAGCGCGCAGCGCGCGCTGCGCCCGGGCCCCACCCCGGTTTCCCCCCCCCCCCCCCCCCCCCCCCCCCCGCCTCGAACGCCTCCCGGCCCAACCGAGGCCGCCCCGACCGAATCCCGCCCCACCTCCCGACGCCCGCTCAGCGCCGTAACCGCCCCGATTTTCCCGCCCGGATACGACTCCCTCCCGCGTCCGACTCCCCTGCCGCGAATCCCGACCCGTACCGAATCGGTACCGAGGCCGTACCCTAGCCTCGCCCCTATAAAAGGCCCCAGCCTCCGTAGGTTTTCTCGATTGCAGAAACGCAGCCGCCGGAAGCCGCGAAAAAAGGTCCAGAGAGCTGCGCCCAGGGAAGAAAAAAAGAGAAAAAGAAGGGGAAGAAGAGGGAGAAAAAGAGGAGGGCGCCACCGTTCGCCGGAGATCGTCGCCGACATCGCGCCGCCATCGTCGTGCCGCCGAAGGTCTGCTGCGCCATCCACTTCGTCTACGCGTCGCATTGTTCCGCGACCGTCAAGCCGTCAGATCTACGGTAGGACATGTTCCCGATATGAATTTTAGCGATCATATTGAATCTAATAGGCGTAAATTGAATTTGGTTGCACCATGAATTTATTTTCAGCAGCATTAATCCACCCTAAAACCCCCGTAAACTCATATGAACACGTATGAACTAGTCGCATCGAATTAATAAACGACTGTAGTAAATTAATTATTAAATTGTGCATGCATGCATGTCATTGCATGTTGATTATTTTGTGTGCATTATGTTGAATTGTATATGTTTTCTTGTATGTATGATCACGCGTAGAGGAACGTGCTCAAGAGGCTGCATACGAGGATTTCCAAAACCAAGACTTCGAAGCGCTTGAGCAACCCCATCCGCCGGAGCAAGGCAAGTGTCCTTGAAGCATATTGATCCTATTTTAAATTAAATGTTTTGTTTGCGAACTTGCATGCTTGTGTCAAATTGATGGGAATCCTATGGTAGGAAGTTTACTAGTTTTGTTTGACCACCCTTGTCACCTGGAATTTATGGTAGAGAGTCGGGAAGGGTTTTTACCTTTTTGCTTTGCTTAATTAATTGGGATGGCAAACAACACTACACATTTAATTATACATCAATGATGTTCTGGTTAATGTGAACTGGTCAATACGATGGGTGATCTAAGCAAGCATGGTTTTGTGAATGGGTTGGACGTTATGGTGGTCGCTTGCCTTAGATCTAAGGACCGGTTCATGCGAGAATATGCCAGGTCAACAGTGCCACCACAAGGCCAAGTATGGGTGCGGTGTAGCTGAATAATTAGGAGCGCTGCTAGTATTGTATGGACCATTGGATGGCGTGGGGAATGGGAGTCGAGGAGGACTGCCCTGGGATCCGCATGGCCCACGAGGGGGCCCGTGGGTGGGAGAATAGAGATTCAAGCCTGCCGGTGAACCCTTAGTGGGCCCGTACATACTAGTAGTCCCTTTTGAAAGGCTATTTTGTGATCTCTTGGCCACACACCTACGGAAGTGTGAGATGGCATAATGGAGGTTCCTTAGTCATCAAAGGGTCACGAAATCACAAACATGTGGGTAAAGTGGTACAACCTCTGCAGAGTGTTTAAAAACTATCATGATAGCCGTGCTTCCGGTTATGAGCGCCTGGATGACCTACATGATTAGAGTTGGAAATTGGGATTTGGGATGGTTTATGGTTTGGTAATGTTTATGGTTTATGGATCATGGTCACGAATACGAATTTGAGTTATGGTAATTGGACATGGATAATGGTAATGTTGGCAATAATTGGATATGGTTTTTATTTTGTTAATATGATGGTTATGATGGGATTGTTTCACATAGACATAGTATAATGCTTTTCAAATGTTTTACTGTACAATTCAGCACTTAGCCATTTATTACATTCGTCGTTTGAATAAGCCACATGTCATACTTTCCACACTTGCTGAGTACGACATGTACTCACTCTTGCAATCCCCCCCCCCCCCAACAGCTACTGGAGACAATTGGGAGTACCCTGAGGATCACGTGGAGTACTAGGTTGCGTACCGCCATCAATTGCCTGTGGATTGGAGTCGTGTTGCTTAGTTTATTTTCCGCTGCAATTATTTAGAGTTTTATTATTCGTGAACTATTGGATTATTGTAATAAAGTACTTATTTATTAGTTAAGACGTGGTTAAATTCTGTTTATCATTTGTGAATCACTCGTGTATGTGTGTTGAACATCCTGGGCACACATATGCGTTACGCTTGGTTCATATTCGGAACCGGGTGTCACAAATTGGTATCAGAGCCGCGTTGACCATAGGATGCAAGCCTAGGTAGAATGGACACTCTATAGCACTTAGGAACACTCTTCTAATCTGCTATTTTCGAAAAATTTTGCTGCTGTTTTGTTTCCTTTATTTTCAGCCGCAAAAAGTACTGATCGCTGCTGCGTTTTTGATAAAAATTTTCAGAAGTGAGCAATATTAAGTGCTGCTGTTTTGCTGTGTAAATTTTCGCGGAAAAAGTGTGTTTTGCCGCTGTTATGTGTGGGTAAAATTATTGTGTTGGTTGCTGTATTTTTTTCTCCTTATTTTTCGTTCTTTTGGAACCGTTGCACCGCTCTTTTTCCGCCGTTTTAGCTGCTGAAATTTTCAGATTTGTATTTTGTTATATTTTTCTTTCCTCTAATGTATTTTTGTTTTCTGTAGATGACCCGCACCAAGACAACCCCTCGTAAGTCGACCGGAGGACTTGTGCCCCCGCGTAGGTTGGCCAGTCGCTCTCCGGCCGTCGACCCCCGTCACCCCGTGGTGATCCGTTCTGACGGCAGGGCCGCAGGACAACTGCGACACCGTCTCCGTGCCCTACTCCGTGAGGCTGGCTACCGTCACCACAGCCTCTCGCTCTCCTACCACACCACTGGAGTGCAGCGCCCCGGCAGGAAGGAGTGGAGCTGCAAGATCTATATCTACTACGGTGACGAGTTGGTGAAGACCCACAGTAGCCCCGCTTGGAGGAGCTCCCGCCGATCTGCAGAGCAGGATGCTAGCTGGGAAGCAGCCACTTTTTGGAGCCACGCCCGCCGTTTCCGTCTGGAGGACACGGTGCACGCCTTCGTCCCGCAGCGTCCCAGTGGCACTGCGCGCTTCGTCTCCAGGCACGTGGAGGGACCCCTGGACCTCCCGCAGTCTCGTCAGACAGTTGACGACGTGACCCAGCTCAGTGCTCGGCTTCAGAGGGCGCAGCAGGAGATTCAGGATGGACGTGACCTCGCCTAGCGCCACGAGGCGATAATCAGGAGGTATCGTCGGATCACCGACGAGGACCCGGACGACTACGCGCCCGACACCCCCGATGTGGACCCCAGACTCTCCAGACCGTCGCAACGGTCAGCGTGAGTCGTCTTCTGAGGAGTCCTCTGACGAGGAGCCTTCCAGTGTGGCGTCTACTGCACCACCGCCGCCTGCTGCCTCACCACCCCAGGACCCACAGGACCCCGAGGACCCCGACGACGACGACGATGACGAGGACCCGGATGAGTTCCCGCTCGACGACGAGTAGTCCTCGACCTATGCCACGACTCAAGGATAGGCACACCCCCATTAGTTAAATAAGAGCGATGTAGATATACTTGTGTGACCTTGAGTTGTGTTACTTCTTTTAGGATCTTTGTAAATTCTGTTTGGTGCTTGTTTGAGTGCTTGTGTGCTTAGTAGAGAGTTGTGGAATGCTTCGGCAATTGTCCACATCCTCATAATATAGGTCTATATTAATAAAGGATTATTTAGTGTCACATCCCTTGATGCATATAGTTGGGACATTTCTTTCAAAATTCTAAATCCTTCTATCCCCACTTTCTTTCGCCAACAGATGGTGAGAACTCGTAACCAGAGGGATGCCAACGAGGAGGAGGAGCGCAATGAAGTACCTCAGAATAACCAGGGGCATGCTCATGGAGCCATCAATATTGAACAACTGTTAGCTATGCAGAACCAGCTCATGCAGACCATGATACAGACCATGGGACAGTTGCAAGCTGGCAACAACAATCAGCCCCACCTGCCTCCACCGCCACCCCCGCCACATCACAACCGTTTGGGAGAGTTCATGAGGACCAGACCGCCAACCTTTGCACAAGCCACAGACCCAATGGAAGCTGATGATTGGCTGAAGTCCGTTGAGAAGAAACTTTCTATTGTCCAGTGCACTGACAGGGAGAAGGTTCTCTTTGCATCACATCAACTAGTTGGAGCAGCCGCTGACTGGTGGGAAGCTCTTTGCAACGCTCATGATAATCAGGAGACAATCACTTGGGCTGAGTTTAAACAGAGTTTCCGTTCCCACTATGTACCTGAAGGAGTTATGATACTGAGAAGACAAGACTTTGAAAATCTCAGGCAAGGAAGGATGAGTGTGAGTGAGTATCTCAACAAATTCACTCAATTATCAAGATATGCTCCAGAAGACATCAAAACTGATAGTAGGAAGCAGTATTTGTTTATGAGAGGTCTCAACAATGAAATTCAAGTCCAGTTGCTCAATACTGATTATCCAAACTTCCAAAAGCTGGTTGACAAGGCTATTGTGGTTGAGAACAAGATTCGTGAGATGGACCAGGACAACAAGAGGAAGATGTCACATCATGGACCGCAACAAGGAAGCAATGTTCGCCCCCGCTATGCACCACCTACTGCACCACAATACCACCCATCTGCTCCCGCATACCGCGCTGCTTATCTGCCCCGCCCAAATCAGCCACCGCAGCAACGCCCCGCCATGCAAGCGCCTCGCAATCCTGTGCCACCTGCGCCGCGTCCTAACATGGCGGCAAATGCTCAAAACCAGTTGCGCCCAAACTTCCCTAATGCTACGGGTGGTAAAACATGCTATGCGTGTGGAGAACCCGGACACTTTGCAGGTCAATGCCCCAGGAGAAACAATGGACCTATGAACAATGCACCAAGGCCAAATAACCCGCGACCAAATGGAGGAGCACCACAAGGCAACCGTGGACAGCAGAATTTTGCTCGTGGCAATGTCAATCATGTCTCTACTGAGGAAGCCCAGCAAGCTGATGACATCGTGATTGGTATGTTTCTCGCCAACTCCAACCCCACGACTGTTTTATTTGATTCAGGAGCATCTCATTCATTCATCTCGTCAAAGTATGTTGCCAAGTACAATTTGCCTATATCTCATATGAAGCAAACTATGCTAGTAAGTTCTCCTGGCGGAGAGATGAGGACAAATATAGTATGTCCGAAAGTAAGCATTAAAATAAGGGGGGTAGACTTTATCGCAAACCTCGTAGTATTGGACTCCCAAGGAATAGACATAATACTTGGAATGGACTGGTTGAGCAAGTATAATGGAGTCATTCAATGCGCCGAGAGGATTGTGCAGTTGACAAGTGAACATGGTACCCGCATTGAAGTTGAAGCAGCCCAACCTGCAAGAGAGAAAGCGATGTTGAATCATGTGGAAGAAGTGACATTGGAAAGCATTCCGATCGTTCGCGAGTACCCGGACGTGTTTCCAGATGAGTTGCCAGGTATGCCACCTGATCGTGACATAGAATTCCCCATTGAGTTGATACCCGGAACTGCACCTATAGCTAAGAGGCCGTATAGGATGCCTCCTAAGGAATTAGTAGAGCTCAAGAAGCAAATTCAAGAGCAGCTAGAGAAGGGTTTTATAAGCCCAAGCTCGTCCCCGTGGGGAGCCCCAGTGCTCTTCGTAGATAAGAAGGATGGAACCCAGAGGATGTGTGTGGACTATAGGTCTCTCAATGAAGTGACAATAAGAACAAGTACTCACTGCCCCGTATAGAGGATTTGTTTGACCAAATGAAGGGTGCCTGTATCTTCTCCAAGATCGACTTGCGGTCAGGATACTTCCAAATGAAGATTAGACCATCGGATATACCCAAGACAGCATTTCGGACACGATATGGATCTTATGAGTACACCGTCATGTCATTTGGATTGACAAACGCGCCTGCATACTTTATGTATCTCATGAATAAGGTCTTCATGGAATATCTGGATAAGTTCGTTGTAGTGTTCATCGATGATATTATGATCTACTCGAAGGATGAGAAGGAACACGAGGAACACTTGAGGCTTACGCTGCAGAAATTGAGGGAGCATCAATTGTATGCCAAGTTCAGTAAATGTCAATTTTGGTTACGAGAAGTTTCTTTCTTAGGCCATATTATATCTGGAGGAGGAGTATCAGTTGACCCAGGGAAGGTGAGAGATGTGCTTAAATGGGAACCGCCACAGAATGTCAAGGAAATTCGGAGTTTCCTTGGAATGGTTGGATACTACCACCGATTCATTAAGGATTTCTCCAAAATGGCCAAGCCTATGACCGAATTACTCATGAAGGGAAAGGCATTCCGATGGACTCAAGCTTGTCAGCATAGCTTTGAGGAGTTAAAGAAAAGGTTGACAATCGCGCCGGTGTTAGTATTACCGGACGTGAGCAAGAGTTTTGATATATATTGTGATGCATCAAGACAAGGATTAGGATGTGTGCTCATGCAAGAAGGCCAAGTGGTAGCTTATGCATCGAGGCAACTAAAGAAACATGAGTTGAATTATCCTACGCACGACCTTGAACTCGCAGCCGTGGTACACGCCTTGAAGATATGGAGACACTATGTTTTTGGTCACCGATGTGAGATTTATACAGATCACAAGAGTCTCAAGTACATATTTACGCAAACGGATCTGAATCTGAGGCAATGCCGATGGTTGGAGCTCATCAAGGATTATGACGTGGGAATCAACTATCACCCAGGGAAGGCCAACGTAGTGGCCGATGCTTTGAGCCGAAAAGGAGTAAGTCATCAACTCACAGTTCAAGAAATGCCATCCAAGTTATGTAAGGAGTTTGAACGGTTGAACCTTGGATTCATAAATGAGATGGGAACGATGGAAGTCAACCCAACATTAGAGCAGGAAATACGGGAAGGACAGACAAAGGACAAGGAAATACAGGAAATCAAGGAAAGGACCCAAGAAGGAAAAGAATTCAGGTTTGATGAGGACGAACAGGGTACCTTATGGCTTGGAAAGAGGATTGTGGTACCTAATGTTAGGCATATTCAGGAAGCAATATTGAAGGAGGCACATGACTCGCCTTACTCAATTCATCCTGGCTGTACGAAGATGTACAAGGACTTAAAGACATGCTACTGGTGGGCCAGCATGAAAAAGGACATAGCCGAATATGTTGCACTTTGTGATGTGTGCCAACAAGTTAAAGTTGAACATCAAAGGCCAGCCGGATTGTTACAACCACTAAAGATCCCGGAGTGGAAGTGGGAAGAGATTGGTATGGACTTTATAGTTGGATTACCGCGAACTCAGTCTGGCTATGATTCAATATGGGTTATTGTGGATCGATTGACAAAATCAGCTCATTTCATCCCCGTCAAGACCACATATACCACCGCGAAGCTAGCAGAATTGTATATGGAGCACATTGTGTGTCGACACGGAGTACCGAAGAAGATAGTCTCGGATAGAGGTTCTCAGTTTACCTCCAGATTTTGGCAAAAATTGCATGAAGCTTTGGGAACGAGGTTGAATTTTAGTTCAGCATATCATCCTCAGGCGGATGGACAAACCGAGAGGACCAACCAAATTTTGGAAGACATGTTGAGAGCATGTGCTTTAAAGCATAGGAAAAGTTGGGATAAAAGTTTGCCGTATGCTGAATTCTCGTACAACAATAGTTACCAAGCAAGTTTGAAAATGTCACCCTATGAAGCATTATACGGAAGGAAATGTAGGACTCCCTTGTTTTGGAATGAAACTGGAGAGAATCAAGTGTTTGGTCCCGACGTGTTACAAGAAGCTGAAAGGCAAGTCCAAATAATACGGGAAAACTTAAAGGTTGCCCAGTCTCGACAGAAAGGTTATGCTGATAATAGGCGAAGGAGTCTGACTTTTGAAGTTGGAGATTTCGTATACCTCAAAGTGTCACCTATCAGAGGTCAGCGACGGTTTAACGTCAAAGGAAAACTGGCACCACGTTACATCGGACCATTTAAGATTCTGGATAAACGAGGAGAGGTAGCTTATCGACTTGAGCTGCCGACGTATCTCTCCGATGTACACGACGTATTTCACGTCTCTCAACTCAAGAAGTGTCTCAGGGTACCGGAAGAACAAGTGTCGATGGACGAGTTAGAACTTCAGGAGGATTTGTCCTATGTCGAGCAACCTATAAAAATTTTGGATATGAAGGAAAGGGTCATGAGAAATAAGAGGATCCGTTGGTGCAAAGTGCAATGGAAACACCATACGGAAGCCGAAGCTACATGGGAACGTGAAGAAGACTTGAAGACGGAATTCCCTCATCTTTTCTCCACGCTATCGAATCTCGAGGGCGAGATTCACTTTAAGGGGGGTAGGTTTGTAACACCCTAAATTTTCGCATCATGCATTGCATACATGGTCATGCATTAAACACTAGTAGAATAAAAGAAAAAATAATAAAACATATACATATACAAATATGTGTAGCAAAAGAAGAAAAAGAAAACAATAATTATAGCCTAAAACTTGTAATAGGGAATAAGTATAAAAATAATAATAAAAATATATATAAATATATATATAAATAATATATATAACAATATATAAAAATAGAAAAAAATATTAATAATATATGTTATAAAAATAATAAATAATAAATAGATAATATTAATAATATATATATAATATATATATAATATATATATATATAAATAATTATATAATAAAGGAAAAGTAAAAAAAATGAAAAAAAAAGAGAAATCACCGTTGGCCAGGCCGAGCCGGCCCAGCCAGCGGGCATCTCCCGCGCCCCGAGCCGGCCGACGCGCGCCAGCCCCGAGGCGCACGCACGCACCCCGCCGCCACGCGCCCGCAGCCGGGCCCCACCCCCACGCCGAACCCGCCGCCTGCCGCTGTAGCGCGCAGCGCGCGCTGCGCCCGGGCCCCGCCCCAGTTTTCCCCCCCGCCTCGAACGCCTCCCGGCCCGACCGAGGCCGCCCCGACCGAATCCCGCCCCGCCTCCCGACGCCCGCTCAGCGCCGTAACCGCCCCGATTTTCCCGCCCGGATACGACTCCCTCCCGCGTCCGACTCCTCTGCCGCGAATCCCGCCCCGTACCGAATCGGTACCGAGGCCGTACCCTAGCCTCGCCCCTATAAAAGGCCCCAGCCTCCGTAGGTTTTCTCGATTGCAGAAACGCAGCCGCCGGAAGCCGCGAAAAAAGGTCCACAGAGCTGCGCCCAGGGAAGAAAAAAAAGAGAAAAAGAAGGGGAAGAAGAGGGAGAAAAAGAGGAGGGCGCCACCGTTCGCCGGAGATCGTCGCCGACATCGCGCCGCCGAAGGTCTGCTGCACCATCCACTTCGTCTACGCGTCGCATTGTTCCGCGACCGTCAAGCCGTCAGATCTACGGTAGGACATGTTCCCGATACAAATTTTAGCGATCATATTGAATCTAATAGGCGTAAATTGAATTTGGTTGCACCATGAATTTATTTTCAGAAGCATTAATCCACCCTAAAACCCCCGTAAACTCATATGAACACGTATGAACTAGTCGCATCGAATTAATAAACGACCGTAGTAAATTAATTATTAAACTGTGCATGCATGCATGTCATTGCATGTTGATTATTTTGTGTGCATTATGTTGAATTGTATATGTTTTCTTGTATGTATGATCACGCGTAGAGGAACGTGCTCAAGAGGCTGCATACGAGGATTTCCAAAACCAAGACTTCGAAGCGCTTGAGCAACCCCATCCGCCGGAGCAAGGCAAGTGTCCTTGAAGCATATTGATCCTATTTTAAATTAAATGTTTTGTTTGCGAACTTGCATGCTTGTGTCAAATTGATGGGAATCCTATGGTAGGAAGTTTACTAGTTTTGTTTGACCACCCTTGTCACCTGGAATTTATGGTAGAGAGTCGGGAAGGGTTTTTACCTTTTTGCTTCGCTTAATTAATTGGGATGGCAAACAACACTACACATTTAATTATACATCAATGATGTTCTGGTTAATGTGAACTGGTCAATACGATGGGTGATCTAAGCAAGCATGGTTTTGTGAATGGGTTGGACGTTATGGTGGTCGCTTGCCTTAGATCTAAGGACCGGTTCATGCGAGAATATGCCAGGTCAACAGTGCCACCACAAGGCCAAGTATGGGTGCGGCGTAGCTGAATAATTAGGAGCGCTGCTAGTATTGTATGGACCATTGGATGGCGCGGGGAATGGGAGTCGAGGAGGACTGCCCTGGGATCCGCATGGCCCACGAGGGGGCCCGTGGGTGGGAGAATAGAGATTCAAGCCTGCCGGTGAAACCTTAGTGGGCCCGTACATACTAGTAGTCCCTTTTGAAAGGCTATTTTGTGATCTCTTGGCCACACACCTACGGAAGTGTGAGATGGCATAATGGAGGTTCCTTAGTCATCAAAGGGTGACGAAATCACAAACATGTGGGTAAAGTGGTACAACCTCTGCAGAGTGTTTAAAAACTATCATGATAGTCGTGCTTCCGGTTATGAGCGCCTGGATGACCTACATGATTAGAGTTGGAAATTGGGATTTGGGATGGTTTATGGTTTGGTAATGTTTATGGTTTATGGATCATGGTCACGGATACGAATTTGAGTTATGGTAATTGGACATGGATAATGGTAATGTTGGCAATAATTGGATATGGTTTTTATTTTGTTAATATGATGGTTATGATGGGATTGTTTCACATAGACATAGTATAATGCTTTTCAAATGTTTTACTGTACATTTCAGCACTTAGCCATTTATTACATTCGTCGTTTGAATAAGCCACATGTCATACTTTCCACACTTGCTGAGTACGACATGTACTCACTCTTGCAATCCCCCCCCCCAACAGCTACTGGAGACAATTGGGAGTACCCTGAGGATCACGTGGAGTACTAGTTTGCGTACCGCCATCAATTGCCTGTGGATTGGAGTCGTGTTGCTTAGTTTATTTTCCGCTGCAATTATTTAGAGTTTTATTATTCGTGAACTATTGGATTATTGTAATAAAGTACTTATTTATTAGTTAAGACATGGTTAAATTCTGTTTATCATTTGTGAATCACTCGTGTATGTGTGTTGAACATCCTGGGCACACATATGCGTTACGCTTGGTTCATATTCGGAACCGGGTGTCACATACTTCGATGCAATGAATGAATGCGATGCTCCAGAATCAAACAACATAGTCGCCGAGTTGGAGTTTGCGAGAAACATACCAATGACCACGTCATCTGCTTGTTGAGCATCCTCCGTGTAGACATAGTTCACGTTGCCACGAGCAAAATTCTGCTGTCCACGGCTTCCTTGCGGTTGTCCTCCATTGGGTCTTGAGTTTTGCCTCGACGCATTGCTTCCTTGACCGAGGTCTGGCTTAGGACATTGATGCACAAAGTGTCCAGCTTTCAACAAGTATAACACTTGCACCGGGATAATTAGCATGAGGCGCATAAGGCATTTGAGGCCTAGGTGCTTGCATAACAGGGCACTAATACACAAACTGAGTTGGACGTGGTGCAAATCCAGGTCATTGAGCAGGAATAGAAGAGCTGTAGTATGGCGCAATAGGAGGCGCAAAGCGATGGCGCACATTACTTCCTTGTTGCTGTCCTTGATATGGCGCCTTCCTCTTGTTGTCTTGCTCCATCTCATGGACCTTGTTCTCAACCACAATTGCTTTGTCCACCAGCTTCTGGAAGTTGGCATAGTCACAATTGAGCAATTGCAATTGAATTTCATTGTTGAGGCCTCTCATGAACAAGTATTGTTTCCGGCTGTCCCGGCTCACATCCTCAGGCGCGTACCTTGATAGTTGAGTGAACTTGTTGAGATATTCACCCACGCTTGATCTTCCTTGCCTTAAGTTCTCAAAATCTTGCTCCTTCAAGATCATACACATAATGAGAACGGAAGCTCTCTTTAAATTCCGCCCAGGTGATCCTCTCCTGATTCTCATGAGCATTGCATAGTGAATCCCACCAATCGGCAGCTGCTCCAACTAGTTGATGAGAAGCGAAAAGCACTTTCTCCCAATCACTGCATTGGACAATAGCTAACTTCTTCTCCACGGACTTGAGCCAATCATTCGCATCCATAGGGTCAGCGGCTTGAGCGAAGGTTGGCGGCCTAGTCCTCATAAACTCTCCCAAACGGTTATGAGGAGTTGGGGGTGGCGGTGGAGGCATGTGGGGCTGATTGTTGTTATTGCCAGTCTACAGCTGTCCCATTGTCTGTATCATGGTTTGTATGAGTTGGTTTTGCATAGCCAATAGCTGCTCAATGCTCATAGCTCCATGAGCAGGTCCTTGTCCATTGTTGTTCTGGGGTACCCCATGGTTCTCCTCTTCATCATTGTCATCCCTCTGGTTATGAGTCCTCACCCTCTGAAGAAAAGCAAGAGATAAGAATTTAGAAACATCCCCAACTATATGCATCAAGGGATATGAAACTAAACAACTAGCTACTCTAGCCTACGTGGACATGGCAATGCTAAAGCATCCCAAAATCCTCTATTAAGCACACAAGCAACCAATATATAGCAAACAACACACCAAACAAAACACATCGATTCCTGAGTGCTCCTATGTGATCTAAAGTGTCCATTCTATCTAGGCTGCGTCCTACGGTCAACCTGTGGCTCTGATACCAATTTGTGACACCCGATTCCGAAAATGAACCAAGTGAACGCATATGTGTGCTCGGGATGTTCAACACATATACACGAGTGCATTCACAAAAGAGTATACAGAAAATTTCCATAGAATAATAATTAACTGAATTTTATTTCACAAACCATATTATCCTTGAATACAAGTTCTAATGAATATTAATGACAAGTTCAACCAATGCAGCGGAAATAAACTAAATAAGTAACTATGCAGCTAAGCAATAGGGTATAGCACAGCTCCAACACTCCATAGGCAAAGTGACAGTAGACACGACCTAGAACTCCGCATTATCATTGTTAAACTCCCAATCCTGACCTGCAACTATTGGGGGGGGGGGATTGCAAGGGTGAGTACATGTCATACTCAGCAAGTGTGGAAAGTATGACATGTAGCTGATTCAAATGACGACAATAATAATGGCTAAGTGCTGAAAAGTACATTAAAACATTTGAAAAGCAATATATTTTATGTATATGAAATAAACCCATCATAAGCCATGTGGTTATCATAATACCAGTTCCTATTCATTACCATCATCCATATTCCAGATTTCACCACTTCCAATAACCATATTCAACACCAGAAATTAATCCATAACCAGCCATAACCATAACAAAGCCATAACCAACCATCCGAACACCAAGTTCCCTCTAATCATGGAAGTTGTCCAGGTGCCCATAACCGGGAGCACAGCTATCATGACAGTTTTATTAGACACTCTGCAGAGTTTGTACCGCTTTACATATGTGTTTGTGAATTAATCACCCGTCGGCGACTAAAGAAACCTCTCTTACGCCAATTACACTTCCTTTGGTGTATGGCCAAGAGATCACAAAATAGCCTTTACAAAAAGATTACTAGCCTATTTAGACCCCACTGAGGTTTCACCGGTGGTGATGCCTCCAACTGAGCACATCTTCACTCCCTCTTGAGCCATTCGGATCCCAGGGTAGTCCCACCAATCATCAACAAACCCAATCCGACTACCCCTTCCCCGAGCATCCTTAATGGTCCAAACAGCACTAGCAAAGCCCTGATTAATCAGCTATGCCACACCCATACTTGGTCTCGTGGTGGCACTGTAGTCCTGACTTATTCTCACATGAACCGGTCCTTAGATCTAAAGCAAGCAATCACCATAACATCCAACCCATCCACATACAAGGCTTGCTTAGATCACCCATTACACATCATATTAACCAGTTCACGTTAATTATAATATCATAATTACATAACTAAGGTAAGTGATATAGTTGTTTTCCCATCCCAATTAATTAAGTGAAGCAAAAAGGTAAAAAGCCCATGCTGACTCTCTACCATAAATTCCAGGTGACAAGGGTGGTTAACCAAATCTAGTAAACTTCCTATCATAGGATTTCCCATCAAATTTACACAAACATGCAATTTTGCAAACAAAACATTTATTTCAAAACAGGATCAATATGCTTCAAGGACACTTGCCTTGCTCTTGGAAGTGATTAGGATCAAAGCCTTCAAACTCTTGGTGCTGAAGATCCTCCACGACACTCTCTAGCGCAAATCTGTCTAATCCGCACAATAAACATACAAGACAAGAAACACAATCAAATAATGCACAAATGTTACTCAATATGACATGACATGCATGATTAATACAAATGCAAGGTGAAACTTGTTAATGAGTTGCTTTTAATGATCATTATCTAGTTCTAATATATTTTAACAAGTTTATACAGCTTTGGATTTGGTTAGATCAAATTTTAGAATTAATTCAAAACAAATTAACCAGAAAAATCGGACTAGTCCGCTAGGGACGGGACAAATCCGCACTTTGCTAGATCAGCAGATTCGGGTTTTCTAGATCGACGTGAATTTGGAGATTAGAGGTCGAATTCACGTAAGGAAAAGGAAATAGAAGGTATACCAGGTGTTTAGAACTCCAATGAATCAAGAAACTTGGAGGTAACACTTGGATCTTGATGATCTAGGGTTGGTGAAGAACTTGATGGTAGATTGTTGATGAAGAACTCGAAGTTGATGGAGATCTTGATCCTCTTTCGTTTCCTCCTCTTCTTCTTCTTGCTTGGGATCTCCTCCACCCTCCTTGACGGCAGCTCTCCACAAACTAGGGTTTGGGTGGGGTGGAAAAGTGGCAAATAGATGTCAAGCCAAGGGGTGGGGTTGTTTATATAGAGGTGGAGGCTAGGGTTAGATGGATTTTGAGTTTGGGATGAGTAGAGGCCGGTTTAGAGTCTCACATGGGCTCTAAAAGAGTTAGGCACGATGTCCCTAGGCCCACTTAATGTAAAACCCAAAAAACAAGTCGTGAAACAAAAGATCAACTCGGAGTCGCGAAATATCGGACAAGTCCGAAAAGGACCAGACTAATTCGAAGTTAGTCAGAAAGAAATCGGACAAGTCCGGACTGGATATCTCACAAGTCCAAACTTATCCAGAGGGGAAAAACAGACAAGTCTGGCCTAAAATCGGACAAGTCCGACTTTAGTCAGAGAGGAAAACGTACAAGTCCGCTGGAAGACCGGACTAGCCCGGACAAGTACAGGGAGTTAGCAAAATTTCCAAGGGAGTTGGAACGTCGGACTAGTCCGCCCGCACTAAGCCAGACTCGTTCCATTTGAAGTTGTTCAGTTCTTCTTGCATCGCCACCACCCAGTCCGGATCTTTTAATGCATCCTCAATCCTGCGTGGTTCCAAAAAGGACACAAAAGAGTAATGCTCACAAAAGTTAGCTATGCGGGATCTAGTTGTTACTCCCTTTTGGATTTCACCGATGATGTTGTCGATTGGGTGATCTCTTTGGACGCATTGGTGTACTCTCGGGTGTGGCACTTGCGTTCTTGTGTCTTCATGATCTTCTTCTTCTTCTCCCCCTATATGGTTGCTCTCATTGACTTGTTGATCGTTTTCGTCTTCTTGAGGTTGATCTTGTGTGGAAGCCCCCCCTTGATCAATGGCATCCACTTGTGGTTCATCTTCCTCATGCACATGTAGAGGTGGCTCTTGTGGTCGAACATCTCCCAACGCCATTCTTCTCAATGCTTGACATGGAGCTTCTTCTCTATCTAGCACACATGGATCAACTTGCTCTTTTTGGGAGCCGTTAGTTTCATCGAACACTACGTCACGTGCTACTTCAACAAGTTCGGAGACTTTGTTGAAGACACGATAGGTGTAAGTGTTCGAGTCATAGCCAAGCAAGAAACCTTCATCGGACTTTGAAGCGAACTTTGAAGTCCTAGGCTTCTTGTTCAAAATATAGCATTTAGAGCCAAAAACTCAAAAATAAGAAATATTTGGCCTGTTACCGGTGAGTAGCTCATAGGATGTCTTTTTGAGTAGTCAATGAAGATAGAGTCGATTTATGGCGTGGCAAGCGGTGTTAACCGCTTCTGCCCAAAATCGATCCGAGGTCTTGTATTCATCGGGCATTGTTCTCTCCATCTCTATGAGGGTTCGGTTCTTCCTTTCGGCAACTCCGTTTTGTTGAGGAGAATAAGGTGCTGAAAACTCATGCTTCATCCCTTCTTCGTCTAGGTACTCCTCAACTTGAGTGTTCTTGAACTCCGTGCCGTTGTCGCTTTGAATGTTCTTGACCGTTAGTGAGAACTCATTTTGAGCACTCTTGAGAAACTTCTTGAGAGTTCCTTGAGTTTTTTTCTTATCATGCAAAAAGAAGACCCAAGTGAAGCGCAAAAAGTCATCAATAATTACTAAGCCATATTTGTTACCGTCGATGCTTATGTAAGCAATTGGACCAAATAAGTCCATGTGAAGCAGCTCGAGCGGTCTTGTTGTAGTCATGACGCTCTTCGTCGGATGAGGTGCTCCTACTTGCTTTCCGGCTTGGCACGCGCTATAAGGCCTGTCTTTCTCAAAAACAATATCCTTCAAACCTCGGATGTGATCGCCCTTGAGGAGTTTTTGAAGATTCCTCATACCAACATGCGCTAGCCGTCTATGCCACAACCAACCCATGTTGGTCTTTGCAATCAAGCATGTGTCAAGTTCGGCTTTATCTTTGTTGAAGTCAACAAGGTAAAGCTTTCCCTTTAACGCACCCTTGAATGCAATGGAACCATCACCACTTCTAGAGACGGTCACACCCTCATTAGTGAACAAGCAATTATAACCTTTGTCACATAATTGAGATATGGAAAGCAGGTTATAATCTAAGGAATCGACAT
This sequence comes from Tuctoria greenei, assembly GCA_036927565.1. NCBI lineage: Eukaryota > Viridiplantae > Streptophyta > Magnoliopsida > Poales > Poaceae > Tuctoria > Tuctoria greenei. The sequence goes on from JAYESD010000002.1 coordinate 49,744,590, forward strand.
GTAACACATGAGAAAGAGTATGTTAAGACGATATAGCAATTTTACCGGTACCGAGCACCTTTCCTTGACTGTTGTCTCCAAAATATATGCCCTCGCTTGGATCCTCATTTTCTTCATACTCAACGAACATCCTTCTTTCTCCGGTCATATGGTTGGTGCAACCACTGTCTAGCACTCATTTCATCCACGGAGGAATAGGCCTACAAAAACAAATCATGCCTTGGTTTTAGGTACCCAAGCTTGCTTGGGTCCTTTGAGGTTAGTTACAAGAGATTTGGGCACCCACACATGAGACTTGGTGTTCCCATGGCGTGGCCCAACATAATGAGCATAAACTTTACCAAAATTGCTTCTCATTAGAATATAGGATGCATCAAAAGTCCTGAATAATATTTGTTGTTGTTTATGAACAAAACTAGTCCATGTAACCGGACTTGTCCGGAAGACCGTACTTGTCCGAGTAAGGACCGGACTAGTCCGATTATTGTATGTGTTGACTATCTTGGACTTATTAGCATTATTGGTCTTTCTATCTTGAGAGGAGATTCCTCTCACAAAGGCAATGCTCTCCTTGTTATTTTTATGGCTTCTAGCATATTGCTTTTCACCATAAGAATACCCAATGCCATATTTGACATTAGGAGGTCTTGTGACCAAGTATGCACTACGTGCATAGTTGATCTTCTCCTTGTCAAATATGCCACTTTGGGAAGGATGCTTGTCCTTGGTAGGGGTTGAATTTTCTTTCAAGCTAGTGTCAGTTAGCACATGAACAAGTAATAGTAGCTTCAGTTTTAAGTGGTTGAGAAGGTGAGATTGAAGAGCATGAGGGGTCACTTTGTTTGAGTGACTCAACTTGTACCTCAAGGATTTTGTTAAACTTCAATAGGTTAGCAAGTTCGTCCTTGATGGTGGTGTTTGAGTCGCTTAACTTCAAGCAAGCTTCCCTGCTTGAGGCTAACTCAAGTTCCAGTGACTTGCCTCGCTCCTTTTCAAGTTTGAGAAGCTTGTCAAGTTCAAGATATTCCTCCTTTTGGGAGATAATCATATCTTCTTGACGGTTGATCAACTTCTCCTTCTCAACGAGCTGATCAAGTAGAAATTTCATTTTTGCAGCTGTTTTCTTATCTAAGCCAACGAGCATGTCTTCATTATCACTAGTGACTTCACTATCACTAGAATAGGAATGCAAGGAAGAGGATTCGTTTGTTACCTTTCGTTTACCTTCCTTTGCCATGAGGCAAGTGTCGTTGCCCTTCCATGCGCTGAGATTTGGGAAGAGTGTTGACTTCTTAGTTGTCTTCTCGATGGCTATGCTAGCCATCTCCTCTTCCTCTTCGGATGAGGACTCATCTTTTGAGTCTCACTCCTTTCCTAGGTGCGCTTGTCCAGCTTGCTTCTTTTTCTTGAAGAATTTCTTGGGTCGAGGCTTCGTTTCCTTGGTTTTCTTCTTGTTTTCTTCGTATGGGCAATCAACTATAAAGTGGTCATATTCACCACAGTTATAGCATGCCCGCCTCAACTTTGGTCTTGACTTCTCTTTGTATTTTCCTGCACTTGATTTTCCCCCTTGTATTTTCTTCATAATTTTCTTGAATCTCTTCATAAAGAGGATCATGTCCTCCTCATCTATGTCGCTGCTCTCATCATTGTTGTCTTCTTCTTATTGAGCTTCTCGAGTTTCTTTTGACAAGGGTTTGCAAGTGGACTTCAAAGCGACCCCTTTCTTCTTTGCTGAGGTGAGGTCGGCAATCTCCTTGACATGCTTTGTCTGCTTTACCATCATCTCGAAATTGATGATTTTCCCAAGTAGCTCATTCGGGGTCATTTTCTTATACCCAGGGCTTTCTCTAATCATCGAGCACAAGGTGACGTTGCGAGGCATGAAAGCTCTAAGGATGAGCTTCACCACCTCGTGATCGTTCCACTTCTTACTTCCGTATGCTCGAACTTTGTTGATGAGCGTCTTTAAATGGTTGTACATGTCTTGTGGCGACTCATCTTCTTCTATGGCAAATCTTCCCAATTCACCTTCGATCATTTCGATCTTTGCTTCTCGCACATGATGATCGCCTTCATGTGCAGTTTGCAATGTATCCCAGATTTCTTTCACAATCTCGAGCCCGTGCACCTTGTGAACTCGTCCCAACTTAGTGAAGATGTAATGACTGTCGCAGATTGAGCATTCTGATTAATTGCTTGCTCTTGACTTGGTGTAATCTCTTCATTGTCGTCCAGGATATCTATTCCTGTACACAAATGTTCCATAAACTGGGATTGAGTGAGATTAAGTGCATTTTCATGTTCTGCCTCCACATTGAGTAGTCATTGCCGTCGAAGTTTGGGGCTTTTCCTAGAGGAATAGATAAGTAATGGTTATTGTTAGAATTAAGACGATCGTAGTTAAAAGGATATCGGGAGTAGTCGGTGTGACTACCCCCTTCTTCTTCTTCTCGTCCTCGACCTTCACTTTCCCTTTTGAGAGAGCTTTCTTCCTTAGGAGCACCTTGAGTTCAGGCATCTCCTCATCGTCATCCTCGAAGTCCTGGATAGCATCAATGAGCTTTTCCAATTTTTGAGCTTTTTCGTCTTTGACCTTCTCTTGGTTGAGACTCTTGTGCACATCCTTCATGTCCGACATGTTCTCTTCGAGCGATTAGTCTCTTGCGAAGAGTCCCACTCTGATACCAATTGAATGTGGCCTAGAGAGGGGACGAATAGGCCTTTTGAGTTTTAGTCGAAACCTACAGCACTTAACAAACCGATCAAATCCTGAGATATCGGACTAGTCTGATAGAGTGCGGACTAGTCCGGTGCGTGCGGACTAGATTGATCAAGTTCGATCAATGATTTCAATACAAGCACAGTACGCAGCGGAATATAGTATGTAAATTGAAAGTATTGAGTCAATGAAACTAAGTGTAGTACAAATTAACTTTGTTTTGAATGTTTTAACATAAGATGGACAAGATCAATCAAACCCTAGAATATGATATGAGAAACTTAAGAACAAGTTTAACACACGATTTTTATCCCATGGTTCGGTTCCCACAGAGGCAACCTACGTCCACGTTGAGGAGCCCACAAAAGGACCGGGTCATCATGGACCATAACCTCGTCAAATTGCCATGAAGGCCAATTCTTCTTCAACTATCATGAAGGGGCAAATCACCAAGTTCAAGGGGCCTTCTCACAAGTTGAGGGCTCCCCAAGATTACAATTCAAACACCACCAAGAACACACTCGTAACATCAACAATGAAACAACAGGAGTGTGTTAGAGATCAAACCCAAGAGCTCAAACGTGTGGAATCGTGTCTCTCGTTTGATCCAAAGTGAATCCTCAAGGGATCGATCTTTCTTGCATTGGATTGCGTGGAGAGATGTGTTTTCTAGGGTTCGGACTAGTCCGTGGTGGAGTCCGGACTAGTCCGGTGTGCAACGTGCGTGCTGGAAACCCTAAGTGTCCAAGAATATCGGACTTGTCCGGCTAGGAGCGGACTTGTCCGATTTTAGTTAGAAAGGTTTTCGGACTTGTACGTGGTAATATCGAACTAGTTCGGTGTGGTGATACCCTTAGTGAATATAGGACAAGTCTGCACTTGGAGGACTTGTTCGATTTTAGTCAGAGGCATTACCAGACTAGTCCGGACACTATCGAACTAGTCTGGTGCGGAAAAGTCCGCATTGGCAGGACTTGTCCGAACCTATCCAGAGAGGATATTGGACTAGTCCGGTGTATATCAAACTAGTCCATTGTTCCTGTGAAATGTGAAGTGTGTGAGGATTTCTTTTGTGCCTGAGCTCTTGGGATGTGTTACACCAACACACTCCCTACACAATGATGTATTCTATTTAGTTCTTGAGATCTCTTCCGAATGTATCATCATTCTCCTTTCTTTTTAGCACTTTCTTCATTCTTTCATTAAGACCCGCGCTCATCTCAATAATGTGGTTAGGATCTCATTTGTTTGTCATAAATAAACCAAAACCCACAAGGGATGCCTAGATGCACTTTTATGATCATGGAGATGTCTTCAAGCATGGTAGAGATGGAGATCACCATAAGAAGGGAGGCATGGCAGCTCTGATCATGATGGAACCATGGCGATGGAGACCACTGTGATTCTAAAGGCCATACTATTCACAATGTGATATGATCATATACCTATGATGTTTACATATTACTATTATTTTCATGCTTTTATATGGTGGATGTTTTGTCATGATAGAATAGATTCCCTCGTAAAAGTTGAGTATTTTGATGCCATTTACTAATAGTTGCACCTATGTTCTTTTGATCGTTGTGTGGTAGGTTTGCCAAAGCAAAGTACCATCATCTATCATAATGCATAGGGTGAATGTTGGACATTCATATACATAGTGTTGGTTTACTCAACAAAGCTATCAAAACGGTTTGGGGCTTTATGGCATAGAGTTGGGAGCCAAGGCATTGGATGTCACCCAACAAACAAGAGTCATATAGGGATATGATTAACAATTGTTGATTACCTATATCACTAATTTCCTAACAGTGAAGTCAAAGCTCACTAGGAATTAGTGAATATGGATCTTGAACCACTATATGTCGTTAGAGAGAAGACAATGATCATATAGTGGTGATATCTTTTATTAAACTGTTAATAGAAGATTGGTACATAACATAGTGCTAAACCTTGCAAATTTTTTTCTATTGTAGATCATGTCTGCTAGTAACAATTCCGGTTTCGATTTGTGATATGTGCTTGAAAAGTAAAAGCTCAATGGAGCTAACTTTATTGATTGGTACCGCAACGTGAGAATCGTTCTTAGGCAAGAGAAAACCGAGTACGTTCTTCTGCATCTATACCCTGATGACCTCCCAGCTGATGCAACTAATGTGACACGTGGAGCTTATATGAAGCATTGTGATGATGCGCTTAATGTAAGCTGCCTCATGCTCACCACTATGTCCCCAGATCTGGGCAAACTTGGTTCTGAACTCAAGGATGATCTGGCTATTGACGTTGTTCTCCAGTCGCTCCCACCGAGCTATGAGCCATATATTGAATTTTCGAATATATGGCATGGAGAAAACTTTTGGTTGAATTGCATGAGATGCTTACAACAGCCGAAGAAAGCATTAAGAAAAACGCCACTCATGTGATGATGGTCCAAAAGGAGAATAAAAAGAGGAAGCGTGTGACGCATCCTAAAGGCAAAGGCAAGGGAAAGGTTCCCGATGAGCCTTCAAGCTCAAAGTCTAAGCCAAAGGGCAAATCTGGCCCTTCTCCTGATGATGAATGCTTTCACTGTCATGCTAAGGGGCACTGGTGTAGGAACTGCAAGAAGTACTTGGAGGATATGAAGAAGAAGAAGGGAAGTGAGACTTCTGGTTCAGGTATAAATGTTATAGAAATTAACATTGCATTATCTTCTAGTGAATCATGGGTATTTGATACTGGATCGATGATTCACACTTGCAAATCGTTGCAGGGTCTAAGTGAGACTAGAAGATTTGCAAAAGGCAAGTTGGATGTTGGTGTCAGCAATGGAGCAAAAGTTGCGGTCATAGCTGTCGGAACCTACCACTTATCATTACCCTCAAGATTAGTGTTGGAATTGAATAATTATTATTGCATTCCTACTTTGAGCAAGAACATTATCTCTTCTTCGTGTTTAGAAGAAGATGGTTATCAGATTGTAATAAAGAACAAATGTTGTTCCATTTATTACAATAATAATTTCTATGCTTGATGTCCATTGGTGAATGGATTATATGTTCTTGATCTTGAGGATAAAACTGTATGTAACATTAATACCAAAAGGGCTCGACGAAATGATCTAAATCCCACTTTTATTTGGCATTGTCGCTTAGGTCATATAAATGAGAAACGCATTAAAAATTCCATCAAGATGGTTTACTAAGATCATTTGATTTTGAAGCACTTGACACATGTGAATCTTGTTTGCTTGGGAAGATGACCAAAGCACCCTTCACTGGTCAAAGTGAGAGGGTGATTGAATTGTTCGGACTTATACATACAGATGTATATGGATCAATGAGTTCAATTGCCAGAGGTGGTTTTCAGTACTTCATACATTACCGATGACTTTAGTAGATATGATTATGTCTACCTAATGAGGCACAAGTCTGAATCCTTTGAAAAGTTCAAAGAATTTCGAAATGAAGTATAGAATTGGGCAAGACAATTAAACTTATACGATCTGATCGTGGGGGTGAATATTTGAGCCATGAATTTTATGATTATTTGAAACAATGTGGAATTGTTCCACAGTTGACTCCATCAGGAACGCCTCAATGGAATGAGGTGTCCGAATAGAGGAACCAAACCTTGTTAGACATGGTTAGGTCGATGATGAGACAAGCATATCTTCCACTATCCTTTTGGCTTATGCTCTCGAAACTGCTGCTTTTAAACTAAACAGAGTCCCAACTAAGTCTGTTGAGAAGACACCGTATGAGATGTGGACCGAGAAACGTCCTGGATTGTCTTTCCTCAAAGTTTGGGGGTGTGATGCTTATGTCAAACGTTTGACGTCAGATAAACTCACTCCCAAATCAGACAAATGCTTCTTTGTGAGATATCCTAGGGAAACCAAAGGATATTATTTTTATAATAAAACAGATGGTAAAGTGTTTACCGCTCGCAATGGTGTCTTCTTAGAGAAAGATTTTCTCTCAAAAAGAATTAGTGGGAGCAAGGTGCATCTTGAAGAAATTCAAGAAATACCTAAACATGTTTCGGCATCCACTGATCCTATACAGGATGTACAAGATGTTGTGAAACTAGTTGATGAAACACCAGCCCCACGAAGGTCTACGAGGGCACAACGTGCAATTGAAAAGTTAACGCTTCTAACCACAGAGCAACATGACATGGTATTGTTGGACAATAATGAGCCCACGACCTATACCAAAGCAATGAAGGGACCCCACTCTGAAAAATGGCTTGGAGCCATGGAATTCGAAATTGAATCCATGCACGAGAACCAAGTTTGTAACTTGATTGATCCAGTCGAAGGTGTGAGACCTGTCGATTGTAAATACATTTTCAAGAAAAAGACTGACATGGATGGAAATGTTCACATCTATAAAGCACGATTGGTGGCGAAAGGTTTCAAACAAATTCAAGGTGTTGATTATGATGAAACTTTCTCACCTATTGCAATGCTAAAGTCTGTTCGGATTCTCCTAGCAATTGCTTTATATTTTGATTATGAAATATGGCATATGGATGTCAAAACAGTTGTCGGTACCTGCGTACCGAGTACCCCATGATACCGCAAGAAAAGCTAAGGAGTTCCCCCATTCAAGTTGAAGACCTCTGAAGGCCACACGTGTTACACAGTACTAGACCCGCCTCCCTCGTTTGGGTAGCTCCAACACTGACACGTGTATCACAAGGCCGGACCTAACACCCATTATAAGGAAGCTCCGGCCCTGTCACGTGTTCAATGACCCCGGACCTAACCCCCAGTAGAGGGAAGCTCCGGTGCTACCATATGTATAGTGGTTCTGGACCTGCCTCCCCACTATGGGAAGCTCCGGAGCCGCCACGTGTCGAACCTCTATAGCTAGGACTTCAATAGAAGACAGATAGATCTCCAACGGCTCGGACCTTCAAGGGAAAGTTAAACTGACAGTTACAAGACCTGATTATGTGTCATTAATGCCATATTAATGACACGCGATCACTAGACTGTTAATAGGGGTAACGCCATCATTAAGGCGTATAATCACCCCATTAACCATACATAATATTTAGCGATCGTGTATTAGACAGTTAACTACGTCAAGGCCACATGTCGGGCAAGGCAAGTGATGTAACGACCAGTCCTTAGACTATAAAAGGGTTTCATCACACGATACAAGTCATCCAAGCTTATACGCACTCAAGCACCAGTGAATCCCAAATACAACAACACACACCCCATGGAGTAGGTTATTGTGCTCAGGCGGCCCGAACCACGTAAATCCTTTGTGTCCTCATCTTGTCTATAATCTCCGCACACCCAAACGATACAAGAACCTCCGCGGGCTACAATTTAGTAGTACCGGGGGAAGTGTCATTCAAACGCTTCGACATTTGGCGTGCCAGGTAGGGGCGCCTGAGATCTCAAGATGGTGAACTCCGCCGCAGGATCATCCAACAGCAACAACGTCGAGCAGTCTGCTGGAGGGAATCCTTCCAACATCCAACAGCCAGCAGCCGCCATTGTCCGGCGGGCATCATGCCACCCCCACCACCGTTTGTTCCGGCCAACAATGTTGGACAGCAGAATGGTGTACTCGTGTTGAGCACGGCATCAACGAATAACAACCCTGAGCACGCGCTAATTGTTGCGCGTACTCTACTCCAACATCCACCGCCTCAAGGAGCACCCCAGGGTGCGATGGAGTGGTGGAGGGTTGATGTTGAACATCTGGTTGCAGCTGCAGCCGATGGCATCAACAATCAGGGTCTTGCTCCTTCGGGGCTAGCACCTTCACAACGCCAGATCTTATAAGGAAGACTTGGTCCACGAGCTTCACATCACAGGAGGTGTTGTATCCCAATAGGTGACCTCGCTGCCCTCCGGGGCACGTCACACCCACACTGCATCGAGGCTTTCGACGCACGACTTGCGGTAGGAGCTCGACCGCTGTTACCAATAGCAGGATGGCCGCGTCCACATCGAGCGTGCTCGCGAAAGGCGTGAGGCTCGCAAAAACAATTCTCCTTCGAGAGTGGGGTGCGGCTGTTCACCCTTGGCCATGCACCTATGCATGGTCCGCTGACCCCAGAAGTTCTAGCCTGATCCGCCAGAGAAATTCGACGGGACTGTCAACCCCGCCGAATTCCTTCAAATCTACTCCACCTCTATACTTTCGGTGGGAGGCAATGAGGCTGTGATGGCCAATTATTTCCCTGTGGCTCTGACTGGGACCGCGAGGTCCTGGTTTATGAGTCTGCCGCCTGACTCTATTAATAGTTCAGTGGAGCTATGTCAACAGTTCACCGCCAACTACGGGAGTTCCTACACCCGACCAGGCACCAAACTGGACCTGTTTGCAGCAAAGCAAACATCGGGAGAATCGCTGCGGTCCTTTATCCAGCAACTTTCTCAGGTATGTAATACCATTCCCTCCATCTCCAATGCATCTGTCATCATGATATTTATACAGGGTGTCAGAGATAAAAAGATATTGGAGAAGCTGGCGACGAAGGAGGTCACCAGCGTCACGGAGTTGTTCAGCCTGGCTGACAAGTGTGCACGGGCCGCAGAGGGCCGGGAAATGCATTCAAAGCCAGCTCCGAAGGCTAATAAAAAACCTTCTAAAGCTGAAGCCACTACCTCCGGTGGTGGTAAGAAGAAGAAAAAATCCAACGGCAAGAAGAAGCAGTCGGCTGGCACATCTGCTGCCGTAGCAGCTGCAGCTCCGGGTGGTCGGGGGCCAGACCCCGAAAAACGACATCGACCTTCATCCGAAGACGGCAGCAGTTCCAAGATGTGGTGTCCAATCGACAAGACGGACAAGCACAGTTTGGAGGATTGTCGAGAGATCCAGAACCTTGTCGAGCGCTATAACAAGCGCTGAGAAGAAGTTTCCTTCCGTCAGTGGGAAGGAAAGCAAAAAGTCGACGAAGCTCCGGTTGAAATGGAGCTAGGCTTCCAGGACCCCAAGAAGGTCCTAAAGGCTGTGTACAAAACAACTGATGATGATTCTGATGTCTCTAACAACTAGTGTCAGAAAACCCTCAACACCATTTATGGGGGGTCCTGGGACATCACATCTCAACGCGTCCTCAAGACAATGCGGCGGGAAATGTCTACCGTAGCTCCTGCTACCAGTGCAGAACAACATCGAAAGTGGATGGATACACCCATCACTTTTGATGCAACATACTGCCCGAGGAACATGGTTGGAGCTGGCCAACTTCCATTGATGGTCTCTCCGACCATCAACAACGTCCAACTCTACCATGTCTTGGTAGACGGAGGCGCAACGCTCAACCTCTTGAGCTTTGAAGCGTTCATGAAGATCCATCTCCAACTCTCGGACCTTCGCCCCTCAAGACCTTTCTCTGGGATAGGTCCGAGGACCATCAGCCCTCTCGAATCCATTACGCTCTCGGTGAAATTCGGGACTCGGGAGAAGTACAAGACCGAGAAACTGGTCTTCAACATCGCTCACATCAGTCTGCCCTTCAACGCCATCCTCGACAAGCCCGCCCTGTACAGGTTCATGGCCGCGTCTCACTACGGCTACCTGGTGTTGAAGATGCCAACACCTTCCGGCGTTCTCCGGATCCACTGAGATTGCACTGCAAGAGTTACCGCGCTGGAGTAACTCAACGCACTTGCCACAGTGCAGGAAGGAACCTCCGGCAAATAGCTAGCTGGTCAACCTCCAAGCACTCATCATTGAGGCTCGACCTCTGCACCACGTGTGCAGCCAAGCGGCGACACCGATGTTCCCATCAAAGTCATCCAAATCGGGTTCGATGCTGCCCAGAACACCCGTATATCGGGAGGTCTGGACGACAAATAGGAACTCGCGCTCATCACTTTTCTCCGAGTGAATGTTGACGTGTTTGCCTGGCAACCGTCACAAATGCCTGGGATCCCTAGGGAGGTGATTGAGCACAATATGAAGATTTTATCCCAATGCACGGCCAGTACACCAGAAGCCCCAGAAGCAATCAGTTGAAAGGCAGAACTTCATCTGACAAGACATCAAGAAGCTGCTTGAAGCTAGTTTCATCCGGGAGGTTCATCACCCAAAAATGGCTGGCAAACTCAATCGTTGTACCCAAGGCCGGTGGGAAGCATCGGATGTGTATCGACTACACCACCTTAAATAAGGCATGTCCAAATGATCCATTTCCTCTACCTAGAATAGATAAAATAGTAGACTCCACCTCCGGGTGTGAGCTATTATTTTCCTAGATGCCTACTCCGGATATCATCAAATCCAGATGTCTAGGGAACATGAAGAGCATACTGCCTTCATAATAGTAGATGGATTGTATTGTTATACTGCTATGCCCTTTGGTCTTAGAAAATGATGCTTCGACTTTTGTGCAAGCTATGCACAAAACCTTTGGAGAGCTTATCAGGGACTTAGTGGAGTTGTATGTCGACGACATCGTCGTGAAGGTCAAGAGCAAGGAGTCACTCATTGACAACTTGCAAGCTGTCTTCGACGAGCTGCATATCACCCGCACTAAGTTGAACCCAGACAAGTGTGTCTTCGGGGTTAGCTCCGGGAAGCTCATTGGTTTTTTGGTGACTCACTGAGGGATTGAGGCAAACCTGGCGAAGATCAAGGATATTAAATATATGCGACACCCATCCCGCATCAAGGACGTCCAGAAGTTAACTGGATGTCTAGCTGCGCTCAGCCGATTCATCTCGAGATTGGCAGAGCGGGCGCTTCCCTTCTTCAAGTTGTTGAGGAAATATGGGCCATTTCATTGGTCTAAAGAAGTGGAAAAGGCATTTCAAGAGCTGAAGCAGCTCCTCACCACACTACCAATCCTGGTAGCTCCAAACCCTGGTGAGCCTCCACTGCTTTATATTTCTGCAACTACAGAAGTTGTCAACATGGTCCTGGTCACAAAAAGATCGGAACCACATCCAGTTCAGGAGCCTAGACCCCTCCAGGAGGGTCCGGAGCTACCTGAAGGCGAGTCTAGGTCCTAGCACCCAGGCACGGATCTTCAAGGCGAAATGCTAGAAGATCAACCTCTCTCATCTGAGGGAGTTCACACGGCTTATCAAGAAGATCTGGACCCCTCTAGAAGGGTCAAGATTGAACAAAAAGAAGTTTCGGATGCCTCCGGGAGGGTCCGGGAAGATCAACAAGAAGTTCCAGACCCCTCCATGAGGGTTTGGATCAATGGAGAAGAAGCTCCGGGCCCCTCCGAGAGGGTCCGGACCATCCAGCGGCCAGTGTATTTCATTAGCGAAGTACTCCATGATGCCAAAACCAGATACATTGAGGTGCATAAGCTACTTTACGCAGTCCTCATTGCCTCAAGGAAGCTTTGTCATTATTTCCAAGCCCACAAGATATCAATGGTAACTTCTTATCCACTGCGTGCAATTCTACATAATCCTAATTCTACTAGAAACATCGCCAAGTGGGCAGCAGAGCTGGCAGAATTCGATCTTGAATTCCTGCCACGACAAGCTATCAAGAGTCAAGCCTTGACTGATTTTGTGGCGGAGTGGACTCCTTCTCCATCAAATCCTGGGGGCCCAAGTGAGCAGAAGCCAGAACCCAAGGTCCCAGTCTTCACTGAGCCTCATTGGACCATCTACTTTGACGGCTTCATGCAGAAGTAGGGGGCGAAGCTGGAATACTTCTCCTCGCTTCGACTGGGGAGAAGGTCAAATATATGGTGCACCTTGATTTCAAGGCGACCAATAACATGGTAGAATATGAAGCTCTAATTATGGGCTCAAGGTGGCGTTATCTTTTGGCGTCAAGCATATGCTAGTGAAGGGTGACTCGCAGCTCATCATCAAGCAAGTCAAAGGCGAATGCAGTTGCAACAACCAAACTCGTTGCTTATCTCCTTGAAGTCTAGAAGTTCTAGAAGGACTTTCACGTTCTGGACCTCTGCCATGTCCAGCGTCTCAACAACGCAAAAGCTGATGAACTCTCGATGAAGGCTTCAACCGGAGCTCCGGTTCCCGATGCAGTCTTTGTCCGGAGATTGTCAAGACATACCACTTAGTCCGTTGAACTGGGTGAAGGGGCAAGACCAGCACCTCGAAGCTGGCAGTCCTGGTGGCACTGTTACCATGGCATCCACCAAGGGTCGTAGGTGCTGCAGGAAGCTTCGATCAACCCAGTACGCAAGACTTGGAAGCTCAAGTTAGCTCTAATGCATGGATCTCGGAGATCCGGAGCTACTTGAAAGACAACTACCTTCCTAAAGACGGTGTATTCGCTGATCGGATCATCAGATTGGCTAAAAGATACATGCTCGTAGAAGGGGATCTCTACCGGTGCGGTGCCAACAGCATCCTAAAGCGGTGCATTGCAAGGGAAGAAGGCCGTGAGCTCCTTGCGGAGATCCATGGAAGCGAGTGTGGGAACCACGAGTCTTCCCACACGCTGGTCGGCAAAGTCTTTTGGCATGGCTTCTACTAGCCTACAACACTCCAGGATGCAGTGGAGTTGGTAAAAAAGTGTGAAGCGTGCCAGTTCCACGCAAAACAAATTCACACACCAGCTCAGTCATTGCAAATGATTCCTCCTACATGGCCATTTGCTGTGTGGGGCATGGATATCTTGGGACCTTTCCCAAAAGCCGTTGGAGGTTACAGGTTCCTATATGTCGCCATCGAGAAGTTCACCAAGTGGTCGGATGTAACACCCTCATTTTCATGCATCATGCTATGCATCCATCATTAAACATGTCTAACATTAATCCACATAAAACGGAGAAATTTTAAAATAAGTTAGAAACAAAATCGCACTTAAGAATTCTGGGAAGTGCGGACTAGTCCAAATTTTGTACGAACTAGTCTGATTTCTCTCTGACTTCAAACATACTTGTCCGTTTTGCTGCGGACTAGTCTGTTTTTCTCTCTGGACACTTTCGGACTTGTCCGATCCAGTGCGGACTAGTCCGGTGTCCCAATTCCTTGAAAATTTTGTTAAGTCCCTAGACTTGTCCGGACTAGTTCGATATTCCAGCGGTTCTCCTCTGACTAAAATCGGACTTGTCCTATTTTTGCCAGACTTTTCTATTTTCCCCTCTGGATAAGTTCGGACTTGTCTGATGTCCAATCCGAACTTATCCAATTTCTCTTTGTCCAACTTTGGACTAGTCCGACCCTTTTTGGACTTGTTTGATAAATCGCGACTTCGAGTTGATCTTTTGTTTCACGACTTGTTTCTTGGAGTTTACGTTAAGTGGGCCTAGGGACGTCGTGTCTAACTCTTTTAGAGCCCATGTGGGACTCTAAACTGACCCCTACTCATCTCAAACTCGAAATCCATCTAACTCTAGCCTCCACCTCTATATAAACAACCCCACCCCTTGGCTTGACATCTATTTGCCCATTTCCAACCTCATCCAAACCCTAGCTCGTGAATAGCCGTCACTAAGGATGGAGAAGGAGATCTAAAGCAAGAAGAAGAATAGGAGGAAACGAAAGAGGGTCAAGATCTCCATCAAGTTTCGTCCTCCATCGCCAATTCACCATCAAGTTCTTCATCAACCCTAGATCTTCAAGATCCAAGTGTTGCCTCCAAGATCCTTAATTCATTGGAGTTCTTAACACTTGGTATACCTTCTACTTCCTTTTCCTTACGAGAATTCGACCCCGTTTCCCAAAATTCACGACGATCTAGAAAACCCTAGTTCGCTAGTTCTGCGATGTGCGGACTTGTCAGGTCCCTAGCGGACTAGTCCGATTTTCCTGGTTAAATTGTGTTGAAATAATCCAAAAATTGATTCGTATCAACTCCAAACCTGTGTAGACTTCTTAATGACCACTGTAATTGATTAATAAACATCATTAGCAACTTATTAAATATTTTTACTTTGCAATTGCATTAATCATGCATATCATGTCATATTGAGTAATATTTATGCACTCTTTGATTGTGATTCTTGTCTTGTATGTTTGTTGTGCGGATTAGACAGATTTGCAGTAGAGGGTGTTGCAGAGGATCTCCAGCACCAAGAGTTTGAAGGCTTTGACCCGAACCAATCCCAAGAGCAAGGCAAGTGTCCTTGAAGCATATTGATCCTGCTTTTAAAATAAATGTTTTGTTTGCAAATTGCATGCTTGTCTCAATTTGATGGGAATCCTATGATAGGAAGTTTACTAGCTTTGTTGAACCACCCTTGTCACCTGGAATTCATGTAGAGAGTCGGTATGGGATCTTTACCTTTTTGCTTCGCTTAATTAATTGGGGTGGAAAACAACTATACCACTTAACTTAATTATGCATTTATGAGATTATGATAAATATGAACTGGTTAATATGACATGGTAATGGGTTATCTAAGCAAGCCTGGTATGTGGATGGGTTGGATGTTATGGTGGTTTGCTTCCTTTAGATCTAAGGACCGGTTCATGCGAGAATAAGCCAGGACTACAGTGCCACGATGAGGCCAAGTATGGGTGCGACGTAGCTGATTAATTAGGGTATTGCTAGTATTGCATGGATCATTTGGCACATCGGGGAAGGGAAGTCGGATTGGGTTTGGATTTATGGCGGGACTCCCTGGGATCCGAATGGCACAAGAGGGGGCCCTTGGTTGAAGATGTGCTCAGTTGGAGACATCGCCACCGGTGAAACCTCGGTGGGTCTGTACATACTAGTAGTCCCTTTGTAAAGGCTATTTTGTGATCTCTTGGCCACACACCAACGGAAGTGTGTAATGCGACTGACGGGTCATGGGCATAAGGGAGGCTCTTAGTCATCGAAAGGTGATATAATCACGAGCACGTGGGTAAAGTGGTACAAACTCTGCAGAGTCTAATAAAACTATCATGATAGTTGTGCTCTCGGATAAGAGCACCTGGACAACTTCCATGATTAGAGTGTACTTGGGATTCGGGATGGTTATGGTTGGTAATGGTTATAGATGGTTTATGTCTTATGTTTGTGGATATGAATTCGAGTTATGTAACTGGACATGGATAATGATGATGATAGCAATAATTGGATATGATTTCATATTATGTCAATATGATGGATATGATGGGATGATCTCACATAGACATAGTATAATGCTTTTTACTTTTTTTAAATGTACTTTTCAGCACTTAGCCTTTATTATATTCGTCATTTGAATCAGCTACATGTCATACTTTGCACACTTGCTGAGTATGACATGTACTCACCCTTGCAATTCCCCCACCAACAGTTGCAGGTCAGACATGCATTGTCAGGAACAATCTAATGTTACAGCGGGTCGCTCCCCCCGGCAGCGGGTGACGCGGTGGGTGTCCGCGCTTCCTACCACGAGCGCCACCCCGGTCTCCCCCTCCCTCTCCTCTGGCGCGCCCTCCCTCATCCTCGGCCCCTGCCCCACCCGCGGCGCGCGCCCTCTCCGCTCGGATGCTATCAGTGGATGCCCTTCGGCCGGCGTGCCGCCCGTCACCGGGCTACCCTCCGGTGCCCTCGCCCCTCCTTTCTCCGATGTTTCCGGCCTCTCCAGTCAGGTCTGCCCCCCCCCCCCCCCGCCCCCCCTCCACGCACGCTCCCGCGTCGGGCCGGCCAGATCTGGTCACAAATCCACCGGATTTTGCACCGCTGGTGACCGCCACCCTACTGAGGTCGTCTCAACCTGCTCTGCCCCCACCTTCCCCACGTGCTCCTACACCAGGCCGGACGGATCTGGTCGCCACTTCACTGGATCCGGTCCTGCCGGTGGCTGCCTCTTCGCTGGAGTCGCCCCATCCCAAGCCTTCACAACCCACTTCGTCCAGCACACCACCCTCTGACTTTCCTTGGTCGCCCCCTGCTACAACGGCATCCCTGCCTCCTTCCTCGGTTGCGGAAAACTCAACTGTAGCGCCTTCACTTGACTCACTTCTTCCCACCCCTTCAGCCACCCCATCTAGATTCTCTTGGATGAAGAAGGGGTGGTTGTCCTCGTCCAAGTTGAAGTTTGCGCCATCGCTACAGCCCCCTCTTTGGTAGCTGCGCCACTCAGCTCACTGACTCGATCCACTGGTGCTGCTTCCCTGATTCCTGCTCTGCTACTCGCGCTGCCTTTGGCGCTCAATGTGCAGCTCCGCCCCAATCCCGCACCCCTTTCATTGCCTACTCCCCCCCCTGCGTCGCTGCCTTCCCTATCTCCAACCCTAGCCACTCCAAAGTCGCCTCCTCCAAAGTCGTCTCTCCCTCCTCTCCTACTCTCTCCGCCCTCCCCTCTCAGGCCACTGGGTCAATTGGCTCGTTTCGCCGATTGCAACAAGCAACCTAATAGACAGGTCGCTCGATCAGTCCCTCCTGACCTGATCGGTAAATGCTTCAACTACTTGTCCCACCACCATGTGGCCGCCATGTGTAAGGAGGCCACTCGTTGCTTCCGCTGCAAGGGAGAAGGCCACAAGTCACGCAATTGTGTGCTTTCCCATCGCCGTTCTCCATCAACCTCGACGACCGCTACACCTCCCTTAAACTAGAATGTGATTGTCGCAGCTGCCCCTTATTCCTCGCTACAGCTGAGTTGGATGCTTCTTCTCGAGCCTCGCTACGCCAAGTCGTAGTTTGTCGCGTGGTCATCCACCTTGACAAGGAGCTGCATCACAAGTCGACTCTAGGGTCCTCTACTAGGGATGAGAATACTTTGTGGCCCCGTTGTATGGTCATTGATGCTCTATTGGTTCACCCTGTGGTCGCTGAGCGTTGGTCCAATGGTCAGGATCCTATGATCCTTGAATCTGTCGTGTCAGCTTCTAGTTAGTTGGATCTCTACATAGCCTGCTTGGGTGGTAGAGGTTGTTTCTGTTTGGTCATGTTAGTTTGTATCGGGTCGTGTCAGTTTGCTTAGGTCATTTCAGTTTGTAGCAGTCGTGCCAGGCAGATTGGTTTGGGTTGTAGGTTTAAGCCTCGTTCTCTCTTATCCCAAGAGTGACACGCTTTACCTCTCCCAACCAATCTCGTCTTTGGTGTATGTATTGTGGTTCTAACACCACTCTATTAATACTTAATATATACACTGTCGGGGTTTCCCTTGCAGTTTCGGTTAAAAAAAATAGTTGCAGGTCAGATTTGGGAGGTTAATGACGATAATGCGGAGTTCTAGGCCGTGTCTACCATCAGCTTTGCCTGTTGAGTGTTGGAGCTGCGCTAAACCCTGTTTTCTTATGTTTCTTAGTTTTTTAGTTTGCTTATTTAGTTTATTTCTGCTACATTAGTTGAAACTTGTCCCTAATATTCATTAGAGCTTGTATTTGAGGATATTCTTAATTGTGTAATAAAAGTGGTTAAGTTAATCTTGTTCTGTGGTAATTTTCTGTATATCCTTTTGTGAATGCACTATTGTATGTGTGTTGAACGTCTTGGGCACACATATGCGTTCACTTGGTTCTTTTTCGGAATCGGGTGTCACAAATTGGTATTAGAGCCACAGGTTGACCGTAGGATACAGCCTAGATAGAATGGACACCTTAGAGCACATAGGAGCACTCAGGAATCGATGTATTTCTGTTTGGTGTGCTGTTAGCTATATATATTGGTTGCTTGTGTGCTTAATAGAGGACTTTGAGATGCTTTAGCATTGCCATGTCCACATAGGCTAGTATAAGTAGTTGATTAGTTTTATATCTCTTGATGCATATAGTTGGGGACGTCTTCTAAATTCTTATCTCTTGCTTTTCCTCAGATGGTGAGGACTCACAACCAGAGGGAATAAGCAGTCAGCAATCAAGTTCTTGAAGTCCATAGTCTGCAGATTTGGAGTTCTGAACAGAGTCATTACTGACAACGGAACCCAATTTACAAGTGCAGCATTTCAAGAGTATTGTGAAGACCTCGGCATTCAAGTCAGCTACGCATCAGTAGCTCACCCGACAAGTAATGGTCAAGCTGAGAGAGGAAATACAGAAATATTAAAAGGACTCAAGATGCGCACTTATGAGCGCTTGAAAAAACATGGAGCCAACTGAATCAACGAGCTTCTGTCTGCACTGTGGGCAAGCAGGACTACACCTAACCGGTCAACTTGATAGACACCCTTCTTCCTGGTGTACGGAGTTGAAGTTGTCCTTCCTCCAGAGATCACCATGGGGTCACTCCGGGTCCGGACCTTCGACGAAGCCGCGCAGGACCAGCTCCGACATGAAGACCTTGACCTCATTGACGAGGGAAGGTGTCAAGCAGCGGTTCGAAATGCGCGTTATCGTCAGGCGCTCCGGCGTTATCATCAAAGGCATGTGCATAACCGACAGCTCAAGGAAGGTGATCTGGTGCTGCGGAAATTAATGACTCGAGAAGGGATGAACAAACTTTCCCCCAGCTGAGAAGGTCCCTTCCTAGTGATCAAAGTATCCCATCTCGAATGCGTTCGCTTGGCAACTGAGGATGGGACCCCACTTTCTAATCATTGGAACATTGAGCACCTTTGTATGTTTTACACTTAATGTCACGGAGGTGAGTCTGTAAATATATGCAGTGTAAATTATAGAGTCTATAAACAGAGTTGGAAAGGTCCTCCGAGAGAACATCCGGACCCCTCCGGGAGGGTCCGAGAAGTTCAAGCAACACTTCACACAGTCGCAGCACTAAAAGTGTAGCTACCTGCTCTGGGTTAGTACAAGATGTATAGCACGCTTAGCTTGGTTTTGTACCCTAAGTGTGTCCTTGTCTCCCCTATAATCTGGACCTATAATGAAATGCATTGTTGTATAGAAACAGACTCCACATGCATTAATTTTGTGCAGACTCATTCTTTTTTATTTATCCTTCTCCTTCTTGTCTATAACGAGTTGTTCAATTCTTTTTTGAGTTTTTAGTCCAAGTTATTTATATGTTGTACAAGTTATATTGGTGGTCTCTTCGGATCTTAGCATTGCTGCATGGTCTACTCGCCTGAACGCCAAGCCAACACAAGTCTGAAGTGTGCTATCGACTTAGCCTGGTCCTGCACCCTAAGTACGCCACTCTACCTACTTTCTGGCAGGCCTCAGTAGGGCGGGTCCTAAAAGCATTCGGATTTGGAAAGATTATATCAATGTGCTTGTTATCATATCGAGTTTCTTTGGATCTAAAGTTCAAATAAGAACAGTAAGTCACAAATTAGTTATAGATGAGAAGATGAATTTTACGGTTTTTCTTGTCTTTAATGCATAGGAAAAATGAAAAATCATGGCGATGGTGGACGATGCTGGAGCTATTAAGCTCCAACAACCTACAAGGGGGCTCGTCGTCGATGTTCCGGACGTTGAAAGTGGGCGCTGCTGGAGCTAACAAGCTCCAACAACTCCCATGGGGGCCCACCGTCGATGTGAAGCAAAATGCCAATTCAAGTGAAGATGGCAAGACCAACCAAGGAGTTCGCCATTAACGTATTCTATGATTGATGGTGGATATCATCGAAGCCAAGAAGCTCTGACAACCCCAGGGAGCCCGCCATCGATGTTTCACGCGTTGACAGTGGGTGTCATCAAACCTACCAAGCTCCGACCAGGGGGCCCGCCGTCGACGTTTTGCGCGTTGACAGTAGGTGTCATCGGACCTACCAAGCTCCGACCACCCCAGGGGGCCCGCCGTCGACGTTTTTACGCGTTGACAATGGGTGTCGTCAGACCTACTAACCTCCAACAACCTCAAGGGGCCCACCGTCGACACAACAAAATCTCCCTGGAGAAGTCAAAAATAAACTTCAGCCTAAAATCTACAAGTTCGAAGTGTCTAAGTCATCAACACATCGTCATATTTTTTTGGTATATGTTTGCAATCAAATTGTGTACATCTACAAGGGGGCAAACAAGATAAAGGACAATGTATTGAAGACAAGGACAAAATGAAATTCATTTCAAGATTGGATTTCATTCATTCAAGGAGATTACAAAATTGGAGAATTACAAGTGGGAACAAAAGGCAAAAGTCCTAGGCTCTGCGGAAGTATGAGGCAACCTTCTGAGCAACCTCCTTAACGCTGGCCTTGGCGGTGTCTTCTTCTTCGGCAATTGGTCCTTCGAGCACCAGATCCAGGGAGAACTGGGGGGGCTCGGCTTTTGTAACACGTCAGCACATATTATGCGATGTTCTTGGCCAAAGATTTCCCCTCAGTCTCCATCTGGTCCACAATGATGTCACCCATCGCATCGAGTTTGCCGTCGGCAGAGCTAAGTGCCACCAGCGCTTGGCCCAGCTCCGGCTCTGGATTGTCCGGACGTACTGGACTGAAGCCCAGCGGCATCAGCGCATCGTTGGCTCTCCCCAGGAAGTCCCACACCTGCTGGGACTCAGTCGCCCTCAAATTCTACAGCTCCTCCAATGACCTCCTGGCGCCTGCTAGCTCCGAACCTTCCCGAGCGAGGCGCTCAACCACTTTAGCATGTTGTTGAATACTCTCAGCTATTTGCTTTTCGCAGTCAGGTAGCTCTCGGGGGTGGATACGGTTCTGCCAGTTGGCCAGGTCTTTCTCCCTTCCCCGCACTTTCTCCTCTCTGGTGGCAATATCAGCTTCTCTTTTTGAGAGCTCCTGCCCAAGTTTCCAGTACTTCTCCTCCTCTTCCTTGTTCCTCAGATCAAGCTTCTTAGTGCGATCTGCCAAATTTTGTCTGCCAGAGTTATCTTCTGGGCGAGCTCCTCCTCTATTTTCAAAATATCCTCCTGCTGTTCTAGGAGTTTTTCTTCCCTCGCATCGAGGTCTGCTCGGCGCTTCAGGAGAATCTCATTTAATGTATTGAGGCTATCGTGACGTTCGTCAGCAGCATCATTACTCTCCTTAGCATTCTCGAGAATCTCCCGAGAATTAGCGTTGAGGGCCCTGATGGCGGCCTCCTTTTCCCCCAGCAACTTGCCCTAATATTCCAACTGGGCCTTTTCCTTCTCGACCCACTCCTTCTGATCAGCAAGCCTTGTTTGTGCAAGTTTGGTCTCGAAGTGGAGCCTGTTGCGCCAACGCCCCAAGGTGTGGTGCTCTTCTTAAAGGACCTTGCTGTCATGGTCAAAGGCGAGTTGGACCTGTCAGAGGCTCGAGCAGGCATTGTCAATAGACAACGCAAAAAGAATAGGCTTCGGACCTGACAGGGTCATCTCCGCCAGCTCCAAAGGGTCTTCAAGAACAAAAATAGGGTCCCATGCCACAAGCGTGCTTCCCTTAGCTTCTACGGCATTAGGGCCGCCCTCCGGGAGCTCCTCGATTGCTGCTGAGGAAGATCCCGCTGGGGGAACTTCTACCTTCGAGGCTGGCACCGAAGGTCCAGCTGCAGGGTCTTCAGCTGCTGGCTCTGCGGGTGGAGAGCCTGTCGCCGCTTCTTCAGGGTGTTCCGGCTCTGGTATGTACACCTCCGCAACAATTACTTTTGGAGCGGTCGTTGGAGCTTCGTCCAAAGCCACTTCCACCATCGTCTCAGGCGCCGGAACATCAACCATCTATGGCTCAGTGGTCAGAGCTTCAACTATCTCCGGCACAGAGGATGGAGCTTCGGGCACCTTCGGCTCAATCGCCGGATCTTCAGCCACTACTGGCAAAGGCGCTGGAGCTTCGGGTACCTCCGTATCAAGTGTCAGAGCTTTCGACTCCTGCACTGGAGCCTCAGTCTCTGGCGCTGTTGCTAGTGGTGCATATTCAAAAACTTCTCCCCCGTGGTTCGGCGCTACCACGGGAGCTTCTGGCGTCTCTTCTGGATCTAAGTCCACGACAGCTAGCGCCGGAGCTGTTGTGTCTTCTGCCACCACCTGGGGAGGCTCAATGGTTGAAGCCGGAGCTTCAGCATGCACAGCTCTAGTCCCTATAGCGGATGCCGAAGCCTCAGAATTTTTTCTCGATACCCTGGAAACAAAAGGTTGAGATGATTAAAAACATAATGAAAACAAGATTAGTATTTTGAGGCAAGTTGACGATGCTTACCTGGGGATGCTACCGCCCTAGTCGTCGTGGAATCTCTTCTTTTGAGTCCCGGAGTCAGAGCCCACAAAATTTGGTGAGACAGTAACTTCGGACCTTGGTCGGGGGCCGTTTGCAGCAGTTGGAGTCTTCTCAGCCGGAACCCCCCTCGGCTGGGAAGGACCTCCGGACTCAGAGCTCACAGCCAGCACCAGAGCTGGAGTTGACCTGTCGGAGCTTGAGTCCCTCGAGGGCGCTGGTACCGAAGCAGGTGTGGTCACTGAAGGTCTCCTTCACTGAGGAGAAGGGGTTGTTGGAGTTGGAGTAGACCCAATGGGGATCCCGTCAACATGCCTCAACTTTCTCTTGTGGCTAGAGGATTCAGCGGGCTCCTTGCCTTTACCCTTGCCCTTGCCGACGTCATCGACTCCCTGGCTCGCGGCAGGGATAGTAACCCTCTCAGAAGCTCCGGGGATTGTAACTCTAGAGATAGAGCGCCTCTCTACCATGTTCAGGTCATCCAATGTCGGCATTCTCCTCCGGATCTCCCTGCTGACCTCTGGAACAATGTTCAAAGGCAGGAAAGCAGCTGGCGGAGTCACCGTGTCACGGGAGACACCTCCATTTTGAAATTTTTTGACATGGATCTTCAAAGCTTCATCATCCAAGTTGGTGTTCAAACCGACTTCAATTCGGTCATGATCCATCTCACTATTGAATGCCCATGCGAGCCATTCCCTAGTCTTTAGTGGGGCCCACCTGATCACTAAGAAATTGTTGAAGACCATTTGGGGGGTCACTCCTCCCTCTATGCATTCTTCGATCCTTTCTAGGATGGGCTTGTATGCATTCGATAGCTCCGGAACTACGTTCTAGATATCAGTGTCGACATTGGGATGGCCCTCGGGCAGCTCCAACTTCTCATGCTTCTCCACAGTGATGATCACCCAATACTTCTTCCAATAATCTCACTTGCCGGAGGGGAAGGACTTCAAGTACTTGAAGGGGCAATTCTTCTGCTTCACAAAATAGTAGAAGCTGATGAGCTCCATTCCCTTGCTGGTGGTGTGGACCGTGAAGAAGGTCCGGAATAACTCGATGCAGGGAGGCACGCCCACCCACATCTCGCAGAAGTGAATGAAATTCGCCACTAGCAAGAGGGGGTGGAGGCCGATATGATAAAACTGGAGGTCGTAGAAATCCAGCAACATCAGGAGGAAGCTTGAGAAAGGCGGAATCAGACCCACCATGGTGTACGCCGAGAAGTACACCATATCTCCGATGTGCTCCTTCTTGAAGGGGAGCTTGCCGAAGCGGATGTCCTTGTTACAGGAGTCGCTAGACCAACCCATGTAGGTCCAGACACTCGCCATCTCCTCCTTGGTCTTGTCCTTGCTACGGGGAAGACCCAACTTCATCGCGGCAAAGTGGAGCGAAAGTTGGAAAGTTATGCGACGCTTGGGAGGCTCTGAGCACTAGCTCAATTGAAAGCATGAAGAGTCCTCAACTCGTGCGGGCTTTCCTTCATAAGTAAGCCTGATGAGGACATCACAACAGCGGAGACACGCATTGAACTGCAAGGACCAATCACAAGAGCACGGGCACGGTTATTAAATCAGCAGGTGAATTCGTTCTTAACTTCTTTTGCATGTGAGTTTGAGAATAGATTGCTATGTGATGATTTAATTGTTATTAGGAATAATGGAGAAGATCAACAAGTGAAGGAAGGAGGCCTTGGGAGCGTGGACAACCACCTGGGACGTCCACAAGTAGATGGAAACAGTTTACAACTCGGACTCGAGTTCAACTCGGAGTCCAGGAGCAGTCCACCTTAAAACAGACGCCCAGGAGGCATACGGACTCCGTTTTCGACGTTCTACATATGCACGGAAAGAGGAGAAGATAAACTTTCCAATGGTTCTGGTCCCACCTCAAAATTCCTCCGGAGTCATTGGGAATCGTCGAAACAAGTCGAGTCCAGATTTCTGTCCGGTGCTGCGCCACCGAACCGGTACAGCACCATCTTCGGCCCCCCGTGCAGCGACTACACCACCCAATGGCGGCCAACGAACTATACCTGCTGCTCCACCTTCTCGTGTGCCGGAAGGCAGCAAGGCGACATCATTCAAGCCTTCGTCGTCCACTCCTTCTACGGGTCGTACTTCCGACATTAAGTGTCACCGCTGCCAAGGACTTGGTCATATGATGAGAGATTGCCCGAGCAAACGAGCATACATAGCACGCGATGATGGCGGGTATGATAGTACTTCGGATGTTGAAGATGAATATTCTCTTGCTACTGACTTTACAGATCCAAATGATGAACACACCGAAGAAGAGGTACTTGGTACAGCGGCGACGGAGAACTATAGGAGCATCATTGTGCAGCGTGCCTTGAGCTCCAAAGTGGAGACCGACGACAAGCTACAACGACACAACCTTTTCCACATGTTTCTCGTCGTCAAGGACTGCCGTGTACACACTATAATTGATGGAGGTAGCTGCAATAACTTGGTAAACACGGACGTCGTCAAGAAACTTGGTTTGACAACAAGAGCACACCCTCATCCGTACCACATTCAATGGTTCAACAACAGCGGTAAGGTTCGGGTAACACAAACAGCGAGAATCCATTTTTCAATTGGTTCATACCATGATTTTGCTGATTTTGATGTTGTTCCTATGGATGCTTGTTCTCTTTTATTGGGTCGTCCTTGGGAATTTGATACAGATGCTATTCATCATGGTAGAACCAATAAATATACTCTCATGCATAAGGGAAAGAAAATCACTTTGCTCCCCATGACTCCTGCTGAAATTGTGCATTTTGAGAAGAGTAAAATTCGTGAGGGCAAAGCAACTAAATTAGAATCTGAAAAACAGCAAGTTATTAAGTTAAAATCACCATCATTGCTCGCAACTAAATCTGAACTTGCTGATTTATTCGATGCTAAGGGGATGTGCTATGCTTTAGTTTGCAAAGAAGCCATGTTTTCACTTCATGAATTGTCTATTGCATTGCCCCCTGCTGTTGCTAACCTTTTGCAGGAGTTTGAGGATGTGTTTCCCTCCGAGATACCCCCTGGTTTACCACCGATGAGAGGCATTGAACACAAGATCGATTTGATTCCAGGAGCAAGTTTGCCAAATCGTGCAGCATACAGGGCGAATCCACAAGAAACTAAGGAAATTCAGCGACAAGTCCAAGATCTTTTGGACCGCGGGTACATTCGTGAAAGCCTTAGCCCTTGTTCCGTTCCTGTTCTTTTGGTTCCTAAGAAAGATGGTAGTTGGCGCATGTGTGTTGATTGTCGAGCGATTAATAACATCACCATTCGATATCGTTATCCTATTCCTCGATTAGATGACATGCTTGATGAATTGAGTGGTGCTATCATCTTCACAAAAATTGACTTGCGTAGTGGTTACCACCAAATTAGAATGGCACTAGGAGATGAATGGAAAACTGCATTTAAAACCAAGTTTGGACTTTATGAGTGGTTAGTCATGCCTTTTGGTTTAACTAATGCACCCAGCACCTTTATGCGATTAATGAACGAGGTTTTACGTGCTTTCATTGGACAATTTGTGGTGGTTTACTTCGATGATATCCTCATTTACAGCAAGTCATATGATGAACATCTTGATCATTTACGTGCTGTTTTTACTGTTTTGAGAGATGCACGTTTGTTTGGTAACCTCGAAAAGTGCGTTTTTTGCACCAATCGAGTCTCGTTTCTTGGCTATGTCGTTTCCTCGCAGGGAATTGAGATGGATGAGGCAAAAATTGAAGCAATCACCAGCTGGCCAGCCCCAACTACAGTCACACAGGTTCGTAGTTTTCTTGGTCTTGCAGGATTTTATCGGCGCTTTGTGCGGGATTTCAGCACCATTGCAGCACCTCTACATGAGCTAACGAAGAAGGGAGTTCCATTTCGATGGGGCGAACAGCAGCAACAAGCTTTTGATGCTCTCAAATCGAAGCTTACACAAGCACCATTACTACAACTTCCTGATTTTGACAAGACCTTTGAGCTAGAATGCGATGCAAGCGGCATTGGTATTGGAGGCGTTCTCATACAAGGAGGTAAACCCGTTGCTTTCTTTAGTGAAAAACTTCATGGTCCTTCTCTAAATTATTCCACTTATGATAAAGAATTGTATGCCTTAGTCCGTGTATTACAAACTTGGCAACATTATCTTTGGTCTAAGGAGTTTGTCATACATTCCGATCATGAATCATTGAAGTATCTTAAGTGTCAAACCAATCTGAATAAACGACATGCTAAATGGATTGAGTTCATAGAGTCGTTTCCATACATCATTAAGCATAAGAAAGGGAAGGAAAATATCATTGCCGATGCATTATCTAGGAGTTATACCATGCTGTCCCAACTTGATCATAAAATCTTTGGTTTGTAAACAATTAAAGCATTATATCCTACTGATTTGGACTTCAAAGTTGCTTTTGAAAATTGTAGAGAAGGAAGAACTTGGAATAAATATGTGCTGCGAGAGGGTCTCCTCTATCGTGCTAACAAGCTATGCGTTCCAGCTAGCTCCGTTCGTCTATTGCTTTTGCAGGAAGCACATGGAGGAGGTTTGATGGGACATTTTGGAGTGAAGAAAACCGAAGACGTGCTGTCCACACACTTCTTTTGGCCAAAGATGAGGCGTGATGTCGAGCGCTACGTGTCACGATGCACTACTTGCAACAAAGCTAAGTCTCGTCTTAACCCACATGGTCTTTATATGCCTCTTCCTGTTCCTAGTGTACCTTGGGAGGATATTTCTATGGACTTTGTTTTGGGATTGCCTAGGACTAAGAGGGGGAGGGATAGTATTTTTGT
Organism: Tuctoria greenei; assembly: GCA_036927565.1. NCBI lineage: Eukaryota > Viridiplantae > Streptophyta > Magnoliopsida > Poales > Poaceae > Tuctoria > Tuctoria greenei. The sequence goes on from JAYESD010000002.1 coordinate 49,771,968, forward strand.
AGTTGTTGATCGTTTTTCCAAAATGGCACACTTTATACCTTGTCATAAGAATGATAATGCCTCACACATTGCTGATTTATTTATGACGGAAATTGTTCGTTTACATGGTGTGCCAAATACCATTGTTTCTGATCGTGATGCAAAATTTTTAAGTCATTTTTGGAGAACTTTGTGGTATAAATTGGGAACCAAGTTGCTGTTTTCAACTACATGTCACCCACAAACGGATGGACAGACCGAGGTAGTTAATCGTACTTTATCCACTATGTTACGGGCTGTCTTGAAAACAAATTTGAAGTTGTGGGAGGAGTGTTTACCACATATAGAATTTGCTTACAACAGATCCGTTCACTCCACGACAAAGGTAAGTCCATTCCAGGTAGTGTATGGTTTCAATCCCCGTGCTCCTATTGATTTACTACCTTTGCCTCCTTCTGAAACTATAAATTTGGATGCTACACAACGATCTGAATTCATTCTTAAGATGCATGAAACTACAAAGAAAAATATTGAAATGATGAATGAGAAGTATAGGATTGCAGGTAGTAAAGGTAGAAAAGAAGTAAAACTTGAACCGGGCGATTTGGTGTGGTTACATTTGAGAAAAGAGCGATTTCCCGACTTGAGAAAATCTAAACTTATGCCACGAGCTGCTGGTCCTTTTAAGATCGTTGAAAAGATTAATGATAATGCATATAAGCTTGAATTGCCTCCCGATTTTGGGGTTAGTCCTACATTTAACATTTCAGATTTGCGACCGTACTTGGGAGAAGAAGATGAACTTGAGTCGAGGACGACTCCAATTCAAGAGGGGGAGAATGATGAGGACATCACAACAGCGGAGATGCGCATTGAACTGCAAGGACCAATCACAAGAGCACGGGCACGGTTATTAAATCAGCAGGTGAATTCGTTCTTAACTTCTTTTGCATGTGAGTTTGAGAATAGATTGCTATGTGATGATTTAATTGTTATTAGGAATAATGGAGAAGATCAACAAGTGAAGGAAGGAGGCCTTGGGAGCGTGGACAACCACCTGGGACGTCCACAAGTAGATGGAAACAGTTTACAACTCGGACTCGAGTTCAACTCGGAGTCCAGGAGCAGTCCACCTTAAAACAGACGCCCAGGAGGCATACGGACTCCGTTTTCGACGTTCTACATATGCACGGAAAGAGGAGAAGATAAACTTTCCAATGGTTCTGGTCCCACCTCAAAATTCCTCCGGAGTCATTGGGAATCGTCGAAACAAGTCGAGTCCAGATTTCTGTCCGGTGCTGCGCCACCGAATCGGGCCTTTGGGCCTTGTATCCCGTAAGAGTCCATTAGGGACGCGTCTAATCATGTTTTGGTCGAACCCTAGCCTATAAATACTGCAGCCGCCGGTCATATTCGGTGGGTTTTGCTTAGATCAATAAAATCGCCGTTCTACGGTTTGTGAGACCCCAATTTCGCGATTTCCGATCGTGTCTTCTACGTTCTTGCTCGTGTTCTCGATTGCACTTGCAGGGATTAGCCTTCTTGGCGAGGTCAAGCGTGTGCAGCACGGTTGATAACCAACGGAGCCGTGGTGTAGTGATTGCAGGGGTACTCGAACCGCTCGAGTGCCGCGGATCATCAACGTCGAGTTCTCCACCCCAATCGACATACCTTTCGGAAGATCGGGCCTAACCCTACTCATCAAAGCCTCCGCAACACTTGGATGGAAATCGCAATGGGACCGAGGTTACGCTCTCAAAAATCTACCTTGCCAATGACGAATGGGCCCAGGTCCACTTTGGCGGAAAAGCCAAAGCTATTGCCCCAGGTGAACCGTTGTCATGATGGGAGGTTGGAAGCCTAAGGACGGCGGCCTGATAAGGCGCGCGGAACCGATATGGATTTTGCATCGGGAACCGTCGACCTTCAATTGTGTGAGATCCGCACGCAAGGATCTCACCTGCCACATTCAAAAGAAGCCATGTGGCGATGGTTTAACCATGAAGCATCGCCCCAACAGCATATCAGAAGACATTTGAAGCTGCGGCGCAGGAATCGAAGATGTCCCCACCTCCAGTAGAATAACTTAACCCAAAGGGTTTCTCCCGGAGGTGGGCCCGGGGGCCACTATCGGTACCCTGAGTACCGGGTACCCCATGATATCGCAAGAAAAACTAAGAAGTTCCCCCCATTCAAGTTGAAAACCTCTGAAGGACACACGTGTTACACAGTACTAGACCCGCCTCCCTCGTTTAGGTAGCTCTGACACTGACACATGTATCACAAGGCCGGACCGAACACCCGTCATAGGGAAGCTCCGGTCCTGCCACGTGTTCAGTGACCCTGGACCTAACCCCCAGTAGAGGGAAGCTCCAGTGCTACCACGTGTATAGTGGCTCCGGACCTGCCTCCCCACGATGGGAAGCTCCAGAGCCGCCACGTGTCGAACCTCCAGAGCTAGGACTTCAACGGAAGATAGAGAGATCCCCAACGGCTCGAGCCTTCAAGGGACAGTTAAAGTGATAGTTACAAGACCTGATTACGTGTCATTATTACCATATTAATGACACACGATCAGTGGACTGTTAATAGGGGTAACGTCATCATTAAGGCGCGTTATCACCCCATTAACCACACTTAATATTCATCGATCGTGTATTAGACAGTTAACTACTCCAAGGCCACATGTCGGGCCAGACAAGTGATGTAACGACCATTCCTTAGACTATAAAAGGGTTGCGTCGCACGATACAAGTTGACCAAGCTTATACGCACTCAAGCACCAGTGAATCCCGAATACAACAACTCACACCCCGTGGAGTAGGGTATTACGCTCAGGCGGCCCGAACCATGTAAATCATCTGTGTCATCATCTTGCCTAGATCTCCGCCGCCCAAACCGATACATGAACCTCCACGGGCTACAATTTAGTAGCACCGGGGGAAGTGTTGTTGGTACGCTTCGACAACGACCTTTCGTAATGGAAGTCTGCTTGAGGATGTGTACATGACACAACCTGAGGGTTTTGTCGATACTAAAAATGATAGTAAAATATGCAAACTTCAAAGGTCCATCTATGGGTTGAAGCAAGCATCTCGGAGTTGGAATCTACGTTTTTATGAAGTTATTCAAGGGTTTTGGTTTCATCAAGAACGTAGAAGAACCTTATATTTACAAGAAGTTTAGTGGGAGCGCGCATGTATTTCTGGTCCTATATGTAGATGATGTATTATTGATCGGAACTGATATTCCAATGTTTGATGATGTTAAATCCTCATTAAGAAAAAGTTTCTCAATGAAGAATTTAGAGAGGCAACGTACATTTTGGGCATAAAGATCTATATAGAAATATCTAAAAGACTAATTGGATTAAGCCATGATACATATATTGACAAGATATTGAATCGGTTCAATATGCAAGATTCTAAGAAAGGTTTCTTGACAATGTCACATGGCATTACTCTAAGCAAGAGTCAGTGTCCTTCGACATCTAATGAGCAAAATAGGATGAGAGTGATTCCTTATGCTTTGGCTATTGGATCCATCATGTATGCCATGTTATGTACACGTTCAGATGTATCTTATGCTCTAAGCATCACAGGCAGGTATCAATCAGACTATGGTGATGCTCATTGGACCATTCTAAAAAACATAATTAAGTACTTGAGAAGAACTAAGGATGCGTTCTTATTGTTTGGAGGTGAAGAAGAGCTCACTGTAAAAGGTTACACTGATGCTAGCTTCCAAACTGGCAAGGATGATTCCAGATCGCAATTCTACCTTAATGGGGGGGGGGTAGTGAGCTAGAAAAGTTTCAAGCAAGATACAGTAGCAGATTCAACGACAGAGGCAGAGTTTATTGCAGCTTCTGAAGCTGCAATGGAAGCTGTTTGGATCAGAAAATTTGTCTCCGAGTTGGGTGTTGTTCCTAGTGCGTCCAGTCATGTGGATCTCTACTGTTATAATAGTGGAGCCATCGCACAGGCAAAAGAGCCTAGATCACACAAAAGATCCAAACACATATTATGACGCTATCACCTAATTCGAGAGATCATCGACCGAGGTGACGTGAAGATATGCAAGGTGCACACGGATTTGAATGTTGCAGATCCGTTGACAAAGCCTCTTCCACAATCAAAGCATGAGGCACACACAAGGTCTATGAGTATTAGATACTTACATCAGTGATCATAGTGTGTAGTGGGAGACTTGTGTCATAGCTAAGTTTATGTACTGATAAATAAATTGTTATATGAGTAATCATTATTTACATTGATAATCAAGTATGTGACTTGTTCGTGGAACTCGTTTCATTATATGAGATAATGATATCATATAGACTAGCACATATATTAATTGATGATCACATTTCATGGATCATAGATATGGAGATATCAAATTAATAATGTGAACACATGTTAGTGAACAGGACCACGTTGTCGAGGATCTGATGGATGCCTTCAGCGCACCGTGCATGGGGGGAGGGGGATTCTCAATGAAGATCTTAACTTGGTAGAACCAAGTTACTGGGCGAGCCATGACACCTAGGGTCCACGGGCGGGCCTCGTAGAAGTCGTCGGCGACCGAGACTCCCCCCTCCTGGATCGCCCTATCCCTGTGCTCGGCGAGATCGAACCTCACTAGTAACATTGGGCTCGAAGGCGAGCGACAGAAACATTCTCCAGAGGAACACAGAGCTGCGGATGGATCGTCGTTGCCACTTCCCCCGCCGCCGCAGAACGAGCCATCCCTGGGCCAGAGAAGACGTGAGCCTCATTTTTGAACTAACAAATGACAAGTATTTAAAGACAGATAGAGTAACTGCTTTAAGAATGGATCAAAGAATTGTGTAGTGAGGACGCCTTGCCTGACTAGGTGACGAGGATTGACAGGAGCCGGACGGATGAGTGGTACTTCCTCCGTCCATAAAAGGTTGCCGCTTTGTAGTTTATTTTTAAACTACAAAACGACAATCTTTTAGAGACTGAGTACATGTTCAAGCATGACAGAGCCTCCAGTGCTGGTTTAGGCTATGTTTGGAAACATGGTATTTTTGAAGTTTTAGAGCAATATCATGGTATTTGATATTACTATGATATTTTTTACAAAATAGTGTTTGGCAACCAACTCAAGAACTATGTATATAAATCTATGGTTTTGTCTATACTACGGTATTTTTGGGGTATAAAAAACTTTGGTCTGAACCAAAGTTTTCTAGGCTTGCTTGCTCTTGAAGCTTGTTACTTTGTTTCCAAACAGTCCTATGTATTGCAAAATCGTGTATTACGAAACTGTAGTATTGATATGTCATTTTAAAAATTGTGATTTTCAAAACTTTAGTATTGAAATACTGTGCTTCTAAACACACCCTTACCTTGCTAATTAACCTCAGAGGTGAAGATCTGCAAAATTACGAATTGACGACCCAGGAAATCATCACAACGGTTGCTATAGGTAGAAGCGGCCGTTCAGTCATTTGCCGGACTGCATGATGGGTTGGAGAGGGCTCGCCGTCTTTTTTCGCTTCCATCATTTAATTTACTCTTCTTTTCTATCCTTTCCTTTTCCAGCGTGCTATCGAACGCGGGGGCCGCTGCGACAACGACCCGGCTCAAGGATTAAAAATGGCGCGTGCAGCGGAGCAAAGCCGTTGCAGTTGCAGTAGATCCATCCCACCCCATCCCAGAATTAAACCGTTCTCGGGATCAGCACGGCCGCCTGCAAAACCCCTTTTAAATTACTACTAGTACATACCACTGCTACTAGCTAGCTACTCCACTAACTAGTATAGAAATGATGCTCCATCTACCTCAGTTTACCTCGTCCTTAAACTAGCTCCAATCTACCTCAGTTTGGATAAATCCGCTGCTCCTGGACCGAACCTTCGCCTAATCGATTTAATTAGCTGCACAGTGTTACTGAGCCGTGCTGGTCAGCATCAGTAAATTCCCTCCCCTTACAATATGCTTATATACCTTTGCTATTTTGATACGATCGAAAACCAACATTCGAATAGCCCGTGTAGCATCAACCTCTCCTTGAGATGAACGACAGCTACGTACGCCAGCGAAAAATCTCGAGAGGGGTACTGGGAAAAGGACATCAGGGTTCTAAAAGAACATTTTTCACCGGAAAAATATCAAGCGACAAATACGTATCACATTTGCTGGACGGCATGCGAACTGGAATTATTATTTCGTATTTTACTTGCATTCATTCATCCGCGGTAGAAGAGGAAGAACATTTTACTTGACAAAAACTACAATGCAATTATAGTATTGTTGCAATCGTGCAATCAAGTAGGAGTGGACGTTCGAGATTACCCGAAATTTCAGATCAGGTAATTCAGATTTTTTATAATTCGGGATTCAAGAATAGCTACCCGAACTTGTATTCAAATTTTCGGATACCCGAAAATTCGGGTTCGAGTTCGGGATTACCCAAATTATCCGACATCTGAAATACAACATCCAAAATATCAAAAACAATCATATTGCAACAATAAAATATTCCAAATAAATATAATTTTGAATACAGCCCAACAACAACTTTAAGCAGCATTCAACATAAAAATAAAAGTTCAGCAGCATTTGAGCACCATTTCATTTCAGTTTCAGCAATATTTCAATTTTCAATAGAACAATAAACTCAATGCAGTGCTAAAATAGGTACAAAATACAACAACGAAATCTGAAATGAAATTGATATTCCAGCAACAATTTCAGCATGCAGGAAATCAATCATGAAATTTCGGGTATTTTGAGTACAGGATCTCATTACCCGAATTACCCGAAATTAAGTCGGGTTTTAAGATTGTTTATCTGAAAACTGCATTTGGAATTCGAGTTATTCAGGTTCGGATTTTTTGCCCACCCCTATAAGCATCCACAGTCCTGAGATCTGCATCCTACGATCGTTGCATGTTTTTATTTAACCCCTTACACCAGGTGGAGGGATTAAATAAAAAGTATACTGATTGTAGGATATAAATATAACGGTTGAAGATGATGAATTGCATGATTGCACTAAACATCTGATTGCATTTACCTGCATTCATTCATCCGTTGTGTCCGTAACAGCTGGTGGTCTATAAAGGGGTGAATTAAAAATAACCCTTTTATTACTAGTCTTAGCCCATAATGAGATAATCACACCCTCTAGTAATGACAACAACACGTAAATAAAGAGTTACTCTAGAAAAAAACTGCTGCTGCTATTACGGTGCAGTAACCGTTCGTACGCATCCCATCATGTCATGTCACATCAGGCATCGCTTGGCCCGGTCGGACCGGACGAGTATATATATAACCACCCGCCCGCCCGCCCGCTTCGGCCGGCGAAACGGGAGCTGAAGCGGTTGCCCATTCCGCCATTCGCAGCAGTTTCTTTCATCGCGTCCTCAACTCAGTCAACAGGTGAGTGAGCTCACCACCTCCTCTCCTTCCTTCCTTCCCACCCACCGCTCTCCTTCTCCGCGCTGCTCCGCCGCCGACGCCGACGCCGCCGATCTCACGGCCGGCCTGCTATCTCGTTGCGCCGACCAGGTCCGTAGGTTTCTTAGTTCCTAGCCGAATCGCCTCCTCCCTTCCCTTCCTATGTCCGCGTCGCGGGATGATGCCGGGGTTTGGTTCGCTGGTCTTCTCCTTCTCTTCTCTGGTTCGAGTGGACGGAGGGGTTTGGAGAGCTGGTCTTCTCCTTCTCAATTACCCTGGCCGAGTGAGCCAGTGATTGCAGCCGCTTCAGTTTCTTAATTTCTGTGCGGATTGTTTATTTATTTCTGTTTTTTTTTCAGAAAAAATGGGTTGGGATCATTAGTGCCTCGATTTGCGTTACTGGAAGCTTTTATACTGTGCAGGCCTGATTAGTTCGTCCGCGTTCTTGATAAGGACGTCCTGGTTAGAATGTCCTTTAATCTGTTTGGAATTCGAGGTGAATCTTTGGCTTCCTATCAATAATGAATTGGAGAAGTGCTTCCGAAGTGAAATGCCTTTTTGTACTCCTACTAGGTACTACTCCCGTTTTCGTTCTTACAGTATAATAATACTCCGATCCTGTGATCTACGTAGGCCACAGGAAACAAAGTTACAGTCGCACTTGTTTGTGCTCTACTCTGTTCTTATCTGCTGACGTCGTTTCCACCGATCCATAGTTCTTCAATCGGGGATGCGAACGGTCTCCATCCAATAGTTTCTGCGTTTTTGCATTTAAAGTTCGAATTTTCTTCTCTCGGAATCTTTGAGATTCCGCCCAAGGGCGGCAGGGGGAACGATGCGCGTGTCAGACAAATTGAGAAAATAGATGAGAATCTGTTTCCCAACTTTATCTTTATCCCGGATCGCCGGTTGACTAGCACTATTTTATCACGGAGATTTTTTATGACAATCACATTTTATACGCATCGCGTTATGGTTATGGATCTCACTCGAGTTTCAAATTTAGTCAACTGACCCTGTTTTTATCCATCAGAATTCTTTTCTGAACGTTCCAGCTCCCCGTCTCTCACCCATCATATTGAAAATTCCAAATCTTTCTATTTTTTCAGGCTTCAATCCGGCTGAACGACGGTAAGGATTCCTGACAGGTGACCGAGCTAACGAAATGGGCGGTTTCGTGGACCCCTTCACTCCGGCGCCGGTGTGGCCTCAAGACCTCGCCTTCGCAGGCTACTCTTGGTCAGGCACGGGCAGCGGCGCTTCCTCTCTCGCCGATCCGGCAGAACCAGAGTTCGGCCTCAACCAGAACGGATCCTCGTCGGCGCTCCTGAACGGCCGCGCGAAGGAGACCGTGTCGCCTCTGGAGCTGCATGAGCAGTTCTTGCAAGAACAGCTGCAGGGCCACCTGGCGCCCGGCCTGAACTGTGAGGTGGACAGCGCGGCGGCGGAGCGTGCTCTGATGGCCGGGACGCTGGACTCTGTTCTGAGCACGCCGATGTTATTACGCGGTTCCAACGACAGCGGTGGGAGTGAGGAGTCCGGCCTGGCTCGGTTCCTCCTCTTGGGGGAGCAACAAGTGCCGGCACCAGCTGCATGGTCTTCAGCGTTTTCGCAAATCTCTTCATTGGTTGGGGAGGAGACATCGCAGAGCTTCGGTTTCGGTACTGTTGACAATGGTGATCTTCTGCATCAGGCCTGCACCCCAGATGGGAAGAAGTATCCTCAGCTAGGCAGCGTGTCTTCAGCACCGCTGCAACTACATGTAAGTAACCAGAAGCAGATAGGCCTGAATTAACCGCTTAGTTAAACAACATACTTTTACTTGTGGTGGTAATTTTGCATGTGTTATGCTTGCAGGACGAGGTTAAGTATAGCACTGGAGAGATGCTCTCTTTCGCTCCTGGACAGCCACTGAATACGAACTTTGACGATCTGCAGATCGGCCAGAAGGTTAGGACGAGATGCCTGCTTTCTTGTGTGTTTTTATTCCACACATCTTAGAAGCAGCAAGAACCATTAATATAAATCTGCATAGTATTAGTACCTGTTAGCTGACGGGCGCAGATTGAGACTGTAGCATGATGCGTTTGTTTACCTAACCTTACTGCGACGTTGCAGGAATTTAGCGACCTGCATCACCTGAACCTCTCCTCGCTGGTTTCTGGGCAGCTTTCAGCGTTTAATGCAACAGGAGCAGCACTCAACCCCAAACAGGTCTCTGTCGTTATGGTGTCTGGTGATTGCTATTTGTTTGTACGTTTGCAGCCAAAGTGTTTTCTAACTGACGCTATTAACATCTTTTGTGTGTTATGAACAGTCCGATGAAGCGGGGAGCGGCATAACTGGATTGACAGCGACGTCCATCTCACGATCTGAAGCGCCAAATGGCAATGTTAAGCCTCGAGTTAGGGCTCGGCGAGGCCAGGCTACTGATCCACACAGCATTGCAGAGAGGGTGACTCAATTCATGTTTTTTCTGTCTGAATTGGATGAACTTCTTGTTTTGAACAGAACGGTTAACCTTGTGGTTATGCTTGTTGCAGCTCCGAAGGGAGAAGATCTCTGACAGGATGAAGAATCTGCAGGAGCTCGTTCCAAATTCAAACAAGGTACTACTAAATTTCCCTGCAAGAATTATAAAACTGTTTTCTACTTCAGTTAGTTTCAGTGTATAGCTGTTTCTGAACCTGCAATTCTGTTATGCAGACTGACAAAGCTTCCATGCTCGACGAGATTATCGATTACGTCAAATTCCTCCAGCTACAAGTCAAGGTTTGCTAACCTGCACCCACCCTGTTTCACGGAGCAGACTTGACATACTTGTTCGCTAATGACATTGCTGTTGCTGAAGGTTCTTAGCGTGAGCAGGCTTGGCGCGACAGAAGCCGTCGTTCCGCTCCTGACTGAATCTCGGACAGAGGTAAATTATGCAAGTTTAGAGTTCAGACTACATTGTGCCTGTACACCATTCAGACTTTTTACTGGCCAGCTGAATTGCTTGTTGATGGTAACTTGTTCTGTTAATGCAGAGCTCTGAGCTTCTCCTGTCCCCGAAGCCTGGGAGCAGGAAGGCAGGTGGAGACGACGTGCTGGAGCAGTCGGAGCTCCATGACGGCGCGGCGTTCGAGCAGGAGGTGGCGCAGCTGATGGAGAACAATATGACGACGGCGATGCAGTACCTGCAGAGCAAGGGCCTGTGCCTCATGCCCATCGCGCTGGCGTCGGCGATATCGGACCAGAAGGGGACGTCATCCGCGGCAGTCCGACCGGACAACGGCGGCACGGTGGACGACGGCGCCGGAGGGTACGACGGCAGAAAGGGTGACGTGAAGAAAGTGCCGGACGTGCTGAAGCCTCGCTTCATTGCGAAGGAGATGAAGTCCAGAGCTTGAGTGGCTGCAGGATTTGAAGAAATAATAAGAAAAAAATAAGCGACCCGAGTTTAGATACCTAACGTTTTGTACCACGTTTTAGTGGTTCGTTTCTCAACTTTGTAGCCTGGAGTCTGGACATGAGCATCACAAGAACGTATGATTGATTCCTCCCTATTGTATGGTGATGCCTAGCCCTAACGGATCCATCCTCCGTTGTTCTGCATTTCACTGATCCGAAAAATTTCAAATGGCTTTGCTGGTATCACGAGGAACTCAACTCAATTATCATTCCCTGGTTTTGATCTAGAAGAACGTTGTGAGGCATACTACATACTCCCTCCATTCCTAAAGTTCTAAATATTTATCACCGGCTAATTAAAAAAATGAACTATTGGAGACAGAGGGAGTACACATAACTCTGTTCTTTCTATCTTTAAAGATCATGCTATATGAAACCGGCAGCAGAAAGCAGAGAGTTTTGTTCTGCCTACCAAATTTCATTACATAAAACACTAGCTCCCCTGAAATTGAAACCCTTCTTCCCTATCATCACATTTCCTTTAATTCATCCAAACTACAACCCAAATAAGGGGACTAAGGCCCCCCCCCCCCCCCCCCCCCCACCCCAAAGAAAAATGATAAGAAGTGAAATACAGTAGAATGAATTAGTGGTACCTCGAATTTACTCATGAAATAGGAGCATAAGTTCAATAGCATATGCAATTGCATGCATGCTACTCCTTCCATCCTACAAAGATAGATGTTTTAGCATTTTTTAGACATAATAGTGGAGTATGCAAATGACGTATGTACCCTTAACTTTAACTCTCACTATTGGTTGACATCGAGTTCCTGGTACGAGAAACAATGCTAGTTGGAGGTGATTGGAGGAACTTAATATTAGCTTTAAATTATTACATACTTTACATGTTAAGAAGACAATCTTTGTGAGACAAACTTGCAAGCTCAAAACCTCCATCTTTACACTCAAATGCTTCAGCAGAAAACATAAATGTCTAGCGTACGCTGGACAGGTTAGCATCGTCCGAACAGGTTCGGAATCCGAATCATCTGATTCGATCGCTCGAATAGATTTGGCGCCTTGGCGGCTACGCAGTGTTGGTCTGATTCGATCACTCAGCACTCCAACTCCGATCCTGAGTCACGAACAAACACTATAAATAGATTTGTAGCCACTGCCGCCGTCTCGAGCTCCATACACACGTCTACTCCAGTCCTCTTCATCATCTCCTCTTCTCCTGCGCGCGGGTTTCGGCGGCTCGCGAGTCATGTGCAGCCTCGCTCCCTTCGCTCTCCCGGCGGGGTGCTTCGGTCCCGTCGCGCCGCCGAGGACGATGCTGGCGACGTACGCCGTCCAGGCTCCTCTTCCTCACGTGCCGCCGTGCTGCTACGAGTACGACGCCGTCGAGATAGAGGGTATGTTCTGCGACATCGACGCCTACTTGAACCACCCCATTCCCGCCACGACGCCGCGGCTGATGCCGTCCGCGGAGTTCCTCGCCCACGACGACGTCCACGCCCCTGCCCGCACCGCCGGCTTCATCCACACCAAGACGGAGGCGTCCAAGAAGAAGCGTCCAGATGAGCCGAAGTGGACGTACGACGCCGACATCGACGCCACGCTCCGGAAGATGGAGAAGGACCCGGCGGAGCGGCCGTCGGGGGACTACCTATGGACGACACAGGGGATGTTGATGATCATGGCGGATCGCGAGGAGCTCGTCACCTGGATGTACGAGCTGTCCCTGTTCCACGGTCTCGCGCCCGAAACGCTCCACCGCGCCGTCTCCTACGTCGATCGCTTCCTTTCCGCCAAGAAGATGGATGGCGGCCGCGCGGATGACCTCCCCCTCCTCGCCGCCGCGGCTGTGTTCACCGCCTCCAAGTACGAAGACCGCAAGACCGTCTTGATACTCAACGCGGATGACGTCGCACAGGACGTCGGCGGCGGCTGCACCCGTCGCCAGGTCCTCGCCGCAGAGCGCGACCTAGTCGCCGTGCTCGGGTACCGCCTCAGCGGCCCCACGGCCCACACCTTCGTCGAACACTTCACAAGGCACGACGACGACCACGATACCGACGGTCGAACGGCGATGATCAAGCCCGTGGCGCTCCACCTCGCCGACATGACGCTGCTGGACTTCCGGTGTGTGTCGTTCCTGCCGTCCGCCGTCGCGACGGCGGCTGTCCTGCTGGCGAGGCGCGTCGTCGCCTCCGAGAACGAGGAGCTGCTCGAGATGACGGGGTACACGCTGGAGGACCTGACTGAAATCATCGACGTGATCTACGACATGCACGACCCCGAGGGTGTGTCGCTCGGATGCGCTCGGATGATGGAAAGCTTCATTTACCGCTACTCATTACCTCCTCGCCATCGTTGATGATCGTCGTGTATGGAATCTCTTCTGTAAAGAGATAACAGATTTTGGTAGATCCGACCCTTCGCTAGGTAGGAGAGAGCATTAGTTTTGGTTCTTGCTCTAATGCTCGCGCGTATGTGCTAGTTTGGGCTCTTCCTGTAATGTTCGTGTGTGTATCATGTGCTGGATGGTTTATTAGAGCATGTTTTGGTTGAGATATATTTTTCATGCATAACTGATGTGATGAGATATGGTGTATTGTGGCGAGCGACTTATCGTTGTAATTCAATTTTATTGTCCTGACTGATGATCCGTGTTAAGTTTGATATTTGAACATTATTCTGATCATTTTTTCTTTAATAACGTTGTTACTATCAATGTATTAAAACGCTTGATTGAAAACATAGGATCTCGCATATCTTGCAAAGCTAATTTCAATGTGTCTTATTTATTTAGTTTCTTGAGTAAAATTTTAAGAACCTATAACTTGCAAGAGCCTATAATTTGTGGTGCTGAATGCAGAAAACTACTATTAATTTGACACTTAGTTGCAAAGAAACTAGCAACTTTGTGACCATGAACCCCCCTTGTCAACCTCAATGACTGACGAAAGGTTATAAAGATTTATGAAATTTGTGGGCTTTTGCAAACAAGCGTCAAAACATTTGTAGTTTTCTGGTACTAGACATTCACATGGAACCAGTGACATTTTTAACCCGGGTCTGAAATTTTGTTTCCACGAAGAATCAAACCCATCACTATGAGGGTGCTACTACCATCACTATGAGGGTGCTACTACTTGCTATGTTGCATTCTAACAATAAGAGCGGAGAAACACTTTGACGGCCTCCGTAAATACGCAGTACAGCGTTATCAACTGGTGGAATGAAAATACTTATGCAGTTCCAAATTCAGAGGTGTCACACCCGATTTTATTAAACAGTTGCAAACTACATGTATGTTAGAATTAGTTTTATCATACATATAGGACAAATAATGATAAACAATTATATATCAAATACAAACAACATCTATATCTTTAAAAGAGTTTGAAATAGGAGCAGAAGAGGAAAAACTATAACGCAACCATAGGCAAATCGACCGGCAGCAACGCGACCTTCTACGCATTGTGTTCAATAGAAACTTGTCTTCGTTGAATCTTCTTTCCATTGAGCGGTATTTATGAAAAATAATGTCAAACGCATGAGTACATAAAATATACTCAGCAAGTGTGAAAAATGAATGACATGAAAGCCTATATCAAGGGTTAGGCCAACATTGAGCTTTCATTATCAATACTTAACTAAACACTACTATAAAAAGCATTTTCACAGGCGCCTCGATTTTTCAAATACAGGCGGTCCGTAAAAAAATGCGATTGTGATGACGAATGATACAATAACCGCATGTAATGACAGAACATCACATGCAGTCCTTAAACAATGACCGCTCGTGGAAATCATGTATTTTCTCAGGCTTTTATTAATTAAGAACCACCTGTGATGTAGCTAACATCACAGGCGGTTCTTAATTAACTAATGCCTGTGAAAATGCACGATTTCCACGGGCGGTCATTGTTTAAGAACCGCCTATGATGCTGATAAGCTCCAAGCTAATCCCTGCACAACAAGCTCTTGTAGAAGGCAAGTAACACATGTAGCTCATCATTTGGATTGTAAGCATCAATTTGAAGTCTGACAATCCTTGGAAGGATTTTCCCGTCCATTTGAAGGATTTCTTTCCCTCCTGTCCATTTGAAAACTTAGGAAGATGCTCCTTTCTCAGTTTTAATGCCTACATATATTGACTAAAAATCAATACCTACTTTCTTAGTGCTTCACACAAGCGAGAAAACGAACAACTTCAATCTCAAATGTTGTTTTTACACTTTCATAGAGACTTAACCTTAATATTTCAAGCATAGATTTATCAAATAAATGAAGATTTCTTATCACACATGTTAATGGCAGTTATAAGTGAAGGATGTGTCGAAGCTAACGAAATCTAAATCGGACTAAAGATAAAGAGATCATACATATGAGTGACAATGTCCAGGTTAAACAGCGTGAAGCTATGATGGCAACCTTCAACAATATGAAAAGTGATGCCAAGATTATGCTTGCATCAACCAATGCATGTTGTGAGGGTATAACACTTGTTGGGGCAAGCATAACCTTGGCCAAGGTTATGCTTGCCCCCAACAAGTTTTATAACCTCACAACATGTCTTGATTGATGCAAGAATGACCTTGGCATCACTTTTCATGTTGTTGAAGGCTGTCATCATAGCCTCATGCTGTCTAACCTGAACATTGACACTCATATGCAGCATCTCTTTGCTTTCAGTCCCGTTGAGATTTCTTTAGCTTCGACACACCCTTCACTTGTAACTGTCATTAATATGTCTGATGAGGAAGCTTCAATTATTGATAAATCTATGCTTGAAAGATTAAGGTTAAATTCCTATGAAAATGGTAAAAACAAGATCTGTGATTGAAGTTGTTCGTTTTATCGCTTGTGTGAAGCACTAAAAAAGTAGGTACTGATTTTTAGTCAATATATTTAGGCATTAAAACTGAGAAAGGAGCATCTTCCTAAGTTTTCAAATGGATAGGAGGGAAAGAAATCTTTCAGGGCTTGTTTGGGTGTACTCAATCTAATTGGATTGAAGTGAAGAATGAACTAATTTTCTCTTTAATCCACCTCAAACCACTTATATTGAAGTGGATCCACTCCTATCCAAACAAGCCCTCAAATGGACAGGAAGTATCGTCAGACTTCAATTGAAGCTTTTAACAATCTAAATGATGAGTCTCGGGTGTTAGTTGCATCTACAAGAGCTTGCTGTGAAGGGATTAGCTTGACAGAAGCTTCAAGAGTTGTGCTTCTAGATGTTGTTTGGAACCGAGCTGTTGGAAGGCAAGCTTGATCATCATAGGTCAGAAGAAATTTATATACACATACTGAATTTAATAATGTTCGAAACAGAAGCTGAATTTAATAATGTTTGAAACATGCTATCTAAAGCTGAAATAGAGCATTGTTCTAAGTTGATTTCAGAAGATACAAATATATACAATATATATCATACATTTTTTCCAGCATTGATATCTTCTCGCATATAGGGTTTCAAATTCTTTTTAATGCTTCTATCTACGCGCTTGATGTTTTCTGGTTTGGTGAAAAGATACATCTCTTCATACTGATTATATTACTCATCATTATCTCCCACATTATCAACCCCAACAATATTTTTCTTTCCAGAAACAACTACGTGCATCTTCTCAGTTTCTGGATCTTGAACATAAAAAACCTGTGCAACACTATCGGTGAGAACCCACATGTCATCTTTATAACCCACTTTATTCAAGTCTACCAGTGTCAGCCCATAATTGTCCACTTTCACACCATCAGAATGTTTGACCCATTGGCACTTACATACGGGCATTACCATTCTTTCGCCATAATCGAGTTCCCATGTTTCTTCTATGAATGGTCTTTTGCCCTTGTGAATCATAAGTCTTAATACGAACACCACTATTTTGTGCAACACTCTCACCATCTTTTTCTTTAGTGTAAAATGTGTAACCATTGATGTCATATGCTTGCCATGATGTCACCAAAGCAGATGGGCCAAAAGCTAACTTCTTCATTATTGCCTCTTCTATAGTGTTTCCGTATGGTATATTTTTGTCCATTAACCATTCAGTGAAACATCTTCTATGCTCTTTCATGATCCAGTCCTTTGTGCGGTCTTGGTTTTTTTCACGAAGCTCAATTTGGTGTTCCTCGATGTACGACTCAACTATTGCAAGATGTTGTAGTATACCAAAATGTGCACGATGTACATTCCTGTAATCTTGAACGATAAAAGTTTTCTTACCCACTTTGCCTCTCCCACGTATTCTACCCTCATGTACTGGTATAGGCACACCTATCAATTTTCCATCTTTGATATAATCAGCGCAACCCTCAATCACTTCTTTAGTGGTGTATCCTTCCATAATTGAACCCTCTGGGTAAGCACGGTTCCACACATAACCTTTTAGTACTCCTAAATATCTCTCTAACGAAAACATATGATGTAAAATAGTGGCCCCAATGCTTTTATCTGATCAACAACATGTATGATTAGGTGTACTTGCATATCAAAAAAGTATGGTGGGAAACACATCTCAAGCTTGCACATAGTCTCTACGATGTATGTTTTCAGATAGTCTAAATCTTCACGTGCTATCACCTTTTGCGATACTGCATTGAAGAAGTAACACAAACGTGTGATGACAACTTTTATATGCTCAGGTTTAATGACTCTTATTGCAATAGCAAGGAACACTGTCATCATCATGTGACAGTCGTGAGAATTATAACCGAATAAAGACAAGTCTTTCATCGAGACTAGTTTGCAGATATTGGATGAGAAACTTGTGGGCACTTTGATCCCACGCAAGCATTTGCAAATTGTTTTTTTTCTCTTCTAGCGTCAAGTTGTAGCTGGCTGGGGGAAGGTAATGCTTCCCGTTCGCCTTTTCTACTGGATGAAGCTCTGGTCTCAAATCAAGATTTACTAGGTCTATACGTGAATTTAATCCGTCCTTTGTTTTCCTCGGCATGTCTAGCAAGGTCCCAATGATGCCGTCAAATACATTCTTTGTAAGTGCATCAAATCAATACTATGGAAAAATTCCAGATTCTTCCAATACGGAAGATACTTGAAAAAAATTGATTGTTTCTTGAAAGCCATGTCAGTTGTATCATCCGAAGATGTACTTTTCTTTCTCTTGATTCCTTTACATTTTTTGCCCTTACCGAAAGCAATATGAATGTTCTTGACCATTTCGAACACAAGTTTTCCACTGTAAGGTTTTGGTGCAGTATCTTTTTCAATTTTGTTATCAAATTGTTCTTTCATCTTCTTATACTTGTGTGTATTTGTCAAGAACCGTCGGTGTCTCATGTACACCGTCTTTCTGGATGAAGTGAGGTATAGAAATCCAGTTCTATCCACATACCTTACACAACCTTTCTTCCCCTTCATTTGTCCCGATAATGTAAACAGTCCAGGGTAATCATGCACGGTAACAAATATCATTGCCCTTAGCGTGAAATACTCCCGCTTGTACTCATCCCATGTACGTACCCCTTCGTTCCACAATTTCGCCATATCTTCCATTAAAGTTTCCAAGAACACATCAATTTTGATGCTGGTTGTTTCGGACCTTGGATAAGAACAGATAACAAGATATATTTCCTTTTGTGACACAACCACGTCGGTAGGTTGTACATCGTTAAGACCACGGGCCATGTGTTGTGTATGCTCCTTTTTTCACCAAACGGATTCATTCCGTCTGTAACCAAGGCAAACCTCACATTTCTGATTTCCTTTGCAAATTCTGGATACTGAATATCAAAATTTTTCCACTGCGTTGCATCACCAGGGTGTCGAATATGTTTTTCATTCTTCTTGCATTGCTCGGAATGCCAACACATAAGTTCAGCCTCCCTAGGGTTTGAGAACAAACGCTTCAAGCGATCAATTACCGGAAGGTACCACATCACCAAGGCATGAATTTTTCTCTTATTCTTCCCGTCTGCATCGCCAGAAGTATCATCATTGTCACCTTCAAGACCAATAATAAACTTCTTATTCTTCTGATACTTTTTCATGTTGGTAACATACTGGTGATTGTAGTTCTTCTTATATCTAGTGACACCACAAATGGGGCATCTAGTTGCGAGCTCATGCTATTTGCGATACAGAATACAATGGTTCACACAAGCGTGTATTTTTCTCACACCTAGTGCCATCGGGCAAGGAAGTTTCTTCGCTTTATAAGTGCTTCTGGGCAGTTTATTTGGATTTGGAAGAATTTCTGCCATGAGATTCAAAAGATTAGAGAAACTACAATCGGACCATCCGTGTATAGATTTCAACTTTAGTAGTTCTAAGACTGCACGCAATGTAGTAAACTCTTTATCACAACCGTTTGATTCATCATATAAAAGCTTCGTCGCCGCATTATGCAATGTCTCCATTTTACTTAAACCTTTACTTGCTCCCATAGAAGTCAATACATATGGTTCAATGTGACGCAACATCTCCTCACAATCGAACTCATCATCATCATCACCATCTTGATTGTCACTACCATCATCGATATGAACATTATCGTCATCTGAATCTCTCTCATCATCTTTATCCACATCATGTGTATCTAACTCACCATTCTCTGTCCATATTGTGTAGTTTTTTTTGAAACCTCTTTTCACCAAATGAGATTGGATTACTATAGTATCCGTCCAAGCAATCTTATTTTCGCAGTCGATACATGGACATAATATGTCATCTATCTTTTGCAACTTCACATGTCTCTTGGATGCTTCAATAAAATTTGCAATATTATGAATGTACATAGGATCGTGTCTTGGCATGTTATACATCCATGCTCGACGGTCCATGCTTCAAAAAGAGAATTTTTGTAAGATTTACAAAATCTGGTCACAAATTATATGAGTGAATACTAGTATCATGTAGGTCTGTTCATAAGGGTTCCAAGAAAATTAGACTCTAAGATCGGTGTTATAAGCAAGGATCTTTGGCGGCGCTCGTACCTTGCGAGGTAATGGAGATCGACAGCAGCGGCGACAGACAGGAGGCGTCAGCGGCAGTAGGCAGGAGGCGCCGAGCGCAACAAGCGGGGGTGAAGGATTGAAGTCGTGGGGCAAACAAGCTCAGTAGCACGGGCTAGGTCTGGGTGGGATCCGGTCCATTATATCTTGACGTCGGATCCCATCCAACGATGATAACTAAATGGGCGAGTTATAAAAACATCTCCTTAGAAAGCTAACCCTAATCACTCCTTCAAAATATATGCAAGCAGGAGGTACACACACAAGTAACATATTAAAAAGGAAAACACATAAAACTACAATTACAAGTTCGGGTAAACTTCATGCATCTTATATATATTACAATATCATCTGTTAACTAAACATCATATTCATGTCACATAATAGGTACAAACTGCAATAAGCTTATTACAATATAGTCCATACATCAATATCTAAAAGACCAAACCTCCAAATTATTGAGTCCAAACGCATATGTACACACATGCAAAAGGACACAATCCATATACCAGAACACACAAAACTAGCAGCTTATCAGCTAATGAAAATATATAAAGAAAAAGTAAGGAAACTACATGCGTAAGGACACTAAGAACTGATATGGAAAAATAAAGGTAGCATTGCATACTAAGGAAACTATGAGAATTTACTAGGTACCTTGTGGCGCGGGGCGTCAGCACGGTGGGGCGGCAATGTGGGGCTGGGTAGGCGTGCCTCTGCGAGGCTGGGTGGAGAAGTGGCGGTGCCGGGCTGGCCGGCGGCGCGGCAGTGCGGGCTGGGCGGCGACGCGGCGGTGAGAAATTTCTGCAGCCTTGTGGCGTCAATGGAAATTCTCTAGGTTTACGTTTTAACTGTAGTGCCCGAGGGGTCTCTATATAGGCGACAATTTTTCACAGGCGGTTTTTAACTTCTTCTCAGGCAGTTGGTGCTTAATAACCGTCTGAGAAAAATATTATCTCAGGCGTTTATTACTTACTAACCGTCTGAGATAATTGCCCGAGCCTCTTCAGTTTCCTTTTCCCTTACTTCTTTTTTATTTAGATTCCAATATAAATACTCAAACATGTATAGATTCGGCAAATTGAGTCCAAATTCGATGATTCTTTCTTCTATATTTTTCAAAAATTAACATCTAACACCTAAACCAAATATTTTAAAACTTGTATAGCTGACATTGTAATGTATTGGTAAATATCAAATTAATTTATACTCACATATTATTTACATTTGTGTATCTCCTAAAAAAAGGATCCTTCACTGAAATTTTTTGTATGAACATATTTGTATTATTTATACATGTATGAATTTTGTTAATTTTTATAAAGCATTCCAACATGTCAAAATCCAAATTATCTATCATTCTAACTAAATGTTCATATACATATGAGGCATTCATCAAATTTTGAACACACATTGATTCAAAAAAAATTAAAAAAATCTGAAAAAATTCATAGAGGTTGGTATGATGACTAAAAATGTCCATTGAGATAATAAATGAAAATATCATTATATTCATCAAGATAGAAAAATGACAAATAGCAATTGTTATATGTTTTTTATGTTCTGACCAATTTCAAAGGCTTTATGAAGTGAAATTTAATGGTAACCTTTACTAATCAATAATATTACAAGAAAGTGGAATTTGGGCTTTTTAAAGGCCCCACATTTAATCAAGAATATTAATTTAGAAGAAGTAAAGATCTTCTCAAGCGGTTGATACTTAATAACCGCTTGAGAAAATGTTATCTCAGGCGGATATTACTTACCAACCGTCTGAGATAATTGCCCGAGCCTATTCTTCAGTTTCCTTTTCGCTTGCTTCTTTTTTATTTAGATTCCAATATAAATACTCAAACATGTATAGATTCTGCAATTTGAGTCCAAATTCGATGATTCTTTCTTCTATATTTTTCAAAAATTAACATCTACCACCTGAACCAAATATTTTAAAACTTTTATAGCTTACATTGTAATGTTTTGGTAAATATCAAAATAATTTATACGCACATATTATTCACATTTGTGTATCTCCTAAAAAAAGGGATCCTTCACTGAAATTTGTTTGAATGAACATATTTGTATTGTTTATACTTGTATGAATTTTGTTAATTTTTATAAAGCATTCCAACATGTCAAAATTCAAATTATCCATCATTCTAACTAAATACGAATATACATATGAGTCATTCATCAAATTTTAAACACACATTGATTCAAAACAAATTAAAAAAATCTGAAAAAATTCATAGAGGTTGGTATGATGACTAAAAATGTCCATTGAGAAAATAAATGAAAATATCATTATATTCATCAAGATAGAAAAATGACAAATAGCAATTGTTATATGTTTTTTATGTTCTGACCAATTTCAAAGGCCTTATGAAGTGAAATTTAATGGTAACCTTTACTAATCAATAATATTACAAGAAAGTGGAATTTGGGCTTTTTAAAGGCCCCACATTTAATCAAGAATATTAATTTAGATGAAGTAAAGATCTTCGCAGGCGGTTGTTACTAAATAACCGGCTGAGAAGATGGTTATCTCAGGCGGATATTACTTACCAATCGCCTGAGATAATTGTATCTTCGTAGGCGGTTGGTAAGTAAAACCCGCCTGAGATAACTATCTTCTTAGGCGGTCAATACTTAAAATTCGCCTAAGAAAATAGGCGTCTATATATACCCCTCGGCTGCGTTGGAAAAACCTAACCCGGGTGAAATCACTTAGACGCCGTCAGGCTGCCAAATTTTTCTTTGCCGCCAAGTCTTCGCCGCCCTCGTCTCCGAGCTTCGACGTTGCCGCCGAGCTTCGCTGTTGTCCGTTTGCTTCGCCCTCGTAACTTCCACGTACGCCGAGCGAAGCCATTGCCATCACCGCCGAGCTTCACGATAAACCCTAAACCCTTCGACCTTCCCATCTCCGTCCCCATGCCGCGTCCCTCCTCGCCCTCGCCGCCGGCCGAGTCAAATGATGCCTTGCATAGATTTCCTTGGTTAGGGTTCAGGAATTCGATCGCGTTTTGGTGAGACAGTAACTTCGGACCTTGGTCGGGGGCCGTTTGCAGCAGTTGGAGTCTTCTCAGCCGGAACCCCCCTCGGTTGGGAAGGACCTCCGGACTCAGAGCTCACAGCCAGCACCAGAGCTGGAGTTGACCTGTCGGAGCTTGAGTCCCTCGAGGGCGCTGGTACCGAAGCAGGTGTGGTCACTGAAGGTCTCCTTCACCGAGGAGAAGGGGTTGTTGGAGTTGGAGTAGACCCAATGGGGATCCCGTCAACATGCCTCAACTTTCTCTTGTGGCTAGAGGGTTCAGCGGGCTCCTTGCCTTTACCCTTGCCCTTGCCGACGTCATCGACTCCCTGGCTCGCGGCAGGGATAGTAACCCTCTCAGAAGCTCCGGGGATTGTAACTCTAGAGATAGAGCGCCTCTCTACCATGTCCAGGTCATCCAATGCCGGCATTCTCCTCCGGATCTCCCTGCTGACCTCTGGAACGATGTTCAAAGGCAGGAAAGCAGATGGCGGAGTCACCGTGTCACGGGAGACACCTCCATTTTGAAATTTTTTGACATGGATCTTCAAAGCTTCATCATCCAAGTTGGTGTTCAAACCAACTTCAATTCGGTCATGATCCATCTCACTATTGAATGCCCATGCGGGCCATTCCCTAGTCTTTAGCGGGGCCCACCTGATCACTAAGAAATTGCTGAAGACCATTTGGGGGGTCACTCCTCCCTCTATGCATTCTTCGATCCTTTCTAGGATGGGCTTGTATGCATTCGATAGCTCCGGAACTACGTTTTAGATATCAGTGTCGACATTGGGATGGCCCTCGGGCAGCTCCAACTTCTCATGCTTCTCCACAGTGATGATCACCCAATACTTCTTCCAATAATCTCACTTGCCGGAGGGGAAGGACTTCAAGTACTTGAAGGGGCAATTCTTCTGCTTCACAAAATAGTAGAAGCTGATGAGCTCCATTCCTTCATTCCCTTGCTGGTGGTGTGGACCGTGAAGAAGGTCCGGAATAACTCGATGCAGGGAGGCACGCCCACCCACATCTCGCAGAAGTGAACGAAATTCGCCACTAGCAAGAGGGAGTGGAGGCCGATATGATAAAACTGGAGGTCGTAGAAATCCAGCAACATCAGGAGGAAGCTTGAGAAAGGCGGAATCAGACCCACCATGGTGTACGCCGAGAAGTACACCATATCTCCGATGTGCTCCTTCTTGAAGGGGAGCTTGCCGAAGCGGATGTCCTTGTTACAGGAGTCGCTAGACCAACCCATGTAGGTCCAGACACTCGCCATCTCCTCCTTGGTCTTGTCCTTGCTGCGGGGAAGACCCAACTTCATCGCGGCAAAGTGGAGCGAAAGTTGGAAAGTTATGCGACGCTTGGGAGGCTCTGAGCACTAGCTCAATTGAAAGCATGAAGAGTCCTCAAATCGTGCGGGCTTTCCTTCATAAGTAAGCCTCCGCAACACTTGGATGGAAATCGCAATGGGACCGAGGTTACGCTCTCAAAAATCTACCTCGCCAATGATGAATGGGCCCAGGTCCACTTTGGCGGAAAAGCCAAAGCTATTGCCCCAGGTGAACCGTTGTCATGATGGGAGGTTGGAAGCCTAAGGACGGCGGCGTGATAAGGCGTGCGGAACCGATATGGATTTTGCATCGGGAACCGTTGACTTCAATTGTGTAAGATCCGCACGCAAGGATATCACCTGCCACATTCAAAAGAAGCCTTGTGGCGATGGTTTAACCATGAAGCATCGCCCCAACAGCATATCAGAAGACCTTTGAAGCTGCGGCGCAGGAATCGAAGATGTCCCCACCTCCGGTAGAATAACTTAACCCAAAGGGTTTCTCCCGGAGGTGGGCCCGGGGGCCACTGTCGGTATCCTGCGTACCGGGTACCCCATGATACCGCAAGAAAAACTAAGAAGTTCCCCCCCATTCAAGTTGAAAACCTCTGAAGGACACACGTGTTACACAGTACTAGACCCGCCTCCCTCGTTTAGGTAGCTCTGACACTGACACATGTATCACAAGGCCGGACCGAACACCCGTCATAGGGAAGCTCCGGTCCTGCCACGTGTTCAGTGACCCTGGACCTAACCCCCAGTAGAGGGAAGCTCCAGTGCTACCACGTGTATAGTGGCTCCGGACCTGCCTCCCCACGATGGGAAGCTCCAGAGCCGCCACATGTCGAACCTCCAGAGCTAGGACTTCAACGGAAGATAGAGAGATCCCCAACGGCTCGAGCCTTCAAGGGACAGTTAAAGTGATAGTTACAAGACCTGATTACGTGTCATTATTACCATATTAATGACACACGATCAGTGGACTGTTAATAGGGGTAACGTCATCATTAAGGCGCGTTATCACCCCATTAACCACACTTAATATTCAACGATCGTGTATTAGACAGTTAACTACTCCAAGGCCACATGTCGGGCCAGACAAGTGATGTAACGACCATTCCTTAGACTATAAAAGGGTTGCGTCGCACGATACAAGTTGACCAAGCTTATACGCACTCAAGCACCAGTGAATCCCGAATACAACAACTCACACCCCGTGGAGTAGGGTATTACGCTCAGGCGGCCCGAACCATGTAAATCATCTGTGTCATCATCTTGCCTAGATCTCCGCCGCCCAAACTGATACATGAACCTCCACGGGCTACAATTTAGTAGCACCGGGGGAAGTGTTGTTGGTACGCTTCGACAACGAACTTTCGTAATAGAAGTCTGCTTGAGGATGTGTACATGACACAACCTGAGGGTTTTGTCGATACTAAAAATGATAGTAAAATATGCAAACTTCAAAGGTCCATCTATGGGTTGAAGCAAGCATCTCGGAGTTGGAATCTACGTTTTTATGAAGTTATTCAAGGGTTTTGGTTTCATCAAGAACGTAGAAGAACCTTATATTTACAAGAAGTTTAGTGGGAGCGCGCATGTATTTCTGGTCCTATATGTAGATGATGTATTATTGATCGGAACTGATATTCCAATGTTTGATGATGTTAAATCCTCATTAAGAAAAAGTTTCTCAATGAAGAATTTAGAGAGGCAACGTACATTTTGGGCATAAAGATCTATATAGAAAGATCTAAAAGACTAATTGGATTAAGCCATGATACATATATTGACAAGATATTGAATCGGTTCAATATGCAAGATTCCAAGAAAGGTTTCTTGACAATGTCACATGGCATTACTCTAAGCAAGAGTCAGTGTCCTTCAACATCTAATGAGCAAAATAGGATGAGAGTGATTCCTTATGCTTCGGCTATTGGATCCATCATGTATGCCATATTATGTACACGTTCAGATGTATCTTATGCTCTAAGCATCACGGGCAGGTATCAATCAGACTATGGTGATGCTCATTGGACCATTCTAAAAAACATCTTTAAGTACTTGAGAAGAACTAAGGATGCGTTCTTACTGTTTGGAGGTGAAGAAGAGCTCACTGTAAAAGGTTACACTGATGCTAGCTTCCAAACTAGCAAGGATGATTCTAGATCGCAATTCTACCTTAATGGGGGGGGGGGTAGTGAGCTAGAAAAGTTTCAAGCAAGATACAGTAGCAGATTCAACGACAGAGGCAGAGTATATTGCAGCTTCTGAAGCTGCAATGAAAGCTGTTTGGATCAGAAAATTTGTCTCCGAGTTGGGTGTTGTTCCTAGTGCGTCCAGTCATGTGGATCTCTACTGTTATAATAGTGGAGCCATCGCACAGGCAAAAGAGCCTAGATCACACAAAAGATCCAAACACATATTATGACGCTATCACCTAATTCGAGAGATCATCGACCGAGGTGACGTGAAGATATGCAAGGTGCACACAAATTTGAATGTTGCAGATCCGTTGACAAAGCCTCTTCCACAATCAAAGCATGAGGCACACACAAGGTCTATGAGTATTAGATACTTACATCAGTGATCATAGTGTGTAGTGGGAGACTTGTGTCATAGCTAAGTTTATGTACTGATAAATAAATTGTTATATGAGTAATCATTATTTACATTGATAATCAAGTATGTGACTTATTCGTGGAACTCGTTTCATTATATGAGATAATGATATCATATAGACTAGCACATATATTAATTGATCATCACATTTCATGGATCATAGATATGGAGATATCAAATTAATAATGTGAACACATGTTAGTGAACAGGACCACGTTGCCGAGGATCTGATGGATGCCTTCAGCGCACCGTGCATGGGGGGAGGGGGATTCTCAATGAAGATCTTAACTTGGTAGAACCAAGTTACTGGGCGAGCCATGACACCTAGGGTCCACGGGCGGGCCTCGTAGAAGTCGTCGGCGACCGAGACTCCCCCCTCCTGGATCGCCCTATCCCTGTGGTCGGCGAGATCGAACCTCACTAGTAACATTGGGCTCGAAGGCGAGCGACAAAAACATTCTCCAGAGGAACACAGAGTTGCGGATGGATCGTCGTTGCCACTTCCCCCGCCGCCGTAGAACGAGCCATCCCTGGGCCAGAGAAGACGTGAGCCTCATTTTTGAACTAACAAATGACAAGTATTTAAAGACAGATAGAGTAACTGCTTTAAGAATGGATCAAAGAATTGTGTAGTGAGGACGCCTTGCCTGACTAGGTGACGAGGATTGACAGGAGCCGGACGGATGAGTGGTACTTCCTCCGTCCATAAAAGGTTGCCGCTTTGTAGTTTATCTTTAAACTACAAAACGACAATCTTTTAGAGACTGAGGGAGTACATGTTCAAGCATGACAGAGCCTCCAGTGCTGGTTTAGGCTATGTTTGGAAACATGGTATTTTTGAAGTTTTAGAGCAATATCATGGTATTCGAGATTACTATGATATTTTTTACAAAATAGTGTTTGGCAACCAACTCAAGAACTATGTATATAAATCTATGGTTTTGTCTATACTACGGTATTTTTGGGGTATAAAAAACTTTGGTCTGAACCAAGTTTTTCTAGGCTTGCTTGCTCTTGATGCTTGTTACTTTGTTTTCAAACAGTCCTATGTATTGCAAAATCGTGTATTACGAAACTGTGGTATTGATATGTCATTTTAAAAATTGTGATTTTCAAAACTTTAGTATTAAAATACTGTGCTTCCAAACACACCCTTACCTTGCTAATTAACCTCAGAGGTGAAGATCTGCAAAATTACGAATTGACGACCCAGGAAATCATCACAACGGTTGCTATAGGTAGAAGCGGCCGTTCAGTCATTTGCCGGACTGCATGATGGGTTGGAGAGGGCTCGCCGTCTTTTTTCGTCTTCCATCATTTAATTTACTCTTCTTTTCTATCCTTTCCTTTTCCAGCGTGCTATCGAACGCGGGGGCCGCTGCAACAACGACCCGGCTCAAGGATTAAAAATGGCGCGTGCAGCGGAGCAAAGCCGTTGCAGTAGATCCATCCCACCCCATCCCAGAATTAAACCGTTCTCGGGATCAGCACGGCCGCCTGCAAAACCCCTTTTAAATTACTACTAGTACATACCACTGCTACTAGCTAGCTACTCCACTAACTAGTATAGAAATGATGCTCCATCTACCTCAGTTTACCTCGTCCTTAAACTAGCTCCAATCTACCTCAGTTTGGATAAATCCGCTGCTCCTGGACCGAACCTTCGCCTAATCGATTTAATTAGCTGCACAGTGTTACTGAGCCGTGCTGGTCAGCATCAGTAAATTCCCTCCCCTTACAATATGCAGCATCTCTTTGTTTTCTAACCTGAACATTGACACTCATATGCAGCATCTCTTTGTTTTCAGTCCCGTTGAGATTTCTTTAGCTTCGACACACCCTTCACTTGTAACTGTCATTAATATGTCTGATGAGGAAGCTTCAATTATTGATAAATCTATGCTTGAAAGATTAAGGTTAAATTCCTATGAAAATGGTAAAAACAAGATTTGTGATTGAAGTTGTTCGTTTTATCGCTTGTGTGAAGCACTAAAAAAGTAGGTACTGATTTTTAGTCAATATATTTAGGCATTAAAACTGAGAAAGGAGCATCCTCCTAAGTTTTCAAATGGATAGGAGGGAAAGAAATCTTTCAGGGCTTGTTTGGGTGTACTCAATCTAATTGGATTGAAGTGAAGAATGAACTAATTTTCTCTTTAATCCACCTCAAACCACTTATATTGAAGTGGATCCACTCCTATCCAAACAAGCCCTCAAATGGACAGGAAGTATCGTCAGACTTCAATTGAAGCTTTTAACAATCTAAATGATGAGTCTCGGGTGTTAGTTGCATCTACAAGAGCTTGCTGTGAAGGGATTAGCTTGACAGAAGCTTCAAGAGTTGTGCTTCTAGATGTTGTTTGGAACCGAGCTGTTGGAAGGCAAGCTTGATCATCATAGGTCAGCAGAAATTTATATACACATACTGAATTTAATAATGTTCAAAACAGAAGCTGAATTTAATAATGTTTGAAACATGCAATCTAAAGCTGAAATAGAGCATTGTTCTAAGTTGATTTCAGAAGATACAAATATATACAATATATATCATACATTTTTTCCAGCATTGATATCTTCTCGCATATAGGGTTTCAAATTCTTTTTAATGCTTCTATCTACGCGCTTGATGTTTTCTGGTTTGGTGAAAAGATACATCTCTTCATACTGATTATATTACTCATAATTATCTCCCACATTATCAACCCCAACAATATTTTTCTTTCCAGAAATAACTACGTGCATCTTCTCAGTTTCTGGATCTTGAACATAAAAAACCTGTGCAACACTATCGGTGAGAACCCACATGTCATCTTTATAACCCACTTTATTCAAGTCTACCAGTGTCAGCCCATAATTGTCAACTTTCACACCATCAGAATGTTTGACCCATTGGCACTTACATATGGGCATTACCATTCTTTCGCCATAATCGAGTTCCCATGTTTCTTCTATGAATGGTCTTTTGCCCTTGTGAATCATAAGTCTTAATACGAACACTACTATTTTGTGCAACACTCTCACCATCTTTTTCTTTAGTGTAAAATGTGTAACCATTGATGTCATATGCTTGCCATGATGTCACCAAAGCAGATGGGCCAAAAGCTAACTTCTTCATTATTGCCTCTTCTATAGTGTTTCCGTATGGTATATTTTTGTCCATTAACCATTCAGTGAAACATCTTCTATGCTCTTTCATGATCCAGTCCTTTGTGCGGTCTTGGTTTTTTTCACGAAGCTCAATTTGGTGTTCCTCGATGTACGACTCAACTATTGCAAGATGTTGTAGTATACCAAAATGTGCACGATGTACATTCCTGTAATCTTGAACGATAAAAGTTTTCTTACCCACTTTGCCTCTCCCACGTATTCTACCCTCATGTACTGGTATAGGCACACCTATCAATTTTCCATCTTTGATATAATCAGCGCAACCCTCAATCACTTCTTTAGTGGTGTATCCTTCCATAATTGAACCCTCTGGGTAAGCACGGTTCCACACATAACCTTTTAGTACTCCTAAATATCTCTCTAACGAAAACATATGATGTAAATATAGTGGCTCCAATGCTTTTATCTGATCAACAACATGTATGATTAGGTGTACTTGCATATCAAAAAAGTATGGTGGGAAACACATCTCAAGCTTGCACATAGTCTCTACGATGTATGTTTTCAGATAGTCTAAATCTTCACGTGCTATCACCTTTTGCGATACTGCATTGAAGAAGTAACACAAACGTGTGATGACAACTTTTATATGCTCAGGTTTAATGACTCTTATTGCAATAGCAAGGAACACTGTCATCATCATGTGACAGTCGTGAGAATTATAACCGAATAAAGACAAGTCTTTCATCGAGACTAGTTTGCAGATATTGGATGAGAAACTTGTGGGCACTTTGATCCCACGCAAGCATTCGTAAATTGTTTTTTTCTCTTCTAGCGTCAAGTTGTAGCTGGCTGGGGGAAGGTAATGCTTCCCGTTCGCCTTTTCTACTGGATGAAGCTCTGGTCTCAAATCAAGATTTACTAGGTCTATACGTGAATTTAATCCATCCTTTGTTTTCCTCGGCATGTCTAGCAAGGTCCCAATGATGCCGTCAAATACATTCTTTGTAAGTGCATCAAATCAATACTATGGCAAAATTCCAGATTCTTCCAATACGGAAGATACTTGAAAAAAATTGATTGTTTCTTGAAAGCCATGTCAGTTGTATCATCCGAAGATGTACTTTTCTTTCTCTTGATTCCTTTACATTTTTTGCCCTTACCGAAAGCAATATGAATGTTCTTGACCATTTCGAACACAAGTTTTCCACTGTAAGGTTTTGGTGCAGTATCTTTTTCAATTTTGTTATCAAATTGTTCTTTCATCTTCTTATACTTGTGTGTATTTGTCAAGAACCGTCGGTGTCTCATGTACACCGTCTTTCTGGATGAAGTGAGGTATAGAAATCCAGTTCTATCCACATACCTTACACAACCTTTCTTCCCCTTCATTTGTTCCGATAATGTAAACAGTCCAGGGTAATCATGCACGGTAACAAATATCATTGCCCTTAGCGTGAAATACTCCCGCTTGTACTCATCCCATGTACGTACCCCTTCGTTCCACAATTTCGCCATATCTTCCATTAAAGTTTCCAAGAACACATCAATTTTGATGCTGGTTGTTTCGGACCTTGGATAAGAACAGATAACAAGATATATTTCCTTTTGTGACACAACCACGTCGGTAGGTTGTACATCGTTAAGACCACGGGCCATGTGTTGTGTATGCTCCTTTTTTCACCAAACGGATTCATTCCGTCTGTAACCAAGGCAAACCTCACATTTCTGATTTCCTTTGCAAATTCTGGATACTGAATATCAAAATTTTTCCACTGCGTTGCATCACCAGGGTGTCGAATATGTTTTTCATTCTTCTTGCGTTGCTCGGAATGCCAACACATAAGTTCAGCCTCCCTAGGGTTTGAGAACAAACGCTTCAAGCGATCAATTACCGGAAGGTACCACATCACCAAGGCATGAATTTTTCTCTTATTCTTCCCGTCTGCATCGCCAGAAGTATCATCATTGTCACCTTCAAGACCAATAATAAACTTCTTATTCTTCTGATACTTTTTCATGTTGGTAACATACTGGTGATTGTAGTCCTTCTTATATCTAGTGACACCACAAATGGGGCATCTAGTTGCGAGCTCATGCTATTTGCGATACAGAATACAATGGTTCACACAAGCGTGTATTTTTCTCACACCTAGTGCCATCGGGCAAGGAAGTTTCTTCGCTTTATAAGTGCTTCTGGGCAGTTTATTTGGATTTGGAAGAATTTCTGCCATGAGATTCAAAAGATTAGAGAAACTACAATCGGAACATCCGTGTATAGATTTCAACTTTAGTAGTTCTAAGACTGCACGCAATGTAGTAAACTCTTTATCACAACCGTTTGATTCATCATATAAAAGCTTCGTCGTCGCATTATGCAATGTCTCCATTTTACTTAAACCTTTACTTGCTCCCATAGAAGTCAATACATATGGTTCAATGTGACGCAACATCTCCTCACAATCGAACTCATCATCATCATCACCATCTTGATTGTCACTACCATCATCGATATGAACATTATCGTCATCTGAATCTCTCTCATCATCTTTATCCACATCATGTGTATCTAACTCACCATGCTCTGTCCATATTGTGTAGTTTTTTTTGAAACCTCTTTTCACCAAATGAGATTGGATTACTATAGTATCCGTCCAAGCAATCTTATTTTCGCAGTCGATACATGGACATAATATGTCATCTATCTTTTGCAACTTCGCATGTCTCTTGGATGCTTCAATAAAATTTGCAATATTATGAATGTACATAGGATCGTGTCTTGGCATGTTATACATCCATGCTCGACGGTCCATGCTTCAAAAAGAGAATTTTTGTAAGATTTACAAAATTTGGTCACAAATTATATGAGTGAATACTAGTATCATGTAGGTCTGTTCATAAGGGTTCCAAGAAAATTAGACTCTAAGATCGGCGTTATAAGCAAGGATCTTTGGCGGCGCTCGTACCTTGCGAGGTAATGGAGATCGGCAGCAGCGGCGACAGACAGGAGGCGTCAGCGGCAGTAGGCAGGAGGCGCCGAGCGCAACAAGCGGGGGTGAAGGATTGAAGTCGTGGGGCAAACAAGCCCAGTAGCACGGGCTAGGTCTGGGTGGGATCCGGTCCATTATATCTTGACGTCGGATCCCATCCAACGATGATAACTAAATGGGCGAGTTATAAAAACATCTCCTTAGAAAGCTAACCCTAATCACTCCTTCAAAATATATGCAAGCAGGAGGTACACACACAAGTAACATATTAAAAAGGAAAACACATAAAACTACAATTACAAGTTCGGGTAAACTTCATGCATCTTATATATATTACAATATCATCTGTTAACTAAACATCATATTCATGTCACATAATAGGTACAAACTGCAATAAGCTTATTACAATATAGTCCATACATCAATATCTAAAAGACCAAACCTCCAAATTATTGAGTCCAAACGCATATGTACACACATGCAAAAGGACACAATCCATATACCAGAACACACAAAACTAGCAGCTTATCAGCTAATGAAAATATATAAAGAAAAAGTAAGGAAACTACATGCGTAAGGACACTAAGAACTGATATGGAAAAATAAAGGTAGCATTGCATACTAAGGAAACTATGAGAATTTACTAGGTACCTTGTGGCGCGGGGCGTCAGCACGGTGGGGCGGCAATGTGGGGCTGGGTAGGCGTGCCTCTGCGAGGCTGGGTGGAGAAGTGGCGGTGCCGGGCTGGCCGGCGGCGCGGCAGTGCAGGCTGGGCGGCGACGCGGCGGTGAGAAATTTCTGCAGCCTTGTGGCGTCAATGGAAATTCTCTAGGTTTACGTTTTAACTGTAGTGCCCGAGGGGTCTCTATATAGGCGACAATTTTTCACAGGCGGTTTTTAACTTCTTCTCAGGCGGTTGGTGCTTAATAACCGTCTGAGAAAATATCATCTCAGGCGTTTATTACTTACTAACCGTCTGGGATAATTGCCCGAGCCTCTTCAGTTTCCTTTTCCCTTACTTCTTTTTTATTTAGATTCCAATATAAATACTCAAACATGTATAGATTCTGCAAATTGAGTCCAAATTCGATGATTCTTTCTTCTATATTTTTCAAAAATTAACATCTAACACCTAAACCAAATATTTTAAAACTTGTATAGCTGACATTGTAATGTATTGGTAAATATCAAATTAATTTATACTCACATATTATTTACATTTGTGTATCTCCTAAAAAAAAGGATCCTTCACTGAAATTTTTTTGTATGAACATATTTGTATTATTTATACATGTATGAATTTTGTTAATTTTTATAAAGCATTCCAACATGTCAAAATCCAAATTATCTATCATTCTAACTAAATGCTCATATACATATGAGGCATTCATCAAATTTTGAACACACATTGATTAAAAAAAAATTAAAAAAATCTGAAAAAATTCATAGAGGTTGGTATGATGACTAAAAATGTCCATTGAGATAATAAATGAAAATATCATTATATTCATCAAGATAGAAAAATGACAAATAGCAATTGTTATATGTTTTTTATGTTCTGACCAATTTCAAAGGCTTTATGAAGTGAAATTTAATGGTAACCTTTACTAATCAATAATATTACAAGAAAGTGGAATTTGGGCTATTTAAAGGCCCCACATTTAATCAAGAATATTAATTTAGAAGAAGTAAAGATCTTCTCAAGCGGTTGATACTTAATAACCGCTTGAGAAAATGTTATCTCAGGCGGATATTACTTACCAACCGTCTGAGATAATTGCCCGAGCCTATTCTTCAGTTTCCTTTTCGCTTGCTTCTTTTTTATTTAGATTCCAATATAAATACTCAAACATGTATAGATTCTGCAATTTGAGTCCAAATTCGATGATTCTTTCTTCTATATTTTTCAAAAATTAACATCTACCACCTGAACCAAATATTTTAAAACTTGTATAGCTGACATTGTAATGTTTTGGTAAATATCAAAATAATTTATACGCACATATTATTCACATTTGTGTATCTCCTAAAAAAAGGGATCCTTCACTGAAATTTGTTTGAATGAACATATTTGTATTGTTTATACTTGTATGAATTTTGTTAATTTTTATAAAGCATTCCAACATGTCAAAATTCAAATTATCCATCATTCTAACTAAATACGAATATACATATGAGTCATTCATCAAATTTTGAACACACATTGATTCAAAAAAAAATTAAAAAAATCTGAAAAAATTCATAGAGGTTGGTATGATGACTAAAAATGTCCATTGAGAAAATAAATGAAAATATCATTATATTCATCAAGATAGAAAAATGACAAATAGCAATTGTTATATGTTTTTTATGTTCTGACCAATTTCAAAGGCCTTATGAAGTGAAATTTAATGGTAACCTTTACTAATCAATAATATTACAAGAAAGTGGAATTTGGGCTTTTTAAAGGCCCCACATTTAATCAAGAATATTAATTTAGATGAAGTAAAGATCTTCGCAGGCGGTTGTTACTAAATAACCGGCTGAGAAGATGGTTATCTCAGGCGGATATTACTTACCAATCGCCTGAGATAATTGTATCTTCGTAGGCGGTTGGTAAGTAAAACCCGCCTGAGATAACTATCTTCTCAGGCGGTCAATACTTAAAATTCGCCTAAGAAAATAGGCGTCTATATATACCCCTCGGCTGTGTTGGAAAAACCTAACCCGGGTGAAATCACTTAGACGCCGTCAGGCTGCCAAATTTTTCTTTGCCGCCAAGTCTTCGCCGCCCTCGTCTCCGAGCTTCGACGTTGCCGCCGAGCTTCGCCGTTGTCCGTTTGCTTCGCCCTCGTAACTTCCACGTACGCCGAGCGAAGCCATTGCCGTCACCGCCGAGCTTCACGATAAACCCTAAACCCTTCGACCTTCCCATCTCCGTCCCCGTGCCGCGTCCCTCCTCGCCCTCGCCGCCGGCCGAGTCAAATGATGCCTTGCATAGATTTCCTTGGTTAGGGTTCAGGAATTCGATCGCGTTTTGGTGCCAAATCGCGATTGTAGTATTAGCTAGGTCTATGGAGGCAAATGAATACTTTTTAGAAAGCTATTGAAGTATTCTGTAAGTTTTCTATTGACCTTCAAGCCAATAGACCGTTGTAAGGTGATGAAAATCTTCTCTAACTAAATCAGCTGCTGTTTTGAAATTATATGAACAAGCATCTTAATTTTTGCCATAATTATCTGTAGAAAGATCTTCTAGTCTATTGTGATACATTTTTTGAAATGGGAAGAGCTATTCTACAACTTTTCTATTCATTGTTACCTCAAATTCAGTTTAGAACTAATTAGAAACTGGAGTTGAAGTTAGTACCTGTGTACAGTGCTATGTGAAACAGCCAAAATTTTTTTGAACTTTGAACAGCCATAATTCTTAAATTAGAAAAGCGACATATGCATATCTATACATGTCTGAAAAGCTTAAAGAGTCCTCTATCAATTTCCTATTCAATGCTAAGTCTAAAACACGCAATAACCAGGTCTAAATCGAAGTGCCGTTTAAGGTGTCGTAACAGTCCAAAATCTGGACAGTTATGTATTCAGTTGCTGTTTGGATCGTAATTTCTAGTAGGATCATCAAAAGACTTCATAATTTAAATTTATGGAATTCTGAGGATGTGTGTAACAAGTTTGCAATATATTGTTTCTACAACTATCAATGGTCTCTATTTGAAAATTGTGGACAAAATTAGCAACATACAAAGGAAGCTCTGCCAAATCTCAGTTAAAAATCTGGGAACTTGGTGGTAACATGAGTGGATAATAGCATCTATACTGAAAATAGAGTGTAGCTGCCCTGCACTTCATCTCACAGGGTTGTGCTCCTTCGAGATCGGTGTCGCTATCCTTTTGCCAAACAAAGCAATGTGCTCGCATACGTCTATCGAACATCGCTTGTGCTAAGAACACAGATACAAGTAACTTCCTATTTAGAATAAGAAGATAAAATTGCCACTGATGGTGAGCAACTTTAGCATGCTTGTCACCCTCGCAGTGTATAGAAACCTTTTGGTCAGTCGCCTTAAACCCTAGAATGCCTTATGAAATCCTAGAATGCTTCTATCTTTTTCTTCATGCAACACTTCATGTAGAGTTAATATGCCATTCATTATATTTTTTGTCTTATTAGTTCTAGCATGAAAAGCCCTAAGAAGACTGGTACTAGTAGTAACAATAAAGAAGACAATATGGAGTTTATCGACTCTAGCAGTTCAGGCTCCTTTCACAGTCCATCAGATCCTTTTCCTAATATAAAAATTAAAAAGACTTCAGAGGATCTCGACCCGAAATATGATCCCGCCGATGAGGTATGGATCACGAATCTTAACTTTAGCAGTTCAAGTTAATGTTGGTTGTCAAGTATACGGAGTCTTATAATTCTTTTCTACCTAGATTAATCGCGAAGACAATGAGGTGACTTCGGCTCCTAAAACCGCAGAAGGTTCTCCAATGGATGAATCCTTAGCTTTGCTCAAGCGGAAATGAGGGCAACGAGGTCCCATATGGGTCCATTGGACCGCATCATGTACATAACAAGGGTCGGTCCAGGTGGGCTTCCCCAAGAACCACTAGATTCAGTTACCAAGTACCTAAATGCATGCGGTTTTCTTGTTAGGGAGCTCGTGCCGATCACAACCGAGAATTGGAGAAAATTACCTAAGGAGACCAAGAATGAGTTGTGGGAAAGGATAAAGAAACAATTCAAGTTCCCGAAAGACACGGAAGAAGCTGTAAAGAAAGCAACATTGGTATCTTGCGGCAAGAAGTTTTGTGGCTAGAAGAGTGAAATGAATGCTTATGTTAAGGCCGATAAGGTCCCTAGCCCGAGGAAGATGGGAAAAATCACACAAGATCAGTGGCAAGAGTTTGTTCGTCAAAAGACCACACCTGATGCTAAAGCTCTAAGTGCAACTAGGTCAGAGCTTTCCAAAAAGAACAAATACCATCATCGCTTTGGGTCTGCCAGATATGCCCCCAAAGTCCAGAAATGGAATAAGATTTTAGACGAAATTACGAGTAAGGGCAATCCTCACCCATTAGAAGGCTGCAATGAGAGAACTCAGCGATGGGTATTTGCTCGGTCATGTTTGACCAGCGAGGACAAACTTGAAAAGCCTGACTCTGTGAATGAAGGAGAGGAAAAAATGAAAGAAGTAATTGAAAAGCAATAGAAGGGTCTCTTCAAGCCGAAGTGGGAGAATGACCAACTTACCGCTATCTTAGGAAACCCTGAACACAGCGAACGGGTTCAAGCAGTCTCTTCTCAAATGTCTTGGCTAGATGATTTCCCTAAAGATAAAGACACATATAGAAGACGTGAGAAGTTTAAGAAAACACTTGATGAAACGATTGCTCAAAAGGTCAAAGAAAATATGAAAGAAATAATGGAACAACTTAGACAATCGAGACAAGTAGTGGCACCGAGTACAGTGATGGTTCTGGTGCCAAAGGAGAAATTAGTATTTCCAACTGCCTATCTTTGCAGCGTTGGTTCGGTGCCAAGCTCAGGGTCAACCCATAAGTTCGCCATCGATGATATTGCTAACAACAAATCTTGTCATCTTCTTGTCCCGATCGGCAGAGCAGGGAACAAAACCAAACAGGTTGCCACTGCTATGGCAAGGTCTGATAGGGACATCAACGGGAATCCACTTCCGTTGTATTATGTTGTGGTGCAAGTTCTTCAGATCATTGATAATGATTATGAAGATTATGAAATAGACCACATCACACATGAGGGGATCGCGACTCTGGGGCAGGCTATCAACCAATTAATCCTTTGGCACCGACATGATAGTGTGTTGGACGATGAGCCAATTTCTAGCCCCGTCGCATCTCAAAATACTGCAACCCCATCTTCTAAGGCGAAAGTACGGGAAGATCCACTCCCAGTCCAGGAAGATCCACTCCCCCTATGTCTCAGCAAGGATGATAGTAACTTTGCTAGTAAAGATATCCAAGAGCAACAAGTTGGACAACAACTTCAAGCAGTACCAGAGCAAGTTGTTGCTAGTAAAGAGCAACCAGTTGAGCAACAACTTGAAGTAGTACTAGAGCCAACTGCTGGGAGTAAAGAGCAATCAGTTGAACAACAGGTTCAACAACAAGCCAGTGTCCAACTTCCAACGACTACTCCTCGATCATCAGTGCCTATCAAAGTTAGCTCATACGAAATTAAGAAACCTTCATCAGAAGTGTCAAAGTATTTGGAAACTATGAAGGAAAATATTAGAAAATAGAGTGCATCTCATTCTTCCCATGAGCCAGCATTAGAAGATATCGAGGAGTGGGAAGAAAACGGTGTCATGTATAATCAGCGAATGGCTTTAGTTAAACCAGGAGTTCCAATATATAAGGTTGAGGATGTTCCTCCTAAATTTAAGAATAGGAAGCCGTTCATGACATCCGTACAACTTAGCAAACAACCTGCCCCGCTCAAAAGAATGCATGAGTGGTACATCCTTGCCAGCACAAAATATGATCTTTCTTGCATCACATTTCGTATTCCAAAAGATGCATTCTGGAGCACTGGAGCAGATAGACGAGTCATTTTATTTGAAGAGTTGCATCCCCTTTTCCATTGGGGCATGCTCGAAATGAACCTGCTACTCGTATGGTGCTTGTAAGTGCCTCTAATATTTTGCATTTGCTTTTCTTACTACACGCATACACATTTCATGAGATTATAACAATTCCGGACTTCTTCAATAGGACATAATACATGGACAATGAAAAGATAAAACGCAAGACAGGTATCCTTGACCCTACACGGATTGCAAAGACGCTAGTCGACGTCAAGGCGGATCGAGACTCAGCAAAGTTCAAGCACATAAAAAAAAAGAATTTGAAAAAATAATCGCAAAACTTAAGAAGGATAGAAGGATAGAAGTTGCAACTTACATAGGACATGCGATGTTTAACTTTGTCAGAGACGGCAAGGACCTCGTAAAGGCTCCGTACCACTTCGAGTAAGTTTGACACATGACATTGAAATAGCAATTATTGGTAATTGTTAACATGTGTGTTTGTATGTTTGCAGTGATCACTACATAATGATCTTCATCAAGCCAACGCAGGGAATGGCAACAGTCTTGGACTCGGCCGATTACCTACCAGATCGTTATGAAGATTTCCTTTCCATTTTGAAAATGTACATTTATTCAATAATTTTAATTTACACACATTTATAATGTTTTGACAAGTTTTATATGACATTTCTTGTATTACAGCGCTTGGCGGTTTTACGCGGAACAGCTTGGCGGTAAGAGACCTTCTAATACGAATGCATTGACATTAAAACGTATTATGCTTGTCCGAAGAAGCCTGCTGGGAGTGTCTTATGCGGGTATTATGTATGCGAGCATCTTTGGACCGCCAGCGAATATAGAGTGAATCGTGAGGATGTAAGTTATCCTTAATGTCGATATCTTATTTTCATACTTTTGAGTTTCATTTTCATTGTAACTAGCATAGTTTAATACTTATATTCTATGTTGTTCAATATTACCAGAAACATTATTTTCATATTTTGATTCCAACTTCAAAATTCAATTGCTCATAGTACAACTGCTCCAAAAATACCATACAAATTACTATATACTCTCACTTTGATCTATACTATGAGATTGTTCAAACCAACACATTCTAAACCTTGTTATGTGTTTCATTGTAGCACACGAAGAATGTGAACGAAGAATGGACGGTTTGTAGAAGTATTCTTGGTGGAGGAGCCGACAAGATTGCTATTGAACTCTGTCAATTCATTCGTCGCGAAATTTTGTACAAAAGAGGGAAGTTCTTTGATGAGAATGGTGCAATAGCTGATGTGTCAGAACTTTGCAACTATGCTAATAGAAACAATTTTTAGTGAAAACTTGTAAACTACGAGATGAATTGTATGTGTAACTTGTACATATGTATATTGTTTTAGTGAAATTGACTTCTGTGAGATGACTTCTGTGATGATATTGTTGACTTTTGTGGTTATATTGAATTGACCTAGAAATTAGAAATAACAGCAGCTAGTACTGCATAGGTTATACCTTATCACAGGCGTTTATTTACCAACGGCTAGACCTGTCTGTGAAAAACAATTATCACAGGCGGCTAGATATAGGTAAAGAACCATATGTGATAACCTAACTATCACAGGCGGTTAACCCTTATGGTAGAAACCGGCTGCGATAAACTATCTTCACAGGCGGCTTGAAGTAGGTCAAGATCCGCTTGTGATAACACAATTATCACAGGCAGTTATATATGTTGCACGACCCACCTATGATAACATATCTTCACAGGCGGCCTAAGTAAAGAACCGTCTGTGATAATCTGTCTTCACAGACAGTTTCACCTCTCCGCCTATGAAATTGTGGATTATCACCGACTCTTTGTTTCAGGCGGTTTTAAAAACTGCGTGTGATAATAAGTTTGGAGCCGCCTGCGATAAGGCTAATTGTAGTAGTGAAATTAAAACTCCAAATCATAATGATAATAATGAAGATTCACTATTTTCTCATCTATAAACTAATTATGAACTCAGCCCCTAGCCGCTCCTGACCATGAGCACGGCTGTCTAGACAGTTTGACAAAACTCTGTGGAGTGTGTACCCTTTACCCACAAACAGTGATTTCATCCCCTGTTACCAGGTGGACTGAATAAACCTTCCTGATGCCATTGGCGGCAAACCACATTACACACTTCTGTAGGTGTGTGGCCAGGAGATCACTACATGGTCTTTACAAAGGTATTCCCAACTAGTGCTAGTCCTCTAAGGTTTCACTGCTGAGACATTCCTAGAGTAACCCTCTGCCTCAGAGCCCCCTCTTGAGCCATGCGGATCCCAGAGCAGTACCCCTGCATCATTCCCTGCACCATCCAACTACTAGCATTTCATCGAGAGAAACCTAATTAATTGACCAAGCTGTCCCATTTCAGTCTCGTGGTGGTACTGTAAAGATTAGTAGCTTCCTCTATAAACCGGTCTTTAGAATTCGACAGTGTCAAACCCAAACCTGAGTCTCGTGCAAACTGCACCACACCAAACCATCCAACCGCCAGATTCCTACAAATTAATATTATCTGTCCATCATGATTATAATAACCATCCAGTATAGTATATTTCACGTGTAGGAAATCCCTTCCCAAAATCTAAGCATGGCTAAGCGTGACTAAACCTATCAACTACCCAACCCAATCCAAGCGACAAGAAATAATATGGAACAAGACATATAATATAAAATAGGATTCCATTTAATTAAGCATGCAACTAACTATCATCTTAAAAATAGGTGCAAGATGTTCAAGGGCACTTGTCCGTTTTTATATAGTTGTTCATTTCTTTTTCATTGAATTCTTGATCTCCAAATTCGTCATGTTGCTTCTTGATCGTGATACGAATGCGTGTAAACTACCGTCAAAAGAGAAATATAAACAGAACAACACACCGAAATATTAACATAAGTATAAAATCCTATCCTAATACGTCTCTACGAAGGACTTATTATTTTTCATAGCATTGGAAATACATTTCCCATTTATTTTACATTTTTATTATTTATTTATGGGCTAAAAACATTTTTAACGAATTTTCCATAGTCAAAATATATTTTATATGCATTTTAAAATTTTTATTTCAGCCTAAAAGGTTTTATAAATATTTTTCCTACATTTTCTACATTTATTTCCCATTTTCAATATTTATTTATAGGCTAAAAACTATTTTAATAAATTTTCCATGGTCAAAATATATTTTATATGCACTCTACCATTTTATTGCAGTTTAAAAGTTTTATAAATAATTTTCCTACTATTTCTATATTTTTTTCTCATTTACAAATATATTCCACTCACTAAATGTATTTTTAATCAATGTCTTGCAATTAAATATAATTCCAAGGGTTGTTTAATAAGTTTTCCTAACTGAACAGTGTTTAAAAGTGTGATTCATGAAAATTACAGGGGCATAAATCATTAAATATTCAATTTAACCTAATTTCGGTGAAATCTAAGGCCATAAGTGTTAAAACAGAGGCTAAAACAATATTAATTTAAAGTCCAGGGGCTAATCTGTAAGAATTCAAGGGTCTCGGTGCAAAAGTTATTGCGGGAAAGACACATTTATGTGGGCTGTCAGATTTAATTTGGAGGGCTATGATTTTATGCCACGAAGGGGTATGTTAAGATCTAATCATGGCCATCGGCACTTCGATGGATGGCCAGGGTTTGGCCACATCACCTTCGGTGAGGCGGGCGGTAGCTGGCATCCAAGAAGGCGGTGGCGCCCAGCCGAACCATCGCTGGAGTTGCCATTATGGCCCTCCGGTGACCTAATCTCGATGGGATTTGAGGCAAACGAGAGAGGACCACAAGGAAAACTCACCTAGGGCATCGCGGTTGCACGAAATTGGCCGAGCACGAGCACACGACGGCGGGGAGCAGCAGAGTTCGTCAGTCTATGGTGGCGAGGCGTTGCGGCGTCGGAAAATCGATACCGATGGACCCAACGGGTGCGTTATGGCACTGCAGTTCTCGTTGGCGCGTCGACGAGAGCGGGAGGGGCTTCCTTGCGGTGGAACACGGAGCTTCGTCGGTGGCGCCCATGACGGCTAGTGTTTCATGGTGAAGGGAAAATGGGGGAATGGGGAAATAATGAGGGCGAGGCCAGAATCTTATAGAAGGAGGCGATTGCTTGGGAGCAGCGGTTGCTGGAGCATGGTGCAGAACCGACGGCGCAGGCGTGGGCAATGTGGGTGAGATGGCGGTTGGGGAAGAATAAAGAACTGGCGTGTGGGGCTCGCGTGCCAGTGAGAGAAAGAGAGGGAGGGAGGCACTGTGTAACACTAGTATTTTTCCAAAAGATAATAAAATAAAATGTGTATTTAACATTTTAAAATGCATTTGTTTAGCATGATTTATTTTGGAAACCACACTTAAAATTTTGGTAAACACGAAATTTAAAATATAGGAAGAAAGAATAATATTATAGCATAATTTTATTTAATGTGTGAAATTTATAATTTAAATATAATTAACATTTCATTCAAAGTGTTTTCATATTAAAAATGCAATCTCTAATTGTTTTTAATGAAAGTCTATGCTTTAATGAATTGTTTTTCTAAACCAAATTGTTGTTGCATTTGTTTGACCTTTTATTTTTTTTGAATGTCTTGAATATTTGTTTGAATATTAAAATTTGAAGTAGAACAAAAAAATAATAAAATTAAGAAATGGCGTAAAACATAGTCTTCTTTCTTGCCCAGCGCTTCTGAACCTCGGGGCGAGACTCCGTCTAAGGGGGTAGTATTGTAACACCCCAATATTCAAATATAAGAAAATTTGAATTCATAGTAATTTAAACATTAAAATTTAAGCAATAAAGAAATTAAATTAAGA
Organism: Tuctoria greenei; assembly: GCA_036927565.1. Taxonomy (NCBI): domain Eukaryota; kingdom Viridiplantae; phylum Streptophyta; class Magnoliopsida; order Poales; family Poaceae; genus Tuctoria; species Tuctoria greenei. Next base: position 49,816,273 of record JAYESD010000002.1, read on the forward strand.
TAACGTGTGGAATTGTGTGATGATTTCTTGTGAGTGCATGCATGTGTGTGTTTGAATTAAAAATATAACTCTAGAAAACATGTTAATATTTTGTTTAAATTCAAAACCTAAATTTTGAATTAGAGACAAATTTAGAAAAATTGGAAAAACCCTTTCCTGTTGCAAACCCTGTCTTGGGCTGAAAAATCCATTTTTCCCCGAGGCCCACATTGCCTATTCATCTAGTCGCGCGCCCATTTCCTTCGTGGGTTGTGCGCCCCGTCGGCCCAACTCTCCCTTGGATGCCCTGTCCCCTTTTCCTTCTCACTGGTCCATGGGACCCGCCCGTGAGCGCCCATCCTCTCTAGCCCATCCCAAACCAAGACTAGGATACCCTCTGCTCTCTCTGTCCCGGCGACCCCACCTGTCAGCCTTTCTCTTCCTCGCACCCACTCTTTCTTCCTCTGGCTGGCGACCGGGCCCCGCGCGCTAGCTTTCCCTCCTCCGCGTCTCTCTCTCTTGTGCGGGATCATGTGATCCGCGTGAGCGCGCGCCCATGGGCGCGAACTCCAAAATCCACCGCAAAACCCGAGCGAATCTTCTTGCCCCGCACGAAAGCATCCACTATAAAGCTTCCTCGGCCGAACCCTAGCCGCTCCCCTTCGCTCTCGCCAAACCGCGCCGCCGGCACCATTCTCCTGTAGAGCCCACCACTCCCCTCCAATTCGTGTCGCCTCCTCGCTAATCGACCGCGCTAGCACATATATTTTCTTCACAGGAGCGCACGCAAGCCTCCTCGCCCTTCCCCGTTGTGGATCGATGTTGTGGTCGAGTTTCCCGATGTGATTCGTTGAGTTTGCCGCCCCTTCTCGTCGTCCCTACTTTTTCCTTGGGCTTGTCCTCGTCTGAACCTTCGCAATCGCTTTGTCTTGCTCCAGAGCGCCGTGCTGACATGCCTTCACCGAGGAATCACCGCCTAGTTGACGTCCCGTCGAGCTTCGGTGAGTCTCTCCGCTCCTCACCGTTGTTCTGACTTTTCCTGATGTCTTCTCCTCGCGCTAACCCTTCCTTCTCTTTCTCTATGATCTGGAATGCATCCCCGACATGAAGCCACTGAAGAATCCGTGCAAAGATGGTGGCCTGACGAAGAATTAGGAGCATCGCAGCCTCCTCAAGATGTGCGCCTACTTCCACGCCTTCTCGAGCCCTGACTCAACCCTAGGTGAGCTCACGGTGCTCCCTTCTCTCGATTTTGGTGTTTGCGGTGAGCTTTCAGGGAGTTTCCGCTAGGTTCACGTAGCACCGACGAGTCCTAGGGCCGCGCCCATGGCGCACCGTCATGGTGTGGCCGTCGACAGTGGTCTGTTCGGCCAGGGCGTGCCACGACCATCCAATTTCCTTTTTGTGGTGTAGATTAGATCGGCCACAGCGTTTCACCTATTTAAATCTTGACCATTCTATTCAGATCCTAAGGTCCGGAGGAGGCCACATCCGCTGTTGGATCTCAGCCACCCACTTAGAATTCGTCGGCCCCTATTTAATTCGAGTGTACCCCTTCGTGGGTTCTAATTTGGACCCATTGTTTTAATTTGGACGGCTCACATTAGATCTGAGGATACCCCTTGGTATTTTAGCAGCCAACCCCCTGGAACTTTTGTAGTAATAACAAGTAAGCCCTGGAATTTGTAAAATAAACCCTGTACTTTCCTAATATTGTGATTCTTACTGTATAATGCTGAATTCATTCAATTAGACCCATGCAGCTCACTGTATTAACATTAAACCCCCTAGAATGTTCTAAAATATTACAAAAACACCCCTGTGCTTGCTGTAAAAGTGTAAATAATGTTTTTAGCTGGAATGTTGCAATTAGACCCTGGTAGCTCGCTGATTTAGTGTTTTAACCTCTGGAAACTTCTGTAAAATTACATAAATGCCCCTGGTGTGCTGTTTTTGCATTAAAAACCCATAAGACTTGCTATTTTTGCATTTAAACCCCTAGAACTTCATTAAAATTTATGAAAATGCCCTGTAGCATGTTGAACCCACATATAGAAGCCTAGTAAATATGATAGTTGCATTAAATGTCCTCATAAATGTTTATTCATGCATACCAATACTATGAATACATAATAAAACATTATCTTGCACCTTTTAAATGATTCTTGACATATAATGTAGATAATAAAATGTATCATTGCATGTGATAATTATTGTGAACTAGAATAATACTTAGTAACATACTCTTGCACACTGTAAACGATTTATAACCTAGGCTTAATCCATTATTGCATGCATGATGATGATCTCATCCATCCTATCAACCTCTGTTATATCATCATCCTCATCCACTTCGGCTATGACTCGAGAATTAGTCTCGTCGTGGAAGGTCCACACTTCATAATGTGGAGTGAAACCGTTTCGACATAAGTGAAACGAAAGCTCCAATCTTCTCAAAAACTTAGTGTTCCGTCATTTTGTACATGGGCACCGCACCATATCTTCCATTGACAACGAAAATGCTCGATCCAAAAATTGATCTAACTTGATAAACCACTCATCGGAGTGACCACCAGTTCTGCTCTTCCAGCCAGTATACATCCAACTGCGGTCTTCACCCATGTTTGACTCCGCAGTTTAATGCGAAAGAAATTGTCGTTAATGTATTGTTGTGTTATGTCACGGCCCTACCACCTAGGCAGATAGATCCTAAACCCACCCAAGAGTGACCGAGCGGAGCGTGCTCATGATGAGATGCATGATCCGGATTCGAACAAAATTTCGGCAGCATAACCCCACTGTTCTCCACTGCACGCCCGAAAATGGTGCAGCAGAGAACAACAGGGTTACGTCACCGAAATCTCGTCCAAATCCGGACCCGCGTCTTGTCACAAGCCACGCCCCCTCGGTCACTCCGAGGCTGTCCAAAAAAGGGACAATTCCGAACCTGCACGTCTCACATGCCAATGGCATGTGAGACGTGCCGATCCGAAACGGGTAATACATTGCTATAGGTTACGTTGCTCATTTTCATTTTCAGGTCATTTAAGAGAGAGAAAAGAACTAGAGAAAGAGTGAGAGGAAAGTTGGTCTCAGATGACTATTCCACATCCATTTCCACCGTCCACGCAATCGCGGGTCTTTGACGTCCTTACCAACCCTTTCGCTTCCATGTCGCCTACTACTATGGTATACACGACACGATCACACTTATTGCATGTCGTGCCCTTCCGGGTTGGTCCGAGCCAGACCAAAACCCCTTTATTTACATATATTAAGTAGTCACTCAAAAACATTAAATATCAATAAACAATAAGCACCAATAAAAAAATAAATATCAAACAATAGACAATATGTTATATGAGCATGTGTATGATCATTGGCAATGAAGTAGCAATGAAGCAGGATCATCTAAACATAACCAGCAATGTATGATCATATATGAGCACGTATATGAGCATGCACAATTTAAAACATTGCATCATCTAAACATAACTAGCAATAAAGTAGGATCATCTAAACATTACCACATGGCATCATATAAACATTGCATCATCTAAACATTGCATCATCTAATCATTCCATCATTCAAACGTCCATTATGCATTACCAAACATAACTTGAAAATTTAACTATTGCATCAAACATCCATCATCTAAACATTGCATCATCGTCACATTCCATCATTCAAACGCATTCCCATACCTAGTCGGTGGAGGCGTTGAGGGACGGCGGCGTTGGAGGAGACAACATTGGAGGAGGTCGACGGCCGGCGGTGTCGGAGGGATGGCGGCGCTGCTGTCCGAGGCTAGGGCACAGAGCCGGTGGCGCGGCGGGCCGGTGGCTGGAGGGGCAGCGCTGCAGGGGCGGGGCAGGCGGTGGCGGGGCGGTGAAGGTGGGTCGGCGGCCGGAGGGGTGGCGCTGCAGGGGCGGGGCAGGCAGCGACGGGGTAGTGAAGGCGGGCCGGCGGCCGGTGGGGTGGCGCTGCAGGGGCGGGGCAGGGGCGGGTCGGCGGCGTGAGGCGGCTCGGGGTCGGAGCAGCGTGCGGGGGGGGGGGGGGGGGGGGGCGGGGAGGCGACAGGCCAGCGTCCGGAGCGGGGGCGGCTACGGCGGGCCGGCGACGGGGGCGGCTCGGGGTTGGGGCAGCGCGCGGGGCCGCGACAGTGCGGTGGGGGCGGCTCGGGGCAGCGGGGCGGCGACGGGGGCGGCTCGGGGCGGCGGGGCGGCGACGGGGGCGGCTCGGGGCGGTGACGGGGGCGGCGGGGCAGCGGCTCGGGGCGGCGGGGCGGCGACGGCGGGCCGGCGGCGGAGTCGCAACAGTGCGGCGGGGGCGAGGCAGGCAGTGTGGAGTTGAATGAACCCTCGGGGTCGGGGGCGGCAGATAGAAGCCCTTATTTGCGACAGCTTTCTTAATTGCGACAGCGTCAGTCCACGGCCGTCGCAATTAGGTTTATTTGCGACGGCGCTTTTTGGATCCGTCGCAAATAACCCCTTATTTGCGACGGACTCCTTATTTGCGACGGCGCTAGGGTTGGCCGTCGCAAATAAGAGGTTATTTGTGACGGCCCTAGGGTTGGCCATTGCAAATAATAGGTTATTTGCGACGGCTCCTGTATTTGCGACGGCGGACGACAAGCCGTCGCAAATTACGCTATTTGCGACGGCTGGCCGTCGCAAATGATCGCGTTTCCTGTAGTGAATGCTTGATAAAATTAATAGTTTGCCATAGAAACCTATTTTTTATCTTAATCATTATTTAAAATATGGAAGTTAAACTATAATCATTAATATAACATGATGAAACACCTGTAACACCGCGTTAATCCGTTATTGTGCGTAGGCTCTCGTTAAACCGTAGGATATTCGCTTAGTAATCTTTACGTCTTTTTTTGCATGAATGGTGTACTGTTATTGAATGTGCTTCTTTATCTCTCTTTGGTAGTTTATTCGTGTTGTGCCCCAAGCGTGATGCGACGTGAAGACTTGGAAGATCGAGCATTCTACCCAGAAGACTGAGCAGCTACATGAAATAAAGAAAAGGCAAGTGTCCTTGATCACTTTGCACCAGTTAGAAAATTATTAAGGACATAGAGAGAATTAGTTGCATGCTAGTCTTAAATTGGAATCATATGTTAGGAAGTTTACTAGATTTCCATATTATTCCTTGTTGCTAGGTTTGGATGGTATGGTCAAGACTTGGGTATGTGTTCATGCTTAGCCCTGCTGTCATTAGTTGGATGCTAATGATAAAGGATATAATACTATTATTAGTTGTATGGTTATATATATGTGTATATATATATAGTAGATAGGAATTTGGACAGGCAATTTTGTGTGGTGGGTGCAGTACGCACGAGACTCGGGTTTGTTGTGTTGGTGCCTGTTCTAGATTCTAAGGACCGGTTCTTGGTGATTCGTGACCAGGCATTACCATGCCACCACAAGTATAGTATGCAATGACTTAGCTGAATAATTAGGAGATCTTTCGATGGGCATGGGCAATGTAAGGTGCGGGGAATGAGTTTAGAGATTTACTGCTCTGGGATCCGTAAGGCTCAAGAGGGGGCTGCCACAGCAGAGGGATTTACTCCAGATATGTCATGGTATGTGAAATCTTAGAGTGCCCGTACCTGTTGGGATACCTTTTGTAAAGGCTTTGTTGTGACCTTCTGGCCGCATACCTTAGGTAGTGTTCACTGTGACTAGCTATCACCGACATAAAGGAGGTTTTAGTCTACCTGGAGACAAGGGATGAAATCACAACTTATGGGTAAAGTGGTACAAACTATGTAGAGTATAAAACTATCTAGATAGCCTTGCTCACGGTCATGAGCGCGCTTGGAAGCACTACCTTGACTAGATGGGACTGGTTCGTTTGGTTGGTAGTCGGGTGGAGGGAATTCGGTCAGTTTCATAGTCGGGCGAATTTAACCCGATGAGTTTGGTAGCCGGGTGGATATAACCCAGTGAGTTAGCCTCTAGGTGGATATAATTTGGATGGTTGTGGGTTCAGTGGATGTAATCCGACGGTTTATACTTTTATTGCATAGATGGATCATTCACCTAGTAAATAGGATTCTAAGGTAAACTTAAGGAATAGGATGTTGTATAGAGGCTTAACCCGTGTCAAGCTTTCCATTTGTCCATCCATGCATGTCATAATTTTCCACACCTGCGGAGTACATTAGATACTCATGCTTGTTTGTTTCTTCTTTTCTTTGTACATGTCACGCTGCTTAGGTAAAAGATGATCAAGCGAACATGGAGTCCAGAAGGTCACGTTGCTGCCAGACAATTGCTTGTGGCTTGTCCTGCTTGTTTCCCTCTCTTTCGCTGCTTTTCAAAAATTGTTTTAAGGTAATAATTGTTTTTTTTATTCGATACAGAGCGGTTTACCACATTTTGTCATGCATGTATGATCAAACTGATCCTAGCATACATGCAATTTTGTCCTGTTTTACTTTATGTAAAATAGGGTGTGACAAAGTAGTATCAGAGCTATATGTCGACTCTAGGCACGTGACCTTAGTTAGAATGGATTTCTAAGTCTTTTCTTTTGACCTCGCTTGTGGAGACAAAGATTCGGCTCGACAACGATATTTTAAGATCTACATGAGAAGATAGTCGGAAGCGAGAAGAAAGTTGCTTAAAGATTTCTAAGTTTCACTCGTTTAGTTCCTCTCTTTGTTTAGCGAGTGAAGTCTATACCTTGCCACAACGACAATAGTAAACGCTCATTGATGTATTACAAATTGATAATAAACGAACATATAAAATATGGCCTTTTCTTGTTTTTGGGGGGTAGCCCATTATAAATCAAACCTTAATTCTTGTAACACTAGTATATTTTAATGGAAAACAAAAATAAAATAAAAAATTGTATTTCATATTTTAAAATGCATTTGAGTAACACATTCTATTTTGAAGATCGTACTAAAAATTCTAACCACACTCAAAATCTAGAATGGAGAAAGATTGGTTAATACTCTAATTAATGATTCTAAAATGTGATGTTATTTATAAATTAAAAACAATTAACATTTCATTTGTAGCAATTTTAATATGAAAACGTAATTTCTAATTGTTTATAATTAAAACTTGTGTAGCAACGAAATATTTTTGACATACGCCATGTTGTAATGTTGCATTTGTGTTGTTTTTTATATTGTTTTTGAATGTTTTAAATATTTGTTTGAATATTAAAATTTGAATTGTAGCAAGAAATAAATCATTTTGGGAATGGCATAAAATCTGGTTCTCTTTTTGCCCAACGCTTTTGAATCTCGGGTCGAGATTCCCTATTAGGTGGGTGGAATTGTAACACTAGTATTTTCCAAAAGATAATAAAATAAAATGTGTATTTAACATTTTAAAATGCATTTGTTTAACATGCTTTATTTTGGAAACCACACTTAATTTTTTGGTAAACTCGAAATTTAAAATTTAGGAAGAAAGAATAATATTCTAACATAATGTTATTTAATGTGTGATATTTATAAATTAAATATAATTAACATTTCATTCATAGTTTTTTCATATTAAAAAGGGATAATTGTGTGACTGACCCTATTTTAATATCTAATTCTACATTTAACCCTATTATTTAGGGTTTGCACATTTGACCCTCGTTTTCTGAAATGGAATCTCAGCCTAACCCCGTTTAAACGGTTCCGTTAGTTTCAACTATTGCAGATTATTAAAAAAATTAAAATCTGACTAATAATTCAAAAAAACCCAAATACCCTTCAAGTCTTAACCCTGTTATGCTCAATTCCATACTGATCAGATCAGAGAACCAACCGGCGCCCATATTCTTTGACTTGCCGGTGGCGGCGGCTGGCAGCGCACGGTGTGTGGCAGCGCGCGCTGCGTGTGGCGGCTGCGAGCGCATCTGGCGTGTGGTGGCGCGTGCAGGGCAAGGAAGCATGCATGAAGGGCCCCGCGACAAGCGCGAAGGGCGGTCGCGAGCGAAAGTAGGGGCAGCGCGTGCGAAGAGCGGGGCGACGCACGCGAAGGGCTGAGCTGCGCGCGTGAAGGGCTACCCCGGCTGCTGCGCAGAAGCGCTGGCCGCCCACTACATAAGAAATCCAAATAGGAGACAAAGATGGGTGACACACTCAAAGGTGAACATATCTAATAAGGTCAAGCAAGACGAGCCTGCTTCAGCGAGGACCTAACATGGCTCCGCTGAATGTTCAAGGAGACGCGTTACAATACAACACGTCTCAGTTAAGTTGGTATCCGAGACGCGCCTTCTCTGATTAATGGGAGACGCGCATTTAAAAAAGTGTGTCTCCTATTAGCGAAAGAAAAGAGATGTACTTTATAGAAAGCATGTCTCCTTTGTCTTTGCTTACAGACAGACATGGACTCATTGCTGAATGATTGATTCATTCATTCGCAGTTGAACACACAAAATATTCATCACACAGATGAACACAAATGACACATTCATTCATTAACAAATATATTACAAAACACAAGAAAAAAGTACAAGACACGAGAAAATGAAAACAACATCAGCTAAAAAACAACAAAAGAAAACCTAAATCCTACTCCTCCCCCTCCGCCTGCTCCGACTGCTTCGCCGGTTGCTCCGGATGATCCGGATCCAGCAGCACAACCTCGCGATCGAGATTCCTCGCCATCGCCGCCACCAGGATACTACTGCCCTCGGCGCTGAGCACCTCGGCCATCGTCTCAAGCAACCTCTGGAACCGATGGAACAACATGTCAAACAACATCTCGAGCAGCTTGTTGTTGAGCCTCTCGAGGGAGCGGCATCACCGTTTCTTGCAGGGCGGGTCCCTCGGTGAGCTTGGCGACGGAATGTTGGCCATGGTGGGTTGTCTGCGCGGAGAAGATGAACGAAGAGAAGAGGAGAGACTGATGGCGCCATATATAAGGTCTGTGCGGAGACGCAAAATGGAGACGCGCTTAACACCGAAGCTCGTCACCTATGCTCGACGTCTCCCTCTCCTCTGCTAAAAGGGAGACGTGCTCTTACGTAAAGCGCGTCTCCTATTATGCATGTCTCCTTTAGCTTCGTAATTTTCTCCATTTTGCTTTGGTTCACTAATGATATCACAAATCACTGAACTTAGAGCACATTCACTTGATAACAAAATCATTCACTTGTCCAAAAATAATCAAATCCTTCCTTATGATTCCTGAAGAACACGATGAACACACCACACATTCATTCATTCACACAGTGGCCAACATTTTGTAATATATTCATTCACACAGTTGCTGAACACACAAGATAATATTCAATCACATAGATGAACAAAGATAGATTTCATTCATTAACACAATATATTACAAAACATAAGAAAAAAGCACAAGCAACTAAAAACAACAAAGAAAAACTAAATCCTCCTCCTCCTCCTCCTCCTCCTCCTCCTCCTCCTCCCCCTCCTTCGGCGGCGACTCCGGCACTGGGGCAACAGGAGCCTCGATCAGCTGAGCCGGCTGCACAGGATGCGCCGGCTGCACCGGCGGTGCAACTCTAAGACTGAGGTTGCTCTCCGTCGCCTCCACAAGGTTTCTGCGGCCCTCGACTTTGAGCACCTGGCCCATCATCTCGAACAGAATGTCAAAACGATCGACCACACCCATGAGGGCGAAGAGGTAGTGGTCGATGGTACCCATCCTAGTAAACTGTGGGAGGGTACCCAGACCCAAGGAACTCATGGCGCGAGACGTATTGTTGTACGCCTCTTGTGCCATAAGGAGGCGTTTCTCGGTGTTGCACCTCTCGGGGAAGCTGCTGCACAATTTCTTGCATGGTGGCTCCCTCGGCGGGCTTGGCGGCGGAATGTCAGCCATGGTGGTGGTGGGTCATCGGCACGGAGAAGAAGAAGAAGAACAAACGGACTCAAAATGAGCAACATGCATGTGGAGAACTGACGGTTGATGGCACGTCTTAAATAAGGTCTGCGCGGAGTCGATGATGGAGCGGTTGGTTTCTCGTTCATTGATGGAACGAAGGGACGCATCGATACTGCCTCAGGGAATCGAAAGGTCGTGCACGTTGGTCGCACATGTCTCTGCACCATCGCTGCTGAAATTAATTTCTCCGAAGTCCTCATGCTGCACGTCTCTCTTTTAGTGGAAGACGGGCTTTCATATAGCGTGTCTCGCTTTAGTCTCCAACGCATCTTGCTTTATTCTCCCGCACATCTTGTGTTTATCTCGCTCCTCTCTTCACCGCCGATGCTCCTTTACTAATACCAATGCTCCTTTACTAATCGACCAACTCCAGTGCGATCGTCGCCTCTGTTTGCCAACGCCGCCATCATCGTCGTCACCGTCCTCGTCATCGTCATTACTGTTCATGGATGGGTTAGATATCGGCTTGGCGTGTAGCCGACAAAAGGAGGAGTGCTTGGCGTGGCGCAAGAACCATCCCCATGTATGTACCTATGGCACTGGTCGCATGGTTGTATACATGTAGCTCTGCAATGGACTGATGAACTTAACTGTTTGTTTTTTGTATTTTCGATTTTTTGCGTAGGGTTTCTCTGCGATGCCTGAATCAAAAGATTTATTGAAGTGGAAGTGCATCATCCCCGGTAAATAAGGGGTAAGTCATGAAGAATAAGAACAATCATATGAGTTTAACCATCATCCTCTTATTAATGAATTTCATTTGTAGACTGACTGGGAAGGTGGTTACTACCCTCTGACAATCTTCTTCTTGGAGGACTATCCGTTGGTTCCTCCAAGATGCGCCTTTCCACGTGGTTTTTTCCACCCAAATGTCCATCGCTCAGGAGCACTCTGCATTGGGATTCTTGATAAAGAGACTGTAAGATAGACTTATTTTGCTCATGTTGAAAATAATTATTGTCGAACTTATTTGAACTGGTTTCTTATGTTGCTTAAAATGATATTTCGTAAGGGTGGTGGACTGGTTTTACAATCAAAACTATACTACTTGAAGTTCAACCTTTGCTTCATCAGTCAAATGCGCCCAATGTTGAAAATGATTGCTATAATCTACTTATCAAGGTTAGACACTTTGTGTTAGTGACCAACGTATGTTATTCATTCCTCATTCGACATTTGTTAATTTAAAGAATATCAATATTTTCAGGATTAAGTGGAATTTTTAAGAGACGTGTTTGGGAGTAAGATGGACGGTACACTTTAGATTGATTGATGGGAGCTTTAGAAATAAGTTTAGATTCGAAATTAGTTTAGAGGGCACACAATGTGTATGAACTATGAAATTCATCGAGTTGCAAATTATTTTTGAATTGCAATGTCATTACGTTTGTTTATCCCTGAATTGCAATATCATTGTGTTTGTTTATCCCTGCAACGGATGCTCACGATAACGTGCGAGTGGCAACGGATGCTCACGATGTTGTGCGAGTGGAAATTGGGAGACGAGTGCATGAGAGACGCACTTTAAAATGGCGCGTCTCCAATTCGACAAAAAAATAATGCGAGACGCGCCTTACCTGTACTGAAGATTTTTGTCCCACCTCAGAAAGCTCTGCGCATTGCAACAATCATATATGACATTTTGCACAGTTGCCAGTTGGACATCCAGTATGCGAAAGATGGCGTCGCACCCAGCGAACAACATATTTCGCATGTTGTGTGTCCGTTCGGCCACAAAATAATGCGAGACGTGAGTTACCCGAGCTCGTCTCCGATTCATGCCGAAAATATTTTGTCCCACCACGGAAAGCTGAGCTCGCACTCTCTGGCAAAATTTTTTATCTCTCGCGTGCTCTCTCCCAATACTTGGCCAAAATTTTTAGCTCTTGCATGCTCTCTCGACCTAGAAAACTGCAGCTCCTGAGCATGCCACCGTCGTCCCTCTTCCTCAACTCGCTCTTTGTCATTGTCGCACTACTGCAGTCGACCCCGACCTCGCCATCGACCTCGACTTTTGTCATAAGAGAGTTGAGCACGCTGGAGCACGCCGCCTCGTCCCCTTTCCCCGAAGCACGCCGCCACCTCAACCCCGACCTCGGTCATCGGTATGAGCATGCCACCACCTTCACATAAGTGGAAAATTTCTCCCCGTCCCTGAAGCACGTCGGCCTGCTGTCATCAGAGAGTTCAGGAACTGCCGCTCCAGCGCCTCTGCCAGCTCGTCCCGGAGCACGTCGCCACCTCATCCCCTATTCGTGGAGCACGCCGCTGCCTAGACTCTGCCCTCAGAGTGTGCATTCCAGTGATTTTATTGAATTTGAGGATGTCCAATGAAGGCTCATCGTTAATGAAGTCATTGATCCAAAGAGAGAATTTTCATTACGATGTACATTAAACTTCCTTGTTTGTGTCCAATGCATAAGTAATGTATTTATTTGGACTATCAATGTATATTGAATTCTGATTCGCAAACCCTTGAAACCGCAGGAATCGTGGTTGACACTAGTATTTTCCATCCAATTGAGTTTGATTTCTACCTCTGCAGCCATGCTGGAATCAAGGTACCTATGCCATAATTGGTGTTTCTCTCACGAGTTTTTGATATCAGGCTATAAAAGCATCAGTGGAATGTAAATTGTTTGTTTTTTTAATGGACAAGCACACCAGCTCGGTACCATGTTCTTTACCATGAGAACAATTTCTCTGCTGATGCCTTGCAGATTCTCACCAACTGCCTGTGCTACAAGTAAGCTCGGTTCTCCATCCACTAACATTTCTTGTATTTATTACATTTGTATACCAATTTGTTCCTAAGCTTTCAGATATTTGCTACCTTATGTGACTGGTTAAGCTAACGTGATTGCAATTTAATAATGTTTTATATGATTTTAGTGATTTTATTGAATTTCAGAATGTCTCAGTTGGAGCATTAGATGCTATGAAGGCTCACCTTTAATGAAGTCATTGATCGGGAGAATTTTCATTACGGTATACAGGATTAGATGATGACAATTATGATGTGTGTAATTAGTAACATTGTAATCAGGATGAACACTTTGTTAATGTATGATTGATATATATAATTTAAGTTGTGATCTTTTTTGCTATACATATGTTCATGTATGTGTATGTTGTTAACACAGGCAATGCGGCTGTAAAATCCTGACTAGCTCCAGGATGCAGCCGGCAATCAGGATAATCAGGAGTGGGGAGCTGTAAGACCTATGTGTACTGAATACATTGGCTTGTAGTAAATACACTTGCTTTGATGATTAAAGTTTTGAATATCACCAAAACACCTTTTTATTAAGGTCCTGCTAGTTTTGTAAGCTCCGGCAGAAGCTTGGATATACTAGTTTTGGTAAGTTCCGGCGCTAGGTCCAACTAGTTTTTGTTAGCTCCGACTCAAGGTCCGGGTTGCTCTGGCAAGGTTCGGAACTTGACTGCAATGCTTCTGTTTTTCATTTGCAATGTTTCGTACTTGCTTTATATCTCTGGAAAGATTGCTTAGTATTCATTTGCTAAGTTATTGGTGCATTTTTGGTTGATATGGATGATATCGTGTTACTGTGGTTTTGAAACATGTTTATGTGAGGTTCTCAAGTAAGGTGTTGTGTTCGGAACTAACTTGAGTCAAGTCGAGGACTTGGGCTCGTATGGATTGGTTGTTTATTCATGTGCAGGTGTTGCTTGAGTTCAAGACATGACTGGTGATGGGATCCATTGGACTAGTCTCAGGGAGGAGATGAGGTTCCAACAACCAAATTCAGGACGAATTGTTGTTGAGCTGATCAGGAGGTTGTGCAGCATGATTGAATCAAGAACAATGCATGTGAAGGTATCGTGGACATCATTGGAAGATGTTTGCACGTGTGCAAGGAGTGCATGGACATGTCTACATGGTTCCGAGACGTGATGAAGAGATGTGGACGTAAAGAGTTGGTTGGAAAGGTCCAACCGACTAGGTTATGGACTCAGGCTGTGGCTGAGTCGGGTTTGACTCAAATATGGAAAGATTTGAGTTGGTTACGATAGGATTTCGTGTGGGTCACGAATTTGAGTTGTTTAGGAATGTGGGATACGTTCGTAAGGTGTTTGTAAGTCTTAATATTGCTCCTATCTGCGTATAGAAGAATTCTAAGCAGTTATGGAAAGTTACGATTCGTGAACAGAGTAGGATTAGGTTCCTGATTTGAGCTGAGTTGGCTTTCGAGCTGGTTATATAAGCAAGGGAGCCCAGAGCTCGTGGTGCACGACTTTGGGGCTGTTCCTCTTGTGTTATATTGAATAAAATTCGTAGTTTGAAGGAACTTTTGTGCCTTGTTCGTTCGACCTGTTCCAGACAAGTTTTACTCGTCGAGTTTCTGGACAACACTACCTTTCGTCGGTGGTTTTATCATAACTCGAGTTTTACAGATCCAATTGACGTGATTCTTTTTGGGTTGTCTTCACAACTTGATTATCTATCATCTGCAAAAACTTCACGGTCATTGGATTTGTGGTTTCTGATCTACATGAGTTTCTTTGCAGTGTTCCAGAACTGTTTTTCTTTCTCGGGTAGGGCAGACTGACCTTTGTTTGATCTTTCGATCATAACTTGAGTTTTTATCAACGGATTTGAGTGATTCTTATTGTGTTGTCTTCGGGACTTGATTCTCTCTGATATCTATCACTTTTGTCATGGTGAAACACGTTTAGATTAGTCTTACACACGAATTCTTTAACATATCATTTTTCTGTCGAAGGGGTTGGGGTTTAATTGTTTCCGCTGCATAAGATTTTTTAAATCTACCATTCATCCCCCTCTGGTAGCTTTCCACGTGCTCTTCGATCCTACAATTGGTATCAGAGCCACGGTGCTCTAATCTTTGTGATTTGCGCGTGTTTTTGACTAATCATCATGAAGAAGTACTCTGCCAAACCTTGTGTGTTCGCTGGTATTGGTTTTCAGGTATGGAAGGCATACATGGAGGCTTTCATCCAGGCACAAGGTTTTGCAATATGGGAGAAGGTATACAAGCTGTACGAAGTGCCATCAAACGATCAAGTTACAGCTACAAATCTGAGAGATGTCGACAACAACAACAAGGCTCGGAACTTGATCATACAAGGATTAACACAAAGCGACTTCGACCGTGTTGCACACCTCCGATCTGCATACGATGTGTGGAAAGCACTTTGTGACTACCACGAAGGATCCAACACGATCAAAGAGGTAAGGCAAGACATGTTCAAGAAAGAATACATGCACTTCGAGATGCAATCCGGTGAGTCTATTGATGACCTTTTTGCCCGCTTTAATAAGATTCTCAACAACTTGCGTAGTGTCAGTGTTAATTTTTCAAATGCTGAAAATGCTAGGCAATTGCTAAGTGCATTAGATATGTCAATTTGGGAGATGAAAGTCACATCTATTTGTGAATCTACTGACATGAGTTCACTTACTTTAGATATGCTATATTCCAAGTTAAAAACTCATGAAATTGACATAATCTCATGTAAGAACCCCAACAAGTCTATTGCTTTTGTTTCTCAACGTGACATGCCTAGTTCCGGTCAAACATCATCTTGTGGTACACTTGCTTTGCTGTCCTCTCTAACCCTTGAACAGATTGAGGAGTTTCCAGAGGAGGAGCTAGCGCTCACCTCTACCTGGTTCTCAAAAGCATTGCAAAATGTGAGAACTAGAAGGAGAGGAAGCTCCGAACCTCAACGATGCTTTGAATGTGGTAAGACAGGACATTTTCGTTCAGATTGCCCTAACCTTTCAGGTCCTACTTCCCGGGATGAAAAGAAAACAAGAACGAAGCACTCCTCTGCAAAAGATACAAAGAAAAAGAAGGGTTTTACAGGACGTCAATTAGTGAGCAGTTTGATCTCAGCACTCCAGGAACATGGCTCAAGCGACGTGGACATTGAAAGTGATGAATATGAAGATGATTTGGCAAACTTGTGCTTCATGGCGGGCAAGTCAAGATCAAGTATGGAGGAGGCAGAACACAACAGCGACAATGAAGAGGTATGTCCTACTTGTGAAGAAATGTGTGATGCTATTTCTCGTGCCACTGTTATTGTTAAGAAAAAGGACAAAAAGCTTAGGGACAATGCTGCTAAAATTGAGTCACTAGAATCTGAAATTAACCGTTTGAAATCCTTGATTCCTAGTGATGATTCTTGTTCCTCATGTGACTTAATATATGAACAATTGTCCTCCCTAAGAAGTGCACATACCTCCACACTTGATAAACTTGAACTTGAAATTGAAAAGAACAAAAAGCTTGTTGCACTTAATATTGGAAACTTAAAAGATGCTTCTTGTTCTACAGTTGATTTGCATTGTTCTAGTTGTGATGATCTTAATAAGAAACTGCAAGATGCTATGAATGAAATCTCTATATTGAACAATGTTTTACGTTGTCATGAAGTTAAATATTGTTCTGATTGCAAATTAAAAGGAAAAACTTCATGTGAAAATTGCCTTGATCTGTCCAATAAACTTGATAACATGCATAAGACATTTGATCGGTTTTGTAATGGGAATAAGAACCTAAACTTGTTGCTGAATTCATCCAAGTCTTGCAATGATAAAACTGGTTTAGGTTTTGATTCTCATGCTCATGCTAAGGCACATCCACCTAAAAGTGTAAAGTCATTAGGAAGTGGTTTGATTCAAACAGTTCCTAAACAAAAAGAAGTGGTTTTCAAATCTGCAGGAGTATTGTCTCATTTGGTTGCAAATAAAAATGTTGTTTGCTCATCTAGACATGAATACAAAGTTAAATTTCATTGTACCTACTGTGGTTGAGATGGTCATGTCATAGATTTTTTTTATAGACTAGCTAAACAACAGAAAAGGGAAAGAATGGTTGCTAGATCTCATAACTTTCATGCAAAATTTGCTGCACATATTGAACCGAATGTACAACCAGCTGTTTTGAGTCAAAAACATTCAAAGTTTACCTCCGGACCTTCTGTTTTTGCCTCCGGAGCTACTGATTTTTGTGCTACACAAGTGACAACTTATAGGTCAGTAGTTAAGAATAAAAAATCTCAAACTTTGACTCATAAACCCGCTGTTTTGTCTCAGCTTTCGCGTGTTTTTCCTGCTGCATGTCGCGTGACTCAGTACTGGATTCCTAAATGCCTTTTGACTAACCCCAGTATTGAGTCATCGACGTATTGTGCTTCTATGTAGGTTACACGTTTGAGGAAGGAGAACATTTGAATTGTGGATTCTGGTTGCTCACACCACATGGCCGGTAACAAAGATTGGTTCTCCTCCCTCTCTTTTGTGCCATGTGTAGAGAATGTTACTTTTGTCGATAATTCTTCAACTCCTATAATTGCTAAGGGTTCGGTTAGAGTAAATGATCACTACACTTTGAAGGATGTGGCACTTGTCAAAAATTTTAAATACAACTTGCTTTCTGTTTCACAATTGCTAGATGAAAATCTGGAAATTATTTTCAATAAAAACTGCTGCAAAGTTGTAAGTTCAAATAGTGAGCTTATTTTTAACATGTCTCGGTTTGGAAGAGTTTTTAAAGCTGATTTTGATATGTCTTCCTCTAAGCATAGGTGTCTAGTTGCTAATGATTCAAAGGACCTATATTTTTGGCATCGTAGACTTGGTCACGTAGGATTTGATCACCTGACGCGTGTTAGTGCTCTTGATCGCATACGTGGGCTGCCTAAGCTTAAAGGGGACAAAGAAATTGTGTGCTCTTCTTGTAGACATGCTAAGATGGTTGCAGGTTCACATACTCCTCTCACAATGATCATGACAACTGAACCGTATCAACTTTTGCATCTTGACACCGTAGGACCTTCACGTGTTCAATCCTTTAGAGATAAATGGTATGTTCTTGTGATTGTTGATGATTATTCTAAATACTCTTAGGTTTACTTTATGGCGTCTAAGAATGAAGCTTTTAGTCACTTTAGAACTTTATTTCTTAGATTATAAATTGATCACCCAGGATCTTTAAAAGCAATTAGAAGTGATAATGGAACTGAATTTAAAAATCAATCTTTTGATCACTTTTGTGCTGAAAATAGAATAGATCATCAATTTTCTTCACCATATGTACCTCAACAAAATGGTGTTGTAGAAAGAAAGAACAGAACCTTAGTTGAGATGGCTAGGACTATGCTTGATGAATATCAAACTCCTAGGAAATTTTGGGCTGATGCGTTAGCAACCGCTTGTTATGTCTCAAATCGTGTTTTCTTGCGTGCTAAGCTAGGTAAAACACCATATGAGCTCCGGTTTGTACATAGGCCTAGTATTACACACTTTCGGGTCTTTGGTTGCAAATGATTTGTTAAGAAACATGGTAATCTTGATAAATTTGAACCTAGATCCATTGATGGCATGTTTCTAGGTTATCCATCTCATACTAGAGGCTACCGTGTGCTTTTACTTGACACTAAAAAAATTGTGGAGACTTGTGAAGTGTCTTTTGATGAAGCTAGCCCAGGTACTAGCTCGAACATTGCAGGTCCAAATCCATATCCGTAGGGGGGAGCATTTTCGTTGAAGATGAGGAAGAATTGGAGCTGCTGCCCAAAAATTCAGCAGCTAAAGACTTTGGTTCAGCTCCAGATGTTAATTCTCAACCAGCACCGACAACCATCAATGCTGATTCAAATCATCCTCAAGTCACAAGATCATCGATTTGTGATGAACATGAAGAAGAAGAAGCTTGTGAGATATCTGTTCCCCTATGGTTTTACAACAGATGATTGGAAGCTTGCACGAACGAGTCACACGGTCCAGCAATGATGGGTTCCGAATTTGAAATGAGTATGATGGGTGAACTCACTTACTTTTTGGGGCTGCAAATCAAGCAAACAAAGGAGGGTACCTTTGTACATCAAACCAAGTATACAAAAGATCTCCTTAGGCGCTTCAACATGGACAAAAGCAAGCCTCTTCGGACACCAATGGGAACAGCAACAACACTTGGACTTGATGAAGATGGTGAACCCGTGGATCAAAAAGAATATAGACACATGATCGGATCACTTTTGTACCTCACGGCATCAAGACCAGACATACAATTCAGCGTATGTCTTTGTGCACGGTTTCAAGCCTCCCCACGTGCTTCACATCTTCAAGCCGTCAAAAGGATTCTCAGGTACTTACATGGAACTCAAGAATTTGGAATTTTTCTTCCTTCTTGCTCAACTGTTACTTTGAAAGCTTTTTCGGATGCTGATTTTGGGGGTTGTAGGATTGATAGGAAAAGTACTTCTGGTGCTTGTCATTTTCTTGGTAATTCTCTTGTTGCTTGGTCCTCTAGAAAACAAAATTCAGTTGCACAATCCACAACCGAATCTGAATATGTAGCTGCTACTAGTGCTTGCTCACAATTTCTTTGGATTGTTAAAACACTTAAGGACTATGGGGTTGATCTAGATAGTGTTCCACTGTTCTGTGATAACCCTATTGCCATTTGCATTGCTAAAAACCCCGTGCAGCATTCTAGAACTAAGCACATTGACATTAGGTATCACTTTCTCTGAGATAATGTTGAAAAAGGAAACATTGTGCTTCACCATGTAGATACCAAACAACAATTGGCTGACATTTTTACAAAACCTTTGGATTTCACTCATTTTTGTTACATTCGTAGTGAAATAGGGGTTATGCATCCTCATGGATTAAATTGAGGGGGAGTTTTGAAACTTGGGAAGTCTATGTGTGAATCTAAAATTAAAATAATATGAGCATAGTATTTCATACATATATGACTTTGTGATTCCTTTTACATGCTGAAAGTTCTTGCTACATTACTCGTGTTATACATTTTGTAGTTTTTGCCATGTCTAGTAATTGGAATAATTACTTACACTAAATCTGGTCATGGTCGAACTTTCTTGCTGTTTTGAACTTGTTACATGTCCACAAGTGCTTTTAATCATTAAGAATTAATCAAGTAATCAACTCACATGTTGAATTTTTAGGAACAAATATAAATTGAGAAAAGATCAAGAGAATATGCATGCATCGCACTTCTTCTTTTGAGATGGCTTATCATTGCACTTAGATATGAACTTAGAAGAAGTTCTGTATGACTAAAACCATGTACTTAAGCTTCTGATTGTCAAATGACATATGCTTGGCTTGGTTGGTTAGAATAAGGTAGATGCGCATATAATCTCTTGCAAATATCAGATGATCTAAATTTGTGTTTTGAAAAATAATAAAATGCAGCAACTAGTGTCATGCTTTCAGGTTTTGAAATAGTTAAGTTTGTGAGATCATGACTTGCTTAAATTGAAAATTACATTTGATCTCTAGCATGGCTTACACTACTTTATGTATCTCATTGATGTGATAATGTAAGGTACCTGATAGTATGACTTGGATTAGCTTTGTTTATATGTATATGTTTGTCGGTGGTTTGGAACCGGCAGATCTCCCTACACTACTAAAGTGATAGGGGAGTTTGATGTTCGGTGTGGGCGCGTGGAGATTCAAGAAGGTGAATAAGAATTGGCACAGGAGACACAAGGATTTACGTGGTTCGGGCCGTCTGAGCGTAATACCCTACTCCACGGGTGTGTTGGTGTTGTATTAGCAATATGAGCTTGTGATGAGCGTATGAGGCGCGTGTGTGTCTGTCCTCTCTCCTGTGTATCGTCGACCTGTCCTTTTATAGTACAAGGGCAGGCCGTTACAGGTTAGCCTGGCCCGACATGTGGCCCCGGCGGTTACTAGTATTGATACATGTTTAATTACTCTTAATGATCCTATAACGGGCTTTGACAGCACCGTTACTGGTGTTAAGATCGTCCGTTTAAGTGTCATTAATATGGTATTAATGACACTTAATCGGGTCTTGAAGTCCTTGGCTCTCCTTGGAAGATCCGGAGCCGTTTCGGGGTCTTCCGGAGGTTAGAAGCTGAAGATCCGACGATCGAACATGTGGCAGCTCCGGAGCTTGCTGTGGGAAACAGGTAGCTCCGGGACTACCCGACATGTGTCAGGTCTGGAGCTTCTCTCGGTCAGGGGCTAAGTCCGGGGGTGCCATTTTGGTACATGGTCCGGAGCTTCCCCCTTGTGGGCGGTAGCTCCGGTTTGGTTGTACACGTGGCGACCTAGGGATTAACCATGTTGGAGAAGCGGGTCCGGTTTTGTCTGACATGTGGGCTTTCGAGGGTCTTCAAACCAAGTAGATGATTTTCCTTTGAGATCTTTATAACCTCAAGGGGTGTACGGTTTCTAGGATACCGACAGTGGCCCCCTGGACCTACCTCCGGGGAAGTCATTCCGCCGGAGGTGGGTCCATCTTCGCAACCTTTGAACTGAGTCTTCAAGGGTCTTTGAGGGTGCCGTTGGCAAGGACTTGGAATTAAATCCTCACCACGTGGCGTATCCTGCGTGCGGCAGATGAGATCTTTGGCGTGCGGATCTCACGCAATTGAAGGTCGCCGGTTCCCGATACGAAAACTGTATCGGTCCCGCGCGCCTTGTCAGGCCACCGCCTTTGGGCTTCCCGCCTCTTGATGAAAACCGTTCACCTGGGTAAGAACCTCGACTTGATCGTCGGGTGGTCCCGGGCCCGCTTGTCATCGGCTGGGTGAAATTTTTGGGTGGTACCTTCGACTTCCTTGCGGTTTCCATCCGAGCGTCGCGAGGGCTTACTTAAGAAGGAAAGTGCGCACCGTCGGGAGTTCTTTACGCCTCTCATCTGTTCTTGCGATCGAACTCCCAACTTGTGCTTCGCTTTTCTTCTCTTGCCTAGCTGTGCTGCGATGGAGTTGGGTCTCCGCGAGAGTCGCTTGAAGACCGACGGCGATTTGAAGAAGGTCCGAGCCCTCATGGGGTGGTCCTCGGACTTCTTCAACCGCTCAGTCCGTGCCGGCGGAGAGCTCCCCTTCGAGAAGGAGCACGCCGGCGAAATGGTGTACTTTTCCTCGTACGCCATGGTGGGGTTGATCCCGCCTTTTTCTTCCTTTTTCTTGATGCTGCTAGACTTCTATGGTCTGCAGTTATATCACCTTGGCCCTCACTCCATCCTCCTCGTGTCTATCTTCGTCCACTTCTGTGAGATGTGGGTGGGTATCCCCCCTGCATTGAACTCTTCCGGACCTTCTTCACCATCCATACCACCGGTAGGAGCAATGAGTACCTTGGCTTCTACTACTTCGTGAAGCGCAAGAAGTGCCCATTCAAGTACCTCCGGTCGTTCCCTTCTGGGAAGTGGGACGACTGGAAGAAGGACTGGATAGTCATCCGGGTGGAGGAGCACGAGAAGCTGGAGCTGCCCGAAGGCCTCCCCAACATTGACACAACGATCTGGAGTGAAGCTCCGGTGCTGGCAGACGCCTTCGATCCTGTTCTGACCAGGATTCGCCATTGCGTGGAGGGAGGATTGACTCCTCAGGCGGTATTTTGCAATTTCCTGGTCAACAGGTGGGCGCCGCTGAAGAGGAGGGAGAAGCTCGCTTGGGCCCTCAACAGCGTGATGGACGACGACCGGGTTGAGACCGGGTTGAAGTCCAACATGGCAGGGAGAATCTTGGAGTTCCACCTCAAGAAATTCCAGCACGGCATCGACGTCGACGGTGATGACTTGACTCCCCCGTCGGCCTTCCTCCCTCTGAACATGGAAGTAGAGTTCAGCAGGGAGCTCCAGCGAAAGATGCCCGTACTTGACGACCTTGGTGTCGTCGAGAGAAGATCAACCACCCGGGTGGCGATCCCCAGAATGGCCGAAGATGGCTCCGTCCCTGCCCCAAAGCCAAGGGTCGAGGTCGTCGGCAAGGGCAAGGAGCTGGCAGATGAACCCGAGAGCCGGAAGAGGAAGCTGCAGCATGCCGACGGAAGGTCCGTCAGGCCCGCTACTTCCGCCTCGGTTCCTTCTCCCCGGAGGGGAAGGTCTTCTGCCACCGCGGCGACTGTCCCCGTAATGGGGTCCTCCCGGAACGAGACCGTTCCTGCAGTGGGGTCCTCCTGGAGCGTGTCGGTTCCCGCGGTGGGATCTTCCCAGGGTGTTAGCTCCGGGCGCGCGACTCCGGCACCTGGGCCGGTGGAGGCCTCCAGGTCCGGTGGTTCCTCCCGATCGAGGAGAGCCTCGACCCGGGAAACGCCCGTGGCCGCGACAAGTTCTGGGGGGCCTTCCGGAGCTTCTACACCGACTATGGCCAGCCCATAACGCCCGGGAAAAAAGTTCCGCGCAAGCTAGTGCAGAAGCCTCCCAAGGTAATTTTTAATCTCTACCTTGTACAATTATTTTAATTGTGGCAACTGTTTGTTAATTTTCTTCGTCCATCATCTGCAGCGTCCCCAAGAAGGGGAGCGAGGCTCCACCCTTAGCCACAGTGTCTGAGGCCGTGGGGGTGGGAGCTTCTGCTCCTGTCCCGGTGCCGCCCCAAGTGGTGGCTGAGGCTGCGATAGCTCCGGTGCCGGCTGTCGTGGTCATTGACCTCGACTCGTCCCCAGAAGTTCCCGTGGTAGCGCCGGACCACGGCAGTGAAGACATGCCAGCGGCACCTGTCCTGGAGGTTGAAGCTCCGGGTCCTGGTGCTGCGATGATGGAAGCTCCGGCTGTTGAGCCGGAGGAAGTAGTAATCCCGGCCTCTGAGCCGGTAATTGTTGAAGCCCCGGCGGTTGAGCCGGAGGTGACTGAAGCCCCGACATGCGAGCCGTAAGATGAGGTAGTTCCGACAGTTGGGCCGGCTACTTCTGAAGCACCGACAGCTGAGCCGATTATTGTTGGAGCTCCGGTCACAGGTCCAGACGATGTTGAAGATCTTTCGGCTCCTGTGACGGTGGTTGAAGAGGTGACGGAGCTTGAGCCTCCGTCAGAAGAGGTGCCCAGACCGGAGCCAGTAGCGGCTCCTGCTTCGGAGGCGACGACGTTAGAGGTGCCTGCGGCCGAGCCGGAGTGCCCCAGCGAAGTCGCTAGCCCCCAACCTGAGGGGGTGAATGAAGATTTGGCGGCGGGGCCTTCTTCGATGGCGACTGAGGCCATCCCGAAGGACGGCCCTAGTGCCATGGAGTCCCAGGGGACCACTCTTGTAGAGTGGGACCCAATTTTTGTATCTGAAGACCCGCTGGAACCAACGGTGGAGACCCCAGCAGGTCCGGAGCCAATCCCGTTGTCGCTGTCCATTGACAACGCATGTTCCAGTCTGCGTCAAGTCCAGCTAGCCTTCTTCCACGACAGCAAAGCTCTTGAAGAGGAGCGCCAAACCCTTAGGCGGTGGCGTAACCGGCTCTACTTCGAGACCAAGCTGGCTCAATCGAGGCTAGCGGATGACAAGGAGTGGATCAAACGGGAGAAGGTCCGTCTGGAGTACTGGGGTAAATTACTGGATGACAGGGAGAGTATGACTCATGCCCTCGACGCTCAATCTCGGGAGATCTACGATTAGGCCAAAGCTGCCAATAATGCGGCTGATGCGCGCCACGAACAGCTTGAGGCCATTAACATCGCACTCATCAAGCGCCGAGAGGCACTTGAAGAAAGGGAGAAACGGCTCGAGGATGAAGAGCAGAAACTCCTTGAGCTGCGGGATGATGTCCTAAGGAGGGAAGAGGAGCTCACCGAGAAAGTAGCTCTGGCTGACAAGGGCCTCGAGGAGCGCACCAAGAAATTGGAAGAGCGCTGCCAAGAGGAAGAGGAGAAGACCTGGGTGCGAGGGCAGGAACTCTACGAACAAGAATGTGCCCTTGTTGCCCGGGAGAAGAAAGTGAGGGGTAGGGAGAAGGACTTGGTCGAGCGCCGGAACAAGATCCACCTCCGGGAGGAGGAGCTCAGAAAACTCGAAAGGCGGGTTGCTGAAAAGATTCAGCAAAACACCAAAGAAGTTGAGCGCCTCGCCGGTGAGAATTCCGAACCGACGGCGGCCAAGAGATCCCTGGAAGAGTTGAAGGGCTTGAGGACTGCGGACTCCCTACAGATTTGGGAGTTCTTGGGCAAGGCCAATGAT
Source organism: Tuctoria greenei (assembly GCA_036927565.1). Taxonomy (NCBI): domain Eukaryota; kingdom Viridiplantae; phylum Streptophyta; class Magnoliopsida; order Poales; family Poaceae; genus Tuctoria; species Tuctoria greenei. The sequence goes on from JAYESD010000002.1 coordinate 49,841,092, forward strand.
GCGCTGACACCGATGGGTTTCAGCCCCGTGCGCCCGGATGATCCGGAGCCGGACCTAGCGCTGTAGGCGTTGAGCGCAGCAGGTAGCAAGCTCTCCAAGGTGGGCGATGTCATCGCGGACCAACTGGAGGTTGAGGGGCAATCCCTGGCGAAGAACGTCGCAGAATATGTGCTGACATGCTACACCAGCCGGAACTCTCAATTTCCTCTGGACACGGTGCTTGAAGGCCCCGTCGAAGGAGAAGGCGAAGCTACCCGAGCCAGCGTATCGGAGGTTGCCCAGAAGGTCGCCCAATTCTTCCGTAGGGTCTAGGACCATCTCTGTAATTCCCACTTGTATTTTCTCTTCTTCTTCCTCAATTTTGTAATCCCTTGTCTCCAGATGTAATCTCTTGTCTCCAGATAAATGAAGTCCCCAAATTTTGCGAATTTCACTTTTTGTCTTCAATGTTCTTATCTTCACTTGGCCCCCTGGTAGATGTACACAATTTGATTGTGAACATGTACCAAGAGGATATTGTGCATTGTTGAAGACTCTTTTACTCCGAACTTGTAGAATTTAGGTTCGAAGTCTTCGATAGTGAAGGCCCCCTGAGGTTGTCGGAGCTTAGAAGCTCCGGCATTGTCTATCGCTGGAGCTTAGTAGCTCCGGCAATAGTCTTTATCAACACGTAGTGCATCGATAGTTAATCCTCTGGGGTGTCGGAGCTTAGTAGCTTCGGCAGTGACCTTTGCCAACACTCAGTTTGTTGGCAGTAGACTCCATTTACGGGGTCTTCTCACCATCTTTTATTCGGCATCGACGGCTGACCCCCTTAGGGGAGTCGGAGCTTAGTTAGCTCCGGCTTTTCTCCATCAATGTAGACTTAATTTTTCCTGCACACTTAAGCCAAGAAAAATAGTAAAATTCGTTCCTTGTCTATAAATTTCATCGCGGCTTACGATTCTCAAGAAGACTTTAGATCAAACGCGATTTTAAATACAACCGAATGCGTTGCCTTTTCTTCCAGATTCAATTGTCCCTGGACTCGCCTTACTTCGGCCTGCCGGGGTGTAGGTAGAGTGGCGTACTTAGGGTGCTTGACCAGGCTAAGTCGATAGCACACTCCAGCCCTAGATTGGCTTGGCAGCTTTCAGGCGAGTTGGCCTTGAACGATATTTGAATCCAAAGGAACTGACAATACAACTCGAATCGTATATAAACCGGTTGAACTAAAATCTCTTAAGAATTGCACGTCTTTGTTATAGACAAGAAAGAGAAAAATAAAAATGTTGAGCCTGTACAAAATAAATGCACGTGGAGTCTATTTCACATGAAAATGTCTTTCATTATAGGTCCGGGGTACAGGGGAAACAAGTACACTCTTAGGGTACGGAACCAGGCTAAGCGTGTTTCATTTCTCGTTTGACCCAGGGCAGTTAGCCACACTTTTAGTTCGGAGACTGTGACAAGTGCTGTATGAACTTTGCGGACCTTTCGGGAAAGGTCCGGCTGTTCTCCCGGAGGAACTACCCAACTCTGTACAATGACTCTATAACATACATCTCAAGTTACTCAAGACTCGCCTCCGTGGTGTTAAGTGTAGAACTTACGGAGGTGCTCGATGTTCCAAGGATTTGGGAGAGGTGTCCCATCCTCAGTAGCCAAGCGAACGCTTCCGGGACGGGATACTTTAATCACTCGGAAGGGCTCCTCCCAGCCGGGGGAGAGTTTGTTTAACCCTTCTCTGGATAGTATTCTCCGTAGTACCAGATCACCTTCCTCAAGCTACCGGTTGTGTACATGCCGTTGGTGATAACGCCGTAGAGCTTGATGATATCAGGCATTCCGAACAGCTGCTTGGCACCTTCCCTCCTCAAGGAGGTCTAGGTCTTCACGCTGGAGCTGGTCCTGCGCGGCTTCGTCGAAGGTTCGGACCCGGAGTGAATCCAAGGTGATTTCCGGAGGAAGTATTGCTTCAGCTCCGTACACCAGAAAGAAGGGTGTTTCTCCGGTTGACCGGTTTGGAGATGTCCTGTTGGCCCATAGAGTGGGCGGAAGCTCTTCGATCCAGTTGGCTCCATGTTTCTTCAAACGCTCATAGGTGCGCGTTTTGAGTCCTTTAAGGATTTCAGCATTTGCTCTCTCGGCTTGGCCATTGCTGGCTGGGTGAGCTATGGAGGCGTAGCAAACCTGTATGCCGAGGTCTTCGCAATATCCTTGGAATGCGGAGCTTGTGAATTGGGTCCCATTATCAGTGATGATTTTGTTTGGGACTCCAAATCTGCATACAGTGGACTGCAGAAAGTTGATAGGAGATTGCTTGTTGATTGTCACAACTGGAGTTGCTTCCGGCCACTTGGTGAACTTGTCAATGGCGACGTACAGGAACTTGTAACCTCCGACGGCTCTTGGGAAAGGTCCCAAGATGTACATCCCCCACACAGCGAAGGGCCATGTAGGAGGTATCATTTGTAAGGACTGAGCTGGAGTGTGAATTTGCTTTGCATGAAATTGACATGCTTTGCATTTTTTCACTAGCTCAGTTGCATCCTGGAGTGCTGTAGGCCTAGAAGCCATGCCGAAAGGCTTTACCAACCAGCGTGCGGGAAGACGCGTGGTTCCCACACTCGCCTCCATGGATTTCTGCGAGGAGCTCGCAGCCTTCTTCCCTTGTGATGCACCGCATTAGGATGCCGTTGGCACCGCGCCGGTAAAGATCCCCTTCTACCAGCGTGTATCTTTTAGCCAATCTGACTACCCAGTCAGCGGATACATCGTCGTCAGGAAGGATGTTGTCTTTCAAGTAGTTCAGGATCTCCGAGATCCATGCATTGGAACTAACTTGAGCATTTGAGTCTTGCATGCTGGGTTGCTCGGAGCTTTCGGCAGCACCTACGACCCTTGATGGCTGCCATGGTAACAGGGCCATCGGGACCGTCAGCTTCAGTATGCTGATCTCGCCCCCTTCGCTCAGTTCGGCAGGCTGAGCTGTGGGTTTCGACAATATCCGGACAAAAGTTCCGTCAGGAGCTGGAGCTCCGGTTGACGCTTTCGTCGAGAGTTCATCGGCTTCAGCGTTGTGAGCACGCTGAACATGGTGGAGATCTAGGACTTCGAAATCCTTCTGAAGCCTCTGGACTTCAAGGAGATAAGCAGCTAACTGGAGATTATTACAGGAGCATTCACCCTTCACCCGCTTGATGATGAGCTGTGAATCTCCTTTGACTAGCAGTTGCCTGACACCGTATGACAATGCCACCTTTAGTCCGTAGATGAGTGCTTCATACTCTGCCATGTTGTTGGTTGCCTTGAAGTCAAGGTGTACCATGTATTTCACCTTCTCCCCAGTCGGTGCAAGGAGAAGGATTCCAGCTCCGGCCCCCTGCTTCTGCATGGAGCCGTCGAAGTAAAGGGTCCAGTGAGGCTTGGTGAAGGTTGGAGCTTGATGCTCCGTCTTCTGCTCACTGGGGCCCCCAGGGTTTGATGGAGAGGGAGTCCATTCCGCCACAAAATCTGCCAATGCTTGACTCTTGACTGCTTGTCTTGAAATAAATTCAAGATCAAATTCAGCCAATTCCGCTGCCCACTTTGCAATATTCCCAGTTGAATTGGGATTATGCAAGATTGCTCGTAGTGGGTAGGAGGTCACCACCGAGACTTTGTGAGCTTGGAAGTAATGTCGAAGCTTCCTGGAGGCAATAAGAACTGCATAGAGCAGCTTATGCACCTCTAGGTATCGAGTTTTGGCATCATGTAATACTTCACTAATGAAGTGCACCGGGCATTGAATGGTCCGGACCCTCCCGGAGGGGTCCGGAGCTTCCTCTTCACTGACCCGGACCCTCTCGGAAGGGTCCGGATTTTATTCAGGGACCTCCGGGTTCTGACTGGAGGAACCCGGAGCTTCTTCAGAAATGACCTGGACCCTCCCGGAGGGGTCTGGGTCTCCTGAAACGACTTCCAGTGGATTTGAATCTGGGAGCTGAGACCCAGACTCACTTTCAGGAACCTCCGGACCTTCTCGGAGGGGTCTGGATTCCTGAGTGTGGGGTAGTTCTGGTCTTTCCACAACCAGAACCATGCTGACGACTTCGTCAGTAGCTGAAATATAAAGCAATAAAGGCTCACCAGGGTTCGGAGCTACCAGAATCGGTAGAGTGGTGAGGAACTGTTTCAGCTCCTGGAATGCCTTTTCCGCCTCTTCGGACCATTGGAATGGTCCGGACTTCCTCAATAACTTGAAGAAGGGAAGTGCCCGTTCCGCCAGTCTTGAGATGAACCGGCTGAGGGCTGCTAGACATCCAGTTAATTTTTGGACGTCCTTGATGCGGGTTGGTGGCCGCATGTCTTCAATGGCCTTAATCTTCGCCGGATTAGCTTCTATGCCCCGATGACTTACCAGGAAACCAAGAAGTTTTCCGGAGCTAACCCCAAAGACACACTTGTCTGGGTTTAGCTTCGTGCGGGTGGCCCGCAGCTTGTCGAAGACAGCCTGCAAGGTGTCAAGGAGTGACTCCTTGTTCCTGAACTTGACCACGATGTCATCGACGTACACTTCCACTATGTCTCTAATAAGTTCTTCAAAAGTTTTGTACATAGCTCGTACAAAAGTTGAAGCTGCATTCTTGAGACCAAAGGGCATGGCTGTGTAACAATATAACCCATCTACTGTGATGAATGAAGTATGCTCTTCATCTTCCCTAGACATCCTGATTTGATGATATCCGGAATATGCATCTAGGAAACACAGTAATTCACACCCGGAGGTGGAATCCACTATCTGATCTATTCTAGGTAGTGGGAATGGATCTTTTGGACATGCCTTATTTAGTGTGGTGTAGTCGATGCACATCCGAAGCTTCCTGCCGGCCTTAGGCACAATGACTGGGTTCGCCAGCCATTTTGGATGGAAGACTTCTCGGATGAATCCGGCTTCGAGCAACTTCTTCACTTCTTGTCGAATGAAGTTTTGTCGCTCTACGGATTGCTTCTGAGGCTTCTGATGCACAGGCCGGGCATCGGGGTAGATCTTCAGATTGTGCTCAATCACTTCCCTGGGGATCCCAGGCATTTGTGATGGTTGCCAAGCAAACACGTCAACGTTAACCCGAAGGAAAGTGATGAGCGCGAGTTCCTATTTGTCGTTCAATCCTCCCGATATACGGGTGGTTTGAGCGGCATCGGAACCAATTTGGACGACTTTGACGGGAATGTCGGTGTCGCTGCTTGGCTGCACTCGAGGTGCAGAAGTCGAGCCTCGTTGGCGAATGCTCGGGGGTTTTGGAGCTTGCTCCTGCCTGGAGTCCTCCTCTTGCGCTGTGGTGAGCGCATGGAGTTCTTCCAGTGCAGTTACTCCTGCGGTGCGATCTCCGCGGATCCGGAGAACACCTACTGGCGTTGGCATCTTCAACACCAGATAGCCATAATGAGCAGCCGCCATGAATTTGTACAGGGCAGGTCTACCCAAGGTGGCATTGAAGGGTAAGTTGATCTGAGCGACGTAGAAGACCAACTTCTCGATGCGGTACTTCTCCCGTGTCCCGAAGGTAACAGGGAGAGTAATAGCTCCGAGTGGGGTGATGGCCCCCGGACCTACTCCGGAGAAAGGTCGAGAGGGGTGGAGATTCGAAGGTCGGAGCTGAAGCTTAGTGAAAGCTTCGAAGCTGATGAGGTTAAGCCCCGAACCTCCGTCTACCATGACGTGGTGGAGCTGGATGTTGTTGATGGTAGGCGATACCATCAAGGGTAACTGTCCTGCTCCAACCATGCTCCGGGGACAATCCGAAGCGTCAAAAGTGATGGCTGTGTCCATCCACTTTCGGTGAGGTTCCGGCCTGACTGTAGGGGCTACAGCGGCCATATCCCGACGCATAGTCTTGATGATGCGACGGGAGGTGATATCCCATGATCCACCAAATATGGTGTTCATGGTCTTCCGACGCTCGTTGTCAGAGACGTCAGAATCATCGTCGACGGAGGTGTAGATGGCCTTCAGGACCTTTTTGGGATCCTGGAACCCTAACTCCTCTTCAGCCGGAGCTTCGTCGACCTTTTGCTTTCCTTCCCTCTGTCGGAAAGGAGATTCTTCCCGGTGCTTGTTGTAGCGCTTGGCAAGGTTTTGGACCTCCCGACAGTCTTCCAAACTGTGGCTGCCCGTCTTGTGAAAGGGACACCACACTTTGGGTTTGCCACTGTCTTCAGAAGACGGTCGAGGTCGCTTCTCGGGACGTGGCCCCCGGCCACCCGGAGCTGCAGCACCTGCAACGTTGGATGTGCCGGCCGACGGCTTCTTCTTGCCGTTGGTCTTCTTTTTCTTCTTGCCACTCCCGGAGGTAGCGGCTTCTTCTTTGGAGGGTTTCTTGTGATCCTCCGCGGCTGATTTGGAGTGCATTTCACGGCCCTCCACAGCTCGGGCACATTTGTCGGCCAAGCTGAAGAGTTCCGTGACACTGGTGATCTCCTTGATCGCCAGTTTCTCCAACATCTTCTTGTCCCGTACGCCCTGTCTGAATGCCACAATGACAGAGGCGCTAGAGATAGAAGGGATAGTGTTTTGTACCTGAGAGAACCTCTGGATGAATGACTGCAAGGATTCTCCCCCTTTTTGCACGACCGCAAAAAGATCCAGTTCAGTGCCTGGTCGGGTGTATGAACTCCCGAAATTGGCAGTGAACTGATGGCACAGCTCCTCCCAACTGTTGATAGAGTTGGGTGGAAGGCTCATAAACCAGGACCTGGCAGTCCCAGTTAAGGCCACTGGAAAGTAATTGGCCATCACGGCCTCATTTCCTCCGGCTGCCAAGATTGCAGTGGAGTATATCTGAAGAATTTCGGCGGGATTGACAGTTCCGTCGAATTTTTCCGGCAGGTGAGGCCGGAACTTCTGTGGCCATCTAACCATGCGCAGATGCATGGACAAAGCTGAACAGCCTCCTCCTACTCCTTCAGGAGCAGAAAGGTCCTGAGCTTCCCGTCTTTCACGAGCACGCTCAATATGGACTCGACCGTCCTGCTGACGGTATCGGCGGTCAAGCTCCGCCCGGAGGTCGTAAGTCGAAAGCCTGGATACCGTGTGAGTGCGTCGAGCCCCGGAGGGCAACGACATCACTCGTTGTGACGCAGCACGTCTCCTGCTATTGGAGACATGCGGACCAAGTCTTCTAGACAAAGTCCGCCGCTGCGACGGGGCTCTTCCTGAAGGAGGAGGACCCTGGTTGCTGAGGCGTTCAGCTGCTGCTGCAACCAAATGCTCCACATCAGCCCTCCACTGCTCCAGTGCATCCCGAGATGCATCCGGAGGTGGTGGGCGTTGGAGAAGAGCACGCGCTGCATGAAGCGCGTGTTCCGGATTGTCATGATTTGCCGACGCAGTGATCGATGCCGGCGCACCATCACGCTGCCCAGCACGATTTGCTGGAGGAGACGATGGTGGCGGGAGTGTGACTCCTGCTGGTGCTGAGGCTCCTACTGGTGGCTGCCTGTTGGAGGGATTTCCCCCAACAGCCTGAGCGGCAGGTTGGCCGTTGGATGATCCAGCAGCAGAGTTCACCATTCTCAAAATCTCAGGCACCCCTACTTGGCACGCCAACTGTCGGTGGTTTGGAACCGGCAGATCTCCCTACACTACTAAAGTGATAGGGGAGTTTGATGTTCGGTGTGGGCGCGCGGAGATTCAAGAAGGTGAATAAGAATTGGCACAGGAGACACAAGAATTTACGTGGTTCGGGCCGCCTGAGCGTAATACCCTACTCCACGGGTGTGTTGGTGTTGTATTAGCAATATGAGCTTGTGATGAGCGTATGAAGCGCGTGTGTGTCTGTCCTCTCTCCTGTGTATCGTCGGCCTGTCCTTTTATAGTACAAGGGCAGGACGTTACAGGTTAGCCTGGCCTGACATGTGGTCTCGGTGGTTACTAGTATTGATACACGTTTAATTACTCTTAATGATCCTGTAACGGGCTTTGACAGCACCGTTACTGGTGTTAAGATCGTCTGTTTAAGTGTCATTAATATGGTATTAATGACACTTAATCGGGTATTGAAGTCCTTGGCTCTCCTTGGAAGATCCAGAGCTGTTTCGGGGTCTTCCGGAGGTTAGAAGCTGAAGATCCGACGATCGAGAAAGGGGCAGCTCCGGAGCTTGCTGTGGGAAACAGGTAGCTCAGGACTGCCCGACACGTGTCAGGTCTGGAGCTTCTCTCGGTCAGGGGCTAAGTCCGGGGGTGCCATTTTGGTACATGGTCCGGAGCTTCCCCCTTGTGGGCGGTAGCTCCGGTTTGGTTGTACACGTGGCGACCTAGGGATTAACCATGTTGGAGAAGCGGGTCCGGTTTTGTCTGACATGTGGGCCTTCGAGGGTCTTCAAACCAAGTAGATGATTTTCCTTTGAGATCTTTATAACCTCAAGGGGTGTACAGTTTCTAGGATACCGACAATGTTATAATATGCTCATAACAACTAAAGTTGTAGAGATAATTTGTTTATATGCTCATGACTTGCTGAATACATTGTCAAAGAGGGAGAGATAAGCATGAAGAGAAAGAGAATATATGCATAAGGAGAGATAATAAAGGGGGAGATAATATGGGATACATTTTCTTCTCATTTTACTTTTGATTTACAAAGGGGGAGAAATTGACTTCTGTAAGACCTATATGTGCTGAATACATTGGCTTGTAGTGAATATACTTGACTTTGATGATAAAAGTTTTGAATATCACCAAAACACCTTTTTGTCAAGGTCCGACTCTAGCTCTGAGCTACAACAAGGTCTGACGGTAGGCCCGACTTGGTTTGGGTAGCTCCGGTTACGTTCGATGCTAGGTCCGACTAGCTTTGGTCAGCTCCGGTGAAGTTTTATCTTTAGCTCCAGCATGTCTTTGATAGCTCCGACATGTCTTTGATAGCTCCGACATGTTTTTGATAGCTCCGACATGTTCTTGCTAAGCTTGGTTGTTCTAGTTTTGTAAGACCTGACAGGAGCTTGGTTGTACTAGTTTTGGTTTTGGTAAGCTCCGGCGCTAGGTTCTACTAGCTTTTGTTAGCTCCGGCTCAAGGTTCGGGTTGCTCTGGCAAGGTTCGGAACTTGACCGAAGTGCTTCTGCTTTTCATTTGCAATGTTTCGTACTTGCTTTACATTGTTGGAAAGTTTGCTTAGTATTCTTTTACTAAGTTTTTGGTGCGTTTTGAATGATATGGCTGATATCGTTTTGCTATGCTTTGCAACATGCTTATGTGAGGTTCTCACGTAAGGTGTTGTGTTCGGAACTAACTTGAGTCAAGTCGAGGACTTGGGCTCGTCTGGATTGGTTGTTTATTCATGTGCAGGTGTTGCTTGAGTTCAAGACATGGCTGGTGACGGGATCCATTGGACTAGTCTTAGGGAGGAGATGAGGTTCCAACAACCAAGTTCGGAAGGAACTGTGGTTGAGCTGATCAGGAGGTCGCGCAGGATGATTGAATCAAGAACAATGCATATGAAGGTATCTTGGACGTCATTGGAAGATGTTTGCACGTGTGCAAGGAGTGCATGGACGTGGCTACATGGTTCTGAGGCGTGATGAAGATATGTGTACGTAAAGAATTGGTCGGAAAGGTCCAACCGACTAGGTTATGGACTCAGGCTACGGCTGAGTCGAGTTTGACTCAAATATAGAATGATTTGAGTTGGTTATGATAGGATTTCGTGTGGGTAACGAATTTGAGTTGTTTAGGAATGTGGGATACGTTCCTAAGGTGTTTGGAAGTCTTAAGATTGCATCTATCTGCGTATAGAAGAATCTTGAGCAGTTATGGAAAGTTACGATTCGTGATCTAAGTAGGATTGGAGTCCTAGTTAATATTGGGTTGGCCTAAGGGCTGGTTATATAAGCAAGGGAGCCCAGAGCTCGTGGAGGACGACTTTGGGGCTGTTCCTCTTGTGTTATATTGAATAAAATTCGTAGTTTGAAGGAACTTTTGTGCCTTGTTCGTCCGACTTGTTCCAGACAATTTTACTCATCGAGTTTCTAGACAGCACTACCTTTCATCGGTGGTTTTATCATAACTCGAGTTTTACAGATCCAATTGACGTGATTCTTTTTGGGTTGTCTTCACAACTTAATTATATATCATCTTCAAAAATTTCACGGTCATTGGATTTGTGGTTTCTGATGTACACGAGTTTCTTTGCAGTGTTCCAGAACTGTTTTTCTTTCTCGGGTAGGGCAGAGTGACCTTTGTTTGATCTTTCGATCATAACTTGAGTTTTTCTCGACGGATTTGAGTTATTCTTGTTGTGTTGTCTTCGTGACTTGATTCTCTCTGATATATATCACTTTTGTCACGGTAAAACACGTTTAGATTAGTCTCACACACGATTTCTTTAACAGATTGTTTTTCTGCCGAAAGGGTTTGGGGTTTAATTGTTTCCGCTGCGTAAGATTTTTAAATCTACCATTCACACCCCCTATGGTAGATTTTCACGTGCTCTTCGATCCTACAATTAGTATCAGAGCCACGGTGCTCTAATCTTTGTGATTTGCGCGTGTTTTTGACTAATCATCATGGAGAAGTACTCTGCCAAACCTTGTGTGTTCGCTGGTATTGATTTTCAGGTTTGGAAGGCACGCATGGAGGCTTTCATCCAGGCACAAGGCTTTGCAATATGGGAGAAGGTATACAAGCCTTACGAAGTGCCATCAAACGATCAAGTTACAGCTACAAATCTGAGAGATGTCGACAACAACAACAAGGCTCGGAACTTGATCATACAAGGATTAACACAAAGCGACTTTGACCGTGTTGCACACCTCCGATCTGCATACGATGTGTGGAAAGCACTTTGTGACAACCACGAAGGATCCAACATGATCAAAGAGGTAAGGCAAGACATGTTCAAAAAGGAATACATGCGCTTCGAGATGCAACCCGGTGAGTCTATTGATGACCTTTTTGCTCGCTTTAATAAAATTCTCAGCAACTTGCGAAGTGTCAATGTTAATTTTTCAGATGCTGAAAATGCTAGGCAATTGCTAAGTGCATTAGATATGTCAATTTGGGAGATGAAAGTCACATCTATTCATGAATCTACTGTCATGAGTTCACTTACTTTAGACGTGCTATATTCCAAGTTAAAAACTCATGAAATTGACATAATCTCACGTAAGAACCCCAATAAGACTATTGCATTTGTTTCACAACATGATATGTCTAGCTCCAGCCAATCATCATCCTGCAATACTCTTGCTTTGTTGTCCTCACTAACCCTGGAGCAGATCGAAGAATTTCCAGAAGAGGAGTTGGCACTCATCTCTACTAGATTCTCAAAATCATTGCAAAATGTGAGAACTAGAAGGAGAGGAAGCTCCGGACCTCAACGCTGTTTTGAATGTGGTAAAACAGGACACTTTTGTACAGAATGCCCTAACCTTTCAGGTCCGACCACCCGGGAAGAAAAACAAAGCAAGGTTCAGACCTCCTCTGGAAATTTCAACAACAAGAAGAAAGGTACCATAGGACGCAAGATGATCAACAGTTTCATCACCGCGCTTCAAGAGTTCAGTTCAAGCGACGTGGACATTGGAAGTGATGAAGATGAAGATGATTTGGCAAACTTGTGTTTCATGGTGGGCAAGTCAAGATCAAATATGGAGGAGGCAGAACACAACAACGACAATGAAGAGGTATGTCCTACTTGCGAAGAAATGTGTGATGCTATTTCTCGTGCCACTATTATTGTTAAGAAAAAAAGACAAAAAGCTTAGGAATAGTGCTGCTAAAATTGAATCACTAGAATCTGAAATCAACCGTTTAAAAACTTTGATTCCTAGTGATGATGCATGTTCCTCATGTGATTTAATATATGAACAATTGTCCTCATTAAGAAGTGCGCACACCTCCACACTTAATAAACTTGAGTTAGAAATTGAAAAGAACAAAGAGCTTGCTGCACTTAATGATAAAAACTTGAAAGATGCTAGGTGTTCTACAATTGATTTGCATTGTTCTACTTGTGATGATCTTGATAAGAAACTACAGGATGCTATGAATGAAATTTCTATATTGAACAATGCTTTACGTTCTCATGAAGTTAAATTTTGTTCCAATTGCAAACTAAAAGGAAAAACTTCATGTGAAAATTGCCTTGATCTGTCCAATAAACTTGATGACATGCATAGGACATTAGATCGGTTTTGTAATGGGAATAAGAACCTAAACTTACTGCTGAATTCTTCCAAGTCTTGCAATAATAAAACTGGATTAGGTTTTGATTCTCATGCTCATGCTAAGGCACATCCACCTAAAATTGTAAAGTCATTAAGAAGTAGTTTGATTCAAACAGTTTCTAAACAAAAAGGAGTGGTTTTCAAATCCGCAGGAGTGTTGTCTCATTAGGTTTCAAATAAAAACATTGCTTGCTCATCTAGACATGAACACAAAGTTAAATTTCATTGTACCTTCTGTGGTAGAGATGGTCATGTCATAGATTTTTGTTATAGACTAGCTAAACAACAGAAAAGAGAAAGAATGGTTGCTAGATCTCATAACTTTCATTCAAAATTTGCTGCACACAATGAACCGAATGTACAACCTGCTGTTTTGAGCCAAAAACATTCAAAGTTTACCTCCAAACCTTCTGTTTTTGCCTCCAGAGCTACTGATTTTTGTGCTACACAAGTAACACCTTATAGGTCAGTAGTTAAGAATAAAAAATCTCAAACTTTGACTCATAAACTTGTTGTTTTGTCTCAGCTTTCGCGTGTTTTTCCTGCTCCACGTCGTGTGACTCAGTACTGGATTCCTAAATGCCTTTTGACTAACCCCAGTATTGAGTCATCGACGTATTGTGCTTTTATATAGGTTACACGTTTGAGGAAGGAGAACATTTGGATTGTGGATTCAGGTTGCTCACGCCACATGACCGGACCTTCACGTGTTCAATCCTTCGAAGGTAAATGGTATGTTCTTGTTATTGTTGATGATTATTCTAGATACTCTTGGGTGTACTTTATGGCCTCTAAGAATGAAGTTTTTAGTCACTTTAGAACTTTATTTCTTAGATTATCAATTGATCACCCAGGATCATTAAAAGAAATTAGAAGTGATAACAGAACTGAATTTAAAAATCAATCTTTTGATCACTTTTGTGCTGAAAATGGAATAGATCATCAACTTTCTTCACCATATGTACCTCAACAAAACGGTGTTGTAGAAAGAAAGAACAGAACCTTAGTTGAGATGGCTAGGACTATACTTGATGAATATCAAACTCCTAGGAAATTTTGGGCTGATGCGTTAGCAACCGTTTGTTATGTCTCAAATCGTGTTTTCTTGCGTGCTAAGCTAGGTAAAACACCATATGAGCTTCGGTTTGGACATAGGCCTAGTGTTACACACTTTTGGGTCTTTGGTTGCAAATGCTTTGTTAAGAAACATGGTAATCTTGATAAATTTGAACCTCAATCCATTGATGGCATGTTTCTTGGTTATCCATCTCATACTAGAGGCTACCGTGTGCTCTTACTTGACACTAACAAAATTGTGGAGACTTGTGAAGTGTCTTTTGATGAAGCTAGCCCAGGTACTAGCTCCGGTGTTGCGGGACCAGATCCGTATCTTCAGGGGGAGGGTATTTTCGAAGATGAAGAAGAGCCGGTGATACTGCCTGGTAGTTCCGAAGTTGACACGTGGCCAGCTCCGGACATTGAACAAGCTCCGGCTATCACCTATGCTGGTCCTGATCGTCCACAAGTCACAAGCTCATCAATCTACAATGAACCTAATGAAGAAGAAGCTTGTGAGACATCTGTTCCCCTACATTTTTACAAAGATCACCCCCCACAACAGATGATTGGAAGCTTGCACGAACGAGTCACACGGTCCAGGTTTTGCGATCCAAACTCTTAAGCTCATTCTGCTTTTGTTGCTTCTTTTGAACCCAAAGATATATCACACGCACTCACTAATGAATCTTGGATTATTGCCATGCAAGAAGAGTTAGAAAATTTTGAAAGAAATAATGTTTGGAAACTTGTACCTCCACCTCAAGGTCACACTTTAATTAGAACTAAATGGGTATATAAAAATAAACAAAGTGAGGATGGGGTTTTGGTTAGGAATAAGGCTAGGTTGGTTGCTCAAGGTTTCACTCAAGTTGAAGGTCTAGATTTTGATGAAACTTTTGCTCCTGTCGCTAGATTAGAAGCCATAAGAATTTTGTTAGCTTTTGCAGCATCTAAAGGTTTTAAGCTATTTCAAATGGATGTTAAAAGTGCTTTTCTTAATGGCTACATAGATGAGGAGGTTTATGTCAAATAACCACCTGGTTTTGAAAATCCAGATTTTCCTAATCATGTTTACAAACTGTCCAAAGCCCTATACGGTCTCAAACAGGCCCCTAGAGCATGGTATGATAGGTTGAAAACATTCTTACTTGAACAGGGGTTTACCATGGGCAAGGTTGATAAAACTCTTTTTGTGCTTAAACATGGCAATGACTCATTATTCGTTCAAGTGTATGTGGATGATATTATCTTTGGTTGTGCTTCTCATGATCTTGTGTCCAAGTTTTCAGCAATGATGAGTTCCGAATTTGAAATGAGTATGAGGGTGAACTCACTTACTTTTTGGGGCTGCAAATCATGCAAACCAAGGAGGGTACCTTTGTGCATCAAATGAAGTATACCAAAGACCTCCTAAGGCGCTTCAACATGGACAAAAGCAAGCCTCTTCGGATACCAATGGGAACAGCAACAACACTTGAACTTGATGAAGATGGTGAACCTGTGAATCAAAAAGAATATAGAAGCATGATCGGATCACTTTTGTACCTCACGGCATCAAGACCGGACATACAATTCAGCGTATGTCTTTGTGCACGATTTCAAGCTTCCCCACGTGCTTCACATCGTCAAGCCGTCAAAAGGATTCTCAGGTACTTACATGGAACTCAAGAATTTGACATTTTTCTTCCTTCTTTCTCAACCGTTACTTTGAAAGCTTTTTTGGATGCTGATTTTGGGGGTTGTAGGATAGATAGGAAAATTACTTCCGGTGATTGTCATTTTCTTGGTAATTCTCTTGTTGTTTGGTCATCTAGAAAACAAAATTCAGTTGCACAATCCACAGCTGAATCTGAATATGTAGCTGCTGCTAGTGCTTGCTCACAAATTCTTTGGATTGTTCAAACACTTAAGGACTACGAGGTTGATCTAGATAGTGTTCCACTGTTTTGTGATAACACTAGTGCCATTTGCATTGCTAAAAACCCCGTGCAACATTCTAGAACTAAGCACATTGACATTAGGTATCACTTTCTCAGAGATAATGTTGAAAAAGGAAACATTGTGCTTCACCATGTAGACACCGAACAACAATTGGCTGACATTTTTACAAAACCTTTGGATTTCACTCATTTTTGTTACATTCATAGTGAAATAGGGGTTATGCATCCTCATGGATTAAATTGAGGGGGAATTTTGAAACTTTGGAAGTCTATGTGTGAATCTGAAATTAAAATAATATGAGCATAGTATTTCATACATATATGACTTTGTGATTCCTTTTGCATGCTGAAAGTTCTTACTACATTACTCGTGTTATACATTTTGTAGTTTTTGCCATGTCTAGTAATTGGAATAATTACTTACACTAAAACTAGTCATGGTTGAACTTTCTTGCTGTTTTGAACTTGTTACATGTTCACAAGTGCTTTTAATCATTAAGAATTCATCAAGTAATCAACTCACATGTTGAGTTTTTATGAACAAATATAAATTGAGAAAATATCAAGAGAATATGCATGCATCACACTTCTTCTTTTGAGATGGTTTGTCATTGCACTTAGATATGAACTTAGAAGAAGTTGTGTATGACTAAAACCATGTCCTTAAGCTTCTGATTGTCAAATGACATAGGCTTGGCTTGGTTGGTTAGAATAAGGCAGATGTGCATATAATCTCTTGCAAATATCATATGATCTAAATTTATGCTTTGAAAAATAATAAAATGCAGCAACTAGTGTCATGCTTTTAGGTTTTGAAATAGTTAAGTTTGTGAGATCATGACCTACTTAAATTGAAAATTACATTTGATCTCTAGCATAGTTTACACTACTTTATGTATTTTATTGATGTGATAATGTAAGGTACTTGATAGTATGACTTGGATGAGCTTTGTTTATATGTATATGTTATAATATGCTCATAATAACTAAGGGGGGAGAGATAACTTGTTTATATGCTCATGACTTGCTGAATACATTGTCAAAGGGGGAGAGATAAGCATGAAGAGAAAGAGAATATGTGCATAAGGAGAGATAATAAAGGGGGCATAAGGAGAGATAATAAAGGGGGAGAGATTTTCTTCTCATTTTACTTTTGATTTACAAAAGGGGAGAAATTGCCTTCAAAACTTTTATGTGAATAAGCCAATGTTCGGATTTTAAATGGTGTTGCCAATGCATTCATCAAGGGGGAGATTGTAAGACCTATATGTGTTGAATACATTGGCTTGTAGTGAATACACTTGGCTTTGATGATAAAAGTTTTGAATATCACCAAAACACCTTTTTGTCAAGGTCCGACTCTAGCTCTGAGCTACAGCAAGGTCCGACGGTAGGTCCGGCTTGGTTTGGGTAGCTCCGATTACGATCGATGCTAGGTCCGACTAGCTTTGGTCAGCTCCGATGAAGTTTTGTCTTTAGCTTCGGCATGTCTTTGATAGCTCCAGCATGTCTTTGATAGCTCCGACATGTTTTTGATAGCTCCGACATGTTCTTGCTAAGCTTAGTTGTGCTAGTTTTGTAAGACCCGACAGGAGCTTGGTTTTACTAGTTTTGGTTTTGGTAAGCTCCGACGCTAGGTTCTACTAGCTTTTGTTAGCTCCGGCTCAAGGTTCGGGTTGCTCTGGCAAGGTCCGGAACTTGACCGAAGTGCTTCTGCTTTTCATTTGCAATGTTTTGTACTTGCTTTACATTGTTGGAAAGTTTGCTTAGTATTCTTTTACTAAGTTTTTGGTGCGTTTTGGATGATACGGCTGATATCGTTTTGCTATGCTTTGCAACATGCTTATGTGAGGTTCTCACGTAAGGTGTTGTGTTCGGAACTAACTTGAGTCAAGTCGAGGACTTGGGATCGTCTGAATTGGTTGTTTATTCATGTGTAGGTGTTGCTTGAGTTCAAGACATGGCTGGTGACGGGATCCATTGGACTAGTCTCAGGGAGGAGAAGAGGTTCCAACAACCAAGTTTGGAAGGAACTGTGGTTGAGCTGATCAGGAGGTCGCGCAGGATAATTGAATCAAGAACAATGCATATGAAGGTATCATGGACGTCATTGGAAGATGTTTGCACATGTGCAAGGAGTGCATGGACGTGGCTACATGGTTCCGAGGCGTGATGAAGAGATGTGGACGTAAAGAATTGGTCGGAAAGGTCCAACCGACTAGGTTATGGACTCAGGCCGCGGTTGAGTCGGGTTTGACTCAAATATAGAAAGATTTGAGTTGGTTATGATAGGATTTCGTGTGGGTCACGAATTTGAGTTGTTTAGGAATGTGGGATACGTTCCTAAGGTGTTTGGAAGTCTTAAGATTGCTTCTATCTGCGTATAGAAGAATCTTGAACAGTTATGGAAAGTTACGATTCGTGATCTGAGAAGGATTGGAGTCCTAGTTGATATTGGGTTGGCCTAAGGGCTGGTTATATAAGCAAGGGAGCCCAGATCTCGTGGAGGACGACTTTGGGGCTGTTCCTCTTGTGTTCTACTGAATAAAATTCGTAGTTTGAAGGAACTTTTGTGCCTTGTTTGTCCGACTTGTTCCAGACAAGTTTTACTCGTCGAGTTTCTGGACAGCACTACCTTTCGTCGGTGGTTTTATCATAACTCGAGTTTTACAGATCCAATTGATGTGATTCTTTTTGGGTTGTCTTCAAAACTTTATTATCAATCATATATCAAAATTTCACGGTCATTGGATTTGTGGTCCATGATCTACACGAGGTTCTTTGCAGCGTTCCAGAACTGTTTTTTTCTCGGGTAGGACAGATTGACCATTGTTTGATCTTTCGATCATAACTTGAGTTTTTCTCGTCGGATTTGAGTGATTCCTTTTGTGTTGTCTTCGTGACTTGATTCTCTCTGATATTTATCACTTTTGTCATGGTGAAACACGTTTAGATTAGTCTCACACACGATTTCTTTAACAGATCATTTTTCTGCCGAAAGGGTTTGGGGTTTAATTGTTTCCGCTGCGTAAGATTTTTAAATCTACCATTCACCCCCCCTCTGGTAGCTTTTCACGTGCTCTTCGATCCTACACATTCAAAACTTTTATGTGAATAAGCCAATGTTCGGATTTTAAATGGTGTTGCCAATGCATTCATCAAGAGGGAGATTGTAAGACCTATGTGTGCTGAATACATTGGCTTGTAGTAAATACACTTGCTTTGATGATAAAAGTTTTGAATATCACCAAAACACCTTTTTATTAAGGTCCTGCTAGTTTTGTAAGCTCCGGCAAAATCTTGGTTATACTAATTTTGGTAAGTTCCGGCGCTAGGTCCGACTAGTTTTTGTTAGCTCTGGCTCAAGGTCCGGGTTGCTCTGGCAAGGTCCGGAACTTGACCGCAATGCTTCTGTTTTTCATTTGCATTGTTTCGTACTTGCTTTATATCTCTGGAAAGATTGCTTAGTATTTATTTGCTAAGTCTTTGGTGCGTTTTTGGTTGATATGGATGATATCGTGTTACTGTGGTTTTGCAACATGTTTATGTGAGGTTCTCACATAAGGTGTTGTGTTTGGAACTAACTTGAGTCAATTTGAGGACTTGGGATCGTATGGATTGGTTGTTTATTCATGTGCAGGTGTTGCTTGAGTTCAAGACATGGCTGGTGATGGGATCCATTGGACTAGTCTCAGGGAGGAGATGAGGTTCCAACAACCAAATTCAGGAGGAATTGTGGTTGAGCTGATCAGGAGGTTGCGAAGCATGATTGAATCAAGAACAATGCATGTGAAGGTATTGTGGATGTCATTGGAAGATGTTTGCATGTGTGCAAGGAGTGCATGGACGTGGCTACATGGTTCCGAGACGTGATGAAGAGATGTGGGCGTAAAGAATTGGTCGGAAAGGTCCAACCGACTAGGTTATGGACTTAGGCTGCGGCTGAGTCGGGTTTGACTCAAATATGGAAAGATTTGAGTTGGTTATGATAGGATTTCATGTGGGTAACGAATTTGAGTTGTTTAGGAATGTGGGAAACGTTTCTAAGGTGTTTGGAAGTCTTAATATTGCTTCTATCTACATATCGAAGAATCCTAAGCAGTTATGGAAAGTTACGATTCGTGAACAGAGTAGGATTAGGTTCCTGATTTGAGTTGAGTTGGCTTTTGAGCTGGTTATATAAGCAAGGGAGCCCAGAGCTCGTGGTGCACGACTTTGGGGCTGTTCCTCTTGTGTTCTATTGAATAAAATTCGTAGTTTGAAGGAACTTTTGTGCCTTGTTCGTTCGACTTGTTCCAGACAAGTTTTACTCGTCGAGTTTGTGGACAGCACTACCTTTCGTCGGTGGTTTTATCATAACTCGAGTTTTACAGATCCAATTGAAGTGAATATTTTTTTGTTGTCTTCACAACTTGATTATCTATCATCTGTCAAAATTTCACGGTCATTGAATTTGTGGTTTCTGATCTACACGAGTTTCTTTGCAGCATTCCAAAACTGTTTTTCTTTCTCGAGTAGGGTAGACTGACCTTTGTTTGATCTTTCGATCCTAACTTGAGTTTTTCTCGACGGATTTGAGTGATTCTTATTGTGTTGTCTTCGTGACTTGATTCTCTCTGATATCTATCACTTTTGTCACGGTGAAACACGTTTAGATTAGTCTCACACACGATTTGTTTAACAGATCATTTTTCTGCCGAAGGGGTTGGGGTTTAATTATTTCCGCTGCGTAAGATTTTTTAAATCTACCATTCACCCCCCCTGGTAGCTTTTCACGTGCTCTTCGATCCTACAGGAGCAAATAATAGGAGATCCTGCCTATAAACAATATGCAAAGAGTTGTAACAAGGAATGTCTCGGATTACCTAAATAAAGGATACAAGCTTCCATAAAGCACATTTCAGATCAGTAAACATATTTGTGATGGGCTACAATAAAGCACATCTCGGATCAGCCAATAAATCTGCAACAGGCTTTGTTAGTGTTTGTCTCGCATGTATGCTGATGGGCGACGCACACCACTCACGTCTCCAATGACCTCGTAAAGGATGTCTGTTATGACACAAAGAAAGGAGGCGCACTTTCTTTGAGCATGCCTCGCACTTAGGATGATCGGCGACACGCCAGCCGCACGTCTCCAATGACAACGTAATGCGAGACGCAATGACGGAGATGCACAGTTTGTTCATCTCTCTTCTTTGTTAGGGCTCGTCTCGGATTAGCCTTTCTTACGTAGTGGCCGACAAGCTGCCAAGTTCTTAGGTATATTGCCTGATGCAGTTGTTAATTGAACGAGTCTCCTTTATTAATTGAATGAATCTGCACTGTTAACTGAATGCTCTTGCTGAGTTATCCTTCAAGCACTAAAGAATCTCCTTTGTTAAATCAACATTTGTTGTAACCGTAGAAGTTGCTATCGGTTTAATTAGATGTTGTTAGTTAATTTCACCCCCATGATTAAATGATATTAGTTAATTGAATGTCAAATGAATCTTCGACGTGTTGTATTAGCATCTGTCTGTTCTAGATGAGTTCGATTTCACATATTAGTTTGATTCACTTCAAATAAATATTACACCTATTACTTATTTGTTTTTATATTATGAACCTGTTTAATAACATCTTCCGTTCTTCATATGTAGGTTAGTGCAAGTGATGTTAGAGAAGCGAGCAAACCATCTACTACGGGTGAAGAGGAAAAGGAAGAGGAAGAGGAATAGGGAGAGGGAGGCTAGCTGAATGGTTTGGTGTTCTAATAGTCATGTGATTGATAGTTGTTATTGATGTTCTTGTTGCATTATTTTGTGACTAATGTTTAGCTAATTTGCAAATGTGGACGTGTATTATTCTTCGTTGGCTATTATGTTAAATATTGTTTGTGAGGTTTCATACATTCAATATTATTTTGTAATATGAGTTCATATGTATGTAATTGTTACTTGTTCAAGCGGTTAAATTATAGTCAAACTAATGTTGAAATTCTCTAAAATTTAAATTAAATACAATTTATAAATTTAATTACATATCAAACGATTAAATCATATTTAAGATATTGTCGAAATTTTGCTATAACGACATGAATAATGTTGAAGATTTGATGTACAATGTAGGGTTGTAAATGAATATTACAATTAAAATTAGGTCAATTGTGCAAAGGCAAATATGTCTTTTCATCATGAACTTAACATCGCTAAGTGGCTTTAACGAAGTAGGATCATTTCATTAGTTCATTTTGAAAATGCGGGTTCATATGCACAAACCCTAAAAATGAGGGCCAATCGTACAATTAGAATGAAAAAAGGGTCAGTTTCACAAATGGCCCTACTAAAATGCAATCTCTAATTGTTTTTAATGAAAGACTATGCTTTAATGAATTGTTTTTCTAAATCAAATTGTGATGTTGTATTGTTTTATTTGTGTGACCTTTTATATTTTTGAATGTCTTGAATATTTGTTTGAATATTAAAATTTGAAGTAGAACAAAAAATAAATAATTTAAGAAATGGCGTAAAACCTAGTCTTCTTTCTTGCCCAGCGCTTCTGAATCTCGGGGCGAGATTTCGTTTAAGGGGGGTAGTATTGTAACACCCCAATTTTCAAATACAAGCAAATTTGAATTCATAATAATTTAAACATTACAATTTAAGGAAGAAAGAAATTAAATTAAGAGAATGTGTGGAATTGTGTGATGATTTCTTGTGAGTGCATGCATGTGTGTGTTTGAATTAAAATATAAATTTAGAAAACATGTTAATATTTTGTTTGAATTCAAAACCTAAAATTTGAATTAGAGACTGTCGGTGGTTTTGATCCAGCAGATCTCCCGACACTACTAAAGTGTTAAAGGAGTTTGAGGTTCGGTGTGGGCGCGCGAAGATTCAAGAAGGTGAAGTGTTAAGTGACACAAGAGACACGAAGATTTACGTGGTTCGGGCCGCCTGAGCGTAATACCCTACTCCACAGGGTGTTGGTGTTGTATTGGATGTATGAGCTCAATGTGAGTTGAGCGTGTAGAGTGAGCGCATCGTGTGTCGAGTGTCGAGACGAGTGAGAGCTCCCCCTCATGTATCGTCGGCCTGTCCTTTTATAGTACAAGGGCAGGCCGTTACAAGTTAGGCTGGCCCGACATGTGGCCCCAACGGTTACTAATATTGATACACATTTGATGCACTTAATTACACTTGATAACCGAGTTACGGGCTTTGACAGCATCGTTACTGGTAATTAAGGTCGTCCGATCGTGTGTCATTAATATAGTATTAATGACACTTAATCGAGTCTTGAAGTCCTTGATTCCCCTTTGAAGATTCGGAGCCGTTGTGGAGTCTTCCGGAGGTTAGAGACTGAAGATCCGACGGTTGGACACGTGGCAGCTCCGGAGCATACTGTGGGGAACAGGTAGGTCCGGTGCCACTTAACATGTGTCAGTTCCGGAGCTTCCCACGGTCTGGGGTTAGGTCCGGGGGTGCCGTTATGGTACATAGCCCGGAGCTTCCCCCTTGTGGGCGGTAGCTCCGGTTTGATAGTACACGTGGCGACCCTGGGACTAACCATGTTGGAGAAGCGGGTCCGGTTATGTCTGACATGTGGGCCTCTGTAGGTCTTCAAATCAAGTAGATGACATTCCCTTGAGATCTTTGCAATCTCAAGGGGTATATGGTACTCAGGGTACTGACAGTGGCCCCCTGGGCCCACCTCTGGGGAAGACCCCTTGGGTGAAGTCATTCCGCCGGAGGTGGGTCCATCCTTCGACTTTTGAACTGGGTTTTCAAAGGTCTTCGGATGTGCCGTTGGCGATAGTTTGGGGTTATATCCTTGTCGTGTGGCATATCCTATGTGCGGCAAATGAGATCTTTGGCGTGCGGATCTCACGCAATTGAAGGTCGCCGGTTCCCGATACGAAAATCGTATCGGTTCCGCGCGCCTTGTCAGGCCGCTGCCTTCGGGCTTCCCGCCTCATGATGACAACCGTTCACCTGGGTAAGAACCTCGACTTGATCGTCGGGGTGGTCCCGGGCCCTCCTGTCATCGGCTGGGTGGAATTTTTGAGTAGTATCTTCGACTTCTTTGCGGTTTTCATCCAAGCGTTGCGAGGGCTTACTTAAGAAGGAAAGTGAGCACCGTCTGGAGTTCTTTATGCCTCTCATCTGATCTTGCGCTCAAACTCCCAACTTGTGCTCGCTTTTCCTCTCTTGCCTTGCTGTGCCGCGATGGAGTTGGGTCTCCGTGAAAGCCGTTTGAAGACCGAAGGTGACGTGAAGAAGGTCCGGGCCCTCATGGGATGGTCCCCGGACTTCGTCAACCGTATGGTCCGCGCCGGAGGAGAGCTCCTTTTCGAGAAGGAGCACGCCGGCGAGATGGTATACTTCTCTTCGTACGCCATGGTGGGGTTGATCCCACCTTTTTCCTCCTTTTTCTTGATGCTGCTAGACTTTTATGGTCTGTAGCTGTATCACCTTGGCCCCCACTCCATTCTTCTTGTGTCTATCTTCGTCCACTTCTGTGAAATGTGGGTGGGCATTCCCCCCTGCATTGAACTTTTCCGGACCTTCTTCACTGTCCATACCACCAGTAGGAGTAATGAGTACCTTGGCTTCTACTACTTCGTGAAGCGCAAGAAGTGCCCATTCAAGTACCTTCGGTCGTTTCCCTCTGAAAAGTGGGATGACTGGAAGAAGGACTGGATAGTCATCCGGGTGGAGGAGCACGAGAAGCTAGAGCTGCCCGAAGGCCTCCCCAACATCGACACTGCAGTCTGGAGTGAAGCTCCGGTGCTGTCGGAGGCTTTCAACCCTGCTCTGACCAGGACCCGCCAGTGTGTGGAGGGAGGATTAACTCCTCAGGCGGTATTTTGCAATTTCCTGGTCAACGGGTGGGCACCACTAAAGAGGAGAGAAAAACTCGCTTGGGCCCTCAACAGCGTGATGGACGATGACCGGGTCGAGACCGGACTGAAGTCCAACATGACGGGGCAACCTTGGAGTTACATCTCAAGAAGTTCCAGCACGACATCGACATCACGGGTGACGACTTGACCCCGCCATCAGCCTTTCTCCATCTAAACGTGGAAGTAGAGTTCAGCAGGGAGCTCCGACGGACGATGCCGGTGCTTGACGACCTTGGTGTCGTCGAGAGAAGATCGACCTCCAGGGTGGTGATCCCTGGGGCTTCCGAAGGTGGCTCCGACCCTGCCCCGAAGCCAAGGATCGAAGTCATCGGCAAGGGCAAGGAGCTGGCGGACGAGCCCTTGAGCCGGAAGAGGAAGCTGCAGCATGCCGACGGAAGGTCCGTCAGGCCTGCAACCTCTGCATCAGCTCCTTCTCCCCGGAGGGGGAGGTCTTCTACAAATGCGGCGATTGTACCTGCAGCGGCGTCTTTTTGGGGTGTTAGCTCCGGGCATGTGACTCCATCACCAAGGCTAGTTGAGGCCTCTAGGTCCGGAGGTCCTTCCCGGTAAAGGAGGGCCTCAACTAAGGAAATGCCCGTGGCTGCAACGAGTTCCGGGGGGCCTTTCGGAGCTTCCACGCCGGCGGCGGCTATGGTTAGCCCAGAACGCCCGGGAAAGAGGTTCCGTGCAAGTTGGTGCGGAAGCCTCCCTAGGTAATTTTTAATCTTTACCTCAAACAGTTGTTTTATTGTAGTAACCGTTTTTTAAGTTTCTTCATCCATCATCTGCAGCGTTCCCAAGAAGAGGAGTGAGGCTCCACCCTCAGCCACAGCAGCTGAAGCTGTGAGGGCGGAAGCTTCTGCTCCTGTCCCGGTGCCGCCCCAAGTGGTGGCTAAAGCTGCGGCAGCTCCGGCGCCAGCTGTCGTGGTCATGGACCTCGACTCATCCCCCGAGACTCCCGTGGTAGCGCCGGACCACAGGAGAGAAGATGCGCCAGCGGCACCTGCCCCGGAGGTTGAAGCCCCGGGTCTTGGTGCTGAGATGATGGAAGCTTCGGCCGTTGAGCCGGAGGAAGCAATAATTCTGGCCCCAGAGCCGGAAATTGTCGAAGCCCCGGCGGTTGAGCCAGAGATTATTGAAGTCCCGGCAAGCGAGCCAGATGTGGAGGAAGATCCGGCGGTTGAGCCGGCTACCTTCGAAGCTCCGGCCTCAGTGCCGGTTGTAGTTGAAGACCTTCCGGCGCTTGAGCCGGTTGAGGTTGAAGCTCCGGCCTCAGGGCCGGTTGTTGCGGAGGCATCAGCACTCGAACCAATGATGGTCGAGGTGCCAACACCCGAGCCACCAGCGGAGGAGGTGTCCAGGCCGGAGCCTGAAGTTGCCCCTGCTCCGGAAGTGATGATGGCGGAGGTGCCTGCTGTTGAGCCGGAGTACCCGGATGAAGTCACTGGCCCCCTGCCTGAGGGGGCAAATGAAGACCTGGCGGCAGGGCCTTCGGAACCACTTCCGGAGGTCGGAACTTCTTCCGCGGGACCCTCCTCGGCGGCAACTGAGGCTATCCCGGAGGACGGCCCTTGTGCCATGGAGGCTCAGGGGACCACTCTTGTGGAGTGGGACCCAATTTTTGTAAGCGAGAACCCGCTGGAGCCAGCGGAGGAGACCCCAGCAGGTCCGGAACCTATTCCCCTATCGTTGTCTATTGACAACGCTTGCTCCAGCCTGCGTCAAGTCCAGCTGGCATTCTACCACGACAGCAAGGCTCTTGAAGAGGAGCGCCAAACCCTTAGGCGGTGGCGTAACCGGCTCTACTTCGAGACTAAGCTGGCATAGTCGAGGCTGGCAGACGACAAGGAATGGATCAAGCAGGAGAAGGTCCGCCTGGAGTACTGGGGCAAATTATTGGATGACAGGGAGAGCTTGACTCGCGCCCTCGACGCTCAATCCCGGGCCATTTATGAGCAGACCAAGGCAGCTAATAGTGCGGCTGATGAACGCCAAGAAAGGCTTGAAGCCATTAACACTACTCTCGTCAAGCACCAGGAGGCACTTGAGGAGAAGGAGAAAAGGCTCGAAGATGAAGAGCAAAAACTCCTAGAGCTGAGGGATGACGTCTTGAGGAGGGAGGAGGAGCTCACCGAAAAGGTGGCTCTGGTTGACAAGGGTCTTGAGAAACGCACCAAGAAATTGGAGGAGCATTGCCTTGAGGAGGAGGAGAAGGCCTGGGTGCGAGGGCAGGAACCCTACCAGCAAGAGTGTGCCCTCGCTGCCAGGGAGAAGAAAGTCAGGGGCCGGGAGAAGGACCTGGTCGACCGCCGGAACAAGATCTACCTCCGGGAGGAGGAGCTTGGCAAACTCGAGAAGCAGGTTGCTGAAAAGATTCAGCAAAATGCCAAAGAGGTTGAGCGCCTTGCTCGCGAGAATTCTGAACTGGCGACGACCAAAAGATCCTTGGAGGAACTGAAGGGTTTGAGGACTGCGGACTCCCTACAGGTTTGGGAGTTCCTGAGTAAAGCCAACGAGGCGCTGACACCGATGGGCTTCAGTCCCGTGCGTCCGGATGATCCGGAGCCGGACCTGGCGTTGCAAGCGTTGAGCTCGGCGGGTAGCAAACTCTCCAAGGTGGGCGACGTCATCGCGGACCAGTTGGAGGTTGAGGGGCAATCTCTGGCGAAGAACATCGCAGAGTATATGCTGACGTGCTACACCAGACGGGATCCCTAATTCCCTCTGGACCCGGTGCTTGAAGGTCTTGTCAAAGGAGAAGGTGAAGCCACCCGAGCCAACGTGTTGGAGGTTGCTCAGAAGGTCACCCAGTTCTTCCATAGGGTCTAGGACCATCTCTGTAGCTCCTACTTGTATTCTCTCTTTTTCTTCCCCATATTTGTAATCCTTTGTCTCCACATGAATGAAATCCCCAAATTTTTGAGAATTTCATTTTTTGTCTTCAACACTTTTTTCTTCACTTGGCCCCCTGGTAGATGTACACAGTTTAATTGTGAACATGTACCAAGAGGATATTATGTTTTGTTGAAGACTCATTTGCTTCGAACTTGTAGAGTGTAGGTCTGAAGTCTTCGATAGTGAAGGCCCCCTGAGGTTGTCGGAGCTTAGAAGCTCCGGCATGGGCTATCGCCGGAGCTTAGTAGCTTCGACAATAGTCCATATCAACGCGTAGAGCATCGATAGTTAGCCCTCCGGGGTGTCGGAGCTTAGTAGCTCCGGCAGTGACCTTTACCAACGCGTAGTTTGTCGGCAGCAGACTTCGCTTGTGGGGTCTTCTCACCATCTTTTATTTTGCGTCGACGGCTGGCCCCCCTAGCTTTACCAGATCTTGGTTTCTTCGGTGATGCTCGTTTTCAATGTTTAACATCGATTACAAGCCACCTAGAGGGAGTCGGAGCTTTGTTAGCTCCGGCTTTTCTCCATCAACGTGGGTTTTTTATTTTTCCTGCACACTGAAGCCAAGAAAAATAGTAAAATCCGTTCCTTGCCTATAACTTCGTCGCGGCTTACGATTCCCAAGAAAGTTTTAGGTCAAACGCGATTCTGAATACAACCGAATGTGTTGTCTTTTCTTCCAGATCCAATTTTACTAGGACCCTCCTTACTTCGGCCTGTCAGGGTGTAGGTAGAGTGGCGTACTTAGGGTGCCTGACCAGGCTAAGCCAATAGCACACTCCGGCCCTAGATTGGCTTGGCGGCATTCAGGCGAGTGAGCCTTGAACAATATTTGAATCCAAAAGAATTGACAATACAGCTCGAATTGTACATGAACCAGTCGGACTAAATTTTTTTAAGAATTGCACAACTTTATTATAGACAAGAAAGAGAAAAATAAAAAATATTGAGCCTGTACAAAAAAATGCACGTGGAGTCTGTTTCACATGAAGATGTCTTTCATTATAGGTCCGGGGTACAGGGGAAACAAGTAGACTCTTAGGGTACGGAACCAAGCTAAGCGTGTTTCATTTCTCGTTTGACCCAGGGTAGCTAGCAACACTTTTAGTCCTGAGATTGTGACAAGTGTTGCATGAACTTTGCGGACCTTTCGGGAAAGGTCCGGCTGTTCTCCCGGAGGAACTACCCAACTCTGTACAATGACTCTATAACATACACTTCAAGTTACTACAGACTCACCTCCGTGATATTAAGTGTAGAACTTGCGGAGGTGCTCAATGTTCCAAGGATTTGGGAGAGGTGTCCCATCCTCGGTAGCCAAGCGAACGCTTCCGGGACGGGATACTTTAATCACTCGGAAGGGTCCCTCCCAGCTAGGGGAGAGTTTGTTTAACCCTTCTCTGGATTGTATTCTCCGTAGCACCAGATCGCCTTCCTCGAGCTGTCAGTTGTGTACATGCCGCTGATGATAGTGCCGAAGGGCTTGGCGGTATCGGGCATTTCGAACAGCTGCTTGGCACCATACCTCCTCAAGGAGGTCTAGGTCTTCACGCCGGAGCTGGTCCTGCGTGGCTTCATCAAAGGTCCGAACCCGGAGTGACCCCAAGGTGATCTCCGGAGGAAGGATTGCTTCAGCTCTGTACACCAGGAAGAAGGGTGTCTCTCCTGTTGACTGGTTTGGAGTTGTCCTGTTGGCCCATAGAATGGGCGGAAGCTCTTCAATCCAGTTGGCTCCATGTTTTTTCAAGCGCTCATAGGTGCACGTTTTGAGTCCTTTGAGGATTTCAGCATTTGCTATCTCGGCTTGGCCATTGCTTGCCGGGTGAGCTACGGAGGCGTAGCAAACTTGAATGCCGAGGTCTTCGCAATATCCTTGAAATGCAGAGCTAGTGAATTGGGTCCCATTATCAGTGATGATTTTGTTTGGGACTCCAAATCTGCAAACAATGGACTGCAAAAAGTTGATAGCAGACTGCTTGTTGATTGTCACAACTGGAGTTGCTTCCGGCCATTTGGTGAACTTATCAATGGCGACGTACAGGAACTTGTAACCTCTGATGGCTCTTGGGAAAGGTCCCAAGATGTCCATCCCCCACACAGCGAAGGGCCATGTAGGAGGTATCATTTGTAGAGGCTGAGCCGGTGTGTGAATTTGCTTTGCATGAAATTGGCATGCTTCACATTTCTTCACCAGCTCAGTTGCATCCTAGAGTGTTGTAGGCCAGTAAAAGCCATGCTGAAAGGCTTTACCGACCAGCGTGTGGGAAGACGCGTGGTTCCCACACTCGCCTCCATGGATTTCTGCGAGGAGCTCGCAGCCTTCTTCCCTTGTGATGCACCGCATTAGGATGCCGTTGGCACCGCGCCGGTAGAGATCCCCTTCTACCAACGTGTATATTTTAGCCAATCTGACTATCCGGTCAGCGGATACATCATAGTCAAGAAGGATGTTGTCTTTCAAGTAGTTCCGGATCTCCGAGATCCATGCATCGGAGCTAACTTGAGCATTTGAGTCTTGCGTGCTGGGTTGCTCGGAGCTTCCGGCAGCACCTACGACCCTTGATGGCTGCCATGGTAACAGGGCCATCGGGACCATCAGCTTCGGGATGCTGATCTCACCCCCTTTGCTCAGTTCGGCAGGCTGAGCTGTGGGTTTTGACAACCTCCAGACAAAAGTTCCGTCAGCTGGCAGAGCTCCGATTGACGCTTTCGTCGAGAGTTCATCAGCTTCAGCGTTGTGGGCACGCTGGACATGGTGGAGGTCTAGGACTTTGAAGTCCTTCTGAAGCCTCTGGACTTCAAGGAGGTAAGCAGCTAGTTGGAGGTTGTTGTAGGAGCATTCACCCTTCACTTGCTTAATGATGAGCTTTGAATCTCCCTTGACCAGTAGCTGTTTGACACCGTATGACTGTGC
The DNA here is from genome assembly GCA_036927565.1 of Tuctoria greenei. Classification (NCBI taxonomy): domain Eukaryota; kingdom Viridiplantae; phylum Streptophyta; class Magnoliopsida; order Poales; family Poaceae; genus Tuctoria; species Tuctoria greenei. The sequence goes on from JAYESD010000002.1 coordinate 49,870,974, forward strand.
CACCTTTAGTCCGTAGATGAGTGCTTCGTACTCTGCCATGTTGTTGGTCGCCTTGAAGTCAAGGTGTACCATGTATTTTACCTTCTCCCCGGTTGGTGCGAGGAGAAGGATTCCAGCTCTGGCCCCCTGCTTTTGCATGTAGCCGTCGAAGTAGAGGGTCCAGTGAGGCTCGGTGAAGACCGGAGCCTTGTGTTCCGACTTCTGCTCGCTGGGGCCCCCAGGGTTTGATGGAGAGGGAGTCCATTCCACCACAAAATCCGCCAATGCTTGACTCTTGATTGCTTGTCTTGAAATGAATTCGAGATCGAATTCGGCCAATTCCGCTGCCCACTTTGCAATATTCCCAGTTGAGTTGGGATTATGCAAGATTGCTTGAAGTGGGTAAGAAGTCACCACTGAGATCTTGTGAGCTTGGAAGTAATGGTGAAGCTTCCTGGAGGCAATAAGAACTGCATAGAGTAGCTTATGCACCTCTAGGTATCGAGTCTTGGCGGCATGAAGTACTTCACTGATGAAGTACACTGGGCGCTGGATGGTCCGGACCCTCCCGGAGGGGCCCGGAGCTTCCTCTTCATTGACCCGGATCCTCCCGGAGGGATTTGGATTTTTTTCGGGAACCTCCGGGTCCTTGCTGGAGGAACCCGGAGCTTCTTCAGAAGCGACTTGTACCCTCCCGGAGGGGTCTGGGTCTTCTGAAGTAACTTCTTGTGGAATCAAGTCTGGGAGCTGGGACCCAGACTCGCTTTCAGGAACCTCCGGACCCTCCCGAAGGGGTCTGGATTCCTGAGTATGGGATAGTTCTGGTCTCTCCGCAACCAGGACCATACTGACGACTTCATCAGTTGCTGAAATGTAAAGCAGCAAAGGCTCACCAGGGTTCGGAGCTACCAGAGTTGGTAGGGTGGTGAGGAGCTGTTTTAGCTCCCGGAATGCCTTTTCTGCTTCTTCAGACCATTGGAATGGTCCGGACTTCCTCAATAACTTGAAGAAGGGAAGTGCCCGTTCCGCCAGTCTTGAAATGAACCGGCTGAGGGCTGCTAGATATCCAGTCAGCTTTTGGAGATCTTTGATACAGGCTGGTGGCCGCATGTCTTCAATGGCTTTGATCTTCGTTGGATTAGCTTCTATGCCCCGGTGACTTACCAGGAAACCAAGAAGTTTTCCGGAGCTAACCCCAAAGACACACTTGTCTGGGTTTAGCTTTGTGCGAGTGACCCGCAGCTTGTCGAAGACAGCCTGCAAGGTGTCAAGGAGTGACTCCTTGTTCTTGACCTTGACCAAGATGTCATCGACGTACACTTCCACTATGTCTCTAATGAGTTCTTCAAAGGTTTTGTACATAGCTCGTACAAAAGTTGAAGCTGCATTCTTCAGACCAAATGGCATGGCAGTATAACAGTACAATCCATCTACTGTGATGAAAGAGGTATGCTCTTCATCTTCCCTAGACATTCGGATTTGATGATACCCAGAATATGCGTCTAGGAAACAAAGTAATTCACACCCGGAGGTGGAATCCACTATCTGATCTATTCTAGGTAGTGGGAATGGATCTTTTGGACATGCCTTATTTAGTGTTGTGTAGTCAATACACATCCGAAGCTTCCCGCCGGCCTTGAGCACAACGACTGGGTTTGCCAGCCATTTTGGATGGAAGACTTCTCGGATGAATCCAGCTTCGAGCAACTTCTTCACTTCTTGTCGAATGAAGTTCTGTCGCTCCACGGATTGTTTCCGAGGCTTCTGATGCACGGGCCGGGCATCGGGGTTGATCTTCAGATTGTGCTCAATCACTTCCCTGGGTATCCCAGGAATTTGTGACGGTTGCCAGGCAAACACGTCAACATTAGCCCGGAGGAAAGCGATGAGCGCAAGTTCCTATTTGTCGTTCAATCCCCCCGATATACGGGTGATCTGAGCGACATCGGAACTGATTTGGATGACTTTGACAGGAATGTCGGTGTCGCCGCTTGGCTGCACACGAGGTGCAGAAGTCGAGCCTCGCTGACGAATGCTCGGGGGTTTTGGAGCTTGCTCCTGTCTGGAGTCCTCCTCTTGCGCCGTAGTAAGCGCATGGAGTTCTTCCAGAGCAGTTACTCCGGCAGTGCAATCTCCGCGGATCCGGAGAACGCCTACTGGTGTTGGCATCTTTAACACCAAGTAACCATAATGAGCAGCTGCCATGAATTTGTACAAGGCAGGTCTACCCAAGATGGCATTGAAGGGTAAGTTGATCTGAGCAACGTCAAAGACCAACTTCTCAGTGCGATACTTCTCCCGGGTCCCAAAGGTAACGGGGAGGGTAATAGCACCGAGTGGGGTAATGGCTCCCGGACCTACTCCGGAGAAAGGTCGGGAGGGGTGAAGATCCGAAGGTCGGAGTTGAAGCTTGGTAGAAGCTTCGAAGCTTATGAGGTTGAGCCCCGAACCTTCGTCTACCATAACATGGTGGAGCTGGATGTTATTGATGGTAGGAGATACCATCAAAGGTAACTGACCTGCTCGAACCATGCTTCGAGGGCAGTCTGAAGCATCAAAAGTGATGGTTGTGTCCATCCACTTTCGATGAGGCTCTGCCCTGGCTGTAGGAGCTACAGCAGCCATGTCCCGACGCATTGTCTTGAGGACACGGCGGGAAGTGATGTCCCATGATCCACCAAAAATGGTGTTCATGGTTTTCTGATGCTCGTTATCAGAGACGTCATAATCGTCGTCGATGGAGGTTTAAACGGCCTTCAGGACCTTTTTGGGATCCTGAAAACCTAACTCCTCTTCAACCGGAGCTTCGTCAACTTTTTGCTTTCCTTCCCTCTGTCGGAAAGGAGCTTCTTCCCGGCGCTTGTTGTAGCGCTCGGCAAGGTTTTGTACCTCCCGGCAGTCTTCCAAACTGAGGCTGTCCATCTTATGAATCGGAAACCACAACTTGGGTTTGCCACCGTCTTCAGAAGACGGTCGAGGTCGCTTCTCGGGGCGTGGCCCCCGGCCACCCGGAGCTGCAGCAGCTGCAGCATTGGATGCACCGGCCGATGGCTTCTTCTTGTCGTTGGTCCTTTTCTTCTTCTTGCCACTCCCGGAGGTAGTGGCTTCTCCTTTGGAGGATTTCTTGTGATCCTCCGGAGGTGGTTTGGAGTGCATTTCACGGCCCTCCGCAGCTCTGGCACATTTGTCGGCCAAGCTAAAGAGTTCCGTGACACTGGTGATCTCCTTGATCGCCAGTTTCTCCAGCATCTTCTTATCGCGCACACCCTGTCTAAATGCCACGATGACAGAGGCGCTAGAGATAGAAGGGATAGTGTTTCGTACCTGAGAGAATCTCTGGATGAATGATCGCAGGGATTCTCCTCCTTTTTGCACAACTGCAAAAAGGTCCAGTTCGGTGCCTAGTGGGTGTATGAACTCCCGAAGTTGGCGGTGAACTGCCGGTACAACTCCTCCCAACTGTTGATGGAGTTGGGTAGAAGGCTCATAAACCAGGATCGGGCGGTCCCAGTTAAAGCCACTGGAAAATAATTAGCCATTACGGCCTCATTTCCTCCAGCTGCCAGGATAGCAGTGGAGTAAATCTGAAGAAATTCGACGGGATTACCGGTCCCGTCAAACTTTTCCTCCAGGTGAGGCCAGAATTTCTGTGGCCACCTAACCATTCGCAGATGCATGGCCAGGGCTGAACAGCCTCCTCCTACTCCTTCACGAGCAGGAATTTCCTGAGCTTCTCGTCTTTCACGAGCACGCTCGATATGGACTCGGTCGTCTTGTTGACGGTATCGGCGATCAAGCTCCGCCCGGAGGTCATGAGTTGAAATCCTTGATACCGTGTGAGTGCGTCGTGCCCCGAAGGGCAATGACGTCACCTGCTGTGATGCGGCATGTCTCCTGCTGTTGGAAACATGCGGACCAAGTCTACCAGACAAGGTCTGTCGCTACGACGGGGCCCGTCCTGAAGGAGGAGGACCCTGGTTGCTGATGCGGTCAGCTTCTACTGCAACCAAGTGTTCCACATCGGCCCTCCATCGCTCCATGGCATCCCGGGATGCATCCGGAGGTGGTGGGCGTTGAAGGAGAGCACGTGCTGCATGGAGCACGTGGTTCGAGTTGTCATGATTCGCCGACGCAGTGATTGACGCCGGTGCACCATCACGCTGCCCAGCTTGATTTGCTAGCGGAGACGGCGGTGGTGGAAGTGTGACTCCTGCTGGAACCGTGGTTCCTGCTGGTGGCTGCATGTTGGAGGGATTGCCCCCAGCAGCTTGAACTGCGGGATGACCATTGGATGATCCAGCGGCTGAGTTCACCATTCTTGAAATCTCAGGCGCCCCTACCTGGCGCGCCAACTGTCGGTGGTTTTGATCCGGCAGATCTCCCGACACTACTAAAGTGTTAAAGGAGTTTGAGGTTCGGTGTGGAAGCGCGGAGATTCAAGAAGGTGAAGTGTTAAGTGACACAAGAGACAGGAAAATTTACGTGGTTCGGGCCGCCTGAGCGTAATACCCTACTCCACGGGGTGTTGGTGTTGTATTGGATGTATGAGCTCAATGTCAGTTGAGCGTGTAGAGTGAGCGCGTCGTGTGTCGAGTGTCGAGTGTCGAGTGAGAGCTCCCCCTCATGTATCGTCGGTCTGTCCTTTTATAGTACAAGGGCAGGCCGTTACAAGTTAGCCTGGCCCAACATGTGGCCTCGGCGGTTACTAATATTGATACACATTTGATGCGCTTAATTACCCTTAATAACCGAGTTACGGGCTTTGACAGCACCGTTACTGGTAATTAAGGTCGTCCGATCGTGTGTCATTAATATAGTATTTATGACAGTTAATCGGGTCTTGAAGTCCTTGATTCCCCTTTGAAGATCCGGAGCCGTTGTGGAGTCTTCCGGAGGTTAGAGGCTGAAGATCCGACAGTTGGACACGTGGCAGCTCTGGAGCATACTGTGGGGAATAGGTAGGTCCGGTGCCACTTAACACGTGTCAGTTCCGGAGCTTCCCACGGTCTGGGGTTAGGTCCGGTGGTGCCGTTATGGTACATAGCCCAGAGCTTCCCCCTTGTGGGCGGTAGCTCCAATTTGATAGTACATGTGGCGACCCTGGGACTAACCATGTTGGAGAAGCGGGTCCGGTTATGTTTGACATGTGGGCCTATGAAGGTATTCAAATCAAGTAGATGACATTCCCTTGAGATCTTTGCAATCTCAAGGGGTATATGGTACTCAGGGTACCGACAGTGGCCCCCTGGGCCCACCTCTGGGGAAGACCCCTTGGGTGAAGTCATTCCACCGGAGGTGGGTCTATCCTTCGACTTTTGAACTGGGTTTTCAAAGGTCTTCGGATGTGTCGTTGGCGATAGTTTGGGGTTAAATCCTCGTCGCATGGCATATCCCGTGTGCGGCAAATGAGATCTTTGGCGTGCAGATCTCACGCAATTGAAAGTCACCGGTTCCCGATACGAAAATCGTATCGGTTCCGCGCGCCTTGTCAGGCGGCCGCCTTCGGGCTTCCCGCCTCATGATGACAATCGTTCACCTGGGTAAGAACCTCGACTTGATCGTTGGGGTGGTCCCGGGCCCTCTTGTCATCGGCTGGGTGGAATTTTTGAGTAGTATCTTCGACTTCCTTGCGGTTTCCATCCAAGCGTTGCGAGGGCTTACTTAAGAAGGAAAGCGCGCACCGTCTGGAGTTCTTTACGCCTCTCATCTGATCTTGCGCTCAAACTCCCAACTTGTGCTCGCTTTTCCTCTCTTGCCTTGCTGTGTTGTGATGAAGTTGGGTCTCCGTGAAAGCCATTTGAAGATCGAAGGTGACCTGAAGAAGGTTCGGGCCCTCATGGGATGGTCCCCGGACTTCTTCAACCGTCTGGTACGCGCCGGAGGAGAGCTCCCGTTCGAGAAGGAGCACGCCGGCGAGATGGTGTACTTCTCTTCGTACGCCATGGTGGGGTTGATCCCACCTTTTTCCTCCTTTTTCTTGATGCTGCTAGACTTTTATGGTCTGCAGCTGTATCACCTTGGCCCCCACTCCATTCTTCTTGTGTCTATCTTCGTCCACTTCTGTGAAATGTGGGTGGGCATCCCCCCCCCCGCATTGAACTTTTCTGGACCTTCTTCACCGTCCATACCACCGGTAGGAGTAATGAGTACCTTGGCTTCTACTACTTCGTGAAGCGCAAGAAGTGCCCATTCAAGTACCTCCGGTCGTTTCCCTCTGGAAAGTGGGATGACTGGAAGAAGGACTGGATAGTCATTTACCTGGCAGCACCGGACCTCTCCTCAGCGGAGAGGCTAGGTTTGGAGCTGCAGGTTGTCGGAGTTGTCTTGTCTTCCTTGTATACGGGGGTACCCGGTCTGTAGGGTATTGACAGTGCCCCCGGGCGCACCTCAGGGGAGGCGACGATCCCGGAGGTGGGGCCACCATCATTAACGCTAAGAACGTCAACAGCAGGCGCCCCTGAGAGGTGTCGGTGTCGGAACTTGAGGTCTGACGGCAGAGCCCGATGGGTGAAGTCCTACACAAGAGTGACAGCAAAAAGACTAATAGTGCTCATTGTTTACAATCTTCCTGCCCTCAGTTTTGTTGTGGGCAGACACAAAGATGTAACAGTGCGAAAAAAGGAATACTATGCATAATAATTAAGCATAATTATGTGAACATGGTGATAGTATCCGGATTTTGGTTATTGCTTTGTCCAGGAGCATGCGCCTTTCAGTCCCCGGTACTGAACCGTAGTGCTGGGGGAAGAGTGCGCTGGCTTAGGGTCACGGGGCACTTGCTGAGAGTGCAAGACCAGGCTAAGCAGGATGCACACTCTTGACCTCCCACTAACATTAGTCTTTCAGGGGACGTCCGACCTCCAGTACTCAGCCGTAGTGTTAGAAAGGTAGAGTGTGCATACTTATGGTGCAGAACCAGTCTAGCAGGTAGCACACTCCAGACCCCCAGTATTCAGCCGCAGCAAAGGTATAGTGCGCATACTTAGGGTGCATGACCAGGCTAAGCAGACAGCGCACTCTGAACCCTCTATTGGCATTAACCTTTCGTGGGAGTGACCGTTTAACGACATGGGACTCCGAATAAGAAAATAACCAAGAACACCGAATACGTCAGAGTTACCTGGTGGCGTCATTGTTGTCGTGGTTGCAGGTAGTCGCCGTATGGTGGCAGAAGTAGCCATGAGGCAAAGTGTACAGGCTTAGGGTCACGGGGCACTTGCTGAGAGTGCACAACCAGGCTAAGCAGGCTGCACACTTTGGACCTCCCACTGGCGGCGGTGGTGTAGCCACTGGAACACGGAGCGTGTGTCCGCCGAGTCAGCCCGCTATGGAGCGGGAAGTGGTGCCGTCTTCCTTGCTCCCTTCATGGCATGAGGGTCGAGAAGAGCCAGCGATGGACTGAAGATTCACCATCAAGGTGAGGCTCGTCGATCCAAAAAAGTGTCCGCCCCTTCTTGGCGTGCTAAAATGTTGAATATGTTTTTGTGACACTTCCCCCGGACCTGCTAAGGAGCAGCCCGCGGAGGTTCTTTTTTGGAGGGGCGAATTTCCTGGATCTACGAGCAGGATGAACACGAGGATTTTTACGTGGTTCGGGCTGCCGAGAGGCATAATACCATACATCCACGGGGGGTTGTGTTGTATTGCACATGCTCAGCCCATGGTGAGCGTGAGATGTGTATGAGTGCGATGAGAGTGTCCCCTTCTGTTATGGCTGTCTGGTCCTTTTATAGGTGAAGGCTGGCAGCTTACATTATGTTCTGGGCCCGACAAGTGGCCCCGGGTTAATTAGCCTTGAAAACACATTAACATGCCTTAATGACACGTTAATGGGTCTTTACGGTGCATTAACGTGTCCCGATGACACGTTAATGGGTCTTCATGGTGCACTAAGGTGTCTTTATGACACATTAATGCTATGTTGATGGCGTGTTAATACGGTCTTGAGTGTACATGTCGCCTTCCAGAACTGTGGGATGCGCGGTGGCAGCATTGGCCCTCTCCTCAACAGAGAAGCTAGGTCTGGAGGTAGCACCAGACCTCTCCTCGATGGGAAGGATAGGTCTGGAGCCCTTGAGACGCGTGGCAGCACCGGACCTCTCCTCAGCGGGGAGGCTAGGTCCAGAGTCTTCGAGACGCGTGGTAGCATCTGACCTCTCCTCAGTGGGGAGGCTAGGTTCGGTTTCGTCAGGACACATGGCAGCACCAGACCTCTCCTCAGCGGAGAGGCTAGGTCCGGAGCTGCAGGTTGTCGGAGCTGTCTTGTCTTCCTTGTATGCGAGGGTACCCGGTCTGCAGGGTATCGACAGATGATAATGTGCCTTAGTGGTTGCGTTACCCCTATTGACAGTCCATTGATCGTTTGTCATTAATATAGCATTAATGACACATAACCAGGTCTTGTAACTGTTGCTTTGACTATCCCTTGAATGTCCGTGCTGGTGGTGTTGTAGGTCCGGAAGCTCCACACGCGGCAGTTCTGGAGCTTCCCCTTGTGGGGAGATAGGTCCAGAACTGATATACATGTGGCAACATCGGAGCTTCCCTCTACGGGGGGTTAGGTCCAGGGTCGTTATCCATGCGTCAACTCTGGAGCTTTCCTATGTCAGGAGTTTAGCTCCGGTCTTGTATTACACGTGGCAGTCCCAGAGCTACCCATATGAGGGAGGCGGGTCCAATGCCATGTGACACGTGGCGCCTGAGGAAGCCTTCAACTCGGACAGGTGAAATTCTTTTGCACTTCTTTTGGTTTCATGGGTTACCCGGTACGCGGGGTACCGACAGTGGCCCCCGAGCCCACCTCTGGGAGAAACCCTTTGGATCATTATTCTACCAGAGGTGGGGCCATCCTTGATTTATGCCCTGTACTTCAAAGGTCTTCTGATATGCGGTTGGGTTGATGGTTCGGGGTTAAACCATCGTCGCGCGGCTTGCTTTGAATGCGGCAGATGAGATTTTTGAGTGCGGATCTCACGCAATTGAAGGTCGCCAGTTCCCAATACTAAAACCGTATTAGTTCCAAGTGCCTTGCCAGGCTGCTGCCTTTGGGTTTCCCACCGCCCATCATGACAACGGTTCACCTAGGGTAATAACCTCGACCTCTTCGTCGGGGTGGCCCTGGGCCCATTTTCATTAACAGGGTAGATTTTTGAAATGTGACCCTTCTCTTGTCGCGGTTTCCATCCAAGCATCACGGAGTCTTACTTAAGAGGGAAAGTATGCATGGTTTGAGGAATCTTTATGCTTTCAATCAAATTTGCGCTCAAAGCCTCTCAAACTTCGCCTAGCTTTCCTTTCCATTGCTCCACTTTGGCGTAATGGAGTTGGGTCTTCCCAAGAGCCGCATCCAGAGCAAGGACAATCTGATGAAGGTCTGGACCTTCATGGGATGGTCCAGTGACTCCTTCAACCACCTAGTCCGCGTCGACAAGCTCCCCTTCGAGAAGGAGCCCCGCAGAGAGATGGTGTACTTTTTGGCGTATGCCATGGTGGGACTGATCCCACCATTCTTGAGCTTCATCTTGATACTGTTGGACTTCTACGGCCTCCAACTGCATCACCTCAGCCCACACTCCCTTCTGCTTGTGGCCACTTTCGTCCACTTATGCGAGATGTGGGTGGGCGTGTCTCCCTACGTCCAATTGTTCCGGACCTTCTTCACAGCTCATACCATCGGTAAGGGGAAAGAGTTGGTTGGCTTCTATTACTTCGTGAAGCGCAAGAACTGCCCCTTCAAGTACTTGAAGTCGTTCCCCTCTACCAAAGGGGCCGATTGGAAGAAGGATTGGATCGTCATTGCAGTGGAGGAGCACGACAGGTTGGAGATGCCCCAAGGACTCCCCAACATCGACAACGAAGCATGGGACGTAGTTCTGAAGTTGTCAGATGCATTTAACCCTATCTTGACCAGGATTCGAGAATGCGTGGAGGGTGGAGTGACCCCCCAGATTGTCTATGGAAATTTCTTGGTGAACAGGTGGGCTCTGCTGAGGAAGAGGGAGAAGCTCGCCTGGGCTTTAAACAATGTGATGGATGACGACCGGATTGAAACCGGTTTGAAATCCAACTTGGATGATGAAGCTTTGAAGATCCATCTCAAGAAATTTCAGCATGGGCTTGTTGATGGCGACGCTTTAGCTCCGTCGGCTACTTTCCTACCCTTAAACGTGATTCCAGATATCAGTAGGGAGCTCCGGAGGAAGATGTTAGCACTAGACGACCTTGGCGAGGTAGAAAAATGCCGGACCTCTAGGGTTGTAATCCCCGAAGCTTCCGAGGAGGTGGCTGCCCCTACTCCGAGCCAGAGGGTTGATGACATTGGCAAGGGCAAGGGCAAGGGCAAGGAGCCAGCAGAGTCTTCCAGCCGGAAGAGGAAAATAAAGCATGTTGATGGGAGGTCAATTAGGCCTGCTCCATCTACAACATCACTTTCTCCTCGGCTCCGGGCAGCATTCCGAAGCTCCTCCTGCACCAGCCACAGCAAGCTCTGGTTCAGAGCCTCTGGCGAAGAGGTTCCGCGCAGATTGGTGCGGTAGCTTTCCAAGGTAAGCTTTGCTTTTTCACCTTGATTTGCCACTCTTGTTTTTATCATGTTTTGAATCTTCTGATTTTTTGACTGCAGGGCGTCAAAGTCAGGGTCTAAAGCACAGGCATCCGTCACACTGGCTGAAATAGTGCGGGTGGAAACTCCTTCAAGCCTCATGCCTACTCCAGTGGTCGCTGAGGTCACGGCAGCTCCGACGCCAGCTCTTGTGGATCTGGATTCAAAATCGTCGCTAGAGACTCCCGTGGTAGCGCCGTACCACGGGGAAGAAGTTAAATATGCACTGCCGGCAACTGAGTTGGAGGGTTAGGCTCCAGTGCAGGAGTTGGAGATGTCGGAAGTTCTGGTGTCTTAGCCACTGGTTACCGAGGCTCCGGTTCCTACACCAGAGGTTGTTTCGGGACCGGTGGTGCCAGAAGCTCTGGTCCTTGAACCGGAAGTCATTGTAACCCTGTCCGTTGAACCGGAGATGATCGAAGTTCCGGTCACTGAGCCGGAGGTAGTTGAAGCTCCGGTCCTCGGGCCAAAAGTTGTTGAAGCTCCAGCAGTTGAGCCGGAAGTAGCTGGTGTCCCGACACCTGAGCCGGCGATGGAAATGGCTTCGAATGAAGCCCCGACGACCACCCCAGAAGTAACTGCTCCGGAGATGCCCACGCCTGAGGCAGAACACCATGAAGAGGCAAAGGCAGGCTCTTCTCCCGTGGAGCCAACAATTGAAGTTCCTGCAGCAGGACCTTCGGCGTTGGCCCTGGAGGTAGGAGTTCCCCCAGCGGGTTCTTCCTCTACTGCAGCCGAAGAGCTTCCGAAGGTTGGCTCCAGTGCCGCAGGAGCTGAGGGTACCTCACTTGTAGAGTGGGACTCTATTTTTGTTATGGAGAATCCTCTGGAACCGGCAGAGCTGACCCCAGCAGGTCTAGAGCCCATTCCCTTGGCGTTGTCCATAGACAATGCCTACTCGAGCCTCTGATAAGTTCAGCTCGCCTTCGATCGTGAGAGCAGGGTCCTTGAGAAGGAGCACCACACCTTGAGGCGTTGGTGCAACAGGCTCCACTTTGAGACCAGACTTGCTCAAATGAGGCTTGCAGATCAGAAGGAGTGGCTCAAGAGGGAAACGGCATGGATGGAGTACTGGGGCAAACTGCTGGAAGAGAAGGAAGCCGCAATCAGGGCGCTCGATGCTAATTCTCAGGAGATCCTCGAGCAAGCTAAGGAAAGGCGTGATGCTGCTGATGAGCATCACGAAAGCCTCAATGAATTAAATTAGATCCTCCTGAAGCATCGAGCGGACCTTGATGCAAGAGAAGATAAGCTCCTGGAACAGCAGGAGGATGTTTTAAAGAGAGAGGAGGAGCTAACCCAGAAATTGACTCTGGCTGAGAAAAATTTTGCAGAGCGCACTAAGAAGTTGGATATGTGGAGTGGAGAAGAAAAGGAGAAGTACTGGAAGCTGGGGCAGGAGCTCTCAAAAAGAGAGGCTGATACTGCCGCCAGAGAAGGGAAAGTGAGGGGCAGTGAGAAGGACCTGGACAAACGACGGAATTGCATCCACCTCCGAGAGATAGAGCTAACCAACCGCGAAAAACAGGCTACTGAGAATATGCAGCAACATGCTAAAGTGGTGGAACACCTCGCTCGTGAGAGTTCGGAGCTAGCGATCGCCCGGAGGTCACTGGAGGAGCTGCGGAGCTCAAAGGCAACTGAATCTCTGATGGTATGGGATTTTTTGGGATGTGCGGACAGGGCCCTTGTGCCTCTTGGTTTCAGTCCAGTACGCCCGGAGGACCCAGCGCAGAAGCTAGACCAGACGTTGGTGGTGCTTGGCTCTGCCGGCAGTAAACTCGATGCAATGGACAATGTCATCGCTGATCAGCTGGAGACAGAGGGGAAATCTCTGGCTAAAGACGTAGCCGAGTATATCTTGGCATGTTACAGAAGCCGAGACTCCCAGTTCTCTCTTGATCCAGTTTTTGAAGGGCTCATTGCCGAAGAAGAGGATGTCGCCAGAGCTAGTGTCCAGGAGGCTGCTGAGAAGGTTGCTTCATTTTTCCACAGGACTTAGACCCTCCAGTAGCTAGGACTTTTTCCTTTTGCCCCCTGCTGTAATCCCAATTTTGTAATCGAATACTTTTAATTAATGAAATTCACTCTTTTTGCAATGAATTTCACTTTGTCTTTAATATATGGTGCTCTATCTTGTTGGCCCCCTAGTATATATGCACAATTCGAGTGTGTACATGTACCAAGAGGATTTGAAAATATGTTGATGACTTGAACGCTTCAAAATTGTAGATTTTAGGTCCGAAGTCTTTATCTCTGATACGTCGACGGTTGGCCCCCTGGGGCTGTCGGAGCTTGATAGCTTCGACGGTACCCACCATCAACATATAACACATCGACGGTGGGCCCCCTGGGAATTATCGGAGCTTGATAGATCCGGTAGCTCCCGATGTCAACACATGAATCATCAATGGCAGGCCCACAGGGATTGTCAAAGCTTTGTAGCCCCGACGTGTAACACCCTAAATTTTCGCATCATGCATTGCATACATGATAATGCATTAAACATTAGTAGGATAAAAGAAAGATAATAAAAGGTAAAACATACATATATGGTGTAGCAAAAAGAAGAAAAAGAAAATAATAATTATAGCCTAAAACTTGTAATAGGGAATAAGTATAAAAATAATAATAATAATAATAAATATAAATATATATATATAAAGTATATATAAATAATATATATAATAATATATAAAAAAATAAAATATAATATAAATAATAAAATATATTATAATAATAATAAAGTAAAAAAAGAAAAAGAAAAAGAAAAAGAAAAAAGGAAAAGGACTGCTGGCCATGAGGCCGAGCCGGCCCAGCCAGCAACCCCGCGCGACCCTGGCCCCACCCGCACCGCATCCCCGCGTGCCCTAGCGCCGCCAGCGCAGCGCCCCGCGACCGGCACCGCTCGCGCCACGCGACCCCAGCGCTACCCCTGACCGGCCCCGCGCTCGCCCGTACCGCACGCCACCCCGCCGCCTGGGCCCCGCTCCCACGCGCCCCGCGCGTCGGCCCCGACCGAGTCGGTCACGCGCTGACGGCGCGTTCCGCGCCCCGCACCTGCGTCGGACGCACCCCGCCCTAGCCGCTGGCTATAAAAAGCCACGGAGGCTTCGTGTTTTCCCCTCGATGCCAGAAGCAAAACCGCCGCCGCCCAATGGAAAGGAAACCCTAGCCGCCATAGAAAGAAAAAAGGAGACCAGAGCAGCCGCCAGGAAGGAAAAAGAGAGAAAAAAAAAGGGGAGGAAGAGGAAGAAAAAGAGGAGGGAGCCGTCGTCCACCGGAGATCGTCGTCGCGTCGCCATCGTCGTGCCGCCAAAGGACCGTTGCGCCATCCACTTTGTCTACGCGTCACCTTCGTTCCACGATTGACGAGCCGTCACATCTACGGTAGGATTCATTTTTCCGATGCGAAATTTAGGGACGTATTAGATCTAATAGACGTAAATTGATTTCAGTTGCATCGTCTTCTTATTTTCAGCCGCATTAATTCTTGCTAAAACTCCCGTAAACTCATATGAACACGTATGAACTAGTTGCATCTAATTAATAAACAACCATAGTTAATCAATTATTGTACTTTGCATGCATGCATATCAACGCATGTTGATTAGTTTGTGTGCATCATGTTGATTGTATATGTTTTTTTGTATGTGTGATCACGAGTAGAGGGAAGTGCTCAAGAGATCGTGTACGAGGATTTTCAGAATCAAGACTTCGAAGCGCTTGAGCAACCCTATCCGTCAGAGCAAGGCAAGTGTCCTTGAAGCATATTGATCCTGTTTTTAAAATAAATGTTTTGTTTGCAAACTGCATGCTTGTGTGAATTTGATGGGAATCCTATGGTAGGAAGTTTACTAGATTTGTTTAACCACCCTTGTCACCTGGAATATATGGTAGAGAGTCGGGAAGGGTTTTTACCTTTTTGCTTCGCTTAATCAACTGGGATGGGAAATAACTATACCACTCAATTTAATTATGCATGGATGAGATTATGGTTAACATGAACTGGTTAAATATGGTATGGTAATGGATGATCTAAGCAAGCCTGGTATGTGGATGGGTTGGATGTTATGGTGGTTTGCTTGCTTTAGATCTAAGGACCGGTTCATGCGAGAATAAGCCAGGACTACAGTGCCACCACGAGGCCAAGTATGGGTGCCGTGTAGCTGATTAATTAGGGCTTTGCTAGTGCTGTTTGGACCATTGTGGATGCTCGGGGAAGGGGTAGTCGGATTGGGTTTGTTGATGATTGGCGGGACTACCCTGGGATCCGAATGGCTCAAGAGGGGGCCCTTGGTTGAAGATGTGCTCAGTTGGAGGCATCGCCACAGGTGAAACCTCAGTGGGGTCTAAATAGGCTAGTAATCCCTTTGTAGAGGCTATTTTGTGATCTCTTGGCCACACACCCACGGAAGTGTGTAATGTGACCGACGGGTCATGGGCATAAGGGAGATTCTTAGTCGCCGAAAGGTGATGAAATCACGAACATGTGGGTAAAGAGGTACAAACTCTGCAGAGTTAATTAAAACTATCATGATAGCCGCCCGGTTATGAGCACCTGGACAACTTCCATGATTAGAGGGAAATTGGAATTTGGGATGGTTATGGTTTGGTAATGGTTATGGATGGTTATGGATTTAATTTCTGGTATTGAATATGGTTATTGGCAATGGTGAAATCTGGACTTACTGATGATGGTAATTAATTCGGTTTCGTATTATGGTATTACTCATGATTATGATGGGATTACTTCACATATATATAATATATTGCTTTTTCAAATGTTTTACTGTACTTTTCAGCACTTTGCCATTATTATTGTCGTTATTTGAATCAGCCACATGTCATACTTTCCACACTTGCTGAGTACGACATGTACTCACTCTTGCAATCCCCCCCCAACAGTTGCAGGTCAGAATTGTGAGTTTAATGGCGATAATATAGAGATCTAGGCCGTGTCTACCGTCAGCTTTGCCTGAGGTGTTGCATGGAACTGCGCTATCCCTTTTGCTTAGTTTGCTTAGTTGCTTAATTAGTTTATTTCCGTTGCATTAGTTGAACATGTCATTAATATTCATTAGAGCTTGTATTCGAGGATAATATGGTTTGTGTAATAAAATTTGATAATTACTCTTGTTCTGTGGTAATTTTCTGTATACCTTTTGTGATTGCACTCGTGTATGTGTGATGAACATCCTGGGCACACATATGCATTAGCTTGGTTCAGTTTTCGGAACCAGGCATCACAGATTGGTATCAGAGCCAGGTTGACCGTAGGACGCAGCCTAGATAGAATGGACACTTAGAGCACATAGGAGCACTCAGGAATCGATGTGTTTTTGCTTAATGTGCTGTTTGCTATATATATATTGTTTGCTTGTGTGCTTAATAGAGGATTTTGGGGTGCTTTAGCATTGCCATGTCCACCTAGGCTAGTGTAGCTAGTTGTTTAGTTTCATATCCCTTGATGCATTTAGTTGGGGACGTTTCTTAATTCTTACCTATTGCTTTTCTTCAGATGGTGAGGACTCACAACCAGAGGGATGTCAATGGTGAGGAGGAGAACAATGGAGTGCCTCAGAACAACATTGGTCAAGGACCTGCTCATGGAGCTATCAACATTGAGCAGCTATTGGCTATGCAGAACTAGCTTATGCAGACCATGATACAAACTATGGGACAGCTGCAGGCTGGCAATAACAACAATCAGCCCCACATGCCTCCACCGCCACCCCCACCTCCTCATAACCGATTGGGAGAGTTCATGAGGACTAGGCCGCCAACCTTTGCTCAAGCTACTGACCCTATGGATGCGGATGATTGGCTCAAGTCCGTGGAGAAGAAGCTAGCCATTGTCCAATGCAGTGACCGGGAGAAGGTCCTGTTCGCTTCTCATCAACTCGTTGGAGCAGCTACCGATTGGTGGGATTCACTATGCAATGCTCATGAGGATCAAGAGAGGATCACCTGGGCGGAATTCAAGGAGAGTTTCTGTTCTCATTATGTGCCGGAAGGTGTTATGATCTTGAAGAGGCAAGAATTTGAGAACTTGATACAAGGAAAATCAAGCATGAGTGAATATCTCAATAAGTTCACTCAACTCTCAAGATACGCGCCTGAGGATGTTAGTCGGGACAGCCGGAAACAATACTTGTTCATGAGGGGCTAGAACAATGAGATCCAAGTGCACCTGCTGAATTGTGATTATGCCAACTTCCAGAAGCTAGTGGACAAAGCAATTGTGGTTGAGAACAAGATTTGTGACATGGAACAAGACAACAAGAGGAAGGCGCCATACCAAGGACAACAACAAGGAAGTAATGTGCACCCTCGCTTTCCGCCGCCCAATACGCCTTACTTCAGTTCTTCTGAGCCTGCTCAACGCCCTGGATTTGCACCGCGCCCACCTCAGTTTGTGCAGCAGCGCCCTGTTATGCAAGCACCTAGGCCTCCAATGTCTCATGCACCTCGTGCTGATTTTCCTGGAGCCAATGTTCAAAACCAAGCTCGTACCAATAATTCTGGTGGAATTAAGAAGTGTTATACTTGTGGAGAAGCTGGACACTTTGCGCATCAATGTCCTAAGTCAGGCCTTGGTCAAGGAAGCAATGCGTCGAGGCAAAACCCAAGACCCAATGGAGGGCAGCCACAAGGAAGCTGTGGACAGCAGAATTTTGCTCGTGGCGACGTGAACCATGTCTCTACGGAGGATGCTCAACAAGCGGATGACGTGGTCATTGGTATGTTTCTTGCCAACTCCAACCCCGCGACTATGTTATTTGATTCCGGAGCATCGCATTCATTCATTGCATCGAAATATGTTGCCAAGTATAGTTTGCCTATCTCTCATATGAAGTTTACTCTATTGGTTAAGTCTCCTAGAGGAGAGATGAGGACAAATATAGTATGTCCAAAAGTAAGCCTTAGAATAAGGGGGGTAGACTTCTCCGCCAACCTCATTGTTTTAGATTCTCAAGGGTTGGATATTATACTTGGTATGGACTGGTTGAGGAAGCACAATGGAGTTATTGAGTGTGCCACAAAGACGGTGAAGTTGACTAATGAGGAAGGGATCACCGTAGAATTTGAAGCATCTCAAACCGCACCGAAGCAATTGGAGCTGAATCATGTGGACGGTGCCGCAACTGAGGAGATTCCGGTAGTGTGTGAATTTTTGGATGTGTTTCCAGATGAGTTGCCAGGTATGCCACCTGATCGAGACATTGAGTTTGTTATTGATTTAATACCTGGAACTGCACCTATAGCTAAGAGGCCGTATAGGATGCCTCCTATGGAATTAGCGGAGCTCAAGAAACAAATTCAAGATCAACTAGAGAAAGGTTTTATTTGCCCTAGTTCTTCACCTTGGGGAGCGCCTGTGCTGTTTGTGGACAAGAAGAATGGATCCCAAAGGATGTGCGTGGATTACCGAGCTCTCAACGAGGTAACAATCAAGAACAAGTATACCTTGCCACGCATAGAAGACTTGTTTGATCAGATGAAGGGTGATTGTGTCTTCTCTAAGATTGATTTGAGATCGGGATACTTTCAAATGAAGATTTGACCATCGGGCATACCCAAAACAGCTTTTAGAACACGATATGGATCTTATGAGTACACCGTGATGTCATTTGGATTGACAAATGCGCCTGTCTACTTTATGTACCTCATGAATAGGGTCTTCATGGAGTACTTGGATAGATTTGTTGTGGTGTTTATTGATGATATTATGATCTACTCGAAGGATGAGAAGGAACATGGGGAACACTTGAGGCTTACGCTGCAAAAATTGAGGGAGCATCAATTGTATGCCAAGTTCAAGAAGTGCCAGTTTTGGTTGAAAGAGGTGCCATTTTTGGGTCATATAATCTCAGGAGGAGGAGTATCAGTTGACCCAGGGAAGGTGAGAGATGTGCTTAAGTGGGAACCACCACAGAATGCTAAGGAAATTCGGAGTTTGCTTGGAATGGCTAGATATTACCGCCGATTCATCAAGGATTTCTCCAAGATAGCCAAGCCTATGACGGAGTTGCTAATGAAGGGAAAGGCGTTCCAATGGATTGAAGCTTTTCAAAACAGTTTTGAGGAGTAGAAGAAGAGGTTGACAACCGTGCCAGTGTTAGTATTACCGGACGTGAGCAAGAGTTTTGATATATATTGTGATGCATCAAGGCAAAGACTCGGATGTGTGCTTATGCAAGAAGGTCAAGTGGTCGCCTATGCGTCCAGACAATTGAAGAAACATGAGCAGAATTACCCAACACATGATTTAGAACTTGCAGCCGTGGTACATGCATTGAAGATTTGGAGACACTATATTCTTGGACATAGGTGTGAAATTTACACGGATCATAAGAGTTTGAAGTATATCTTCACACAAACGGATCTGAACTTGAGGCAACGAAGATGGTTGGAGCTCATCAAAGATTATGATTTGGGGATCAACTATCATCCGGGAAAAGCCAATGTAGTGGCCGATGCTTTGAGTAGAAAGGGAGTAAGTCATCAACTCACGGTTCGAGAGTTACCATTCGAGTTATGTAAGGAGTTTGAACGGTTGAACCTCGGGTTTGTAAATGAGATGGAGATGATGGAGTTAAACCCAACCTTGGAGCAATAAATTCGAGAAGCATAAACCACGGATGAGGAGATCAAGGAAATCAATGAAAGGATCGAGGAAGCGAGAGAATTCAGATTTGATGAAGACGAACATGGTACCTTATGGCTTGGAAAGAGGATGGTTGTGCCTAATGTAAAGCATATTCGGGAGACAATATTAAAGGAGGCACATGACTCGCCTTACTCAATTCACCTTGGTTGTACAAAGATGTACAAAGACTTGAAGACTTGCTATTGGTGGGATAGCATGAAGAAGGACATAGCTGAATACGTAGCATTGTGTGATGTGTGTCAACGAGTCAAGGCAGAACATCAAAGGCCAGCTGGACTATTACAACCATTAAAGATTCCGGAATGGAAGTGGGAAGAAATTGGAATGGACTTCATAGTTGGGTTACCACGTACTCAGTCCGGGTATGACTCAATTTGGGTAATTGTGGATCGCTTAAACAAGTCGGCTCATTTTGTCCCTGTGAAGACCAAGTATACAGCTGCACGATTGGCCGAAATATACATGGAGCATATTGTGTGTCGACACGGAGTACCGAAGAAGATAGTCTCGGATATAGGTTCTCAATTTACCTCTAGATTTTGGCAAAAATTGCATGAAGCTTTGGGAACGAGGTTGAATTTTAGTTCAGCATATCATCCTCAAACGGATGGACAAACCGAGAGGACCAATCAGATTTTGGAGGACATGTTAAGAGCTTGTGCTTTAAAGCATGGGAAAAGTTGGGACAAAAGCTTGCCATACGCGGAATTTTCATACAACAATAGTTACCAAGCAAGCTTGAAAATGTCACCATATGAAGCGGTTTATGGGAGTAAGTGTAGGACACCTTTATTCCGGAATGAGGCAGGAGAAACTCAATTATTTGGTCTGGATGTGTTGCAAGAAGCCGAAAAGCAAGTCCAGATAATTCGTGAAAACTTGAGGGCTGCCCAATCAAGACAAAAAAGCTATGCGGACAATAGGAGAAGGAAATTAGCCTTTGAAATAGGAGATTTTGTTTACCTCAAGGTGTCACCTATGAGAGGTCATAAGAGGTTTAACATAAGAGGCAAGCTCGCACCTCGTTATATTGGACCATTCAAGATTTTGGACAAAAGAGGAGAAGTAGCATATAAGTTGGAGATGCCAGCTCATCTTTCAGACGTACATGATGTGTTTCATGTTTCCCAGCTCAAGAAGTATTTGAGAGTACCGGAAGAGCAAGTGCCAATGGAAGAATTCGACCTAGAGGAAGATTTGACTTATGTCGAGCAACCGATCAAAATCTTGGAAACCAAGGAGAGAGTCACAAGGAACAAGGTTATTAGATGGTGTAAAGTTCAATGGAAGCACCACACAGAAAAAGAAGCGACGTGGGAATTGGAGGATGATATCAAGAAGGACTTTCCCTATCTCTTCTCTTCCGCGTCGAATCTCGAGGGCGAGATTCACTTTAAGGGGGTAGGTTTGTAATACCCTAAATTTTCGCATCATGCATTGCATACATGATCATGCATTAAACATTAGTAGGATAAAAGAAAGATAATAAAAGATAAAACATAAATATATGGTGTAGCAAAAAGAAGAAAAAGAAAATAATAATTATAGCCTAAAACTTGTAATAGGGAATAAGTATAAAAATAATAATAAAAAAATATATATAAATATATATATATAAAGTATATATAAATAATATATATAATAATTTATAAAAAATAAAATAAAATATAAATAATAAAATATATTATAATAATAATAAAGTAAAAAAAGAAAAAGAAAAAGAAAAAGAAAAAGAAAAAAAGGAAAAGGACTGCTGGCCAGGCGGCCGAGCCGGCCCAGCCAGCAACCCCGCGCGACCCTGGCCCCACCCGCACCGCATCCCCGCGTGCCCTAGCGCCGCCAGCGCAGCGCCCCGCGACCGGCACCGCTCGCGCCACGCGACCCCAGCGCTACCCCCGACCGGCCCCGTGCTCGCCCGTACCGCACGCCACCCTGCCGCCTGGGCCCCGCTCCCACGCGCCCCGCGCGTCGGCCCCGACCGAGTCGGTCACGCGCCAACGGCGCGTTCCACGCCCCGCACCCGCGTCGGACGCACCCCGCCCTAGCCGCTGGCTATAAAAGCCACGGAGGCTTCATGTTTTCCCCTCGACGCCAGAAGCAAAACCGCCGCCGCCCAGGGGAAAGGAAACCCTAGCCGCCGTAGAAAGAAAAAAGGAGACCAGAGCAGCCGCCAGGAAGGAAAAAGAGAGAAAAAAAGGGGAGGAAGAGGAAGAAAAAGAGGAGGGTGCCGTCGTCCACCGGAGATCTTCGTCGTCGTCGCGTAGCCATCGTCGTGCCGCCGAAGGACCGTTGCGCCATCCACTTCATCTATGTGTCGCCTTCGTTCCACGATCGACGAGCCGTCACATCTACAGTAGGATTCGTTTTTCCGATGTGAATTTTAGCGACGTATTAGATCTAATAGACGTAAATTGATTTTAGTTGCATCATCTTCTTATTATCAGCCACATTAATTCTCGCTAAAACTCCCGTAAACTCATATGAACACGTATGGACTAGTTGCATCTAATTAATAAACAACCGTAGTTAATCAATTATTGTACTTTGCATGCATGCATATCATCGCATGTTGATTAGTGTGTGTGCATCATGTTGATTGTATATGTTTTCTTGTATGTGTGATCATGAGTAGAGGGAAGTGCTCAAGAGATCGTGTACGAGGATTTTCAGAATCAAGACTTCGAAGCGCTTGAGCAACCCTATTCGCCGGAGCAAGGCAAGTGTCCTTGAAGCATATTGATCCTATTTTTAAAATAAATGTTTTGTTTGCAAACTGCATGCTTGTGTCAATTTGATGGGAATCCTATGGTAGGAAGTTTACTAGATTTGTTTAACCACCCTTGTCACCTGGAATATATGGTAGAGAGTCGGGAAGGGTTTTTACCTTTTTGCTTCGCTTAATCAACTGGGATGGGAAATAACTATACCACTCAATTTAATTATGCATGGATGAGATTATGGTTAACATGAACTGGTTAAATATGGTATGGTAATGGATGATCTAAGAAAGCCTGGTATGTGGATGGGTTGGATGTTATGGTGGTTTGCTTGCTTTAGATCTAAGGACTGGTTCATGCGAGAATAAGCCAGGACTACAGTGCCACCACGAGGCCATGTATGGGTCTCGTGTAGCTGATTAATTAGGGCTTTGCTAGTGCTGTTTGGACCATTGTGGATACTCGGGGAAGGGGTAGTCGGCTTGGGTTTGTTGATGATTGGCGAGACTACCCTGGGATCCGAATGGCTCAAGAGGGGGCCCTTGGTTGAAGATGTGCTCAGTTGGAGGCATCGCCACTGGTGAAACCTCAGTGGGGTCTAAATAGGCTAGTAATCCCTTTGTAAAGGCTATTTTGTGATCTCTTGGCCACACACCCACGGAAGTGTGTAATGTGACCGACGGGTCATTGGCATAAGGGAGATTCTTAGTCGCCGAAAGGTGATGAAATCACGAACACGTAGGTAAAGAGGTACAAACTCTGCAGAGTTAATTAAAACTATCATGATAGCCGTGCTCCCGGTTATGAGCACCTGGACAACTTCCATGATTAGAGGGAAATTGGAATTTGGGATGGTTATGGTTTGGTAATGGTTATGGATGGTTATGGATTTAATTTCTGGTATTGAATATGGTTATTGGCAATGGTGAAATCTGGACTTACTGATGATGGTAATGAATTCGGTTTGGTATTATGGTATTACTCGTGATTATGATGGGATTACTTCACATACATATAATATATTGCTTTTTCAAATGTTTTACTGTACTTTTCAGCACTTTGCCATTATTATTGTCGTCATTTGAATCAGCCACATGTCGTACTTTCCACACTTGCTGAGTACGACATGTACTCACTCTTGCAATCCCCCCCCCCAACAGTTGCAGGTCAGAATTGTGAGTTTAATGGCGATAATGTGGAGATCTAGGCCGTATCTACCGTCAGCTTTGCCTGTGGTGTTGCATGGAACTACGCTATCCCTTTAGCTTAGTTTGCTTAGTTGCTTAATTAGTTTATTTTCGCTGCATTAGTTGAACTTGTCATTAATATTCATTAGAGCTTGTATTCAAGGATAATATGGTTTGTGTAATAAAATTTGATAATAACTCTTGTTCTGTGGTAATTTTCTGTATACTCTTTTGTGATTGCACTCGTGTATGTGTGATGAACATCCTGGGCACACATATGCGTTAGCTTGGTTCAGTTTTCGGAACCGGGCGTCACACGACGGCACCGATTGTCAACATATTAAACATCGACAGTGGGCCCCCCTTGGAGGATGTCGGAGCTTAGTTGCTCTGGCGTCATCCACCATCGCTATGAGTTTCTGTTTTTCCTGCACATTAAAGACAATAAAAGAGTAAAATTCGTCCTTTTGTCTATAAATCATTTGTGACTTATCGTTCTTATTTGAGTTTTAAATCCGAAGAAACTCAATATGGTAACAAGCATATTGATGTAATCTTCCCAGATCTGTATGCTTTTTTAGTACTCACCCTACTTAGGCCTGCCGGGGTGTAGGTAGAGTGGTGTACTTAGGGTGCAGGACCAGGCTAAGTCGATAGCACACTCTGGACCTATGTTGGCTTGGCATTCAGGCAAGTAGACTATATAGAATGTTAAGATCCAAAGAGATCAACAATATAACTTGTAACGCATATGAATAACTTGGACAAAAATTGAAAAAGAATTGCACAACTTCGTTATAGACAAGAAGGATAAAAATAATAATTTGATATACCGAGCCTTGTACAAAAATAAATGCACGTGGAGTTTGTTTTCACACAACAATGTCTTTCATTATAGGTCTGGATTACAGGGGAGACAAGGACACACTTAGGGTGCAGGACCAAGCTAAGTGCGCTATACATCTTGTACTAGCCCTGGGCAGGTAGTTACACTTTTAGTGTTGTGACTGTATAAAGTGTTACTTGAACTTCTCGGACCTTCCTGGAGGGGTGTGGATGTTCTCCCGGAGGACCTACCCTTCCATGTGTATTGACTCTATAACATACATTGAGCATGATTACAGACTCACCTCCATGATTCTAAGTATAAAACTTAAAGAGGTGCTCGATGTTCCAAGGATTAGGAAGCGGAGTCCCATCCTCAGTTGCCAAGCGAATGCATCCAGGTCGTGATACTTTGATCACTCGTAAGGGACCTTCCCAGCTTGGGGAAAGTTTATTCATCCCTTCGCAATTTAGTATTTTCCGCAGCACCAGGTCGCCTTCCTCGAGTTGTCGGTTGCGCACGTGCCTTTGATGATAGCACCGGAGCGCTTGGCGATAGTGTGCATTCCAAACAGCTGTTTGGCACCTTCCCTCATCGATGAGGTCAAGGTCTTCCCGCCGGAGCTGGTCCTGCGCTGCTTCGTCGAAGGTCCGGACCCGTAGGGACCCCATGGTGATCTCCGGAGGAAGGATGACTTCAGCTCTGTACACGAGGAAGAAAGGTGTCTCCCTAGTTGACCGGTTAGGTGTTGTACTGTTTGACCACAATGTGGACGGAAGCTATTCAATCCAATTGGCTCCATGTGTTTCTAGCCGCTCGTATGTACACGTCTTGAGTCCTTTTAGGATTTCTGCATTTGCTCTCGCGGCTTGGCCATTACTTGCTGGGTGAGCTACTGAGGCGTAACTAAGTTGAATGCCGAGGTCTTCGCAATATTCTTGAAATGCAGCACATGTAAATTGAGTTTCGTTGTCAGTTATGACTTTGCTCGGAACTCCAAATCTGCATATAATGGACTTCAAGAATTTGATAGCTGATTGCTTGTTAATTGCCACAACTGGAGTTGCTTCCGGCCACTTAGTGAACTTGTCGATGGCGACATACAGGAACCTATAACCTCCGACGGCATTTGGGAATGGTCCCAAGATGTCCATGCCCCACACAGCAAATGGCTATGTAGGAGGTATCATTTGCAGTGATTGAGCCGATGTGTGAATCTGTTTTGCATGGAACTGGCATGCTTCACATTTTTTTTCACTATCTCAACTGCATCCTGGAGTGTTGTAGGCCACTAAAAACCATGTAGGAAGGCTTCACCAACCAACGTGCGGGAAGATGTGTGGTTCCCACACTTGCCTCCATGGATTTCCGTGAGGAGCTCGCGACCTTCTTCCCTTGTAATGCACCGCATTAGGACGCCATTGGCACCACGCTGGTAGAGATCCCCTTCTACCAGTGTGTATCTTTTAGCCAACCTGTCAATCTGGTCAGCAGATACACCGTCTTCAGGAAGGACGTCTCTGAGATCCATGCATCGGAGCTGACTTGAGCTTCTGAGTCTTGCATGTTGGGTTGCTCAGATCTTCCGATGGCACCTACGACCCTTGGCGGTCGCCATGGTAACAGTGCCACCGGGACTGCCAGCTTCGAGGTGCTGGTCTTGCCCCCTTCGCTCATCTTGGTGGACTGAGCTGTTGGTCTTGATAACATCCGGACAAAGATTCCGTTGGGAGCTAGAGCTCCGGTTGAAGCCTTCATCGAGAGTTCATCGGCTTCAGCGTTGTGAAGACGTTGAACATGGTGGAGATCTAGGACTTTGAAGTCCTTCTAGAGACTCTGGAGTTCAAGGAGATAAGCAGCTAGTTGGGGATTGTTACAGCAGCATTCAGCCTTGACTTGTTTGATGATAAGCTGTGAATCACACTTCACCAACAGCTGTTTGACACAATAGGATAGTGCCACCTTGAGCCCATAGATAAGAGCTTCATACTCCGCCATGTTGTTGGTTGCCTTGAAGTCAAGGTGAACCATGTACTTGACCTTCTCCCCGGTCGGAGTGAGGAGAAGGATTTCAGCTCTGGCCCCCTGCTTCTGCACAGAGCCATCAAAGTAGAGAGTCCAATGAGGCTCGGTGAATACCAGAACCTTGGGTTCTAGTTTATACTCACTAGGGCCCCTAGGGTTTGATGGAGAGGGATTCCATTCCGCCACGATATCAGCCAAAGCTTGACTCTTAATTGCTTGTTGTGGCACGAATTCGATATCGAACTCAGCCAGCTCTGCTGCCCACTTTGCGATGTTCCCAGTAGAGTTACGGTTATGCAAAATAGCGCACAGTGGATAAGAAGTTACCACTGATATTTTGTGGGCTTGGAAGTAGTGATGAAGCTTCCTTGAGGCAGTAAGAACTGCATAAAGCAGCTTATGCACCTCAATGTATCTTGTCTTGGCGTCATGGAGTACTTCGCTGATGAAGTACACTGGACGTTGGACGGTCTGGACCCTCTCGGAGGGGCCCAAAGCTTCCTCTTCATCGACCCGGACCCTCCCGGAGGGGTCCGAGCCTTCTTTTTCAGATTCCCAGACCTTCCCTGAGGGGTCCAGAACTTCTTGTTCAGCCAGGTTAACCTCCTCGGGCGAGAGAGGTTGATCTTCTAGCATTTCGCCTTGAGGTTTCGTGTCTAGGGCTGGGACCTGGACACACCTTCAGGTAGCTCCGGACCTTCCCGAAGGGGTCTAGGCTCCTTAACTGGATGTGGCTCCGATCTTTCCGTGACCAGGACCATGCTGACAACTTCGGTAGTTGCAGAAATGTAAATCAGTAAAGGCTCACCAGGATTCGGGGCTACCAAGATTGGTAGTGTGGTGAGGAGTTGTTTCATCTCTTTAAACGCCTTTTCTGCTTCTTCAGACAATTGAAATGGTCCGGACTTCCTCAAAAGTTTGAAGAAGGGTAGTGTCCGCTCTGCCAGTCTTGAGATGAACCGGCTGAGCACAGCTAAACACCCAGTTAATTTCTGGACGTCTTTTATGCAGGCTGGGGCTGCATATCTTCAATGGCTTTGATCTTCGCCGGGTTTTCTTCAATTCCTCGGTGAGTCACCAAGAAACCTAGTAGTTTCCCGGAGCTAACCACAAAGACACACTTGTCCGGGTTCAGCTTAGTGCGCGTGTTACGCAACTTGTCGAAGACATCTTGCAAGTTATCAAGGAGTGACTCCTTGTTCTTGATCTTCACTACGATGTCATCGACGTACACCTCCACTAACTGTCTAATTAGCTCTCCAAATGTTTTGTACATAGCTCGCACAAAGGTTGAAGTAACATTTTTAAGACCAAAGGGCATGGCAGTATAACAATACAATCCATCTACTGTTATGAAGGCAATATGCTCTTCATCTTCCTTAGACATTTGGATTTGATGATATCCAGAATATGCGTCTAAGAAACACAATAGCTCACACCCGGAGTTGGAGTCCACTATATGATCTATTCTAGGTAGTGGAAATGGATCTTTTAGGCATGCCTTATTTAAAGTGGTGTAGTCGATACACATCCGAAACTTCCCGTCGGCCTTGGGTACAATGACTCGGTTTGCTAGCCATTTTGGATGAAAAAACTCCCAGATGAAACCAGCTTTGAGCAACTTCTTGATCTCCTGTCGGATGAAGTTTTTTTGCTCGATTGATTGCTTCCTGGGTTTTTGGTGTACATGTCGTGTGTCGGGATATATCTTCAGGTTGTGCTCAATCACCTCCCTGGGGATCCTAGGCATTTCTGACGGTTGCCAAGCAAACATGTCAACATTCGCCCGGAGGAAAGTGATGAGCGTGAATTCCTATTTGTTGTTCAGACCTCCTGATATACAGGTGGTTTGAGCAGCATCGGAACTGATTTGGACGACTTCAATAGGAATGTCGGTGTCGCCGCTTGGTTGCACACGAGATGCAGAGGTTGAGCCTCGATGACGAGAGCTCGAAGGTTTCAGAGCTAGCTCCTTACCGGATGCTTCCTCCTGCGCTGTAGCAAGCGCATGGAGTTCTTCCAATGCAGTGATCCCTCCAGTGCGATCCCCGCGGATCCGGAGAACGCCCGAAGGTGTTTGCATCTTCAGCACCAAGTAGCCATAGTGGGCGGCGGCCATGAACCTGTATAAAGCAAGCCAGCCCAGTATGTCGTTGAATGGTAAACTGATTTGCGCCACGTTGAAGACCAGTTTCTCGATTCTGTAATTCTCCCGAGTCCCAAAGGTCACTGGGAGTGTGATGGAGCCGAGTGGAGTAATGGCCCCCGGACCTACCCCAGAAAAAGGTCGAGAGGGGCGAAGGTCTGAAGGTCGGAGCTGGAGGTTGACGAAGGCTTCAAAGCTTATGAGGTTCAGCCCTACACCTCTATCCACCATTATATGGTGGAGTTGAACATTGTTAATGGTCGGAGACACCATCAACGGGAGTTGGCCAGCTCCGATCATGTTACAAGGGCAGTCCGAAGCATCGAAAATGATGGGAGTGTCCATCCACTTCCGATGAGGCTCCGCCCTGGCGGTAGGAGTTGCAGCAGCCATGTCCCGTCGCATTGTCTTGAGGATGCGGCGAGAAGTGATGTCCCAAGAACCACCATAAATGGTGTTTAGGGTCTTCCAACGCTCATTGTCGGAGACGTTGGAATCGTTGTCGATGGTATTGTAGACAGCCTTCAGAACCTTCTTGGGTTCCTGAAAGCCTAGCTCCTCTTCAGCTGGAGCTTTGTCGACCTTTTGTTGTCCTTCCCGCTGGCGGAAAGGAGCTTCTTCTTGGCGCTTGTTGTAGCGCTCGACAAGGTTCCGGACCTCTCGGCATTCTTCCGGACTGTGCTTGCCCGTCTTGTGGGTCGGACACCACACTTTGGAGTTGCTGCCGTCTTTTGATGAAGGACGAGGTCGTTTTTCGGGGTGTGGCCCCCGGCCACCCGGAGCTGCAACAGCCACAACAGTAGGTGCGCCGACCGACGGCTTCTTTTTGCCGTTGGACTTCTTTTTCTTTTTGCCACCTCCGGAAGTAGTGGCTTCATTCTTGGAGGATTTCTTGTTGGCCTCCGGAGGTGGTTTGGAGTGCATCTCACGTTCCTCCGCAGCTTTGGAACATTATCTGCTAAGCTGAAGAGTTCCGTGACACTGGTGACCTCTTTGGTCGCCAGCTTCTCCAGCATTTTTTTGTCTTGAACGCCTTGTCTAAATGCAACAATAACAGAAGCGCTCGAGATTGAAGGGATGGTATTGCGTACCTGAGAAAACAGCTGCATAAAGGATCGTAGTGATTCTCCTGTCATTTGCTTTACAACAAACAAATCTAGTTCAGTGCCAGGTCGGGTGTATGAACTCCCGAAATTGGTAGTGGACTGTTGGCATAGTTCTGCCCCACTATTGATGGAGTCAAGTGGAAGACTCATGAACCAGAACCTTGCAGTCCCAATCAGAGCCACTAGGAAGTAGTTGGCCATCACGGCCTCATCGCCCCCCGCTGCCAGTATAGCAGTGGAGTAGATTTGAAGAAACTCGGCGGGTTGACAATCCCGTCAAATTTCTCCGGCAAATGAGGTCGGAACTTTTGTGGCCATCTTACCATACGTAAGTGCATGGACAAGGAAGAACAGCCTCCCCCTACTCCCTGAGGAGCAGGGTTGTCTCGAGCCTCTCACCTTTCGCAAGCACGCTTGATATGGACGCAGCCGTCCTGTTGCCAGTAACAATGATCAAGTTCCGACCGCAGGTCATGAGTCGGAATCTTGGTGATGGTGTGGGTGCGTTGTGCCCTCGAAGGCAGAGAAGTCACCTGCTGGGATGTAGCACGCCGTCGGTGCTGTGACACGTGAGGACCAAGTCTTCCAAACAAGGTCCTACGTTGAGCTGTTGTCTGCCCCGAAGGGGGAGGACCTTAGTTGCTGATGGCATTGGCTGCAGCTACAACCAGATGATGTACATCAGTGCACCACTGCTCCATCGCACCCTGAGGTGCTCCGGATGTTGGTGGCTGCTCCAACAGAGTTCGCACAACAATTAGCACGTTCTCTGGGTTGTTGTTTGTTGATGTTGGGATCGACAAAAGTACCCCATCCTGCTGTCTAGCATTGATTGCTGGGGAAGATGGTGGTAGTGGTGGCATGTTAGAGGGGTTGCCTCTAGCAGGTTGTTCAGCATGGTTGCCATTGGAGGATCCTGCGGAGGAGTTCGCCATCTTGCGATCTCGGCACTACCCCTACCTGGCGCGCCAAATGTCAAAGTGTATCAACGACACTTTCCCCGGTACAACTAAATATGGCCTGCGGAGTTTCTTGTATTGGTTTGGGCGCGCAGAGATCGGGAACAAGATGATGACACAGGTGATTTACGTGGTTCGGGCCGCCTGAGCATAATACCCTACTCTACGGGGTGTGTGCTGTTGTATTGAGTAAGTCTGTAACACTAGTATGCGTGTGAGCTTGGATCGGTTTCGATGTCTATGTACCATGCGGCGCAGTCCTTTTATAGTCCAAGGACTAGCCGTTACAACATTTACCTGGCCCGACAAGTGGCCCTAGCATATTCAATAACCTAAGACACAGTCTATAAGTATTAAGCGTGATAAATAGGGTGATAATGTGCCTTAATGGCTGCGTTACCCCTATTAATAGTCCACTGATCGTGTGTCATTAATATAGCATTAACGACACATAATCATGTCTTGTAACTGCCACTTTAAATATCCCCTGAATGTTCGTGCTGGTGGTGTTGTAGGTCCAGAAGCTCCACATGTGGCAGTTCTCGAGCTTCCCCTTGTGGGGAGATAGGTCCGGAACTAATATACACGTGGCGACACTGGAGCTTCCCTCTACGGGGGGTTAGGTTCAAGGTCATTATCCATGTGTCAACGCCAGAGCTTCCCTATGTCGGGAGTTTAGCTCTGGTCTTGTATTACACATGGCAGTCTCGGAGCTACCCATATGAGGGAGGCGGGTCCAATGCCATGTGACACGTGGGCCTGAGGAAGCCTTCAACTCGGATAGGTGGAATTCTCTTGCACTTCTTTCGGTTTCATGTGGTACCCGGTACGCGGAGTACCGACAGAGGACCTCAGCACGAAGAAGTACCGAAACAACTTCATTGACGGCTGGAGCCCCACAAACATCTCGCAAAGGTGGGCGAAAACCGCCACCAGTGCGAGGGAGTTCGAGGGTAGGTGATGCAGCAGGAGGCTGTAAACCTCCAACGTAGTGAGGAAGAACGAGAACTCTAGAAGAGCTAACCCCGCCAGCACGTACACAATGAAGAGGATGGTCTCGCCGCACCGCAAGTCGTAGAGCGGGACAGACCCGCAACGGATCTACCGTTTCTGCTCCTTCGCATGTCACTCGAGCAGCTGCCTCATAGCCTTCAGGTCTTTGCTCTTCTCAATGCGAGGGGGCGCACGTTGGATGTTATCAAAGAGGAAGGAGAACTAGATCTTTGCAAAGGTCGAGGGCTCGGGCACAAAGGTGGAAGAAGGGAAGTTTGAGCGCAAAGAAGCGAATGGGGAAGGAGCTACCTTTGGTTGCAAAGGTTACCCTTTACCCACTTTCGCGACACTTGGGAGCACCTTGAGCAAACCGTCCGGGCCCATTACGCCCTGCGCAACCCGTAGTGCCAATGACAAGAGGGACCCAGATCACCTGTCATACGGCGCGGACTGAGTGGTCGGTAACTCAAAGGGGCAACTCGAACAGACCCCGAGGAAGCTGTGTGGCAGAAGTACAGTGATCGCATCAGAAACCGTCGCGGTTAAAGTCCTGGATCGTGCAAAGATCACGTCACAACAGCCCGTCAACCAAGAATGGCCACGTGTCCGCGGTGTCAGAGGCGTGTCGCGCCTTCAACTGCCCAAATACAAGATCAAAAAAGTCGTGCAGGAAGACAAGAAGAAGGCCCCACCTGCGGGATTGTCGCCTCCTTAAAAGCGAGATCTGACACCGCCACGTGTCCCAAGGTCTACGTACCCTGCCTCCCCGTTGAGGCGGTCTCCAATACAGCCACGTGTCTTGCGGGGCCGGACCCTACCTCTCCTCAGAGGCGGGCTCCGGCACCGCCACATGTCCCAAGGCTCGAGAACCTATCCTACCTCTCTGCTGAGGTGGGCTCCAGCACTACCATGTGTTTTGCGGGGTTGGACCCTGCATTCCCGCTAAGGCGGGCTCCGGCACCGCGATGTGTCCAAGGGCTCCGGACCTTGCCTTCCTGCTGAGGCGCGCTCTGGTACCGCCACATGTCCCAAGGCACCAAACCTCTACATCCCGCTGAGGCGGACTTTGGCGCCGCCACATGTCCTATGGCACCGGACCTCTCCTCTTCGTTGAGGAAGACTCTGAAGCTGTCACGTGTCGCTACATGCCCCGCGGCCCGCTCTGGGTGGTAGGTCACAGGAGTAAAGGACGTCGTGCCTTGTCGAGTCGCGCATTCAAGACTCGCGCCTTCCTCAGACGTACGGGCGCAGCGCACGCCCCTGTGAGGTGATAGTATGTCCAATCAAATCACAATGAAGGCGCAACAGAGCTACACCACATTGCTGACGGAGTAGGTTGTGGCGACACGACAGATCAAACATTCTCTGCCATCATCAACATTATGTCTAGCCACTGGCGGTTCAGCGCGACAAGACAGGACTTAAAGCCATCGTCAGAGACTACTACAAGTAGTCATGAGTACTCTAAATCGTGTATAGGGCATGAATCAACCTGGGGCCACTTGTCGGGCCCCGATCTTCATGTAACTGTCAATCTTGTATTATAAAAGGATCAGACAGCCACCAACATAGATCATCTTGATTCCAAGTTTTCACGGACTCAGGCTCATACACTCAAGCAAGAGCAATACAACTCACTCCCGTATACGTAGGGTATTACGCTCCAACGGCCCCCTGTGTTTACCAACTCTTTCTCGTTCGACTACTTCAGAGTCATTAGCCCCTCCAATCAAAGAACCTCCGCAGGCTGCTCCATAGCAGGTCCGGAGGAAGTGTCGCATTCACACTTCGATAATTTGTAAATGTCAATCCGTAATTTGTAGGATTATGTGAATTATAAAATAATCAAACAAAAGAATTTGTGATTGATTAAGCTATATAATTAAGGGTTAATAAGTTAATTTCAAGGATTAGTGGTGCATAACAGTAATTAACTACTAATTATCCAGTGCCAGAAATTTTCAGGTACCTGACAGTCTCAAAGTTCACTAGTATATATAATTGCATGCATACTACAGTCAAAACGCTTCAGCAGAAAACATAAATGTCTAGCGCACGCTGGACAGGTTGGCATCGTCCGAACAGGTTCGGAATCCGAATCCAGCTGATTCGATCGCTCGAATAGATTTGACGCCTTGGCGGCTACGCAGTGTTGGTCTGATTCGATCACTCAGAACTCCGACTCCGATCCTGAGTCACGACCAAACACTATAAATAGATTTGTAGCCACTGTCGCCGTCTCGAGCTCCATACACACCTCTCCTCCAGTCCTCTTCCTCCATCATCTCTTCTCCTGCGCGCGGGTTTCGGCGGCTCGCGAGTCATGTGCAGCCTCGCTCCCTTCGCTCTCCCGGCGGGGTGCTTCGGCCCGTTCGCGCCGCCGAGGACGATGCTGGCGACGTACGCCGTCCAGGCTCCTCTTTCTCACGTGCCTCCGTGCTGCTACGAGTACGACGCCGTCGACATAGAGGGGATGTTCCGCGACAACGACGCCTTCTTGAACCAGCTCATCCCCGCCACGACGCAGCGGCCGATGCCGTCCGCGGAGTTCCTCGCCCACGACGACGTCGACGCCCCTGCCCGCACCGCCGGCTTCATCCACACCAATACGGAGGCGTCCAAGAAGAAGCGTCCGGATGAGCCGAACTGGACGTACGACGCCGACATCGACGCCACGCTCCGGAAGATGGAGATGGACCCGGCCGAGCGGCCCTCGGGGGACTACCTCTGGACGACGCAGGGGATGTCGATGATCATGGCTGACCGCGAGGAGCTGGTCACCTGGATGTACGAGTTGTCTCTGTTCCACGGCCTCGCGCCCGAAACGCTCCACCGCGCCGTCTCCTACGTCGATCGCTTCCTTTCCGCCAAGAAGATGGATGGCGGCCGCGCGGATGACCTCCCCCTCCTCGCCGCCGCGGCTGTGTTCACCGCCTCCAAGTACGAAGACCGCAAGACCGTCTTGATACTCAACGCGGACGACGTCGCACAGGACGTCGGCGGTGGCTGCACCCGGCGCCAGGTCCTCGCCGCAGAGCGCGACCTAGTCGCCGTGCTCGGGTACCGCCTCAGCGGCCCCACGGCCCACACCTTCGTCGAACACTTCACAAGGCACGACGACGACCACGAGACCGACGGTCGAACGGCGATGATCAAGTCCGTGGCGCTCCACCTCGCCGACATGACGCTGCTGGACTTCCGGTGTGTGTCGTTCCTGCCGTCCGCCGTCGCGACGGCGGCTGTCCTGCTGGCGAGGCGCGTCGTCGCCTCCGAGAACGAGGAGCTGCTCGAGATGACGGGGTACACGCTGGAGGACCTGACTGAAATCATCGACGTGATCTACGACATGCACGACCCCGAGGGTGTGTCGCTCGGATGCGCTCGGATGATGGAAAGCTTCATTTACCGCTACTCATTACCTCCTCGCCATCGTTGATGATCGTCGTGTATGGAATCTCTTCTGTAAAGAGATAACAGATTTTGGTAGATCCGACCCTTCGCTAGGTAGGAGAGAGCATTAGTTTTGGTTCTTGCTCTAATGCTCGCGCGTATGTGCTAGTTTGGGCTCTTCCTGTAATGTTCGTGTGTGTACCATCTGCTGGATGGTTTATTAGAGCTTGTTTTTGTTGTGATATATTTTTCATGCGTAACTGATGTGATGAGATATTATATTGTTTTTGTTATTATATTGTTGTAACTCAATTTTATTGTCCTGACTGATACGGTGATACGTGTTAAAATAACCTTCGGTTGCGCAAGTTTGATATTTGAACAGCCTTCTGATCATTTTTCTTCAGGAATCCTAATATTCAAGCGCTTGACCGGCAGCCAAATTTCAGGCAATGGTATGCATTGGCCGCTCTTGCAGCGGAGGAAAGAGAGATGATTAATCTTTTCTTTGTTTTTTTAATTATTAGTCCGCTATTTGTAAGAGTTATGTTAATGGTAAAATAAGCAAACAAAAATATTTGTGATTGATTAACCTATAAAATTAAAGATTAATTATTAATTACAAGATTAGTAATTAATGATAGTTATTAATACTAATTACAAAATTTAGGCACCTGAAATTTAGACATACCTTTTTTTTTCAATAACATTGTTACTACCAATGTATTAGAACGCTTGATGGAAAACATGGGATCTCACTTACCTTGAAAAACGAATTTCATTGTGTCATAAATTATTTTTTTGTTTCTTGAGGAATATTTTAAGAACTTATAACTTGCAAGAGCCTATAACTTGTGGTGCTGAATGCAGAAAACTACTATTAATTTGACGGGCCTGTCTATATTTCAGGTGCCTGGAATTTAAGAAAAAAATCAGGCATCGGGTTATTAAGAGCTAATTATAGTTATTAATTTATAATACTTGTAATTAACTATTAACTTTTAATTTTATAGGTTAATCAATTACAAAAAAAATTTGTTCCATTATTTTACAATTAACATAACCCTACAATTATGGAATAACAATTACAAATTAAAAATTAACAAAAAAATTAAAAAAACCTTAGATCTGGCGGCGGCACGGCTGCTCGCCGGCCGCCGCGCCGCTGCCGTGAGCTCCGCGTGGCTGCCCCCACCGCCGCCGCCCGCACGGCCGTCGTCGCCTCCTGCTTCGTCGCGCCGCCGCCTCCTGCTCCGTCGCGCCGCTGGAGGTCGCGCCGCCACCATCGCTTCCTGCTCCGTCGTGCCGGCGGAGGTCGTGTCACATCTCAAAGTTTCCATTTTGGGGATGTGAAAGATTTAAAGCAAATTTCGCAAAATTGAAACTTGTTTGCTTATCATTTCTTTCAAATAATTATATTCTCCTTAAAATCATAAGTGTACTAAAAAAATAATACATATTAAATCCATATGCATGATCATGGGTTCATGTTTCAAATATATGAATTTAAAAAATAGAGAAAATTCAACTAAAAAAGAGATTGAAACAAAAAGAAACAAAAGTAAAGAAAAAGAAAAGAAATAGAAAAGAAAAAGAAAAAGAAAAAAAAAGGGAATAACCTCAATCTGGGCCAAATACCCCAACCTGCGGCCCACCCTCTCTTCCTTTTCCCCTCTACTCAGCCCAAGCCCAACCGAGCCCCACCTCCTCCCTCTCTCTTACACGTGGGCCCCACCTGTCATCTTCATCTTCCTCCCCAACCGCCGCCAGCAACCGCATCCTTCAATCGCTCATGCGTGCGCCCACGCCGGCAACCATCGGGA
This sequence comes from Tuctoria greenei, assembly GCA_036927565.1. Taxonomy (NCBI): domain Eukaryota; kingdom Viridiplantae; phylum Streptophyta; class Magnoliopsida; order Poales; family Poaceae; genus Tuctoria; species Tuctoria greenei. The sequence goes on from JAYESD010000002.1 coordinate 49,907,399, forward strand.
ACCGACACACCTCTTGCCCCTTCCTCGCCTCACTCACACTCCATCAACTGCCCTCCTATATTTAATCATCGGTCGCACCCCCATTCATCCCCATCCTCACACCAAAAACCTAGCCGCCGCCATAACCCACGATGGGAGCTCGATGCCGCGTGTAGGAGCCCTCCCGACCTTCACCAACGATCTGCCGAAGATCCCCATGCCCCTACGCCCGCGCAGGACCCCAAATGGACGAGATCCACCGGTCGAGGCCCTTCCCCGACGACATCGAAGGTCGAGCCACCGCCATCACCGTCACCCGCTGCCCCCGGACGATTTCTCGCGTTCTAAGCACCCTAGGTGAGTTTCTCGCCCTCTCTTCTTTCTCCCCGTCCATTTACCGTCGAGTTTGGAGCACCAGAAGTCGTTCGAGCGAGCCTCCGGCGAGCTCCGGCCATGGCACCGCCGCCAATGGCCGCCGGTCGCTGCCCTGTCCCCGTCGGACCCCCTCCCAGCCGTCGGATCAAGTCTGACGGCCAGGATTAAAAGGCCCCGAAGGGGTACGCACCCGGTCCATCATGGACCCGTGGACCACACCCACTCCCCCGGTCCACAACGCCTTGGACTCGGTTCAAACAATTTTACATAGAAAAATAAATGAGAAAAGAAAAGGAAAACAGATTGTGCAGTTTGGTCCCTATGCAGTTTATTTAAATTATGAATAGGTCCTCACTTTTATGAAAAAGACCTAGCCATTGGGAATAATTATGCAAACCATCTGTAAATGTATAAAACTTGCATTTAATCCTCTAGACTAAACAAATATAATGTTCTAAGCCCCTGTTTAATAAGAAAATCACAGAAAGGCCCTCAACACAATTAAAAATTGTTTTGGACTTTATATTAATTCTATTTATTTATAGAAAAAATATTTATAAGTAATAATAAATGCAGAAAAGTGTATATAATATTATAAAATTCTAGAATAATTATTTATAAAGTGTAAAATATATTTAATTTTTGTTTAAATTTATATAATTCATTTTGGCCACCAAAAATTATTCAGAAAATATATTAAATTGATATTTATGAGTATAAAATTATTTTTAAGCATGAATAAATATCACATAACATTAGATATTATTTAATACATTACTTTAAGCTGAAATAATATATAGAAATAAATAATTATATTTTGAGTAGGAAAAATCCACTAAATTATGTTTTGAGCATAAAGTAAAATGTAAATACATAGAAAAATATAGGAAAATTAGCTATAAATTCTTTTAGGCTAGAAAGCAAATTGTAGAATGCATATTAAATATATTTTGACAAAGAAAATATATTAAAATGTTTTTAGCCTATAAATAAATATTAAAAATAGGAAATAAATGATAAATGCATTTCCTTGGCTAAGAAAAATAATAAATCACTCATAACTTTGATTTAAATTATAATTGTAACATAATCAATGATAGCATTTGTATAATTTGTATAGTGTACTACTAGTGATTGCTTTTATTACTCTTTTGATGGTAGTTTACACGCATTCGTGTCACGATCAAGAAGCAACACAAAGAATATGGAGACCAAGAGTTCAACGAAGAAGAACTGAGCAACTATATAAAAAACAGGCAAGTGCCCTTGACCATCTTGTACCTTTTTAAGGGTTTAGCTAGTTGCATGTTAATTAATATGAATCCTATGCTATGTCCTGTTGCTTTACCTTACTACCTTGTCGCTTGGGATATGGAAGGGTAGTGTTTGGGATTTACTTTACGCTTAGCCATGCATAATAGATGGGTGGTAAAACATTGATCACATTTATTACTTATAACTTATAATTATGATTATGATGTTGAAAAATGAATTGTAGTAAATAGGAATCTGGCATGTTGGTTTGAATGGTATGGTGCAATACGCACGAGACCCAGGATTGGGGTTTGAACCTTGCCGGATTCTAAGGACCGATTTATGGAGTAGCCACTGAGTTATACGGTATCGCCACAAGACTAAGTATGGGGCAGCTTGGTCAATTAATTAGGCCTCTCTCGGTTTAGTGCTGGTAATTGGACGGTGCGGGGAATTGGTTTAGCGTATCTGCCTTGGCATCCGCATGGCTCAAGAGGGGGCTTCTCCTGGCGGAGGTAAAATGGACTCTAGGAGCCGGAGCGGTGAAACCTCAAAGGGTCGGTTACTAGTCGAGAGGACCTTTGTAAAGACCTCGTAGTGATCTCCTGGCCACACACCTACGGAAGTGTGTAATGTGGTTTGCGCACCACTGGCATCAGGGAGGTTTACTTAGTCCACCTGGCAACAGGGGATGGAATCACGGCTTGTGGGTAAAGGATATGTTCTCTGCAGAGATTGAGAAACTGTCATGACAGCCGTGCTCACGGACAAGAGCGGCTTGGTGTCGAATTCATAATTAGTCAATGGTTGGAATGGTGATTGGAAATGGACATTGGGATTGATTCTTCATTTATTATTCTGTTATGGTTGGGATTATTCATCTAGATGTAGGTTGCTAATGAAAGTTAAGGTTAGATTTAATGCTTAGTGCTTAAACCACTATAAGCCTTTCCTTTGATTTGGCCTTCATGACATTTATTTCCCACACTTGCTGAGTACCACGAGATGGTACTCACACTTGCTTTGTTGTATTTTTGATATGCTGTTGTCGGTACCCTCCGTACCGGATACCCCTTGGGATTGCAAAGATCACAAGGAAACTCCATCTACCAGATTTGAAGACATCCGAAGGCCCCACATGTCAGGCGTAACTGGACCTGCTTCCCCGACATGGTTAATCCCAGGGCCGCCACGTGTATCATAAAACCGGAGCTATCACCCACACATGGGAAGCTCCGGTCGAAATACCAATATGGCACCCCCGGACCTAACCCCAGACAGAGGGAAGCTCTGGTACTGACGCGCATCTAGTAGCATCGGACCTACTCGTCCACGACAATAAGCTCTGGAGCTGCCACGTGGCGGCCGCCGGACCTTCAACTTCAACAATCAGGCTGGTGGACCCCCCAACGGCTCTGGACCTTCAAGGAGCAATCAAAGATTTCAAGACCCGGTTAAGTGTCATTAATACCATATTAATGACACACGATCGGATGGCTCTTAATACTAGTAACGGCACTGTTAAGGTCCCTTACCAGGCTATTAAGGGTAATTAACCCCATTTATTGTGTATCAAGCATGTGTAATTGCTGAGGCCACCTGTCAGGCCAGGTTAACTTTGTAACGACCAGTCCTTGTACTATAAAAGGACTGGTCAATGATACACAAGGGACGGTTCCAGACCACTATTGAACTCCCTGTGCTAGACAAGCTTCTTCTTCTGGAGCTCTTCTAGATTCACATGCTTAATACATCACTAACACACCCCGTGGAGTAGGGTATTACGCTCAGGTGGCCCGAACCACATAAATCTTTGTGTACACTTGCCATTCACCTTCTTGAATCTCTGCGTGCCCATTACCAAACTACAACTCCTCGATCTACCAAAGGTAGTGTCAGGAGAACTGCCGGATCCAAACACTGACAGTTGGCGCGCCAGGAAGGGGGGTGCCCGAGATTTTGAGTATGGTGAACTCAGTTGTTGGATCATCCAACGGCAACCCTACCATTCAACCCGCTAGATGCAATCCCTCCAACATGCAGCAACCAGCAGGTGCCGTGGCTCCAGCAGGAGTCATGCCTCCACCGCCACCGCCTACACTAATACGTCAAGCTGGGCAGCATGACGGTGCCTCGGCGTCGGTCACCGCATCGGCGAACAACAACAACCCTGAACACGCGCTTCATGCAGCGCGTGCTCTCCTCCAATGTCCACCACCTCCAGGTGCATCCCAGGGTGCAATGGAGCAGTGGAGCGCTGATGTGGAACATCTGGTTGCAGCAGCAGCAGCCGACCGCATTAGCAACCAAGGTCCTCCTCCTTTGGGGCGGGCCCCATCGCAGTGCCAGACCGTGTCTTGCAGACTTGGCCCACATGCTTCTCAGAATAGGAGGCGTGTTGTGTCACAACAAGTTACGTCGCTACTGTCTGGGGTGCGACGTACTCATACAGTGACCAGGCTTTCAACTCATGACCTCTGGGCGGAGCTTGATCGCCGTTACCATCAACAGGACAACCATTTCCATATCGAGCATGCGCGCGAAAGGCAAGGGTCTCGAGACAGTCCTACTCTCGAGGGAGTAGGAGGAGGCTGTTCTGCATTGGCCATGCACCTACGCATGGTCAGATGGCCACAAAAGTTCCAGCCTCATCCGCCGGAGAAATTTGACGGGACTGTTAATCCCGCTGAGTTTCTCTAAATTTACACCACCGCAATTCTTGCAGCCGGAGGTAATGAGGTCGTAATGGATAACTACTTCCCAGTGGCTTTGACTGAGACTGCCAGGTCCTGGTTCATGAGCCTTCCTCACAACTCTATCAATAGTTGGGAGGAATTGTGCCAACAGTTCACCGCCAATTTCGGGAGTTCATACACCCGACCAGGCACCGAACTGAACCTTTTTGCAGTTGTGCAGAAGGGGGGAGAATCCCTGCGCTCATTCATCCAGAGGTTCTCCCAGGTACGAAACACCATTCCTTCTATCTCTAGCGCTTCTGTTATCGTGGCATCTAGACAGGGCGTACGTGATAAGAAGATGCTGGAGAAGCTGGCGGTCAAGGAGATCACCAGCGTCACGGAGCTCTTCAGCTTGGCAGACTGAAAGCATCTAGGCCCCCATGAGGTACGGTTTCAGTGATTAATGACAACCATTGGATTTTACTAATGAATTTGTGAATGCAAGGTCCTCATAATCACTCAATCAAATGAAAACTATATGTCATTCGAGACCCATATACAAGCACTTTATGAGATCAAATCAATGATATAAAGACAAGAAGTGAAAGCTCTTATGTCAAAGTCATTCAACCACAATTGATGACACTTAATGCTTGAAAACCATCAGAAGTACAATTCCAACATAGTCTAAGAGGTCAATCAAGCAAGACACAAAAGAATAACTTAGAAACAACTTGAAGCAAACAAAATCAACTCACCAGATCAACCGATGCTTTCTCAGAACAAAGCATCGGTCGAGTTGGTTCAGCAGAAGAAGAAGACCTCAGAACAAAGCACTCACCGGATCATCCGATGTTAAGGGCTCTGCTACATCGGTCCATCAGTATAGTTTGCAATATCCTTGGACCAAGTGTAGCACCGGATCATCCGATGTACAGAAGTATACACATCGGTCAATCACTCCAGTAAGCATCAAGTTTGAGTCAATTCTGGAGGAAGAGCCACCGGATCATCCAATGATAAGACAAGTGCAACATCGGTCTAACAACGGTCATATCTGACACAATGACATCAGCTAAAGCAAACTTGACCGATGATAACTAAAGGGGAGACATTGGATCATCCGATGTTCGCAGAAAAGTTCTGTCAGCCTACTTTTCCAACGGCTATTTCGTGGAGGCTGGCTATAAATACCCCCTAAACCGGTCATTTCGATAAGTCTTGATCAGAAAACATTCTCAACACATCCATAAGCATTCAAGACCAAGAGCTATCACTTCTACATCATTTCGACCACCTACACACCAAGAGATAGGATAGAACTAGCTAGAGAGAGAGCTTGTGTGCCTCCATTCTGGGTGAGTGGAATCTCTAGGTTAGCGAGAGCCTCAAGGGAGTGTCCTTGGTGTTTGTAATTGTGAGAAGACTTCCGGAGCTTGCCAAGGCGTTTGTGGAAGCCCGGAGGGTCTAAGTTGTACAAGGCTTGAGCTCCACCTTGCCAAGGTTGGCAAACGGAGAAGAATAGTGGAGATCCCTCGTCTCGGTGACTTGGGTGTGGCTAAACCCTTTGGTGGGTGCCACAACATGGATGTAGGAAGATCTTGACGATCTTGCCGAACCACGGGATAAATCCTCGTGTCTCCTCGGGAGTTTGCATCCTCTTCCTCTCCCTTACGTTTATGCATTTTATATTCCGCAAAGTTGCTATTTACCTCAATGCATAGATAGTTTGCGTAGGGAATTGGGCTCTTAGGAATTAAGTTTTATTGGTTAGATTTTTGAAAAGAAGCCCAATTCACCCCCCCCTCTTGGGCATTCGATCCTGACAATTGGTATCGGAGCAAGGTTGCTCATAGGATCATTCTAGCTTCACCGCTAGAGAGCTAAAATGGCCAAGGTTGGGGGTTCGGTTCCTATCTTCGAGGGCAAGAACTTTGCCTATTGGAAAGCACGCATGCGTGCTTATCTAGAGGCTATTGCTCCCGAAGTATGGGAAGCGACCCACGCGGGGTTTGGAGAACATAACTATGTTGGTGATCAAATTAAATGGGATGCTAAAGCTAGGAATGCAATCTATGAGTGCATTAGTCAAGATGTTTTTTCTAGGATTGCTAGCAAAGAAAAGGCATGTGAAATTTGGGCTTGCTTGATATAAATTCATGAGGGTTCCTCTCGTGTGAAAGAACTTAAATATCACATGCTTAAAACAAAATATGATGAATTCAAGATGCTACCTCATGAAAATGTTAATGAAATGTTCTCTCGCTTGAATGTGCTTATTGAAGAAATTAATGCTCTTGACATTGCTTCTCTTGGCAAGGGACTCGTCAACCGCAAGATCCTCATGCTCCTTCCCAAGCCAAAGTACAACATCATCAACTCCATGCTCCAAAAAGAGTCTCTTGACCACATTGAAGTTTCGGAGCTCATTGGAGAAATTCATGCTCATGAGATGAGTGTGCTTGGGATGATGGAGCAATCATCCTCAAAAACAATTGCTCTAAAGGCCTCCACCATGAAAAGAAGTCTCAAGAAGAAGAAGGTGGTTGAGCCTAGCTCAAGTGAAGAAGAGCAAGCATCAAGTAAATATGATGATGATGATGAGCTTGCATTGATGATGAGAAAGTTCTCACGCTTGAACTCCAAGATTACCAAGAAGGGATACACCTTTGATCCCAAGAAGAAAGCATTTCTACCAAGGAGAGATGATCACAATACTTGCTACAATTGTGGTGATCAAGGCCACATCTCCTATGATTGTCCAAAACCGGACAAAAGAAGAGAGAACTACAAGAGCAAGCATCGCAAGCTTGAAGAGAGTGATAATGATGAAGAAGAGGCCAAACCCAAACCAAGAGCCTTTGAGAAGAAGAAACATGACAAGGGCAAGAAGGCAAGACTCTTCCCAAAGAAGAGAAATGGCCCACAAAAGGTGTTCATGTGTGAGGCAAATGAATGGGTCACCGACGAAGAAACAAGTGATGAAGAGAGTGAAGCGGAAGAAGAAAGCTTGGCCGGCCTCGCCATTGCCAACAATGATGACTCACCTCTTCATCCACCGCCCATGTGCCTCATGGCAAAAGGTAACACCAAGGTATGTGACGACTCTAGTGATGATGAGCTTTCCCACGATGATTTAACTTCCTTGATAAATGAATATCATGCTATCATTAAGAGGGAAAAGAGTAAGGTTAAAGCCCTTGAAGAAACTCGTGCTAGACTTGAGAGTGATAACCTCAATTTGCTTGACAAGTATGAAAGCATACTCAAAGAGCATGACACGCTCAAATCTCATGTCAAGCAAATTGAGGAAGAAAAGGCTAAAATCAAGTTAGATAATCATGAGCTTAACTTAGCACACCAAACACTCTTGGAAGAGCACAACAAGTTAGTACAAGAACATCAAACACTTAACCTTGCTCATGACGTGCTTGATCAAGAATTGAAAAATACAAAGAAGCAAACTCTTAATGATAGGATATCCATTACTTCTCATGTCACTAATGCCTTGAACAAGTCTTTGCCTTTGAAAGCAAATGCTAGGGAGAAGGACTTGTTGGAAGAAATTGAGAGTCTCCGCACTAGTGTGGCTAGACTTTCAAAAGGGGAAGTCAAACACAAGGAAATACTCTTCCAACAAGCAAAGGCCTTCAACAGGAGAGGACTTGGATCCTTCCCGGTGCCTAACAAAGGAAAGGTGCCCTCACCGGAGCTTAGAACAAGCTTCATCAAGGAAGTTGGTTCCTATTGCCAACATTGTGAGGTCACCGGTCACCACACAAGGAAGTGTCCTCTTCCTAACCGACCCTCTCCCAAGTTGCCCATTAATTACAAATCTACTTTCAATGATCGTTATTATCTCTTGAGTAAAGTAGATGGCAAGGTGAAGGCTAGGTTCATTGGCAAGGACATGAAGGGCATGAAGGGGAAGCTCCCCAAGCAACTTTGGGTCCCAAAGACACTTGTATCACACATACAAGGACCTAAGTTGGCTTGGGTGCCTAAAGTTAAAAATTGAATTCATGTGTGTAGGTGAACTACAAAGCCGGAGGAAAGCATTGGGTACTCGATAGCGGGTGCACCCAACATATGACCGGCAATGATGGTATGTTCACCACCATAGAAAACCCCGGCAATTATGAACAAGTCACCTTTGGTGATAACTCTAAGGGAAAGGTAATTGGGTTAGGTAAAATTGCTATTTCAAATGATTTATCCATTTCCAATGTTTTGTATGTCAAGTCGCTTAGTTTTAATTTACTTTCCATTGCACAACTATGTGATCTTGGACTAACATGCACATTTAGCAAAAATGATGTTGTTGTGAGTAGTAAAACAAGCCAAGACATAGTCTTCAAAGGATTTCGGCATGGACATCTCTACCTAGTAGATTTCTCCAACAAGAATGCTAGCTTGACCACTTGTCTTTTCACTAAGACAAGTTTGGGATGGCTATGGCACCGACGCATAGTGCATATAGGGATGAGCAAACTCAAGAAGTCATTCAAGCTTGGGATGGTTACTGGCGTGAAGGATGTTACATTTGAGAAGAACAAGCTTTGTAGCGCTTGTCAAGCTGGGAAGCAAGTTGCTTCACACCACCCAATGAAGACAATGGTGTCAACCTCCAAGCCACTTGAACTACTCCAAATGGACCTCTTCGGACCGTCCACATATCAAAGCCTTGGAGGTAACCTCTATTGTCTTGTTATAGTTGATGACTACTCTCGCTATGCTTGGACTCTATTTCTAGGTGACAAGAGTGAAACTTTGGAAGTGTTCAAGACCTTCGCCAACCGCGCTCAAAGGGAATTTCAACTTCCCATCATCAAGGTCCGGAGTGACAACGGCACCGAATTCAAGAACTACAACATTGGGGAGTGGTGTGACCGTGAAGGCGTGAAGCATGAGTTTTCGGCCACATACACCCCTCAACAAAACAGTGTTGTTGAAAGGAAGAACAAGACACTCATCACTCTTGAGAGAGCAATGCTTGATGACTACGGCACGTCGGAGAAGTTTTGGGCCGAAGCAATCAACACGGCGTGCCATGCCGCAAATAGGGTCTACCTACATCGACTACTTCAAAAGACCCCGTACGAGCTTCTCATTGGGAGAAAGCCCAACATCTCCTACTTTCGAGTCTTTGGATGCAAGTGCTACATCTACCACAAGAATAGGCTCGGTAAGTTTGAAAGAAGATGTGATGTTGGTATATTCCTTGGTTATGCATCAAACTCAAAAGCATATCGAGTATTCAACCAAACCTCCGGTTTAGTTGAGGAAAGTTGTGATGTTGAGTTTGATGAGACTAATGGCTCCCAAGAGGAGAGTTTTGGTCATGATGAAATAGATGATGAGCCTCTACGAGAAGCCATGAAGAACATGACCATTGGAGACATCAAGCCTGAAGTTGAGGAGAGCCATGATCAAGGGGGAGCTTCAAGTTCCAACAACAACACATCCATGGCGCCTCAAGTTTACGAAGAAGAGAAGGATGATCCATTGCCGACTCAAGACTCACAAGCACAACAACATCAAGAGGAAGAAGAAGTCCATGATCAAGTCTAACCACAAGAGGAGCAACACGCATCACCTTCGCCAAGTGCTTCACAACCACTTATGAGGCATGGACGCATCTCCAAAGCGCATCCAATGGACCAAATCATTGGAAGTCCGTCAAGGGGTGTAAGTACACATTCTCCCCATTTCGCTTCATTTTGTGAGCACTACTCGTTTGTTTCATGTGTAGAACCCACTCACATTGAGGAAGCACTCCAAGACCCAAATTGGGTGATGGCCATGCAAGAAGAACTCAACAACTTCATCCGCAATGAAGTTTGGGTGTTGGAGGAGCGACCCAAGGACAAGAACATCATCGGAACAAAGTGGGTGTACCGCAACAAACAAGACGAGAATGGCGTTGTGGTCCGCAACAAGGAAAGACTTGTGGCCAAAGGGTTCTCGCAAGTTGAAGGACTAGATTTTGGGGAGACATTTGCCCCGGTCGCCCGGCTAGAAGCCATCCGTATACTCCTTGCTTTTGCTTCACATCATAATATTAGACTTTATCAAATGGATGTGAAAAGTGCCTTTCTTAATGGTTACATTAACGAGCTTGTTTATGTTGAACAACCTCCCAGGTTTGAAGATCCAAGGAATCCTAATCATGTGTATAGGTTGCACAAGGCGCTCTATGGGCTCAAGCAAGCACCTAAGGCGTGGTATGAACGACTACGGGATTTCCTTATCGATCGGGGGGGGGGGGGGGGGTGGACACTACACTCTTCACCAAAGACATCAACGGAGATTTGTTCATTTGTCAAATTTATGTTGATGATATTATTTTTGGTTCAACTAACGAAGCTCTTAGCCATGAGTTTGGCAAAATGATGTCTAGGGAATTCGAGATGTCAATGATTGGAGAGCTCAACTTCTTCCTTGGATTTCAAATCAAGCATCTTCAAGAGGGGACCTTCGTCTATCAAGAGAAGTACACCAAGGACCTCTTGAAGAAATTTGAGATGGGAGATTGTAGCTCAAGAAGCACTCCAATGGCAACTAATTGCCATCTCGACGCGGACAAGGACGGTAAACCTATTGATCAATCTAACTACCGTTCTATGATTGGCTCATTGCTTTATCTTACCGCATCTAGGCCCGATATCATGTTTAGTGTATGCTTGTGTCCTCGCTTTCAAGCGGCACCTAAAGAATCGCATAGGAAGGCGGTCTTTAGGATACTTAGGTATCTTAAGCATACCCCTAGTATGGGTTTGTGGTACCCTAAAGGTGCAAAATTCCACCTCTTGGGATACTCGGATTCGGACTTTGCCGGATGCCGCATGGATCGCAAGAGTACCTCTGGTGGGTGCCACTTGCTTGGGCGTTCCCTAGTATCTTGGTCTAGCAAGAAGCAAAATTTTGTCGCCTTGTCCACGGCGGAAGCTGAATATATTGCGACCGGTGCATGTTGTGCCCAAATTCTTTATATGAAGCAAACCCTTTTGGACTTTGGTATTAAACTTGGTTGTGTGCCTCTCCTTTGTGACAATGAAAGTGCGGTTAAGATAGCTAAAAACCCCGTTCAACACTCCCGCACTAAGCACATTGATATTCGCCATCATTTCTTGAGGGACCATGAAGCTAAGGGAGACATCTCATTGCGAGGTGTTAGGTCCGAAGAACAATTGGCAGATATCTTCACTAAACCACTTGATGAGAAAACTTTTTCTAGTCTAATAAGTGAGTTAAATGTTCTAGATGCAACGAACGTCATGTAAGAATGCATCTCATATAGGTCTTGCCTAACTCTCAAATGATAGGGGTGAGCAAGGGTTAGCTTGGGATGGGGGTTCTTTTGGGTTTCCCCAAGGTTTGGAGAGTGGCTCTCCCTGAAGAAGCCTTTGAAAGGTTCAAATTTGGCAAGATAGATTTATTTTATGCCTTGCATGATGCCTGCCATATAGACTTGTAATTTCTTGCACTATAAAATTGCTTGGCATTGCATACGGTAGATTGTCACAAAGGGGAACCCACCTCATGACAAAAGAGACTTGTTTGAAATGCAATATCTCAACTCATATGTGGTGGAAAGAACAAAATGTTAGGTGTGTTAATGCCTAGAGGAACATGCTCTAAAGAGATAGAAGTCTTCATACTCTACCTCACAAAGCATGGGCCTTACATTTTATTTGGATAATTTCCTCCTATTTTTCTTGGTGTTCCATTTGCTTTAAGGCCTAGCCAAGTTATTAGCATATTAGTATCTTTGAGGGGTAAGGGGTTGCCCAAAAAGTCCTAAGACATGTGTTTCTCATTGATTGTTTGTTTAGTCAAAGGACATATATGGGATGTTGTTGTTTAGTAGTCATCGGATTATCCTATGCTTAGGTTAGACCATCATCGGATTAGCTGGTGTTCAAAATCCAAGGGCCAGTTCAGTCAGTATCTCAAATGATCCGATGAGTTCATTTTTAGAAACATCGGTCCATCCGGTGTTCACAATTCTGGAACTGTGACGAATTCCACCGATGATATTCCCTTCCACGTCGGTCCATCCGATGTCAACGGTATCTTTTTGAATAACTATACTATGACATTCGACCGATGCTACATCTTTGCATGTAGGACCATCCGGTGTCAATGGCACTCTTTTGAATACCCTTACTGTGTCATTCGACCGATGCTTCTAACGACCAACGTCGGTCCATCCGGTGTTAAAATTTCGGCTAGGGTTTGGGACCCACTATTTAAACGGTCGCTCGTCTCCCTCTTATCTCTCCCTGATCCCGTCTTCCCTCCGCCGCCGTTCCACTCGCCCGCGCCACCACCATCTCCCGTCACCGCCACCGCCACCCTCCGGCCGTCGTCGCCGACCTCCGGCCACCGACGTCGATCTCCGGTCGCTGCCGCCCTCCAGCGCCGCCGTCCTCTAGCGCCGCCGCCACTCGCCTCCACCAAGCCGTCGCCGCCGCTCCACCGCAGCCGTCGCCGCCGCTTCACCCAGCCGCCGCCGCGCCTCCACCCAAGCGACGCCGCCGCCTCCTCCCGTGCACCACCAGCCGCCCCACACGCACACCTCGCCGTCGTGGTGCCTCCACGATCGCCGTTTCTTCATCGCTAGGGTTGCAGGCCGTGATCGTTCTTCATTCTCGTGCATCACCCGATCGCAATGGCTCGAGACAAGAAGAACAAGGGCAAGGCCATTGTGGAGCCGGCCGCGAAGAAGCAGAAGCTCTCCAAGGAGGAGAAGAAGGCGTTGATGGCCGCTCGCGCCGCCGAGGAGCATGAGCGTGGCCGAGGAGGATTGCTGAGGATCCACGAGGCTCGTCTGAGGCAGCCTCCTGTGATCGATGATTCCGAGGCCGAAGAAGAGCCGGAAGAGCCACTCGTCTGCCGGCGCTCAGCCCAGACCTGTGGGGGTCATCCCGCGGTAGCACCACGTCCGAGACCGACGGTTGCCGATCGTCGTGAGGACAGGGAGGCCCAGAGAGCCATCTATGAGATGGACACCACCGTCCGCGTTGGTGAAGGTGTCCGTTTGGCTGATTACCGAAAGATGAAGGCCAAGCAACTCCGAAGACTCAGATGGAGTGTGTTGCTTGAGGAGTGGTACCCGCGGCCCAGAGAGGCTCTTGTGGACAGTCGTTTCTGGACTGTGACACATGCGTCACTCTACGAGACCAACAGACGCCGCGGCCACAAGCTATTCCAGCACAACATTCTGGATTGGAATCAGCTTGCCCTAGCAGCAGAGACAGAGATCCGCCCCTACTTTGAGAGGTACAGAGGGCTGGTGCACCTGATGTCCTATGAGAGGAGTGCTTATGTGGAGGATTGGGTACGCGTGTTCTATGCTACTCTCTACATCTCTGAGGGCCGCAGATCGATTGACTTCATGTTCATGGGCCAGCACTATCACTTGACGAAGCAGACACTGGCACAGCTGCTAGGCGTGGACCTGCACGACACATGCGTACATGAGAGAGTGTATGGTCAGGCAGACCCGCCGAGGAGGTCGCTCACTGGAGGAGTGGCACCAGCTCTGGAGAAGATCCACTCTTTGTTTGGACCGACCTTCTCTCCAGACCAGCCAAGGGTACCGGCTCTGTTGACTCCAGCTGTGCGCACAGTGCACCTCGCCTTGCGTCGCACGCTCTTGCCGAGGTCAGGATATCTAGAGGGGTTCACCAGCCTGCAGCAGACCCCCCTGTTCTACATCATGAACGGGATGGAGTTTGATATAGTGGACGTCCTCATATGCGAGATGGAGGATGTGATCACTGACGAAGTGGGCATGATGAGGCAGCTTGTGTATGGACACTGGATCAGCTACCTGCTCTCCATGATGGTCCCCGAGGAGTTCGCCGTGCATGACTGTCTCACTGACGAGAGTGTCACACGGTTTGGTCACTACCGTGCCCCAGCTCCTGGAGACCACCGTCTTGGCCGTCCAGTCGAGCGTCAGGTCAGGGCTCGATTATCTGAGGAGGACTGGTCGAACTTGGAGAAGGAGGATGAGAGGCTGGCTGAGGCAGAGGCACAGGGTGAGGACCTGCAGCACATATGGTCCGAGAGCGACACGGATGACAGTGTCGAGGAGTACTTCCCTCCTCCTCCCTCACCCAGGCAGCACGACGGAGAGGCTGGAGGCTCTACAGTGCCACCCCCTACTCCACCTCCCGTCACAGAGGCACAGGTCTCTCAGCCGACTGAGCTCACCTCACTCCTTCAGCAGATGGTTGAGCAGCAGCGCTTGGACCGGCTTGCAGCTAAGCAGGCCCGAGCGGAGCAGGCCGCACGACTTCTGGAGCTCCAGCAGCAACAGGAGATGCAGCGCCAGATCGCCCGTGAGAGGCGTGAGGACACTGACCGGCTGACTGGGCTCATAGACCAGATGCACTAGCGCACCCTCGACCAGCAGCAGCAGACGCAGCAGGCGATGATGGGCATCCTGGGGTTGATCACCAACCTCTACACCCAGACCGGGATTGCCCTCCCGTCGCAGTTGCCAGGAGTTGCTCCACCACCACCAGTCCTGGCTCCAGCTGCAGCTCCAGTGCCGACTACGCTGATCCCCTCCATCAGCATGTCTCCACTATTGGCTCCTAGCGCACCGATTCACTCCCCGCTGCCGGCTACGACCCTGTTCCAGCAGACACCGGCATCCGTCGCCAGTGCCCCTGTTCCAGCAGCACCTACCCAGCAGGCACCTCCGACGGCTCCTACGGCTCCGACAGCTCCTTCCTCTACTCCAGGCAGCAGCTCCGACAACAGCGACGGTGACCAGTTCATCATCGCGCCTAGTACTCAGGATTCTTAGGCACTCGGATCCCTTTTTAGTGTCTTGGTGCCAAAGGGGGAGAAGAGTTAGAGGAGTCAGGGGGAGGATAGCTCAGTCTCAGGGGGAGTGTCCTAGCCTTAGGGGGAGTTTACCTATATCATTTTCTGTAATTCGACATTATCATCTTTTTTAATTCGATACTTTTGCTACTCATTTGGTGTTTATTGAGTACTCTTAAGTTGTTAATCAATTGAGCTTATTTGGTGCCTATCTTATGACCACGTATTCACTTGAGTTATTCCTTGATTGAGCCTTCAAATTCATTACTATTAAGTGTAATAATCTTGTATTCATTGCATATCCTCTTAAGCTTCGTACTACCAAATTCATTACTATTGTGCTTTAATTGTTGTGTTGTCATCAATAACCAAAAAGGGGGAGATTGAAAGCATCTAGGCCCCCATGAGGTACGGTTTCGGTGATTAATGACAACCATTGGATTTTACTAATGAATTTGTGAATGCAAGGTCCCCATAATCACTCAATCAAATGAAAACTATATGTCATTGGAGACCCATATACAAGCATTTTATGAGATCAAATCAATGATATAAAGACAAGAAGTGAAAGCTCTCTTATGTCAAAGTCATTCAACCACAATTGATGACACTTAATGCTTGACAACCATCAGAAGTACAATTCCAACAGAGTCTAAGAGGTCAATCGAGCAAGACACAAAAGAATCACTTAGAAACAACTCGAAGCAAACAAAATCAACTCACTGGATCAACCGATGCTTTCTCAGAACAACACATCGGTCGAGTTGGTTCAGCAGAAGAAGAAGACCTCAGAACAAAGCACTCACCGGATCATCCGATGTTAAGGGCTCTGCTACATCGGTCCATCAGTACAGTTTGCAATATCCTTGGACCAAGTGTAGCACCGGATCATCCGATGTACAGAAGTATACACATCGGTCAATCACTCCAGTAAGCATCAAGTTTGAGTCAATTCTGGAGGAAGAGACACCGGATCATCCGATGAGAAGACAAGTGCAACATCGGTCTAACAACGGTCATATCTGACACAATGACGTCAGCTAAAGCAAACTTGACCGATGATAACTAAAGGGGAGACATCGGATCATCTGATGTTCGCAGAAAAGTTCTGTCAGCCTACTTTTCCAACGGCTATTTCATGGAGGCTGGCTATAAAACCCCCTAAACCGGTCATTTCGATAAGTCTTGATCAGAAAACATTCTCAACACATCCATAAGCATTCAAGACCAAGAGCCATCACTTCTACATCATTTCGACCACCTACACACCAAGAGATAGGCTAGAACTAGCTAGAGAGAGAGCTTGTGTGCCTCCATTCTGGGTGAGTGGAATCTCTAGGTTAGTGAGAGCCTCAAGGGAGTGCCCTTGGTGTTTGTAACTGTGAGAAGACTTCAGGAGCTTGCCAAGGCGTTTGTGGAACCCGGAGGGTCGAAGTTGTACAAGGCTTGAGCTCCACCTTGCCAAGGTTGGCAAACGGAAAAAAATAGTGGAGATCCCTCGTCTCGGTGACTTGGGTGTGGCTAAACCCTTTGGTGGGTGCCACAACGTGGATGTAGGAAGATCTTGACGATCTTGCTGAACCACGGGATAAATCATCGTGTCTCCTCGGGAGTTTGCATCCTCTTCCTCTCCCTTACGTTTATGCATTTTATATTCCGCAAAGTTGCTATTTACCTCAATGCATAGATAGTTTGCGTAGGGAATTGGGATCTTAGGAATTAAGTTTTATTGGTTAGATTTTTGAAAAGAAACCCAATTCACCCCCCCCCCCTCTTGGGCATTCGATCCTTACACAGACAAGTGTACCAAAGCTGCAGGGGGCCGTGAAATGCACTCCAAACCACCTCCAGAGGATGGCAAAAAGTCCTCCAAAGGCGAAGCCACTACCTCCGGGAGTGGCAAAAAGAAGAAAAAGTCCAACGGCAAAAAGAATCCGTCGGCCGGCACATCCACCGTTGCAGCTGCAACAGCTCCGGGTGGCCGGGGGCCACGCCCCGAGAAACGACCTCGGTTGTCCTCTGAAGATGGTGGAAACTCCAAGGTGTGGTGTCCTATCAACAAGTTGAACAGCCACAACTTGGAGGACTGCCGGGAGGTCCAAAACCTTGCCAAGCGCTATCCCAAACGCCGGGAAGAAGTTCCTTTCCGTCAAAGGGAAGGAAAACAGAAAGTCGACGAAGCTCTGGCTGAAGAGGAGTTAGGCTTCCAGGACCCTAAAAAGGTCTTGAAGGCTGTTTACACCTCCATCGACGATGACTCTGACGTCTCCGACAATGAG
Organism: Tuctoria greenei; assembly: GCA_036927565.1. NCBI lineage: Eukaryota > Viridiplantae > Streptophyta > Magnoliopsida > Poales > Poaceae > Tuctoria > Tuctoria greenei. The sequence continues at coordinate 49,924,809 of JAYESD010000002.1, forward strand.
CGTCGGAAGACCATGAATACCATCTTTGGTGGTTCATGGGACATCACCTCCCGCCGTGTCCTCAAGACCATGCAGCAGGACATGGCCTCAGTAGCTCCTACAGCCAGGGCGGAGCCTCATCGAAAGTGGATGGACACCACCATCACTTTTGATGCTTCAGACTGCCCTCGAAACATGATCGGAGCTGGTCAGTTACCTTTGATGGTATCGCCTACCATCAACAACATTCAACTCCATCATGTAATGGTGGACGGAGGTTCGGGGCTGAATCTCATAAGCTTCGAAGCTTTCATCAAGCTTCAGCTTCGACCTTCGGACCTTCGCCCCTCCCGACCTTTCTCCGGAGTAGGTCCGGGGGCCATAACACCACTCGGTGCCATCACTCTCCATGTGACCTTCGGGACTCGGGAGAATTATTGCACTGAGAAGTTGATCTTTGACGTCGCTCGGATCAACTTGCCCTTCAATGCCATTTTGGGCAGGCCCACCTTGTACAAATTTATAGCTGCTGCTCATTATGGCTACCTGGTGTTGAAGATTCCAACACCAGCTGGCGTTCTCCAGATCCGCGGAGACCGTACTGCTGGAGTGACTCCTCTGGAAGAACTTCATGCGCTTGCTACAGCGCAGGAGGAAGAATCCAGGCAAGAGCAAGCTCCAAAACCCCCTAGTATTCGTCAACGAGGCTCAACCTCCGCACCTCGTGTGCAACCAAGCAGCGACACTGACATTCCTGTCAAAGTCGTCCAAATCGGTTCCGATGCCGCTCAGACCACCCGTATATTGGGAAGTCTGAATGACAAATAGGAACTCGCTCTCATCACTTTCCTCCGGGCTAATGTCGATGTGTTTGCCTGTCAACCGTCACAAATGCCTGGGATCCCTAGGGAAGTGATCGAGCATAATCTGAAGATCTATCCTGATGCTCAGCCCGTACATCAGAAGCCTTGGAAGCAATACGTAGAGCGACAGAACTTCATACGACAAGAAGTGAAGAAGTTGCTCGAAGCTGGATTCATCCGAGAAGTCTTCCATCCAAAGTGGCTGGCAAACCCAATCATTGTACCCAAGGCCGGCGGGAAGCTTCGGATGTGTATCGACTACACAACACTAAATAAGGCATGCCCAAAAGATCCATTCCCACTACCTAGAATAGATCAGATAGTGGATTCCACCTCTGGGTGTGAATTACTGTGTTTCCTAGATGCATATTCTGGGTACCATCAAATCAGAATGTCTAGGGAAGATGAAGAACATACTTCTTTTATCACAGTATATGGATTGTACTGTTATACTGCCATGCCATTTGGTCTCAAGAATGCAGCCTCAACATTTGTACGAGCTATGTACACAACCTTTGGAGAGCTCATCAGAGACTTAGTGGAAGTGTATGTTGATGACATCGTCGTGAAGATCAAGGACAAGGAGTCACTCCTTGACACCTTGCAAGTTGTCTTCGACAAGCTGCGGGTCACCCGCACGAAGCTGAACCCAGATAAGTGCATCTTTGGGGTTAGCTCCAGAAAGCTTCTCGGTTTCCTCGTAAACCACCGGGGCATAGAAGCAAATCCGGCAAAGATTAAAGCCATAGAGGAGATGCGGCCACCATCCCGCATCAAAGATGTCCAAAAACTAATTGGATGTCTAGCCGCCCTCAGCCGGTTCATCTCAAGACTGGCGGGACGGGTGCTATCCTTCTTCAAGCTATTGAGGATGTTCGGACCATTTTAATGGTCTGAAGAAGCAGAAAAGGCGTTTCAGGAGCTAAAGCAGCTCCTCACCACTCTACCAACCTTGGTAGCTTCGAACCCTGGTGAGTCCTTACTGCTTTACATTTCAGCAACCGATGAGGTTGTCAGCATGGTCCTGGTCGCGGAGAGACCAGAACCATCACAAGCTCAGGAATCCAGACCCCTCCGGGAGGGTCCGGAGGTTCTTGAAGGAGAGTCTGGGTCCCAGCCCCCAGACTTGGATCAACAGGGAGTTATTCTAGAAGATCTGGACCCCTCCGAAAGGGTCCGGGTCACTGCAGTAGAAGCTCCGGGTTTCTCTAGCAAGGACCCGGAGGTTCCCGAAGCAGGTCCGGACCCCTCTGGGAGGGTTCGGGGCGATGTGGAGGAAGCTACGGGCCCCTCCGGGAGGGTTCGGACAGTCCAACGCCTAGTGTACTTCATCAGAGAAGTACTACATGATGCCAAGACTCGATACTTAGAGGTGCACAAGCTGCTCTATGCAGTTCTCATCGCTTCCAGGAAGCTTCGCCATTACTTCCAAGCAAAGTGGGCAGCAGAATTGGCTGAATTCAATCTTGAATTCGTCCCAAGACAAGCTATCAAGAGTCAAGTATTGACAGACTTCGTGGCGGAATGGACCCCCTCTCCATCAAACCCTGGGGGGCCTAGAGAGAAGAAGCTGGAACTCAAGGCTTCGGTCTTCACCGAACCTCACAGGACCCTCTACTTCGACGGCTCCATGCAAAAGCAGGGGGCCGGAGCTGGAGTCCTTCTCCTCTCTCCAACCGGGGAGAAGGTAAAATACATGGTCCACCTTGACTTCAAGGCGACCAACAACATGGCAGAGTATGAAGCACTCATTTATGGACTAAAGGTGGCACTATTATACGGTGTCAAGCAGCTGCTGGTCAAGGGAGATTCGCAGCTCATCATTAAACAGGTGAAGGGTGAATGCTCCTGTAACAATCCCCAACTAGCTGCTTATCTCCTTGAAGTCCAGAGGCTTCAGAAGGATTTCGAAGTCCTGGATCTCCACCATGTCCAGCGTGTCTATAACGTTGAAGCTGACGAACTCTCGACAAAAGCGTCAACCGGAACTCCAGCTCCTAACGGAACCTTCGTCCAGAGGTTGTCAAAACCCACAGCTCAGCCTGCCAAACTGAGCGAAGGGGGCGAGACCAGCATCCTGAAGCTGGTGGTCCTGATGGCCCTGTTACCATGGCAGTCATCAAGGGTCGTAGGCGCTGCCGGAAGCTCCGAGCAACCCAGCACGCAAGACTCAAATGCTCAAGCAAGCTCTGATGCATGGATCTCGAAGATTCGGAGCTACTTGAAAGACAATATCCTTCCTGACGATGATGTATCCGCTGACCGAATAGTCAGATTGGCTAAAAGATACACGCTCGTAGAAGGGGATCTCTACCAGCGCGGTGCCAACAACGTCCTAATGCGGTGCATCACAAGGGAAGAAGGTTGCAAGCTCCTCGCAGAAATCCATGGAGGTGAGTGTGGGAACCACGTGTCTTCCCGCACGCTGGTCGGTAAAGCCTTTCGGCATGGCTTCTACTGGCCTACAGCGCTCCAGGATGCAACTGAGCTGGTGAAGAAATGCAAAGCATGTCAGTTCCATGCAAAGTAAATTCACACACCGGCTCAGCCTCTACAAATGATACCTCCTAAATGGCCTTTCGCTGTGTGGGGGATGGACATCTTGGGACCTTTCCCAAGAGCCGTCGGAGGTTACAAGTTCCTGTATGTTGCCATTGACAAATTCACCAAATGGTCAGAAGCAACCCCAGTTGTGACAATAAACAAGCAATCAGCTATCAACTTCTTGCAGTCCATAGTATGCAAATTTGGAGTCTCGAACAAAATCATAACAGATAATGGGACCCAATTCACAAGCTATGCTTTCCAAGGATACTGCGAAGACCTCGGCATCCAAGTCAGCTATGCCTCCGTAGCTCACCAGACAAGCAATGGCCAAGCCGAGAGGGCAAATGCAGAAATCCTAAAAGGACTCAAGACGCGCACATATGAGCTCCTGAAAAACATGGAGCCAACTGGATTGAAGAGCTTCCGCCCACTCTATGGGCCAACAGGACAACTCCAAACCGGTCAACTGGAGAGACACCCTTCTTCCTGGTGTACGGAGCTGAAGCAGTCCTTCCTTCGGAAATCACCTTGGGATCACTCCGGATCCGGACCTCCGACAAGCCACGCAGGACCAGCTCCTGCATGAAGACTTTGAGGTCCTTGAAGAGGGAAGGTGTCGAGCAGCTGTTCGGAATGCCCAATACCGCCAAGCTCTCCGGCGCTATCACCAACGGCATGTTCACAGCCAACAGCTCGAGGAAGGCGATCTGGTGCTACAGAGAATACTATCCAGAGAAGGGTTAAACAAACTCTCCCCCAACTGGGAGGGACCCTTCCGAGTGATCAAAGTATCCCATCCCAGATGCGTTCGCTTGGCAACCGAGGATGGGACACCTCTCCCAAATCCTTGGAACATTGAGCACCTCCGTAAGTTCTACGCTTAATATCATGGAGGTGAGTCTGTAATTACGTGTGGTGTATGTTATAGAGTCATTGTACAGAGGTGGGTAGCTCCTCCGGGAGGGCAGCTGGACCTACCCTGCTAGGTCCGCAACATCCATGCAACACTTGTCGTAGTCTCAGAACTAAAAGTGTAGCTAGCTAGCTTGGGTCAAATGAGAATCGAAACACACTTAGCCTGGTTTCGTACCCTAAGAGTGTACTTGTTTCCCCTGTACCCTGGACCTATAATGAAAAACATCATTGTGTGAAAACAAACTCCACGTACATTTACTTTGTACAGGCTCAATATTTTTTATTTTTCTCTTTCTTGTCTATAACAAAGTTGTGCAGTTCTTAAGAAACTTTAGTTCGACCAGTTCATGTACAATTCGAGTTGCATTGTCTATCCTTCCGGGTTCAAACATTGTTGATGGCCTACTTGTCTGAATGCCGCCAAGCCAATCTAGGGCCGGAGTGTGCTATCGACTTAGCCTGGTCATGCACCCTAAGTACGCCACTCCACCTACACCCTGGCAGGCCGAAGTAAGGCGAGTCCAGAAACGATCGGACCTGAAGGAAGCAAGACGGTGCCCTTGATTGTATTTAGGATTGTGTTCGACCTAAAACTTTCTTGGGAACAGTAAGCCGCAATGAAGTTATACATAGGAAACAGATTTTACTGTTTTTCATGACTTCAGTGTGCAGGAAAAATAAATAAGCTCCGACATCCTCTAGGTGGCTTGTGGTCGATGTTCAAACATTGACATCAAGCATCTTTGGAGCTACTCAGTTCCAGTAAAGCTAAGAGGCATGTCGTCAACGTGAAGATGGTGGAAAGACTCTAAAGTAGAGTCTGACGTTGACACAACACGTGTTGACGGAGGTCACTGCCGGAGCTGCCAAGATCTGACACCCCAGAGGATTAACCATCGGTGCTTTACGCGTTGATGGAGACTACTGCCGGAGCCACTAAGCTACGACAGCCTCAGGGGGCCTACACTATCGAAGACTTCGGACCTACATTCTACAAGTTTGAAGCACGCAAGTCTTCAACAACCGTTACATCCTCTTGGTACATGTTCATAATCAAATTGTGTACATCTACCAGGGGGCCAAGTGAGACAAAGGTGTTGAAGACAAAAAATGAAATTCAAATTTGCAAAAATTTGGATTGCAATCATCTGGAGACAAACGATTACAAAATTGGAGAAGAAGAACAGAGAATACAAGCGGGAGCTACATAGAGATGGTCCTAGACCCTATGGAAGAACTAAGCGACCTTCTGGGCCACCTCCGACACGCTGGCTCGGGCGGCTTCACCCTCTCCTTCGATAGGGCCTTCAAGCACCGGGTCCAGAGGGAATTGAGGGTCCTGGCTGGTGTAGCACGTCAGCACAAACTCTAAGACATTCTTCACTAGGGATTGACCCTCCGTTTCCAATTGGTCCGCTTTGACATCGCCCATCTTGGAGAGTTTGTTGCCTGTTGAACTGTAACACCCTCAATTTTCGCATCATGCATTGCATACATGATCATGCATTAAACACTAGTAGAATAAGAGAAAAATAATAAAACATACATATACAAATATGTGTAGCAAAAGAAGAAAAAGAAAATAATAGTTATAGCCTAAAACTTGTAATAGGGAATAAGTATAAAAATAATAATAATAAAATATATATAAATATATAAATAATATATATAACAATATATAAAATAAATAAATAAAATGTTAATATTAATAGTATATATTATAATAATAATAAATAATAAATAATATATATATAATATAAATAATAATATATATAAAAACTATATAAATAATAAATCATATAATAAAAGAAAGTATAAAAAAAGAAAGAAAAAAAGAGGGCCTGCCGCTGGCCAGGCCGACGGCCCAGCCGAGCAGCCCCGGCCTCCCGCTACCTGCCGCCCCGGCCCCACCGCACCGCGCGCCCCGCGAATCGCCGCTCCCGCGCAGCGCGCCCCGCGCCGGCCGATTCCCGCGCTCCCGCCCCGAATCGCCCCCCCCCCCCCCCCCCCCCGCGCTCCCGGTCCCACCCCACTCGCCCAGCCGTCGACGCACCGCGACCCCGCCCCGGCTCGGCCGCCCGCGACGCGCCCGACTCCCGCTCGCTTACGCCCGCGCGTGACTCCCAGAATCGACTCAAGGCCCCCGATCGAGTCCCCCCCTGCGCCTATAAAAAAAAGACCGAAGCCAGGGTTTTTCCCCGATCCCAACAGCATGCTGCCGCCTCCACGATAGAAGCCCGTCGCCGGTACATAGGAAAAAAGCACTAGAGAACAGAGGCGCCCCAGGGGAAGGAAAGGAAGAAAAAAGGAGGGGAAGAAGAGGAAGGAAAAAGAGGAGGGCCCCACCGTTCGCCGGAGATCGCTGTCGCCATCGCGTCACCTTCGTCGTGCCGCCGGAGGACGCATCTACTTTGTCTACGCATCGTCCCCATCCCGCGATCATTGAAGCCATCGCATATACGGTAGGCCATGTTCCCGATGCGAATTTTAGCGATCATATTGAACCTAATAGGCGTAACTTGATCGTAGTAGTGTCATATTTTTATTTTCAGCAGCGTTAATCCCCGCTAAAACCCCCGTAAACTCATATGAACACGTATGAACTAGTTGCATCTAATTATTAAACAACTGTAGTAAATTAATTATTGAATTGTGCATGCATACATGTCATTGCATGTTGATTATTTTGTGTGCATTATGTTGATTGTATATATTTTCTTGTATGTATAATCACGCGTAGAGGAACGTGCTCAAGAGGCTGAATACGAGGATTTCCAAAATCAAGACTTTGAAGCGCTTGAGCAACCCCATCCGTGGGAGCAAGGCAAGTGTCCTTGAAGCATATTGATCCCGTTTTATTAAATGTTTTGTTTGCGAACTTGCATGCTTGTGTCAAATTGATGGGAATCCTATGGTAGGAAGTTTACTAGTTTTGTTTGACCACCCTTGTCACCTGGAATTTATGGTAGAGAGTCGGAAAGGGTTTTTACCTTTTTTCTTCGCTTAATTAATTGGGATGGCAAACAACACTACACATTTAATTATGCATCAATGATATTCTGGTTAATGTGAACTGGTCAATACGATGGGTGATCTAAGCAAGCATGGTTTTGTGGATGGGTTGGATGTTATGGTGGTTTGCTTGCCTAGATCTAAGGACCGGTTCATGCGAGAATATGCCAGGTCAACAGTGCCACCACAAGGCCAAGTATGGGTGCGGCGTAGCTGAATAATTAGGAGCGCTGCTAGTATTGTATGGACCATTGGATGGCGCAGGGAATGGGAGTCGAGGAGGACTGCCCTGGGATCCGCATGGCACACGAGGGGGCCCGTGGGTGGGAGAATGGAGATTCAAGCCTGCCGGTGAAACCTTAGTGGGCCCGTACATACTAGTAGTCCCTTTTAAAAGGCTATTTTGTGATCTCTTGGCCACACACCTACGGAAGTGTGAGATGGCATAATGGAGGTTTCTTAGTCATCGAAAGGTGATGAAATCACAAACATGTGGGTAAAGTGGTACAACCTCTGCAGAGTGTTTAAAACTATCATGATAGCCGTGCTCCCGGTCATGAGCGCCTGGATGACCTACATGATTAGAGTTGGAAATTGGGATTTGGGATGGTTATGGTTGGTTTATGGTTATGGGTTGGTAATGGTTATGGTTTATGGATTATGGTCATGAATATGAATTTGAGTTATGGTAACTGGACATGGATAATGATGATGTTGGCAATAATTGGATATGGCTTATATTTTGTTAATATGATGGTTATGATGGGATTGTTTCACATAGACATAGTATAATGCTTTTCAAATGTTTTACTGTACTTTTTCAGCACTTAGCCATTATTACATTCGTCATTTGAATTAGCCACATGTCATACTTTCCCACACTTGCCTGAGTACGACATGTACTCACCCTTGCAATCCCCCGCCCCCAACAGCTACTGGAGACAATTGGGAGTACCCTGAGGATCACGTGGAGTACTAGGGTTGCGTACCGCCGTCAATTGCCTGTGGATTGGAGTCGTGCTGTTTAGTTTATTTTCCGCTGCATTATTTAGAGTTTTTATCATTCGTGAACTATTGGATTATTGTAATAAAGTACGTATTTAATAGTTAAGGACGTGGTTAAATTCTGTATATCGTTTGTGATGCAAACCGTATATGTGTGATGAACTTCCTAGGCACACATATGCGTTACGCTTGGTTCATATTCGGAAACCGGGTGTCACAAATTGGTATCAAAGCCGCGTTGACCGTAGGATGCAAGCCTAGGTAGAATGGACACTCTAGAGCACTTAGGAACACTCTTCTAATCTGCTATTTTCGAAAGTTTTTTGCTGCTGTTTTGTTCCCTTATTTTCAGCCGCAAAAAGTATTGATCGCTGCTGCATTTTTGATAAAAATTTTCAGAAGTGAGCAATATTAAGTGTTGCTGTTTTGCTGCTTAAATTTTCGCGAAAAAGGTGTGTTTTTGCTGCTGTTATGTGTGGGTAAAATTATTGTGTTGGTTGCTGTATTTTTTCTCTCTATTTTTTTTGTTCTTTTGGAACCGCTGCACCGATCTTTTTCACCATTTTAGCTGCTGAAATTTTCATATTTGTATTTCGTTATTTCCTTTTTCCTCTAATGTATTCTTGTTTTCTATATATGGCCCGCACCAAGACAACCCCCCGTAAGTCGACCGGTGGACTTGTGCCCCCGCATAGGTTGGCTAGTCGCTCTCCGGCCATCGACCCCCCGTCACCCCCGTGTTGATCCGTTCTGACGGCAGAGCCGCAAGACAACTGCGACATCGTCTCCGTGCCCTACTCCGTGAGGCTGGCTACCGTCACCACAGCCTCTCGCTCTCCTACCACAACCACTGGAGTGCAGCGCCCCGGCAGGAAGGAGTGGAGCTGCAAGATCTATATCTACTATGGTGATGAGTTGGTGAAGACCCATAGCAGTCCTGCTTGGAGGAGCTCCTGCTGATCTGCGGAGCAGGATGCTAGCTGGGAAGCAGCCACCTTTTGGAGTCACGCCCACCGTTTCTGTTTGGAGGACACGGTGCACGCCTTCGTTCCGCAGCGTCCCAGTGGCACTACGAGCTTCGTCTCCAGGCACGTGGAGGGACCACTGGACCTCCCGCAGTCTCGTCAGACTGTTGACGACGTGGCCCAGCTTAGTGCCCGACTTCAGAGGGCGCAGCAGGAGATTCAGGATGGACGTGACCTCGCCCAGCGCCACGAGGTGATAATCATGAGGTATCGTCGGATCACCGACGAGGGACCCCAGACGACTACGCGTCCGACACCCCCGACGTGGACCCCAGACTCTTCAGACCGTCGCAACAGTCAGCGTGAGTCGTCTTCTGAGGAGTCCCTCTGACGAGGAGCCTTCCAGTGTGGCGTCCTACCGCACCACCACCATCTGCTGCCTCACCACCATAGGACCACGAGGACCCCGAGGACCCCGACGACGACGACGACGAAGACCCGGAGGAGTTTCCGCTTGACGACGAGTAGTCCTCGACCTATGCCACGACTCAAGGATAGGCACACCCCCATTAGTTAAATAAGAGCGACGTAGACATACTTGTGTGACCTTGAGTTGTGTTTACTTCTTTTAGGATTTTTGCCAATTTTGTTTTGGTGCTTGTTTGAGTGCTTGTGTGCTTAGTAGAGAGTTGTGGGATTGCTTCGACACTTGTCCACATCCTCATATAGGTCTATATTAATAAAGGATTATTTAGTGTCAAATCCCTTGATGCCTATAGTTGGGACGTTTCTTTCCAAATTCTAAATCCTTCTGTCCCCACCCTTCTTTCGCCAACAGATGGTGAGAACTCGTAACCAGAGGGATGCCAACGATGAGGAGGAGCGCAATGAAGTACCTCAGAACAACCAGGGACATGCTCATGGAGCTATCAATATTGAAAAAACTGTTAGCTATGCAGAACCAGCTCATGCAGACCATGATACAAAACTATGGGACAGCTGCAGGCTGGCAATAACAACAATCAGCCCCCACCTGCCTCCACCGCCACCCCCCGCCTCCTCATAACCGATTGGGAGAGTTCATGAGGGACCAGACCGCCTACCTTTGCACAAGCCACAGACCCAATGGAAGCTGATGATTGGCTGAAGTCTGTTGAAAAGAAACTTGCTATTGTCCAGTGCACTGATAGGGAGAAGGTTTCTCTTTGCATCACATCAACTAGTTGGAGCAGCCGCTGACTGGTGGGAAGCTCTTTGCAACGCTCATGATAATCAAGAGGAAATCACTTGGGCTGAGTTTAAGCAGAGTTTCCGTTCCCACTATGTACCTGAAGGAGTTATGATACTGAGAAGACAAGATTTTGAAAATCTCAGGCAAGGAAGGATGAGCGTGAGTGAGTATCTCAACAAATTCACTCAATTATCAAGATATGCTCCAGAAGACATCAAAACTGATAGTAGGAAGCAATATTTGTTTATGAGGGGGTCTCAACAATGAAATTCAAGTCCAGTTGCTCAATACTGATTATCCAAACTTCCAAAAGCTGGTTGACAAGGCTATTGTGGTTGAGAACAAGATTCGTGAGATGGAGAAGGACAACAAGAGGAAGATGCCACATCATGGACCGCAGCAAGGAAGCAATGTTCGCCCCCGTTATGCACCACCTACTGCACCACAATACAACTCATCTGCTCCTGCATACCGCGCTACTTATCCACCCCGCCCAAATCAGCCACCACAGCAACGCCCCGCCATGCAAGCGCCTCGCTATCCTGTGCCACCTGCGCTGCGTCCTAACATGGCGGGCAAATGCTCAAAACCAGTTGCGCCCAAACTTCCCCAATGCTATGGGCGGTAAGGACATGCTATGTGTGTGGAGAACCCGGACACTTTGCAAGTCAATGCCCCCAAGAGAAACTATGGACCTATGAACAATGCACCAAGGCCAAATAACCCGCGACCAAATGGAGGAGCACCGCAAGGCAACCGTGAACAACAGAATTTTGCTCGTGGCAATGTGAATCATGTCTCTACTGAGGAAGCCCAGCAAGCTGATGATGTCGTGATTGGTATGTTTCTTGCCAACTCCAACCCCGCGACTGTTTTATTCGATTCAGGAGCATCTCATTCATTCATCTCGTCAAAGTATGTTGCCAAGTACAATTTGCCTATATCTCATATGAAGCAAACTATGCTAGTAAGTTCTCCTAGCGGAGAGATGAGGACAAATATAGTATGTCCGAAAGTAAGCATTAAAATAAGGGGGGTAGACTTTCTCACAAAACCTCATAGTCTTGGACTCCCAAGGAATAGACATAATACTTGAATGGACTGGCTGAGCAAGTATAATGGAGTAATTCAATGTGCCGAGAGGATTGTGCAGTTGACGAGTGAACATGGTACACGCATCGAAGTTGAGGCAGCCCAACCTGCAAGAGAGAAAGCGATGCTGAATCACGTGGAAGAAGTGACATTGGAAAGCATTCTGATCTTTCGTGAGTACCCGGATGTGTTTCTAGATGAGTTGCCAGGTATGCCACCTGATCGTGACATAGAATTCGCCATTTAGTTGATACCCGGAACTGCACCTATAGCTAAGAGGCCGTATAGGATGCCTCTTAAGGAATTAGCAGAGCTCAAGAAGCAAATTCAAGAACAGCTAGAGAAGGGTTTTATACGCCCAAGCTCATCCCCGTGGGGAGCCCCAGTACTCTTCGTAGATAAGAAGGATGGAACCCAGAGGATGTGTGTGGGACTATAGGTCTCTCAACGAAGTGACAATTAAGAACAAGTACTCACTGCCCCGTATAGAGGATTTGTTCGACCAAATGAAGGGTGCCTGTATTTTCTCCAAGATCGACTTGCGGTCAGGATACTTCCAAATGAAGATTAGACCATCGGATATACCCAAGACAGCATTTCAGACACGATATGGATCTTATGAGTACACCGTCATGTCATTTGGATTGACGAACGCGCCTGCGTACTTTATGTATCTCATGAATAAGGTCTTCATGGAATATCTGGATAAGTTCGTTGTAGTGTTCATCGATGGTATTATGATCTACTCGAAGGATGAGAAGGAACATGAGGAACACTTGAGGCTTACGCTGCAGAAATTAAGGGAGCATCAATTGTATGCCAAGTTCAGTAAATGTCAATTCTGGTTACGGGAAGTTTCCTTCTTAGGCCATATTATTTCCGGAGGAGGAGTATCAATTGACCCAGGGAAGGTGAGAGATGTGCTTAAGTAGGAACCGCCACAGAATGTCAAGGAAATTCGGAGTTTCCTTGGAATGGCTAGATATTACCGCCGATTCATCAAGGCTTTCTCCAAAATAGCCAAGCCTATGACCGAACTACTCATGAAAGGGAAGGCATTCCGATGGACTCAAGCTTTTCAGGATAGCTTTGAGGAGTTAAAGAAAAGGTTGAAAACCGCGCCGGTGTTAGTATTACCGGACGTGAGCAAGAGTTTTGATATATATTGTGATGCATCAAGACAAGGATTAGGATGTGTGCTCATGCAAGAAGGCCAAGTGGTAGCTTATGCATCGAGGCAACTAAAGAAACATGAGTTGAATTATCCTACACACGACCTTGAACTCGTAGCCGTGGTACACGCCTTGAAGATATGGAGACACTATGTTTTTGGTCACCGATGTGAGATTTATACGGATCACAAGAGTCTCAAGTACATATTTACGCAAACGGATCTGAATCTGAGGCAACGTCGATGGTTGGAGCTCATCAAGGATTATGACGTGGAAATCAACTATCACCCAGGGAAGGCCAATGTAGTGGCCGATGCTTTGAGCCAAAAAGGAGTAAGTCATCAACTCACAGTTCGAGAGTTGCCATCCGAGTTATGCAAGGAGTTCGAACGGTTGAACCTTGGATTCATAAATGAGATGGGAACGACGGAAGTCAACCCAACACGGGAAGGACAGACAAAGGACAAGGAGATACAGGAAATCAAGGAAAGGACCCAAGAAGGAAAAGAATTCAGATTTGATGAGGACGAACAGGGTACCTTATGGCTTGGAAAGGAACAATATTGAAGGAGGCACATGACTCGCCTTACTCAATTCATCCTGGCTGTACGAAAATGTACAAGGACTTAAAGACATGTTATTGGTGGGCCAGCATGAAAAAGGACATAGCCGAATATGTTGCACTTTGTGATGTGTGCCAATGAGTTAAAGCTGAACATCAAAAGCCAGCCGGATTGTTACAACCATTAAAGATCCCGGAGTGGAAGTGGGAAGGGATTGGTATGGACTTTATAGTTGGATTACCGCGAACTCAGTCTGGCTATGATTCAATATGGGTTATTTTGGATCGATTGACAAAATCAGCTCACTTCATCCCTGTCAAGACCACATATACCACCGCGAAGCTAGCAGAATTGTATATGGAACATATTGTGTGCCGACACGGAGTACCGAAGAAGATAGTCTCGGATAGAGGTTCTCAGTTTACCTCCAGATTTTGGCAGAAATTGCATGAAACAATGGGAACAAGGTTGAACTTCAGTTCGGCGTATCACCCTCAAACAGATGGACAAACTGAGAGGACCAACCAAATTTTGGAAGACATGTTAAGAGCTTGTGCTTTAAAGCATGGGAAAAGTTGGGATAAAAGTTTGCCGTATGCTGAATTCTCGTACAACAATAGTTACCAAGCAAGTTTGAAAATGTCACCCTATGAAGCACTATACGGAAGGAAGTGTAGGACTCCCTTGTTTTGGAATGAAACCGGAGAGAATCAAGTGTTTGGTCCCGACGTGTTACAAGACGCTGAAAGGAAAGTCCAAATAATAAGGGAAAACATAAAGGTTGCCCAGTCTTGACAGAAAGGTTATGCTTATAATAGGCAAAGGAGTTTGACTTTTGAAGTTGGATTTTGTATACCTCAAAGTGTCACCTATCAGAGGTCAGCGACGGTTTAACGTCAAAGGAAAACTGGCACCACGTTACATCGGACCGTTCAAGATTTGGACAAACGAGGAGAAGTGGCATATCGACTTGAGCTGCCGACGTATCTCTCCGATGTACATGACGTATTTCATGTCTCTCAACTCAAGAAGTGTCTCAGGGTACCAGAAGAACAAGTGCTGATGGAGGAGTTAGAACTTCAGGAGGATTTGTCCTATGTCGAGCAACCTATCAGAATTTTGGACATGAAGGAAAGGGTCACAAGGAATAAGAGGATCCGTTGGTGCAAAGTGCAATGGAAACACCATACGGAAGCCGAAGCTACATGGGAACGTGAAGAAGACCTGAAGGCAGAATTCCCTCATCTTTTCTCCACGCTATCGAATCTCGAGGGCGAGATTCACTTTAAGGGGGGTAGGTTTGTAACACCCTCAATTTCCGCATCATGCATTGCATACATGATCATGCATTAAACACTAGTAGAATAAGAGAAAAATAATAAAACATACATATACAAATATGTGTAGCAAAAGAAGAAAAAGAAAATAATAGTTATAGCCTAAAACTTGTAATAGGGAATAAGTATAAAAATAATAATAATAAAAATATATATAAATATATAAATAATATATATAACAATATATAAAAAATAAATAAAATATTAATATTAATAGTATATATAATAATAATAATAAATAATAAATAATATATATAATATAAATAATAATATATATAAAAAATATATAGATAATAAATCATATAATAAAAGAAAGTATAAAAAAAAGGGCATGCCGCTGGCCAGGCCGACGGCCCAGCCGAGCAGCCCCGGCCTCCCGCTGCCTGCCGCCCCGGCCCCACCGCACCGCGCGACCGCGCGCCCCGCGAATCGCCGCTCCCGCGCAGCGCGCCCCGAGCCGGCCGATTCCCGCGCTCCCGCCCCTAATCGCGCCCCCCCCCCCCTCGCGCTCCCGGTCCCACCCCGCTCGCCCGGCCGCCGACGCACTACGACCCCGCCCCGGCTCGGCCGCTCGCTTACGCCCGCGCGTGACTCCTGGAACCGACTCAAGGCCCCCGATCGAGTCCCCCCCCCCCCCCCCCCCGCGCCTATAAAAAAAGACCGAAGCCAGGGTTTTTCCCCGATCCCAACAGCACGCCGCCGCCTCCACGATAGAAGCCCGCCGCCGGTACAGAGGAAAAAAACACCAGAGAACAGAGGCGCCCCAGGGGAAGAAAAGGAAGAAAAAAGGAGGGGAAGAAGAGGAAGGAAAAAGAGGAGGGCCCCACCGTTCGCCGGAGATCGTTGTTTCCATCGCGTCACTGTCGTCGTGCTGCCGGAGGACGCATCTACTTCGTCTACGCATCGTTCCCATCCCACGATCATTGAAGCCATCGCATCTACGGTAGGCCATGTTCCCGATGTGAATTTTAGCGATCATATTGAACCTAATAGGCGTAACTTGATGGTAGTAGTGTCATCTTTTTATTTTCAGCAGCGTTAATCCCCGCTAAAACCCCCGTAAACTCATATGAACACGTATGAGCTAGTTGCATCTAATTATTAAACAACTGTAGTAAATTAATTATTGAATTGTGCATGCATACATGTCATTGCATGTTGATTATTTTGTGTGCATTATGTTGATTGTATATGTTTTCTTGTATGTATGATCACGCGTAGAGGAACATGCTCAAGAGGCCGAATACGAGGATTTCCAAAATCAAGACTTTGAAGCGCTTGAGCAACCCCATCCGTCGGAGCAAGGCAAGTGTCCTTGAAGCATATTGATCTTGTTTTATTAAATGTTTTGTTTGCGAACTTGCATGCTTGTGTCAAATTGATGGGAATCCTATGGTAGGAAGTTTACTAGTTTTGTTTGACCACCCTTGTCACCTGGAATTTATGGTAGAGAGTCGGAAAGGGTTTTTACCTTTTTGCTTTGCTTAATTAATTGGGATGGCAAACAACACTACACATTTAATTATGCATCAATGATATTCTGGTTAATGTGAACTGGTCAATACGATGAGTGATCTAAGCAAGCATGGTTTTGTGGATGGGTTGGATGTTATGGTGGTTTGCTTGCCTAGATCTAAGGACCGGTTCATGCGAGAATATGCCAGGTCAACAGTGCCACCACAAGGCTAAGTATGGGTGCGGCGTAGCTGAATAATTAGGAGCGCTGCTAGTATTGTATGGACCATTGGATGGCGCGGGGAATGGGAGTCGAGGAGGACTGCCCTGGGATCCGCATGGCACACGAGGGGGCCCGTGGGTGGGAGAATGGAGATTCAAGCCTGCCGGTGAAACCTTAGTGGGCCCGTACATACTAGTAGTCCCTTTTGAAAGGCTATTTTGTGATCTCTTGGCCACACACCTACGGAAGTGTGAGATGGCATAATGGAGGTTTCTTAGTCATCGAAAGGTGATGAAATCACAAACATGTGGGTAAAGTGGTACAACCTCTGCAGAGTGTTTAAAACTATCATGATAGCCGTGCTCCCGGTTATGAGCGCCTGGATGACCTACATGATTAGAGTTGGAAATTGGGATTTGGGATGGTTATGGTTGGTTTATGGTTATGGGTTGGTAATGGTTATGGTTTATGGATTATGGTCATGAATATGAATTTGAGTTATGGTAACTGGACATGGATAATGATGATGTTGGCAATAATTGGATATGGCTTATATTTTGTTAATATGATGGTTATGATGGGATTGTTTCACATAGACATAGTATAATGCTTTTCAAATGTTTTACTGTACTTTTCAGCACTTAGCCATTATTACATTCGTCATTTGAATTAGCCACATGTCATACTTTCCACACTTGCTGAGTACGACATGTACTCACCCTTGCAATCCCCCCCCCAACAGCTACTGGAGACAATTGGGAGTACCCTGAGGATCACGTGGAGTACTAGGTTGCGTACCGCCGTCAATTGCCTGTGGATTGGAGTCGTGCTGTTTAGTTTATTTTCCGCTGTATTATTTAGAGTTTTATCATTCGTGAACTATTGGATTATTGTAATAAAGTACGTATTTAATAGTTAAGACGTGGTTAAATTCTGTATATCGTTTGTGATGCAACCGTATATGTGTGATGAACTTCCTGGGCACACATATGCATTACGCTTGGTTCATATTCGGAACCGGGTGTCACATGAACTCAGCGCCTCCAACAACTGGTCCAGCTCCGGCTCCGGATCATTCGGACGCACGGGACTGAAGCCCATTGGCAGCAGCGCGTCGTTGGCCTTGCCCAGAAAGTCCCAAACTTGTTGGGACTCTGCAACCCTTGCACCACGCATCTCCGCCAAGGATCTTTTGTTCGCCGCAAGCTCCGAGCTCTTCCGAGCAAGATGCTCCACCTCTTTGGCATTCTGTTGAATTGTTTCAGCAACCTGCCTTTCGAGTTTGCTGAGCTCTTCCTCCCTGCCTTTCGAGTTTGCTGAGCTCTTCCTCCCGGAGGTGGATCTCATTCCGACGATTGACCAGATCTTTCTCCCGGCCTCCTGCTTGTAGATATCTTGCCCTCGCTCCCAGGCCTTCTTCTCCTCCTCCTTGCAACGCTCATCCAATTTCTTGGTGTGTTCTTCGAGGCTCTTGTCAGCTAGAGTTGTCTTATGGACAAGCTCTTCCTCCCTCTTCATGAGGTCATCTTGCAGCTCCAGGAATTTCTGCTCTTCATCTTCGAGTCGTCTTTCCCGCGCTTCAAGAGCCTCCAGGCACTTGACAAGACTATCGTGGATGGTGGAGAGCCTTTCTTGGTGCTCATCAGCTGCACTATTTGCAGCCTTGGCTTGATCATAGATGGTCCGGGACTAGTTGTCGAGGGTCCGCGTCATGCTTTCCCTCTCATCCAACAACTTACCCCAGTACTCTAGGCGGACTTTCTCCCTTTTCACCCACCTCCTTGTCGTCAGCCAAGCCTCGACTGCGCCAGCTTGGTCTCGAAATGGAGTCGGTTGCACCACCTCCTAAGGGTTTGATGCTCCTCCTCGAGGGCCTTGCTGTCGTGGTAGAAGGCCAGCTGCACTTGGCGAAGACTGGAGCAGGCGTTGTCGATAGACAACGATAGGGTGATCGGGGTCCGGACCTGCTGGGGTCCTCTCCGCTGGCTCCAACAGATCTTCAGCAACAAAAGTTGGGTCCCACTCTACGAGAGTGGTCCCCTGAGCTTCCACGGGTACTAGGGCCGTCCTCCGAGATAGCCTCGGCCGCCGTCGAAGAAGTACCTACGGCCGAAGTTCCAACCTCCGGAATTGGTTCCGAAGGCCCAGCCGCCAGGGTCATCAACAACTAGCCCCTACGACGGGGGGGGGGGGGGGGGGGGGGGGGGCAGCAGCTTCGTCGTGGCACTCTGGCTCAGCAGCGGGCACCTTCGGGATCACCGCTTTCAGAGCGGGTGTTGAAGGTTTGGTCAGAGCAGAAGCTACTTCTGGCTCCAGCGTAGGCGCCCCCTCCGCCTCTGGCTCAGGTGCTAGTGCTTCGACCATCATGGGCTCGGGCGCTGGCGCTTCGACCACCAAAGGCTCAGGCGTTGTCACCTCCACAGCAACTGGCTCGGATGCCGGAATCTCTTCAACGACCGGCTCCACAGCTGGAACTTCTATAGCAACCGGCTCTACCATCGGAGCTTCCTCGACTACCAGTTCGACTACCAGGGCTTCAACAACATCCGGCTCTAGGGCCGGAATCGCAGCTTCCTCCGGCTCTACGGCCGGAGCGTCCAACATCACAACATCCAAGCCCGGAGCTTCAACCTCCGGGGCCGGCGCTGCTGGTACATCTTTATTCCCGTGGTCCGGCGCTACCACGAGAGCTTCTGGGGATGAGTCATCCAATACCACGACAGCCGGCACCGGGGCTGCCGCAACCTCAGCCACCTCTTGGGGTGGCGCTGGAATCGGAGCCGGAGCTTCAGCCTGCACAGCCTCAACCGCTGCTGCAGAGACCAGAGCTTCAGCCCTTTTCTTGGGCACGTTGTGGATGAAGGACGAAGAGACTCAAAATACAGTTAACAATAAAACAACTGACTGAGATAAAAATCAAAAATTACCTCGGAAGGCTTCCGCACCAGTTACCGCGGAACCTTTTCTCCGGGCGCTCCGGACTGGCCCCAGCTGTCACTGGCGTGGTAGTCCCGGAGGGTCCCCCGGAGCTTGATGCCACTATCAGTGTTGCTCTGGTCGAGGCCCCCCTCGACCGGGAAGGACCTCTGGACCCGGAGCCCTCAGCTGGCCCTGGTACCGGAGTCACTTGGCCGGAGCTAGCACCCCGAGAAGATGCCGCAACTCGAGTAGACGTCGCCGTTTGTAGACCTTCCCATCCGGGGAGAAGGATACGCCGCGGAAGAAGTATGCCTGGCGGACCTTCTGTCAGCATGCTTCCTCTTACGGCTCGAGGGCTCGGCCAATTCCTTGCCGACGACTTCAGTTCTTGGCTTAGGGGGTGGGAACGAAGCCACCCTTCCGGAGCTTCGAAGATCGCCAACCCGGTGGTCGAGCGCCTCTCAACCACACAAAGGTCATCAAGCACCGGCATCGTCCGCTGGAGCTCCCTACTGAATTATGCCTCCATGTTCAAAGGGAGGAAAGCTGCCGGCGGAGCCAAGTTGTCGCCCTCAATGTCGATGCCGTGCTGGAACTTCTTGAGGTGGAACTCCAAAGTTGCACCCTCCATGTTGGACTTCAAACCGGTCTCGATCCGGTCGTTGTCCAGCATATTGTTGAGGGCCCAAGCCAACTTCTCCCTCCTCTTCAACGGAGCCCACCTGTTGGTCAGGAAGTTGCAAAACACTGCCTGGGGAGTCACCCCTCCTTCCACGCACAGGCGGATCCTGGTCAGAGCAGGGTTGAAGGCATCTGACAGCACCGGAGCTTCACTCCAAATTGCAGTGCCGATGTTGGGGAGGCCTTCCGGCAGCTCCAGCTTCTCGTGCTCCTCCACCCTAATAACAATCCAATCCTTCTTCCAGTCGTCCCACTTCCCAGAAGGGAATGACCGCAAGTACTTGTACGGACACTTCTTGCACTTCACAAAATAGTAGAAGCCAAGGTACTCGTCGCTCCGACCTGTGGTTTAGACAGTGAAGAAGGTGTGGAAAAACTCAATGTAGGGGGGGAAGGCCCACCCACATCTTGCAGAAGTGGACAAAGATTGACACCAACAGAATGGAGTGGGGGCCAAGGTGGTACAGCTGCAGACCATAGAAGTCTAGCAGCATCAAGAAGAAGGAGGAGAAAGGTGGGATCAGTCCCACCATGGCGTACGCGGAGAAGTACACCATGTCGCCGGCGTGTTCCTTCTCGAACGGAAGCTTGCCGGCGCGGACCAAGTGATTGAAGAAGTCAAGGGACCATCCCATGAGGGCCCGGACCTTCTTCAAATCGTCATCGGACTTTAGTCGGCTCTGGCGGAGACCCAACTCCATCGCGGCACAGCGAGGCAAGAGAGGAAAAGCAAGCGAAAGTTTGGAAGGTTTGAGCGCAGGATTGATTGAAAGGCGTAAAGAACCCCAAACGGTGCGTGCTTTCCCTTCTTAAGTAAGCCCCCGCAATGCCTACATGGAAACCGCAGAGGAGCCGACGATACCAGTCAAAAATTTCGCCCCACCAATGACAAGGGGGCCCAGGGCCACCCCGACGATCAAGTCGAGGTTCTTACCCCAGGCGAACGGTTGTCATCATGAAAGGCGGGAAACCCGAAGGCGGCGGCCTCACAAGGCACGCGTAACCGATACGATTTTCGTACCGGGAACCGACAACCTTCAATTGTGTGAGATCCGCACGCTGAGATCTCACCTGCCGCCCCCTAGATATGCCACGCGGCGGAAGTTTAACTGCGAACTACCGCCAATGGCACAACCAAAGACCCTTGAAGACATGGCCCAGAAACCGAAGAATGGACCCACCTCCGGTGAAATGACCTCATCCAAAAGGTCTCTCCCGGACGGTGAGCTCAGGAGGCCACTGTCGGTACCCTCCGTACCGGATACCCCTTGGGATTGCAAAGATCACAAGGAAACTCCATCTACCAGATTTGAAGACCTCTGAATGCCCCACATGTCATGCGTAACTGGACCTGCTTCCCTGACATAGTTAGTCCCAGGGCCACCACGTGTATCATAAAACCAGAGCTATCACCCACACGTGGGAAGCTCCGGTTGGAATACCAATATGGCACCCCGGACCTAACCCCAGACAGAGGGAAGCTCTGGTACTGACGCGTGTCCAGTAGCACCGGACCTACTCGTCCACGACAATAAGCTCCAGAGCTGCAACATGGCGGTCGCTAGACCTTCAACTTCAACAATCAGGCTGGTGGACCCCCCAACGGCTCCGGACCTTCAAGGAGCAATCAAAGATTTCAAGACCCGATTAAGTGTCATTAATACCATATTAATGACACATGATCGGATGGCTCTTAATACTGGTAACGGCACTGTTAAGGCCCGTTACCAGGCTATTAAGGGTAATTAACCCCATTTATTATGTATCAAGCATGTGTAACCGTCGAGGCCACCTGTCGGGCCAGGGTAACGTTGTAACGACTAGTCCTTGTACTATAAAAGGACTGATCGACGATACACAAGGGACGGTTCCAGACGACTACTGAACTCCCTGAGCTAGACAAGCTTCTTCTTCTGGAGCTTCTTCTAGACTCACACGCTTAATACATCACCAACACACCCCGTGGAGTAGGGTATTACGCTCAGGCAGCCCAAACCACGTAAATCTTTGTGTACACTTGCCATTCACCTTCTTGAATCTCTGCGCGCCCATTACCGAACTACAACTCCTCGATCTACCAAAGGTAGTATCGGGAGAACTGCCGGATCCAAACACTGACAGGTGCTCAGTGAAGAGAAGATCCAATGAGGACAGTGACAAGTGAAGACGGTGCATAGGTCGCCTTGCTGCCAGTCAATTTGCCTGTGGTTGCCCTAAAGTTTTTCCTCTTCTGCTGCTACTTCAAAACTCTTTTGAAGGTATAATGTTGTTTGCATGCAATATAGAACCGTTTATCCCTTTTTGTCGTACATGTATGGTGAAACTGATATGTGCATACATGTATTTTGCAGCTGGTTTTATGATTAATGAAACCGGGTGTGACAAAAGTGGTATTAGAGCTATATGTTGACTCTAGACACGTGACCCTAGTTAGAATGGACCTCTTAGACTCTCCTTTGACCTTGCTCATGAAGACGAAGCTTCGACTCGACTGACAGGAGCTTGAAGACCGACGTATGAGGGCAACGCGAAGGAAGAAGACTCTTAAAGATTACCATACATAACTTTCTTAGGTCCCCTTTGGTTAGCAAGTGAAGCCCAAGTCTTTCTCACAGCAAATTAGAACACGCTGCTTGATGTATTGCAATAGATTAATAATAATAACAATAATAAATTATAACTTTTGTCTGTTTAAGGGGGGTAGCCGACCCACTTGAATCTCGAGGGCGAGATTCTTTGTAAGGTGGGTGGGATCATGACCCTCATATATATAAAAAGGAAAATAAAAGAAACAATAATAATAAATATAGTAATCATGACAATGAAGTTGAAATGAAAGACTTTAAAATTAAAATCATAGTGCACATTTAAGCCAAGTTCAAAATAATAATAATAAGAAGAAGAATAAGAATGTAGAAGAATATAAAAATCATGTGTGTTGTTGTACGTGTGATAATACTTTAAATCTAACTAAAACAACATATCCATCAAAATCGCTCATTTGTGAAAAATGCAAATTTCAATTTTTAAAAAATACGTTTGAATTTAAATGAAATTAAGGCATGACAAAGAAAATTCAATCAGGACTCATACTCATAACACTCTGTTAAAAATTACAATAGCATTGATAAATGAACTCTACATATAAAAAGTAATAATGATAATAGAATAAGATTTAAATTTGTGTGTGGTAATATAGAAGTTTTCTTAAATCAATTTAGAACAAAAACAAATGTTTTTAGGTATTCAGCTTTGTGCACTCCTAAACTTATAAAAGTGTTAGAAGATCATGATAAATAAAATAAGGAGTAAAATATTTTCAAAATAATAATCATAATAACTTGTTGATGGGTAAAAACCTAGTCCCATTCTTTACCTAACATTATTGTAACCACCATATTTAACAAAAAGGAAAAAGAAATAATAATAATAATAATATTAGATATATGAATCATGACAATGCATTTGAAATGAAAGATTTTAAAATTTGGAACCATAATAGAAATTTAGACCGAGTTCAAATTAGTAATAATGATAAGAAGAATAGGAATGTAAAAGAACATAAAATAATAATGATAATCATAAGAAAAATAATAAAAGCATGCATTCATCATGGCAATGAAATTAATTGAAGACTACCAAATTAAAGTCATGGTGGAAATTTTGGCCAAACTAGAAGTTTAAAATGGAGAATGGAAGTAAAAGAGAATAAAAATAATATGGAGTAATGTGTGATTCTATTTTTCAATTAAATCAATAATACGTTTTCCATCATGAGTGGTAATGTGCTATAAATACTAATGGAAATTGTTAGGGAACATATTTGAATTCAAATAAAATGAAGAAAAAACAAATACTCTACCAGATTTTGTAACACTTGTATTTTTTTAAAAGTAAAGCAATAACAAAAATAAAGATTATGTATTTGTCAAAATAATGGATTAGAGTGGAAGATTTTAAGTTCAAACTACATTTGGAATGTTAGCCAAATTATAAAAAAAATGATGAAAATAGAGAAAACAGAAGTACAAGAATATAATAATTATAATAAAAAAATTATGTATGGTATTGTGTGATAATAATTTTAAGTGGAAATCAAGTAGGCATATTTTATCATGGGTGATTACGTGTAATAATAATGATATTATAAATTCTGAAATATTAGATGAAATGCGTTTCAATTCAAATAAAATATAGAAACGACAAAGATCACCTTATCAGGCCTTGTAGCACCATGTTCGGACTGGTAATAGTATTGGTAATAAATCAATGAGTAAAAGCTTTAAAAAATCGTACTAATAAGTTGCCCATTTGTGTTATAATGAAATACTCTCTTAAAACTATCAAAAACAATTTCATCATGTTGCACTTTTGTGTATGTGTAACGCCTTAAGCTTTGGGGATTTTAAAATAAGTTATTAACACCTAAAGCACAAATGGAACCAAAGATAGATTACTTGAAAAACAATGGTAATTTGTCGAAACATAGATCATTACATTCCAACATTATAGAATCTCGGGGCGAGATTCCGTTTAAGGGGGGTAGTTTGTAACACCCCAAAATTTCCATTTTGGGGATGTGAAAGATTTAAAACAAATTTCGCAAAATTGAAACTTGTTTGCTTATTATTTCTTTCAAATAATTATGTTCTCCTTAAAATCATAAGTGTACTAAAAAATAATACATATTAATTCCATATGCATGATCATGGGTTCATGTTTAAAATATATGAATTTCAAAAAATAGATAAAATTCATTTGAAAAAGAGATTGAAACAAAAAGAAACAAAAGTAAAGAAAAAGAAAAGGAAAAGAAAAAGAAAAAAAGGAATAAACCTCAATCTGGGCCAAATACCCCAACTTGCGGCCCACCCTCTCTTCCTTTTCCCCTCTACTCAGCCCAAGCCCAACCGAGCCCCACCTCCTCCCTCTCTCTTACACGCGGGCCCCACCTGTCATCTTCATCTTCCTCCCCAACCGCCGCCAGCAACCGCAGCCTTCAATCGCTCATGCGTGCGCCCACGCCGGCAACCATCGGGAACTGACGCACCTCTTGCCCCTTCCTCGCCTCACTCACGCTCCATCAACTGCCCTCCCCTATTTAATAACCGGTCGCACCCCCGTTCATCCCCATCCTCACACCAAAAACCTAGCTGACGCCATAACCCACGATGGGAGCTCGATGCCACGAGTAGGAGCCCTCCTGACCTTCACAAACGATCTGCCGAGGATCCCCATGCCCCTATGCCCGCGTAGGACCCCAAATGGACGAGATCCACCGGTCGATGCCCTTCCACGACGACACTGAAGCCGAGCTGCCGCCATCACCATGACCCGCTGCCCCCGGACGTTTTCCCGCGTTCTAAGCACCCTTGGTGAGTTTCCCACCCTCTCTTCTTTCTCCCCGTCCATTTACCGTCGAGTTTGGAGCACCGGAAGCTGTTCGGGCGAACCTCCGGCGAGCTCCGGCCATGGCGCCGCCGCCAATGGCTGTCGACCGCTGCCCTGCCCCCGCCGGACCCCCTCCCGACCGTCGGATCATGTCTGACGGCTTGGATTAAAAGGCCCCAAAGAGGTACACACCCGATCCATCATAGACCCGTGGACCACACCCACTCCCCCGCTCCACAATGCCTTGGACTCGGTTCACAATATTTTACATAGAAAAATAAATGAGAAAAGAAAAGGAAAACAGATTTTGCTGTTTGGTCCCTATGCAGTTTATTTAAATTATGAATAGGTCCTCATTTTTATGAAAAAGACCTAGCCATTGGGAATAATTATGCAAACCATCTGTAAATGTATAAAACTTGCATTTAAGCCCCTGGACTAAACAAAAATAATGTTCTAAGCCTCTGTTTAATAAGAAAATCACAGAAAGGCCCTCAACACTATTAAAAATTGTTTTGGACTTTATATTAATTCTATTTATTTACAAAAAATATTTATAAGTAATAATAAATGTAGAAAAGTGTATATAATATTATAAACTTCCAGAATAATTATTTATAAAGTGTAAAATATATTTATTTTTTGTTTAAATTTATATAATTCACTTTGGCCACAAAAATTTATGCATAAAATATATTAAATTTATATTTATGAGTATAAAATTATTTTTAAGCATGGAAATAAATATCACATAACATTAGAAATTATTTAATACATTACTTTAAGCAAAAATAATATATAGAAATAAATAATTATATTTTGAGTAGGAAAAATCCACTAAATTATGTTTTGAGCATAAAATAAAATATAAATACATAGAAAAATATAGGAAAAATAGTTATAAATTCTTTTAGGCTAGAAAGCAAATTGTAGAATGCATATAAAATATTTTTTGACTAAGAAAAATATATTTAAAATGTTTTTGGCCTATAAATATTAAAAATAGGAAATAAATGATAAATGCATTTCCTTGGCTATGAAAAATAATAAATCACTCATAACTTTGATTTAAATTATAATTGTAACATAATCAATGATAGCATTTGTATAATTTGTATGGTGTACTGCTAGTGATTGCTTTTATTACTCTTTTGATGGTAGTTTATACGCATTCGTATCAAGATCAAGAAGCAAAAAGAAAAATATGAAGACCAAGAGTTCAATGAAGAAGAACTGAGCAACTATATAAAAAAACAGACAAGTGCCCTTGACCATCTTGCACCTTTTTAAGGGTTTAGGTAGTTGCATGTTAATTAATATGAATCCTATGCTATGTCCTGTTGCTTTACCTTACTACCTTGTCGCTTGGGATATGGAAGGGTGGTATCTGGGATTTACTTTACACTTAGCCATGCATAATATATGGATGGAAAAACATTGATCACATTTATTACTTATGACTTATAATTATGATTATGATGTCGAAAACGAATTGTAGTAAATAGGAATATGGCATGTTGGTTTGAATGGTATGGTGCAGTACGCACGAGACCCGGGATTGGGGTTTGAACCTTGCCGGATTCTAAGGACCGGTTTATGGAGTAGCCACTAAGCTATACAATATCGCCACAAGACTAAGTATGGGGCAGCTTGGTCAATTAATTAGGCCTCTCCTAGTTTAGTGCTGGTAATTGGACGGTGCGGGGAATTGGTTTAGCATATCTGCCTTGGGATCTGCATGGCTTAAGAGGGGGCTTCTCCTCGCAGAGGTAAAATGGACTCTAGGAGCCGGAGCGGTGAAACCTCAGAGGGTCGGTTACTAGTCGGGAGGACCTTTGTAAAGACCTCGTAGTGATCTCCTGGCCACACACCTACGGAAGTGTGTAAATTGGGTTGCGCACCACTGGCATCAGGGAGGTTTACTTAGTCCACCTGGCAACAGAGGATGAAATCATGGCTTGTGGGCAAAGAATATGTTCTCTGCAGAGATTGAGAAACTGTCATGACAGCCGTGCTCACGGAAAAGAGCGGCTTTGTGTCGAATTCATAATTTGTCAATGATTAGAATGGTGATTGGAAATGGACATTGGGATTGATTCTTCATTTATTATTCTATTATGGTTGGGATTATTCACCTATATGTAGGTTGCTAATGAAAGCTAAGGTTAGATTTAATGCTTAGTGCTTAAACCACTATAAGCCTTTCCTTTGATTTGGCCTTCATGACATTTATTTCTCACACTTGCTGAGTACCACGAGATGGTACTCACACTTGCTTTGTTGTATTTTTGATATGTTGCTCAGTGAAGAGAAGATCCAATGAGGACAGTGACAAGTGAAGACAATGCATAGGTCGCGTTGCTGCCAGTCAATTTGCCTGTGGTTTCCCTAAAAATTTTCTTCTTCCACTGCTACTTCAAAACCCTTTTGAAGGTATAATGTTGTTTGCATGAGATATAGAACTGTTTATCCTTTTTTGTCGTACATGTATGGTAAAACTGATCCTGGCATACATGTATTTTGCAGCTAGTTTTATGCTTAATAAAACCGGGTGTGACATGCCGCCGCCGCTGCACTCACTCAACCGCGCGGCTACTAACTCGGCTGTGCCGCCGCCATTGGTTGTTGGACTGGGGATGAAGAAGCTAGAGTTGAAGATTGTCGGTGGTTTTGATCCGGCAGATCTCCTGACCCTACTAAAGTGTTAGAGGAGTTTGAGGTTCGGTGTGGGCGCGCGGAGATTCAAGAAGGTGAAGTGTAAATGAAACAGTAGACACGAAGATTTACGTGGTTTGGGCCGCCTGAGCGTAACACCCTACTCCACGGGATGTGTCGGTGTTGTATTGGTTGTATGAGCTCAACGTCAGTTGAGAGTGTAAAGTCAGCCTGTCTCCGGAGAGTGTGTGTCGAGTGTGTGGAGTGTGTCCTATGTATCGTCGGCTTTCCTTTTATAGTACAAGGGCAGGCCGTTACAAGTTAGCCTGGCCCAACATGTGGCCCTGGCGGTTACTAATATTGATACACATTCAACACGTTTAATTGCCCTTAATGACCGAGTTATGGGCTTTGAAAGCACCGTTACTGGTAATTAAGGTCGTCCGATCGTGTATCATTAATATGGCATTAATGACACTTAATCGGGTCTTGAAGTCCTTGATTCCCCTTTGAAGATCCGGACAGTCTTCCGGAGGTTGGAGGCTGAAGATCTGACGGTTGGACACGTGACAGCTCTGGAGCATACTGTGGGAAACAGATAAGTCCGGAGCTACCTGACACGTGTCAGTTTCGGAGCTTCCCTCGGTCTGGGGCTAGGTCCGGGGGTGCTATTTCGGTACATAGCCCGGAGCTTCCCCCTTGTGGGCGGTAGCTCCGGTTTGATAGTACACGTGGCGACCCTGGGACTAACCATGTTGGAGAAGCGGGTTCGGATATGTCTGACATGTGGGCCTCCGAAGGTCTTCAAATCAAGTAGATGACTTTCCCTTGAGATCTTTGCAATCCCAAGGAGTATATGGTACCCAGGGTACCGATAGTGGCCCCCTGGGCCCACCTCTGGGGAAGACCCCTTGGGTGAAGTCATTCCGCCGGAGGTGGGTCCATCCTTCGACTTTTGAACTGAGTCTTCAAAGGCCTTCGGATGTGCCGTTGGCGATAGTTTGGAGTTAAATCCTCGCCGCGTGGCGTATCTCGTATGCGGCAAATGAGATCTTTGGTGTGCGGATCTCATGCAATTGAAAGTCGCCGATTCCCGATACGAAAATCGTATCGGTTCCGCGCGCCTTGTCAGGCCGTCGCCTTCGGGCTTCCCACCTCATGATGACAACCGTTCGACTGGGTAAGAACCTCGACTTGATCGTCCGAGTGATCCCGGGCCCTCTTGTCATCGGCAGGGTAGGATTTTTGAGTAGTATCTTCGACTTCCTTGCGGTTTCCATCCAAGCGTTGCGAGGGCTTACTTAAGAAGGAAGGTGCGTACCGTCTGGGGTTCTTTACGCCTCTCATCTGATCTTGCGCTCAAACTCCCAACTTGTGCTTGCTCTTCCTCTCCTGCCTTGTTGTGCTGCGATGGAGTTGGGTCTCCGCGAAAGCCATTTGAAGACCGACGGTGACCTGAAGAAGGTTCGGGCCCTCATGGGATGGTCCCCGGACTTCTTCAACCGCCTGGTCCGTGCCGGGGGAGAGCTCCCGTTTGAGAAGGAGCACGCCAGTGAAATGGTGTATTTCTCTTTGTACGCCATGGTGGGGTTGATCCCACCTTTTTCCTCCTTTTTCTTGATGCTGCTAGACTTCTATGGTCTGCAGCTGTACCACCTTGGCCCCCACTCCATTCTTCTTGTGTCTGTCTTCGTCCACTTCTGTGAGATGTGGGTGGGCATCCCCCCCTGCATTGAACTCTTCCGGACCTTCTTCACCGTCCATACCACCGGTAGGAGCAATGAGTATCTTGGCTTCTACTACTTCGTGAAGCGCAAGAAGTGCCCATTCAAGTACCTCCAGTCGTTTCCCTCTGGGAAATGGGATGATTGGAAGAAGGACTGGATAGTCATCCAGGTGGAGGAGCACGAGAAGCTGGAGCTGCCCGAAGGCCTCTCCAACATTGACACTACAGTCTGGAGTGAAGCTCCGGTGTTGGCGGACGCCTTCAACCCTGCTCTGACCAGGACCTGCCAGTGCGTGGAGGGAGGATTAACCCCTCAGGCGGTGTTTTGCAACTTCCTGGTCAACAGGTGGGCACCGCTGAAGAGGAGAGAAAAACTCGCTTGGGCCCTCAACAGTGTGATGGACGACGACCGGGTCGAGACCGGGCTGAAGTCCAACATGGTGGGGATAACCTTGGAGTTTCATCTCAAGAAGTTCCAGCATGGCATCGACGTTGCGGGAGATGACTTGACTCCGCCATCAGCCTTTCTCCCTCTGAACGTGGAAGTAGAGTTCAGCAGGGAGCTCCGACGGACGATGTCGGTGCTTGACGACCTTGGTGTCGTCGAGAGAAGATCGACCTCCAGGGTGGTGATCCCTGGAGCTTCCGAAGGTGGCTCCGACCCTGCCCCGAAGCCAAGGGTCGAGGTCGTCGGCAAAGGCAAGGAGCCGGTGGACGAACCCTTGAGCCGGAAGAGGAAGCTGCAGCATGCCGACGGAAGGTCCGTCAGGCCTGCCACCTCTGCATCAGCTCCTTCTCCCCGGAGGGGGAGACCTTCTACAACCGCGGCGATTGTACCCGCAGCGGCGTCCTCCCGGGGTGCTAGCTCCGGGCATGCGACTCTAGCACCGGGGTCGGTTGAGGCCTCTAGGTCCGGAGGTTCTTCCCGATCGAGGGGGGCCTCGACTAGGGAAATGCCCGTGGCTGCAACGAGTTCCGGGGGGCCTTCCAGAGCTTCCACGCCGGCGGCGGCTATGGTCAGCCCAGAACGCCCAGGAAAGAGGTTCCGCGCAAGCTGGTGCGGAAGCCTCCCAAGGTAATTTTTAATATTTACCTCAGGCAGTTGTTTTGTTGTAGTAACTATTTTTTAAGTTTCTTCATCCATCATCTGCAGCGTTCCCAAGAAGAGGAGTGAGGCTCCACCCTCAGCCACAGCAGCTGAAGCTATGAGGGCGGAAGCTTCTGCTCCTGTTCCGGTGCCGCCCCAAGTGGTGGCTGAAGCTGCGACAGCTCCGGCGCCAGCTATCGTGGTCATGGACCTCGACTCATCCCCAGAGACACCCATGGTAGCGCCGGACCGCGGGAGAGAAGATGCGCCAGTGGCACCTGCCCCGGAGGTTGAAGCTCCGGGTCCTGGTGCAGAGGTGATGGAAGCTCCGGCCATTGAGCCGGAGGAAGTAGTAATTTCGGCCCCAGAGCCAGAAATTGTCGAAGCTCCGGCGGTTGAGCCGGAGGTAAATGAAGTCCCGGCGTGCGCGCCGGATGTTGAGGAAGTCTCGGCGGTTGGGCTGGCTACCTCTGAAGCACCGGACGCAGAGCTGGTCGTTGTTGGAGCTCCGGCCGCAGGGCCGGTTGATGTTGAAGACCTTCCGGTTCCCGAGCCGGTTGTTGCAGAGGCATCGGCGCTCGAGCCCCCAGTAGAGGAGGTGCCCAGGCCGAAGCCAGAAG
Organism: Tuctoria greenei; assembly: GCA_036927565.1. NCBI lineage: Eukaryota > Viridiplantae > Streptophyta > Magnoliopsida > Poales > Poaceae > Tuctoria > Tuctoria greenei. The sequence continues at coordinate 49,956,247 of JAYESD010000002.1, forward strand.
CAGCTCCTGCTCCGGGAATGACGATGCCAGAGGTTCCCACGGCTGAGCCGGAGTGTCCAGAAGAGGTTGCTGACCCCCTGCCTGAGGGGGCAAATGAAGACCTGGCAGCGGGGCCTTCGGAACCACTTCCGGAGGTCGGAACTTCATCAGCGGGACCTTCCTCGATGGCGACTGAGGCCATCCTGGGGGACCGCCCTAGTGCCATAGAGGCTCAGGGGACCACTCTTGTGGAGTGGGACCCAATTTTTGTAACTGAAAACCCGCTGGAACCAGCGGAGGAGACCCCAGCAGGTCCAGAACCTATCCCATTGTCATTATCTATTGACAACGCCTGCTCCAGTCTGTGTCAAGTTCAGCTGGCATTCTTCCACGACAGCAAGACTCTTGAAGAGGAGCACCAAACCCTTAGGAGGTGGCGTAACCGGCTCTACTTCGAGACCAAGCTAGCGCAGTCGAGGCTAGCAGATGACAAAGAATGGATTAAACGGGAGAAGGTCCGCCTGGAATACTGGGGCAAATTATTGGATGACAGGAAGAGCATGACTCACGCCCTCGACGCTCAATCCCGGGCCATTTATGAGCAGGCCAAAGCAGCTAATAGTGTGGCTGATGAACGCCAAGAAAGGTCGGAAGCCATTAACACTACTCTTATCAAGCGCCGGGAGGCACTTGAGGAGAGGGAGAAGAGGTTCGAAGATGAAGAGCAGAAACTCCTTGAGCTGTGGGATGACGTCCTGAAGAGGGAGGAGGAGCTCACCGAAAAGGTGGCTCTGGCTGACAAGGGCCTCGAGGAGCATGCCAAGAAATTGGAAGAGCGTTGCGCTGAGGAGGAGGAGAAGGCCTGGGTGCGGGGGCAGGAACTCTACGAGCAAGAGTGTGCCATCGCTGCCAGGGAGAAGAAAGTGAGGGGCAGGGAGAAGGACCTGATTGACCGCCAGAACAAGATTTATCTCCGGGAGGAGGAGCTCGGAAAACTCGAGAAGCAGGTTGCTGAAAAGATTCAGCAAAATGCCAAAGAGGTTGAGCGCCTCGCTCGCGAGAATTCTGAACTGGCTGCGGCCAGAAGATCCTTGGAAGAATTGAAGGGCTTGAGGACTGCGGACTCCCTACAGGTTTGGGAGTTCCTGGGCAAGGCCAACGACGCGCTGACGCCGATGGGCTTCAGTCCCGTGCATCCGGATGATCCGGAGCCGAAGCCGGACCTGGCGTTGCAGGCGTTGAGCTCGGCAGGTAGCAAACTCTCCAAGGTGGGTGACGTCATCGCGGACCAATTGGAGGTTGAGGGGCAATCCCTGGTGAAGAACGTCGCAGAGTATGTGCTAACGTGCTACACCAGCCAGAATCCCCAATTCCCTCTGGACCCGGTGCTTGAAGGTCCCGTCGAAGGAGAAGGTGAAGCCGCCCGAGCCAACGTGTTGGAGGTTTCTTAGAAGGTCACCCAGTTCTTCCATAGGGTCTAGGACCATCTCTATAGCTCCCACTTGTATTCTCTCTTTTTCTTCCTCAATTTTGTAATCCCTTGTCTCCAGATGAATGAAATCCCCAAAATTTTGTGAATTTCACTTTTTGTCTTCAACACTTGTCTTCACTTGGCCCCCTGGTAGATGTACACAATTTGATTGTGAACATGTACCAAGAGGATATTGTGTTTTGTTGAAGACTCATTTGCTTCGAACTTGTAGAGTGTAGGTCTGAAGTCTTCGATAGTGAAGGCCCCCTGAGATTGTTGGAGCTTAGAAGCTCCGGCATTGTCTATCGTCGGAACTTAGTAGCTCCGGCAATAGTCCCTATCAACGCGTAGAGCATCAATAGTTAGTCCTCCGGGGTGTCGGAGCTTAGTAGTTCCAGCAGTGACCTTTACCAACGTGTAGTTTGTTGGTAGCAGACTCCGCTTGCGGGGTCTTCTCACCATCATTTATTTTACGTCGACGGCTGGCCCCCCTAGCTTTACCGGAGCTTGGTTGCTTCGGTGATGCTCGTTTTCAATGCTTAACATCGATTACAAGCCATCTAGGGGAGTCGGAGCTTTGTTAGCTCCGGCTTTTCTCCATCAACGTGGATTTTTTATTTTTCCTACACACTGAAGCCAATAAAAATAGTAAAATTCGCTCCTTGCCTATAACTTCGTCGCGGCTTACGATTCCCAAGAAAGTTTTAGGTCGAACACAATTCTAAATACAACCGAATGTGTTGCCTTCTTTCTTCTAGATCCAACTGTACTTGGACCTGCCTTACTTCGGCCTGTCGGGGTGTAGGTAGAGTGGCGTACTTAGGGTGCTTGACCAGGCTAAGTCGATAGCACACTCCGGCCCTAGATTGGCTTGGCGGCATTCAGGCGAGTGGGCCATGAACAATGTTTGAATCCAAAAGAATTGACAATACAGCTCGAATTGTACATGAACTGGTCGAACTAAAATTTCTTAAGAATTGCACAACTTTGTTATAGACAAGAAAGAGAAAAATAAAAAATGTTGAGCCTGTACAAAATAAATGCACGTGGAGTCTGTTTCACATGAAGATGTCTTTCATTATAGGTCCGGGGTACAGGGGAAACGAGTACACTCTTAGGGTACGGAACCAGGCTAAGCGTGTTTAATTTCTCGTTTGACCCAGGGTAGCTAGCCACACTTTTAGTCCTGAGACTGCGACAAGTGTTGCATGAACTTTGCGGATCTTCTGGAAAAGGTCCGGCTGTTCTCCCGGAGGAACTATCCGACTCTGTACAATGACTCTATAACATACACCTCAAGTTACTACAGACTCACCTCCGTGATATTAAGTGTAGAACTTACGGAGGTGCTCAATGTTCCAAGGATTTGGGAGAGGTGTCCCATCCTCGGTAGCCAAGCGAACGCTTCCGGGACGGGATACTTTAATCACTCGGAAGGGTCCCTCCCAACTGGGGGAGAGTTTGTTTAACCCTTCTCTGGATTGTACTCTCCGTAGCACCAGATCGCTTTCCTTGAGCTGTCGGTTGTGTACATGTCGCTGATGATAGCGCCGAAGGGCTCGGCGGTATCGGGCATTCCGAACAGCTGCTTGGCACCTTCCCTCCTCAAGGAGGTCTAGGTCTTCACGTCGGAGCTGGTCCTGTGTGGCTTCGTCGAAGGTCCGGACCCGGAGTGACCCCAAGGTGATTTCTGGAGGAAGGATTGCTTCAGCTCCATACACCAGGAAGAAGGGTGTCTCTCTAGTTGACCGGTTTGGAGTTGTCCTGTTGGCCCATAAAGTGGGCGGAAGCTCTTCAATCCAGTTGGCTCCATGTTTTTTCAAGCGCTCATAGGTGCGCGTTTTGAGTCCTTTAAGGATTTCAGCATTTGCTCTCTCGGCTTGGCCATTGCTTGCTGGTTGAGCTACGGAAGCGTAGCAAACTTTAATGCCGAGGTCTTCGCAATATCCTTGAAATGCGGAGCTTGTGAACTGGGTCCCATTATCAGTGATGATTTTGTTTGGGACTCCAAATCTGCATACAATGGACTGCAAAAAGTTGATAGCAGATTGATTGTTGATTGTCACAACTGGAGTTGCTTCCGGCCACTTGGTGAACTTGTCAATGGCAACGTACAGGAACTTGTAACCTCCGACGGCTCTTGGGAAAGGTCCCAAGATGTCCATCCCCCACACAGCGAAGGACCATGTAGGAGGTATCATTTATAGGGGCTGAGCCGGTGTGTGAATTTGCTTTGCATGAAATTGACATGCTTCGCATTTCTTCACCAGTTCAGTTGCATCCTGGAGTGCTGTAGGCCAGTAGAAGCCATGCCGAAAGGCTTTACCAACCAGCGTGCGGGAAGACGCGTGGTTCCCACACTTGCCTCCATGGATTTCTGCGAGGATCTTGCAGCCTTCTTCCCTTGTGATGCACCGCATTAGGATGCCATTGGCACCGCGCCGGTAGAGATCCCCTTCTACCAACGTGTATCTTTTAGCCAATCTGACTACCCGGTCAGCGGATACATCATCGTCAGGAAGGATGTTGTCTTTCAAGTAGTTCCGGATCTCCGAGATCCATGCATTGGAACTAACTTGAGCATTTGAGTCTTGCGTGCTGGGTTGCTCGGAGCTTCCGGTAGCACCTACGACCCTTGATGGCTGTCATGGTAACAGGGCCATCGGGACCGTCAGCTTCGGGATGCTCATCTCGCCCCCTTCGCTCAGTTCAGCAGGCTGAGCTGTTGGTTTTGACAACCTCCGGACAAAAGTTCCGTCAGTTGCCGGAGCTCTGGTTGACGCTTTCGTTGAGAGTTCGTCGGCTTCAGCGTTGTGGGCACGCTGGACATGGTGGAGATCTAGGACTTCGAAGTCCTTCTGAAGCCTCTGGACTTTAAGGAGGTAAGCAGCTAGCTGGAGATTGTTGCAGGAGCATTCACCCTTCACTTGCTTAATGATGAGCTGTGAATCTCCTTTGACCAGCAGTTGCTTGACACCGTATGACAGTGCCACCCTTAGTCCGTAAATGAGTGCTTCATATTCCGCCATGTTGTTGGTCGCCTTGAAGTCAAGGTGTACCATGTATTTTACCTTCTCTCCGGTTGGTGCGAGGAGAAGGATTCCAGCTCCGGCCCCCTGCTTTTGCATGGAGCCGTCAAAGTAGAGGGTCCAGTGAGGCTCGGTGATGACCGGAGCCTTGTGTTCTGGCTTCTGCTCGCTGGAGCTCCCAGGGTTTGATGGAGAGGGAGTCCATTCCGCCACAAAGTCTGCCAATGCTTGACTCTTGATTGCTTGCCTTGAAATGAATTCGAGATCGAATTTGGCCAATTCCGCTGCCCACTTTGCAATATTCCCAGTTGAGTTGGGATTATGCAAGATTGCTCGAAGTGGGTAAGAAGTCACCACTGAGATTTTGTGAGCTTGGAAGTAATGGCGAAGCTTCTTGGAGGCAATAAGAACTGCATAGAGCAGCTTATGCACCTCTAGGTATCGAGTCTTGGCATCATGTAGTACTTCACTGATGAAGTACACTGGGCGCTGGATGGTATGAACCCTCCCGGAGGGGCCCGGAGATTCCTCTTCAATGACCCGGATCCTCCCGGAGGGATCCGGATTTTCTTTGGGGACCTCCGGGTCCTGGCTGGAGGAACCCGGAGCTTCTTCAGAAGCGACCTGGACCCTCCCAGAGGGGTCTGGGTCTTCTGAAGTAACTTCTTGTGGATTCAAGTCTGGGAGCTGGGACCTAGACTCGCTTTCAGGAACCTCCAGACCCTCCTGAAGGGGTCTGGACTCCTGAGTACGGGATGGTTCTGGTCTCTCCGCAACCAGGACCATACTGACGACTTCGTCAGTGGCTGAAATGTAAAGCAGCAAAGGCTCACCAGGGTTTGGAGCTACCAGAGTTGGTAGGGTGGTGAGGAACTGTTTTAGCTCCTGGAACGCCTTTTCTGCTTCTTCAGACCATTGGAATGGTCCGGACTTCCTCAATAACTTGAAGAAAGGGAGTGCTTGTTCCGCCAGTCTTGAAATGAACCAGCTGAGGGCTACTAGACATCCAGTTAGCTTTTGGACATCTTTGATGCGAGCTGGTGGGCGCATGTCTTCAATGGCTTTGATCTTCGCCGGATTAGCTTCTATGCCCCGGTGACTTACCAGGAAACCAAGAAGTTTTCCGGAGCTAACCCCGAAGACACACTTGTCTGGATTTAGCTTTGTGCGGGTGACCCGCAGCTTGTCGAAGACAGCCTGCAAGGTGTCAAGGAGTGACTCCTTGTTCTTGACCTTGACCACGATGTCATCGACGTACACTTCCACTATGTCTCTAATGAGTTCTTCAAAGGTTTTGTACATAGCTCGTACAAAGGTTGAAGCTGCATTCTTGAGACCAAATGGCATGGTTGTATAACAGTACAATCCATCTACTGTGATGAAAGAGGTATGCTCTTCATCTTCCCTAGACATTCTGATTTGATGATACCTAGAATATGCGTCTAGGAAACACAGTAATTCACATCCGGAGGTGGAATCCACTATCTGATCTATTCTAGGTAATAGGAATGGATCTTTTGGACATGCCTTATTTAGTGTTGTGTAGTCGATACACATCCGAAGATTCCCGTCAGCCTTGGGCACAACGACTGGGTTTGCCAGCCATTTTGGATGGAAGACTTCTCGGATGAATCCAGCTTCGAGCAACTTCTTCACTTCTTGTCGAATGAAGTTCTGTCGCTCTACGGATTGCTTCCGAGGCTTCTGATGCACAGGTCGGGCGTCGGGGTAGATCTTCAGATTGTGCTCAATCACTTCCCTGGGGATCCCAGGCATTTGTGACGGTTGCCAGGCAAACACGTCGACATTAGCCCGGAGGAAAGCGATGAGCGCGAGTTCCTATTTGTCGTTCAATCCCCCCGATATACGGGTGGTCTGAGCGGCATCGAAACCGATTTGGACGACTTTGACGGGAATGTCGGTGTCGCCGCTTGGCTGCACACGAGGTGCAGAAGTCGAGCCTCGCTGACGAATGCTCGGGGGTTTTGGAGCTTGCTCCTGCCTGGAGTCCTCCTCTTGCGCCGTAGTAAGCACATGGAGTTCTTCCAGAGCCGTTACTCCGGTAGTGCGATCTCAGCGAATCCGGAGAACACCTACTGGTGTTGGCATCTTTAACACCAGGTAACCATAATGAGCAGCTGCCATGAATTTGTACAAGGCAGGCCTACCCAAGATGGCATTGAAGGGTAAGTTGATCTGAGCAACGTCAAAGACCAACTTCTCGGTGCGATACTTCTCCCAAGTCCCGAAGGTAACGGGGAGGGTAATAGCTCCGAGTGGGGTAATAGCTCCCGGACCTACTCTGGAGAAAGGTCGGGAGGGGTGGAGATCCGAAGGTCGGAGCTGAAGCTTGGTAAAAGCTTCGAAGCTTATGAGGTTGAGCCCCGAACCTCCGTCTACCATGACATGGTGGAGCTGGATGTTATTGATGGTAGGAGATACCATCAAAGGTAGCTGACCTGCTCCAACCATGCTTTGAGGGCAGTCCGAAGCATCAAAAGTGATGGCTGTGTCCATCCACTTCCGATGAGGCTCCACCCTGGCTGTAGGAGCTACAGCAGCCATGTCCCGACGCATAGTCTTGATGACGCGGCGGGAGGTGATGTCCCATGATCCACCAAAAATGGTGTTCATGGTCTTCCGACGCTCGTTGTCAGAGACGTCGGAATCGTCGTCGACGGAGGTGTAGACGGCCTTCAGGACCTTTTTGAGATCCTGAAAACCTAACTCCTCTTTAGCCGGAGCTTCGTCAACTTTTTGTTTTCCTTCCCTCTGTCGGAAAGGAGCTTCTTCCCGGCGCTTGTTGTAGCGCTCGGCAAGGTTTTGGACCTCCCGGTAGTCTTCCAAATTGTGGATGTCCATTTTGTGAATTGGACACCACACCTTGGGTTTGCCATCGTCTTCAGAAGACGGTCGAGGTCGCTTCTCGGGGCGTGGCCCCCGGCCACCCGGAGCTGCAGCAGCTGCAGCATTGGATGCACCGGCCGACGACTTCTTCTCGCCGTTGGTCTTTTTCTTCTTCTTGCCACTCTCGGAGGTAGCGGCTTCTCCTTTGGAGGATTTCTTGTGATCCTCCGGAGTTGATTTGGAGTGCATTTCACGGTCCTCCGCAGCTCTGGCACATTTGTCAGCCAAGCTGAAGAGTTCCGTGACACTGATAATCTCCTTGATCGCCAGTTTCTCCAACATCTTCTTATCCCGTACACCCTGTCTGAATGCCACAATGACAGAAGCGCTAGAGATAGAAGGGATAGTGTTTCGTACCTGAGAGAACCTCTGGATGAATGATCGCAGGGATTCTCCCCCTTTTTGCACGACTGCAAAAAGGTCCAGTTCAGTGCCTGGTCGGGTGTATGAACTCCCGAAGTTGGCGGTGAACTGCCAGCACAGCTCCTCCCAACTGTTGATGGAGTTGGGTGGAAGGCTCATAAACGAGGACCTGGCGGTCCCAGTTAAAGCCACTGGGAAATAATTGGCCATTACAGCCTCATTTCCTCCAGCTGCCAAGATAGCAGTGGAGTAAATCTGAAGAAATTCGTTAGGATTAACGGTCCCGTCGAACTTCTCTGGCAGGTGAGGCCGGAACTTCTGTGGCCACCTGACCATACGCAGATGCATGGCCAGGGCTGAACAGCCTCCTCCTACTCCTTCAGGAACAGGAATGTCTTGAGCTTCTCGTCTTTCACGAGCACGCTCAATATGGACTCGGTCGTCTTGTTGGTGATATCGGCGATCAAGCTCCGCCCGGAGGTCATGAGTTGAAAGCCTTGATACCGTGTGAGTGCGTCGTGCCCCGGAGGGCAACGACGTCACCTGCTGTGATGCAGCACGTCTCCTGTTGTTGGAAACATGCGGACCAAGTCTGCTAGACAAGGTCCGTCGCTGCGACGGGCCCGTCCTGAAGGAGGAGGGCCCTGGTTGCTGATGCGGTCGGCTGCTGCTGCAACCAAATGTTCCACATCGGCCCTCCACTACTCCAGTGCATCCCGGGATGCATCCGGAGGTGGTGGGCGTTGGAGAAGAGCACGTGCTGCATGAAGCGCGTGTTCCGGGTTGTCAAGATTCGCCAATGCAGTGATTGATGCCGGTGCACCATCGCGTAGTCCAGCTTGATTTGCTGGTGGAGGCGGCGGTGGCAGAAGTGTGACTCCTGCTGGAATCGTGGTTCCTGCTGGTGGCTGCATATTGGAGGGATTACCCCCAATAGCTTGAACAGCAGGATGATCATTGGATGATCCAGCGGCTGAGTTCACCATTCTTGAAATCTCAGGCGCCCCTACCTGGCGCGTCAACTGTCAGTGGTTTTGATCCGGCAGATCTCCCGACACTATTAAAGTGTTAGAGGAGTTTGAGGTTCGGTGTGGGCGCGCGGAGATTCAAGAAGGTGAAGTGTAAATGACACAATAGACATGAAGATTTACGTGGTTCGAGCCTCCTGAGCGTAATACCCTACTCCACGGGATGTGTCGGTGTTGTATTGGTTGTATGAGCTCAACGTCAGTTGAGAGTGTAAAGTCAGCCTGTCTCCAGAGAGTGTGTGTCGAGTGTGTGGAGTGTGTCCTATGTATCGTCGGCCTGTCCTTTTATAGTACAAGGGCAGGCCGTTACAAGTTAGCCTGGCCCGACATATGGCCCTGACGGTTACTGATATTGATACACATTCAACACGTTTAATTGCCCTTAATGACCGAGTTATGGGCTTTGACAGCACCGTTACTGGTAATTAAGGTCGTCCGATCGTGTATCATTAATATGGCATTAATGACACTTAATCGGGTCTTGAAGTCCTTGATTCCCCTTTGAAGATCCGGACCGTTGTGGAGTCTTCCGGAGGTTGGAGGCTGAAGATCTGACGGTTGGACACGTGGCAGCTCCAGAGCATACTGTGGGAAACAGATAAGTCCGGAGCTACCTGACACGTGTCAGTTCCGGAGATTCCCTCGGTCAGGGGCTAGGTCCGGGGGTGCTATTTCGGTACATAGCCCAGAGCTTCCCCCTTGTGGGCGGTAGCTCCGGTTTGATAGTACACGTGGCGACCCTGGGACTAACTATGTTGGAGAAGCGGGTCCGGTTATGTCTGACATGTGGGCCTCCGAAGGTCTTCAAATCAAGTAGATGACTTTCTCTTGAGATCTTTGCAATCCCAAGGAGTATATGGTACCCAGGGTACCGACAAAGATTATATGAGACTGTGCACGAATCTTAAAGCAGCATCGACGGCCCACGTCGTCGCCTGAAACTAACCCAGATTTCAGGCGCATGTAGGATAGGATTACTATAATTTGACACTTAGTTGCAAAGAAAATAGCAACTTATTGACCATGGACCCTCCTTGCCAACCTCAATGACCGACAAAAGGTTATAAAGATGTATGAAATTTGTGGGCTTTTGCAACCGAGCATCAAAATATCTGTAGTTTTCTGGTACTAGACATCTACATGGAACCAGTTACATTTTTAACCCGGTTCTGGAAATTTGCTTCCACGAAGAATCAAACCCATCACTGAGGGTGCTACTACTTGCTATGTTGTATTCTAATGATAGAGCGGAGAAACACTTTGATTGACGGCCCCCGTAAATACGTAGTACAACTTTATCAACTGGTGGAACGAAAATACTTATGCAGTTCCGAATTCAGAGGCGACCCAAGACATGGGGCCAATTGTGCATTTCAAAATTACTCAATTAGAGAAAGGCAAGCACTGAACAAATGACACTGATCCAAATTCTAAGACCGAAGACAGATGCAACGAATGTTGCCACATAAATAAACATGTTATATTTGTTGAGACATTCTCCATGACATCTTCTGGACACACAAACAGGCAGCTACCAAGTTACAGAGAAGACCACATGCACTTTACCAATTACCATAGCCCTGCTACTCTTCGTTGCTAAGACTGCCCATACTTATGGACTTCTATATTGGCCCTCTATACTCACCTTTAAATTTTACAGTTCTGTTTTGCACTCATTCACCTCTAAATCGGACCTATATATCAACTACCATCTATTTTATATTATTTCAAACAGCTACCTCTTATTTTCTATTTTTCTTTATTTCATCTTCTTTCCTATTATTTTGATCTTTTTCATCTTTTTATTTCTTTTTTCCTTTATTTATTTTCCCAATATTTTCTATATTTTTTCCTCCCTTTTTTCATTTTCTCTCTTTCTTTTCTCCCTGATTTCTCTCGCCTCCTCCTGTTCATTCTGGAAGATTACCGACAAGAAATTTTTTTCTTTCCTTCGGCTCTTCTAGAACATTACCGGCACCGGATATTCTTTTGGCTCCCATCCTTCGTCTCTCTCTCTCAATCTTTCTTCTCTACCCCCATCTCCCGTGCCAGCGAGTGCTCACCAGCGCCAAGCACCGCCCTCACCCCTTCCCTGTGCCTAGTGCCCACCAGCGCCGAGCGCCGCCCTCGCTCATTCCCTGCGCCGAGCCGAGCGTCAAGGGACACCGTCAAGCTTGCCTCCATCACCTCTGTCGTCGAGGTTCCTCCTCGTGGGGAGCCACCATCAAGCTTGCCGCCGCCGCGCCGAGCGGCGTCCTCGGCCAGCTCCGTCGTTGAGGAGGTCCTCCAAGCGGTTGAGCGCGTGTGCCGCCGTGGAGTCCTGCCCTCGCATCTGAGCTCTCGCCGGCGGTTGTCCTCCTCGCCGACCCCTCTCTCAACCGCGCAGCCGTTCGTTTCTGTGGCGCGAACCAACCGTCACCGGTTTGGAGGTCGCTACAGTGGACCTCGCATTGTGGCGCGTGACTGTAGATATCGCGATTTTACCGTCGCCTCTATAACAACCGCTGCGGGGATGAACAGCCGCTCCAACCGCTATAATCATTATAGCGGGACGTTTACAGTCTACCGCTGCGATCAGTCTAACACCGGTGCTCTAAATATTTAATGACGGAAGAGGGGATGCATGACAGACAGCAGAGGACGGCGAACTGTCTCGACCATTTGGGCGGCTTCTGGTTTAGTCCTGTGGCAGATTGCTATGGTGACCATCGAGGGCTAGGGCTGTGCCGTCTCGTTGAGCGATGCGTGATTTCCTGTTCGTTATTTCGAGCGAGTAGAAGTAAGCAGAGTCCACTGACGAGAGGAGGCGGTCTCCCTCCATGGACTTGCTTCGAAATTCGGCGGAAAAAGTCTAAATAACCCCATCAACTATAGCTTGCAGACTACTTTACCTCCCTAACTCTAAAACCGGATTCTTAACACCTTAATGTATCTAAAACCATTTATTTTGCCCTCTAAGGTGGTTTTAAAGATTGGTATTGTCACCTCAGCAGCTGACATGTCATACTTTGCAAGTGATTTAATGTGCGGCCATGTCAATGCTCATCACCTTTGAGAATACAGAACAAGATTGATGTTTCCATGCACCGTCGCAGTTAGGGGAAGGCAGATCGTTTACCTCGATGGCACAACCTCCTTCTGCACTGTTGCACAACCTCCTTTGACAGCTCGACGCGGATCGTCCTGATTTTCGTTGGGTGGCCTACATCTGCAGCGCCGCGCCGATCGTCCTGATTTTCGGTGGTGCGGTGTGGCCCCCATCGGTAGCACAACGCTGATCGTTGTGTTTCCTGGCAGCAGTTCTCCATCGGAAATCGGCACGCGACCGGTGGCACGCCCTCACCAGGACGAGGTGCCAATGCGCGCGTCCGATCGCGGCAGTCAACACGTGCCTCCCGCCCTCCTTTTGAGGTACATCCGCGGTGCAGGAGGAGGCCGCGCTGCAGTCGATTATTCACAGGTTTGCTTCCCCCGATCATCCTATCACGTTTGTCCTCCTCCTGAAACGCGTCCGTGGCGCGAGTCAGCATCTGTCATTGCAGTGCAGGCGATGTTTACAGTTTTTTGTGATGACAGCCGTATAAGAGAAAAATAAAAACAAGCCAAATCAGCCTAGCATGTCAGAACAACAGACATGGAAGAACAAAAAAATGAAGTGATCGATTCTGCCGGCAGTCAGCAATCGTCAGGAACGTAACTAAAAAAAGGTGATTGGAGGCAGCAGAAGGAAAAATGAAGGAGATGGACATGATATGTGGGCCTCACATTAAATCACATGCAAAGTATGACATGTTAGCTGCTGAGGTGGCAATACCACTCTTTAAAACCACCCTAGGGGCAAAATAAATGGTTTTAAATACATTAGGCTGTTTGAAGTTAGGAGGCTAAGACCATCCGCACCGGGGACCGGTAAAACGAACGCGACGCTTCCAGTGGCGGTGGGTCCTACCATTTTGTGCGCAGCGGTCGAACGGTATACCCTACTGGACCGGTAAAAGGCACTGGGAGTCTCCACCAGTCCGCCCCATCGCACAGCTCGTCGCCGACCGAGTCTCCACGGGAGGGCACCGCCGTGGTGAACGAAGAAGAGACCACGCACACCTCGCAGCCCCACTGCTCACGGATTTCTTCGTCACTCGCCTGCTCCTCTCCTCCCTCCCACTCGCTTCGGGTATCTCTCTTTTCCAATCGTTGGTTCAGTTGTACGAATGTGATGAAATGCTTCCCCGGGAAGGTTTTGGAAGTGAAAATTTGCTCCAGACGGAGAATGATCGGGTAGAGAAGGTTTACCTGCCGGGAATGTTCTATAAACATGGAAAATGGAAGAGAAATAAATGGAAAAAACAAAAATAAATAAAAAGAAACAGAAAAGAAGAATGGAAATTATAAGATAAAAGGGAAAGAAAAATAGGAAAATGAAGAGAAGAAATGTAAACATATATTATAATTAGGATGATAGTTAATATTTTACATCTTTTTGTTATTCAAAATTATTACTATAAGGTCTAATTTGGTGTATGATATTTGTATTCTTTTTTGTTATATTTACAATTGTATTTTCATACTAATATGTTTTATGTCCACAATATTAATAAATTATTAATAATTTATTTCTAAGCGCCATTATATTTTATCATGAAAAATAAATAAATTGTAAACCTATATTAAAATTTGGATGGTAGTTATGTTGAGAAAGTAATTGATATAGAGGTCGTTATAGAGTACGAGAGCCCACTGTAAATTTAGAGTGCGCTGTAAAGGACGTTGAAAAATCTGTGGGACCTACAACTTTAGGATATGGTTTAGGGGTTGCTCGTGCGGATAGACTAAAGTAGTCCGTAGCCTATACTTGAAGGGTTATTTAGACTTTTTCCAAATTCGGCTGAGATGCCCCCAAATCTAAACGATGTTGTGAATCATTTGGTCACTGCTGAAGAGAATTTCTTTCCTCAAAAAATAGTATTCGCTCAAAAAAAACAATGACTTAGTCGGCACAGTAGGATTAAGTCACGAATCGTTGTATGTCTCCTAGTTCTTTTTGCTGCCGAGCAGACGCGCGCGGAGCTCGGCGGCGTCGACGTCGTCGGCGAACCGGTCCTGGGGGACCCAGCACCCCGTCTCGGGGTGCCTCATCCAGAAGACCTCCTCGGACGACGCGGCACCGTCGCTGCCACCCTCCACGGGCGAGACCCGCGCCGCCATTGCCGCCGGCGCACGCTGCTGCTGCTGCACCTCCGCTCCGGCCGTCGCCGCCGCGGCGTAGCCCCTCCTTCGGCTGCGACACGAGGGTTCAAGAAACAGAGGATCAATCAACAACGCAGAAACAGAGTATCTATCAACAGACCGGAAACAGAGGACGCGGAGAAATAAAAAACAATATCACAGCGCAGAGAAGATTGTAGGGGACCGGAGACGGCCGGCCGGCGGGGACGCACCTGAGAGAGAGCAACGCTGTGACGGGAGCGCGCGGCATCGTTCTGATCTTCCCGAGGCGGAGGAGGGGAAGTGAGGGGAGGGCGGCTGCGGCGTGCTCTGTTTCCGTGGCCGGCTCGTGTTTTTATAGGAGGAGGCGCGGGAGAGGGACGGTTTGGTTGGTTCGGGTCGGGTCGGGTACGCGGCGCTAGGGTTCTTGCCCTCGTGCGGCGACGGCGCTGCTGGGCCGTGCTGTTCTGGTGAAGCCCAACTGGAGCTCCCATCAAAAGCCTGAGAAAAAGTAAGCCCACAGATATAGCGCGGCCCGGCTCAACTACCAGCAAATCTTGAAGCGATGCCACTGATAACTACAGCGTCAAGCCGGACAAGGATAACTGACATGTGGGACCGGGCCCACATGTCAGTGATGGGATCCTCATCCCATCAATCGGGACAAACTGGCGCCGCCGATCTCTCTCTTCTCTTAGGAGTCCTCCGGCAATTCCTCGCCGGCGGCAAGCTTCTATACCGCGGCAGGTGGGTGACGGAGAGGTAGAAGCAGCCAGCAGGTGGAGGCGATGGACACGATGCGGGGCGCGCTCGAGCGGGCCAAGATGCTGGTGGGCATGGAGCTGGACGAGGAGTCCGGACTGCCGCCGCCCGAGGAGCAGTCCTTCTTCGACGACTTCAACCGCAACTGCACCCTCACCACTACCCAGGCAACTGTTCAATCCTCCCTCCTGCCCGCCTCCCCCTCCTCCTTGTGCTCACTCCTCGGATCCGAGGCGGCGACTCGTGTTCTGTCCCTACCCAGATCTGGCCGCGGATCCCGCGAGGCGGCTCCTGCTTTCAAGGGGACCGGTGAGGAATCGCTCGAGCAATGCGGTTACGCTGTCTAACCATGCCTTGACCTCTTGCGTGCAGAGGCTCTACGGGTTCGCGATTTGCTTGGCTGCCGGTCTGACGTGCACGTTCTTGGTGAGTTCGCATGCCTTATCACTGCCCCGGTGTCTGCTCGTCCCCTTCTTCGTGTGATTATTGTTTCCTGTTTGTATAATGTTAATCTCCTTAAAAGATGTGTGGCCACATAACCTCGGTTGTTGAAGCACTATAATATCCTTGGCGGCAGGCAACAGTCCAGTCCTCTTGTAGCACATATTACAATTCCTCACGGCAATCAACTTCTGGCGAGCATAAGGAATAGACAGTGCTTTTTGTTTTGTTCTTTTGTCCATGATTGTACTTAGCATTATGCATTTGTATCTACCTACTAGTTTGTTGCAGTTACCTTTTTTGCCTGCTAAGCACCTTATTAATCGTTTGAAATTTTGATCTCCGACATTGCAGTCGATGTTTGTATTCTTCCATCCAGTAAAGTTTGGTGTGACTTTCACCCTTGGCAATTTGATGGCCCTCGGAAGGTCTCTCTCATTACTTGTCAAAATTCCTGTTTATATATCTGCTTCTGTTTCTAGAATCTATTCGTTTCTTCTTTAGATCTTGGAGATGCATTAGAATTTCGACCTATATTTTTATAATGTTAAGATAATGCATCTCTACGTGGCTATGTCTGCGAGTATCAATGGCTTGATTTTGGATGATAGGGTTCTCTAGCATATCATCGTCTTTCCCTCTATCAAAATATTCCTTTCAAATTATTCATCGTTCTAGTTTTGTCCCAAGTCAAACGGCTTTCTTTGACCATCAAAATTTCTAGAAATTCATATAGATTAACAACACAAGACTTTAGATTCACACGGGAAATACTTTCGTAATTTATAGTTCTCATGTTATTAAATTAGATGAGTTTCTAGAGATATTTCGTTCGGTGAAATAACATTGAATTGTTCACTTTCGGTAAAATCTGTAGATCCCTTTGGAATGTTATCACTTCTCAGTTACTTATTTATTCCAGTTGTTGTACTACTCACAAAGGTTTTTGCCATTTCAACTAATGTAGTAATGTTGAGTCATTTGTTTGGCAGTACAGCATTTCTTATAGGACCCAAAAGGCAGCTTGATATGATGCTTGATTCTGTGAGGATATATGCCACTGCTCTATACATTGCAAGCATAATTGTTGCACTTTTCTGCGCTCTCTATGTAAGTGAAATGATAATCCTAACTCAAGTAACAGGCATATGTTTTTTTTGTTGATGCAGATTGTATGATCAATTAATCACTTTTTTATGCACAAAATAGGTTCACAGCAAGCTGTTGACTCTACTGGCCATCATTTTGGAATTTGGGGCTCTTGTATGGTAAGTTTATTACTTCATCGAGAATTTAAACATGTCTTTACCCTGCATAATGCAAGCCCGGCGATATTTGCCTACTTATACTATTAATGAACATTTCCAGCTAGACGTAAGCAAGTGACATTTTATCATGCTGGAGAATTGTTGCTTAAATGCCATCAAATAGTGCATAAACATGTTTATATATCTAAAGAGGTGACAACATAAATTTACAGAGCATTGGGATTACTGAAATTTCAATTGTTTGTGCCTGCAGGTACAGTCTTAGCTACATACCCTTTGCAAGGTCGGTTGTTTCAAGAGTGATGACCTCTTGCTTTGACACTGAGTTTTAGATTAACTATCCTTGTGTTTCGCTCATTGTTGGGCGAGTAGATATCGGCAATCTAGTGTGTACTTTTGACAGACGAGGGAGTCACCTCGCCTCCCCTAACAAAGCTCTTGTAATCTTCTGAAGTGAGCTGTGCATTTTACGTTAGAAGATTGTCTTAATTTATTTCACTGTTCTCCCCTTCCATCATATAGTTTGTATATTTATGGAATTATCATTTCCATTTGGTTTTTGGTCTTCCATGTGACAAATGCAAATTCTCTGTGGAATTTCAGAAAACAGAGTTATGTATCCGTGCAAGGCAGCATTTTGCTTGCGCGTGCAGCTTTGTTGCCAATCAGTTAAACTGTTGCAAGACATTTCACTATGCATCACTGGTAATTTACCTGGGAGCCTTTCCCTCATACCTGACACATTCTTTGATGCTTCCTTCGTCTTCGAAAACTTATCGTTTTGTAGTTCAAAAATGAATGAACTACAAAGTGATAAGTTTTCAAAGATGGAATACATTTTACAACCTTACGTAATATGCTTGTATTTAACCCTTTTGCATACCTTAGCAGCCAGTGAAGAACTTTTTTTGTGCTTAACAAAATGTTGACCAAATCTCCTTTTTTTTTTTCTGGCGAAGTGCCCAGAAAAGCTTATCCTTGTACGATAATAATGTAATGTTATAGAAAGCGCTGTCGTGCACTTACATCCACCCTTAAACAACTTGCATTATATTGTAGTAAATTTAACGTCCAGCAGCCATTACAATTCTTAGGCATTACATTTTTTAGAGTCTGTACGACATAGATACTGAACCTGCTCGACTAGTCCTCCAAATCCTGCTGCGAATTATGGAGAGGCCGAACATTGGGTTGGGGCTTGGTATAGGAAATGGGCGCTGCACATTATGTTACATTCACAAGGCTAATACTTACATTCATACAACTCAGATTAGATTTTACAGGTTACATTATAGGTGTCAGAACCAAGAATCACATGCCAATCACTCTCTCAGCTTCTCCATCTACTTCGCTTCCTGCATCTCCCAGAACCTGTCACAATTTCCAGATAATTATTTTGTCAGCTCTAAAGATACACTTTAGATAATGATCCACAAACATCAAACAACTTATAAATCAAATTCACATGATTTAGTAGTCCTACCTTCGACTGGGAGAGAAATCGGTCCAAAGCACCATCACCATAAAGGATCTTGGCTCCACAGCCAGGTTGATCCACTGATCCTACAGCTTCTTCGTCTACAACAACAGCATCAATTCGCTTTTCCCCAGACTTTGCATCTGGAATCTGTAAGGAAGAGGCAAATTTTATGAAAAAAATGCAACCATCCAGTATCAATTCGCTTTTCCCCAGACTTTGCCTACCCCAACTTCTTTGGGTTTAAAGGCTTTGTTGTTGTTGCACCATCCAGTACATATGTAAGATAAATAAATATAGGAGAATGAAATCATCATCATGTGATGTGACCATACCTCGTACATGGAATCCATGAGAATATTCTCAAGGATAGTTCTTAAACCTCGAGCACCTGTATTTTTGGATATTGCCTTCTTGGCAATTATTCTAAGTGCACCATCCGTAAAATGGAGCTTAACCTGAAATTCAACAGAACTGGGTTTAGCAGATCTTAGTTTGCATGTTATCTCTTTTTTTTTGACAAAATATACTCACATTATTCATGCTAAACAGTCTCCGGAATTGTTTACCCAGAGCATTCTTTGGCTCCATTAGAACCTAGAAAGATAAAATCGTATCAGATTGTAAGTGCTTGTGAGAAGTTTTCTAAAACCAATAGCAACACGAATACATACTTCTCCAGATCAGGCAGCATATAAGATCAGACAGTTGGTACCTGAACAAGCTGATCCTCGTTTAAAGCTGCCAAGCTAACAAGGATAGGAAAACGTCCAATAAATTCTGGGATAAGTCCATATGCTATTAAATCACCACTCTCAACCTGAAAAAAAGGCACATTAGAACTATTCTTAAGTTTCACAGTAAGTACATTTGGACTATTCATTTTCTTGACAGAAAGTTGTTTAAACCAATTGGCAAACAGCCAAGCACTACTTACTGATTCCAACAAGGATGATGTCACTTGTGCACTTGAAATACCGCCAGCCCTCATGTTTGCACGTACTGGTGCCCCAAAGCCAATAGAAGAATCTTGCCGTCTATTATTTTGTTAGTAAAATAGAAGTAGAGAACATGTTAGATAAAGACTGAGATGAGACACCTGGAACAGCAGATTCTAAGGAGTTATAAATAGTTAAATAGTACCTCTCTGATATAGTTTTCTCTAGGTCCACAAAAGCACCACCACATATAAAAAGAATATCCTTTGTATCTATCTGCACAGACGTGAAGACCATTAGAGCATTGGAATTAACCAAAGGATGCACTCTTAATGCCTAAAAAGCAGGGGAAAGATTCACTTGGCTGTGAACATTCTTACTTTAGGCCCAATGTTTGCAGTACAAAGAGCAATTTGACAAGTTTCTAAGTCAAGCGGCTCATAGATAAAATATATCAATGTATCAGTTATGTTATCACAATTCACAACATTGAAAGGTTGAGGCCACTACTACCACTGCTTTGCATAAAAGTTGAATAGTCGAGAACTTTCACAATTAGTTATCTAAAGCATTAAAGCAATGGTCAGGGACAAACTGGAATAATTATACTCATCTTCTTACTGGAGCTGCATATGAAATAGGAAAAAAAAAATCTAAGTTACTACCTTCAAGTATCAGCTCTGTTCACTTAACCTCTTAAAAATTGTTTTGGTTCAATTTACCCCCCGAACTATTTAGATTGGTTCAATTCACCCCCTATTGAAATTTCTCTTTTTTTTGTTTCTCTTTGTATAGGTTATATTCGAAGTTAAAATTTTGTGGGATGGTAGATGATATCATACTATGCAATAAAAATAATTTTATAATTTTTCATAAACTTTTTTCATGTTTTATTTCATCTTCCAAACAAGATTTGTTTACCTAGTTAAAAATACAAAAAAATTTAAAAAAATTCTATGCATATTCTGTTGTAACATATAATCTCATGAAATTTTATCTTCAGAAATCATGTTTACAAAGAGAAACAAAAAAGAAATACTAGGGGATGAATTGAACCAATGTAAATAGTTTGAGGGGTAAACTGAACCAAAATTTTCTTTAGGGGGTTAAGTGAACAACACTGATACTTGAGGGTAGTAAAATGGGCTTTTTCCTATGAAATAACACATCTAAATAAAATGGAAGTAATCTTATCTTGACGTATTTCTCTCTTTGGGGTACCACTCAGGCAAAGAAAGGTGAAAAACATATATGCAGACATTTAATTGTGGATTTAACATCATAAATGAGCTTGCAAACTTTACCTGTATATTATCGCCACGAGGATGTTTCCTTGCTCCTTTCTCAGGGACATTGACTATCTAAGCATGTTATAGTTGTAGAAATAAAATAAATAATACATCAACAGATGAATAGGAAAAACGTCATAAACCATTATTTGGTGTTGACAGAAAATCAAAATGTTCACAGTGCCCATGAATATTAACTGGAAGCAGAGTTCAAATTGCATAGTGGATGTATCATGTGGCTACCGATCAGGAATTGGGTCACACAAACTACATTGTAGGTGATGAGGTGGGCTTATATGTGGATTTTGTCGGGGTTCGATCCTATGATGTATGATCCCAAGGTTGTGAAGCGAAGCCTATGAAAAACTAAAAGAAAAAAGCTTGTAAGATCTATGGAATCTCAACCAAGTGAATTAAGTTCTTTACAAATGAATAACTGGATTACTAATGTAAATATATAATATTTGGTGACTTGTATCATACACATCACAACCCCATTTCAATATCAGAAGATAAGCTCTACAGCATACAGTATAGGACAATCCATACCACAAGACTAAGTAAATAACTAAATATTTCAACCACCATACACCATTAGATTATTGTGATACATAAGCAGGTACCATTTGTAACTGTGTTGTTTCATTTGATATAAAGTGTAATATCTACACATTACACAATAATCTATACATGTGATTCCTTTTACTCATATTTTCCCAGAGACATGTAAAATATAAACCCAAATTGCAATTCAGTATGCCAAATTGCCAACAACCGGAAACAATAATCTAAACGGGCAGAGGTTAATATATATATCAAATATCATATATGACTTACTGTTCCTTCCAGCATTTTTAGCAATGCCTGCTGAACACCTTCACCTGATACATCTCTACTGATGTTGAGGCTCTCAGCCTGTTGGGTTGTGAAATAGTTAGTGTCCACATTGAGAAGAAAAACACGAGATAAAGATAGATGTGCCATACCTTCTTTGTAATTTTATCAACTTCATCTATGTACACCATTCCCTGTTGTGCTGCTTGCACATTAAAATCTGCCACCTGGACAATGCAGAAATAGAACATCCAAACATTTACTTTTACAGACATTATGTTAATGCAAATCGCAGTTCAACTAGTTTCATAGCATCTATTAGTCAAAATGCATACCGCGAGTAACTTGTACAATATAGACTCTACATCCTCTCCTACATACCCTGCCTGCAAGAAAAAATAAATATTCTTAGGGATAGGAACCAGGTGGATAGTAAAGAAAAATAAAATACTATGCATGCAGTAGAAAATGCAATATATAATCCATTTTGATTATTATTAAGCTAAATGTCTCGGTAAAAAGATATAGTATATATGATATGAGTAATGTATACTTGATCATTTTAGATCATACCATAAACTTGTCTAATTAGTGAAGTAACATTATCAATGCAAAAATTCAATGTTCTATTGAAATAGATGTGACAGCTACGTTAACAACACTAATGCATCTATTTATGTGAAATTTGTTATGCGAAATGACCGAATTAGGAACGAGGTGATACATAATAGCGTAGGTGATCCGGTCAAAAAAATAGCATAGGGGTGGCACCGATTGAAGAGAAGCTAGTCCAACATCAACTAAGCTGGTTTGGACATATCCAGCGGAGACCTTAAGAAGCACCAGTTAGCAGCGGCGACCAAAGTTGACAAGGGAGGAGGCAGTAAAACAAGACTTGAGAGATCGAAATGTACCTAGAGATTTGGCTCATGATAGGTCTGCTTGGAAATCAGCAATTTATGTGTCGGAATCTTAGTTTACTCATACTTTGTTTACTCTTATCTCTCTTTCTTTCTTCTACTTTTTTTTTAACTAAAATGGTTGAGTTTCATATCTAGCCTACCCCAATGCGCTTGGGACGTTGTCTGTCTGGTTTATTATTGCTCTTTTCCTCTCCTTTTCCTTTCTGTCTTCTTCTAATTCTGTTGTTTTCGTATTGGGCATTGTGGGTTTCTTCTCTAGCCTACCCCAGCTTGCTTGGGACTAAATAGCTTTGTTGTTGTTGTTAACATAATACTTTTGCTAATATAGTTTACATGACACCTTTGATGGATGCCAAAATAATGTCTACAAAAAGTGTCCATTCTGTGATTGAACAATAAACAGTATGCACTGCTGATGGTCTCTGGAAGACTGGAACGCAGAAGTATGTAATACTTGCCTGGGTCAATGTCGTTGCATCAGCCATTACAAATGGTACATTCACAAAACGAGCTAATGTCTTCGCAAGTAAAGTTTTACCTGTAAAATGAATTAGTCACAAAATAAAAAAACTGCTGAGTGTCTTTTACAGTATTTTAGTTCATTCAATATAGCATACAACAGAAGTGACCTAACTCCATTATTATTCTAGTCTAAATCTGTTGTTACCTGATCCAGTAGGACCCATTAACAGTACATTGCTTTTCTCTAGTTCCACGTTGTCATCGTCATCAGCTTCACCATCAAAAGTACCCAAATCTGCTCCAGACCTAATATTTTTAGCTTATATACCACATAATTAGTCACTGAAAGACGTGCAAATCCTTTTTCCTATGGGTGCAGGAATAAATTATTCTCATTATTTTATGAAGAAAGAGGAATCACAAGTGGTAAAGTGAAACTGACCCCTTCTGTAAAGATTGATGGTATATGCGTTTATAATGATTATAAACTGCAACAGACAACACCTGCAGGTTCAAACGGCTACATCAGATCAGGAAAGTTCACACGGGAGTTACTGTTGAGTATGCAAAACTGGGGCATAGATTATCATGAGAAATAGAATGAATAAATATACACTTCAACTATTGACGGTTAATATATCTCAGTTCCAAACTGTGAAGAAAAAAAATAAAAATATTTTCTAAATTAAATCAATTGAACAATAAATATGATGCGTTATAATTTGTTCAGTATTAAAATGGTGCTTACATGTAACTAATTAAAACCAGTAATAGAAAACATGCTACAGTTGACAGACTAGCGAAACGGTCATATACAGTGAATCTGCAGTGGGGCAAATCAAATTCTAGAAATCTACTGCAGTTCTTTTTTACAAAATAAAATGCCCACAAATAATTCTGTTCAAACCAGAACCAGTTTTTCATATATTTCCTCTTTCTAAAGGGAAACAATATATTTTCCATTTCCACCTACTGCAAGTCAAATAGTCAGGCTCTAAACAAAAATTCAGATGGTTGGGTTGGGAGAGGCTCCCATTTCATCAAACGAGCTTCTGAAATAAAATTATAGACGAAAAAATGCTTTCTGTATATACAGAAGTTGATTCCAAGGCACAGTTCAATAAGTCAAAACATTCCACATGATCACATTTCACAAGACGAATGAGGCTCTCAGAACCCACCGTTACTGTTGGCCCATATCAGGAGACACTGGAACACCAGAGAAATCCTTGTTGCACCTCAAAAGCTAGCCCAAGAGGTGAGAGACATTCCCCAATTTTAACTTGGTTCAACCCCCCCCCCCCCCCCCCCCCCACCCCACCCTCCTCCAATAACCAATGTGGAACCGTTTTAAAAGTTATAACCGTGTAAGAGTATCACTCAGTCTTTTTCTATTGATGTTGCATCAACAAAAAAAAAAATCGGTGGCAGTATGTTTTAACAGTTCACTCTAGCCTCTTGTCAATCTCATTCAAGCTAACCAAAACTGCAATGGAGTGTGGAACACGTTGGTAACATCAAACTACAACTACTCATTGCCAAGGAGGTGACACTGCAACTCGATATCATGCAAGAGAGCCAGCAGCAATCCCCCTTGAATGCTGGCTGCATAAATACCTTGGACTTGCATCATTGATTCATTGGAACACACCATTGCGTGCCAACGTTCAGTGACCTGGTTGAGAGAGTGACGCCAACTTGGAATCTTTCACCTTCATGCCAGACATCGGCAGTGCAAGAACCACATTCTGCAACTGCACGATGCGGGTTCGGTGGTCATAAACATGAAGGCAGAGTGAATCATCAACGATCATTTCATGTCAGGACTGGGCAGATGACATCACCGGTGCACTCACAACTGCATTACCCGCAGCAGAATATGTTCAGCTTTGGCACCGTCTAGAAGTGGCTACCCTGCAAGGAGTTGAAGACCGCACCCTATGGCATACCCGCATTGGACATCCTAGGGCAGTAGGGCAAGTTCACCACCAAGTCAGTCTACTCGGCTTTCATGTGCGGACTGCAGACACAACCGCTGGCCAAGCAACTATGGCATTCCTTCACCCCCAAAGTGATGTAAATTCTTCATTACGTTTGCTGAGGCAGAATTGGACAGCAGATAGACGACAGCAATGCGGGATGGAGACACATGAACTCTGTCCACTTTGTGCAGTCAACAAAGAGAACTCGGACTATCTCTTCACCAGTTGTGCCTACACTCGGCAGGTTTGGCATCGGATACTTAATCTTCTGGACCTTGGAGACCCACCACTCACACGTACAATTGAAGACTTCTGTCTAGTGATTCACACCAGGACCATTCCTTCCAAACGGAAGGGCATGGACTCCTTATTCACGCTCAACACCTAGATGATTTGGAAGGAGTGGAACGCGAGGGGTTTCAACTCAATCTTCGCTTCCGTGACAGCCTCTTAAACACGGTCCATGAAGAAGTAAAGCTATGGATGAGCACCGGCGCTAGTGGGCTATGATCTTTATGGCCATGACAAGATCTCTGTTCTCTAGTGTTGTAGCTAGTTGTTTATGATTTTCGCAAATCACAACCTAACGAGGGCTGATGCGCTGGGCCTAAGGCGCGGTGAAATCTGAAACTAGGCTTATTGTGAGTCTTTCTTCTATAAAGATGACAAGCAAAGCTTTTGCACGTTCGCAAAGAAAAGGCTAACCAAAACATTTAAATTATGCTTATAACGCGCCTCTACAAAATCATAATTCATAAACACTCAAAATTCAGCTTCAACTGTAAAGCCACTCAAGTGAAGATGTATGGTCCAAGCTGATCAAAGGCAGAACTGACACTCCATTTTTAAAAAACGAAAATAACCAAAATTAGTCAAAAGAGTACTTCACCTTCTTGGCTCTTTCCTGCCCGATCACATACTTGTCGAGGCCTTTACAAATCTCCTTGGGTGTGGGCAGATCCTTTCCCAGATTAGAGCCACCCCATCCTTCTTTCCCCGCTCCCTCCTCACCACTGCCACCACCACTAGCTCCACCCCCGCCTCCGCCGCCGGCGACGCGGACGACGTTAAGGTTTGGATGGAACGGCGGGCCGGGCGGCACGTGGACGGCGACACCGCCACCATCACCGTCGTCGCGCGATGAGGAGCTAGCCCGGATGGCTTCCCAGAAGGAGGGGTCCCTGGCCCTGACGGTGGGGTCGAGGAGGTCGGCCCGGACGCGGCCGATCTCGACGAAAGTGCCCTGTAGCGGCGCGAGGATGTGGGGGCGGAAGAAGTAGGCGGTGCGGCAGTTGGGGCAGAGGTTGAGCGCCTGGTAGCCGCCGGCGCCGGCGGGCGCGGCGGGGGGCGGGGGCCGGTGGGAGAAGAGGATGTCCATGTGCTTGGAGCAGCGCGGGCAGTGGGCCTCCGCGCGGATGCGTCGCGGCTCGGGCTCGTCGGTGGAGGAGGACGAGCTGCCCCCCGAGGAGGAAGAGGAGGAGCCCTCCCACTTGCGCCGCTCCTGGAGGCGCCGGTGCGGCGGCGGTGCGATCATAGCTGGGGAGCACTCGGCCACGGTGAGAGTGGAAGCGGCGCGAGTAGCGGCGCCGGCGAGGCGCCTCCACCGGAGCAGGCCGGACATGGTGGTGGGTGCGGTGCGGATGCGGACTTGGGAAAGTCTAGACTCCGGAGAGGTAGAGTGACGTGCGTGGGGATTTTTGTTGGGTGTGGGTAGCGAATTCCAGTATTTTATTTTTATCAGAATGTTCAGTTTCCATGTAGTGTTGTGTGTGCTCGTAAATTATTTTTAGTTTTTTTACGTGGTGGTAGGACATACGCAGATTGCGAGACGGCGACCACCGGAATATTAGGGGCTTGGATAAGAGCGACCACCTGCTACCTAAATATCAATATAATTTATTATCATCTAATAGCTTATTTATATTATACTTAGCTATAAAAATATACTAAACAAATAATAACTGATTCAACTTCATATTTTAATTCTCTCAATAAATTTCTCAGAGTATGTGTTATCTGATAGCCAGCTAATAATTTTGCAGCTCACTTCTTTCTCCTATACTCTCTCTCTCTCTTCAAACTCGGCCCAAATCTGATATGATAAGTCCTTTAACCCGCTTGTATTATTTTATTATAATTGCTCGAAAAGAGTCCGAGGCACTGTTGAACCGTTGGATTATTAGATCTCTGGTGCCTGGACTCATGTCTGTTTTTGTTCAAGAATAGTTGTAATATGCTTTCTCTTTTGGTGGATAGAGGCTTCCCAAAACTTTTTATCTTTATAACAATTTTTCCAAATTTGTTACATGGATTGTTAAGAGCTTCAAATGATTTTTTCATCGTTCATCCTCATCGTCGTTTGTTGCATCCAAAAAATTACAAATTGACAGACAACCTAGCCAGAAGATAAGACATCATCCATGACTCCATGTGTCTTGCTGATTTAGGTGATCTTTTTTTACCTGTCCCTTTTGGTGCAAGTTCCTTTTTCTTCACTGTAACTACGTGGTTTTGTTTGCTAGAAGATGTTGGATCGTCGCTAAGGCTTTTATTCTTTCTTTCAATTCGACTATGGACTATACATACTCTAAGACAAAGTCATGTTGGTACCCACATGAAGTTAGATAAGATTATATGTACTACTTCATTCCATTTTTTATTATCAGTGTTAATTAGTATATATTTACAGCTGAATAATTATTATTTCCTAAAACTATCCCTAATAGTTTGGACGTATCTAAGCTAATGATATACTCTCTCTATCACAAAATACTTATCACTCTCTAATTCATTTTTAAACTAAATAGTGATAAATATTTTAAGATGGATGGAATAGATACTAATTATCTATGACACCCACGTGAATTTCGAATGATTAATGATAAATAATTAAAAAGCTAATGATTTTGGATGAGAATATTTACAGAAGCGAGATAAATTTCAGACAGAAACCAACAAATTCCTAAGTGACAAAGGGGGTCTATAGGTGTTGTGATGTACACTTTGAAAATCAAACATGCCACAAGAAAGGTTCACATAACTTGAATATTACAATAATAATGTCATTTCCATATGCCAAGTATGAGCACAGGAATTCAGGAGAGTTAGACCAGCGGACATGTCTCCCTGGTTACAAATTACAAAATGGTCATGGCTGACCTTATGAGCTCAAACTGGGAAAAGGGATCAACAACACTAGTGCTTGGTAAAGTTTGCTCCAGCTACCTGACCTGCAAAACACAATACTACCAAATCAGTCACAAAATATCAAGGAAACCAAAGCATTTGGAAGCTCAGAATGGATAAAATGTAGAAATAGATCATGTTGAAGGCGTTGGACTTGGCTTTGGGATGGGATGGAAGCAATATGGTTTCAACACATAAAAATTTATCTGAATATTTAATATGTAACTACAAAAGTACCAAAGTTCTTGATACCACTCTACATGCTACAACCGAAAATTGAGAGGACTTAAATGTATGCTGCTTTGGATTGACAATGGAGAGCAGGTTCATGTTAGAACTCGAAGTATTGAACCTCTAAAACCATTAGAACTCAAAAGTATTGAACCTCCAAAATCAAATGTTGGCAATATTTCTGCAAACATCATACCAAGAATATTGATCTGCACCTTTCACTGACTATTCAAGATCAATATTCTACAATTTTTATTTCGTTCCTATGGATTATCAATTTTCATAAACTTCAGGCAGTTAAAAGAATGCTGCTTGTTCCAATGGATTCGAAACCTGAAATAGGGTAGGGGGCTAGGGGCTAATCAAATATAAATCCTGAACTTAAAAGAAGTTTCTTGAAGAGGTTCCGTTGATCTATGATTCCAGTTAAAGACTTAATTATCAAAACTTTATTAGTTTGAAAAAAGAAAGACAATATGCTGGTAGTATGGATGGCACCAGGGCTTCGAGTCAGCAGACATCATTTCTAGTCAATAAGTAGGCTCATGGAAGAAAAGAGCGCACCGCAGATTTGTGATTTAAATCCATATTTCATCAGATCATAACTGTAATCCCCTAAACCGTTATAACAAAGAAACTTTACCTCCCGGAATAGCTGCATTTCGTGAACGGTTGGTAAACAAAACCACTTTGCACATACAGAACATTGCATGGATAAGAGAACCGATGCTACCTTTTGTTTCAAAATGCAAAAGGATACTTATTTAGTCCAACTTAAACGGTTATGCAGTTCTAGAGTGCAAATTCATCATATGATTCGACAGGTAACATCACTAAAGCAATCGAAAGGCAATGACTACTATGCAATCAAAGATTTGATGCAATCGTGCAATCAAGCGTCCACAACCGTCGGATCTGCATCTTACGGTCGTTGCCTATTTATATTTAACCCCCTCCATCTGGATACACTAACCGTTGAATACACATCTATTGGTTGAGAGTGCTTGATTGCACGATTGCACCAAACACCTGCTTGCATTGTAGTCGTTCCCGCAATCGAAATACACAGATCTTATCCTATCAAACCCTAGACGCCTCTGAAATGGATCAAATGCAAACTTAACTGGAGAAACTGGTAACACTCGAGAAAAGAGGGGGGCGGCGGGGATAACCTCGGATGCACGGGTGCCGACCGGAAATCTAGTGGTGGTGGTCGCCGGAGGGGCGGTATAGGCGGTTGTAGGCGGCCTCGCCGACGAGGTAGATCCCGAAGGCGACGATAGCGATGCCGAGCCCCGGGGTGGCATGGCGCAGCTGGTTCCCCATCATCGGGTGCCTCCTCCACTCGTCCCGCCGCCGGAAGAACTCCCCCGTCGCGTTCAGCCCCTTCCCCCCGCTCGCCATCGCCTCTCTCTCTCTCTCTCTGTACAGACAGACGGACAGCTCGATAGATGGACAGCCAAACCAGCCCAGGTGGTATACGCAGCCCAAATTGCTGCGACCTGGGCTTATACGGCCCAAACCCAACTACCCACTGTGCTATGCGGACGCGGGCGAGCAATTTGTTGCCAAGGCTGGCAAAATAGAGGAAGCTCTTGATTTGTTGCATATGATGGCATCCAAGGGCCTTTGCCCAGACACAACTACGTTCCGATCTTTAACTTATTTACAAAGTTCGCAAATTATACTCTCCAAGCTTAGGTTCAAATTATACTCTAGTATATGACCAGCGCAGAATCAGTTTAAAGATAAATTTCAAACTGGTTAATGTATGCTCAAAAAACTCTACCAATTTTTATAGGGGTTGTCGAAGTGTTTTTGCGACACTTTCTTCGAATCTGCTATGCGAGCAGCTCGCAGAGGTTCTTGATCGGCGGAGCTTAGTCCTCTATGAAAAAGTTGCGTTTATGAGATTGTTGAGACAATGGTTTTTACTTTGTTTGGGCTGCAAGAGCGTAATACCTTACTCCATGGTGAGATTGTATCGCTGGTGTGTAGTGTGTGAATGTGTAGATTAGAATCTCTTGTAACGGTAGCAATCCGGTCCCTTTTATAGACAAGATCGGACGCCTTACAGTGGGGTCTGGAGCTTGATAGGTGGCCCCAGGACGATCTTATTCTAAAAATCTAAAGCTTCTCACATAAGCCTCCTCTGACCGTGACTTGAAGACTCGTCGTCTTGCCACCTCAGTCGCCAGTGGCCTATGCGTAGTCGTTGATGATGGCAGGAAATGTCCCATCCAACTGTCCCTATCTTCGTAAGCTACTCACTTGGTGGAGTAGGGTAAGCCTGCGACGCCTTCACTGCGATGCGACTGGGTATAGCGATACCTGACAGTAGGCGTGCGCCGCGTCACGCGCCTGGGGAAGATGTGAGTCTTCAATGGTTGATTTAGACAAGGCGCACCGCCCTCTTAACTCCCACAACCCACCGTCCAGAGCAAGTTGCAGGGTACGTGGCAGCTCGGGAGCTAACCTCTATGAGAGAGGTCGGGTCCCGATCCACGAACCACGTGGCAACCCCAGAGCCCGTTCCTGAGTAGAGCGGGAGATCCAAGGCCACGGGACACGTGGCAGAGCCAGAGCCTGCCTCTACGGGAGGTGGCCTGTCTGGTGCCCCAAACCTCGTAGCAGCATCGAAACCCTCTTCCATGGGGAGCGGGATCTCGTCCTGCTAGACACGTGGCAGCTTGGGAGCTCGCTAAGGGGGAGCTGGGACTCTTCCTTGAAGTCCGTGTGGAAACTCTGGACCCCCGAATCTAAGGTAGAGGGGTTCGAGCCTCCTAGACACGTGGCGCCCTCGAATCCTGCCTTGGCAGGAAGGCAGAATACCTAGGCGACTTTAGCCTATGCGCGAGGGTACCTGGTATGTCGGGTACCGATAGTGGCCCCTGGTCCACCCTGGAAGAGGTGACGAGCCCGAGGGTGGAGCCCTATCACTGCTTTCCCGCACATTTTTTTTACTTTGTCTTGATCAATCGAAACGGTCACACGTCCCCTTCTGGTTGAGGACTCGTGGTGATGCGCCCCCTTCTGGTTGAGGACTCGTGGTGACGGGATCTTTGCTTGCTGCAGCTTCTTTATAGTGATGGTTCATGTCGGTGTTTGGATCCGGTAGATCTCCCGATACTACTATTGGTAGATCGAGGAGTTGTAGTTCAGTAATAGGCGCGCAGAGATTCAAGAAGGTGAATGACAAGTGTACACAGAGATTTACGTGGTTCAGGCCGCCTGAGCGTAATACCCTACTCCACGGGTGTGTTGGTGTTGTATTTAGCGTGTGATTCTAGAAGAAGCTCCAGAAGAAGAAACTCGTCTAGGTCAGGGAGTCCAGAAGACGTCTGGAGAGGTCCCTTATGTATCGTCGACCAATCCTTTTATAGTACAAGGACTAGTCGTTACACCATTAGTCTGGCCCGACATGTGGCCCCAGGGGTTACACATGCTTGATACACAATTAATGAGGTTAATTACCCTTAATAGCCCGGTAATGGGCCTTAATAGACCGGTATTAAGGGACATCCGATCGTGTGTCATTAATATGACATTAATGACACTTAATCGGGTCTTGAAGTCTTTGATTGCTCCTTGAAGGTCCGGAGCCGTTGGGGGTCCACCAGCCTGATTGTTAAAGTTGAAGGTCTGGCGGCCGGTCACGTGGCAGCTCTGGAGCACCGTCATGGACGGGTAGGTCCGGTGCTGTTGGACACATTGATAGGAAAATTGATGGGTCCCGATCTTCCGAAAGGTAATGGATAGGTCGATTGATGTGGAGATCTCGACGTTGATGATCCGAGGCTCTCGAGTAGAACACGAACAGCCCCTGCAATCACTACACCACCGCTCCGTTGGTTATCAACCGTGCTTCACACGATTGACCTCGCCAAGAAGGCTAATCCCTGCAAGTGCAACCGAGAACACAAGCAAGAACAAGGTAGACACGATCTGAAATCGCGAAGTTGGGGTCTCACAAACCGTAGAACGGCGATATTATTGATCTAAGAAAAACCCAATTGTCTATGGCGGCTACCATGGAGTATATATAGGTGGGAGGACGTCCAAGGGGGTGTTAGGGTCGTGACCTAACCCTAAGACACGAAAATAATGGACTTAGACTTGATACAAGGCCCAATGGCCCAATACGGTGGCGCAGCACCCTGACAGATTCTGTACTTGATTTTGTTTCGACCATTCCCGTCGACTCCCAAGGAATTTTGACATGGGACCGGTGCCATTGGAAAGGTTATCCTCTCCCCTTTCCGTGCATATGTAGAAAGTCCAAAACGGAGTTCGTATGCGTCCTGGGCGTCTGTTTTAGTGCGTACTGCTCCTGGACTCCGAGTTGGATACGATTTGGAGTTTGGTTCGGTTTCCATCTTCTTTGAACGAATTCTCTGGTCTTCCACGTCCCTAATACTCCCTCCAAGTACTCCTTGAACCTCTTCATGGATCCTAATCACAAATAAATCATTAAGTAGCAATCTATGCTCAAAAACATATAAGGAAATATATAAGAACGAGTTCACCTCTGAAATTAATTGTTGTGTATGAACTCTATTGATTGCATCTTGTATATTCAGTAGAGTGTTGTTTGTATCCATATAAGTGATGTCCTCATCATCCTCTCCTCCTTGAATTGGAGTCGTCCTCGACTCAAGTTCGTCTCCTCTCATGTGTTGGTCCAAATGTGCAACACCATCAAATCTTCTTGTATGCATGAATGGAGGAGACCAAGGTGGTGGACGACATAGTGTGCCATCTTGATCTTGTCTATCAAATAAGAGTGCACATTCACTTGAGC
Source organism: Tuctoria greenei (assembly GCA_036927565.1). Classification (NCBI taxonomy): domain Eukaryota; kingdom Viridiplantae; phylum Streptophyta; class Magnoliopsida; order Poales; family Poaceae; genus Tuctoria; species Tuctoria greenei. The sequence goes on from JAYESD010000002.1 coordinate 49,988,820, forward strand.
CAGAATCCCAAACAAATAAATATTGTGTCATGTTTGTAGGTGCAATAATAATGTGCATGATCTCATCATTCTCCCCTTCTTTGTGACAAGCCGTCCTCGGCTTGCTCGTATGTCCAGCAAAGAGGCTTGCATTGGAGGTAGAGTAAGTGTTGTCCATAATGCACAACAACAGTGAATAATGCTTTTGTTGTCCCTGTTGCAAGGAAAACATACTAGAAAAACTTGACAAGACATTATTAGCGTTAGAACATTCATTTACTTGACCATGTTGTTGCAGCACAAAAGGAGCTTCCTCATTTGAACATATGTAAACTTTATGCACCATAAACATACCACTATGTTCATATTTGCCTATAGCATGAAAAATATTTCTACTTAACAAAGGCAATTCAGATTGAGAAAATATTATCTTCTCTACGATATCTAGATCACAAAGAGTGTCAAATTCAATATAGCCCAAAGTATTTAGAGAAGATAACAATTTCAGCTCATCCCTTTCACATGTAGTTGGGATCAAATGCTTAATTTCAGCACAAGTGAGTGATAAAGTATCAAATTCATTTGGTTGTTCTAGCATAGGTATAATATAATTATCAGCACACAACTCATTTTTGTTATAAGAATCACTGGGAAAATCAACTAATGGTAAAGTTGTATTATGAAAAGGTTCATCTTGTTGCTGCTCATCGATAGTATGATTGATAGCAAAATTCAGCACATCTGAAAATGTCATACCGTGGTTAACTGTAGAGCATTGTCCACTAACACTACTCTCATTTTCAGCAAGAAATTCAAATGCATTATGAGTTGATTCATCAAAAAATTCAGAAGAGTTGTTCAACACCTCACTCTCATTTGTATCTCCATTTATTTGTTCATGTTCCTGCAAAAGGTTAGGCAAAGGAGGAGGTACAACAAGAAAATTCTTCTCAAGTTCATGTATTTCATGTTTACAATTAGATACATTAGCAAAAGTTTCTCGCATAAGAATTTTCATATCTTTCCATGTTTGAGGTCTTTCTAAATCACTTAAGTTGTTCCACCAAGTCAATGCACAACCTACTAATGCACTTGCAACATTTCTAATCTTTCTTTTCTCACACATATGACATTGTCCAAAATTTTTATCCAACTCTATTTCCCAAGCAATATATTCATCGTAACCAAAACCATCATAAGAAGGAAGAGATGGGAGAATGTAATTACTTCTTGTGGAAGGTGTTGTAAAGGTGGTCTGAATGTCATGTGAATCCTTGGTTGATGTTTGATTTTTAGTGAGCAACTCTATCGCCGTCTTCATCATGTCCATCATCTCAGCATATAATGCATGATTCTTGCTTTTACCTGACATTGTTAGTAGCAAACAGAAGACAACACAAAAAAATATGTTATCCCTATCAACTACAAAGAATAATGGAAAAGTGGAAGTGGAATCACACACTCTCAAGCGTCTTACCACGCTCTTACAAGTGTTCTTACCGACACTGCAGGTGGCAAACGGTGGCCGGTATGAAGAAACCAATGAAGCGTGGGATGATTGCAAAAGTGTATCGATTCTGCTCAAGAGTAAGGTGTAACTTGGATGGCACTTTATTTGTAGCAAGGATTAACAATAATGAAATCAGATAGTAAAGTTGAGTAAGTGTCCAAAGTACTTGTCAAAGTTGCTGGTCTAAATGTGTTCCTAGTAGTTCAAGCTAGCAAGACATGAGACAAAACTAGATGACACAAAGAATGCAAGCACTTCTGTTTTTTTTGTTGTTTTTTTTCCTATTTTTTTGTGCGGCTTTTGTTTCTTGTTTTGCACTTGCCTTTTTCTTTTTTCTTTTTTTTTTCAGAATGTGCTGCAAGGGAAGAACACAATGAAAATCAACCCAAGATATCTCGTGTGTCTGTCGCAGATTTTCTGCTCAACCTTTCAAGGACAAATAGGCACACTTATAGGCTCTAAATTGGAAAACTTAGAACAGCAAGATTGTAGATATATCTCTCCTCTTTAATTTCAATATATGGAAGACCTATTTTGGAAAAGAACAATAGGAGATACTGCCCCCGAAATACAGACTGTTCAGAATTTTTAGGTCAATAACAGATTCGGATCTAATGCAATTTCGACATTGATATCTATATTTTCTGGGACAATGATGAATACGAAAGTTATAGAGAACTTCTTAAGCTTTCCAGAAAGTATAAGAACACGAAAATCCGAGTTCGTATGAGCTAGATATGATGAAAATACTGAACTGGACAGAGATGAATCTAATCTGGACGTGATGACGTGATTCAAAAGGATAAATCAACACAATACAAAACTCAAACTAAGACTAAAAACACTTTCTAAACCAGCAATATGACTCAACAACGGACACAAACTCAACAAAACCAAACTTAAAACGAAAGTTGCAAAGGCTCAATGGTGGTTTGGACAAAGTAATGAACAGATCTACTAAACTGCAAGTTTTTTGTGGCTTTTTTGTGGACTCTAGGTATGAAAAACAAAACTAATGTAATGGATAGATGAATTACCTAACGGGAAACCTAGAAATCTGATACCAATTGATAGGAAAATTGATGGGTCCCGATCTTCCGAAAGGTAATGGATAGGTCGATTGATGTGGAGATCTCAACGTTGATGATCCGAGGCTCTCGAGTAGAACACGAACAGCCCCTGCAATCACTACACCACCGCTCCGTTGGTTATCAACCGTGCTTCACACGATTGACCTCGCCAAGAAGGCTAATCCCTGCAAGTGCAACCGAGAACACAAGCAAGAACAAGGTAGACACGATCTGAAATCGCGAAGTTGGGGTCTCACAAACTGTAGAACGGTGATATTATTGATCTAAGCAAAACCCAATTGTCTATAGCGGCTACCATGGAGTATATATAGGTGGGAGGAAGTCCAAGGGGGTGTTAGGGTCGTGACCTAACCCTAAGACACGAAAATAATGGACTTAGACTTGATACAAGGCCCAATGGCCCAATACGGTGGCGCAGCACCCTGACAGATTCTGTACTTGATTTTGTTTCGACGATTCCCGTCGACTCCCAAGGAATTTTGACATGGGACCGGTGCCATTGGAAAGGTTATCCTCTCCCCTTTCCGTGCATATGTAGAACGTCCAAAACGGAGTTCGTATGCGTCCTGGGCGTCCGTTTTAGTGCGTACTGCTCCTGGACTCCGAGTTGGATACGATTTGGAGTTTGGTTCGGTTTCCATCTTCTTTGAACGAATTCTCTGGTCTTTCACGTCCCTAATACTCCCTCCAAGTACTCCTTGAACCTCTTCATAGATCCTAATCACAAATAAATCATTAAATAGCAATCTATGCTCAAAAACATATAAGGAAATATATAAGAACGAGTTCACCTCTGAAATTAATTGTTGTGTATGAACTCTATTGATTGCATCTTGTATATTCAGTAGAGTGTTGTTTGTATCCATATAAGTGATGTCCTCATCATCCTCCCCTCCTTGAATTGGAGTCGTCCTCGACTCAAGTTCGTCTCCTCTCATGTGTTGGTCCAAATGTGCAACACCATCAAATCTTCTTGTATGCATGAATGGAGGAGGCCAAGGTGGTGGACGACATAGTGTGCCATCTTGATCTTGTCCATCAAATAAGAGTGCACATTCACTTGAGCCAGGATCCCAAACAAATAAATATTATGTCATGTTTGTAGGTGCAATAATAATGTGCATGATCTCATCACACATGTCGGCACCGGAGCTTCCCTCTGTATGGGGTTAGGTCCGGGGATGCCATACTGGTATCTAGTCCGGAGCTTTCCTATGTGTGGGCGATAGCTCCGGTCTTATGATATACGTGGCGGCCCTGGGACTAACCATGTCGGGGAAGCAGGTCCGGTTACGCCTGACATGTAGGGCCTTCGGAGGTCTTCAAGTCTGGTAGATGGAGTTTCCTTGTGATCTTTGCAATCCCAAGGGGTATCCGGTACGTAGGGTACCGACAATGGCCCCCTGGGCCCACCTCTGGGAGAGAACTTTTGGATGAAGTCATTCTGCTGGAGGTGGGTCCATTCTTCGGTTTTTGAGCCCTGTCTTAAAGGGTCTTTGGACGTGCCGTTGGCGATAGTTCGCAGTTAAACCTCCGCCGTGTGGCATATCCTGGATGCAGCAGGTGAGATCTTAGCGTGCGGATCTCACGCAATTGAAGGTCGCTGGTTCCCGATACAAAAATCGTATCGATTCCGCGTGCCCTCTCAGGCTGCTGCCTTTGGGTTTCCCACCTTTCATGATGATAACCGTTCGCCTGGGGTAAGGACCTCGACTTGATCGTCGAGGTGGCCCCGGGCCCCCTTGTCATTGGCAGGGTGAAGTTTTTGACTGGTATCATCGGCTCCTCTGCAGTTTCCATCCAAGCGTTGCGGGGGCTTACTTAAGAAAGAAAGAACACGCCGTTTGGGGGTTCTTTATGCCTTTCATTCGAACTTGCGCTCAAATCCTCCAAACTTTCGCTTGTTTTCCATCTCTTGCCCCGCTGTGCCGCGACGGAGTTGGATCTCTGCCATAGCCGACTGAAGACCGATGGTGATTTGAAGAAGGTCCGGGCCCTCATGGGGTGGTCCCATGACTTCTTCAACCACTTGGTTCGTGCCGGCAAGCTTCCGTTCAAGAAGGAACACACCAGTGACATGGTGTACTTCTCCACGTACGCTATGGTGGGGCTGATCCCACCTTTCTCCTCTTTTTTCTTGATGCTGCAAGACTTCTATGGTATGCAGCTGTACCACCTTGGCCCCCACTCCATTCTCCTGGTGTCGATCTTTGTCCACTTCTGCGAGATGTGGGTGGGCATTCCCCCCCTGCGTTGACTCTTTCACACCTTCTTCACTGTCCACACTACTGGCAGGAGTGACGAGTACCTTGGCTTCTACTATTTTGTGATGCGCAAGAAGTGCCCTTTCAAGTACTTGCGGTCGTTCCCTTCTGGGAAGTGGGACAACTGGAAGAAGGATTGGATCGTCATCAGGGTGGAGGAGCATGAGAAGCTGGAGCTGCCCGAAGGCCTCCCCAACGTCGACACTGCAGCTTGGAGTGAAGCTCTGGTGTTGTCGAACGCCTTCAACCCTGCTCTGACCAGGATCCGCCAGTGCGTGGAAGGAGGGGTGACTCCTTAGGCGGTATTTTGCAACTTCGTGACCAACAGATGGGCTCCGCTGAAGAAGAGGGAGAAGCTTGCTTGGGCCCTCAATAGTATGCTGGACGACGACCAGATCGAGACCGATTTGAAGTCCAACATAGAGGGTGCAACTTTGGAGTTCCACCTCAAGAAGTTCCAGCATGGCATCGACGTCGAGGGTGACGACTTAGCTCCGCCAGCAGCTTTCCTCCCTCTGAACATGGAGGCAAAGTTCAGCAGGGAGCTCCCGCGGACGATGCCGGTGCTTGACGACCTTGGTGTCGTTGAGAGGCGTACGATCACCGGGTTGGCGATCTCCGGAGCTCCTGAAGGCGGCTCCGTTCCTGCCCCAAAGCCAAGAACCAAAGTCGTAGGCAAGGGCAAGGAGTTGGTCGATCCCTCGAGCCATAAGAGGAAGCTGAAGCATGCCGACAGAAGGTCCGTCAGGCCTGCTTCTTCTGTGGCGGCTCCTTCTCCCTGGAGGGGGAGGTCTTCAACGGTGGCATCTACTCCAGCAGCAGCATCTTTCCGGGGTGCTAGCTCCAGCCATGTGACTCCAGTACCAGGGCCAGCTGAGGGCTCTGGGTCCGGAGGTCCTTCCCGGTCGAGGGGGGCCTCGACCAAGGCAACGCCGATAGCAGCAGCAAGCTCTGGGGGACCTTCCGGGACTACCACGCCAGTGGCGGCTGGGGCCAGTCCGGAGCATCCGGAAAAGAGATTCCGTGCTAACTAGTGCAGAAGCCTTCCGAGGTAATTTTTGATTTTTTACCTCAGTCAGTTGTTTTATTGTAATAACTGTTGTCGAAGGTCGTAAACGACACTTCCCCCGGACCTGCCTAGAGAGCATCCCGCGGAGGTTCTTTGGATTCACAAGGGCTAGTCCCAGGAGATCAAACACAGCAGAATGATGGACACCGGGGATTTACGTGGTTCGGGCCGCTGGAGTGTAATACCCTACGTCCACGGGAGTGTTGTGTATTGCCTTGCTTTCGCGTGTAAGAGTCTTGGTCTAATTTTCCGATCCCTTTCTATGGACGTCTACAGAGCCCTTTTATAGCTTAAGGACTCTGCAGTCACAAGATGGGCTCCAGGACCCGACAGGTGGTCCCGGGGAGAGCCAAATCCTATACAAGATCTATGATTAAATGATATCTACTCCCATTTTCAGGGGCATCAATGCGTTGTCCCGCCGCGTCGTGCGCCAGGGCTACACATAGTCGGTGATGATGGCGGTGCACGTCCCGTCCATCTTGTCCTTGCGGCCCATTCGTCCGTCTTGCGGTGTGGGTCTGTACCGGCGGACACTGGAGCCTTGACTTTAGCATGCGCGGCATAGCTTGCCTAGGGAAGGCGCGCACACTTAATGCCCGTCTGAGCAGCGCACGTCTCCTTTACTGCGGCTTCCTACCGCACTGAGTTGGCCGTCCGCCACGTGGTTGCGCCGGAGCCTGCCTCTGCGGGGAGGCGAGCACTTAGCGGAACAGGCCACATGGTGCACTCAGAGCCCACCCCTATGGAGGAGTGGAGGCTCAGCCCTGCAGGCCACGTGGTAGTTCCAGTGCCTTTCCCTACGAGGACGCGGGCCTGGCCCTGAGGTCCCAATTGACCACGTGGCGGCTCCGGAGCCCACCTCAGCGGGGAGGCGAGCACTTGACGGAACAGGCCACGTGGCGCGCCCGGAGCCCACCTCAGCAGGGAGGCAAGGGTCCAGCTCTGCCGGCCACGTGGCAGCTTGGGAGCCTCCCCCGGCGGAGAGGTAGTATCTGGTCCTTCCCTCCACGACGTGGCACCCTCGGATTCGGCCTCTTAGTAGGGGCGGAGTCCTTAGCGGTTTTCTTCCTGTGCACGGGGGTACCCGGTCTGCAGGGTACCGACAGTGGCCCCCGAGCCCACCTCGGGAGAGTCGTCGATACCGTAGGTGGGGTCTTCTTCCTTTTCTTCCCGCGCAACTTTTTCGGCTCCACTTCGGGGCAAGTCCTCGGGCGACACGCCCCTGCCGTCATGGCGACGTGTCCCCTTCCAGTAAGTGGAGGTTGCTGAACAGGCGTCGCGCGACATGACTTCTGCCTTCAATCGTGCTTTAACTGCGGTGGTTCCCAAGGCGGCTCCTGCACTTCCGCTGCTTTTGCCCTTTCGGAAACCGCCGAGTTACCTTCCGCAAAGCTAGTCACCCGGCTCGCTGTGGCGCCCGGTTCCGAAAATGAACCAAGCTAACGCATATGTGTGCCCAGGATGTTCATCACACATACACGAGTGCAATCACAAATGATAAACAGATAATTACCACAAGACAAGATTAATTAACCAAATTTTATTACACAAACCATATCATCCTCGAATACAAGCTCTAATGAATATTAACGACAAGTTCAACTAATGCAGCGGAAATAAACTAATTAAGCAAACTAAGCAACTATGCAGCATAAGCGACAGGGTATATATGCGCAGCTCCAATCAACACCACAGGCAAAGCTGACGGTAGACACGGCCTAGAACTCCGCATTATCGCCATTAAACTCCCAATCCTGACCTGCAACTGTTGGGGTGGGGGATTGCAAGAGTGAGTACATGTCGTACTCAGCAAGTGTGGAAAGTATGACATGTGGCTTATTCAAATGTCGACAGTAATAATGGTAAAGTGCTGAAAAGTACATTAAAACATTTGAAAAGCAATATAGTATAAGTATGTGAAGTAAACCCATCATAATCACAAATAATATCATAATACCAAATCTGAATTCATTACCATCATCAAAAATTCCCGATTTCACCATTGCCAATAACCATATTCATTACCAGAGATTAATCCATAACCATCCATAACCATTACCAAACCATAACCATAATATCAACCTTAACCATTACCCAACCATAACCATCCCAAATTCCAATTTGCCTCTAATCATGGAAGTTGTCCAGGTGCTCATAACCGGGAGCACGGCTATCATGATAGTTTTCATTAACTCTGCAGAGTTTGTACCTCTTTACCCACATGTTTGTGATTTCATCACCCTTCGGTGACTAAGAACCTCCCTTATGCCCATGACCCATCGGTCACATTACACACTTCCGTTGGTGTGTGGCCAAGAGATCACAAAATAGCCTTTACAAAGGGATTACTAGCCTATTTAGACCCCACTGAGGTTTCACCGGTGGTGATGCCTCCAACTGAGCACATCTTCAACCAAGGGCCCCCTCTTGAGCCATTCGGATCCCAGGGTAGTCCCACCAATCATCAACAAACCCAATCCGACTACCCCTTCCCCGAGCATCCACAATGGTCCAAACAACACTAGCAAAGCCCTAATTAATCAGCTACGCCGCACCCATACTTGGCCTCGTGGTGGCACTGTAGTCCTGGCTTATTCTCGCATGAACCGGTCCTTAGATCTAAAGCAAGCAAACCACCATAACATCCAACCCATCCACATACCAGGCTTGCTTAGATCACCCATTACCATACCATGTTTAACCAGTTCATGTTAACCATAATCTCATCCATGCATAATTAAATTGAGTGATATAGTTGTTTCCACCCCAGTTGATTAAGCGAAGCAAAAAGGTAAAAACCCTTCCCGACTCTCTACCATAAATTCCAGGTGACAAGGGTGGTTTAGCAAATCTAGTAAACTTCCTACCATAGGATTTCCCATCACTTTGACACAAGCATGCAGTTTTGCAAACAAAACATTTATTTAAAAAAAAACAGGATCAATATGCTTCAAGGACACTTGCCTTGCTCTTGCTGTTGATTAGGGTCAAAGCCTTCAAACTCTTGATGTTATAGATCCTCCGTGGCACTCTCTAGCGCAAATCCGTCTAATCCACACAATAAACATACAAAACAAGAAACACAATCAAAGAGTGCACAAATATTACTCAATATGACATGACATGCATGATTAATGCAAATGCAAGGTAGAACTTGTTACTAGATTGCTTTTAATGATCACTAACTAGTTCTAATAGATTTTAACAAGTTTATATAGGTTTGGATTCAATTAGATCAAATTTTAAAATTAATTCAACATAATTTAACCAGAAAGATCGGACTAGTCCGCTAGGGACCGGACAAGTCCGCACTTGACGAGATCAGCAGATTAGGGTTTTCTAGATCGACGTAAATTTGGAGATTAGGGGTTGAATTCACGTAAGGAAAGGAGAATAGAAGGTATACCAGGTGTTTAGAACTCCAATGAACCAAGAAACTTGGAGGTAACACTTGGATCTTGATGATCTAGGGTTGGTGATGAACTTGGAGATGAATTGGTGGTGAAGGACGAAACTTGGTGGAGATCTTGATCCTCCTTCGTTTCCTCCTCTTCTTCTTCTTGTTTGGGATCTTCTCCTCCCTCCTTAATGGTGGCTCCCCACGAACTAGGGTTTGGGTGGGTGGAAAAGTGGCAAATAGATGTCAAACCAAGGGGTGGGGTTGTTTATATAGACGTGGAGGCTAGGGTTAGATGGATTTCGAGTTTTGGGACGAGTAGAGGCCGGTTTAGAGTCCCACATGAGCTCTAAAAGAGTTGGGCACGACGTCCCTAGGCCCACTTGACGTGAAACCCAAGAAACAAGTCGTAAAACAAAAGGTCAATCTCGGAGTCACGAAATATCGGACAAGTCCGGACAGGACCGGACTAGTCCGAAGTCGTCCAGAGAGAAATTCGGACAAGTCTGGCCAAAAATCGGACAAGTCTGATCTTAGTCACAAAGGAAAACGGACAAGTCCGCTGGAACACCGGACTAGTCCAGAAAAGTCCAGGGACTTAGCAAATTTTCAAGGATTCATGGAATATCGGACTAGTCCGCACAAAATCGGACAAGTCCGAAAGTTTCCAGAGCCAAAATCGGACTAGTCCGCAGCAAAAACGGACAAGTCCGTTTTTAGTCAGAGAGAAATCGGACTAGTCCTCAGCAAATCCGGACTAGTCCGCACTTTCCTACATTTTTAAGTGCGGTTTTGTTCCAAATCAATTTTAAACTTGTTCCTCTTGTTATGGGTTAATGTTAAACATGTATATGAGTGCATGTAGGGCATGATGCATGAAAATGAGGGTGTTACACTCGCCTTCTTTGTCAAGCGACTCGGGCCCTCATGTCATTGCCTACGCGGGACCATTGCTCTTCTACTGGAGCTGCGGCGATTCACACTTTTTCGCCTGTTGGCCTGCAGGGGTGCATAAAAAGAGAACTTCCCCCCTGAGGATTCTTTCTCCCGCCTCTGCATTCCTGTGCTCGTGTTTCCGCCTCAAGCCCAGTTCTTGCGCTCTAGTTCCCAGTCTCCCCATCCAGAGCTTCCAACCTCAGCCCTCATGGCGAGCGTCTTGCCCAAGTCCAGGCTGTCCAGGCCCGCCGACCTGGCCCCTATGCGCCGGCTTCTTGGCTGGCACACTCTTGAGCGGGAGTCGTGGCTCCGTCCTGGGAGGCTCCCGCTGAGCCTCTCTGCCGGGGAGATGGTTCTCTTCTCGTCGTACGTGCTGGACGGCTTTTTCCCGCCGGCATCCGCCTTCTTGGTCATGCTCCTGGAGACCTTCGGCCTCCAGCTCCACCACCTCGCGCCGAACTCGATCGCCATGCTGGCGGTCTTCGCTCACTTCTGCGAGATGTTCGTAGGGGTGATGTCGTCGGTAAAGCTCTTTCGGTACTTTTTTGTAATGAGGGCCACCAGCAGGAGTTCAAAGGAGCACCTCGACGCCTTCTACTTCCAGCGCCGGACTAAGGTCCCCACGAGGTACATTGCTTCCTTCAACTCGGCAAGGTGGGAGATGTGGCGCAAAGATTGGATGATCGCCAAGGTCGAGGCCCACGATCGGATGTGCCTCCCCAACGGGATCCCCTACTCCGAGCGATCATTCTGGGAGGAGCGCCCAGAGCTGGAGGAGGCATTCAACCCGGTGCTGGAGAGGATCCAGATGCTGGCGGACCACGGGCTGTCGTCTGCCATGGTGCTGAGGGACTTCATGTCCCGCCGCATAGCCCCGCTTCAGCATCGTGCCCGCCCGACGTCGATGTTCACCGGCCTGTCGGACTGCACCCGGCTCGAGACCGGCCCTGGCTCCAACCTGGACGAGCAGCAACTGCTCCACATGCTGGCCCAGGTCTGCCCCGACGACATCTCCGCCGAGGCACTCTCTCTTCCGTCAGCCTGCCACCCCTTGTGCTCGGACTCCGAGTTGAGGAGGCAGCTGCTGAAGACGATGCCGACCCTCAACGAGTCCGGGCTGGCGCAGCGTCAGATCGGGGACCCGTTCCGGGGGGTTAGCATTGCTGACGACGCTGAGGGAGGCGAGGATCCCTTAAGCGATGCTGGTTCTTCAAGCAGCGACTCCTCGAGCGGCCCCCAGCACCATCCATGGGGTGGCGTCGTCGCCCCCGGCAACAAGGGGAAGGGGAAGTTGCCGGTTCCGGTGCTAGACCCGTCCCCCAAGAAGCGCGCCCGGTCACCGCCGCCGGCCCCTTCTGCCCTTCGTCAGGGCTCCGGAGCCCTGCCGCGCTCGTCGCCAGGGGGCGCCGACGGTGCCACCTTGCCGCCTGAGTCTTCCACACGCAAGAGGGGGAGGATCCTCAACGCCGACGGGACCCCAGCGTTCCCTCTCCGTTCGAAGGGGCGCCAGACCTCGGGGGTGCCACCGACACCGCCTCCACAGGGGCCCCCAACACATTCAGCGGCCCCCGCCGCGGGTTCGGGGGGTCCGAACCCCTCCAACCCTTTCGGGAAGCGGTGGAACTTCAACGTCCCCTGGTAAGTTTACACAGATTTTACCTTGGGTGCTCTTTGCTGTGTGCTTGCCCTGTCATTTTCTTATGATTCGGGTTTGCTTGATTTCAGCGCTTCCACAGCTACTCCACCACCCGCGGGCACTTCTGCTGGAGGGTCTGCCGCTCCGGCCGGCTCGCGGGGATCGTCTGCTGCCTCGGGCCCTGCTTCAGTGCCCCAGGCTGCTGCCGCTGGGGTACCTCGGGCTCCCGTGTTTGAGACCCCCGCAGCGGTTGCCGGATCCCAACCGCGCGCTCCGATGATCGCCGCCGCGCCTACCAACGACACCGCGTCCACCGGTCACTCCGTGTCGGCCGACGCTGCCGCGCCCTCCGACACTGCTGCGTCGGTTGGCGCCACTGCCCCTGATGTTGCCGTCAGGGAGGGGGCCCTGGTCCCCGTCTCCCCAGTGGTCCTCCAAATGGAGGACGATATTGAAGAAGTGGGGAGGCAGGGACCCGCTGCTACGGTGGAGCCTCTCCCCCTGTCTGAGGCCATGGCCGTGGCCCACTCCAGCTTCCAGCAGGCCGAGGTGGCCCTTGCCCGGGAGAAAGGGCGGCTCGAGGACGAAGACGACCGGATCCAGGAATGGGCGAGGACCCTGGAGGCCCGAACTCGGCTTGCGAGGAGCCGAGCGGCCCAGCGGGAGGCGGTCGTTCGGGAGGAGATGAAGATCCTCGAGCAGGAGCACGACCTCATCGCCCAGCTGGACGCCGTCACCCAGAAGCTGAAGGCTGACGCCGAGGCCATCCACGTTGAGGCCAGCTCCCACCTCCAGGCCTGCGAGGACCTTCAGCACCTGCTGTCCCTCCAGGAGGCTGCTCTAGCCGAACGGGAGCAGGAGCTGGCAGCGAAGCAGGCCGAAGTGGAGGCGACCTGCCGCGGGCTCATCCTCCAATAGGAAGGGGCGAGAGTCCGCACCGCCGAGCTGGATCGCCGGGAAGCCACCGTGGTCGAGGCGCAGCAGGCCCAGTCCATCGAGCGCTAGGCCCTCCTGGACCGCGAATTCAACGTTGCCCTCAAGGAGGGTGACTTGGACCGCCGCGAGGCGGGGGTCGGCGAGCGCAAGAGGGCTCTGGTGGCCAAGGAGAAGCGGTTCCTGGACGTCGGACCCCGGGCGCTGGCGGCGGCCCAGCAGGAGGTGGAGGAGCTCCGGGCGGCGCGCTCCGCCGAGGCCCGGAAGGTCTGGGAGTTCCTTGGCGGTGCCGACTCGGATCTGGTGCCGCTCGGCTTCAGCCCGGCGCGCGTAGGGGAGCCGGCGCAGGAGGTGAGTCAGGTGTCCCCGGCGCTCGACTCCACCAGCTCGAGGATGCGCTCACTGGGGGCCATCCTTGACAAACAACTGGAGGCCGAGAGACGGATGTTGGTGAAGGAGGTGGCGACGCACATCCTATCCTGCTACCGGAGCTGGTACCCCAATGTCTCCCTGCAGCCGGTCCTCGAGGGGCCCATCGCCGAGAGGGAAGAGGCCGCCAAGTCTGAAGTTTCGGATGCGGTGGCACTCATCGCCTCAAGGTTCCAGCGGAGCGGCTGAGGGCTCTCCGGGCGTCTGTTTGAGTTTTTGTCTTTCTGTCTTTTGTCTTGTGGTTGGCTGTGATGACAAACTCTTTATTTGTGCGATAAAAAATATGTTTGTGGTGCCCTTTTATACTCAGCTTGCTTTTACTTCCAGCAATGTCTTCCGGCTGCTTGTTGTTCCTTAACTTCCAGGACCTGCTGTCCCCCAAAGTATGGCCCCCTGACAGGCGTGGCCAGTTGTTATGGGCACACCTGTCATATACTTAGGGCTTAGGGCGGACCGGTGCAAGAGGAGCCTAGGATTCGTAGGTAGCATTACCGTAGCTGAGTATGCAGGTATGTCAACAGCGGCCCCCCTGGGGGTGTCGCCGGAGCTTCAGTTCTGCAGTGGCCACCATATTTATTGAGAGGTCGACAGCGGGCCCCCTGGGGGTGCCGCCGGAGCTTCAGGCCGGCGGTGCCCGCCATTCTTCAGTGAGAGGTCGACAGCGGGCCCCCTGGGTGTGCCGCCGGAGCTCCAGTCCGGCGGTGCCCACTGTCTTCGCGGGTACTTCGATGAGGGTTGCTAGAATACCTTCCTCAAAGACATGTACATAGATCAAAAAAGAGAAGTAATTTTGTCCGCTGGTCACTTCACCCCTGCTTGTTTTGTAGTGTCGCTTGACTTACGATCCTGGGCTGACTCGTGGGGCTTGGGTAATTCAGTGCTTCTGCACCCAGGGCTCATTGTCCAGAATACGCAAGGGTGGTCCATCTATCCCCCAGCACTTGGCTGCAGCGCTGGGGAGGCAGAACGCACAGGCTTAGGGTACGGGACCAGGCTAAGCAGGCTGTGGCCCTGGACCTCCCACTCGGCGTAAGCCGTTTCCAGGGGAGACCATCTGGAGACACAGGCCCCCGAGTATTGGAACAACCGAGGCCCCAGGCGTATCACATGTACCTCAAGCAAACCCACCTGCAGTCCAGATAGCAAGGCTCCCACTACTGTTAAAGCAGGGGAAAAATGACAGCGCTCATGATAGATCACGAGCTATGGCGGGCTTACAACAACATCATAAAAATTAAAGATAATTTTTGAATTGACAAACCCTATACCAGGCATGACAACCTTCTTTCATTGTAGTTTCTCATAAGATGAAGCAGACTTTACAAGGGGAATAACCCGGGCTGGGTGTTAGGTGGAGCCGAGTGCACCTACTTAGGGTTCTGGGCCAGGCTAAGCGGAATGTGCACTCGGGGCCCCATCCCCGATACTAAGTGCTATCCTGAGATAATGTGTAACCTTTACAATGAAATAACATTGCCCCGACCCTGGTCTAGGGGTAGAACTTACGGAGGTGTTCGATGTTCCATGGGTTGGGCAACCGCTGTCTATCCTCCGTAGCTAGGCGGACGCATCCTGGGCGGCAAACCTCTGTTACCCGGAAGGGACCCTCCCAGCCGGGGGAGAGTTTGTTAGACCCTTCCCGGGAGAGTATGCGGCGCAACACCAGGTCGTCTACCTTTAGCTCCCTACTTCGCACGGTCCTCTGATGGTAGCGCCAGAGCGCCTGCCTATACCGTGCATTTCAGAGAGCTGCTCGCACTCGTCCCTCGTCGACGAGGTCCAGGTCTTCATGCCGGAGCTAGTCCTGCGCGGCTTCGTCGTACCCCCGGGCACGGGGAGAGCCCATGGTAATTTCTGGGGGGAGGACGGCCTCCGCTCCATACACCAAGAAGAAAGGTGTTTCCCCCGTGGCCCGACTGGTTGATGTCCGGCTAGCCCACAGCGCACACGGAAGCTCATCCACCCATTTTACACCATGCTTCTCAAGGTGCGAGAACGTGCGAGTCTTGAGGATCTCTGCATTGGCTCTCTCGACCTGCCCATTGCTCTCTGGATGAGCAACAGATGCATAGCAGACTTGGATCCCCAGGTCCTCGCAGTATTCTTGGAACGCTGCACTTGTGAACTGGGTCCCGTTATCAGTGATGATTCTGTTCGGGACCCCGAACTGGCAGACGATCAACTTAATGAACTTCACTGCTGACTGCTTATTGATGGTGACAACTAGGGCGGCCTCCGGCCACTTGGTGAACTTATCTACGGCGACGTAGAGATGCCGGAATCCTCCGACGGCTCTGGGAAAGGGTCCCAGGATGTCCAATCCCCATACAGCGAACGACCATGAGGGAGGGATCATCTGAAGCGCCTGAGCTGGTGTATGGATCTGCTTGGCATGGAACTGGCACGCCTTGCATCTCCTTACCATCTCGGCGGCATCCTGGAGTGCTGTCGGCCAGTAGAAGCCATGCCGAAAGGCTTTACCGACCAGCGTGCGGGAGGACGCATGATTCCCGCACTTGCCTCCATGGATCTCTGCGAGCAGGTTGCAGCCCTCCTCCCGAGTAATGCAACGCAGTAGGATGTCGTTGGCGCCACACCGGTAGAGATCCCCTTCCATCAGCGTGTACCTTTTAGCCATGCGAACAATCCTTTCTGCGAGGGCATGTTCCTCGGGAAGGATATTGTCCTTCAAGTAGTCCCGGACCTCCGAGATCCATGCATCGGGACTTGCTTGAGCTTCTGGATCTTGGGCGCCCGGTAGCTCGGAGCCCTCGGTAGCGCATACGATCCTTGGCGGACTCCATGGTAGCAGGGTCGCCGGGACTGCCAGCTTCGAGGTGCTGTGCTCGCCCCCTTCGCCCGGCTCGGCTGCTCGGGCGGTTGGTCGCGATAACGTCCTTGCAAAGACTCCTTGGGGCACTGGGGACCCTGTGGAGGACTTCGTTGACAGGTCGTCTGCGACTGAGTTGTCGGCTCGGGGTACATGGCACAAGTCCAAGACTTCAAAGTCCTTTTCCAGCTTCCGGACGTGTAACAAGTATGCAGCTAACCGAGGGTCGTTGCAGCTGCACTCTCCTCTGGCTTGCTTGATGATCAGTTGAGAATCACCTTTAGCCAGGAGCTGTCGAACATTGAGGGTCAGGGCAGTCTTCAGCCCAAAGATTAGGGCTTCATACTCTGCCATGTTGTTTGTCGCCTTGAAGTCGAGGCGCACCATGTACTTGAACTGCTCCCCAGTCGGGGTGAGAAGAAGGACCCCAGCGCCGGCCCCCTGCTTCCGCGAGGAACCGTCGAAGTAGAGCATCCAGGGGGTCTCGGTGAAAACCGGAGCCTTCGGCACCGTTTCGCCGTTGTCCGCCCCCCCGGGTTGCTTGGTGATGGGGTCCATTCGGCCAAGAAGTCTGCCAGTGCTTGGCTTTTGATTGCATGTCGAGGTAAGAACTCCAACTCGAACTCAGCCAACTCCGCCGCCCACTTGGCAATGTTGCCAATCGAATTGGGGTTGTGGAGTATGGTTTTGAGTGGGAAGGAGGTGACCACTGAAACCCGGTGAGCCTGGAAGTAATGTCGGAGCTTCCTCGATGCTATGAGCACTGCATACAGTAGTTTGTGTACCTCCAAGTATCTTGTCTTTGCTTCATGGAGGACCTCACTGACGTATTAGACTGGCCATTGGCAGGTCTGAACCCTTCCTGGGGGGTCTGGGGCTCCTTGCAATGCGTCTGTTTCCTGGGGTATGTGGCTCCCAGGGTCTGGCTGGGCCTCCGGGGGCTGGGACCCGTAAGGCACTTGGTCACTGGAACTCACAGCGGGGGGGGGGGGGGGGGGGGGGGGGGCTCTTCTGGATTTGGGCCTTGAGGCTCGGCCTCCCCCTCTGGGGCTCCTTCTGGTACTTGTTGTGGTAGTAGCTCCGGCCGTTCTGCAACCAAGACCATGCTGACCACTTCCTTTGTTGCGGTGATGTACAACAGGAGCGGCTCACCGGGTTCTAGCGCCACCATAATGGGTAGCGTCGTCAGGTGTTTCTTGAGCTCCTGGAAGGACGCTTCAGCTTCCTCAGTCCACTCAAAGGGGCCTGACTTCCGCAAAATCTTGAAGAAGGGCAGGGCTCGCTCAGCCAGTCTTGAGATGAACCGACTGAGGGCTGCCAAACATCCTACAAGCTTCTGCACGTCTTTGATGCGGGCCGGCGGCCGCATCAGCTCTATCGCCTTGATCTTCTCTGGGTTAGCTTCGATCCCTCGGTGCGATACCAAGAAGCCAAGGAGCTTCCCTGTGGATACCCCAAAGACACACTTGTCGGGGTTCAACATCGTGTGTGTCATGCGCAGCTTGCTGAAGACTCTGGTTAGGTTGTCTAATAGGGATGTGTTGTCCCTGATTTTTACCATGATATCGTCGACATACACCTCTACCAAGTCTCTAATGAGGTCCCCGAATGTCTTATGCATTGCACGTACAAAGGTGAGGAGGGCATTTTTGAGACCATAAGGCATGGAGACATAACAATACAGGTCGTCTACTGTTATGAAAGCAGTGTGCTCCTCATCTTCCCTAGACATAGGTATTTGGTGAAAACCGGAATACGCATCTAGGAAACACAGAAGGTCGCAACCTGATGTTGAGTCTACTATTTGATCTATCCTAGGAAGAGGGAATGGATCCTTGGGACATGCCTTATTGAGATTGGTGTAGTCGATGCACATCTGGAGCTTCCCGCCAGCCTTAGGAACGACAAAAGGGTTGGCCAACCACCGTGGGTGGTGAACCTCCCGGATGAATCCAACATCGAGCAGCTTCTTGATTTCTTCACGGATGAAGTTCTTCCGCTCGATGGACTGTTTCCTGGGTCTCTGCTGTACCGGCCGGGCGTCGGGGTAGATCTTCAGACGGTGCTCAATCACCTCCCTGGGGATCCCAGGCATCTGTGATGGTTGCCATGCAAACACATCGACGTTGTCCCGGAGGAAGGTGATGAGCGCGCATTCCTATTTGCTGTCCAGGTTCCCCGCGATTCGGGTCGCCTGGGCAGCCTCAGGGCCAATCTTGACGACCTTCACAGGGACGTCGTCATCGTTGGCGGGTTGCACACGAGGTGCAGCAGTGGAGGCTCGCTGCGCTGGGCCTTGCTCTGGCCGACTCTCCGTCGAGCCTCCTCGGACCGGAGCCCTCCCTGCTGCAAGTGCTTGGAGCTGCTCCAAGGCTGACACTGCGGCTGAGCGGTCCCCTCTGATCCTGAGGACACCGGAAGGGGTCGGCATCTTCAGGACGAGGTAGCCGTAGTGGGCTACAGCCATGAACCTGTAGAGGGCTGGCCTCCCGATGATTGCGTTGAAGGGGAGGTCGACGTCTGCCACGTCGAATAAGACACTCTCCGTACGGTAGTTCTCCGGGGTCCCGAAGGTCACCGGGAGGTGTATGTTACCATACGGGAGGATTTGCCCAGGTCCGACACCCGAGAACGGGCTCGAGGATGTGAGCTGGGACATCGGCAGTTGCAGCTTCCGGAAAGCCGCAGTGGAGATGAGGTTGAGGCCCGCCCCTCCATCTATCAATACGTGAAAGACCTTCACGTTGGCGATGGTCGGGGACACCAGCAGCGGGAGCACTCCTGCCCCTGCCATGTTCTTCGGGCAGTCTGAAGCGTCGAAGTTGATCGCCGTGCTCATCCACTTGTGGTGGGGAGCCGGACTTGGGGCGGGGGCCACTGCGGCCACTGCCCGACGTAGGGTTTTCACTGCGTTTCGGGACGTGGGGTTGGTGGCTCCCCCGTAGATAACATGGAGGGTCTTGCGGCGCTCCTTATCACTGCTGGAGTCGGAGTCGCCACCCTCGAAGACGGCTTTGACCACCCTCTGGGGTTCCTGAAACCCCATCCCGCTGTCATCCTCTTTCTCAGGATCAACCTTCTGCTTGCCCTCCCTCTTGCGGGGGGTGCACCCTCCTGGCGCTGTTGCCTTTGTTTCTGTTCGCGGAATCGTTCCGCAAATCTCTTCACTTCCCGGCACTCGCTAGCACTGTGGCTATTTGTACGGTGTACCGGACACTTCAAGTCAGGCTCCTCGGGATCAGGCGACTGCCTAGGGCGCTTGTCTCGGCGCGACGCTCGAGCTCCACCGGGCGCCGCAGCTGCCACTGCCTAGGCTCCGGGCTTTGGCCTGTTCTTGCCACCGCCTTTCTTCTTCTTGCCGCTGCTCCTCGCAGAGGCCCCTTCCTCAGTCGGGGTGGTTTCCCTTGTTTCTGAGGATGGCTGGGAGTGCTAGTTGCGCCCCTCAGCTGCCCTAGCACATCTATCTGCCAGGGAGAACAGCTCGGAGACATCACGCACCTCATGCGTGGCTAACTTCTCGAGCATCTTCTTGTCCCTCACACCCTGTCTGAACGCAACGATAACAGATGCGCTAGCAACATGAGGGATGGTGTTCCGTACCTGGGAGAACCGCTAGATGAACGATCGCAGCGTTTCCAACGCGCTGCCTAACGGCATGGAGGTCAAGCTCGATGCCAGGGTGCTTGTAGGAACTGCCGAAGTTAGCCACGAACTGTCGGCACAACTCATCCTAGGAGGTTATGGACCACTGGGGCAGGTTCATGAGCCATGACCGAGTTGGGCCGGTCAGGACGACGGGGAAGTAGTTAGCCATAATGGCCTCGTCGCCTCGTGCAGCTAGTATCGCAGTGGTGTAGATCTGCAGGAACTCGCTCGGGTTGACACTCCCGTCATACTTCTACGGCATGTGTGGCCGAAACTTTCGTGGCCAGACCACGAAACGAAGGTGAGGTGCTAGTGCTGCACACCCTTGGCTAGGGCTGACTGGTGCTGGCGGCGGCAGCGCATACCCTGGGTGAGCAGGCGGGCCTACGCACACCTGGGGCTGGAGTGGTGTTGTGTACGCCTGTACAGGAGGCGCGACGTACGCCTGGTGCGGTGGAGGCACGACGTACGTCTGGTGTGGTGGAGGCGCAACATGAGCCTGGGGCACGTGGCCCGGCGAGCTGTAATCGGCCTCGAGGTTGCGCCAACGTTCCCTCTGGCGCTCGATGGTGACTCGGCAGTCCTCTCCAGCCCTGCGGCGCTGCATCACAGTTCTCAGATCCGTTGTTGAGATCCTGGTTGAGCGCGAGTCTGCCATCCACCGGTCAACTGTCAGTGTTCGCGACAGTGACACATGCACCGGCTGGGCATGTGTTTCCCTCGGCGGAGGCGCATTGAGTGCGGCGGTGAAGAGGTGGTCGACGTCATTGATCCACTGCTGGGCTGCTCCCTGAGGGGCATCCCCAGCCGGAGGGTTGTGGAGTAGTGCGCGCGCTGCCGCGAGCGCGCTCTCCGGGCTTGCAGCCGGTGGCGCCGTGACCGCTGTCATGACAGGAGTACGCCGTGGAGTGGCGTGTCGGCCTACAGCTGGCGAAGTGACTGCGGGGCGGCGCGAAGGTCCTGACCTTCCTGCCCTAGAGCGGTAGCCTGCTCTAGAGCGGGATGATGCCTGGTCCTCTGCCACAGTCTGTCGTCGTGACTACGCCCTGGATGATCCAGCGTTGGATTGGTCGTTCACCATTGCTGCTGGTGGAGATCTTGACGGGGAAAAAGCCCCCTACCTGGCGTGCCAAATGTCGAAGGTCGTAAACAACACTTCCCCCGGACCTGCCTAGAGAGCAGCCCGCGGAGGTTCTTTGGATTCACGAGGGGTAGTCCCAGGAGATCAAACACAGCAGAATGATGGACACCGGGGATTTACGTGGTTCGGGCCGCCGGAGCGTAATACCCTACGTCCACGGGAGTGTTGTGTATTGCCTTGCTTTCGCGTGTAAGAGTCTTGGTCTAATTTTCCGATCCCTTTCTATAGACGTCTACAGAGCCCTTTTATAGCTTAAGGACTCTGCAGTCACAAGATGGGCTCCAGGACCCGACAGGTGGTCCCGAGGAGAGCCAAATCCTATACAAGATCTATGATTAAATGCTATCTACTCCCATTGTCAGTGGCGTCAATGCGCCGTCCCGCCGCGTCGTGCGCCAGGGCTACACATAGTCGGTGATGATGGCGGTGCACGTCCCGTCCATCTTGTCCTTGCGGCCCATTCGTCCGTCTTGCGGCGTGGGTCTGTACCGGCTACTTGGACAAGACAGGACACTGGGGTCTTGACTTTAGCATGCGCAGCATAGCTTGCCTGGGGAAGGCGCGCGCACTTAATGCCCGTCTGAGCGACGCACGTCTCCTTTACTGCAGCTTCCTACCGCACTGAGTTGGCCGTCCGCCATGTGGTTGCGCCGGAGCCTGCCTCTGCGGGGAGGCGAGCACTTAGCGGAACTGGCCACGTGGTGGACTCGGAGCCCACCCCTATGGAGGAGTGGAGGCTCAGCCCTGCAGGCCACGTGGTAGTTCCGGTGCCTTTCCCTACGAGGACGCGGGCCTGGCCCCGAGGTCCCGATTAACCACGTGGCGGCTCCGGAGCCCACCTCAGTGGGGAGGCGAGCACTTGATGGAACAGGCCACGTGGCACGCCCGAAGCCCACCTCAGCGGGGAGGCAAGGGTCCAGCTCTGCCGGCCACGTGGCAGCTTGGGAGCCTCCCGCGGCGGAGAGGTAGGATCTGGTCCTTCCCTCCACGACGTGGCAGCCTCGGATTCGGCCTCTTAGTAGGGGTGGAGTCCTTAGCGGTTTTCTTCCTGTGCGCGGGGGTACCCGGTCTGCGGGGTACCGACAACTGTATTTTGAGTTTCTTCGTCCCTCATCCACAGCGTGCCTAAGAAAAGGGATGAAGCTCCAGTCCCTGCAACAGCAGTTGAGGTTGTGCAGGCTAAAGCTTCGGCTCCAATTCTAGTGCCGCCCAAAGAGGTGGCTGAGGCTGCAACAGCTCCGGCGCTGGCTGTCGTGGTCTTGGACCTCGACTCATCCCCAGAAGCTCCCGTGATAGCGCTGGACCACGGGAATGAGGATGTACCAGCGGTACCAGCCCCGGAGGTTGAAGCTCCAGGCTTGGATGCTGATATGTTGGACGCTCCGGCCACAGAGCCGGAGGTAGCTGTGATTCCGGCCCTAGAGCCAGATGTTGTTGAAGCCCCGGCAGTCGAGCCGGTGGTTGACGAGGTCCTGGCGGTAGAGCCGGGTGTTGATGAAGTTCCGGTGCTTGAGCCGGTTCTCGAGGAAGCTCCAGCGGTAGTCTCCCTCAACACGTAAAGCATCGACGGTTAGCCCTCTGAGGTGTCGGAGTTTGGCAGCTCTGGCAGTGACCTCTGTCGACATGTGGTGTGTCAACGGCAGACTCCACTATAGAGTCTTTCCACCATCTTTTCTTCACGTTGACGGCTTGCCCCCTAGCTTTACCGGAGCTGAGTAGCTCTAGCAACACTCGATATCAATGTTTGAACATCGACCACAAGCCGCCTAGGGGATGTCGGAGCTTTGGCAGCTCCGGCTTCATTCACCATCGTCATGAAATATTTATTTTTCCTGCACACTGAAGTTAAGAAAAACAGTAAAATCCATTTCCTATCTATAACTTCATTGCGGCTTACTATTCCCGAGAAAGTTTTAGGTCGAACACAATTCTAAATACAATCAAGAGCGCCGTCTTGTTTCCTTCAGGTCTGATCGTTTCTGTACTCGCCTTACTTCGGCCTGCCGGGGTGTAGGTAGAGTGGCGTACTTTGGGTGCATGACCAGGCTAAGTCGAGAGCACACTCCGGCCCTAGATTGGCTTGGTGGCATTCAGACGAGTATACCATCAACAATGTTTGGACCCAGAAGAATAGACAATGCAACTCGAATTGTACATGAACTAGTCGAGCTAAAGTTTCTTAAGAACTGCACAACTTTGTTATAGACAAAAAAAGAGAAAATAAAAAATAAAAATATTGAGCCTGTACAAAGTAAATGCACGTGGAGTCTGTTTTCACACAATGATATCTTTCATTATAGGTCCGGGGTACAGGGGAAACAAGTACACTCTTAGGGTACAGAACAAGGCTAAGTGTGTTTCGTTTCTCGTTTGACCCAAGGTAGCTAGCTACACTTTTAGTTCTGGGACTGTGACAAGTGTTGCATGGACATTGCGGACCTAACGGGGTAGGTCCGGCTGTCCTCCCAGAGGAGCTACCCGACTCTGTACAATGACTCTATATCATACATCACATATAATTACAGACTCACATCCATGATATTAAGCGTAGAACTTACGGAGGTGCTCAATGTTCCAAGGATTTGGGAGAGGTGCCCCATCCTTGGTTGCCAAGCGAACGCATCCGGGACGGGATACTTTGATCACTCGGAAAGGTCCCTCCCAGCTGGGGGAGAGTTTGTTTAACCCTTCTCTGGATTGTATCCTCCGTAGCACCAGATCGCCTTCCTCGAGCTGTCGGCTATGAACATGCCGTTGGTGATCGCACCGAAGAGCTTGGTGGTATCGGGAATTCTGAACAGCTGCTCGACACCTTCCCTCTTCAAGGAGGTCAAGGTCTTCACGTCGGAGATGGTCCTGCGTGGCTTCATCGAAGGATCGGACCTGGAGTGACCCCAATGTAATTTCCGGAGGAAGGACTGCTTCAGCTCCGTACACCAGGAAGAAGGGTGTCTCTCCAGTTGACCGGTTTGGAGTTGTCATGTTGGCCCATAGAGTGGGTGGAAGCTCTTCGATCCAGTTGGCTCCATGTTTTTTCAGGCACTCATATGTGCGCATCTTGAGCCCTTTCAGGATTTCTGCATTTGCCCTCTCGGCTTGGCCATTGCTTGTCGGGTGAGCTACGGAGGCGTAGCTGACTTGGATGCCGAGGTCTTCGCAGTATCCTTGGAAAGCATAGCTTGTGAATTGGGTCCCATTATCTGTTATGATTTTGTTCGAGACTCCAAATCTGCATACGATGGACTGCAAGAAGTTGATAGCTGATTGCTTGTTTATTATCACAACTGGAGTTGCTTCCGGCCTTTTGATGAATTTGTCAATGGCAACATACAGGAACTTGTAACCTCCGACGGCTCTTGGGAAAGGTCCCAAGATGTCCATCCCCCACACATCAAAAGGCCACGTAGGAGGTATCATTTGAAGAGGCTGAGCCGGTGTGTGAATTTGTTTTGCATGGAATTGACATGCTTTGCATTTCTTCACCAGCTCAGTTGCATCCTGGAGCGCTGTAGGCCAGTAGAAGCCATGCCGAAAGGCTTTACCGATCAGCGTGCGGGAAGACGTGTGGTTCCCACACTCGCCTCCATGGATTTCTGCGAGGATCTCGCAGCCTTCTTCCCTTGTGATGCACCTCATTAGGACACCGTTGGCACCGCGCCGGTAGAGATCCACTTCTACCAGCGTGTATCTTTTAGCCAATCTGACTATCCGGTCAGTGGATACATCATCGTCAGGAAGGATATTGTCTTTCAAGTAGCTCCGGATCTCCGAGATCCATGCATCGGAGCTAGTTTGAGCATTTGAGTCTTGCGTGCTGGGTTGCTCGGAGCTTCCGACAGCACCTACGACCCTTGATGGCTGCAATGGTAATAGGGCCATCGGGACCGCCAGCTTCGGGATGATGGTCTCGCCCCCTTCGCTCAGTTTGGCAGGCTGAGTTGTGGGTTTTGACAACCTCCGGGCGAAGGTTCCGTCAAGAGCCGGAGCTCCGGTTGACGCTTTCGTCGAGAGTTCGTCAGCTTCAGCGTTATGGACACGCTGGACATGGTGGAGGTCCAGGACTTCAAAGTCCTTCTGAAGCCTCTGGACTTCAAGGAGATAAGTAGCTAGTTGAGGATTGTTACAGGAGCATTCAACCTTCGCCTGTTTAATGATGAGTTCCGAATCTCCCTTGACCAACAGCTGCTTGACACCATATGATAGTGCCACCTTAAATCCGTAAATGAGTGCTTCATACTCCGCCATGTTGTTGGTCGCCTTGAAGTCAAGGTGGACCATGTATTTTACCTTCTCCCCGGTTGGAGCGAGGAGAAGGACTCCAGCTCCGGCCCCCTGCTTTTGCATGGAGCCGTCGAAGTAGAGGGTCCAGTGAGGCTCAGTGAAGACCGGAGCCTTGAGTTCCGGCTTCTGCTCACTAGGGCCCCCAGGGTTTGATGGAGAGGGGGTCCATTCTGCCACAAAGTCCGCCAGTGCTTGACTCTTGATATCTTGTCTTGGGACGAATTCAAGATCAAATTCGGCCAATTCTGCTACCCACTTTGCAATATTCCCAATAGAGTTGGGATTATGCAAGATTGCACGTAGTGGATAAGAAGTCACCATTGAGATAGTGTGAGCTTGGAAGTAATGGCGAAGCTTCCTGGAGGCGACGAGAACTGTGTAGAGCAGCTTGTGCACCTCTAAGTATCGAGTCTTGGCATCATGTAGTACTTCGCTGATGAAGTACACTGGGCGTTGGACTGTTCGGACCCTCACGGAGGGGCCCGGAGCTTCCTCCACATCGACCCGGACCCTCCTGGAGGGGTCCGGACCTTCTTCGGGGACCTCTGGGTCCTTGCTGAAGGAACCCGAAGCTTCTTCTGGAGTGACCCAGACCCTCCCGGAGGGGTCCGAATCCTCTTGTTCGACAAGAGTAACTCCTTGTAGATCCAAGTCTGGGGGCTGGGACCTAGACTCGCCTTCAGGAACCTCCTGGCCCTCCCGGAGGGGTCTAGATTCCTGAGCTTGTGAGGGTTCTGGTCTCTCCGCAACCAGAACTATGCTGACAACTTCGTCAGTTGCCGAAATGTAAAGCAGTAAAGGCTCACTAGGGTTCGGAGCTACCAAGGTTGGTAGAGTGGTGAGGAGCTGCTTTAGCTCCTGGAACGCCTTTTCTGCTTCTTCAGACCATTGGAATGGTCCGAGCTTCCTCAATAGCTTGAAGAAGGGTAGCGCCCGTTCCGCCAGTCTTAAGATGAACCGGCTGAGGGCGGCTAGACATCCAGTCAGTTTCTGGACGTCCTTGATGCGGGCTGGTGGCCGCATATCCTCAATGGCTTTAATCTTCGCTGGATTTGCCTCTATGCCCCGGTGGTTTACCAGGAAACCAAGAAGCTTTCCGGAGCTAACCCTGAAGACACACTTGTCTGGGTTCAACTTTGTGCGGGTGACCCGCAACTTGTCGAAGACAGCTTGCAAGGTGTCAAGAAGTGACTCCTTGTCCTTGATTTTGACGACGATGTCATCAACATACACTTCTACTACATCTCTGATGAGCTCTCCAAAGGTTTTGTACATAGCTCGTACAAATGTTGAAGCTGCATTCTTGAGACCAAATGGTATGGCAGTATAGCAGTACAATGCATCTACTGTGATAAAAGAAGTATGTTCTTCATCTTCCCTAGACATTCTGGTTTGATGGTATCCAGAATATGCGTCTAAGAAACACAGTAATTCACACCCGGAGGTGGAATCCACTATTTGATTTATTCTAGGTAGTGGGAATGGATCTTTTGGGCATGCCTTATTCAGTGTTGTGTAGTCGATACACATTCAAAGCTTCCCGCCGGCCTTGGGTACAACGACTGGGTTTGCCAGCCATTTTGGGTGGAAGACTTCTCGGATGAATCCAACTTCGAGCAACTTCTTCACTCCTTGTCGTATGAAGTTATGTCGCTCTACTGATTGCTTCCAAGGCTTCTGGTGTACAGGATGAGTGTCAGGATAGATCTTCAGATTATGCTCGATCACTTCCCTAGGGATCCCAGGCATTTGTGACGGTTGCCAGGCAAACACGTCGACATTAGCCCAGAGGAAAGTGATGAGCGTGAGTTCCTATTTGTCATTCAGACCTCCCGATATACGGGTGGTCTGAGCGGCATTGGAACCAATTTGGACGACTTTGACAGGAATGTCGGTGTCACCACTTGGTTGCACGCGAGGTGCGGAGGTTGAGCCTCGTTGACGAATGCTTGGGGGTTTCGGAGCTTGCTCCTGCCTAGATTCTTCCTCCTGCGATGTAGCAAGCGCGTGAAGTTCTTCCAGAGCAGTCACTCCGGCAGTGCGGTCTCTGCGGATCCGGAGAACACCAGCTGGTGTCGGCACCTTCAACACCAGATAGCCATAATGAGCAACAGCCATGAACTTGTATGAGGCTGGTCTGCCCAGAATGGCGTTGAAAGGTAAGTTGATCTGAGCGACGTCGAAGACCAACTTCTCAGTGCAATAGTTCTCCCGAGTCCCGAAGGTCACGGGGAGAGTAATGGCACCGAGTGGGGTTATGGCCCCCGGACCTACTCCGAAGAAAGGTCGGGAGGGGCGAAGGTCCGAAGGTCGAAGCTGAAGCTTGACAAAAGCTTTGAAGCTTATGAGGTTCAACCCCGAACTTCCGTCCACCATTACATGGTGTAATTGAATGTTATTGATGGTCGAAGATACCATCAAAGGTAGTTGACTAGCTCCGATCATGTTCCGAGGGAAGTCCGAAGCATCAAAAGTGATGGTGGTGTCCATCCACTTTCGATGAGGCTCCACCCTGGCTCTAGGAGCTACTGAGGCCACGTCCCGCTGCATGGTTTTGAGGACACGGCAGGAGGTGATGTCCCACGAACCACCAAAGATGGTGTTCATGGTTTTTCGACGTTCATTGTTGGAGACATCGGAATCATCATCGATGGAGGTGTATACAACCTTCAGGACCTTTTTGGGGTCCTGAAAACCTAACTCCTCTTCAGGCGGAGCTTCGTCTACTTTCTGTTTTCCTTCCCTTTGTTGGAAAGGAACTTCTTCCCGACGCTTGTTGTAGCGCTCGGCAAGGTTTTGGACCTCCCGACAGTCTTCCAAGTTGTGGCTGTTCAACTTATGGATAGGAAACCACATTTTGGTGTTGCCGCTGTCTTCAGATGAAGATCGAGGTCGTTTCTTGGGGCGTGGCCCCCGGCCACCCGGAGCTGCAGCAGCTGCAGCAGTAGATGTGTCGGTCGATGACTTCTTCTTGCCATTGGACTTTTTCTTCTTTTTGCTACTCCCTGAGGTAGTGGCTTCGCCTTTGGAGGATTTTTTACCATCCCTAGGAGGTGGTTTGGAGTGCATTTCACGACCCTCCGCAGCTTTGGCACACTTGTCTGCCAAGCTGAAGAGCTCCGTGACGCTGGTGATCTCCTTGATTGCCAGCTTCTCCAGCATCTTCTTATCTCGTACGCCCTGTCTAAATGCCACAATAATAGAGGCGCTGGAGATAGAAGGAATAGTGTTTCATACCTGGGAGAACCTCTGGATGAATGAGCGCAGGGATTCTCCCCCCTTCTGCACGACAGCAAAAAGGTCCAGTTCGGTGCCTGGTCGGGTGTATGAACTCCCGAAATTGGCGATGAACTATTGGCACAATTCCTCCCAACTATTGATGGAGTTGTGAGGAAGGCTCATGAACCAGGACCTGGCAGTCCCAGTCAAGGCCACTGGGAAGTAGTTGGCCATTACAACCTCGTTACCTCCGGCCACGATGATTGCGGTGGAGTAAATCTGGAGAAACTTAGCGGGATTAACAGTCCCGTCAAATTTCTCCAACAGGTGAGGCCGGAACTTTTGTGGCCATCTGACCATGCGTAGGTGCATGGCCAGGGCAGAACAGCCTCCTCCTACTCCCTCGGGAGCAGGACTGTCTCGAGCTTGTCACCTCTCGCGAGCACGCTCGATATGGACGCGGCCGTCCTGTTGACGGTAACGGCGATCAAGCTACGCCCGAAGGTCGTGAGTTGAAAGTCTGGTTACCGTATGAGTGCATTGCGCCCTGGGAGGTAGCGACGTAACTTGCTGAGATGCAGCACGCCTCCTATTTTGGTAAGCGTGTGGAACAAGTCTGCCTGACAAAGTCCGATGCTGCGATGGGGCCCGCCCCAAAGGGGGAGGACCTTGGTTGCTGATGCAGTCTGCTGCTGCTGCAACCAGATGTTCCACGTCAGCCCTCCACTTATCCATTGCACCCTGAGATGCACCCAGAGGTGGTGGGCTTTGGAGAAGAGCACACGCTGCACGGAGCGCGTGTTCAGGTTGTTGTTATTCGCCGAGGCCGTGACCAATGCGGATGCTCTGTCATGCTGCCCAGCTTGATTTGCTGGTGCAGGCGGTGGCCGCGGTGGCATGACTCCTGCTGGAGCTGTGGCACCCGCTGATGAGAACATCACTTCTATGGATACAAGCAACACTCCATTGAACATACAAGATACAATCAATAGAGTTCATACACAACAATTAATTTCAGAGGTGAGCTTGTTCTTATATATTTCTTTATATATTTTTGAGCATAGATTGCTACCTAATGATTTAATTGTGATTAGGATCCACGTAGAGGTTAAAGGAGTACCTGGAGGAAGTATTAGGGACGTGGAAGACCAGAGAATTCGTTCAAAGAAGATGGAAACCGAACCAAACTCAAAATCGTATCCAACTCGGAGTCCAGTATGCACTAAAACGGACGCCCAGGATGCATACGAACTCCGTTTTAGACGTTCTACATATGCACGGAAAGGGGAGAGGATAACCTTTCTAATGGCTCTGGTCCCATGTCAATATTCCTTCGGAGTCGATGGAAATCGTCAAAACAAAATCGAGTTCAAAATATATCAGGATGTTGCGCCACCGTATTGGGCCATTGGGCCTTGTATCAAGTCTACACCTCTTATTTTTGTGTCTTAGGTTTAGGTAACGACCCCAACAACCCCTTTGACGTTCTCCCACCTATATATACTTCATTATAGCCGCTATAAACAATTGGGTTTTGCTTAGATTAATCTGTTATACACAGTTTCGCCGTTCATCGGTTTGTGAGACCCTAACTTAGCAATTCAGATTGCTTCTTCTATGTTCTTGCTTGTGTTCTCGGTTGCACTTGCATGGATTAGCCTTCTTGGCAAGGTCAATCGTGTGCAGCACGGTTGATAACCAATGGAGCGGTGGTGTAGTGATTGCATGGATTTTTCGTGTTCTACTCGAGAGCCTCGGATCATCAACGTCGAGATCTCCAACTCAATCGACTTATCATTACCTTTCAGAAGATCGGGACTCATCCTTTTCCTGTCAATTGGTATTAGATTTCTAGGGTGCCCGTTAGGTAATTCATCTATCCATTACATTATTTTTGTTATTCATACCTAGAGTCCACAAAAAAAGCCACAAAAAATTTGTAGTTTAGTAGATCTATTGATTACTTTGTCCAAACCACCATTGAGCCTTTGCAACTTTCGTTTTCAGTTTGGTTTTGTTGAGTTTGTGTCCGTTTTTGAGTCATATTGCTGGTTTAGAAAGTGTTTTTGGTCTTAGTTTGAGTTTTGCATTGTGTGATTCATCCTTTTGAATCACGTCATCACGTCCAGATTAGATTCACCTCTGTCTAATTCGGTATTTTCATCATATCCCGCACATACAAACTCAGATTTTGGTGTTATTGTACTTTCTGGAAAGCTCAAGAAGTGCTCTATAACTTTTATATTCATCATTTTCCCATAAAATATAGTTATTGATGTCTAAATTGCATTAGATCCGAATCTGTTATTGACCTGAAAATTCTGAACAGTCTGTATTTCGGGGGGCAATATCTCCTATTGTTCTTTTCCATAATAGGTCTTCCATATATTGAATTTAAAGAGGAGAGATATATCTACAATCTTGCTGTTGTTAGTTTTTCTATTTGGAGCCTCTAAGTATGCCTATTTGTCCTTGGACGATTGATCAAAAAATCTGTAATAGACCCACGAGATATCTTTGATTGATTTTCATTGTGTTCTTCCCTTGCAGCACATTCTGAAAAAAAAAGAAAAAAGAAAAAGGCAAGTGCAAAACAAAGAAACAAAAGCCGCACAAAAAAAGAAAAAAAAACAACAAAACAAAAACAGAAGTGCTTGCATTCTTTGTGTCATCTAGTTTTGTCTCATGTCTTGCTAGCTTGAACTACTAGGAACACATTTAGGCCAGCAACTTTGACAAATACTTTGAACACTTATTCAACTTTACTATCTGATTTCATTGTTGCTAATACTTGCTACATATAAAGTACCATCCAAGCTACACTTTACTCTTGAGCAGAACCGATACACCTTTGCAATCATCCCACGCTTCATTAGTTTCTTCATACCAGCCACCGTTTGCCACCTGTAGTGTCGGTAAGAACACTTGTAAGAGCGTGGTCAGACTCTTGAGAGTGTGTGATTCCACTTCCACTTTGCCATTATCCTTTGTAGTTGATAGGGGTAACATATATTTTTTTTGTTGTCTTCTATTTGCTACTAACAATGTCAGGTAAAAGCAAGAATCATGCATTATATGCTGAGATGATGGACATGATGAAGATGGCGATGGAGTTGCTCACTAAAAATCAAACATCAACCAAGGTTTCACATGACATTCAGACCACCTTTACAACACCTTCCATAAGAAGTAATTACATTCTCCCATCTCTTCCTTCTTATGATAGTTTTGGTTATGATGAATATATTACTTGGGAAATAGAGGTGGATAAAATTTTTGGACAATGTCATATGTGTGAGAGGAGAAAGATTAGAAATATTGCAAGTGCATTAGTAGATTGTGTATTAACTTGGTGGAACAATTTAAATGAATTAGAAAAACCTCAAACATGGAAAGAAACGCAATTCTTATGTGAGAAACTTTTGCTAATGTATCTATGTGCAAAGAAGAAATTCAGCAATTTGAGGAGAAATTTCTTGTTGTACCTCCTTTTGTGTCTAACGTTTTGCAGGACAATATAGAAAATAATATAGATGATGCAAAAGAGAACGAGGCTTTCGACAACACTTGTGAAATTTTAGATGGATCAACTCATAATGCACTCAAAATCACTGCTGAAAATGGTAAGGCAAAACATTCTACAAATACAGAAGGTGAGAAGTTTTTGGATGTTCTGAAATTTTCCACCAATCATGCTATTTTCGAGGAGCAACTATTAGAATCATTTATTTATACACCATTGTCACATGTTGATTTTCCTGCTGATTGTTGCGCTAAGAAAGAGTTGTGTGCTGATAACTCTATTATACCTATGCAAAAACAAGTTAATGTGCAAGATGACTATGTTTTGGATTCACCTACTTGTGCTGAAATTCATAATTTGATCACCGCTACTGCTGAAAATGATGAGCTGAAATTTTTATCTTCTCTAAACACTTTGGGTTATATTGAATTTGACACTCTTTGTGATCTAAATATTATAGAGAGGAGAATATTTTCACAATCCGAATTGCCTTTATTAAGTAGAAATATTTTTCATGCTATAGGCAACTATGAAGATAATGGTGAATTTATGGTGCATAAAGTTTACATATGTTCAAATGTGCAAACTCCTTTTGTGCTGCAACAACATGGTGAAATGAATGGATGCACTAACACTAATAATGTATTGTCAAGTTTTTCTAGCATTTTTTCTTGCAGCAAGGACAATATATAAAAGATGAGCATTGTTTGTTGCGGTTGTGCAATATGGACAACACTCATTCTACCTCCAAAGCAAGTCTCTTTGCTGGACATACGAGCAAGCCGAGGACGGCTTGTTATAAAGAAGGGGAGAATGATGAGATCATGCACATTATCATTGCACAAATAAACATGGCACAATGTTTATTTGTTTGGGATCCTGGCTCAAGTGAATGTGCACTCTTATTTGATGGACAAGATCAAGATGGCGCACTATGTTGTCCACCACCTTGGCCTCCTCCATTCATGCATACAAAAAGATTTGACGGCGTTGCACATTTGGACCAACACATGAGAGAAAATGAATTCGAGTCGAGTACTACTCCAATTCAAGAAGGGGGGATGATGAGGACATCACTTCTATGGATACAAGAAACACTCCATTGAACATACAAGATACAATCAATAGAGTTCATACACAACAATTAATTTCAGAAGTGAGCTCGTTCTTATATATTTCCTTATATATTTTTGAGCATAGATTGCTATCTAATGATTGAATTATGATTAGGATCCACAGAGAGGTTAAAGGAGTACTTGGAGGAAGTATTAGGGACGTGGAAGACCAGAGAATTCATTCAAAGAAGATGGAAACCGAACCAATCTCAAAATCGTATCCAACTCGGAGTCCAGGAGCAATATGCACTAAAACGGACGCCCAGGATGCATACGAACTCCGTTTTAGACAACTACATATGCACGGAAAGGGGAGAGGATAACCTTTCTAATGGCACTGGTCCCATGTCAAAATTCTTTCGGAGTCGATGGGAATCGTCGAAACAAAATCGAGTTCAGAATCTATCACGGTGTTGCGCCACCGTATTGGGCCATTGGGCCTTGTATCAAGTCTACACCTCTTATTTTTGTGTCTTAGGGTTAGGTCACGACCCCAACACCCCCTTTGATGTCCTCCCACCTATATATACTCCATTGTATCCGCCAATGGTAGTTTTGATGCGGCAGATCTCCCGACACTACTAAAGTGTTAGAGGAGTTTGAGGTTCGGTATGGGCGCGCGGAGATTCAAGAAGGTGAGGTGTTAAGTGACACAAGGGACACGGAGATTTATGTTGTTCGGGCCCCCTGAGCGTAATACCCTACTCCACAGGATGTGTTGGTGTTGTATTGGATGTATGAACTCAACGTCAGTTGAGAGTGTAGGGTGAGCGCGTTCGATCCCCCTGTATGTATCATCGGCCTGTCCTTTTATAGTACAAGGGCAGGTCGTTACATGTTAGCCTGGCCCGACACGTGGCCCCGACGGTTACTAATATTGATACACATTCAACACGATTAATTGCCCTTAATGACCGGGTTACGGGCTTTGACAGCACCGTTACTGGTAATTAAGGTTGTCTGATCGTGTGTCATTAATATAGTATTAATGACACTTAATCGGGTCTTGAGGTCCTTGATTCCCCTTTGAAGATCCGGAGCCGTTGTGGAGTCTTCCGGCGGTTAGAGATTTGAAGATCTGTCGGTTGGACACGTGGTAGCTCCAGAGCATACTGTGGGGAACAGATAGGTCCGGGGCCACCTGACACGTGTCAGTTTTGGAGCTTCCCTCGATCTGGGTTTAGGTTCGGGGGTGCCATTTCGGTACATAGCCCGGAGCTTCCCCCTTGTGGGCGGTAGCTCCGGTTTGATAGTACACGTGGCGACCCTGGGACTAACCATGTTGGAGAAGCGGGTCCGGTTATGTCTGACATGTGGCCTCCGAAGGTCTTCAAATAAAGTAGATGACATTACCTTGAAATCTTTGTAATCTCTTCCCAGGGTACCGACAGTGGCCCCCTGGGCCCACCTCTGGGGAAGATCCCTTGGGTGAGGTCATTCCGCCGGAGGTGGGTCCATCCTTCGACTTTTGAACTTCAAAGGTCTTCGGATGTGTCGTTGGTGATAGTTTGGAGTTAAATCCTCGCCGTGTGGCATATCCTGTGTGCGGAAAATGAGATCTTTGGCGTGCGGATCTCATGCAATTGAAGGTTGCCGGTTCCCGATACGAAAATCGTATCGGTTCCTCGCGCCTTGTCAGGCCGCCGCCTTCGGGCTTCTCGCCTCATGATGACAACTGTTCGCCTGGGTAAGAACCTTGACTTGATCGTTGGGGTGGTCTCGGGTCCTCTTGTCATCGGCTGGGTGGAATTTTTGAGTAGTATCTTCAACTTCCTTGCGGTTTCCATCCAAGCGTTGCGAGAGCTTACTTAAGAAGGAAAACGCGCACCGTCTGGGGTTCTTTACGCCTCTCATCTGATCTTGCGCTCAAACTCCCAACTTGTGCTTGCTTTTCCTCTCTTGCCTTGCTGTGCCGCGATGGAGTTGGGTCTCCGCGAGAGCCGTTTGAAGACCGAAGGTGACCTGAAGAAGGTCCGGGCCCTCATGGGATGGTCCCCGGACTTCTTCAACTGTCTAGTCCGCGCCGGAGGAGAGCTCCCGTTCGATAAGGAGCACGCCGACGAGATGGTGTACTTCTCTTCGTACGCCATGGTGGGGTTTATCCCACCTTTTTCCTCCTTTTTATTGATGCTGCTAGACTTTTATGGTCTGCAGCTGTACCACCTTGGCCCCCACTCCATTCTTCTTGTGTCTATCTTCGTCCACTTCTGTGAAATGTGGGTGGGCATCCCCCCTGCATTGAACTTTTCCGGACCTTCTTCACCGCCCATACCACCGGTAGGAGTAATGAGTACCTTGGCTTCTACTACTTCGTGAAGCGCAAGAAGTGCCCATTCAAGTACCTCCGGTCGTTTCCCTCTGGAAAGTGGGATCACTGGAAGAAGGATTGGATAGTCATCCAGGTGGAGGAGCACGAGAAGCTGAGGCTACCCGAAGGCCTCCCCAACATCGACACTGCAGTCTAGAGTGAAGCTCCGGTGCTGTCGGATGCCTTCAACCCTGCTCTGACCAGGATCCACCATTGCGTGGAGGGAGGATTAACTCCTCAGGCAGTATTTTGCAATTTCCTGGTCAACAGGTGGGCACCGCTGAAGAGGAGAGAAAAACTCGCTTGGGCCCTCAACAGCGTGATGGACGACGACCGGGTCGAGACCGGACTGAAGTCCAACATGGCGGGGCAACCTTGTAGTTTCATCTCAAGAAGTTCCAGCACGGCATCGACGTCGCGGGTGATGACTTGACCCCGCCATCAGCCTTTCTCCCTCTGAACGTGGAAGTAGAGTTCAACAGGGAGCTCCGACGGACGATGTCGGTGCTTGACGACCTTGGTGTCGTCGAGAGAAGATCGACCTACAGGGTGGTGATCCTTGGGGCTTCCAAAGGTGGCTCCGACCCTGCCCCGAGGTCAAGGATCAAAGTCGTCGGCAAGGGCAAGGAGCCGGCAGACGAACCCTTGAGCCGGAAGAGGAAGCTGCAGCATGCCGACGGAAGGTCCGTCAGGCCTGCAACCTCTGCATCAGCTCCATCTCCCCGGAGGGGGAGGTCTTCTTCAACTGCGGCGACTGTACCCGCAGCGGCGTCTTCCCGGGGTGCTAGCTCTGGGCATGCGACTCCATCACCAGGGCCAGTTGAGGCCTCTAGGTCCGGAGGTCCTTCCCGGTCAAGAAGGACCTCGACTAAGGAAATGCTCGTGGCTGCAACGAGTTTCGGGGGGCCTTCCGGAGCGTCCAGGCCGACGGCGGCTATGGTTAGCCCAGAACGCCCGAGAAAGAGGTTCCGCGCAAGCTGGTGCGGAAGCCTCCCGAGGTAATTTTTAATCTTTACCTCAGACAGTTGTTTTATTTTAGTAACTATTTTTTAAGTTTCTTCATCCATCATCTGCAGTGTTCCCAAGAAGAGGAGTGAGGCTCCACCCTCAGCCACAGCAGCTGAAGCTGTGAGGGCGGAAGCCTCTGCTCCTGTCCCGGTGCCGCCCCAAGTGGTGGCTGAAGCTACGACAGCTCTGGCGCCAGCTGTCGTGGTCATGGACCTCGACTCATTCCCCGAGACTCCCGTGGTAGTGCCGGACCATAGGAGAGAAGATACGCCAGCGGCACCTGCCCCGGAGGTTGAAGCTCCGGGTCTGGGTGCTGAGATGATGGAAGCTTCGGCCGTTGAGCTGGAGGAAGCGATAATTACGGCCCTAGAGCCGGAAATTGGCAAAGCCTCGGCGGTTGAGCCGGTGGTTATTAAAGTCCCGGCAAGTGATACGGATGTGGAGGAAGCTCCGGCGGTTGAGCTGGCTACCTCCAAAGCTCCGTCCTTAGAGCCGGTGGCAGTTGAAGACCTTCCGGCGCCCGAGCCGGTTGAGGTTGAAGCTCCGGCCGCAGGGCCGGTTGTTGCGGAGGCATCAACACTCGAACCAATGATGTTCGAGGCGCCAACATCCGAGCCACCAGCGGAGGAGGAGTCCAGGCCGGAGCCTGAAGTGGTCCCTGCTCCGGAAGGGATGATGGCGGAGGTGCCTGTTGTTGGGCCGGGATGCCCAGATGAAGTCGCTGGCCCCCTGCCTGAGGGGGCAAATGAAGACCTGTCGGCAGGGCCTTCGGAACCACTTCCGGAGGTCGGAACTTCTTCCGCGGGACCCTCCTCGGCGGCGACTGAGGCTATCCCGGAGGACGGCCCTAGTGCCGTGGAGGCTCAGGGGACCACTCTTGTAGAGTGGGACCCAATTTTTGTAAGCGAGAACCCGCTGGAACCAGCGGAGGAGACCCCAGCAGGTCCGGAACCCATTCCCCTGTCGTTGTCCATTGACAATGCTTGCTCCAGCCCGCGTCAAGTTCAGCTGTCATTCTACCACGATAGCAAGGCTTTTGAAGAGGAGCGCCAAACCCTTAGACGGTGGCGTAACCGGCTCTACTTCGAGACCAAGCTAGCGCAGTCTAGGCTGGCTGACGACAAGGAATGGATCAAGCAGGAGAAGGTCCACCTGGAGTACTGGGGCAAATTATTGGATGACAGGGAGAGCTTGACTCGCGCCCTCGACGCTCAATCCCGGGCCATTTATGAGCAGACCAAGGCAACTAATAGTGCGGCTGATGAACGCCAAGAAAGGCTTGAAGCCATTAACACTACTCTCATTAAGCGCCGGGAGGCACTTGAGAAGAGGGAGAAAAGGCTCGAAGATGAAGAGCAAAAACTCCTAGAGCTGCGGGATGACGTCTTAAGGAGGGAGGAGGAGTTCGCCGAAAAGGTGGCTCTGGTTGACAAGGGTCTCGAGGAACGCACCAAAAAGTTGGAGGAGCGTTGCCTTGAGGAGGAGGAGAAGGCCTGGGTGCGAGGGCAGGAACTCTACCAGCAAGAGTGTTCCCTCGCTGCCAGGGAGAAGAAAGTTAGGGGCCGGGAGAAGGACCTGATCGATCGCCGGAACAAGATTTACCCCTGGGAGGAGGAGCTCAGCAAACTCGAGAAGCAGGTTGCTGAAAAGATTCAGCAAAATACCAAAGAGGTTGAGCGCCTTGCTTGTGAGAATTCTGAACTGGCGGCAGCCAAAAGATCCTTTGAAGAACTGAAGGGTTTGAGGACGGCGGACTCCCTACAGGTTTGGGAGTTCCTGAGCAAAACCAACGACGCGCTGACACCGATGGGCTTCAGTCCCGTGCGTCCGGATGATCTGGAGCCGGAGCCGAACCTGGCGTTGCAAGCGTTGAGCTCGGCGGGTAGCAAACTCTCCAAGGTGGGCGACGTCATCGCGGACCAATTGGAGGTTGAGGGGCACTCCCTGGTGAAGAACGTCGCAGAGTATGTGCTGACGTGCTACACCAGCCGGAATCCCCAATTCCCTCTGGACCCGGTGCTTGAAGGTCCCGTCAAAGGAGAAGGTGAAGCCGCCCGAGCCAACGTGTCGGAGGTTGCTCAGAAGGTCGCCCATTTCTTCCATAGGGTCTAGGACCATGTCTGTAGCTCCCACTTGTATTCTCTCTTTTTCTTCCTCATTTTTGTAATCCCTTGTCTCCAGATGAATGAAATCCCCAAATTTTTGTGAATTTCATTTTTTTGTCTTCAACACTTTTGTCTTCACTTGGCCCCCTGGTAGATGTACACAATTTGATTGTGAACATGTACCAAGAGGATATTGTGTTTTGTTGAAGACTCATTTGCTTCGAACTTGTAGAGTGTAGGTCCGAAGTCTTCGATAGTGAAGGCCCCCTGGGGTTGTCGGAGCTTAGAAGCTCCGGCATTGACTATCATCGGAGCTTAGAAGCTCCGGCAATAGTCCCTATCAACGCGTAAAGCATCGATAGTTAGCCCTCCGGGGTGTCGGAGCTTAGTAGCTCCGGCAGTGACCTTTACCAACGTCTAGTTTGTCGACAGCACACTCCACTTGTGGGGTCTTCTAACCATCTTTTATTTTGCGTCGACGGTTGGCCCCCCTAGCTTTACCGGAGCTTGGTTGCTCCGGTGATGCTCGTTTTCAATGTTTAACATCGATTACAAGCCACATAGGGGGAGTCAGAGTCTTGTTAGCTCCGGCTTTTTTCTATCAACATGGATTCTTTATTTTTCCTGCACATTGAAGCCAAGAAAAATAGTAAAATTCGTTCCTTGTCTATAACTTCATCGCGGCTTACGTTTCCCAAGAAAGTTTTAAGTCAAACGCGATTCTAAATACAACCGAATGTGTTGTCTTTTCTTCCAGATCCAATTGTACTTGGACCCGCCTTACTTCGGCCTGCCGGGGTGTAGGTAGAGTGGCGTACTTAGGGTGCTTGACCAGGCTAAGCCAATAGCACACTCCGGCCCTAGATTGGCTTGGCGGCATTCAGGCGAGTGAGCCATGAACAATATTTGAATCCAAAAGAATTGACAATACAACTTGAATTGTACATGAACCGGTCGAACTAAAATTTCTTAAGAATTGCACAACTTTACTATAGACAAGAAAGAGAAAAATAAAAAATGTTGAGCCTGTACAAAATAAATGCATGTGGAGTCTGTTTCACATGAAGATGTCTTTCATTATAGGTCCGGTGTACAGGGGAAACAAGTACACTCTTAGGGTATGGAACCAGGCTAAGCGTGTTTCATTTCATGTTTGACCCAGGGTAGCTAGCTACACTTTTAGTCCTGAGACTGTGACAAGTGTTGCATGAACTTTGCGGACCTTCCGGGAAAGGTCCGGCTGTTCTCCCGGAGGAACTACCCAACTCTGTACAATGACTCTATAACATACACCTCAAGTTACTACAGACTCACCTCCGTGATATTAAGTGTAGAACTTACGGAGGTGCTCAATGTTCCAAGGATCTGGGAGAGGTGTCCCATACTCGGTAGCCAAGCAAACGCTTCCGGGATGGGATACTTTAATCACTCGGAAAGGTCCCTCCCAGCTGGGGGAGAGTTAGTTTAACCCTTCTCTGGATTGTATTCTCCGTAGAACCAGATCGCCTTCCTCGAGCTGTCGGTTGTGTACATGCCGCTAATGATAGCGCCGAAGGGCTTGGCGGTATCAGGCATTCCGAACAGCTGCTTGGCACCTTCCCTCCTCAAGGAGGTCTAGGTCTTCAGCCGGAGCTGGTCCTGCGTGGCTTCGTCGAAGGTCCGGACCCAGAGTGACCCCAAGGTGATTTCCAGAGGAAGGATTGCTTCGGCTCCGTACACCAGGAAGAAGGGTGTCTCTCCAGTTGACCGGTTTGGAGTTGTCCTGTTGGCCCATAGAGTGGGCGGAAGCTCTTCGATCCAGTTGGCTCCATGTTTTTTCAAACGATCATAAGTGCGCGTTTTGAGTCCTTTAAGGATTTCAGCATTTGCTCTCTCGGCCTGGCCATTGCTTGCCGGGTGAGCTACGGAGGCGTAGCAAACTTGAATGTCGAGGTCTTCGCAATATCCTTGAAATGCAGAGCTTGGGAATTGGGTCCCATTATCAGTGATGATTTTGTTTGGGACTCCAAATCTGCATACAATGGACTGCAAGAAGTTGATAGCAGACTGCTTGTTGATTGTCACAACTGGAGTTGCTTCCGGCCACTTGGTGAACTTGTCAATGGCGACGTACAGGAACTTGTAACCTCCGACGACTCTTGGGAAAGGTCCCAAGATGTCCATCCCCCACACAGCGAAGGGCCATGTAGGAGATATCATTTGTAAGGGCTGAGCCAGTGTGTGAATTTGCTTTGCATGAAATTGGCATGCTTCGCATTTCTTCACCAGCTCAGTTGCATCCTGGGGTGCTGTAGGCCAGTAGAAGCCATGCCGAAAGGCTTTACCGACCAGCGTGCGAGAAGACGCGTGGTTCCCACACCCGCCTCCATGGATTTCAGCGAGGAGCTCGCAACCTTCTTCCCTTGTGATGCACCGTATTAGGATGCCGTTGGCACCGCGCCGGTAGAGATCCCCTTCTACCAACATGTATCTTTTAGCCAATCTGACTATCCGATCAGCGAATGCATCATCGTCATCATCGTCAGGAAGGATGTTGTGTTTCAAGTAGCTCTGGATCTCCGAGATCCATGCATCGGAGCTAACTTGAGCATTTGAGTCTTGCGTGCTGGGTTGCTCGGAGCTTCCGGCAGCACCTACGATCCTTGATGGATGCCATGGTAACAGGGCCATCGGGACCGTCAGCTTCGGGATGCTGATCTCGCCCCCTTCACTCAGTTCGGCAGGCTGAGCTGTGGGTTTTGACAACCTCCGGACAAAAGTTCCGTCAGGAGCCGGAGCTCCGATTGACGCTTTCGTCGAGAGTTCGTCAGCTTCAGTGTTGTGGGCACACTGGACATGGTGGAGGTCTAGGACTTCAAAGTCCTTCTGAAGCCTTTGGACTTCAAGGAGGTAAGCAGCTAGCTGGAGGTTGTTGCAGGAGCATTCACCCTTCACTTGCTTAATGATGAGATGTGAATCTCCCTTGACCAGTAGCTGCTTGACACCGTATGACAGTGCCACCTTTAGTTCGTAGATGAGTGCTTCATACTCCCCCATGTTGTTGGTCGCCTTGAAGTCAAGGTGTACCATGTATTTTACCTTCCCTCCGGTTGGTGCGAGGAGAAGGATTCCAGCTTTGGCCCCCTGCTTTTGCATGGAGCCGTCGAAGTAGAGGGTCCAATGAGGCTTGGTGAAGACCGGAGCTTTCTGTTCCGGCTACTGCTCACTGGGGCCCCCAGGGTTTGATGGAGAGGGAGTCCATTCCGCCATGAAATATGCCAATGCTTGACTCTTGATTGCTTGCCTTGAAATGAATTCGAGATCGCATTCGGCCAATTCTGCTGCCCACTTTGCAATATTCCCAGTTGAATTGGGATTATGCAAGATTGCTCGAAGTGGGTAGGAAGTCACCACTGAGATTTTGTGAGCATGGAAGTAATGGCGAAGCTTCCTGGAGGCAATAAGAACTGCATAGAGCAGTTTATTCACCTCTAGGTATCGAGTCTTGGCGTCATGAAGTACTTCACTGATGAAGTACACTGGGCGCTGAATGGTCCGGACCCTCCCGGAGGGGCCCGGAGCTTCCTCTTCATTGATCCGGATCCTCCCTGAGGGATCCAGACCTTCTTCGAAGACCTCCGGGTCCTGGCTGGAGGGACCCAGAGCTTCTTCAGAAGCGACTTGGACCCTCCCGGAGGGGTCTGGGTCTTCTGAAGTAACTTCTTGTGGATTCAAGTCTGGGAGCTGGGACCCAGACTCGCTTTCAGGAACCTCCGGACCCTCCCGAAGGAGTCTGGATTCCTGAGTATGAGATGGTTCTGGTCTCTCCGCAACCATACATCCCTAACAAACTACACACCTACGTTCAAGTTTGAACTAGGATGGTTACTTAAAGATGGTTTTATACCGATGGTCCAGACATTATGGAAGAAATCGGTCCAGTGCCACGATTCGATGGATGTATGGCAATCAAAAAACGAAAGGTGAGCCAATATCTTAGAGGCTGGGTGAATAACATAGTGGTGCTTACAAAAAGGAGAAAAAGGAAATTCTAGATGCGGTTGACGTCTTAGATAAAAAAGTTGAGTCCATATTGTTACAACCAGAGAAGATAACATTAAAGGAGAATTTACAAGACAAATTAGCAAGATTATTAAGAGAAAAAGAGGTAAAGTGGTATCGACATGCCAAAACAAAGGACTTATTGGGGGTTCGAATACTGAATACTTCCATCTGGTGGCTAATGGTAAGCATAGGAGAAATAAAATCTACCACCTCCAAGAAGGGGACAGATAGATAACTAACAAAAATCAGAACGTCGAGTTTATTGTCAAA
Organism: Tuctoria greenei; assembly: GCA_036927565.1. Classification (NCBI taxonomy): domain Eukaryota; kingdom Viridiplantae; phylum Streptophyta; class Magnoliopsida; order Poales; family Poaceae; genus Tuctoria; species Tuctoria greenei. Next base: position 50,031,556 of record JAYESD010000002.1, read on the forward strand.
TATTACAAAAATCTTTTTGGACCTCCAGAGGATGAATTATTTTAGCTGGATATGGACCGAATAGAGGATATTCCCCAAGTCTCGTAGGTGGAAAATGATTACCTTACTGCTGATTTAACCGAAGAGGAAGTTAAGAAAGCTGTTTTTCAGATGGAGCATAATAAGGCACCGGGACCGAATGGTTTCTCCGCAGAATTCTATCAGAAGTTCTGGGATGTGATTAAGGCAGATCTTATGGCTCTGTTTCACGCCTTCTATGCTCGTAATCTGCAGACTATTAGATTAAACTTTGGCACTATTATACTATTACCAAAGTGTGTTGAAGCTGTCAAAATATAGCAGTTTAGGCCAATCTGTCTATTAAATGTAAGCTTTAAAATTATAACAAAATTGATCACGAATAGAGTGATGCTAATTGCCCACAAAGTCATCACTCCCACACAGACAGCCTTTTTACCAGGTCAGAATATAATGGAACGTGTTGTTATTTTACATAAAACAGTACATAATTTACACAAGAAAAAACCAAATGGGGTGATTGTGAAGATTGATTTTGAGAAGGTGTACGATAAAGTCAATTGGAGTGAAATCTTAGGTTTAGAGATCAAAGGTTTCTCATTAGCATGGTGTGACTGGGTAGACGAGGTCATAAGAGGTGGCCAGGTTAATATAAAGGTCAATGATCAGATTAGCACAAACCTCCAAACTAAAAAGGGATTACGCCCAGGAGATCTGTTATCGTCAGTTCTTTTTAGCATAGTGGATGCTTGATATTGTTATAAACAGAGCTAAGGCGAATGGGTTAATCCGTGGCGTCATACTACACCTCGTGGATGATGGTTTATCAATTCTGCAATATGTGGATGATATGGTCATCTTTTTAGAGCATAGTTTGGAACAGACATGCAACTTAAAAATGTTGCTATGTGCATTCGAGTGTCTTTCGGGATTAAAAAATAAATTTTCACAAAAGAGAAATCATTTGTTTCGGAGAGGCTGAAAGTGCATCTAGGCTAAATCCCAGTAGGTTTTGATGATTAATAACAATACTTAAGGGACTAATGAGCATTGCAAGTGTTAGCACAGGTGATTAGATTATGGATGAAATTGGATACACTCAAAAAGGAAAAGGAGGAGAAAAAGCAGAAAAACTCGAAGAGTAGAATTTAAGATTCAAAATTTCTTTGCGTCGAGTTTAGCCTTATAGTATAAGTGTGCTCAATGCGTCAAAGTCTTGAGAATCATTTAAGAGATCTTTGTCAGAGTTAGGTCAGTTAGAGATATGAGTTGAGGCAGTCCTAAGGACAAGGCCAAACTTGTCCGGGCTGGGAAGGCTGGACTAGTCCGACCACATCGGACTGATCTGTTGTTAGGCGGACCAAGAGGTATTGTGTGAGTTCGGACTTGTCTGTTTGAGAACGGACTAGTCCGTGGCGAGTGTGTCTGAGTCTTTCTGGGACTAAGTCCTGAAGGACTGAACTAGTCCATCGTGGGGGGTCGGACTAGTCCGCCATGGCAGACTTGTCTGATACCAACCGAAACAAAATGCATTGTGTGAGTTCGGACTAGTCTGTTGTGGGTCAAACTAGTCTGTTTGGTACTTGGAGGTGGCTACTGGGACTAAATCCTGAGTGACCGGACTTTCCACCCTTGGAGGTCGGACTAGTCTGGTGTGCCAGACTTGTCTGTTCTCAACCGAAACAAAAGGTTATGTGTGAGATCGGACTAGTCCGTTCTTGGACGGACTAGTCTGTGGTGTTGTGACCGTTTGAATTCAAAAGGTAGCGGGAGACTTTGTGGTTGTTCAAGGGTGGCATCACTGGTCCTCACAGGCCGGACTAGTTTGGGCTTTTTTTGGTGGCAATGACAAATTGTCAGAACCGCTATAAAAAGGGATCCCCTGGGCTTCTAAAGCTCTCTCATGAACACTAGCATTGACATAGCCTTTCAAGAGCCCTCCTAGCCCTTTATCTTCGCATCTTTGAGCCCTAAGAGTGAATCTTGAGGGTTTATGAGAATTGGAAGAGAAGAGAAAAGGGTGTGCTTTGACTTGGGCTCTTGGTTGATTTTCTCGGTTTGACTCGTTGATTTGAGTTCGTGTGGGTGTTGATTCGTGATCTCTTTGAGCTGTAACCTTGTGGGAGCTTCAAATTGTGAGTTGTTCCATGAATCTTTATGATTTTCCCGTGATTTAGTGGAATAACAAGCCGACCTTTGTGGTGGCTTGGTGAGGAAAGGGTTGAGTGAAACCCGGTCCTTTGTGGACTCCTCAACGTGCATGTAGGCTTCTCCGTGAAGCTGCACCACGGGATAAATCTTGTGTATTGTGTTCTTGACTTGTCTTTCTCGTTCTTTGCTAGATCAACTTTAGAATTCTTCACGTTCTTCAACCCAATCTTGCAATAAACCTAGATCTAGTCGTTTACTCTTTGTGCAATTACTCTACTAGATTGCTAGGTTGTTATACTTCACTTTTCATCAAGTTGATCTTGTAGCATCACATAAGATCTCACTTTTCTTTAGTTTCAAGATCCTGACGGGACTAGTCCGCCCCAGGCCGGACTAATCCGCCCTCTGTCTGCTGATTCATTTTTATTAAGTTAAATTGTAGGTTTTTCGCCTATTCAGCCCTTCTAGGCAACTTTCAGAGGCTCACATACATGAACAACAGTATGCTGACCTTTTTGGGTGCAGACCTGACACATACCCGTACAAGTACCTCGGTGTACCAATGCACTTTAAGAAACGAAGAAACAATGATTGGAAAACAATAGAAGAGAGATTTCAGAGGAAATTAAGTAGATGGAAAGGGAAATACTTGTCTAAGGGACGTCTCGTGCTAGTCAATTTGGTTCTAACGAACTTATCCATGTTCATGCTCTTCTTTTTTTTTTTCAAGTTCCTAAAAGAGTACTAGAGAGACTGGACTATTACAAATCCAGGTTCTTCTGGCAAGGCAATAGTCACAAGAAAAAATATAGATTAGCCCGGTGGGATGTGGTTTGCCATCCAAAGGACCAGGGAGGTCTAAGAGTCCAGAATCTAGACATTTAGAACCAGTGCTTACTTAGCAAGTGGATTTTTGAATTATTCAATGAAGATGGAATATGGCAAAGATTGCTAAAACGAAAATATGTTAAAAATAAAATAATTGGTCAAATACAGTATAGACCGGGGGATTCATATTTTTGGAATGGTCTTATGAAAGTTAAAGTAAACAGTGGTACGGGTACGAGGTTTTGGGAGAACAATTGGTTGTAGAATTCTAACCTTAAAGATAAATTTTCCTCTCTTTACAGTATTGTTAGACAAAAACATGCGATCACAACTCACATTCTTAGTACCACTCCGTTGAACATTTTGCTTACACGGGGCTTGTAGGAAATAATCTGGAGAGATGGTACAGACTTGTTGGCTTGGTTGCTAATGTTAATCTAAACAATACACATGACACACTGAAATGAGAACTTCACCAAAATAGCATATTTTCTGTTAAATCTATGTACTCAGCACTGATTGGAAATGGTATCATGTGTAGAAACAGGATGATATAATCAACTAGGATACCACTTAAGATTAAGATTTTCATGTGGTATCTAAAATTGAAGTGATTCTTATGAAAGATAATTTAATTAGATGCAACTGGCACAGAGATGAAAGATGTGTGTTTTGTACTACTCATGAATATATACATCATCTTCTCTTCGATTGCCATTATGCTAGATTTCTTTGAAAGATAGTAAGTATCATATTTAATATTTATACACCTTATTCTGTTTTTCACATGTTTAATGATTAGATTTGTTCCTTCTCAAAAAGTACAGGAAGCAAATAATGGTAGCCACAGCCGCATTGTGCTGGGCAGTATGGATGTCAAAAAACGATCGTGTATTTGATAATAGTCCTATAAAAAAAATATTTGCAGATACACTTCTGGGAAACGTACTTGTACCGCACCTGAGCGTCGCTGTAAAGAGTTGAAGAAGACAAGATCTACATGAAAAGTGTGTGCAGATCCATGGAAGTAACAGCCATGAAAATTTTCACTAAATTTGGATGGAACTTTAGGCATAAAATTTCCTTTTAATAATGATGTAACTCCTCAGTGTATGGGTCTTGCTGCTATTTTATTTTTCATAGACTATTTCGTTTTGCTATTTGGAGGAAGGCGGGTTTAATATATTATCTAAGAAGCTTAGGTTCATAATTTTTCTGGACAAAACTGTTCTCCATCTTTCACCTTTCAGAGTGCCATTCAAAGGGCTAAGCTCTGTTTGAAGTTGTCCTAACTCAATCAAATACTTGTAACACTGTGCTAATATTACTGTTTGTTACTGGGTTCTGCTCGTGAACTTTGCCTCGAATACTTTGCAGCACTTCCATTAGTAATTTAGCCATATTTCTCCTTGAAAGTACAATCTTCTTTTGCCTTATCTGTCCCTAGCGTAAGTGTTTACTCGTTTTTAAATTATTATTGTTAAGATGACAATTTTAATTCAAATAAAAACTAGAATTGTTGTCCTAATGACAATAATTTAAAAATAAGGGAGTAGGTTACCAGCATTTATGTTTGTTACATGAATATTCAGAGATAAAAAATCATAAACTCTGGTGGCAGAACTGCCAAGTCCTTTTCCCGTAAGTGGCTTCAGCACAGTAGTCACAAGTGCTAAAAAAATATTTTCGCATGAATCTTAGCTTTTCCTAATAAAATTGATATGCATCGATGGGCGATAGCACTCATATTTGCACTTCACGATTCAAAAAGCCTTGTTTAAAACCTGGTGGCGGTTCTAGACTCAGCCTGGAAGCCTATCATCAATATCAGCTCAGTAGCATCGCCAGAAATAACAGTACCAGGTGACAATTAGGAGCCAATTATAATACATAAGAACCCAGCACTTAATTACTGAACACAGGTGTTTCCAACACAAGCAGTTCATCCCACACTACGATGACAGCAGTTAGCCTGCTAGTACAAACATCACCATTAGCCCAAGTCTATTACAACAATACATGATGAGACTAGTACAACAACCAGCGCACCGGTCTACTAAACAGGTGAAGCGGTTCTGCATCGCTTCAACGTCCCTAACAATTCTAGATGTCAACTGGGAGCGTTCCGTGGTGTCATTCACGGCTCCTCTTGCTGCTGCAGCCAGGGCACTTGTACTGCTTGATGTGCTCTGCCTTTGCAGGAGTAATGCGGACACACTTGCCGTGGAACCACTTCTCGCAAATGTCACAGCAGATCCAAAATTCACCGTTCGCGTAGCTATCTCCACAAGAGCCACACAGGTAAGCTTGATCTTGATCCTCATCCCCTGCATCCTCCTGACCACTATCTTCCTCCTCTTTTGGGTGAGCTGGTTTTGCAGGCTTACTGTTAGAATTGTGCTGTTTTGATGGCTGCAACAGAAGGCCAGATAACTGAGTCAACTGAGTCAGGGGTTGTGTCAACAACACAAGCAGCTATAGTGCATCTGTCACGCTCACAAATAGTGCAATTACACTTACTTTAGAGACACACAAAAAACTTACTTTAGAGCTGGATTTGTTGCTTTTGCTACTTCCGTTGGGGGCTTTTGATTGCTTCTTAGCAATCCCAGTCACGACTTCATAAACAGTGGGCAGATTATTAATCATGGTATAGAGCCTTCTTCTGAAATTCAAATGTCACCAGTGGATTAGAATAACCTGTTCCCCAATACTGCCTAATATCGTTTGTAAACTGAGAAGATGACAACCACGAGATCAGAAGAATTACATACATATAAAGCATAAAATAAATGTGAAACTTTAGCACATAGAATAGAAATGCCACACTACTACCATTTAATTTAGTAAGGAAAAATGAGAAAAATTAGCATATAAATTTCACATATTGAATCTCCCACGTCAAGGCACAATAACTGCTACAAATAACAAGTTTTCAAAAGAAAATCAGACAAGGAGATAGGGGCGTAGGTCTGTCATCATTTCAATCCATGTTGGCAACTGGCAAGAGTGGCAAATAACTGGAGAGGCAAATGAAAAGGATGGAATCACCTCAAACGTGGAAATAAAATGGCCCTACATCATCTCCTAGCTACACCACCACCCCACTCGCCCCAAAAAGCTAACTGATCCATCTCCAATCTGCACTACAGCAACTGGTGATCCACACCAGAAGAACCCCCATCTAACCAGCCATTGAATAAATCCTCTGACCATTGGCTCCTCGCACCTGCCTCGCCACCAAACCAGCACCATAGAATGACAGCAAGACAAAATTCGTCTAAAGGTGTACTTGTGTTTATATTACATCGATAACAATGTTGGTTTTGCATAAAAGAGGAAACTAAATTATGAAAGTAAATATGTGATCAAAGTGTTCTGTAGAATGAACATTTTCAAAGCACAGTCAAAAAGCATGAAAGAGAAACACATTTCTAGTAGGGCGTACCCAGTGCTGAAGCTTCCACACATTGTGGGGTCTGGGGAAGAGAATTTCTAGACAGCCTTCCTCTTGCTTATTTTGCAAGGAGCCTGATTCGAACCTAGGACCTCCATGACATAATGGAGAGATTCTACCACTGCCAAACCCACCCTTTTTTTTGAACCAAAACTGCAACCCCAACAGTGAATTATGTTGATAAAAAAACAAAAATTGGCCGAGATGGCCATACAACACGACCGTTGCAATCTGATACGACTGGTACAAACTGACACGACCAAACCCACACTTTAGAAACACATTTCCAGGATTTGAGGGGGGGGGGGGTATTGGGAAAATAAGGAAATGTTAAACGCATACCTGGCATCCTTATCAAATCCAAACCGAGCTCCAAAGTAGAATGCAACAGACAATAGCCATGCATCACTATGAACGGCAACCAGGGAAAGCCAATCTTTTTCAATCATTCCATCGCGTGCAAAGTTTATCCCCAGTGCTGGTTCTGGAAGTTCAGGAGGTACTTCTTCCGCTGGCAGAGTGACCTCCCAGGTCTCATTCGGTAACCCATAAAGGCACAAGTTCTCTTTCTCTGGGACAAGAAGAACATTATTATTACCAATACAACAAAATGAAGGACACAGAATCTAGAGTTTTTAATCTCAAGTAACCATTTCCAGTGTACTGCTTAACATCAGCAGACAGTAGAGAACTGATGCAATTCAAGATGTTAGTTTAGTGTGAAGTGTGGACGCTGAAAAGTTAACTTGAAGAACAATTAAAATTCACTCATAATTGTTTCTCTGCAATCACCAGGGAAAACCAGGCAATACAGCTTCTACGAGACTTAGTGAAAGGCATCTTATATTTACAATTGGAGGCTCCACGTTAGTCAGATGAAAATCCTAGAACTTCCCACAAAAAAAATATCTTGCCATCAAATCGGATTCTAAACAAAGAAATAGTTGTTCGATCTAATATGATGTAAATTATTCACCTCTGTGACTCTGTCATACAGTGTTCTAAATGGACGCCTGGACGCCCAGGAGCCCGAGGCGGCGACGGCCCAGAGGCTGTCGGAGACAGAGGCAGACATGCGTCGGGGGGAGCACAGGAGGCCGGAGCAGGCGCCCGAGGCAGGGAGAAGTCAGGCTGGGCCAGGGACTTGGCCTGATTGATGTGAACTGTCAGATGAGATCTGATGGTCTTATTTTCGGATCGGGGGCATATAAAACCTATCCTCACCCCTCACCCCTAACCCTAATCATTTTCTCCGTCACCCAATCTCTCCTCTTCTCAACCGGCAGCGAGCGGCAACGACGACGAGGCGACAGATCCGCCATGCGGTTGGCGGAGATGGCAGGACAGCCGGCCAGGCAAGTTGACCGGCCATGGCGTCCAGGCCGGAGCGCCTGGATCCTAGGTGGCGACTAGGCGACACCTGAATAACACTGCTGCCATATAAAAATAATAAAATATTATACAAAACATCCCTCATATCTATTTCTAAATTATCCACCACGCCATTACAAAATTCTATGTCAAACACAATACAAGAATACCGAAATTCGGAATAAAAAATACGAACTATTAGCCCGCATCAAACTCAAGCATAAATAAGTAAAATCAGAATAACGAATATATAAAAATAAATAACAACATTTGAATCTCGAGGCATAATACCTATATAGAGGAAGCCATAACAATTACAGACGACAAATAATTAAAATTCATATCAAATAGAAATTTAGATTAGAAATTGAGTAAATTCGTGCTTGAATTTTTTTTATATGTTCATGCATTATCTACAATGTATCACTACTCCGCACAAAAGCATGGGATTGATGTACTAGTTAGTTTAACTCAGTTAGCTTATACAGTTTGACCAGACTACAAAGCTTGTATTTGAAGTAATTTGAAGTTTTGAACATAATCTTTAACCAACATCTAGTCAAACGAACAAGCATGTAGATAGTGATTAATAAGTAACACAACATGATCAAAATTATCAGAGACGGAGACAGAGCTAAACATGATTTAACCAACTGACACTTCACTCGGATATTTCCTCTCTTAAAGAACAAGATATGTAACGGTTCCTCCAAACTGTTATGCATGCAAGCAGAACAAAAGTTCACACTTTGTAAGGTCCAGATGTCAATCAATGAAGAGTAAACTAACATTTATCGCACTTCAAATTGCTCAAGCTTGACCTTTGCAAATTTCAAATGATCATTTAACTGATGGGCTTGAATTGACCCAAGTTTCGTTAACTGCATGTTTGGTTTGACGGATCAGTCCATGCAGGTAAACCTCACTGTGGAAGGGAACATGGGCTGCATTTTGGACGGGCAGGTTGGCAAGGAATTATGACATGCTGTGCTGGATAGACTGGGTGGAAACGTAAGAAACAATCTGACAACTCAACCTACGCGTAACACCAGGCTTGGCTTTGGATCGGATAATCCCAGACTCCCAGGGCCGTCCATACACTCACAGGGGGACAAAAGCCGATTGAAGTTACCGAACATTCTAAAACTGTAAAGCCACTAGGATGCAATCACCTAGTGCAATCTCGAGACCACACGGTCTCCATTCCACTGTATTGTTTTCACCTAAACCCCTCCACCTGCTACATGGACGGGCTGAGATCGTGTATGAAACTGAAGAGTTGTCTGCACTACTGCATCAGAACAATGATTCACATCCTAGTCGCTCTCCTAAAACTGACACCTGACAGGGATTAGAGCTAAATCCATCGACTGTTCGAGCTTAAATATCCCACGAAGCACGAGACGATAACTGGATCCAGCTCCAAAGAAAGCACGGGATGGACCCAGAACTATAGGCACAGTGTCGCCCCGCGAAACGAACTGCAAAAGGTTGGGAAGGGGGCGAGCCAGGAGCCTCACCGGGGTCGCACTGCCGGTAGAACTTCTCCACATCTGCGCAGACCACAGAAGCGACGAGTATGCATGAGCTCAAGAATCCACAAAACCAGGAATAAGGCAAAGAGCGGAGGAAGCTAAAAGGGCGCGCGAGGCTAGCTGACCCGTGGTGAGCGCCTTGACGATGCCGGCACGGCGCGCGCGGAAGTCGCGGAATACGTCCTCCGGGGAGCGTGCGTGGTGGTGCACGGCCGCCGCGCCGCCGCGTCTGTCGCCGTCCATCGCCGGCGCTAGGGTTTGGAGCAGGGGAAGCGGGGACGTGGCGTGGTGGTGGCGCGCTCGTATTGGAGGAAGGGAGCAGGAGTGGATTAGAGAAAGCGACAGCTGTTCCGCGGACGGGGTAGATCGAGAAAAGCTGAAATGACGAGGGGTTCAATTGAAATTTTCTCACTCCGCTTCCATGGATTGGAAGAGCGGGAGCCCGAAAAGTGGGCTCGGCTTTTGGTGCGCAGGCATAAGGGCCCGCCAGGGGGTGGCCCAGTTGTCGGAGGGCTGACGCCTTGTCGCCTTGACGGTACAGTGTCGGCTTTGTGTGTACGAGCCCGACTTCAACTCAACTGGGTTCCGTCGCTTCCGTGCTCCACTTCGCTCTGCTCCCTTCCCTTCCAGTTCCAGCGCCCTCTCGCGTCGGCGTCTGTCCGTGGCTGCAAATGGCGGAGCCGGAGGCAACGGCGGCGCGGCCGAGGCTGTACTCGTACTGGCGTAGCTCATGCTCTCACCGCGCCCGCATCGCCCTCAACCTCAAAGGTTCGTGATACAGCGGTTACCTAATCGGCTAATCCAGCAACCGACCGGCCAGCCCGCTCTGCTTCTGCTTGACACATCCCCCTTCGTTCCTTGAATGATATTCCGTGCGTGGTGTCCCTGCAGGCGTGGATTACGAGTACAAGGCGGTGAACCTGCTCAAGGGCGAGCAATCTGATCCAGGTGAGTAATTGCCTGCCACCGTATATCACAGTGTTTTGGTTCTGATGTGAATTTAGCGATTGTTCCAGCGGTTTTCTGTAGAACAAATCAGATTGGTTTTGTTATATACGAAAGAGCCATCTTGTGTTGTTTGGGGATTCACCAGGTTGATCTTTTTGGGCAGAATTCGTGAAGGTTAATCCTATGAAATTTGTCCCTGCGTTGGTCGACAGCGATGGGGTGATCGGTGACTCTTATGCAATAGCATTGGCAAGTATCGTGATGTCCTTGTTTATCATCACAAAAGTTGGATACTGTCTGAGTCACTTGTTTTGTTTTGCTTTTGCAGTACTTGGAGGACAAGTACCCCGATCCTCCTCTTTTACCTCAAGACCTTAAAAACAAGGCTCTGAATCACCAGGTAATATTAGGTTTTGCTTCCCTTTTGTTCATGATGGTAACCACACGTTGCTCATAACCCATCTCATTAGAAGTACCATATGTTGAGGATTTGTAATCGGCAGCTGGAAGTGTGCTTTGTTTGGTATTTATAAGACAAGAAAAGGATCTTGAATGTTATGTAGTTTGTTGACGAGCTGCTTTCTATGGGTGTTTCACACCTTCAGGAAGAGATGGGTCTGTTATATCCAAACCAAACACATGAAAAACTACACCCTGCCATCCTCAAATTCATCTTAAAAGGCCAAGTCACTAAGATCACATAAGTAGCAATCATGAAGGACAAAATGGAATAATCGATTATCTTAATCCAAATAGAAATTAAATTGGTGAAACATCATTCACTGTGGGCCAGCATGCCGTGCTTGATGATCAATTTTCAATTGGATGATACCAGTTACAACTTACAACCAACTGTACATTATTGGACAATCTTAATTCTTAACCAAATGGACAAAAAATAGTAAATGAAAGTGGATTGTAGGTGACAGGACTGCAACCACCGAGTGTGTGGAATTACTGAGGAGAACACAGTGAGCTCTGAGAAGGCTATGTGGCCTGCACGGTGCATGTACGGAATAGATAAGGGCTCAACAGAAAACTAATGGATATAAGACAAATGCTAGATATAAAGCTCAAATTAAAAAGTCTTGGTTGGAGTTATTGCGGTCTGTGGCAAGGCTGTTATCAGGGTTAACCCCTTATCAGGGAGCACACATGTCACTAAGGCACAGGCAGAGGTGCAGCACAGAGACATAGTTGAGCAAGATCTATCCATAATCCAAAGAATTATGTGCTTGTTTTCCTTTTTGGTTTGGGGGTGGGTCCACTTCTTTTTTAGAAATACACAGCAAGGGAAACCCTGCTGACTGCTGTGGTAGTAAGGCCCTCTTTGGTAGAGCTCCACGGAGCTGATTTCAGGCAGAATCAGGGAAGCTGTGTCACACACTGTTTTTAGAAGAAGTGATTCTTGGCTGATTCTGTGAAGTGATTCTCTGAAATGAACTAAGAGGCTGGAAACTGAAAAAAGTAGCTTCTCCTGATTCTGTGAAGTGATTCTCTATCATGATTCTAAGAGTTTATTCTAGAGAATCATAGAGATTCATTTCCAGTCACAGAATCACTTCAACAGAGAATCAGAAGTGAATTCTGAGAATCAGCTTTGTGGAGTTGTACCAAAGGGGGCCTAATATTATTAGTATAGTAAAAGAAGCCAAAGTTCCTGTACACCCTGCTTAAAGCAGAGGCTCTAGAGGCAGGTGAGCCAAATCACAGGAGCAAAAAAACTATAGGAGGATTAACTCTACGAGTTTATAAGGTTAATGAAGGGCTGTTGTTTTGTCTGGTTGCATAAGTGCACCTCCTCAAGAAAACCTTGGTTCCAGTTTTGGAAACAGGGCCTTCCCCTGTCAAAGCGGGTGTCCACCAATTCATCACGCCTAATGCTGGCTTTTTTTTATGTTTCTATGGCAGGTCGCAAATATTGTAGCTTCTGGTATTCAACCCCTCCAGAATCTTACAGTGGTGGTAAGTGAACGTGCATTACTTCTCGCCATATGTGTTCCTCCATGTAGAAATTTTATCACTCTGCACACCTGAGTTCTACACTTCTACAAAGGATAGAACAGGATAGCCATTTGCATAGTGCAATGATGCAATTATCTTGCTGAAGATTGGTGCATCACATAAACTTTGTTTGTAAACTTAAATACACTGTACAATTTCAATTTGTTTAAAGAACAAAAAACTGCTGTACAGGGACATTACTTGATGTGGTGCTTACTTTTTTGCAGAGGTTCATTGAGCAAAAGGTTGGAGCAGGTGAGGTCCTCCCATGGACTCAACAACAAATTGAGAGAGGTTTCACAGGTTATCTTCTGTTCATCATAGACACAACCGTCCAAAACTGATCGTAGCAATCTTATTGCTTTGATCCTTGTCACTTTTACGCTTGTTGCTATTCTAAATGTACTCAGTTCCTCTAATGGTTTAGCTATTGAGAGCCTGATAAAAGATTCCGCTGGGAAGTACGCAACAGGAGATGACGTCGGATTGGTATGTTTGCATCTTCTTAGATTAGGTTGTTTCCTGGCTTAGTCAATTTTCCTTTGCAACAGTTTCAGTGTGAAATGTTATCGTAATGATCTAAAGTAGGTATCACACAAAGAAACTAAACAGAATAAAATCGAAGAAGAATCTTCAGCAGTTTTTCCTGCTGCCCTAAAGGCTAAAGCAAGCAAAGTTTGTAGGTATTTTTGAACGTCTGATAGAAAGTGCTTATGCCTTATGCTTGCTCAAACTATGGGATGGGGCGTGAGTTACTAGCTCAAAATGAACAGAGCGATTAGGTTGCGCCTTTCCTGTTAGTAAGGGCTAGAATTGTCTTCTATGCCTTATTATGATTTTATAACCTGTTTCACACATGTTATACTGTTGCAGTCTCTGCTATGAAATAGTAAAGTCAATTGCTTCTGGTGCTTGTCCAACTATTTCATCAAAGAATACAATACTTGAATTAAAACTACTATTTGCAAACTTGCCTTCAGTTTCTTGTGGGAACATACATCACAACTAGTAACAGTACAGACCAACTGTCGGTTCAATTGAGTATATGTTGTGTTTCTTTCATATGCAGGCAGACATATTCCTAGCTCCCCAGATTTACGCAGCTTTGAATCGCACTAAGATTGACATGGTACTGGCTCCCTTCCTTCATTGTACATGAATATACAAAATTATGTCTGTTCTCTCAGTCAAAACTAATGAAATGTGCTGCTTTGCCAGTCAAACTACCCCACTCTTGCCAGGCTTAATGCGGAGTACATGGCACACCCTGCATTCCAAGCAGCGCTCCCAGATAGGCAGCCAGACGCCCCTTCTTCTGCCTAGGAAATGCAACGCAGCAGCTGCAAGTGCCCCCTTGTATATTGGCTTACTTGCTAATTACTTTGTACAAATTGCTCCTCACGTTTATGGTAGCCGTACCAATAAAGCACTGAACTTCCAGTGCAAAATGGAGTGATTTTGTGGTTTTGGAGATTATCCGAATAATGGTTTATAGTTTTCTTTAGATCCGTGTAAAATTGACGGCTTAGATGTAAGTGCATGGGGAAATGAAAGGAGGGTATGCTGTTGCGTGTCGCAATCTTATCGGCTCGGGAGAGGTGGGGAAAAAGCTGGTTTAAAAACTTTAAACGTATTTTTACTCTCAAACAAGAGGTTCGTTTGTGAATCCATTTAGATTAATGATAGAATGAGATCTAACATTAATATTAAAAGACAATTTTATTAACATTTAAAATATGTACAGTATATATTAAAATGTTATGTACACCAAGTCATACTTTTTTCAAATGTTAAAACATGTTTCTATGATGCTGAATTAAGTTCAACAATACTTATGCGCTGAACTGGGCCAGATTGTGAAACTAGTACGCAATGGGCTGCTAGGCTGATTCGCTATAGCCCGTGAACTCTTGCTGGGGCATCCCACGTCCGATTCTATCCAGTGGATTTCTCCTGCGTTCTGCGTCTTCCTCGCTCTCGGCAGATTCTCCTCGTCATCGTCACCGATCTGCTCGCTGCCTCGACCTCCGCCTCTGTTCCTCATCCGCGCCTGTGAGCAAGTCGCCGCCGCTCATCTGTTCCCTGCGGCAGCCCAGGTCGAAGCTGCTGTGCTAGACAGGGACAACTCACTTCCATGGCCGCCTCCACCGCTGCTGCTTCTGTCCGCCTCGCCTTCCCCCTCCTATCCGCCCCCGCTGCATCCTCCTCCACCCTCCGATTCCCTATTCACCTTCGCCGGGCGTCCTCCTCCCTCGCCGTCGCCGCCTTCAAGAAGCTCTCCGAAGTGCCCCCCTTGTCCATTCCTCAGGTGCCCACCCAGCCCTTGGCGGACGAAGACACCCTCCCAGCCAAGCCCGGTGTGTATGGCGTCTACGACCCCAGCGGCGAGCTGCAGTTCATAGGGATTTCGCGCAACGTCAGGGCCAGCGTCGAGGGCCACCGGAGCAAGGTCCCTGCCGAACTATGCGCCTCAGTTAAGGTACTTGCTCATCTTGTACTGCTAGTATGTAAAGCATCATTTTAATATAATTGTGTAGCCATTTAGCATGGATATTGGACATCGTTAATTTGGAGTTAGGGTGGATTGCTGCTCTCTGCTTTGAACCACTGCCTGGAACAGAAATATTTTTTAGCCTTAATTTGTTGCCAGACACGAGGGAAGAATTATTGATTTTAACGGTTCAGAGAATTGGAAGTGTATAGCTACCTCTTTCTCCCCAATTTTCATTCCATTATTACATTGTTTATTCTTATATATGCTGATAGTCGTATTACCAGCTCTGGACCCAGGTCGTCTATTACTTGTGAGGATAGTATAATTGCTTCTAACAAAGTAGAAATGGCTGGTCTCAACTGATGCCAGGGCCATCTAATGTTATATTTCAATAATAAGTAACATATAGGGCCTTAGGAATCCTATTTTCAAATCTTTACAGTCTTTTTCTTGTTGGTGCTATTGCTGATAGATGCTGCTTCCCACTTGTCATTTTAGTCTGTTCTCTGTTGAAGTCATGTTGAGGCCAATGTTCGATGTTGAAAAATAAAAAATAGCCTTTATGAATATTGTCCTACTTCTTCTGGGGCTTCTCACACATTCCACACTGGTCCATACTGTGTAACTGTTGCATATACCATTTATGAACATTAGCCCAGAGTGAATTCTGCATAGATGAATCTTTCAAGCAGGTCCAAATAACTTCTGCTTGCATTTTTACAAAATACATGATTGTCTAACTGCACTCACATCTACAGGTTGCAATAGCTGATGAGGAGGCACCGGATCGAACTGCTCTTACTAATGCATGGAAGTCGTGGATGGAAGAACATATAGAGGCCACTGGCAAGGCCCCACCAGGGAATGTTGCAGGAAACACCACTTGGGTTGGTGCTCCACAGAGGCCTCCAGACTTGCGATTGACGCCTGGGCGCCATGTTCAGCTGACTGTCCCTCTAGAACAGCTGATAGATCGATTGGTGAAGGAGAACAAAGTGGTGGCCTTCATAAAAGGGTCAAGAAGTGCACCCCAATGTGGATTCTCGCAAAGGGTGGTTGGGATCCTGGAAGCACATGGAGTGGATTTTGTAACTGTTGATATACTAGATGAGGAGCACAACCATGGGCTAAGAGAGACGTTGAAGACATACAGTAATTGGCCAACATTCCCACAGATCTTTGTTGGAGGGGAGCTTGTGGGTGGCTGTGATATTATTTCATCCATGGCTGAAAAGGGGGAGCTTGCTGCCTTATTTCAGAAATAGCGTCATTTGTTGGATGTTTAAGTATGTTCTTTGATCCTTTGTACTGCTTTGCCGGAGAACTTCACTTGTCTGTTACCACTACTGTCCATTTATGTAATCATACATAGGTGTATGCAAGGGAAATTTATTTGGCCCATGAAAATGGTCTTCTGGATTTTCCATGAGGCTGCAGTCCATCTGATAAGCGATATCTTGTTATTTCTATGAGGAGGCTTAGAGTTGGAGGTTTTGTGTATAACAATGTGTGTTCCTTGCTAATACAAAATGAGCGTAAGTATGTGTCTTGCTATTAGTAAGGGCTGGTACTGTCTTCTATACCCCGTTATTTGAAGTCAAAATATTGTAAGTCATAGCTAGGTTATGGGCGTTGAGGCTCTCCTTGGATGGATTTGAAAAACACAGGAATAGAAAAAATATAAGAATTGAGATTGTATGTTTTTGCAATCTTATAGAAATTGAAAATATAGGAATTGAGATGAGAAGTCATTTGGTAGCATCATAGGAAAAACAAGGGAATTTGTAACATGAGCAAAAAAAAGAAAAAAGAGGTTCAAGTTTATGTTATGTTTGCTACAAAATTTAGTAAAGGAATCTATTTCTATGGAAAAAATCTTTTGTTTTTTATGTGAGCCAAATGGTCATGTAGAGAAAATCTTTTACAATTCCTATCTTACAAAATTCTTTTGCCATTTTTTCAATCCAAAAGGAGCTTAGCGTGTCAGTCTTCTATGAAACGTAGACTCCCAGCAATCAAGGGTAAAATCACCAATCATTACTGAATGAGTTATTTGCATGTTCTTAGTTGCTTGAGAACCTCTGTATCGTTCAGTTGAATCTCGTTGCTGTCTGATTTCTATGAATAGCTGATTTTAGGGCCACTTAGGAATGCAGGACTGTTCACAGTCACATTAGAACCTAAGTATAGCAAACGAAAAAAATAGTCGAAGACACAAGAGCATTGCCCACGCATTCATGTAACGAAACAGTACATGCATATAGTGCTCCTGAGTCGAATTAGAAAACAACACTCGAAACATTGCGTTTTGTAAATTCAAAGCTAAGCCCAGGTGCATGCAAAAGCGCTCTAAACCCGCACGGCCGTAGCCGAGTAAACGAACCCGTCAAACCCCAGCGGCACGGGCACGCGCCGCCACGCTACCCCGGCCGCGTCCATCACCCACGCGGCGTACCTGCCGCCCTCCGCCGAATCGATCACGGTGCCGAACACGAACACGGCGCTGCCGTCACCGACGCCAACCGCTTTCACGCAGGCCTTCATGCCGGGCGGCCTGTCGGCCACGTCCCTCCACGCGCGCGCCGCGCCGTCCCATTCCCGCACGCCGCCCTTCCCGGCGCCGACGGCCCACACGTTTCCGCGCCCAGATGCGAGGCACGTCCCGGCCATGTCGGGCAGCAACAAGTCGTCGCCCGCCGCGTTGGTCCAGGCGTCGTCGCCGGCGGTGTAGCACTCGGAGTTCTTCTTGAACGTGCCTTGGGCTTCAGTCGGGTAGCCGCTAGCCGCGAGGACGCGGCCGGGGGTGGCTACGAGCTGCGGCTCGTCGCGCTCCTCGGACATGTCTGGGATCGCGCGCCAGGCGTCGGCCGCGACGCTGTACGCGAAGGCGGAGCGGAGCGCGTTTTTGGACCCGTCGTGCCCGCCGGCAACGTACACATTGCCGTCCGCGCCCGCGCAGCCGAAGAAGCTCCGGGCGTCCGGCATCGGCCGGCCCCGGCGCCACGTGCCGTCGGGGACGTCCAACACGCGGACGTCGCTGGTCGGACGCATCGTGTCAGGGTCCCAGCCCCCGACGACGGCGACATGGCGCCCGTCGCCGGCGGCCGCGCACTGCGCGAACATCGGCACGGGCCCCCACGCCCCGGTATCCCCCTTCACGCGACGCCACTCGCCAGTACTGAGGTTCGCCGCCGCCAGCGTGCATTCCGGCGTGGAGCCCTTGCCGTCGCCGCCTGCGGGAGAGGCCTGCACGACGAACACGACGTCCTCTGTCGCCCCGGCGATTCCCCGGCACCGCCGGAACTCTCCCGACCCGACGGCGCCGCGCCACCCCCGGCATACGCGGCGCATGCGACTGTGCGACAGGCTCGGCGCCCGCGCCAGGCATTCCATGGCCACGTCGTCCGGCAAGCCCGGGATGAGCTCCTTTGCATCCCCGCCGCCTGCCTCCACCGCCATGTCACGTTCTTGCTTCTTGTTCTTAGAAGCACGGCGGTAGCGTGCTTGCTCGTCGGCAGCTTGCATGGGCGCCTCCTCTTGCTTGACGGCGGCCATCGATCGGAGAGTGCAGTGCAGTGTGGTTTGTAGTTACCTTGTGATGCTGTACTGGTGCGTGACCCGTGTGAAGGTATTCCGGGGTTTAAGTAGAGGAAGGGACAGAGTAAGGACAAAGTTGGTTTTGGATCTCACGATGCTAGGAAAAAGTTTTAAATTGTCATTGTTAGTATAAATCTTTTAGTTTAAAAAAAAACTAAGCGAGTACATATTATGGAAATTGGTTTTATGATGGGTCTAATAATATTACTTATATATATGATCAAACTTTATAATTTTTTTGTTATTGATAGAAAATGTTAGAAAAGTTTAACTTTGACGACTAAACACTGAAATGCTTATAATTTAAAAAATAAAGAACCGAAGTGAGTATAATTTATTAATTTTAAAAAATAAAATTATTTTTTGAACGTTAACAATAAAAAACCGAAGTGAGTACATATTATGGGAATTGGTTTTATGATGGATCTAATAATATTACTTATACATGATCAAATGTTATAATTTTTTGTTATTGATAGTGTGTTAGAAAAGTTAAACTTTGATGACTAAACACTGAAATGTTTATAATTTTTTGGACATAAATATTGTGGATGAGTAATAGTTATATGTGATCAAATGTTCCTTTTCGTATAGTATAACATAACAGCTTATGGAAAAGCTAGTGGAGGTTTTGGATTTGATGATGATAGACATTGTAATCAGTGTTGAAAGCGGTATGTTCGTCTTCGCACATTTTTCATAGATGCACCGTAGAATCGGCATGCATGTATTTCTCAGTAAAGTACATGTATTTAGTATTGTAAAATTCGCTTCTACAAAGAATGAGACTCAAGATTTGAAAAATGTTATTCTAGAGCTTATGACTTTGGTGATGCGTGACAAAAGACGCACGAGCTGACGCTGCTGTAGTAAGCCGCCTTCTAGAATGCCGTCACTAATGCATGCAAGCACTCGTATAATGGCATGTAGTACTGTTTCAGCTTTTTTATGAATAAAAAATGGAAACTTGCTCCGGCATTTGCAGCGTATGATACATCGAGCCATGCACAAGAGCTCGAAGCTTAGCGTTTTCCGTCCGACACGTTTATTAATCTGCGGCGTTGCTGGGCTCAACAATGTAATCTACTCGACGCGAAGATAAACTAATGGGCTGGACGGAGTTCACGAGGAAGAACCGACTTATTACCCACTTTTCTACAGCAATACTATGGTACTATGGCGCAGATTCATGGGAATGCCAAATAAGTGTTTTATGAAGCCGTCTAGGTTCATTGTATTTGTTGAAGCGAAGGTCGTCGTCTCTACAAGCCATGCTGAAGCCGGCCTGAAGCTAATCTCTGATGACTGACCTTGCTTGACTCGTTGAGTGGCTGGACCTTGATTCGTCCCTCTGTGTTGGTCCTTGACTCCTGCTCTACGGGTCGTCTGTCCCCACGAGCTGGACCTAGTCCTACGGCCTAGCTCACATGGCAGCAGGCAAATGTAGTAATAACTCTGATTCATTCTAAGTCTATTTTTGAAAATAGTCAAAGTCAAATTCATTTAAGTTTGATCAAGTTTATATAAAAATATATAAATTTTTAAAATATAAAATAAATATGTTATAAAAATATAATTTATGATGAATCTAATAATATTAATATGATGTTACGAAAGTTAATATGTTTTTTTATAAATTTGATCAAAGTTAAATTGATTTGACTTTGATCAATTCAGAAACAAAGTTAAATCGGACGGAGGAAGTAGCAGTAAAGTGTACATGCAATGCAATGCAACCTCGGAACCTCGTAAATTAAAGCCAGGTCTTGAGGAAAAGCAGGGCACCATGACCAGGAAAAGAGAGTGAAAAACACGACAAGACACTGCACTGCAGCCGAATCCTTGATTCTGGAGGACTTCGATCCCGAATTCATGGCGGCCGTGCACGCCGGCAGCGATCGCTTTGGCCCCTGTCACCCGGCACGCGGCCTTGCCCTATCAGAGTACGACTAACTCTATCTAGGCCCCGCTGCTACGGGCTTCGACTTGGCTTCGGGATAATCATTTTCCAAAATGCTCAGTTGGGTATCGAAGACGTTTTGGGAATGAATTGCGTTGCAGAGAAACTTGGCACAGGTGACTTGTCACTGACGTGTGAGGCCACTGACACGTGGGCCCTGTCAGTGGCATCACATGTCATAAAATCAGGGTATCCTCTTCCTTTCAACAAAATCATTCATGGGCAAGCTGCTAGTTCCAATTTTCATAGTTACTTCGCACGCTCTACCATGAAATCAACATTTATTTCTTAATTTCTTTTCCAATGCTTGGTTTCATATCTTCATTATACACATCAAGACAAACTAAGTAGCTTTGACACAGTACAAGACACCGTTGCAATTGCAACTGCACAGAAATGAGGTGAGATGCTCCGTGTCCGTGACACTACCATGGGAATGCGGCCACTGCTCATCTCATCACGCCTGGCCTGAAGAACCACCTGCGCCCTTCACTATCTCATAGACCGCCGAAAAATCCATGTCCCCAAGGCCCAGGCTTCTAGCCTTCTTGAATGCCTGCAATTGATATGCTCGAGTACATCATCCAATGTTTCACAGCCTTCTTGAATGCCTACAGCAAACTGAAGGCTGGAAGAAGGCACACACCTCATTGGCATGGCGACAGCGTTTTATGTCTCCCAGAGCGAGACCTAACCTCATGTCTTTCTGCTGATGTTTGAGAGGAAACGCTGGCTTGTAGCTGCTCTGGAGCATTGTAGGCCCCTTTAACTTGAACATTGGGTTTGCGATTGCATCAAGATCCTGTAATATGCCACACAAGTATATTTGAGAGACAGTTATTTGACGGTGAAAGACTGTGGTCATAGGCTCGCAGCAATCTCAAAACTACCAAGTGTCATACCAGGATATCAAGAAGGGTCTGGGGGCTCAACCCACTTTTGTCTGCCAAACAGAGTCCCTCTGAGAAACAATTCATCATACTGCAGAAAGGAACAAGTTGCACCGATGACTAGAATACTTGCAGTAAATGAAACTACACGCCAAAGGGAGAGAGGCACTAAAATGTGTCAGTGACAGAAGAGTTGAGCCTCAGAATGTGAAACAACATTGTTAAAACAATAACTTTCATTTAAGAGAAAGTCCATAAATCCCAGAAAGTCCATAAATCCCATTACAAGAACGCGGGTATTTTTAATGCCTACTAAATTAGCTTACAGTATGTACAAAGATGGTTTATAAGTTTGCAGCAGTGAGAAAATTATGCTTAGATGGGATTTGCGGTAGGAAAACTTCTACAGTCATGCTATATGAGATTTACTTACATTAAGTATAGAAAAGGAAACCTTGTTCAAAATTGCAAAGACAACAGGTGTGTATTGTAACACTCATATTTTATGTAAATAAAATTGATCAAACCATTGCACATTATAGTATGTATTTTTGTGTGAATTTTAAAGTTCAAACGTATAGCAAACGATTGAAATTTTAATTTGAAATCAAATCAAAAGAAAATAATAGGAAAAAGAAAAAGAAAAAGGTAAAAACCCTTCCCTGGGCTAAATTCCCACCCCGACCCATCTTCCCCCTCCTCTCACTCGCGGTCCAGCAAGCCTCTCTCTCTCCCTCTCTCTGAACTGCCGGCCCCACCTGTCATCCCTTCCAGGGAGCAACCGCCGCCTCCCTCTCTTCCCGCGCCGCGCCCACGCCGCACACCCCCCTCCCACCTCCAACCGCCGAATCACGCACGGAATTCAACTGGGGAACTGCCTTTCGCGCTCTCCTTCAACCGACGCCCGTTCCCCCTCTATAAAATCTCGCCTTCCCCCTATGTTTCTTTCTTCCCCGCGCCCAAACCCTAACCGCACCATCACCAAGGTCTGTCTCGCGTGTTCTCGACGCCTCGACGATTGCCTTGCTCTCCCCTAAGCCCTAACCTCTTCGCCTTGTCGCTAGGAGCACGCCGGGCATGTTTGCGTGAAGAGAACGCCAAGGGTTCATCGGAATCGACGGGAGCCGCCGATGTCCACCGCAAGTCCTCGTCGCCGACTATCTTCTGGCCGATTTCGGACTCCGAAACTCCACTAGGTATGCTCCTCTTCTTCCCCTCTTTAGTTTGGTGTAGATTGCGCATAGAATCGGCAAGGTTTTGGCCGTTCCAGCCAAAGCCGGCGAGGTCGCCGCTGTCGGCTGCCGTGCGTCGCCGCGCAAGGCGCTGGCGCCGGTGGCGAGGCAACGTGGCCCTATCCTAGCCCTTGGATGGGAGCCAACGGCCAAGATTAGAAGGTCGTAACGGTTCGGCCGTTTTAAATCCCGCGCATTCGTTTTAAAATCGACGGCTCACATTCAAACCTCTTTTCCCGCCGCCGAATTTGCACCCGGACCCTTGGAAATTCACCAGCTACCCCCTAGACTTCCCTAGAATGCAAATCTAACTCCTAGAATATGCAACTAGCCCCTGGATTCTCTGGAATTGGATTTAATCACTTAATTAAGCAATCTAGCCCCTGGAAATTTGTAGAATTAATGATTTAACCCCTGTACAGTGTAGGAAATTACCAGGAAGTCCCTGAGGTTTTATTTAGTTGTTGAATATTGTTTATAGGAGTATTTAATGTGTAGAAATTAGATGAAAATGATAAATAAATGTAGAAACGGTAGGAAAATTTGTATAAAATGTTTTATATTGTAATAAAATTGTAGAGTGCAAACAAAATATATTTTGACTGTGGGAAATTTATTAAAAATGTTTAAAATACATTTTGGCCATAGAAAATCCAATAAAAATGATTTTAGGCCATAAATAAATCCTAAAAATGTAAGAAAAATATAAAATGCATATTTTGGCTATGTAAAATAATAAATGCTTCGTAGGGATGCATTAGTATAGGATTTTATGCTTAAGTGTATGTTGTGATGCCATGTATTGTGTGCTCTTTACTTATTTAGCTTTTATTTCTTCTTGCCATGCTTGGGTAATATATTTAGAGTCGTACTACGACCCCAACTTTAATCTCCAAGACCAAGACTTCACCAACAATCAAGTCTTCGACGAAGGCAAGTGCCCTTGACCATCTTGTACCAATTTTAGGATTTTAGTTAGATGCATGCTAATTAAATCGATGTCCTATTTCATGTTTCATGCCTTGATCCATATAATTCCTTGTCACCTGATGTGGGTTGGGAAGTAGATAGGTATTAATTATGCTTAGCCATGCTTAGACATTGGGAATGGGATTTCATACCAATGTGACATGTTAAACCTTATGATTACTTTAATTGTGGTGGATACACAATAGTAGTGGATAGGAATCTAGTGGTTGGATAGATTTGGTATGGTGCAGTTTGCACGAGACTCGGAATTGGGTTTGGCACCACCGTATTCTAAGGACCGGTTTATGGAGGAAGCCACTAAGCTTTCTAGTACCACCACGAGACTGAGATGGGGCAGCTTGGTCAATTAATTAGGTTTCTCCCGATGAAATGCTAGTAGTTGGATGGTGCGGGGAATGATGCAGGGGTACTGCTCTGGGAACCGCAAGGCTCAAGAGGGGGCTCTGAGGCGGAGGGTTACTCTGGGATTGCCTCAGTGGTGGAAACCTTAGAGGGCTAGCACTAGTCGGGAGTACATTTGTAAAGACCATGTAGTGATCTCCTGGCCTCACACCAAAGGAAGTGTGTAATGTGCTTAGCTACCACGGGCATTCAGGAAGGTTCACTTAGTCCACCTGGCAACAGGGGATGAAATCACTGCTTGTGGGTAAAGGGTACACTCTCTGCAGAGATTTTATAAAACTACCATGACAGCCGTGCTCATGGACAAGAGCGGCTTGGGGCCAGTTCATAATTAGTTTATGGTTGGGAAATGATGGTTATTTATAATTCAAGTTAAATTCATTATCTTTAATTATGTGTTGAATTACTTCTTGAATTATGATATTGATAATTGAAAGCTAAGGTTATGTTCTAAGCATAGTGCTTAAGCCATAACTGGCCTTCCCATGCTTTAGCCAATCATGTCATTCTCTTCCCACACTTGTTGAGTACTCTATGTACTCAAGCGTTTATTTTCCATTAGAATGTGAAGAAGAACCGGCACCGGAAGACTTCTTTGTCAACCCGAAGGACTTGGTCTAGGCTGACAATCCTTCACGCGACTGCCTTTGAAGATGGAGCCTGTCGGTGGTTTGGATCCGGCAGATCTCCCGACACTACTAAAGTGTTAGAGGAGTTTGAGGTTCAGTGTTGGCGCGCGGAGATTCAAGAAGGTGAATTGTAAATGACACAGTAGACACGGAGATTTACGTGGTTCGGGCTGCCTGAGCGTAATACCTTACTCCACGGGATGTGTTGGTGTTGTATTGGTTGTCTGAGCTCAAAGTGAGTTCAGGGTGTAGAGTGAGCGTGTCTTCGGAGTGTGTGTCCAGCGTGTCCTATGTATCGTTGGCCTGTCCTTTTATAGTACAAGGGCAGGCCGTTACAAGTTAGCCTGGCCCGACATGTGGCCCCGGCGGTTACTGATATTGGTACACATTCAACACGTTTAATTGCCCTTAATGACCGAGTTATGGGCTTTGACATCACCGTTACTGGTAATTAAGGTCGTCCGATCATGTGTCATTAATATGGTATTAATGACACTTAATCGGGTCTTGAAGTCATTGATTCCCCTTCGAAGATCCGGAGCCGTTGTGGAGTCTTCCAGAGGTTAGAGGCTGAAGATCCGACGGTTGGACACGTGGCAGCTCTGGAGCATACCGTGGGAAACAGATAGATCCGGAACTACCTGACACGTGTCAGTTCTGGAGCTTCCCTCGGTCTGGGGTTAGGTCCAGGGGTGCCATTTCGGTACATAGCCCGGAGCTTCCCCCTTGTGGGCGGTAGCTCCGGTTTGATAGTACACGTGGCGACCCTGGGACTAACCATATTGGAGAAGCGGGTCCGGTTATGTCTGACATGTGGGCCTCTGAAGGTCTTCAAATCAATTAGATGACTTTCCCTAGAGATCTTTGTAATCTCAAGGGGTGTACGGTTCCCAGGGTACCGACAGTGGCCCCCTGGGCCCACCTCCGGGGAAGACCCCTTGGGTGAAGTCATTCCACCGGAGGTGGGTCCATCCTTGCGACTTTTGAAATGAGTCTTCAAAGGTCTTCGGATGTGCCGTTGGCGATGGTTTGGAGTTAAATCCTCGCCGCGTGGCGTATCCCGTGTACGGCAGATGAGATCTTTGGCGTGCGGATCTCACGCAATTGAAGGTCGCCGGTTCCCGATACGAAAATCGTATCGGTTCCGCGCGCCTTGTCAGGCCGCCGCCTTCGGGCTTCCCGCCTCATGATGACAACCGTTCGCCTGGGTAAGAACCTCGACTTGATCGTCGGAATGGTCCCGGGCCCTCTTGTCATCGGCAGGGTAGGATTTTTGAGTAGTATTTTCGACTTCCTTGCGGTTTCCATCCAAGCGTTGTGAGGCTTACTTAAGAAGGAAGGCGCGCACCGTGTGGAGTTCTTTACGCCTCTCATCTGATCTTGCGCTCAAACTCCCAACTTGTGCTCGCTTTTCCTCTCTTGCCTTGCTGTGCTGCGATGGAGTTGGGTCTCCGCGAGAGCCGTTTGAAGACCGACGGTGACCTGAAGAAGGTCCGGGCCCTCATGGGATGGTCCCCGGACTTCTTCAACCGTCTGGTTCGCGCCGGGGGAGAGCTCCCATTTGAGAAGGAGCACGCCGACGAAATGGTGTACTTCTCTTCGTACGCCATGGTGGGGTTGATCCCACCTTTTTCCTCCTTTTTCTTGATGCTGCTAGACTTTTATGGTCTGCAGCTATACCACCTTGGCCCCCACTCCATTCTTCTTGTGTCTATCTTTGTCCACTTCTGTGAGATGTGGGTGGGCATCCCCCCTGCATTGAACTCTTCCGGACCTTCTTCACCGTCCATACCACCGGTAGGAGCAATGAGTACCTTGGCTTCTACTACTTCGTGAAGCGCAAAAAGTGCCCATTCAAGTACCTCCGGTCGTTTCCCTCTGGGAAATGGGATGATTGGAAGAAGGACTGGATAGTCATCCGGGTGGAGGAGCACGAGAGGCTGGAGCTGCCCGAAGGCCTCCCCAACATTGACACTACAGTCTGGAGTGAAGCTCCGGTGCTGGCAGATGCCTTCAACCCCGCTCTGACCAGGATCCGCCAGTGCGTGGAGGGAGGATTAACTCCTCATGCGGTGTTTTGCAACTTCCTGGTCAACAGGTGGGCACCACTGAAGAGGAGAGAAAAACTCGCTTGGGCCCTCAACAGTGTGATGGACGACGACCGGGTCGAGACCAGGCTGAAGTACAACATGGCGGAGACAACCTTGGAGTTTCATCTCAAGAAGTTCCAGCACGGCATTGATGTCGCGGGTGACGACTTGACTCCGCCATCAGATTTTCTCCCTCTGAACGTGGAAGTAGAGTTCAGCAGGGAGCTCCGACGGAAGATGCCTGTGCTTGACGACCTTGGTGTCATCGAGAGAAGATCGATCTCCAGGGTGGCGATCCCTGGGGTTTCCGAAGGTGGCTCCGACCCTGCCCCGAAGCCAAGGGTCGAGGTCGTCGGCAAGGGCAAGGAGCCGGCGGACGAACCCTTGAGCCGGAAGAGGAAGCTGCAGCATGCCGACGGAAGGTCCGTCAGGACTGCCACCTCTGCATCAGCTCCTTCTCCCTGGAGGGGGAGGTCTTCTACAACCGCGGCGACTATACCCACAGCGGCGTCCTCCCGGGGTGCTATCTCCAGGCATGCGACTCCAGCACCAGGGCCGGTTGAGGCCTCTAGGTCTGGAGGTTCTTCACGATCGAGGGGGGGCTCGACTAGGGAAATGCCCGTGGCTGCAACGAGTTCTGGGGGGCCTTCCGGAGCTTCCACGCCGGCGGCAGCTATGATCAGCCCAGAACGCCCGAGAAAGAGGTTCCGCGCAAGATGGTGCAGAAGCCTCCCAAGGTAATTTTTAATCTTTACCTTGGACAGTTGTTTAGTTGTAGTAACTATTTTTTAAGTTTCTTCGTCCATCATCTGCAGCGTTCCCAAGAAGAGGAGTGAGACTCCACCCTCAGCCACAGCAGCTGAAGCTGTGAGGGCGGAAGCTTCTGCTCCTGTCCTGGTGCCGCCCCAAGTGGTGGCTGAAGATGCGACAGCTCCGGCGCCAGCTGTCGTGGTCATGGACCTCGACTCATCCCCAGAGACTCTCGTGGTAGCGCCGGACCGCGGGAGAGAAGATGCGCCAGCGGCACCTGCCCCGGAGGTTGAAGCTCCGGGTCCTGGTGCAGAGATGATGGAAGCTCCGGCTGTTGAGCCGGAGGAAGCTGTAATTCTGGCCCCAGAGCCAGAAATTGTCGAAGCTTCGGCAGTTGAGCCGGAGGTGATTGAAGTCCCGGCGTGCGCGCCGGATGTTGAGGAAGTTCCGGTAGTTGGGCCGGCTACCTCTGAAGCACCGGCCGCAGAGTCGGTCGTTGTTGGAGCTCCGGCCGCAGGGCCGGTTGATGCAGAGGCATCGGCGCTCGAGCCCCCAGTAGAGGAGGTGCCCAGGTCGGAGCCAGAAGCAACCCCTGCTCCGGGAATGATGACGCCGGAGGTTCCCGCGGCTGAGCTGGAGTGCCCAGAAGAAGTTGTTGGTCCCCTGCCTGAGGGGGCAATTGAAGACCTGGCGGCGGGGCCTTCGGAACCACTTCCGGAGGTCGGAACTTCATCAGCGGGACCTTCCTCGATGGCGACTGAGGCCATCCCGGAGGACAGCCCTAGTGCCATAGAGGCTCAGAGGACCACTTTTGTGGAGTGGGACCCAATTTTTATAACTGAAAACCCGCTGGAACCAGCAGAGGAGACCCCAGCAGGTCCGGAACCTATCCCGTTGTCGTTATCTATTGACAACGCCTACTCCACTCTGCGTCAAGTTCAGCTGGCATTCTTCCACGACAGCAAGGCTCTTGAAGAGGAGCGCCAAACCCTTAGGCGGTGGCGTAACCGGCTGTACTTTGAGACCAAGCTGGAACAGTCGAGGCTAGCAGATGACAAAGAATGGATCAAGCAGGAGAAGGTCCGCCTAGAATATTGGGGTAAATTATTGGATGACAGGGAGAGCATGACTCACGCCCTCGACGCTCAATCTCGGGCCATTTATGAGCAGGCCAAAGCAGCTAATAGTGCGGCTGATGAACGCCAAGAAAGGCTGGAAGCCATTAACACTACTCTCATCAAGCGCCGGGAGGCACTTGAGGAGAGGGAGAAAAGGCTCGAAGATGAAGAGCAGAAACTCCTTGAGCTGCGGGATGACGTTTTGAGGAGGGAGGAGGAGCTCACCGAAAAGATGGCTCTGGCTGACAAGGGCCTCGAGGAGCGCGCCAAGAAATTGGAAGAGCGTTGCACTGAGGAGGAGGAGAAGGCCTCGGTGCGGGGGCAGGAACTCTACGAGCAAGAGTGTGCTATCGCAGCCAGGGAGAAGAAAGTGAGGGGCAGGGAGAAGGACCTGGTTGACCGCCGGAACAAGATCCACCTCTGGGAGGAGGAGCTCAGAAAACTCGAGAAGCGAGTTGCTGAAAAGATTCAACAAAGCGCCAAAGAAGTTGAGCGCCTCGCTCGCGAGAATTCTAAACTGGTGGCGGCCAGAAGATCCTTGGAAGAATTGAAGGGCTTGAGGACTGCGGACTCCCTGCAGATTTGGGAGTTCCTGGGCAAGGCCAACGACGCGCTGGCACCGATGGGCTTCAGTCCCGTGCGTCAGGATGATCCGGAGCCGGAGCCGGAGCCGGACCTAGCGTTGCAGGCGTTGAGCTCGGCAGGTAGCAAACTCTCCAAGGTGGGCGACATCATCGCGGACCAATTGGAGGTTGAGGGGCAATCCCTGGTGAAGAACATTGCAGAGTATGTGCTGACGTGCTACACCAGCCGGAATCCCCAATTCCCTCTGGACCCGGTGCTTGAAGGTCCCGTTGAAGGAGAAGGTGAAGCTGCCCGAGCCAACGTGTCGGAGGTTGCCCAGAAGGTCGTCCAGTTCTTCCATAGGGTCTAGGACCATCTCTGTAGCTCCCACTTGTATTCTCTCTTTTTCTTCCTCAATTTTGTAATCCCTTGTCTTCAGATGAATGAAATCCCCAAATTTTTGTGAATTTCACTTTTTGTCTTCAACACTTTGTCTTCACTTAGCCCCCTGGTAGATGTACACAATTTGATTGTGAACATGTACCAAGAGGCTATTGTGTTTTGTTGAAGACTCATTTGCTTCAAACTTGTAGACTGTAGGTCCGAAGTCTTCGATAGTGAAGGCCCCCTGAGGTTGTCGAAGCTTAGAAGCTCCAGCATTGTCTATCATCGGAGCTTAGTAGCTCCGGCAATAGTCCCTATCAACGAGTAGAGCATCAATAGTTAGTCCTCCGGGGTGTCAGAGCTAGTAGCTCCGGCAGTGACCTTTGCCAACACGTAGTTTGTCGGCAGCAGACTCCGTTTGTGGGGTCTTCTCACCATCTCTTATTTAGCGTCGACGGCTGGCCCCCCTAGCTCTACCGGAGCTTGGTTGTTCCGGTGATGCTCGTTTTCAATGCTTAACATCGATTACAAGCCACCTAGGGGAGTCGGAGCTTTGTTAGCTCCAGCTTTTCTCCATCAACGTAGATTTTTTATTTTTCCTGTACACTGAAGCCAAGAAAAATAGTAAAATCTGTTTCTTGCCTATAACTTCGTAGTGGCTTACGATTTTCAAGAAATTTTTAGGTCAAACGCGATTCTAAATACAACCGAATGCGTTGTCTTTTCTTCCAGATCCAATTGTACTTGGACCCGCCTTACTTCGGCATGCCGTGGTGTAGGTAGAGTGGCGTACTTAGGGTGCTTGACCAGGCTAAGTCGATAGCACACTCCGGCCCTAGGTTGGCTTGGCGGCATTCAGGCAAGTGGGCCGTGAACAATATTCGAATCCAAATGAATCGACAATACAACTTGAATCGATATGAACCGGTCGAACTAAAATTTCTTAAAAATTGCACGTCTTTGTTATAGACAAGAAAGAGAAAAATAAAAAATGTTGAGCCTGTACAAAATAAATGCATGTGGAGTTTGTTTCACATGAAGATGTCTTTCATTATATGTCCGGGGTACGGGGGAAACAAGTACACTCTTAGGGTACGGAACCAGGCTAAGCGTGTTTCATTTCTCGTTTAACCCAGGGTAGCTAGCCACACTTTTAGTCCTGAGACCGTGACAAGTGTTGCATGAACTTTGCAGACCTTCTGGGAAAGGTCCGACTGTTCTCCCGGAGGAACTACCCGACTCTGTACAATGACTCTATAACATACACCTCAAGTTACTACAGACTCACCTCTGTGATGTTAAGTGTAGAACTTACAGAGGTGCTCAATGTTCCAAGGATTTGGGAGAGGTGTCCCATCCTCGGTAGCCAAGCAAACGCTTCCGGGATGGGATACTTTAATCACTCGGAAGGTTCCCTCCCAGCTGGGGGAGAGTTTGTTTAACCCTTCTCTGGATTGTATTCTCCGTAGCACCAGATCGCCTTCCTCGAGCTGTCAGTTGTGTACATGCCGCTGATGATAGCGCCGAAGGGCTTGGCGGTATTGGGCATTCCGAACAGCTGATTGGCACCTTCCCTCCTCAAGGAGGTCTAGGTCTTCACGCCGGAGCTGGTCCTGCGTGGCTTCGTCGAAGGTCCGGACCCGGAGTGACCCCAAGGTGATTTCTGGAGAAAGGATTGCTTCAGCTCCATACACCAGGAAGAAGGGTGTCTCTCCAGTTGACCGGTTTGGAGTTGTCCTGTTGGCCCATAAAGTGGGCGGAAGCTCTTCAATCCAGTTGGCTCCATGTTTTTTCAAGCGCTCATAGGTGCGCGTTTTGAGTCCTTTAAGGATTTCAACATTTGCTCTCTCGGCTTGGACATTGCTTGCTGGGTGAGCTACGGAGGCGTAGCAAACTTGAATGTCAAGGTTTTTGCAATATCCTTGAAATGCATAGCTTGTGAATTGGGTCCCATTATCAGTGATGATTTTGTTTGGGACTCCAAATCTGCATACAATGGACTGCAAAAAGTTGATAGCAGATTGCTTGTTGATTGTCACAACTGGAGTTGCTTCCGACCACTTGGTGAACTTGTCAATGACGACGTACAGGAACTTGTAACCTCCGACGGCTCTTGGGAAAGGTCCCAAGATGTCCATCCCCCACACAGCGAAGGGCCATGTAGGAGGTATCATTTGTAGGGGCTGATCCGGTGTGTGAATTTGCTTTGCATGAAATTGACATGCTTCGCATTTCTTCACCAACTCAGTTGCATCCTGGAGTGTTGTAGGCCAGTAGAAGCCATGCCGAAAGGCTTTACCAACCAGCGTGCGAGAAGACGCGTGGTTCCCACACTCGCCTCCATGGATTTCTACGAGGAGCTCGCAGCCTTATTCCCTTGTGATGCACCGCATTAGGATGCCGTTGGCACCACGCCGGTAGAGATCCCCTTCTACCAACGTGTATCTTTTAGCCAATCTGACTACCCGGTCAGCGGATACATCATCGTCAGGAAGGATGTTGTCTTTCAAGTAGTTCCGGATCTCTGAGATCCATGCATCGGAACTAACTTGAGCATTTGAGTCTTGCGTGCTGGGTTACTCGGAGCTTCCGACAGCACCTACGACCCTTGATGGCTGCCATGGTAATAGGGCCATCGGGACCGTCAGCTTCGGGATGCTGATCTCGCCCCCTTCGCTCTGTTCGGCAGGCTGAGTTGTGGGTTTTGACAACCTCCGGACAAAAGTTCCGTCAGGAGCCGGAGCTCCAGTTGACGCTTTCGTCGAGAGTTCGTCGGCTTCAGCGTTGTGGGCACGCTGGACATGGTGGAGATCTAGGACTTCGAAGTCCTTCTGAAGCCTCTGGACTTCAAGGAGGTAAGCAGCTAGCTGGAGATTGTTGCAGTAGCATTCACCCTTCACTTGCTTAATGATGAGCTGCGAATCTCCCTTGACCAGCAATTGCTTGACACCGTATGATAGTGCCACCCTTAGTCCGTAAATGAGTGCTTCATATTCCGCCATGTTGTTGGTCGCCTTGAAGTCAAGGTGTACCATGTATTTTACCTTCTCTCCGGTTGGTGCGAGGAGAAGGATTCCAGATCTGGCCTCCTGCTTTTGCATGGAGCCGTCGAAGTAGAGGGTCCAGTGAGGCTCGGTGAAGACCGGAGTTTTGTGTTCCGGCTTCTGCTCATTGGGGCCCCAAGGGTTTGATGGAGAGGGAGTCCATTCCGCCACGAAATCAGCCAATGCTTGACTCTTGATTGCTTGCCTTGAAATGAATTCGAGATCGAATTCAGCCAATTCCGCTGCCCACTTTGCAATATTCCCAGTCGAGTTGGGATTATGCAAGATCGCTCAAAGTGGGTAAGAAGTCACCACTGAGATTTTGTGAGCTTGGAAGTAATGGCGAAGCTTCCTGGAAGCAATAAGAACTGCATATAGCAGCTTATGCACCTCTAGGTATCGAGTCTTGACATCATGTAGTACTTCGCTGATGAAGTACATGGCGCTGAATGGTCCGGACCCTCTCGGAGGGGCCCGGAGCTTCCTCTTCACTGACCCGGATCCTCCCGGAGGGATCCGGATTTTCTTCGGGGACCTTCGGGTCCTGGCTGGAGGATCCCGGAGCTTCTTCAGAAGCGACCTGGACCCTCCCGGAGGGGTCTGGGTCTTCTGAAGTGACTTCTTGTGGATTCAAGTCTGGGAGCTGGGACCCAGACTCGCTTTCAGGATCCTCCAGACCCTCCCGAAGGGGTCTGGATTCTTGAGTATGGGGTAGTTCTGGTCTCTCCGCAACCAGGACCATACTGACGACTTCGTCAGTGGCTGAAATGTAAAGCAGCAAAGGCTCACTAGGGTTCGGTGCTACCAGAGTTGGTAGGGTGGTGAGGAACTGTTTTAGTTCCTGGAATGCCTTTTCTGCTTCTTCAGACCATTGGAATGGTCCAGACTTCCTCAATAACTTGAAGAAGGGGAGTGCCCGTTCCGCCAGTCTTGAAATGAACTGGCTGAGGGCTGCTAGACATCCAGTTAACTTTTGGACATCTTTGATGCGGGCTGGTGGCCGCATGTCTTCAATGGCCTTGATCTTCGCCGGATTAGCTTCTATGCCCCGGTGACTTACCAGGAAACCAAGAAGTTTTCCGGAGCTAACCCCGAAGACACACTTGTCTGGGTTTAGCTTTGTGCGGGTGACCTGCAGCTTATCGAAGACAGCCTGCAAGGTGTCAAGGAGTGACTCCTTGTTCTTGACCTTGACCACGATGTCATCGACGTACACTTCCACTATGTCTCTAATGAGTTCTTCAAAGGTTTTGTACATAGCTCGTACAAAGGTTGAAGCTGCATTCTTGAGACCAAATGGCATGGCTGTATAACAGTACAATCCATCTACTGTGATGAAAGAGGTATGCTCTTCATCTTCCCTAGACATTCTGATTTGATGATACCCAAAATATGCGTCTAGGAAACATAGTAATTCACACCCGGAGGTGGAATCCACTATCTGATCTATTCTAGGTAGTGGGAATGGATCTTTTGGACATGCCTTATTTAGTGTTGTGTAGTCGATACACATCTGAAGCTTCCCGCCGGCCTTGGGCACAACGACTGGGTTTGCTAGCCATTTTGGATGGAAGACTTCTCGGATGAATCCAGCTTCGAGCAACTTCTTCACTTCTTACCAAATGAAGTTCTGTCGCTCTACGGATTGCTTCCGAGGCTTCTAATGCACAGGCCGGGCGTCGGGGTAGATCTTCAGATTGTGCTCAATCACTTCCCTGGGGATCCCAAACATTTGTGACGGTTGCCAGGCAAACACGTCGACATTAGCCCGGAGGAAAGCGATGAGCGCGAGTTCCTATTTGTCGTTCAATCCTCCCAATATACGGGTGGTCTGAGCGGCATCGGAACCGATTTCGACGACTTTGACGGGAATGTCGGTGTTGCCGCTTGGCTGCACACGAGGTGCAGAAGTCGAGCCTCGCTGATGAATGCTCGGGGGTTTTGGAGCTTGCTCCTGCCTGGAGTCCTCCTCTTGCACCGTAGTAAGCGCATGGAGTTCTTCCAGAGCAGTTACTCCGGCGGTACGATCTCCGCAGATCCGGAGAACGCCTACTGGTGTTGGCATCTTTAACACCAGGTAACCATAACGAGCAGCTGCCATGAATTTGTATAAGGCAGGCCTACCCAAGATGGCATTGAAGGGTAAGTTGATCTGAGCAACGTCAAAGACCAACTTCTCGGTGCGATACTTCTCTCGAGTCCCGAAGGTAACGGGGAGGGTAATAGCTCCGAGTGGGGTAATGGCTCCCGGACCTACTCTGGAGAAAGGTCGGGAGGGGTGGAGATCCGAAGGTCAGAGCTGAAGCTTGGTAAAAGCTTCGAAGCTTATGAGGTTGAGCCCCGAACCTCCGTCTACCATGACATGGTGGAGCTGGATGTTATTGATGGTAGGAGATACTATCAAAGGTAACTGACATGCTCCAACCATGCTTCGAGGGCAGTTCGAAGCATCAAAAGTGATGGTTGTGTCCATCCACTTCCGATGAGGCTCCGCCCTGGCTGTAGGAGCTACAGCAGCCATGTCCCGACACATAGTCTTGATGATGCGGCGGGAGGTGATGTCCCATGACCCACCAAAAATGGTGTTCATGGTCTTCCGACGCTCATTGTCAGAGACGTCAGAATCATCGTCAACGGAGGTGTAGACGGCCTTCAGGACCTTTTTGGGATCCTGAAAACCTAACTCCTCTTCAGCCGGAGCTTCGTCAACTTTTTGTTTTCCTTCCCTCGGTCGGAAAGGAACTTCTTCCAGGCGCTTGTTGTAGCGCTCAGCAAGGTTTTGGACCTCCCGGCAGTCTTCCAAACTGTGGTTGTTCGTTTTGTGAATTGGACACCACACTTTGGGTTTGCCACCGTCTTCAGAAGACGGTCGAGGTCGCTTCTCGGGGCGTGACCCCCGGCCACCCGAAGCTGCAGCAGCTGCAGCATTGGATGCACCTGCCGACGACTTCTTCTTGCCGTTGGTCTTTTTCTTCTTCTTGCCACTCCCGGAGGTAGCGGCTTCTCCTTTGGAGGATTTCTTGTGATCCTCCAGAGTTGGTTTGGAGTGCATTTCACGGCCCTTCGCAGCTCTGGCACATTTGTCGGCCAAACTGAAGAGTTCCGTGACACTGGTGATCTCCTTGATCGCCAGTTTCTCCAACATCTTCTTATCCCATACACCCTGTCTGAATGCCGCAATGACAGAGGTGCTAGAGATAGAAGGGATAGTGTTTCGTACCTGAGAGAATCTCTGGATGAATGATCGCAGGGATTCTCCCCCTTTTTGCACGACTGCAAAAAGGTCCAATTCAGTGCCTGGTCGGGTGTATGAACTCCCGAAGTTGGCGGTGAACTGCCGGCACATCTCCTCCCAACTGTTGATGGAGTTGGGTGGAAGGCTCATAAACCAGGACCTGGCGGTCCGAGTTAAAGCCACTAGGAAATAATTGGCCATTACGGCCTCATTTCCTCCAGCTGCCAAGATAGCAGTGGAGTAAATCTGAAGAAATTCGACGGGATTAACGGTCCTGTCGAACTTCTCTGGCAGGTGAGGCCGGAACTTCTGTGACCACCTGACCATACGCAGATGCATGGCCAGGGTTGAACAGCCTCCTCCTACTTCTTCAGGAGCAGGAACGTCTTGAGCTTCTCGTCTTTCACGAGCACGCTCAATATGGACTCGACCGTCTTGTTGGCGATATCGGTGATCAAGCTCTGCCTGGAGGTCATGAGTTGAAAGCCTTGATACCGTGTGAGTGCGTCGTGCCCCGGAGGGCAATGACGTCACCTGTTGTGATGCATCACGTCTCCTGTTGTTGGAAACGTGCGGACCAAGTCTGCCAGACAAGGTCCGTCGCTGCGACGGGGCCCGTCCTGAAGGAGGAGGACCCTGGTTGCTGATGCGGTCGGCTGCTGCTGCAACCAAATGTTCCACATCAGCCCTCCACTGCTCCAGTGCATCCCAGGATGCATATGGAGGTGGTGGGCATTGGAGAAGAGCACGTGCTGCATGGAGCGCGTGTTCCGGGTTGTCATGATTCACCGATGCAGTGATTGACGCCGGTGCACCATCGCGTTGTCCAGCTTGATTTGTTGGTGGAGGCTGCGCTGGTGGTAGTGTGACTCCTGCTGGCGCTGAGGCTCCTGCTGGTGGCTGCATATTGAAGGGATTGCCCCCAACAGCTTGAACAGCAGGATGACCGTTGGATGATCCAGCAGCTGAGTTCACCATTCTTGAAATCTCAGGCGCCCCTACCTGGCGCGCCAACTGTCGGTGGTTTGGATCCGGTAGATCTCCCGACACTACTAAAGTGTTAGAGGAGTTTGAGGTTCGGTGTGGGCGTGCGGAGATTCAAGAAGGTGAATTGTAAATGACACAGTAGACACAGAGATTTACGTGGTTCGGGCCGCCTGAGCGTAATACCCTACTCCACGGGATGTGTTGGTGTTGTATTGGTTGTCTGAGCTCAAAGTGAGTTCAGGGTGTAGAGCGAGCGTGTCTTCGGAGTGTGTGTCCAGCGTGTCCTATGTATCGTCGGCCTGTCCTTTTATAGTACAAGGGCAGGCCGTTACAAGTTAGCCTGGCCCGACATGTGGCTCCGGCGGTTACTGATATTGGTACACATTCAACACGTTTAATTGCCCTTAATGACCGAGTTATGGGCTTTGACATCACCGTTACTGGTAATTAAGGTCGTCCGATCGTGTGTCATTAATATGGTATTAATGACACTTAATCGGGTCTTGATGTCCTTGATTCCCCTTCGAAGATTCGGTGCCGTTGTGGAGTCTTCCGGAGGTTAGAGGCTGAAGATCCGACGGTTGGACACGTGGCAGCTCCGGAGCATACTGTGGGAAACAGATAGATCCGGAACTACCTGACACGTGTCAGTTCCGGAGCTTCCCTCGGTCTGGGGTTAGGTCCGGGGGTGCCATTTCGGTACATAGCCCGAAGCTTCCCCCTTGTGGGCGGTAGCTCCGGTTTGATAGTACACGTGGCGACCCTGGGACTAACCATGTTGGAGAAGCGGGTCCGGTTATGTCTGACATGTGGGCCTCCGAAGGTCTTCAAATCAAGTAGATGACTTTCCCTAGAGATCTTTGTAATCTCAAGGGGTGTATGGTTCCCAGGGTACCGACAGAGCCTATCTTATCTATTTAGCCTTTCGCTATAGTTTAATCTTTGTGAATTGTTTAGATGTTGTAAATAGGTTTGTGATGTGTATTTGTAGACCTTCAAGTCGTAATGTAATACTATTTATGTATTCGAACATGGCTATGTAATGATA
This sequence comes from Tuctoria greenei, assembly GCA_036927565.1. Lineage (NCBI taxonomy): Eukaryota > Viridiplantae > Streptophyta > Magnoliopsida > Poales > Poaceae > Tuctoria > Tuctoria greenei. The sequence continues at coordinate 50,069,282 of JAYESD010000002.1, forward strand.
TTACACTTTCGTCAACACATGTACGATTCAACTGATCCTGGCGTACATGTGATTAGCGTCTATTCATCTTTATGATGACCGGGCGTGACAAAGTGGTATCAAAGCAGTGTTGCCCGTAGGACGCAAGCCTAATTAGAAATGGTCGAAAATAAGGACTATACTATTTTCTTATAAAATAGTATTTCCAAAACCTTGTGCTTCCCATCTCAATCCTTGTGCTTCTTATCTTGTTGTACTTATTGTTTTTATTCTAACTTAATTTATTGATTATTGATCTCACTCTCTTCTTTTCAAATGTTTGTAGATGGCACGCACCAAGCAGACAACTCGTAAGTCGACTGGGGGTCGTGTTCCTACCCACGCCCTAGCCAGCCGCTCCGCAACTCACACACCCAGGAGGGAGACAGTGCTGATCTCTTCTAGACGTGTTGCTTCGAGGATGCATACCTGTCTCCGCTCTCTCCTTCGTGCTGCAGGGTACCGTGAGTACCGTGTTCGCTTCGTCTACCACACCACCAGGATCTCTGTACCCTCTACTGGTGGATTGGAGTGGACTCCCCAGCTGTCAGTCTACTACGACTCGGAGCTGCTGCACTCACACTACTCTCCGGCTTGGAGGAGCTCCCAGCGTGCTGCTGAGGAGGATGCTACGTGGGAGGCGACTACCTACTGGAGTCACGCCCACAGGTTCCGCCTCGGGTGCACGGAGCACGCGTACACCCCTCAGCGCCCTAGTGGCACAGCCAACTTCACTAGACGTGACGTCGAGGGGCCTCTGTACCTCACTCAGAGTGAGAGGCTGGTGGACGACGTTGTGGAGTTGTCTTCACGACTCCAGCGTTGTCAGCAGGAGCTTCAGGACAGCAGGGACCTTGTTGACTGCTACGAGCAGCTTCGTCGACGCTACGCGAGGATCACTGCGGCTGATCCGCACTCTCCTCAGTACGCTTCGGACGTTGAGCCTTGGGATCCAGATTCTCCGGATCGTCATGAGAACTCACCCGTGAAATCGGGGGAGGACACGGAGGAGGAGGACCCCGAGGAGGAGACTGAGGAGGACTCCGACGAGGACCCCGACGAGCAGGAGTAGACTTGTTACCCTGTTGGATGACTCAGGACACCTATCCTTAGTATGTAGGAGCATGTAGCTACGCCCTCTCTAGTCTTGAGTTGTATTATCTATGGTATTGTATTAGTAGTTTGCTTCATGTTGTGTGTGTTTGTGTGTGCGACGTGAGTTGTGGAATGCTTCGGCATCCTGTCCACATCCACGTCATTTGTATATAGGCTTGTTAGTGTGTCATGCGAGTTGTAGAATGCATTAGCATCCTGTCCACATCCGCACTAGTGGATTAATGAATTTGCTTTCTGTATATATATGTTTCCCTTGATGCATGTAGTTGGGACCGTTTACCATAGCGTACCCTTCTATACCTTATCTATTATCCTAAAGTTTCAATTATTCCCTATACAGATGGCTGGCAGAGGTAGAGGTCGTCGAAGGGGTGCTGTGCCCCAAGATGATGGATTTGGAGGACTGCCAGGATGGAATGGTAGGGGTGCTCGAGGAGCCCCAACAGCGCAGTAGATGCAGTAGATGATGGCCATTCAAACCCAACTGCTCAACAACCTTACCCAAATTGTTACCAATATGCAGCAAGCCCCACCACCACCACCACAATACAACCTTCCACTCCACCACCTTTTCCACCCAGGACCTTTCTATTAGGCTTCCTTAACACTCATCCACCCACCTTTGCCACAGTCAGTGAACCAATGGATGCCGATGATTGGCTTCGAACGATTGAAAGCAAGTTGAGGCTCATACATTGTGAAGGAAGAGAGAAGGTACTACTAGCCTCTCATCAACTCCAGGGACCTGCAGCCGACTGATGGACCGCCTTCACTGAAGCCCACCAAAGTCCGGAGAACATCACTTGGGAAGAATTCAGGACAAATTTCCGCAATCACTTTGTGCCTGAGGGAGAAGTCCAAGCAAGACGTGAGGAGTTCCTCATGTTAAAGCAGGGCCGTATGACTGTGCGAGCCTACTTGAATGCATTCACCCAGTTATCTCGCTATGCCCCGACAGATGTGGATACCGATTCTAAGAAACAATTCCGTTTCAAGAATGGACTGGACAAGGAGTTGAAGTTTGCCATGTCTTCCAGTGACTACAGCGACTTTCATAAATTGGTTGACAAAGCTTTTGAGGTGGAGAGGACTAAGAAGGAACTGGATGATGATGATAGGAAAAGGAAATTGGCTCTGGGACATGCCTCTAGCAGCAATGTACGCCCTCGTTTTGCCCCTCAGCCTGTAACACCAATGACTCGCCCTATGAACCACTCGGGACAGAGATTCCCAAACCCCAACTACAGGCCACCCACACCCTACAATCAGCAAATGCGCCAGCAACAACAACCTCCACGCCAGCCAGTGCAACCCCCTCGCCAGCAGATGCAACCACCTCACCCTTCAGCGCCAGCTAACCGTCCCAATGGTCAACCCCCAAGAAATCAACCAGGAGGTAACAAGGGCCAGAACAATGCTTGAGGAGTTCAATGCTACAAGTGTGGAGAATGGGAACACTACTCCAACAATTGTCCAAAGAAGCAGCAGAACCCACCTGGACGTGTCAATCATGTGACACTAGAGCAAGCACAGGAAGCACCTGATGTGGTGATCGGTATGTTTTCTGCTAATTCTCACCCCGCCACAGTCTTGTTTGATTCGGGTGCTACACATTCATTTATATCCAAAGATTTCATAAAGAAGCATGACATGGTAGTTACATTCTTGAATCGGCATTGCTGATAAACTCTCCTGGAGGAGAGATGGTGGCAAGGTATCTATGCCGTAAAGTGAGTATAAACATAAGGGGGGTAGTCTTTTGGGCCAACCTAATAGTGTTGGACTCACAAGGATTAGACATCATTCTGGGAATGGACTGGCTGACAAAGAATCAAGGAGTAATTCATTGTGCAACTAGGACAGTTTGCTTAACGCACCCAGATGGCACTATAGTGGAGTTCAAGCCAGATCAAACACAAGAGGCGGTTGTACAACTCAACCATCTTGAGAGTACAGAAGGCATCAATGTTGTGAGTGAGTTTCTGAATGTATTCCTAGAGGACTTACCAGGTATGCCCCCTGATCGAGAGATTGAGTTTATCATTGAATTAGTACCTGGAACAGCCCCAATATATAACAGGCCATATAGAATGGATGCTAAACAACTAGCTGAACTAAAGGATCATATTGATGATTTACTGGGGAAAGGATATATCCGTCCTAGCTCATCGCCTTGGTGAGCACCAGTCATATTTGTACCTAAGAAGGATGGTACTCAAAGGTTGTGTGTTGATTACCGTGCTTTAAATGCGGTAACAATCAAGAATAAGTACCCACTGCCAAGAATTGAAGATTTATTTGATCAGTTGAGAGGAGCATGTGTGTTCTCTAAGATAGATCTTCGCTCGGGTTATCACCAATTGATGATTAGGCCCTCAGATATTCCCAAGACTGCATTTGTCTCTCGATATGGACTATATGAGTATACACTTATGTCGTTTGGATTGACCAATGCTCCCGCATATTTTATGTATCTGATGAACAAATTATTCATGGAGTATTTGGACAAGTTCGTAGTGGTGTTCATCGACGACATACTTATCTATTCCAAGACTGAAGAAGAGCATGAGGAGCACATCAGGATGGCTCTACAGAAGCTTCGCCAACACCAATTATATGCCAAACTTAGTAAGTGTGAATTTTGGCTAAAGGAAGTATCATTTTTGGGTCATGTCATATCTGAAGGAGGTATAGCAGTGGATCCCAGCAAAGTGGCTGATGTCCTTAAATGGGAAACACCTGAGAGTGTACACGATATACGAAGATTCTTAGGCATGGCTGGTTATTATAGTAGATTCATCGAGGGATTTTCAAAGATATCTCGACCACTAACCAAGTTGCTTGAGAAAGGAGTTGCTTTCAAGTGGACCCCTGAATGTGAAGTGAGCTTTGCTGAGTTGAAGAAGAGGTTAACCAGTGCACCGGTGTTGGTGATGCCTGACATGCAGAAGGAGTTTGTAGTTTATTGTGATGCATCTGGTCATGGTTTGGGATGTGTCTTAATGCAAGGAGGACATGTTGTAGCCTATGCTTCAAGACAGCTTCGGAAACATGAGAGAAACTATCCAACCCATGATTTAGAGTTGGCAGCTGTTGTCCATGCATTGAAGATATGGAGACACTACCTGATGGGAAAAAGAACCGAGATATACACGGATCACAAGAGCTTGAAGTACATATTCACACAACCAGATCTCAATCTCAGACAACATCGTTGGTTGGAGTTAATAAATGACTTCGATGTGGGAATCAACTATCATCCAGGAAAGGCTAATGTGGTTGATGATGCTCTAAGTAGAAAGGGACAATGTAATAATTTGACTGTACAAGCTCTTCAACCCCAGTTATGTGAGGAGTTTGCAAGGTTAAACTTATGCCTAGTGACTAGTACTGAAGCTGTTGCTATGGAAGTAGACTCAACCCTTGAACGTGGTATACGAGAAGGACAAAAGAATGATGAGAAGGTCAAGGAGATCAAGCAATTAATGAAGAAAGGAAAAGCTCCAAACTTTAGGGAGGATGAACAAGGAACCCTATGGCTTGGAAAGAGGATTTGTGTTCCGGACATAAAAGAGATTAGAGAATTGATACTAAGGGAAGCTCATGATTCATCATACTCCATTCATCCCGGAAGCACAAAGATGTATCAAGATCTTAAAGATCGATATTGGTGGCATGGAATGAAAAGGGATGTAGTAGAATATGTGGCCATATGTGATACATGTCAATTGATTAAGGCAGAACATCAAAGACCAGCAGGATTATTGCAACCAATCAAAGTGCCAGAATGGAAATGGGAAGAAATCAGTATGGATTTCATTGTGCGACTACCAAGGACACAGTCTGGGTATGACTCTATATGGGTTATAGTGGATCGTTTGACTAAAGTGGCCCACTTCATTCCTGTGAAAGAAACCTACAATGGTCCCAAGTTGGCGGAACTGTATATCTCCAGGATTGTATGTTTACATGGAGTTCCTAAGAAGATTATCTCAGATCGAGGCACTCAGTTTACCTCAAGGTTCTGGCAAAAGTTGCATGAATCAATGGATACTCATTTAAATTTTAGTTCAGTGTATCATCCTCAAACTGATGGTCAGACAGAACGTACCAACCAGATATTAGAAGACATGTTAAGAGTGTGTGCTCTAAAGAATAGCCAAAGTTGGGATAAGAATCTACCATATGCCGAATTCTCTTACAACAATAGTTATCAAGCCGGTTTGAAGATGTCTCCTTTTGAAGCATTGTATGGGCGGAAATGTAGGACACCGTTGTTTTGGAATCAAACTGGGGAAAGTCAAGTCTTTGGGCCTCATGTATTGAAAGAGGCTGAAAGACAAGTACAAGAAATTAGGAAGAATCTAAAGGCAACCCAAACAAGACAGAAAAGTTATGCTGATACTCGAAGACGTGATTTAACATTTGAGGTTGGTGATTATGTGTACTTGAAGGTGTCACCTATGAGAGGGTTGAGAAGATTTAAAGTAAGAGGCAAGTTGTCACCCCGCTACATTGGTCCGTTTAAGATATTAGAACGACGAGGTGAAGTGGCTTATCAGCTTGAGCTCCCACCGCACTTGTCAGATGTACATAATGTGTTCCATGTATCGCAGCTTAAGAAGTGCTTAAGAGTGCCTGAGGAGCAGTTACCTATGTAAGCAGTCGATGTACAAGAAGATTTGTCTTATGTGGAACAGCCTGTCAAGATACTTGAGACATTAGAAAAGGTTACCAGAAACAAAGTCATTCGCATGTGTAAAGTGCAATGGAAACATCACTCGGAGGCAAAAGCAACATGGGAAAGAGAAGAAGATCTCAAGGCCGAATTCCCTCATCTATTCTCTTAGGACGTCCGAATCTCGAGGGCGAAATTCCTTTTAAGGGGGTAGAGTTGTAACACCCATATTTTATGTAAATAAAATCGATCAGACCCTTGCACATTCTAGTATGCATTTTTGTGTGAATTTTGAAGTTTAAACGTGTAGCAAACGATTGAAATTTGAATTTGAAATCAAATCAAAAGAAAATAATAGGAAAAAGAAAAAGGTAAAAACCCTTCCCTGGGCTAAATTCCCACCCCGGCCCATCTTCCCCCTCTCACCCGCGGCCCAGCGAGCCTCTCTCTCTCCCTCTCTCTGAACTGTCGGCCCCACCTGTCATCCCTTCTTGGGGAGCAACCGCCGCCTCCCTCTCTTCTCGCGTCGCGCCCACGCCGCACACCCCCCCCCCCCCCCCACCTCCAACCGTCGAATCACGCACGGAATTCAACCAGGGAACTGCCTTTCGCGCTCTCCTTCAACCGACGCCCGTTCCCCCTTTATAAAATCTCGCCTTCCCCCTCTGTTTCTTCCTTCCCCGCACCCAAACCCTAACCGCACCGTCGCCAAGGTCTGTCTCGCGTGTTCTCGACGCCTCGACGATTGCCTTGCTCTCCCCTTCGCCCTAACCTCTTCGCCTTGTCGCTAGGAGTACGCTGGGCAAGTTTGCGTGGAGAGAACGCCAAGGGTTCATTGGAATCGACAGGAGCCGCCGCCGTCCGCCGCAAGTCCTCGTCGCCGACTATCTTCTGGCCGATTTTGGACTCCGAAACACCACTAGGTATGCTCCCCTTCTTCCCATCTTTAGTTTGGTATAGATTGCGCATAGAATCGGCAAGGTTTTGGTCGTTCCGGCCAACGCCGGCGAGATCGCCGCCGTCGGCTGCCGTGCGTCGCCGTGCAAGGCGCTGGCGCTGGTGGCGAGGCAACGTGGCCCTATCCTAGCCCTTGGATGGGAGCCAACGGCCAAGATTAGAAGGCCGTAACGGTTCGATCATTTTAAATCCCGCGCGTTCGTTTTAAAATCAACGACCCACATTCAAACCTCTTTTCCGGCCGCCTTATTTGCACCCAGGCCCTTGGAAATTCACCAGCTACCCCTTGGACTTCCCTAGAATGCAAATCTAACCCCTAGAATATGCAAACTAGCCCCTTGATTCTCTGGAATTGGATTTAATCACTTAATTAAGCAATCTAGCCCCTGGAAATTTGTAGAATTAATGATTTAACCCCTATACAGTGTAGGAAAATTACCAGGAAGTCCCTGAGGTTTTATTTAATTGCTGAATATTGTTTATAGGAGTATTTAATGTGTATAAATTAGATAAAAAATGATAAATAAATGTAGAAACAGTAGGAAAATTTGTATAAAATGTTTTTATACTGTAATAAAATTGTAGAGTGCAAATAAAATATATTTTGACCCTGGTAAATTTATTAAAAATGTTTAAAATACATTTTGGCCATAGAAAATTTAATAAAAATGATTTTAGGCCATAAATAAATCCTAAAAATGTAAGAAAAATATAAAATGCATATTTTGTCTATGTAAAATAATAAATGCTTCGTAGGGACGCATTAGTATAGGATTTTATGCTTAAGTGTATGTTGTGATGCCATGTATTGTGTGCTCTTTACTTATTTAGCTTTTATTTCTTCTTGCCATGCTTGGGTAATATATTTAGAGTTGTACTACGACCCCAACTTTAATCTCCAAGACCAACACTTCACCAACAATCAAGTCTTCGATGAAGGCAAGTGCCCTTGACCATCTTGTACCAATTTCAGGATTTTAGTTAGATGCATGCTAATTAAATCGATGTCCTATTTCATGTTTCATGTCTTGTTCCATATAATTCCTTGTCACCTGATGTGGGTTGGGAAGTAGATAGGTATTAATTATGCTTAGCCATGCTTAGACATTGGGAATGGGATTTCATACCAATGTGACATGTTAAACCTTATGATTACTTTACTTGTGGTGGATACACAATAGTAGTGGATAGGAATCTGGTGGTTGGATAGATTTGGTATGGTGCAGTTTGCACGAGACCCAGGATTGGGTTTGGCACCACCGGATTCTAAGGACCGGTTTATGGAGGAAGGCACTAAGCTTTCTAGTACCACCACGAGACTGAGATGAGGCAGCTTGGTCAATTAATTAGGTTTCTCCTGATGAAATGCTAGTAGTTGGATGGTGCGAGGAATGATGCAGGGGTACTGCTCTGGGAATCGCAAGGCTCAAGAGGGGGCTCTGAGGCGGAGGGTTACTCCGGAAATGTCTAAGTGGTGGAAACCTTAGAGGACTAGCACTAGTCGGGAGTACCTTTGTAAAGACCATGTAGTGATCTCCTGGCCTCACACCAAAGGAAGTGTGTAATGTGGTTAGCTACCACGGGCATTCAGGGAGGTTCAGTTAGTCCACCTGGCAATAGGGGATGAAATCACTGCTTGTGGGTAAAGGGTACACTCTCTGCAGAGATTTGGTAAAACTGTCATGACAGCCGTGCTCACGGACAAGAGCGGCTTGGGGCTAGTTCATAATTAGTTTGTTGTTGGGAAATGATGGTTATTTATGATTCAAATTACATTCATTATCTTTAATTATGTGCTGAATTACTTCTTGAATTATGATATTGATAATTGAAAGCTAAGGTTAGGTTCTAAGCAGCTTAAGCCATAACTGGTCTTCCCTTGCTTTAGCCAATCATGTCATTCTCTTCCCACACTTGCTGAGTACTCTATGTACTCAAGCGTTTATTTTTCCATTAGAATGTGAAGAAAAAGCGGCACCGGAAGACTTCTTTGTCAACCCGGAGGACTTGGTCTAGGCTGTCGATCCTTCGTGCGACTGTCTGTGAAGATGGAACCTATCTTATCTATTTAGCCTTCTGCTGTAGTTTAATCTTTGTGAATTGTTTAGATGTTGTAAATAGGTTTGTGATGTGTATTTGTAGACCTTCGGGTCGTAATGTAAGGCTATTTATGTATTCGAACATGACTATGTAATAATATTACACTTTCGTCAATGCATGTACGATTTAACTGATCCTGACATACATATGATTAGCGTCTGTTCATCTTTATGATGACCGAGCGTGACATGTATCCAATTGGAATTGTAGCTAATTTAATACCAGATTATACAGAGTTACAGATGACACTGTTAGGGATATAATAGTAATATTATATTAAATGATGTATTAGGAACTTATTTGCATATTTGTCATCCTTGTACATTTATTTATAGAGGTCTACAGCCTCCTCAATAATACAAGATCTGAAAATCCAATATTCATAGTATAGTATAAGAGCTAGTATTTTTTTTTTCCGGTGGCGACGGCTCTTGTTTGGATCTTGATTCAGCCGCCGCTGCCCCTGTGCCTTCCCGCGTCTCCATCTCCGCCGGCTCTGCTACGCTGGGACAGTGGCCTGCTCGCATCTTTCTCTCTGACTCCAGGTCGCCGAATTCCACGAGCCCCTGCTCGATAAACGGCGGAACGCGCGCTCGTCCGTGCGCAGAGGTGGTGTCCAGTCTCCGATGTGCAGCAACGCCCGCGGAAAAGCGTGGCCTCCTGACTCCGTTCACGTGGGCACTCCACTGCAGAAACTTCACACGTGGCTGATGGGAGCTCCTGGACCAGCGCAGCCGTAGCCTTCACGTTGGCACGTGCATGCTCGGTGATGCTCAGGACCATTGGTTGCTCCTCCCGTGTTGGTGTCGGCTTCACGGGGACATGGCTTGCGCTCCTGGATGACGGCGGTCCTGCTGCATCGTTTTTCCTGACGTTTTGCTCGATGGTGCTGGAGGTGGTTGGATCTCAACGCGGAGTGTTGCGCGCTCGTCAGCTCGTGCTCCGTGGCGGCGGCCCGTCCATTGAGACCGTGACTGTCCAGGGTTACGGTCCCTCTTCTCAAAAAGAAAAAAAAAGGCAGCAACAACTCTTCGGATATAGGATTAGATTGACGTCTTTTGATCGCCTTTTTTTTTGCTGTTCGTGACGTCTTGATCTATCGTTGTTTCGGGAGTTCTGCGTATGCCTAGAAAAAAAAAAGAAATAATGTTGTTTGCGTCACTTTTATTTCCGCTCTCCCCGCCCTCTGTCGCTGCTTATTTGCGCTCTTGCCGTTTTTGGTCATCTTTGTCATGATGATCTTTTCTTCTTCGGTCAAAATTTCAGTTGTGCGGTTTCTGATGCTTTTCATTAGCATCTTACCGTGACTGGGTTACTCGTATGCGTCTACATATGCGCGGTCTACGACTTTGGGAGTTGCTTATGGAAGATCTCTGGTTGGTACTGGCCCTCGTCGTCATGATTTACAACATCTTTAGGAACTTCACTAGCTTCGTCTTTCTTCCGCTGCGCATGCCAGTTCTGTCGGCTTCAGTTTTGCTGCTTCATCTACTTCGACGTTCTGCTCAGTGACACCATCTTTTAGATCATCTCTTGTGGCTCTTAGCATGAATTTTAACTCTCCAAACTCAATGTTCTTGATGTACTTGAGTTTGAGGGGGGGTTAGGGATATAATAGTAATATTATATTAAATGATGTATTAGAGACTTATTTGCATATTTGTCATCCTTGTACATCTATTTATAGAGGCCTCCGACCTCCCCAATAATACAAGATCTGAAGATCTAATATTCATAACACATACATAATAGCACTTGGAATGATTAGATCTATGTTGTCTCCGGTGTATATTGATAGACAGTTATCTTCCCATGATCATATTAACTACCCGCTTCATCTTTGCTCCATTACCAATATCTCCGTGAAAGAATGACTTTTTCCCTAGCACATCAAATGCAGGCGCCATATCATCATACAATGCCTGAAATGTTATAACCGAATATGACGATCCAATCAACAAACAAGAATAATAGGAACATGATTATGCCATGAGTGATTTTACCCTGGGCAAAGCAGTACTAATTTGCATCTCATCGATGACCAGTCAATTGAGATCATAAAGTAGAGTTTCCCATCTTAAACATCATATTTGGATCATAATCTGTGTCCAATTTAGCGTATACAATATCTTATCATATCTCTTTTTCCAGTTCTCGTGATTAATACCTCTGCCCTATGCTATAACCCTATATAAGTGGAACAATGATTTAGAAGCAAAAATGCACCCAAGTTGGCGACCCAATAACAGATTGATGAAATCATTGGCATTAGAACAGAATAATTTAAGAATTAAAGCCTCTATAGAAAATTGTGAATGTTGGAGCTCTAATCAATCAACCAACAGTATACGCTATCCGCCCTCACAAGAACTACAGGTGAAACAAAATGTGTCTAAAAATTCTTACATAGAGAAATGCGGATATGGTCATATAAGGGAGCACTTGCGAACAGCTAATTTACAACTATAAACAGTTCACAAAAGCTATGAATTACTTTGTCCCCTGCAGCAAGAATGACCAATTGACCATCTTCAGCTGGCTTCTTACTACCTGAAACTGGAGCTTCAATAAACGCTCCGCCCTTTTGCTTAACTGCCCGCAAAAAGTTTATAAGGGAAAACACCGTGTAAAAGAGTTTGGTAGAAACTATTGGTAAAATCCAATCGATATGATAATTCTTAAGAAAAACAGAGAAACATGCGTAGTATGTCACGATCGGTCATCGTAAAGATGAACAGACGCTAATCACATGTACGCCAGGTTCAGTTGAATCGTACATGCGTTAACGAAAGTGAAATATCATTACATAGACATGTTCGAATACATAAATAATCTTACAATACGACCCGAAGGTCTACAAATACACACCACAAACCTATTTACAACATCTAAACAGTTCACAAGGATTAAACTACAGCGGAAGGCTAAATAGACAAATAGGGCTCCATCTTCACAGGCAATTGCGCGAAAGATCGTCAGCCTAGACCAAGTCCTCCAGGTTGACGAAGAAGTCTTCCGGTGCCGCTTCTTCTTCATATTCTAATGGAAAAGTAAACGCTTGAGTACATAGAGTACTCAGCAAGTGTGGAAAGAGAATGACATGATTGGCTAAAGCAAGAGAAGGCCAATTATGGCTTAAGCACTATGCTTAGAACCTAACCTTAGCTTTCAATTATCAATATCATAATTAAAGAAGTAATTCAACACATAATTAAATATAATGAATGTAACTTGAATCATAAATAACCACCATTTCCCAACCATAAACTAATTATGAACTGGCCCCAAGTCGCTCTTGTCCGTGAACACGACTGTCATGACAGTTTTACCAAATCTCTGCAGAGAGTGTACCCTTTACCCACAAGCAGTGATTCCATCCCCTGTTGCCAGGTGGACTAAGTGAACCTCCCTGAATTCTCGTGGTAGCTAACCATATTACACACTTCCTTTGGTGTGAGGCTAGGATATCACTACATGGTCTTTACAAAGGTACTCCCGACTAGTGCTAGCCCTCTAAGGTTTCCACCACTGAGGCATTTCTGGAGTAACCATCACTACAACAATCTCGATAATAGACGAGGGCCGAAAACCGTCGTCAATAAGCTAAAACCGTCGTCTATAAAAAATAGACGACGGTTTTTCCTTATAGACGACGGTTTCCGGCCGTCAACGTTTATTAGTCAACTATAAGCTTATAGACGACGGTTACCGTCGTCTATAAAACAATTGACGACGGTGCTCATTGGCCGTCGTCAATAACCACAGACGGCCACGTGGCACCGGGTGGAGGTTATAGACGACGGTCTGTTGAAACCGTCGTCTATTGTTGAACCAGTAGACGACGGTGCCGCGGGAACCGTCGTCTATTGATGAACTTGTAGACGACGGCCTTACAGAAACCGTCGTCTATAAGTGACCTAATAGACGACGGTACAACAAAACCGTCGTCTATTAGATTTCTAATTTTTTTTAAAAAATTAAAAATAGTACACTGGCTCGATGGCCAGATCACACAGGCAGCAGGATACAAATATACAGATCAGCAAGACAGAAATACACACAAAAGCACATAAACTCTACACATAAACTCTTCACGAGTCCGGGAGCCACAATCATCAAAGTTTACATAAGCATACACAAGAAACACTCTCGAAACCTCGTAGCCGCCGACCGAACTTTGCCTTCTTTCCTTGCAAAACAACATTCAAAGAAAAACATCTTATATCAGGGTGAGCTAATGGAGGCAAAGAGAGTAATAGAGTCAAAGTTCAAGGATCTTGCAAACATAAATAAGATGTGTGACCAAGTAAAAGACTACCTAACAAATGCATATATCTAACATCCCAAAATGTAAAGAAGATAAGTAAAAGACTATCAAGTCTAGCAAACTCAAGAACAAAGTTGAATTCTATGGCATCATTCGACTCATGTATTGAAGCACAAAAATCTCAAGCTACATCTACACTCAAGAAAAGGCGAAGAACCACTACTTACCATCATTTCAAGAGCCGCCGCCGCTACCCCGTCCGCTGCCATCGGAGTTCAGAAAGTCGTCCTCCCGCCCTTGTCCAAAAGCAGGAGTTTGGGGCGACGGAGTTTGAGCCTGCGTCCTATCCCTGTCAAGTGCAAGTTGAGTACAAAAATGCATATTTTACTAAATTTGAACAAACTTAACTAACTTAAGGACTTTTTGTACCTCTGCTCCCGTCGTCGGCATAGGTGGCATCTCCATCGGTGGCGGCGCCCACTGCGGAAAGGCAGCAGGCTGTCCTGCTGCTATAGCCTGCAAATACAAAGGAAATCATTATACAAGTCATTTATATATTAAAAATGTTATGTACAATTATCAAAACATACCTGCATGGCAGCTTGCCACTGTAGCATGAACGAGGTTTGATACTCGTCTCTAGCCCGAAGCGCCGCAGCCTGCATCTCGTCTCTAGTCCGAAGCGCCTCGTCCCTACTCCTGAGTGCTTCTTGCGTCCTCTGGAGCTCCTCACGAACGCTCTGAAGCTCCACATCTCGACTTGTGTGGCTGCTGCTGGAGCCGGCATACTGCGATGAAGAGGCTCTCGAGCAAGCTCGCGCCTGCCTCGAGTCAACCGCTCCATCGAGGACGCCTAACCTGCACGACGGAGTAAGATTATCAGTATCTTATATCTCAAACTTCATGATAGTAAACTGAAAACAACAAAACTTACCGTCCGTGAGGTTTACCGCCACCGCTTCCATAAACGGCTTCGAGGACGACAGGAGCGCCCAACCAATCATAACCCTCGCCTCGAAGCTTTTGCACCTCCTCTCGGTACTTTGCCTGCAAATAGAGGAACATAATCTCAATATCATTAATAATTAAAGACAATTCAATTAACATTACAAAATAACTCACCACATGCTGAGTCGACTTCTGGGAAGACAGCTGGTCAGGCTGCGACGGGTCACTTCCCAAATGACCCCTCACCCACACCTCCATAGGTGCTGGCTCCCGACCGGTCTCACGCTCCTATCGTTACATGTTAGAACAATGATGTATTATAAAATCACTTAAATAGAATTTGAATCACACTTACCATCTGTTTAGCAAGACGTACGAAGCCGTCCCCACCCAAATGGTGTTTCCCGTCCGTCCCTCTACACTCGCGACGGGTTTTAGAGACGTCCTGGAAGCCCTGGCTCGCCCAACGGGCACACAGAGCACGGTACGCGTCCGGACGAGTGTCCAGCCACGCTACGCTGACCTGAATGAAAACATTGATCACAATCGGATAATAAAGCAAAGTAAAAATAAATACAGTACCTCTAAGTATTGCGCCTCAGTGAGGTACTTGTCCGCCACGTCCCTGAACTGCCCCGGCTCACCCTCGTCCGGATGCAGCTTGAAGTACGACTTCGTAGCTTGAATCCGAGCAGTCGAGAGTGACTGCGTCACGCACTTCCTTGAGACGTTATGGAAGACGAGACGTGCCTGATCCAACTGTGACGCCTCGTCCTCCAAACGGTAGCGTGCCTGAAGAAGAAACATACAAGTAAATGTATATAACCCATAATAGATTGATTATTACTATACAAATATTCTTAATACTTACCATGAAGTCGTGCCAGACAGCCTCCTGGTGGTTGCCGTAGGCAACGTCCTGGGCCGTAGCATAATCGTCCCAAGAAGTAGCGGCAGCTCCGTTCACTACACCGGGGTAGTGCAAACGGACAAGACGACCAAGGACACCGTTTACCTGCTGGTGGTGTCCCTGACCCGTGAAGGAACAGTCATACCAAGACCTGGTACATGATTCTCAATTAATACATATAGTTAAGTCTAAGAATATCTATATTGACTCATTACAAATCTACTTACCTGTCACCAACCGGACGAATAACAATCCGATCATCTGGATTTGCAGGAGCCGGAGGAGGAGCCACGTAGTGCGTCTTCCTACGTCGCGGCTGTGGAACCTCCAAACCCGCCTCCGCAGCAGGCTCAAAAGGAGCCTCTGAAGTAGGCTCCAAAGGAGCCTCAGAAGTAGGCTCCAAAGGAGCCTCAGAAGTAGGCTCCAAAGGTGCCTCCAAGGAACCCGTAGCCTCGGAGTCCTCAAACGTAGAGTCATCCTAACAGTTTTAAAGATTTGTATTATTAATAAAGAATTACTTGTATAATTTATGTAATTAGATATCATTTACCTGCGGCGAACACTGTGACGGCTCTGGTAAAGAGGACCTCAACTGAGTCCGTCTACTCCCGCTAGACTGACTGCCCGAGAAGACAGAGTCTCTGTCCGCCCTCGGGGGCAGTAAGCCTCGTGCTCGTGACTCCCGTCGTCTGCTGCTCGACGACATCCTGTTGAAAGTACAATTTGCTAATGAACTTCAAGAAAAAATATAGAAAAGAAAAGAAGAGATGATTGATACGTTACTTGTACTCAATTTTCAAAATTCATCAATGTCACGATCATGTACTCTACTTCTTAAACCGGACCATCGATCCTGTGTCGTTGTTGTTGTTTGACGTTTTCGTTTTCGCATCTCACGAGTCTCTACATCTTCTGCATCTCCAACTAAGTCATCGAGTCCTAAACCAGGCTCGACGACAAAAGAGTCCGACAACTCTTCTTCTTGGTAAACAACATCAACCTCATCAACGTACCCAGAATTATCTGGTGTATATAACCGCTCACGAGGATTCACTTTGTGTACAACCCACCAAGCTTTAAGCTTTTCACATGGATAATGTAGATAATACACTTGCTCGACTTGGTGTGCTAGTACGAATGTGTCGAACCCTCGAAGTCGTTCCTTGTGTTTGACTTCTACCATGCCAAATTGATTTTCTCGAATTCCATTGTTATGATCGAACCAATCACAGTCAAAGAAGACTACTTTAAGGACTTTATTCCCGGCAAAACTGAATTCAAGGATTTTTTTAATAATCCCATAATAATTGGTTTCACGTCCTTCGGCATCAACGGCCCTAGTCACAACTCCAGTATTAGAAGTTGCCCTTAGAGGACGAAGAGCTTCAAATTCAGCTGATCGGAATCGGGACCCATTGACATCGTATCGACCAAAGCTTTTAACTTTGATTGATCCGTATGACAGTTGGCGCAAATCTTCATGGACATCAGCTTGTTTTGTGCACTGTCCAACATATGAAGTTTATTTTCAGTTACAACATATCACATAATTACTAAGATAAACAAGATAAGAGAACATTACATGATTTCGGAACCAAGTTTGGAAGTTAGGCCCTCCATTTACTCCATAATGACGCATAGATTGTACTTGCTTGCTTGTAGGTTGCTGCCTAGATTTCCAATTTTGTTGATCAAACTCACTAAATAAGAAAAAAATATGATGATTAGCACATATGTGTACACGTTAATTAGTATAGACATCGAACAAACACTTACTGAAAATATTTGTCCATCCCGTCTATGTTAGCGTACATGTAGAGCAAAGCAGCTGTCTTTTGATCTGATGAAGCATCGTAGCTCGTGCTTGAACCAACAGTGGTGCCTCTTGTTTGAAAAATGTTAAGGTCGCTACAAGGAGATTGTTCATCCATATTGTACCGCAACGTGGAAGCATTAATGTTGTTATGTTCTGCGAAATAGACACTTGAAAAGTATCCTACTTCTTGAAGTGTAAATGCTTCAGCGATACAACCTTCAACCCTTGCCCTATTGCGAACCATTGGTTTCAGACATCTAAGTGCTCTTTCAATATGGTACATCCATCGATACTGAACAGGACCACCAACTTTAGCTTCATACGGAAGATGGATTAGAAGGTGTTGCATTGGGTTGAAGAAACCTGGAGGGAAAACTTTTTCCATCTTACATAAAAGCACTGGTATCTCTCTTTCCAACTTCTCCATCATCTCCTTTGAGATTTCTTTAGCACAAAGTTGTCTATAAAAATAGCTAAGTTCGGCTAATACCTTCCAAACTGCATCATCAAGGTACCCACGAAACATAACCGGCAGAAGTCTTTCCATGATTATGTGATAATCATGACTCTTCAACCCGGTAAGATTTCCAGTCTTAACATTCACGGCTCTTCTCAAACTAGCAGCATAACCGTCTGGGAATTTCAACTTTTTCAACCACCTGAAGACTTCTTTCTTTTCTTTTGGTCGAAGACAGAACGAAGCACGTGGTTTGCCACCAGCTTCGGAGAGCTCAAGAGTTGGACGGTTACAAATCTCTGCCAAATCCTTTCGAGCTTTTATATTGTCTTTTGTTTTACCCGTCATATCTAAACAAGTGCTTATGATGCATTCGCCCATGTTACGTTCTTGGTGCATGACATCAATGTTATGCATTAGAATTAAGGACTTCACATACGGTAGCTCCCATAGTGCACATATGTGAGTCCAATTATGCTCTTCTCCGTAACCAACAAAGTATCCAGGACGAGCTTCATCTTGCACTAGCTTGTTCAACCCTTCCGCAATCTCCGAACCGTTGAGACGGCGCGGTGGTCCCTTTTTTACAACGGTATCCTTCCTGAAGGCATTTTTTTGTTGCCTGAACACGTGATTTGGCGGTAACCATCGTCTATGACAATCAAAGTAGCATATTTTGCCACCATGACTTAGACGAAAACATTCCGTGTCCGAAGCACATATCGGACATGTCAAGCGACCATGAGTGCTCCAACCAGAAAACATGCCGTAAGCGGGGAAATCATGAACATACCATAAGTAAGCGGCTCGAAGGTTGAATTTCTGTTTTTTGTAAGAGTCATACGCTTCGATACCTGTCCATAACATTTTCAACTCCTCAATTAACGGCTGCAACATCATGTTCAGTCGTGAACCAGGATGATCCGGTCCTAGTACAATAAGGCTGAGGAACATGAACTCATACTTCATACAAAGAGATGGTGGCAAGTTGTACGGAATAACGAACACATGCCAACAAGAGTACGGTGTGGCGTTTGTACTGAACGGTGAGAAGCCATCTGTCGCCAACCCGATGCGAATATTTCTCGCATCCTTGGCGAAATCTGGATCGAAGCGGTCAAGCGCCTTCCATGCCTCACCGTCAGACGGGTGCACCATCATTGCATTGTTCTCACGTACACCTTCTTTGTGCCACCTCATGTGTCTAGCTGTTTTCTTGGAGAGAAACAAACGCTTCAGTCTGGGTGTGACTGGCAAGTAGTGAAGCTGCTTCTGTGCGACTTCAGTCATTACTTTTGCACCGTCCTCATTAACAACTTCAACAAATCTCGCTTTATCACATTTTAAGCACTTGTTCTCGTTGGCATGCTCCTTCCAGAAAAGCATGCAGTTGTCGGGACACATATCAATCTTCTCATATTTCATTCCAAGACCAGAAATCAATTTCTTAGACTGATACATATCTTTAGGCAGCTTATGGGGATGTGGAAAGGCATCGCTGATCAAGTTGATGAGTTCGTTGTAGCAGTTGTTAGAAAAGAAATACTTAGATTTAATTGCCATAAATCTAGTCATGAAAGTGAGGACTGTCATTGTTGTGTTTGCATGCAACGGCTCTTCTGAAGCTTTGAGAAGCATGAAAAATGCTTCAGCCTCTGTTGTAGGAGGATCCTCTGTCAATTCAGGATTTATGGCCTCAAGCATCTCATCCATCCTATCGACCCCTGTGTTGTCATCCACATCTCGATCTTCTACGACTTGTGAAGGTGTCTCACCGTGAAAAGTCCACACCTCATAACGTTGCATGAAACCATTTCGACACAAGTGAAACGTCAACGTCACTTTGTCAAAACACTTCGCATTCTGACATTTCATACATGGGCACCGCACCTTACTGTTGTTTGACAACGAGAAAGCTCGTTCTATGAAACCATTTGTCTTGGTGAACCAATCTTCTGAGTGTCTACCATTCTTTTTCCAACCAGTATACATCCAACTACGGTCTTCAGCCATTTTTCAGAGTACACCTTTTGAAACAGATAAATACTTATTAGTTTCATTGTTACGTTATGTCACGGCCCTACAACCTAGGCAGATAGATCCTAAACCCACCCAAGAGTGACCGAGCGGAGCGTGCTCATGACGAGACGCGTGATCCGGATTCGAACGAAATTTCGGCAGCATAACCCCGCTGTTCTCCACTGCACGCCCAGAAATGGTGCAGCAGAGAACAACAGGGTTATGCCGTCGAAATCTCGTCCAAATCCGGACCCGCGACTCATCACAAGCCACGCCCCCTCGGTCACTCTCAGGCTGTCCAAAAAGGGACAATTCCGAACCTCCACGTCTCACATGCCAATGGCATGTGAGACGTGACGATCCGAAACGGGTAACACATTGCTATAGGTTACGTTGCTCATTTTCAATTTCAAGTAATTTAAGAGATAGGAAAGAACGAGAGAAAGAGTGAGAGGAAAGTTAATCGCAGGTCCAGCTCCACCATCCACGCAATCGCGGGTCATTGACGTCATCACCAACCCGTTCGCTTCTGTGCCACCTTTATGAATAACTTATCACTACAACAGTCTATACGGCACGAACGCATTTATTGCGTGTCGTGCCGTGTCGGGTCGGGCCAGGCCAGCCTGAAACCCTTTATTTACATATATTAATTAATCACTCAACAACATTAAATATGTATAAACAATAAGTACCAATTAATGAACAACATAATAAACTAGGTAATAAACAATCATGAGCCGCTCCACCTCGAGGAGCGCAACGAGCTAACTAATGATTGGTGTACGGTCCAAAGGTGACGAGAGAGGGAGGGAGACAAAGAGAGAGGAGGTGAGGAGAGAGGTTTAGGGGGAGAGAGAGCTAGAGGGAGATGAAGAGAGAGGGGGGAGAGAGTTAGAGGGAGATGAAGAGAGAGGGAGAGAGCTAGAGAGGAAGGGAGATGGAGCGAGTTGAGGAGAAAGGTGTGCTTGAGAAGCTAAATGCGTGACGGCCGGGTACTGCCCTAATTTTATATAGGCCACCTAGCTAGCTGTATATAGGCCACCTAGCCGGGATTTCCATTCTGACTTCTTTACGTGGCAAAACCGACCCAAACACCACAAGGAACTTAAAACGAAAGGTATAGCAACTTGCTAGTCTAAATGGTTGAATCCATCCCATCCACAGTTTCACACAACACATAATGTTTATTTTCTTCCATTCATAAATGCAAAAAATCAGTTATGTACATACAGAATGAATTGGATGAATCCTTTGAGACAAACACAGAAAGTACAAAACCAATTAGTACCAATTTCCAAAAGAAGTATCAAATAGCACTCCACTTTTATTTTTTGTGTTTTTGGTAGACAAGGATGAACAGGGATGGCTGAATACTAGCATGTGGACAAATCTAAAGTCTATGCACAAACAATAATATGTAGCATCTAGCTAGCATTTGAAACTACAATTTGAATCAATTAAATCACATGAATCAAACATTTGAATCAATTAAATCACTTCAATCAATTGGTAAGAGGAGAGAGATGGGGTACTCGGAGGTGGAGCTCGGTGCCGACGGGGGAGGAGCCGCGGGGGCGACGGGGGCGCGTGAGGCGCGGGGGGAGACGACGGCGCGCGTCCCGGAGGCACGGCGGCGCGCAGACCGGCGGCGACGGCGGCGCGGCGACGCGCCCAGCGCGGGGGGCGACGGCGGCGCACGACACGGGAGAGGGCGGCGTGGGGCTGCGGGAGGAGGAGCGCGGCGCGGCGGCGCGGGGGGGGGCGGGAGGAGGAGCGCGGCGCGGCGGGCGGGGGGCGCGGCGTGGTGCGGAGGCGCAGGGCGGCGGAGCACGGCGCAGGGCGGCGGGGCACGGGCCAAATGAGGGCGCCGCGCGGCGTATAAACCTCCTAATAGACGACGGTGTGGAGAAACCGTCGTCTACAAAGACTTGGGCCGACCTAGGTTCTGGCCCATTACTTATAATAGACGACGGTGACCTAAAACCGTCGTCTATAAAGTATTAATTGACGACGGCTAGGACCACCGTCGTCCGTTACGACTCGGGTGGGCCCTGTTCGCACTGTAATAGACGACGGTGTCCTTGAACCGTCGTCTATTACGGCTAATAGATGACGGTTAATCCTAACCGTCGTCTATTAAGTCTTTATTGACGACGGTGATATTTAGCCGTCGTCTATAACTTTAAAGACGACGGCACCGTCGTCTATAACTTTAGCCGTCGTCTATTTTCGTGTTTCCTGTAGTGCATCCACCTCAGAGCCCCCTATTGAGCCTTGCGGTTCCCAGAGCAGTACCCCTGCATCATTCCCCGCACCATCCAACTACTAGCATTTCATCGGGAGAAATCTAATTAATTGACCAAGCTGCCCCATCTCAGTCTCGTGGTAGTACTATAAATCTTAGTGGCTTCCTCCATAAACCGGTCCTTAGAATTCGGTGGTGCCAAACCCAATCTCGGGTCTTGTGCAAACTGCACCATGCCAAAACTATCCAACCACCAGATTCCTATCTACTACTATTGTGTGACCATCACAATTAAAGTAATCATAAAGTTTAACATGTCATATTTGTATGAAATCTCATTCCCAATGTCTAAGCATGGCTAAGCATAATTAATACCTAGCTACTTCCCAACCCAATTCAGGTGACAAGTAATTATATGGAACAAGGCATGTAACATGAAATAGGACATCATTTTATTTAGCATGCATCTAACTAAAATCCTAAAATTAGTACAAGATGGTCAAGGGCACTTGCCTTCATCGAAGACTTGGTTGTTGGTGAAGTCTTGGTCTTGGAGATTAAAGTTGGGGTCGTATTACGACTCTAAATATATTGCCCAAGCATAGCAAAGAGAAATAAAAGCTAAAATAAGTAAATAGCACACAATACATGACATCACAACATACACATAAGCATAAAATTCTATACTAATGCGTCCCTACGAAGCATTTATTATTTTAAATAGCCAAAATATGCATTTTATATTTATCTTACATTTTTAGGATTTATTTATGGCCTAAAATCATTTTTATTGAATTTTCTATGGCCAAAATGTATTTAAACATTTTTAATAAATTTCCCATAGTAAAAATATATTTTATTTGCACTCTACAATTTTATTACAGCATAAAAACATTTTATACAAATTTTCCTACTGTTTCTACATTTATTTATCATTTTTATCTATTTTCTACACATTAAATACTCCTATAAACAATATTTAGCAATTAAATAAAAGCTCAGGGACTTCCTGGTAATTTTCCTACACTGTACAGGGGCTAAATCAATAATTCTACAAATTTCCAGGGGCTAGATTGCTTATTTAAGTGATAAATCTAATTCCAGAGAGTCCAGGGGCTAGTTTGCATATTCTAGGGGTTAGATTTGTATTCCAAGGAAGTCCAGGGGGTAGCTGGTGATTTTCCAAGGGCCACGGTGTAAATGTGGAGGCGGTAAAGGATGATTCAATGTGGGCCGTTGAAAGGCGGCCTAGAGGGGGGGTGAATAGGCGATAATCGATAATTTAAACTTAAATCAGAGTTCTGAAAACAGAGAAGTCGGACTTGTCTGACTTCTAGTCGGACTTGTCTGACCTAAGTCGGACAAGTCTGACCTGGGTCGGATAAGTCCGAGATTACCTGCACAATCAGACCAAAAATCCAATTTTTAAGCGATCTAGTGAGAGATATCGATCCCTAGCAGTTCTACACGAAGTATGAAGTAGAAAGAAAGCTGAGGGAGAGATAGCACGCGGAAAAACACTAGAATCAAAACTTGCGAGAACGAAAGAACAACAAGAGACAAACGATTTTATCCCGAGGTTCGGAACCACAAATGATCCTACATCCCCGTTGAGGAGTCCACAAGGGACCAGGCCTTCTCTAGCCTTTCCCTCACGAGTTGCCACAAGGGCCAACTCCCGATCTTCCACTATCACAAAGATTGTTACAAACTCCCCGATTACAAGAGATCACAAAGAAATCGCGGGGTGACGCCTAACCGTCTAGGGGAGAACCCCAAGAGAAACAAACACGCAATCACGAAGAAACTTAGCGAATCACACGTTGCTCAACCCCTCAACAAACCGTTTTTCCCAATCCTCACAAAGCACTCTTCACTCTCCCAAAAATTTGAATTTGGGCTCTAGAGGTGAAGAACAAGTGGAGAGAGGTTCTTGAGTTCAAATGGGCGTTCAGAACTGTTTTGGGGTGTTAGGCATAGTTGGTGGGTCGAAACCACCCACTATTTATACTCCAAAAAGTCATTAGAGCCCTTTGACACAGCCCACGTCGGACATGTCTGACACAAAGTCGGACATGTCTGACCTCAAAGGTCAGGTCTTTCACTTCAGACTTGTCCGACCAAAACCACTTCAGACATGTCTGACACACAATCCCGAACATGTCTGAAATTCTGCAAAGAGAACTCGGACAAGTCTGACTCTCTGGGACTTAGAAAATTTTCCTTAGTCCCTGGGAACAGATCCATCTCGGACATGTCCGACCCCCAGGTTTGGACAAGTCCGAAACTTCACTGGAACTCTCACTGGAACCCTTCCAGTGCCAATCCGGACATGTCTGACTCACAGATTCGGACATGTCCGAATTCCAACAGAGGGAATTCGGACATGTCTGACACCACAAGTCAGACAAGTCCGCCCAAGCCACAAAGGCCCTACTAAAATCTTCTACTAAGGGGTTGAGCACCCGAATGACTCACTAAGTGTCTACGCGTCGTGTCCCTCTTAATAGTACGGTTTTTCCTACGACTCAAGGAGAAAATAGAAAACCCTATTTCTATTCTTCTTCGCCACAACTTTTCTCCTTTTGCCGTCTTTCTTCAAAGCTCCATTCCGTACTCCGGATCTGCGCTCATGCTCAACCAAGTTCATTAGCACTTTAATGGTTCATCATCAATCCACCAAAACCCACAAGGGACCTAGATGCACTTACAATCTCCCCCTTTTTGGTGATTGATGACAACCAACTAAAGTCTTTGACAAAAATAAGATTTGATAGAAGTTTTGAGTCTCAAGTGTATATGAGCTTTTGGAATAACAATAAAAACAACTCATATACACTCAATCGTCGTGGGGTGCCTATATGCTTGTGTGTGTGCAATAACGTGATACAAATGAAGAAATGCACACGAGATCAATGAAGCATCATAATGATCATCATAAGGCATCAATAAACATCACCATAAGGCATCAACAGTCATAAATGAGTAACAAATAAGTACAAGACACACGACGATAGAAAATATGACTAGATACATGTCCATGTCCAAGAAAACACTAGAGCCTAATACTTCTCCCCCTTTGGCATCAAGCACCAAAAAGGAGAAAAGTGGACACTAAGACCTAGTCTACTCGGTGTCGTCCTCGTCCTCGTCGCCGTCATCGTCGCCGCTCTCCTCCTTGTAGTCGCTCTCCTCGCCGGAGTCACCGAGAGCTGCAGGATGTGCTGAGGAAGAGGCGCCGGTGCCGGTGAAGAATGCCATCTCCGCCTCGGTGAGCTCCGGAAACTCCGGTGGCTCCTCGTCTGAGCTGGCATCGTCGACTGGAGGAAGTTGTAGGTGCTCCCTGATGGCTGCGAGGTCCCTCTGGTTCCTCTTTGCCAAGC
The DNA here is from genome assembly GCA_036927565.1 of Tuctoria greenei. NCBI lineage: Eukaryota > Viridiplantae > Streptophyta > Magnoliopsida > Poales > Poaceae > Tuctoria > Tuctoria greenei. Next base: position 50,094,199 of record JAYESD010000002.1, read on the forward strand.
GCTGAGTCGACCGGCAGACGGTGAAGATTGACTTCAGGATCTTGAGCAGTCCTGAGGAGCAAGACGGCTGTTGTTGGGGCACGAAGGATGAGCTGGGAGGCTGAGCAGACTTCCTCCTCGAGGAGCTGGGTCCTCCCTCTGCTGGTGCCGGTGCCGGTGCAGCTGCACGAATTGGGCGGTGAAGCTTGGAAGGCTTTTGAGGCACGAGGCGCCTATGAGGCACATCCTTCACAAACTTCTTCCCGGACACCATCTCAATTAGCTTCATCAGGTACGGGGCGCAGTAGCAATACCTAGTTGGCGTCTCCGAGGCGAGGTAAATCTCCTCGTAGATATAGTCAAAGGCGTTGAATTGCTGCTCTCCTGCCAAGAGCTGGATCAGATTTCTGCTGTTGTGATTGATCCTGTTGGCATCCCCATCCTTGGGCGAGAGGGTCTTTCTTATCAGACGGTTCACCACGGCATGGAATGGCTTGAGGTCGTTGATACGAGGAGGGTCGGCTGGATACCCATCCTCATAGAAACTCTCCATCTCCAGGAGGTTCACTATATCCATCTCATGGATCTTCAGTGAGTGCTGTAGGCTGTCCTCCATCCCGAGAATGCGGGCAAACTCCTCATAGCTGACTTCGTACTTCACCCCGATTGTCATCCAGGTGAAGCCGTGCTTGTCAACCCAATAGAACACAGTTGCATAAAACTAGAGGATAACTTCCTTGTTCCATGGGTATTGCAGACCCATGATCTCGCTAACTCCGTGGTGCTCGCAAGCTTCGAGCACCCCCTTGAAGAGAAGATAGGAGTCCTTCTTCTTCAATGCAGCCTTCCAATCAACCCATTGCATCTCCGTGACTGGGTTCTTCTTGGTTGTGAGGACTGACTGGTGGTAATCCATGTGGAAGAAGCACCAGAAACGGGGATCCTTGCCCTCCCTTGGCATGTCATAACACCGCACATCTCTCATGTGCATGGTGTCGTGGATGTTTCTCCGGTAGTTTACCCTGTCGACCGTGCGTCGAGTGTCACCAACTGGAGAGTGCACGACCAACAGCCCGATCTCTTGCTGCCCTTGGGAGCTCGAGCTGCCCCCTTGACCATTGTGAATGGTGAGCTGACCACTTGCGGATCGCTTGGAAACCACCTTCTTTGGTTGCTTTGATGGTTGAGCTGAAGAATCAGGGCCCGCGGGCTCCTTGCCTCTTTTGTCGTGACCCATAGCTAGAAAAAGATACAAGGATAGGTAAGATTCAAAGCAAGAGAGATAGAGCAATTAACTTGATAGTTTCGATAGAAATTAGGTCTCAGAGTTATACAGGATCGGACATGTCTGACTGGAAAGTCAGACTTGTCTGACTCAGGAATTTCGGACATGTCCGAATTTCAGAGTCAGACTTGTCCGACCTGTACAGAACTGACCCTAATTGCTAAGGAAACTAAGCAAATCAATTTTTCTACTGACCAAATTTTGCACCAAGGTTGTAAACATGCCTAGGAACAATTTCAAGGGCATAAATTTGCAAACTTGCCGCTAGATTTAGAATTGAGAGGAAAGATGCGGAAAACACCTTCGGATGGAGAAAAGATTGAAGAACTCCGAAGGGGATGTGAATCCTCCAACTTCGAGGGAGATTTTCCCTCAAGAACTCCTCACAAGATATTCAAAAGCAATGTGGATCGCCTTGGGAGGTTTGAGAGAGATGGATATTAGGGTTTGAAGTGAGGAGAGAGAGAAGGAAAGGAAACCGTCGGCCTCTTTGGAGGGGTTCGGACTTCCCACGTCGGACATGTCCGAAATTGTACTTCGGACAAGTCCGAATTCTCTCTGCAGACTTAAAACCCACTTTGGACATGTCTGACTTTTGTCAGATTTGTCTGACTCCCCCTGAGTGTATGCAATGTGCAAACACTTGGGGATATAAATATAGGTATATATGGACATTTTGGACAAGTTTTTGCAAATATCTTTGACAAAAATGATCAGTAAGCAACCAACACTCAAACTATGATCATTTTCACCAAAGAGAAGTTTAGAACATAGTTTTCAAGAAAAATAGATGAGATTTTCGAAAAACACACAACATTTTGAAGTTGAAAACTAATAGCAATCAGATGTGCACGACTCAAGCAATGTTTCAAGAATCCAAGATATTTAGCTCACTCCTTAGGTCACAAAAGCGTCTCTCATCAAGGGGTTTGGTGAAGATATCTGCTAATTGCTTCTCACTTCTAACATGAGAGATAACGATATCTCCCTTGATAGAGTGGTCTCGTAGGAAATGGTGACGGATGTCTATGTGTTTGGTTCTAGAATGCTCGACGGGGTTGTGAGCAATCTTGATAGCACTCTCATTGTCACATAGGAGAGGAATATGGTTCAGATTGTAATCATAATCCCTAAGAGTTTGTCGCATCCAAAGAAGCTGCGCACAGCAACTTCCGTCTGCAACGTACTCCGCTTCAGCTGTGGAAAGGACAATGGAGTTTTGTTTCTTGGAAGACCACGCAACCAAGGACCTACCAAGAAATTGGCATGTCCCGGATGTGCTCTTCCTATCTACTCTACAGCCCACATAATCCGCATCGGAATAACCGACAAGATCAAACTTGGATCCTTTAGGGTACCAAAGACCTAGATTAGGAGTGTGAACTAAATACCTAAGGATCCTCTTAACCGCTGTCAAGTGACACTCTTTTGGAGTGGCTTGGAATCGAGCGCACATGGACACACTAAGCATAATGTCGGGTCTAGAAGCACAAAGATAAAGCAAAGAGCCAATCATAGAACGGTATACCTTTTGGTCCATGCTCGCTCCTTCTTCATTTAGTCCTAGATGCCCGTTTGTTCCCATAGGTGTCTTGATGGGCTTCGCCTTCTCCATGCCAAACTTCTTGAGAATGTCATGAGTGTACTTGGTTTGGCATATGAAGGTCCCTTCCTTGAGTTGCTTTACTTGGAAACCTAGGAAAAACATCAACTCCCCCATCATAGACATCTCAAATCTCTCCGTCATGATTTTGGAAAACTCATCACAAAAGTCTTGTTAGTAGAACCAAATATGATATCATCGACATAAATTTGGCATACGAACAAGTCATTATCAAAATGCTTACTGAAGAGAGTATAATCGGCCTTCCCAATCTTAAAACCATTTTGAGTGAGAAAATCCCTAAGGCACTCATACCAAGCTCTAGGTGCTTGTTTGAGGCCATAGAGAGCCTTACACAACTTGTAGACGTGATCGGGATGCTCTTCATCTTCAAATCCGGGCGGTTGCTCCACATACACTTCCTCCTTGATTGGACCGTTGAGGAATGCACTTTTCACATCCATTTGATATAACTTGAAATCATGGTGAGTAGCAAAGGCCAATAATATGCGAATAGATTCAAGACTAGCTACAGGAGCAAAGGTTTCATCAAAATCCAAACCTTCGACTTGAGCGTATCCTTTTGCTACAAGTCTTGCCTTGTTTCTTGTTACCACCCCATGTTCATCTTGTTTGTTGCGGAACACCCACTTGGTTCCAACAACATTTGCATTTGGTCTCCTCACGAGTTCCCACACCTTGTTCCTCTTGAAGTTGTTGAGCTCTTCTTGCATCGCCATTACCCAATCTGGGTCTTGTAGAGCTTCTTCTACTTTCCGTGGCTCTAAAGAGGAAACAAAAGAGTAATGTTCACAAAAGTTAGTCATACGTGAGCGAGTAGTTACCCATTTGGAGATGTCTCCAAGTATGTTGTCAACGGCATGGTCCCGTTGAACGCTTTGATGAACTCTTGGGTGTGGTGGTTGAGCTTCTCGATCATTGTCTTCATCTTGATCATTTTCTTGGTCTCCCCCTTGATCCATGCCTCCTCCTTGATTTTGATCTTGTTGAGATTCATCTTGAGGATCTTGATCTTGTTCATGTGGGGGATTTGCATCTTCTTCGCTTGCTTGAAGATCATTTGGATCATGTGGTCGCACATCTCCAAGTGCCATTCTCCTAAGTGCTTCTTGTGGAGTCTCCTCTTGATCTAGCACACACTTATCAACTTGCTCCACTTGAGAGCCATTAGTCTCATCAAACACTACGTCATGTGCTACTTCAACAATCCCGGAGGACTTGTTGAAGACACGATAGGCGTAGGTGTTTGAGTCATAGCCAAGCAAGAAACCTTCATTGGATTTCAACGCGAACATCGAATTCCTAGGCTTCTTGTTGAGAATATAGCACTTGCTCCCAAAAACATGAAAGTATGAGATGTTGGGTTTGTTACCGGTTAGGAGTTCGTATGAGGTCTTCTTCAAGAGTCGACAAAGATACAACCGGTTTATGGCATGGCAAGCGGTGTTAATCGCTTCCGCCCAAAACCAGTCGGACGTCTTGTACTCATCAAGCATTGTCCTTGACATCTCAATTAGATTCCTATTCTTCCTCTCCGCTACTCCATTTTGTTGAGGGGAGTAGGGAGCGAAGAACTCATGCTTGATTCCTTCTTCATCCAGGAAGTCTTCAACTTGAGTGTTCTTGAACTCCGTCCCGTTGTCGCTCCTAATCTTCTTGATTCTTAAGGAGAACTCGTTTTGAGCTCTCCTCAAGAACTTCTTGAGAACTCCTTGGGTTTCACCTTTGTCATGCAAGAAAAATACCCACGTGAAGCGAGAAAAATCATCAACAATAACTAGACCATACTTGTTACCGCCAATGCTAATGTAGGCGATCGGTCCGAATAGGTCCATGTGTAGTAGCTCCAATGGTTTTGAGGTTGTCATGATGTTCTTGGACGGATGTTGAGCTCCTACTTGCTTTCTGTCTTGACATGCGCTATATGGTCTATCTTTCTCAAAGACAAAATCTTTTAGTCCACGGATATGATCCCCCTTAAGAAGTTTTGGCAAGTTTCTCATCCCAACATGGGCTAGCCTTCGGTGCCATAGCCATCCCATGTTAGTTTTCGCCATTAAGCACATATCAAGTTGGGCTTTATCCGTGGAGAAATCCACAAGGTAAAGCTTTTCCTTGAGTACGCCCTTAAAGGCGATTGAGTTGTTGCATCTTCTTGAGACAGTCACACCGTTGTTAGTGAAAAGACAATCATAACCAATATCACATAATTGAGAAATAGACAAGAGGTTGTAATCAAGTGAATCAACATGAAGCACATTAGAAAGAGTGTGTTTTGAGGAGATAGCAATTTTACCGGTGCCAAGGATTTTCCCTTGGCTATTATCCCCAAAGAAGATTCCTTCACTAGGATCTTCATTCTCCTTGTACTCTACAAACATCTTCCTCTCTCCGGTCATATGATTAGTGCATCCACTGTCAAGAACCCAATTTGATCCACCGGAGGAGTATGCCTACAAAAGAGTTATGCCTTTCCTTTAGGTACCCAAACGGAGTTGGGTCCTTTGATGTTAGTCACAAGACATTTGGGCACCCACACGCAAGGCTTTGGGCTCTTGCGGAGTGGCCCAACATATCTAGCATAAGTCTTGCCAAATTTGTTCCTCAATAAAACATAAGAAGCATAAAAGTCATGGAACAAAGGACGAGGTTCATTTTTAGGCATATAAGATGTTGAGACAATGTTCTTTCCTTTATCTTGAGTGGATGAACCTTCCTTGACAAAAACGATCAAGTCTTTATTATTCTTGGGTGCTTTGGCATTTTGCCTTCGCTCCCAAGAATAACCAAGAGCATCCTTGACATGGGGAGGTCTCACATTGGTGTATGCACTACGTGCATAGGCTCTCCTTGTCAAAGATGCCACCTTTCGGTGCTTGTTTGTTTTGTGCTAAGTTAAGTTCATCCTTAAGTTTTAGGATCAAGCTTGAGCACATGCAAGTGTGAACTTCCTCGGATGAAATCTTTTGAGAAGATGAGCTCTTTGAGGAAGAAGGTGCATTGATCTTAAGTGACTCGACCTTTGTCTCTAGAATCTTGTTAACCTTTGTCAAGTTAACAAGTTCATCCTTGAGCTCAACGGTCTTGTCCTTAAGATTTGAGCATGCTTCCTTGCTCATGGCAAGGTCATGCTCCAATGCATTGCTTCTTTCTCTCTCGCGCTCGAGGAGCTCCTCAAGCTCTTGACATCTCTCCAATTTTTGGATGAGCATGTCCTCTTGACGCTCAAGGAGATCCTCCTTCTCGGAGATTTCATCCATAAAAAAGTTCATCTTTCTCATGGCACTCTTACTTAAGCCTTTAAGCATGGATTCAAGTTCACTACCACTATCAAATTCATCACAAGAAGTTATAGAGGGAGTGGTTTAGATTTGACCTTTCTCCTTCCCTCCTTTGCCATGAAACATGTGGACTTGAAATCATCAAGATTGGGGAAAAGCTTGCTTGCACTTGAGCTCTTTCCGATGGCAATGGTTGCCACCTTCTCTACATCGTCGGAAGATGAGTCTTCATTTGAGTCCCATTCTCTTCCAAGGTGGGCATGTCCCGATGGCTTCTTCTTCTTGAAGAGCTTCTTATCTTGGGTCTTGCCCTCCTTCTTCTTGCTTTCATTGTATGGGCAATCCGTAATGAAGTGCCCATGTTCACCACACTTGTAGCAAGTCTTCTTCTTTAGCTTCTCCTTGCTCTTGCCTTCTTGGTGATAACCTCCCTTCTTCCTTCTCATCATCCTTCTAAACTTGTTGATGAAGAAAGCTTCTTCCTCATCGGAGTCCATGCTCTCATCATCACTTGCATCTTCATTGTAGGATGTGGAAGTTGCTTTGAGGGCTATGTCTTTCTTCTTTGATGAGGCAAGCTTTTGGAGATCGTTGTAGAACATAGCTTCCTTCTCCATCATCTCATTGTTGATTATCCTCCCAAGCACTTCTTCCGGAGTCATCTTGGTGTAGTCGGGGCTTTCACGGATCAAGGAGCAAAGAACGATGTTTCGAGGCATGAATGCCCGAAGCATCCTCTTCACCACTTCATGGTCCGTCCATCGAGTGCTTCCATAGGCACGAATCTTGTTCACGAGCACCTTGAGGCGGTTGTACATGTCTTGGGGCGACTCACCATCCATGATGGTAAATCTCCCAAGCTCTCCTTCGATCATCTCAATCTTCGCCTCCCGTATGACTCGATTGCCATCGTGCGCCGTCTTAAGTGTATCCCAAATATCTTTGGCCACTTCCAAACCTTCGACTCGGTTGAATTCATCCCGAGTCAAAGATAAGGTTATGACTCCCACGGCTTGAGCATTGCGATGAAGTAGGATAGCTTGTTGTGGAGTGACGTCTTCCTCATTCCTTGGCATATGAACTCCGGTTTGCACAATCTGCCACAAACTAGGATTCAAAGAGATTAAATGCATCTTCATATTGTGTTTCCACATTGAATAGTCATTTCCATAGAATTGAGGAGGTTTGCCAAGTGGAATAGACAAATAGTGATTGTTAGCATGAAGATGATCATAATCCAAGTGAGTTTGAGTATAGTCATTGTTACTCTTCTCCTTCTCTTTGTTGATCTTGGGTTGTTTCCCTAGCTTCTCCCGAAGCTTCGCCTTGAGTCGGCGAGTCTCTTCATCGTCCTTCGGATCATCAAGAAGAACGTCGTAGTTCTTGTCATTTGAGCCTTCACCCTCGACATATGAGGTATCATCCTTGTTCCTTTCTTCCGCCATCGATTCTCCGAGATGTTAGTCTCTTCCGGAGAAACCTGCTCTGATACCAATTGAAAGGCGGCCTAGAGGGGGGGTGAATAGGCGATAATCGATAATTTAAACTCAAATCAGAGTTCTGAAAACAGAGAAGTCAGACTTATCTGACCTAAGTCGGACAAGTCTGACCTGGGTCGGATAAGTCCGAGATTACCTGCACGATCAGACCAAAAATCCAATTTTTAAGCGATCTAGTGAGAGATATCGATCCCTATCAGTTATACACAAAGTATGGAGTAGAAAGAAAGCCGAGGGAGAGATAGCACGCGAAAAAACACTAGAATCAAAACTTGCGAGAACGAAAGAACAACAAGAGACAAATGATTTTATCCCGAGGTTCGGAACCACAAAGGATCCTACATCCCCGTTGAGGAGTCCACAAGGGACCATACCTTCTCTAGCATTTCCCTCACGAGTTGCCACAAGGGCCAACTCCCGATCTTCCACTATCACAAAGATTGTTACAAACTCCCCGATTACAAGAGATCACAAAGAAATCGCGGGGCGACGCCTAACCGTCTAGGGGAGAACCCCAAGAGCAACAAACACGCAATCACGAAGAAACTTAGCGAATCACACGTTGCTCAACCCCTCAACAAACCGTTTCTCCCAATCCTCACAAGGCACTCTTCACTCTCCCAAAAATTTGAATTTGGGCTCAAGAGGTGAAGAACAAGTGGAGAGAGGTTCTTGAGTTCAAATGGGCGTTCAGAACTGTTTTGGGGTGTTAGGCATAGTTGGTGGGTTGAAACCACCCACTATTTATTCTCCAAAAAGTCATTAGAGCCGTTTGACACAGCCCACGTCGGACATGTCTGACATAAAGTCGGACATGTCTGACCTCAAAGGTCAGGCCTTTCACTTCAGACTTGTCTGACCAAAACCACTTCAGACATGTCTGACACACAATCCCGGACATGTCTGAAATTCCGCAGAGAGAACTCGGACAAGTCTGACTCTCTAGGACTTAGAAAATTTTCCTTAGTCCATTGGGAACAGATCCATCTCGGACATGTCCGACCCCCAGGTTCGGACAAGTCCGAAACTTCACTGGAACTCTCACTGGAACCCTTCCAGTGCCAATTCGGACATATCTGACTTACAGATTCGGACATGTCCGAATTCCAACAGAGGTAATTCGGACATGTCTTACACCACAAGTCAGACAAGTCTGCCCAAGCCACAAAGGCCCTACTAAAATCTTATACTAAGGGGTTGAGCACCCGAATGAATCACTAAGTGTCTACGCGTCGTGTCCCTCTTAATAGTACGGTTTTTCCTACGACTCAAGGAGAAAATAGAAAACCCTATTTCTATTCTTCTTCGCCACAACTTTTCTCCTTTTGCCGTCTTTCTTCAAAGCTCCATTCCGTACTCTGGATCCGCGCTCATGCTCAACCAAGTTCATTAGCACTTTAATGGTTCATCATCAATCCACCAAAACCCACAAGGGACCTAGATGCACTTACAGCCGTCGATTTTGAAATGGACTCGCGTGATTTAAAACGGTCGAACCATTACGGCCTTCTAATCTCAGCCGTCAGTCTCAAGCCAACTGCCGAGATGCGGCCACGTCGCCCCCGGCGATGCAGGCGGCGCACGGCGCGGTGGCGCTCGGCTCCCGCAGTGGCGATCTCGCGGGAGTTGGCCAAATCGGCCAAAACGTCGACAAACGCATGCATAGACTACACTAAACGAACGAGGGAGAAGAGGGGAGCATACCTAGGGGGGTCTCGGGGTCCGAAATCGGCCAGAATGTAGTCAGCGACGATGGCTTGCGGTGAACGGCGGCGGTTCTTGTTGATCTCGGTGAAGCCTCGCCAATCTCTCCGTGCAACCGTGCCCGACGAGTTCCTAAAGCCATCACAAAGCAATTAGCAAAGAGTAGAGAGGAAGGCGATTGTCGAGGCGCCGGGAACATGCACGACATATCGAGAATGGCGGTTGTCTAGGTTTTGGCGCGGAGAGGAAGGACAGAGGGGGAGGGGGGGATTTTATAGAGGGGAAGGGCGGCGGTGGTTGCTGGCGCATGCGGGGGGTGGTTTCCAGGGGGAAATCGGCGTGGGGTGAGGCGGTTGGAGGGGGGAGCTTTGGCGCGGCGCGAGCGCGGAAGGGCGACGGTTGCCCTAGGAAGAAGGGGGGGGGGGGGGAGGCAGCGCCGACAGGCGGGCCCGGGCGGCCAGAGAGAGAAGAGAGGGAGAGAAGCCAGCTGGGCCGCGGGTGAGGGAAGGGGTAGATGGGTCGGGGTGGGATTTGGCCCAACAGGGGCGTTTTACCTTTTTCTTTTTCTTTTTCCATTTCTATTCTTTTGATTTGATTTCAATTTCAAATTTCAACGTTTGCTACTCGTTCAAACTTCAAAATTCACACAAAAATGCATACTAGAATGTGCATAGGTTTGGACAATTTTATTACATGAAATATGGGTGTTACAACTCTGAAAGGCGACCTAGAGGGGGGTGAATAGGCGATAGTCGATAATTTAAACTTAATTCAGAGTTATGAAAACAGAGAAGTCGGACTTGTCTGACTTCTAGTCGGACTTGTCTGACCTAAGTCGGACAAGTCTGACCTGGGTCGGATAAGTCCGAGATTACCTGCACGATCAGACCAAAAATCCAATTTTTAAGCGATCTAGTGAGAGATATCGATCCCAAGCAGTTCTACACGAAGTATGGAGTAGAAAGAAAGCTGAGGGAGAGATAGCACGCGGAAAAACACTAGAATCAAAACTTGCGAGAACGGAAGAACGACAAGAGACAAATGATTTTATCCCGAGGTTCGGAACCACAAAGGATCCTACGTCCCCGTTGAGAAGTCCACAAGGGACCAGGTCTTCTCTAGCCTTTCCCTCACGAGTTGCCACAAGGGCCAACTCCTGATCTTCCACTATCACAAAGATTGTTACAAACTCCCCGATTACAAGAGATCACAAAGAAATCGCGGGGCGATGCCTAACCGTCTAGGGGAGAACCCCAAGAGCAACAAACACGCAATCACGAAGAAACTTAGTGAATCACACGTTGCTCAACCCCTCAACAAACCGTTTCTCCCAATCCTCACAAAGCACTCTTCACTCTCCCAAAAATTCGAATTTGGGCTCTAGAGGTGAAGAACAAGTGGAGAGAGGTTCTTGAGTTCAAATGGGCGTTCAGAACTGTTTTGAGGTGTTAGGCATGGTTGGTGGGTCGAAACCACCCACTATTTATACTCCAAAAAGTCATTAGAGCCGTTTGACACAGCCCACGTCGGACATGTCTGACACAAAGTCGGACATGTCTGACCTCAAAGGTCAGGCCTTTCACTTCAGACTTGTCTGACCAAAACCACTTCAGACGTGCCTGACATACAATTTCGGACATGTCTGAAATTCTGCAGATAGAACTCGGACAAGTCTGACTCTCTGGGACTTAGAAAATTTTCCTTAGTCCCTGGAACAGATCCATCTCAGACATGTCCGACCCCCAGGTTCGGACAAGTCCGAAACTTCACTGGAACTCTCACTGGAACCCTTCCTGTGCCAATTCGGACATGTCTGACTTACAGATTCGGACATGTCTGAATTCCAACAGAGGGAATTCAGACATGTCTGACACCACAAGTCAGACAAGTCCGCCCAAGCCACAAAGGCCCTACTAAAATCTTCTACTAAGGGGTTGAGCACCCGAATGACTCACTAAGTGTCTACGCGTCGTGTCCCTCTTAATAGTACGGTTTTTCCTACGACTCAAGGAGAAAATAGAAAAACATATCTTCCTATTCTATTCTTCTTCGCCGCAACTTTTCTCCTTTTGCCATCTTTCTTCAAAGCTCCATTCCGTACTTCGAATCTGTGCTCATGCTCAACCAAGTTCATTAGCACTTTAATGGTTCATCATCAATCCACCAAAACCCACAAGGGACCTAGATGCAATTACAAACTCTACCCCCCTTAAAAGGAATCTCGCCCTCGAGATTCGGACGTCCTAAGAGAATATATGAGGGAAATCGGCCTTGAGATCTTCTTCTCTTTCCCATGTTGCTTCTGCTTCCGAGTGATGTTTCCATTGCACTTTACACATGTGAATGACTTTGTTTCTGGTAACCTTTTCTAATGTCTCAAGTATCTTGATAGGCTGTTCCACATAAGACAAATCTTCTTGTACATCAACTGCTTCCATAGGCAGTTGTTCCTCAGGCACTCTGAGACACTTCTTAAGTTGTGACACATGAAATACATTATGTACATCCGACAAGTGTGGTGGAAGATCAAGCTGATAAGCCACTTCTCCTCGTCGTTCTAATATCTTGAACGGACCAATGTAGCGGGGTGACAACTCGCCTCTTTCTTTAAATCTTCTCAACCCTCTCATGGGTGACACCTTCAAGTACACATAATCACCAACCTCAAAAGTTAGATCACGTCTTTGAGTATTCGCATAACTCTTCTGTCTTGTTTGGGCTGCCTTTAGATTCTTCCGAATTTCTTGTACTTGTCTCTCAGCCTCTTTTAATACATCAGGCCCAAAGACTTGACTTTCCCCAGTTTGATTCCAAAACAATAGTGTCCTACATTTCCGCCCATACAATGCTTCAAAAGGAGACATCTTCAAACTGGCTTGATAACTATTGTTGTAAGAGAATTCGGCATATGGCAGATTCTTATCCCAACTTTGGTTATTCTTTAGAGCACACGCTCTTAACATGTCTTCTAATATCTAGTTGGTACGTTCTGTCTCACTATCAGTCTGAGGATGATACGCCAAACTAAAATTGACCCATCCTCCCACTGGACCGAAAAACCCATATATTTCCATGGGAATGGGTGGTGCTGAACAAGCAGGCAGGCCCAACATTGTTTATCTCTACTGCAATCATGGTTAGGTAAAAGACACTAAGCTGTTGCGGGTACGTGATTAGTTACAACCAACGGTGCCTGACATTGTGATCGTCCTTGATCAGCAAAAAGAGTATATAGCTCTTCGGGAATGCGCCATTTTGGGGATTCCTACTATTTCTTTAGTCGATACAAATTGTGACCCAAATCTCGCGAATATATCGATTCCTGCCAACGATGACACTATGACTTCAATTCGATTGATTCTTAACAAATTAGTATTTGCAATTTGTGAGGGCCGTTCTCTCTATATAAGAAATCATTGATTAAGATTAAGAAGAATAGTGAATTCTTAAGCAACTACGTGGATTTATGGGATCAGTTACTATTTTTTTTTGTTTTGCGAATTTAAACGGGTATCCATTAATTCATGCAACTTCTGGCAGAACCTTGAGGTAAATTGAGTGCCTCGATCTGAGATAATCTTCTTAGGAAATCCATGTAAACATACAATCCTGGACATATACAGTTCCGCCAACTTGGGACCATTGTAGGTTTCTTTCACAGGAATAAAGTGGGCAACTTTAGTCAAACGATCCACTATAACCCATATAGAGTCATACCCAGACTGTGTCCTTGGTAGTCCCACAATGAAATCTATACTGATTTCTTCTCATTTCCATTCTGGCACTTTGATTGGTTGCAATAATCCTGCTGGTCTTTGATGTTCTGCCTTAATCAATTGACATGTATCACATATGGCCACATATTCTACTACATCCCTTTTCATTCCATGCCACCAATATCGATCTTTAAGATCTTGATACATTTTTGTGCTTTCGGGATGAATGGAGTATGGTGAATCATGAGCTTCCCTTAGTATCAATTCTCTAATCTCTTTTATGTCCGGAACACAAATCCTCTTTCCAAGCCATAGGGTTCCTTGTTCATCCTCCCTAAAGTTTGGAGATTTTCCTTTCTTCATTAATTGCTTGATCTCCTTGACCTTCTCATCATTCTTTTGTCCTTCTCGTATACCATGTTCAAGGGTTGAGTCTACTTCCATAGCAACAGCTTCAATACTAGTCACTAGGCATAAGTTTAACCTTGCAAACTCCTCACATAACTGGGGTTGAAGAGCTTGTACTGTTAAATTATTACATTGTCCCTTTCTACTTAGAGCATCAGCAACCACATTAGCCTTTCCTGGATGATAGTTGATTCCCACATCGAAGTCATTTATTAACTCCAACCAATGATGTTGTCTGAGATTAAGATCTAGTTGTGTGAATATGTACTTCAAGCTCTTGTGATCCGTGTATATCTCAATTCTTTTTCCCATCAGGTAGTGTCTCCATATCTTCAATACATGGACAACAACTGCCAACTCAAAATCATGGGTTGGATAGTTCCTCTCATGTTTCCGAAGCTGTCTTGAAGCATAGACTACAACATGTCCTCCTTGCATTAAGACACATCCCAAACCATGACCAGATGCATCACAATAAACAACAAACTCCTTCTATATATCAGGCATCACCAATACCGGTGCACTGGTTAACCTCTTCTTCAACTCGGCAAAACTCACTTCACATTCGGGGGTCCACTTGAAAGCAACTCCTTTCTCAAGCAACTTGGTTAGTGGTTGAGAGATCTTTGAAAATCCCTTGATGAATCGACGATAATAACCAGCCATGCCTAAGAATCTTCGTATATCGTGTACACTCTCAGGTGTTTCCCATTTAAGGACATCGGCCACTTTGTCTGGATCCACTGCTATACCTCCTTCAGATATGACATGACCCAAAAATGGTACTTCCTTTAGCCAAAATTCACACTTACTAAGTTTGGCATATAATTGGTGTTGGCGAAGCTTCTGTAGAGCCATCCTGATGTGCTCCTCATGCTCTTCTTCAGTCTTGGAGTAGATAAGTATGTCGTCGATGAACACCACTACAAACTTGTCCAAGTACTCCATGAATACCTTGTTCATCAGATACATAAAATATGCGGGAGCATTGGTCAATCCAAATGACATAACTGTATACTCATATAGTCCATATCGAGAGACAAATGCAGTCTTGGGAATATCTGAGGGTCTAATCTTCAATTGGTGATAACCCGAGCGAAGATCAATCTTAGAGAACACACATGCTCCTCTCAACTGATCAAATAAGTCTTCAATTCTTGCTAGTGGGTACTTATTCTTGATTGTTACCGCATTCAAGGCACGGTAATCCACACACAACCTTTGAGTACCATCCTTCTTAAGTACAAATATGACTGGTGCTCCCCAAGTCGATGAGCTAGGACGAATATATCCTTTCCCCAGTAACTCCTCAATATGATCCTTTAGTTCAGCTAGTTGTTTAGCATCCATTCTATACAGCCTCTTATATATTGGGGCCGTTCCAGGTACTAATTCAATGATAAACTCAATCTCTCGATCAGGGGGCATACCTGGTAAGTCATCTGGGAATACATCCGGAAAACTCTTTCACAACCCTGATGCCTTCTGTACTCTGAAGATAGTTGAGTTATACAACTGCCTCTTGTGTCTGATCTGGCTTGAACTCCACTGTAGTGCCATCTGGGTGCGTTAAGCGAATTGTCCTAGTTGCATAATGAATTACTCCTTGATTCTTTGTCAGCAAGTCCATTCCCAGAATGATGTCTAATCCTTGCGAGTCCAACACTATTAGGTTGGCCCAAAAGACTACCCCCTTATGTTTATACTCACTTTACGGCATAGATTCCTTGCCACCATCTCTCCTCTAGGAGAGTTTATCAGCAATGGCCGATTCAAGAATGTAACTACCATGTCATGCTTCTTTATGAAATCTTTGGATATAAATGAATGTGTAGCACCCGAATCAAACAAGACTATGGCGGGGTGAGAATTAACAGAAAACATACTGATCACCACATCAGGTGCTTCATGTGCTTGCTCTAGTGTCACATGATTAACACGTCCAGGTGGGTTCTGCTGCTTCTTTGGACAATTGTTGGAGTAGTGTCCCCATTCTCCACACTTGTAGCATTGAACTCCCGCAGCATTGTTTTGGCCCTTGTTACCTTCTGGTTGATTTCTTGGGGGTTGACCATTGGGACGGTTGGCTGGTGCTGAAGGGCGAGGTGGTTGCATCTGCTGGTGAGGGGGTTGCATTGTCTGGTGTGGAGGCTGTTGTTGCTGGCGCATTTGCTGATTGTAGGGTGTGGGTGGCCTGTAGTTGGGATTTGGGAATCTCTGTCCCGAGTGGTTCATAGGGCGAGTCATAGGTGCTGCAGGCTGAGGGGCGAAACGAGGGCGTACGTTGCTACTAGAGGCATGTCCCAGAGCCAATTTCCTTTTCCTATCATCATCATCCAGTTCCTTCTTAGTCCTCTCCACCTCAAAAGCTTTGTCAACCAACTTCTGAAAGTCGCCGTAGTCGCTGGAAGACATGGCAAACTTCAACTCCTTGTCCAGTCCATTCTTGAAACGGAATTGTTTCTTGGAATCAGTATCCACATCTGTCAGAGCATAGCGAGATAACTGGGTGAATGGATTCAAGTAGGCTTGCACAGTCATACGGTCCTGCTTTAACATGAGGAACTCCTCACGTCTAGCTTGGACTTCTCCCTCAGGCACAAAGTGATTGCGGAAATTTGCCCTGAATTCTTCCCAAGTGATGTTCTTCAGACTTTGGTGGGCTTCAGTGAAGGCGGTCCACCAGTCGGCTGCAGGTCTCTGGAGTTGATGAGAGGCTAGTAATACCTTCTCTCTTCCTTCACAATGTATGAGCCTCAACTTGCTTTCAATCGTTCGAAGCCAATCATTGGCATCCATTGGTTCACTGACTGTGGCAAAGGTGGGTGGATGAGTGTTAAGGAAGTCCCTTAGAAAGGACCTGGGTGGAAAAGGTGGTGGTGGTGGAAGGTTGTATTGTGGTGGTGGTGGTGGTGGGGCTTGCTGCATATTGGTAACAATTTGGGTAAGGTTGTTGAACAGTTGGGTTTGAATGGCCATCATCTGCTGCATCTGCTGCACTGATGGGGCTCCTCGTGCACCCCTACCATTCCATCCTGGTAGTCCTCCAAATCCATCATCTTGGGGCACAACACCCCTTCCACGACCCCTGCCTCTACCAGCCATCTGTATAGGGAATAATTGAAACTTTAGGATAATAGATAAGGTATAGAAGGGTACGCTATGGTAAACGGTCCCAACTACATGCATCAAGGGAAACATATATATAGCAAGCAAATTCATTAATCCACTAGTGCAGATGTGGACAGGATGCTAATGCATTCCACAACTCGCACGACACACAAACAAGCCTATATACAAATGACGTGGATGTGGACAGGATGTCGAAGCATTCCACAACTCACGTCGCACACACACACACACAACATGAAGCAACTAATACAATACCATAGATAATACAACTCAAGACTAGAGAGGGCATAGCTACACGCTCCTACATACTAAGGGTAGGTGTCCTGAGTCATCCAACAGGGTAACAAGTCTACTCCTGCTCGTCAGGGTCCTCGTCGGAGTCCTCCTCGGTCTCCTCCTCGGGGTCCTCCTCCTCCGGGTCCTCCCCCGATTTCACGGGTGAGTTCTCACGATGATATGGAGAGTCTGGGTCCCAAGGCTCAACGTCCGAAGTGTACTGAGGAGAGTGCGGATCAGCCGCAGTGATCCTCGCATAGCATCGGTGAAGCTGCTCGTAGCAGTCAACAAGGTCCCTGCTGTCCTGAAGCTCCTGCTGACAATGCTGGAGTCGTGAGGACAACTCCACAACGTCGTCCACCAGCCTCTCGCTCTGAGCGAGGTACAGAGGCCCCTCGACGTCACGTCCAGTGAAGTCGGCTATGCCACTAGGGCGCTAAGGGGTGTACACGTGCTCCGTGCGCTCGAGGCGGAACCTGTGGGCGTGACTCCAGTAGGTAGTCGCCTCCCACGTAGCATCCTCCTCAGCAGCACGCTGGGAGCTCCTCCAAGCTGGAGAGTAGTGTGAGTGCAGCAACTCCGAGTCGTAGTAAACTGACAGCTGGTTAGTCCACTCCAGTCCACCAGTAGAGGGTACAGAGATCCTGGTGGTGTGGTAGACGAAGCAAACACGGTACTCATGGTACCCCACAGCACGAAGGAGATAACGAAGACGGGTACGCATCCTCGATGCAGCACGTCCAGAAGAGATTAGCACTATCTCCCTCCTGGGTGTGTGAGGTGCGGAGCGACTGGCTAGGGCGTGGTGAGGAACACGACCCCCAGTCGACTTACGAGCCGTCTGCTTGGTGCGCGCCATCTACAAATATTTGAAAATAAGAGAGTGAGATAAATAATCAATAAATTAAGTTAGAATAAAAACAATAAGTACAGCAAGATAAGAAGCACAAGGATTGAGATGGAAAGCACAAGGTTTTGGAAATACTATTTTATAAGAAAATAGTATAGTCCTTATTTTCGACCATTTCTAACTAGACTTGCGTCCTACAGGCAACCTGGCTCTGATACCACTTTGTCACGCCCGGTCATCGTAAAGATCAACAGACGCTAATCACATGTACGCCAGGATCAGTTGAATCGTACATGCGTTGACGAAAGTGAAATATCATTACATAGCCATGTTCGAATACATAAATAGTCTTACAATACAACCCGAAGGTCTACAAATACACACCACAAACCTATTTACAACATCTCAACAGTTCACAAGGATTAAACTACAGCGGAAGGCTAAATAGACAAATAGGGCTCCATCTTCACAGGCAGTTGCGCGAAGGATCGCCAGCCTAGACCAAGTCCTCCGGATTGACGAATAAGTCTTCCGGTGCCGCTTTTTCTTCATATTCTAATGGAAAAGTAAACGCTTGAGTACATAGAGTACTCAGCAAGTGTGGGAAGAGAATGACATGATTGGCTAAAGCAAGGGAAGGCCAATTATGGCTTAAGCACTATGCTTAGAACCTAACCTTAGCTTTCACTTATCAATATCATAATTAAAGAAGTAATTCAACACATAATTAAAGATAATGAATGTAACTTGAATCATAAATAACCACCATTTCCCAACCATAAACTAATTATGAACTGACCCCAAGTCGCTCCTGTCCGTGAGCACGACTGTCATGACAGTTTTACCAAATCTCTGCAGAGAGTGTACCCTTTACCCACAAGCAGTGATTCCATCCCCTGTTGCCAGGTGGACTAAGTGAACCTCCCTGAATTCTCGTGGTAGCTAACCATATTACACACTTCCTTTGGTGTGAGGCTAGGAGATCACTACATGGTCTTTACAAAGGTACTCTCGACTAGTGCTAGCCCTCTAAGGTTTCCACCACTGAGGCATTTCTGGAGTAACCCTCCACCTCAGAGCCCCCTCTTGAGCCTTGCGGTTCCCAGAGCAGTACCCCTGCATCATTCCCCGCACCATCCAACTACTAGCATTTCATCGGGAGAAATCTAATTAATTGACCAAGCTGCCCCATCTCAGTCTCGTGGTAGTACTATAAAGCTTAGTGGCTTCCTCCATAAACCGGTCCTTAGAATTCGGTGGTGCCAAACCCAATCCCGGGTCTTGTGCAAACTGCACCATGCCAAAACTATCCAACCACCAGATTCCTATCTACTACTATTGTGTGACCATCACAATTAAAGTAATCATAAAGTTTAACATGTCATATTTGTATGAAATGTCATTCCCAATGTCTAAGCATGGCTAAGCATAATTAATACCTAGCTACTTCCCAACCCAATTCAGGTGACAAGTAATTATATGGAACAAGGCATGTAACATGAAATAAGACATCATTTTATTTAGCATGCATCTAACTAAAATCCTAAAATTAGTACAAGATGGTCAAGGGCACTTGCCTTCGTCGAAGACTTGGTTTTTGGTGAAGTCTTGGTCTTGGAGATTAAAGTTGGGGTCGTAGTACGACTCTAAATATATTGCCTAAGCATAGCAAAGAGAAATAAAAGCTAAAATAAGTAAATAGCACACAATACATGGCATCACAACATACACATAAGCATAAAATTCTATACTAATGCGTCCCTATGAAGCATTTATTATTTTAAATAGCCAAAATATGCATTTTATATTTATCCTACATTTTTAGGATTTATTTATGGCCTAAAATCATTTTTATTGAATTTTCTATGGCCAAAATGTATTTTAAACATTTTTAATAAATTTCCCATAGTAAAAATATATTTTATTTGCATTCTACAATTTTATTACAGCATAAAAACATTTTATACAAATTTTCCTACTGTTTCTACATTTATTTATCATTTTTATCTATTTTCTACACATTAAATACTTCTATAAACAATATTCAGTAATTAAATAAAAGCTCAGGGACTTCCTGATAATTTTCCTACACTGTACAGGGGCTAAATCAATGATTCTAAAAATTTCCAGGGGCTAGATTGCTTATTTAAGTGATTAAATCCAATTCTAGAGAGTCCAGAGGCTAGTTTGCATATTCTAGGGGTTAGATTTGTATTCTAGGGAAGTCCAGGGGGTAGCTGGTGATTTTCCAAGGGCCCCGGTGTAAATGCGGAGGCGGGAAAGGATGATTCAATGTGAGCCGTCGATTTTGAAACGGACGCGCGGGATTTAAAACGGCTGAACCGTTACGACCTTCTAATCTCAGCCATGGGCCTCAAGCCAACGGCTGGGATGCGGCCACGTCGCCCCCGGTGATGCAAGCGGCACACGGCGCAGCAGCGCTCGGCTCCCGCGGCGGCGCTCTCGCCGGAGTTGGCCAAATCGTCCAAAATGTCGACAAACGCATGCATAGACTACACTAAACGAATGAGGGAGAAGAGGGGAGCATACCTAGAGGTGTCTCGGGGTCCGAAATCGGCCAGAACGTAGTCGGCGACGATGGCTTGCGGTGAACGGCAACGGTTCTTGTTGATCTCGGCGAAGCCTCGCCAATCTCTCTGTGCAACTGTGCCCGGCGAGTTCCTAAAGCCATCACAAAGCAATTAGCGAAGAGTAGAGAGGAAGGCGATCGTCGAGGCGCTAGGAACAAGCACGACATATCGGGAATGGCGGTTGTCTTGGGTTTGGCGCGGAGAGGAAGAAACAGAGGGGGAGGGGGAAATTTTATAGAGGGGAAGGGCGACGGCGGTTGCTGGCGCGTGCGGAGGGTGGTTTCCAGGGGGAAATCAGCGTGGGGTGAGGCGGTTGGAGGGGGGGGAGGTTTGGCGCGGCGCAGACGCGGGAAAAGGGCGACGGTTGCCCAAGGAAGAAGAAGAGGGGGGGGGGGGGGTAGTGCCGACAGGCAGGCCCGGGCGGCCAGAGAGAGAAGAGAGGGAGGGAAGCTAGCTGGGCCGCGGGTGAGGGAAGGGGTAGATGGGCCGGGGTGAGATTTGGCCCAACAGGGGGGTTTTACCTTTTTCTTTTTCTTTTTCCATTTCTATTCTTTTGATTTGATTTCAATTTCAAATTTCAACATTTGCTACTCGTTTAAACTTCAAAATTCACACAAAAGTGCATACTAGAATGTACATAGGTTTGGACAATTTTATTACATGAAATATGGGTGTTACATAGTAAGAGGGACAAAACAAATAATCTGATGTGTATGTTGTGATCACAATATTCAGAAATAAGATTTGGTAAATAACTAATCTCAGATTAAGCACAATTATTCACTATTACATACATCATCTATATGATGCTGTGGTATTGCCTACCCTATCAAATGGGATTCATGGAACGCAGACCCATGAAGACCCTATTTGTTCCTATCAACACTAGATGATTATCACATTTTTCATAATTGCTACATGGACACTATCGTAAATACTCTTGCAAATAAATTAAGGGTGGAGGTTATAACTTGATACTTTTCCATGAAAAGAAATTAGTCATGCGCACACCTCCCTCCATGAAGAATATTACACGCATACATGACCAGAAATACTTAGGACAGGACAATATTATGACCACAAGCCCATCTGCAAAATCAAACAAATGTCATAGCCGAAGCACAGATGTGCCAGTTTCACAGTTTTCGTTGCTGGCTGATCTCTTGTCAGCCAGAGATCTTCCTTTCTAAATCAATAGAATCTGGTGGTTTTGAGTTATCTGTATGAGGTAAGTTCACAGATAGACATGTTTTACAGATTTGACCTAAGAAACATATATTCGGTAATCAGTATTCAATCAGTTCCTGTTTAATCTTTCTTGCCTCCTAGTCTCTTCGCTTCCTTGTTCTAATATCAGGGAAAATGCAAGACCAGTTGTAAATATATGGGATCAGATTTAATATCATGGAAAATGCTAAACCAGTTCTAACATCATGGAAAATTCAAAACCAGTTCTAAATGCCTTGAGACATTGCAACGATTAGAAGACGGGGATGGCGTTTGAAAGTTATAAGTCTAATTCAATTTCAAGGCGTGTTTGATGGTGACCTAGTGATAGAACATGTATTTACACATACAAGAAAGGCATCCACAAACATCTTATAGCAATCTTTTTTTAGAAAAAAACCACCTAATGAACATATCGAGCAGTGAGATTGTGCAAAAATACCAAGTGGAATTCAGGATATTCATTGCATATTTCCACATTCATGATAACATAATCAATAAGTTTGTTCGGCTGTGTTCAGACGGTCATCACAAATGGTAGCGTACACCATGAACTTTGGCATGTTTTGCCGAATAGCCTTGATCCCTATCAATTTTTCTGTGGCACTGATACATATAGCCATAAAAAAGTCGTTTTTGTACCATTAAGAGACCAGATGACCGTTGAGAGAATATGCACAGGGGGGGAAATGTCATCTAATGTAACACAAGGTATGCGCTGAGGGAGATACCTCACTGATCTTGGAAGAAGTATCGGCATCCACAATGGACATGTCCACATAACCTTTCCCGTTTCCAATCTGCTCGATCACGCCATTCTTATCAAAGACAACCTATCAAATGGAATAACGATCACGCAAAGGGGGAGATAGAGAAACCATTTAGCAAAAGCTGCATCTTGATACGTACTTTCTCCTTTCTCAAAAGATTGTTATCTTCAGTAAAAAAATGAACTACTCCCTCTGTCCCTCAATACATGTCGTTCAGACATCCGGCTGTAGTTAGTTTTTAGTTGTTTTGCTTGTCCTAAACGACATCTATTACGGGATGTAGGTAGTAGAAGGTAACAATTTTTTTGAGAAAGGAGGGAGTATAAGAAAAATAAAAGGCAGACGCGTCACATCTTAACTGATAGCGCGGCGGCGGGGTCGGAGAGCATGGCGATGGTGTAGGTGCACCTGGCGACGACGGCTGCGGGTGTGTCCCCGACGGTGGCGCCCAGCGCGACGAGGTCCTGGCACTGCCGGAAACAACAGGAGCGCGCTAAGCTAAGATTCAATGAGCGCGATGACGTTCGAGTTTCGACCGCATCGACAGGTTTAATCAGTAGATTGGGATGGAACGGGATGAATTTGGGTGGAACAGGAAGGAAGGATAGGTGGATCGGAGAAGGTTATTACCTTGGCGGGGGTCCGGTTCCAAACAGTGACGCGGAAGCCGTGGCGGAGGAGATTGGTCGCCATTGCCATCCCCATGATGCCCAGCCCCAGGAATCCCACCTCCATCTCGCCTCGACCTCTCTTCTTCTTCCTCCTCCTCCTCGCAGCTCCCCACTTCCGGTTCTGGCCTTCCCTTCCCTGCCAGAGCGACGGCGCAAGCAACACACTTGTACTCGGTGGTGTGCTATAGTTGCTCACTCTCTCCAGCCAATCCTCGAATTCATTATATCTTTTTATTTTTATGATCATTTTTGTCGTGCACCCTTTTCATTCGCGCTCGGATTTTGCTAGGTCCACGAGGCATCAGGAGGCTCCGATCTCCGCCGTCCAAAGATATTTTGACGGCTGATACAGTGTGCTCACATGTCAGCAATGTGGACGCATTTGTGGTGGGCGCAGGTTCTTTCCTTCTATATCATCCTCCCATACGTACTCTGACTATGTGACGAATTTCTAGTGATCTCATTTATTATGGTCTTAGATGTATATAGTTTATTTTCCATACTTGAATAAAATTCCAATCAAAACTTGCCACATACTCCCTCCTTTCTGATTTATTTGTCGCTCCAAGTCATCTCGGGAGGTGTCTTTTTAATTGTAGCTGCAAGTCACGGTAAAATTTTCATTCCCTTTTTGCCCGTCGACTCGATTGTTGTGTGTCTCGTTCTCTTTCTTGCTGGTCGTGTTCTCTTCCCGTTCTTTCTCTAGTCGGAGGCAGATCTGATGGCAGCGTCCGGTGCACCTGTGGAGACACTCGTCCCTGCTTGAGGACCGGTTCGGCACCAATGCGGGAGGCTCCGGCCCTGCTGGATGACCAGCTCCTCAAGTTTGCGCTCGTGGGTTCCGCTCGGCGCCGCTGTCACTGGTCTCGCGCAGCACCTGGTGATGCCTCTGTAGATGGAGCTGCGGTACGTGGCGGCAGTGGTGGCGTTTTGGGCGATGGGAGGTCTGTACGCGTCTTCTCCAGAGCCAGTTGGATGGGATCGCGAGGAGATGCACCAGGGCCGGAGTTAGGCTACCTTGCGGCAGATCCGACGGCGGGTTGTCTTGCAGCGGATCTAGCGGCGCAAAGGACGATTGGTGCGGACGGAGGGCGATGGAGCGCAAGGTGGCAGCGACGGCGAGGAGGACGACCGGTGCAGGCCGATGGGTGATGGGGCGAAGGGCGGCGAGGGCGACCGTTGCGGAGCGAGGAAGGCGGAGGCAGCTATGAGGAGGGCGAGTCGCGAATGCTTGCGGGAGGGCAAAATTGTAAATTCATTGCTTCCTTAATTCCATCGAAGCTGTCGGAAACAACAAATAAATCGTGCAGGCGTTCGCCTTTAGGTGCCACGCCGTTGGGAATCTGGGCCATGGTGCTCCGCGCATATATTAAGCGAATAAGTCCCGTTTGAGACATCCTATGATCATGTAGGAAATCTTGAATCTGAATTATTTATAAAAAAACTTTTCAAACTTAGTCCCTGAATTGTCTAAAGATTAACCTATACTTTCAGATAAATTCATTTTGACATTTTTTGAGAAATTTTGATAATACACAGTAATCTAAATGCGCTCATAATAATAGGTAAGACTAATTAAGGTTTTAATATAGATCAAATATATAATTATGAATGTTTCCTGTTTTTTCTAGCCAATCGCATACAACATTGTGAGAACTAACAAATTTCTTGAACATGTGAAAATAAATACAACATACTCTCTTTATTTTTATATTATTATCGTTAGGAAAACAAATTTAATTTAATTTTGTATTATTTTTATTTTTATAATAGCATCAATTTCCGAACATAAGTAGTAGGAGTACATATAAAACAAAAAAACAAAGGTTAGCAAAAATCAGGATAAAAAAAGAGAGAGAAAGAAAAGAAAAAGGTCTTCGCCTCGCCCATTGGGGGCGTCCCTTTGCTCGCCCGCCCGTCGACGCCAGCCTCCTGCCAACGAGCAACGAAGACCGGCGGCCGCCGGCCCCCCTCCTAGGAAGAACGGCAACCTGCTGCTGCTGCTCCAAGCGCCCTCTCCCCTCCCTTTGCCGACGCGTCGATTTGCAAAGTGGTGATCCCCCACCCTGACCTAAGCGTTGTTTTGTTGGTAAGGAACCCTAACTTGCTTCGATGCAATTTTCGCTCTTTAAGATTTATTTGTTCTGGGAGATCCCTTATCTGATTTGTGCAATCGAATACAAATTTCCAGTTTTAAAAAATAAAATCGGAGGTTCACCTGAATGCCCATGCCCAACGCTGCATCCGACCCTGCGCCCAAGAATGACCAAGGATGCAGCGTCAGTCATGGCCATGGGAACGATGAAACGCAAGAATCGGATGGGTGCGTGCATAGCGGGGGGCTAGAAGAGCACGGGTGGGTTGACTTCGGCCATTCTCTGCAGCTAATCTTGTTCTCGCGGCAGTGGGGCCTTGCGGAGAGCCTTGTTGCTCTAGCGGACCAGCAGTCCATGCTAGACAATGGGCTGTCCATCGCTGTTGACGCCATATGGTTCTTGCGGACGAAGGAGGATCTTGAGGGGCTTAACCACCTGATATGGAAGATTGTGGCGTCCGGGGCAAAGGATTTTGCCAGGGCGATCCTTAGGGCATCACTGCTTGCATCCTGCATTGCAGCCTGCCAAACCAAGGCCCTCACTGTGGGTGATAACAAGGAAATTGTTGCCAAGAGGTGATCTTTGGCTTAATGATAAACATTTATTTTACAATGGCCTGCTTAATAAGTGTTGATGATGATATTTATTTTGGTTCCAAATTTAGATTGCATGACCATCTGCGAGATTTTCCTGGTGCCGAACATCTAAAAATTGAGGCAGGCGTCAAAGTGCAGAAGTTTATGGACTGGGCGTTGCATTGTATGAATTTGTATCATTGTTCTGAACAGTCTCAGAGTTGCAGGTCGGACTATAGCACTCTGCAAGAAGTGCAACTCCACTTGTCAGCATTTAGGGCCTTCTTAGACATAGCTGGTGATAAGCTCAGTGGCAAAATTTTCACTGAGGCATTTGATGCGGCCTGCTTCCCTCTTACGCTCTTCTCAAGTTTATTTGAACCTGGGTGGTCTTCTGGAAGTTCAGCAGTATCTATCAAGGGCCTTCTATCATTGCTGGTGGAAGGAGGTGCGGATAACATAAACCAGTGCTTCCTTGAAGCTGCACGCTTTGGATGTACTGAGCTTGTACGCATCCTACTGGAGGTAATTTCAGTTTTTCTCATGATCTTAACTAGGCTCATAGAGTAACCCAGCCTGTTTCATGTTATACTGGATGAATGTGTCAATGCCATTTAGTTTTCTTGTTGTAGAAGCAATTGGTTGTACAAGGCATGACCAAAATGTTAGACCTAGGTGTCTAGTGTGTTTTTCTAGTTCGTATAGAGGAAATTTGGCATGATACAAGTCAGGTATAATTTATAATGCTACCTCTACTTCACAGTTAATGTTCATCTTTTGCTTATACATCAGTTCCAATTGTAATTTAAGATGGTATTCCAACTCACCTGAAAGTCAGTTCGAGTTGCAGTTCAAGATGCTATTCCAGCTCTTCCGAAAGTCAGTTCCAGTTGCATGTTGCTAAAGTGCAAACACCTTTATCACCGTAGTTATCTGTTTGGAAAACATAATTTATGATGACAATGATTTAGACTGCTGCATAAAATGCACACCATGTCACCATTCTATTGAAATTGATGCCGCTCTATGGTAACTCCACATATTCCATCTAAAGCTGCCAAAGTTTGGACTTATTGATAAATTTTGGTTTATGCTTGCTTGGTAACCATAATTTTGGTGTGCTAAAACTGTGGATGCAGTTTGTTAAATTTTTTTGTTTTTTTTATGATCACATACGAAAGACACAAGAATTTCAGACTATTGACTTGTTCTGGTATGTTATTGCAATCTATTTCCTATCCTCATAAAACTCAGCATTTGGCCTTTGTGATTCTTTGCTCTTAAGAGGTATTTGAGTTAAATATCATCATAATGTGGTTACATTTTCCCCATTTTTTGTCGTTGTCTTATAAGGGATTTCCTGAAGTGTAGTTTGAGCAAAATCATGCACCTTTTTCGAGTTGTTATCAAATTAAACTTGAAGGAATTTATTAGGATTATGAGGTTCTATGATCATAAAAGATCAAATCTGTATATAATTACATTGCCGTCACCTGCACAATATGTGTTGGAGTGTATAAGCTTTTGAGTGCAACTGGTCAGCACGTAGTAGCTTAACATGGTATCAGAGACAGATGTCTCGAATTCGAATTTTGGCGGGTACAAGCCCACTCCTATTTCTATGTTTGAGGTCCGAGGGAGCGGAGCCTCACGTGAGGGAGAGTGTTGGAGTATATAAGTAAACTGACTACCCTTCCTCATCAGCTTAAGCTTTTGAGTGCAACCGGTCAACGCATAATAGCTTAACAGTATGGTCATAGCAAGTAGCATTGCACCTCCATAACTATGTTTGCTAAAAAGACGTAAGCAATTGCTTGAAGCTGCTGCTCTTCTGGGCAGGGCTGATATGCATAAGCTGTAATATAAGGGTTATTTGTCATGTTTAGATTTTACTTCCTCGTTTGATGGAATTGAAACTACTAGTTCTTTGTGGGCTGTAGTGCCCTGAAAAACTTCTATGCAATTATATCACATGCATATATATGAAAACCATGTAACTTTTGGCCCTTTATGCAGATTGCAAATCAGAACAACTTGGCTGTGGATACCGAACTTGCTCTAGTGTATGCTGCTCATTACTGCAAATTTGAAACAATGGAATGTTTGGTTGATGAAGGGAATGCTACCTCTTTCATTGGTCCTCTGATAAAAGCTGCTGAGCATGGATGCTTGCCTGTTGTACACTGGTTTGTCAGTCGTGGTGTTAATGACATTGAGATGTGCCTTGCCCTGACAACTGCTGCTTCAAATGGCCATTTTTCGGTTGCCTCGTACTTGCTTGCACATATCCCCCTGAACATTCTTGAAGCTCTTAACCAACATATTCTCAAAGCTGCAAGGGGTCAGGGAAGCAAGTCGCTTGACGGTGTTGCCTTCCTTCTGGAATCCAACTTTCTAAGAGATGCTGCTGCAACATACGAAGCAGCGGACAGAATTGCTACTGGAAGAACTACTGGTATGTCTCAAGACCTAGTTGCCTTTGTAAAAGAGCATTGGTCTAAGAATGCATTTGCCGAAGGGATGAGGGCTGGCCAAGTGCATTTTGTGAACATCATGAGGATTCTTAGGGCAGGAGCATCCCCGATCTGCCTGCAGGACCTCCCATTGCAGATGGTGCTTGGCATTGCGTACTTGCCACTCTATCGGGCTTGCCTTAGCGCAGGCGGACAGTTATTGCCACAAAGGCTGAGGGGAGAGCTGGTTGAGGCGGTTAACCGTCTTGGTGAGCCTGCCAGTATGGAGAGCCAGGGAAAGGATCTTGTGTTGGCTTTGGAACGCCACCTGCCATCATTCTTGATTGGATCTTGATATTTTTCCAAATGTAAATAAGCATCACGTGGTCCTGCTTGGAAGGCACTACCACACGAAATACTTTCAGGTTCAGTTAAGAAGTATACCGAACCGTGTGTAGTTGCCAACTTCCAATGGAGTGGAAGGAGTGATAGTTATGTTCTAGCTCATGGCTCTTGCTATTGTTGACATTATATTGGCCATTGCTTCACAGCCAGCAATGTCATGTACAGAGGGAGTTTTTTTTTTTTTTTTTTTTTTTTTTGCTTCTTAAAGAACAGAACTTTTGTTTTCTGGACCGAATGCATATTAAAAGGGTTGTATCACTTTTTCACTTACGATTATTATGTGATAGGTTTCTGTCACTTTTTTACGACATTGGGTAGCACGAGTGATTTTCAAAAGTAAATCGCAGACCAGACTTATAGAAGTATACACGAAATTCATGATAAGCATAGTAAATCAACATTTGCGACAACTTTCCTTTCTTGTGAAAGCATCCGTTGTATTTATTTTATTACCAGTTTAAGGTTCTAATTATTCAATGTTCAAGATGAAAGAAAATATAAATGCGTATGAAAGCATTTTCAAATAGCATTTTCCAGGTACCACACAATGGTCATATGTTGCGTTGCTCTTGGTAGGGCTCCTCGCCTCCTCGTAACTCTAGTTCTTCCACTACTATTGATGCACTCTATGAGCCTTATTCTACGAGCTAAAAAGTGGTTTCACTGGCTCCCGGTTCGTTTTAGTAGCAGTGACATGAAAATGGCTTCATGCTACAGTATGCGAGCAGTGACATGAACAATGCGAGGTTAGTGAAGCTGAAGCTAATTGTCAACCTCTGGGGCGGGATGTCACATTCAAATTAATCTCGCCCACGTCATGCTCAAGCTGGAAAATAAACAGATTATATACATGATTTGCAACGCAAATTGGAACTCAAAACAAATATGGATCCCTGATTACCGACACGAAGTGAAGTACGCGCTGTAACTTGACACAACACTGGAGCAAATGTTCCGGGCCCTTCACCAAGCAAAAATTCGCACTTTCCATCAATCTACGAGTAGGGCGTCGGGTCCACAGCGTCGTTCGGGCGGCCGGGCGGCGTGAGCGCCAGTAGCAGCAGCAACGCCAGCATGGCCACCGGCACTAGCAGCAGCGGCGTTGGCGGCGACGGGAGCGGCGGCAGCACGAGCGGGAGCACCAGCAGCAGCACGGTGACCGTGGCGAGCAGGAGGCACGACTTCACGGAGAAGTACTTGGCGCAGAAGCCACTCGGCGTGCTCAGGTCGTCGTACCTGAGCCGGCCGTCGCCGCCGGGTTGAGCCGTCCTCTCGCATGGGCATGGCGGCGGCGATGCCATTCTAGCGCCAGTGCTTCAAAGCTCGGACCGGTCTCGCTTGCTGAACGTCCTTCGGAGTCGCTGCCTTTGAGCTCAAAAGATGATCAAACGAGAAAGTGGATTATCTTTTCAGTAATGCTGAATTTCAGACGCCTGATTTCTAAAAACAAATTCAGCTACGTTTCTTCACCATTAGATGACTTTAAGATTCGTGCAGCCAATATATTACTTCTCCTAATTGTTTTTTTAATTGTTAATCCATAATTGTAAGGGTTACGTTAATTGTAAAATAATCAAATAGAATAATTTTGTGATTGATTAACATATAGAATTAAGTATTAATGATTAATTACAACAATTAGTGGTTAATGATAATAATTAGCAGTTAATTATTCGTTTATGTTTTTTTTAAAAAATTTAAGCACCTGACATCCAGACAGCCTCTTAACTTTTTTTCTTCTTGTCCATATAATTTGTGTTTGGTCAGTGTGAAAGGTGATCACGATTCATTAGACGTTTTAGTATACAGCTCAGACTGACCAAGATCGAGTTTGCGATGTAAAATTGAATCTCTCACTTTTGTGGTATAGCCTTTATGCAATAATATATACCAATTTTGATAAACTGTTAATTATCAAACGGACGTGGTATGCGATGTTGAACTGATTTTTGGCACTTAGTAATTATATACTCCCCCTGTTATGAAATATATTGATATTTATGATAAAAATGTTTAGTTCAATTTAAACTAACTTAGTTGTTTGAAACGTCATATATTTCAGAATAGATGAGAATATAGGTGCATGTGTACTTGACTTTCACGGTGTCCTTTTGAAGAAACGGTGTACTGGTTCTGTAGTTTTCAATGGGGAGAAGGAGCGGTCTGCTATTTAGGCTGAGTCTTTCGATGATACTAACAATCGTTTTTGTATGAAGGATTAAAGAGTCATATTAAAAAAAAGAGGTCAAAGAGGCTTTAAAAAGGACGAAAGAAGGTAAAGCAATGGACCCTGATGATATCCTATGCTATGCTTTGGAGACATAACCATAGTATGGCTAACTAAGTTTTCCAACCTTCTCACCTTTTGGACAAACAACATGCCTAGAGAATGGAGATGAAATAAGTTATACTAGTTACTGTTGGAATAAATAGGCTAGGCCTAATAAATATTCAAAAATAATTTCCAATAAATCTCAAAGACCCATTAGAGCAAGAGAGGGTGGCGCTAAATGTTTAGTCCTACATGCTCAAAGACCCGTTAGAGCAAGAGAAGGTGGTGTTAAATGTTTAGTCCTACATGGGAAGTGGAAGGGGAGCAATCTCTACATATAAGAGAGGTTGTTCTTCCACTCCTCCAGTGAGAAAGAAGGAGAGAAGAGAGGGGTGGCCCACGCGCGCTCCTCCTCCTCCTCCTCCTCGCTCGCCTAGCCCCGACCCGACCTGTCCCACACATGCATGCGCGTGTCTTCGAGCCTTGAGCCGAGCCCAAATTTTTTATATTTTTGCAGAAAATTTATTTGGGTTTTTGGCCTTCTGAATTTTGGGGCTTTCGAGACTGAGTCCAAGTCATTGGAGACGAACGCGTCTGCGACTGCAGAGTCGGATCGGATGCGAATCCTCTGGGTTGCAACCGAACCGCCACTTCGTAAGAAACCCAAATAGAAGACAGATGGGCGACATGCTCAAAGGCGACGTCTTTGATAATGTTAAGCAAGACGAGCCCACTTCAGCGAGGATCTGACATGGCTCGACTGAAAGTGCAAGGAGACGCGTTAAAACAAAGCCTGTCTCAGTTAAATTGGTATCCGAGACATGCTATCCACTCTGAAAAGCAGGAGACACACATAAAACACAGCACGTCTCCTATGACCGACGTCTCCCTCTCCCCTGCTAAAAGAGAGACACGCTCTAATTGAAAGCGCGTCTCCGATTTCTCACGTTACTTTTAGCTTCGTGATTTCTCCATTTTGCTTCGGTTCACTGTTGATATCACACATCATTGAACTCAGAGCACATTCTCACTTGATACCTGAATATAATCAAATCCTTCCTTACGATACGTGAGAAACACGATGAACACACCACAAATTCATTCATTCACACAGTTGAAGAACACACAAGATAATATTCAAGAGAATTCATTCATTAAAAATATTTACAAAACAGAAGCTACTAAAAATGTGACACCCGATTCCGAAAAAGAACCAAGTGAACGCATATGTGTGTCCAGGATGTTCAACACACATACACGAGTGCATTCAAAAAAGAGTATATAGAAATTACCATAGAACAAGATTAATTCACCACTTTTTATTACACAAACTATATTATCCTCGAATACAATTAGTAATGAATATTAATGACAAGTTCGAACTAATACATCAGAAATACTCTAATTAAGCAACTAAGCAGCGAAGCAAACTAAGCAAAGGGTATAGCGCAGCTCCAAAACACCACAGGCAAGCTAACGGTAGACACGGCCTAGAACTCCGCATTATCGCCATTAAACTCGCAATTCTGACCTGCAACTGTTGGGGGGGGATTGCAAGAGTGAGTACATTTCGTACTCAGCAAGTGTGAAAAGTATGACATGTGGCTGATTCAAATGACGAATATAATAATGGTTGAGTGCTGAAAAGTACATTAAAACTCCATATCCGTCATCATATACCAATATCCATATTCAATACCAGAATTCAATTCATAACCAATCATAACCATAATACCAACCATAACCATCCCAGATCCCAATTTTTCTCTAATCATCTGAGGGTCCAGGTTGCTCATAACCGGGAGCACTACTATCATGATAGTTTTAGACACACTCTGCAGAGGTTGTACCGTTTTACCCACGTGTTTGTGATTTTATCACCTTTCGATGACTATAGAATCTCAATTATGCCGTCTCACACTTCTGTAGGTGTGTGCCCAAGAGATCACAAAGTAGCCTATACAAAGGGATTACTAGTCTATTTAGACCCCACTGAGGTTTCACTGGTGGCGATGCCTCCAACTGAGCACATCTTCAACCAATGGCCCCCTCCTGATCCATTCGGAACCGAGGGTAGACCAACCAATCATCAACAAACTCAATCCGACTACCCCTTCCCCGAGGATCCTTAATGGTCCAAATAACGCTGGAAAAGCCCTAATTAATCAGCTACGCCGCACCTATACTTGGCCTTGTGGTGGCACAGTAAATCCTGGATGGTCGCTCCATGAACCGGTCCTTAGATCTAAAGCAAGCAAAACCACCATAACATCCAACCCATCCACATACCAGGCTTGCTTAGATCACCCATTATCATATCATATTTAACTAGTTCATGTCAACCATAATCTCATTAATGTATAATTAAACTGAGTAGTGTAGTTGTTCTTCCATCCTAATTAATTAAGCGAAGCAAAAAGGTAAAAATCCCATCCCGACTCTCTACCATATATTCCAGGTGACAAAGGTGGTTAAACAAATCTAGTAAACCTCCTATCATAGGATTTCCCATCAAATTGACACAAGCATACAGTTTTCAAACAAAACATTTATTTTAAAACATGATCAATATGCTTTAAGGACACTTGCCTTGCTCTTGGGATTGGTTAGGGTCAAAGCCTTCAAACTCTTAGTGTTGGAGATCCTCCACGGCACTCTCTAGCACAAATCCGTCTAATCCACACAATAAACATACAAGACAAGATACACAATCAAAGAGTGCACAAATATTACTCAATATGACATGACATGCATGATTAATACAAATGTAAGGTAGAACTTGTTAATAGATTGCTATCAATGATCACTAACTAGTTCTAATAGATTTTAACAAGTTTATAAATGTTTGGATTTGGTTAGATCTACTTTTAGAATTAATTCAACACAATTTACACAGGAAAATCAGACTAGTCCGCTAGGGACCGGACAAGTCCGCACTTCGCAGAACTGGCGGACTATGGTTTTCTAGATCGACGTGAATTTTGAGACTTGGGGTTGAATTCATGTAAGAAAAAGAAAATAGAAGGTATACCAGGTGTTTAGGACTCCAATCAATCGAGAAACTTGGAGGTAGCACTTGGATCTTGATGATCTGGGGTTGGTGATGAACTTGGAGATGAATTGGTGATGAAGAACGAAACTTGATGGAGATCTTGATCCTCTTTTGTTTCCTCCTCTTCTTCTTCTTCTTGCTTGGGATCTCCTCCTCCCTCCTTGATGGTGGCTCTCCACGAACTAGGGTTTGGGTGGGGTGGAAAAGTGGCAAATAGATGTCAAGCCAAGGGGTGAGGTTGTTTATATAGAGGTGGAGGCTAGGGTTAGATGGATTTCGAGTTTGAGTTGAGTAGAGGCCGGTTTAGAGTCCCACATGGGCTCTAAAAGAGTTAGGCACGATGTCTCTAGGCCCACTTAACGTGAAACCCAAGAAACAAGTCGTAAAACAGAAGATCAATTCAGAGTCGCGAAATATCGGACAAGTTTGAAAAGGACCGGACTAGTCCGAAGTTAGTCATAAAAAAATCGGACAAGTCTGACTTTAGTCAGAGGGGAAAATGGACAAGTACGCTGGAACACCGGACTAGTCCGGACAAGTCCAGGGACTTAGCAAATTTTCAAAGATTCTTGGAACACCGGGCTAGTCCGCACAATATCGGACAAGTCCGAAAGTGTCCAGAGGCAAAAACGGACCAGCCTGCAGAAAAAACGGACAAGTTCAATCGAGGTTAGAGAGAAATCGGACTAGTCCTCACCAAAATTGGACTAGTCCACACTTTTCAGCATTTTAAGTGCGGTTTTGTTCCAAATCAATTTTAAACTCGTTCCTCTTTATGTGGATTAATGTTAAATATGTATATGAATGTATGTAGGGAATGATGCATGAAAATGAGGGTGTTACAAACCTACCCCCCTTAAAATGAATCTCGCCCTCGAGATTCGACGCGAAAGAGAAGAGATAGGGAAATTCCTTCTTGAGATCATCCTCCAATTCCCACGTTGTTTATTTTTCTGTGTGGTGCTTCCATTGAACTTTACACCATCTAATAACCTTGTTCCTTGTGACTCTCTCCTTGGTTTCCAAGATTTTGACCGGTCGTTCGGCATAAGTCAAATCTGCCCCTAATTCCAATCCTTCCATTGGCACTTGTTCTTCCGGCACTCTCAAACACTTCTTGAGCTGGGAAACATGAAAAACATCATGAACATATGAAAGATGAGCTGGCATCTCCAACTTATATGCTACTTATCTTTTGTCCAAAATCTTGAATGGTCCAATGTAGCGAGGTGCTAGCTTGCCTCTTATGTTAAACCTCTTATGACCCCTCATCGGTGACACCTTGAGGTAAACAAAATCTCTCACTTCAAAAGATAATTTCCTTCTCCTATTGTCCGCATAGCCCTTTTGTCTTTATTGGCCAACCCTTAAGTTTTCCCGAATAATCTGAACTTATTTTTCAGCTTCTTGCAACACTTCCGGACCAAATACTTGAGTCTCTCCCGCCTCATTCCAGAATAAAGGTGTCCTACACTTCCTTCCATAAAGCGCTTCATATGGTGACATTTTCAAACTTGCTTGGTAACTATTGTTGTACGAAAACTCCGCGTATGGCAAGCTTTTGTCCCAACTTTTCCCATGCTTTAAAGCACAAGCTCTTAACATGTCTTCTAAAATCTGATTGGTCCTCTCGGTTTGTCCATCCGTTTGAGGGTGATATGTTGAACTAAAATTCAACTTTGTTCCCAAAGCTTCATGCAACTTTTGCCAAAACCTAGAAGTAAATTGAGAACCTCTATCTGAGACTATCTTCTTCAGAATTCCATGCAAACATACTATTCTTCCGGTATACAGTTCTGCCAATTTCTCTCCATTATAGGTGGTCTTGACGGGAATAAAGTGAGCTGACTTAGTTAGCCGATCTACAATTACCCAAATTGAGTCATAACCGTTCTGAGTATGCGGTAAACCAACTATGAAGTCCATTCCAATTTCTTCCCACTTCCACTCTGGAATCTTTAATGGTTGCAATAGTCCAGCTGGCCTTTGATGTTCCGCCTTGACTCGTTGACACACATCACACAATGCTACATATTCAGCTATGTCCTTTTTCATGCTATCCCACCAATAGCACGTCTTCAAGTCTTTGTACATATTGGTACAACCGGGATGAATCGAGTATGGTGAGTCATGTGCCTCCTTTAGTATTGTCTCCCGAATATGCTTTACATTGGGCACGACAATACTTTTTCCAAGCCATAAGGTACCATGTTCATCCTCATCAAATCTGAATTCTCTCCCTTCTTGGGTCCTTTCCTTGATTTCTTGGATTTCCTCATCCTTCGTTTGAGCCTCTCGAATCTCTTGCTCCAAGGTCAGATTTAACTCCATCATCCCCATCTCATTTACAAATCCAAGGTTCAATCGTTCAAACTCCTTACATAACTCAGACGGTAACTCTCGAACTATGAGTTGATGACTTCCTTTCTACTCAAAGCATCAACCACTACATTGGCTTTTCCCGAATGATAGTTGATTCCTAAATCATAATATTTGATGAGCTCTAACCATCTTCGTTGCCTCAAATTCAGATCCGTTTGTGTGAAAGTATACTTAAGACTCTTGTGATCCATATAAATTTCAGACCTATGTCCAAGGATGTAGTGTCTCCAAATTTTCAATGCGTGTATCACGGCTGCAAGTTCCAAATAAGGTGTTGGATAATTCTGTTCATGTTTCTTCAATTGTCTTGACGCATAGGTGACCACTTGACCTTCTTGCATGAGCACACATCCAAGTCCTTGTCTCGAGGCTCAAAACTCTTGCTCACATCTGGCAGTACCAAAATTGGGGTTGTTGTCAACCTCTTCTTCAACTCCTCAAAACTGTTTTGACAAGCTTAAGTCCTTTGGAAAGCCTTTCCCTTCATTAGCAATTCCGTCATTGGTTTGGCTATCTTGGAAAAGTCCTTGATGAATCAATGGTAATATCCAGCCATCCCAAGGAAACTCCTTATTTCCTTTACGTTTTGCGGTGGCTCCCACTTCAACACGTCCCTCACTTTACCGGGATCAACCGATACTCCTCCTCCTGAGATGATATGACCCAAAAATGACACCTCTCTCAACCAAAACTGACACTTGTTGAACTTGGCATACAATTGATGCCCCCTCAATTTCTGCAACGTAAGCCTCAAGTGTTCCTCATGTTCTTTCTCATCCTTCGAGTAGATCATACTATCATCAATAAACACCACAACAAACCTATCCGAGTACTCCATGAAGACCTTATTCATGAGGTAGATAAAGTAGGCAGACACATTTGTCAATCCAAAAGACATCACAGTGTACTCATAAGATCCATACCGTGTTCTAAAAGTTGTCTTGGGTATGTCTGATGGTCTAATCTTCATTTGAAAATATCCCGACCTCAAATCAATCTTAGAGAAGACACAAGCACCCTTCATCTGGTCAAACAAGTCCTCTATACGAGGCAAGGTATACTTGTTCTTGATGGTTAACTTGTTGATAGCTCGGTAGTCTACACACATCCTTTGGGATCCATCCTTCTTGTCCACAAATAGAACGGGCGCTTCCCAAGGTGAAGAGCTGGGCCAAATAAAACCTTTCTCTAGTTGCTCTTGAATTTGCTTCTTGAGCTCCGCTAATTCCATAGGAGGCATCCTATACGGCCTCTTAGCTATAGGTGCAGTTCCAGGTATTAAATCAATAACAAACTCAATATCTCGATCAAGTGGCATACCTGACAACTCATCTGGAAACACGTCCAAAAATTCACACACCACTAGAATCTCCTCAATTGCAGCACCGTCCATATGATTCAGCTCCAATTGCTTCGGTGCGGTTTGAGATGCTTCAAATTCCACGGTGATCCCTTCCTCATTGGTCAACTTAACCGTCTTCGTAGCACACTCAATAACTCCATTGTGCTTCCTCAACTAGTCCATACCAAGTATAATGTCCAATCCTTGAGAATCCAAAACTATAAGGTTGGCAAAGAAGTCTACCCCCCTTATTCTAAGGCTTACTTTTGGACATACTATATTTGTCCTCATCTCTCCTCCAGGAGACTTAACCAATAGAGTAAACTTCATATGAGAGATAGGCAAACTATACTTGGTGACATACTTTGATGCAATGAATGAATGCGATGCTCCAAAATCAAACAACATAGTCGCGGGGTTGGAGTTTGCGAGAAACATACCAATGACCACGTCATCCGCTTGTTGAGCATCCTCCATAGAGACATGGTTCACGTTGCCACGAGCAAAATTCTGCTGTCCATGGTTCCCTTGTGGTGCTCCTCCATTAGGTCTTGGGTTTTGCCTCGACGCATTGCTTCCTTGACCAAGGCCTGACTTAGGACATTGATGTGCAAAGTGTCCAACTTCTCCACAAGTATAGCACTTCTTTACTCCACCATAATTATTGGGACGGACTTGATTTTGCGCATTGGCACCAGGGAAGTTAGCACGGGGTGCATAAGGCATTGGAGGCCTAGGTGCTTGCATGACGGGGCGCTGCTGCACAAACTGAGCTGGACGCGGTGCAAATCCAAGGCACTGTACAGGAGCAGAGGAGCTGTAGTATGGTGCATTAGGAGGCGCAAAGCGAGGGCGCACATTCCTTCCTTGTTTCTATCCTTGATATGGCTGCTTCCTCTTATTGTCTTGCTCCATCTCACGGACTTTGTTCTCCACGACAATTGCCTTGTCCACAAGCTTCTGGAAGTTAGCATAATCGCAATGCACTTGGATTTCATTGTTGAATCCTCTCATGAACAGTTATTGCTTTCGGCTGTCCCGACTAACATCCTCAGGGGCATACCTTGAAAGTTGAGTGAATTTATTGAGATATTCACTCACGCTTGATTTTCCTTGCCTTATGTTCTCAAATTCTTGCCTCTTCAAAATCATAATACCTTCCGACACATAATGAGAATGGAAACTCTCCTTGAATCCGGCCCAAGTAATTCTCTCTTGATTCTCATGAGCATTGCATAAGGAATCCCACCAATCCGCAGCTGCTCCAACTAGTTGATGAGAAGCAAAAAGCACTTTCTCCTGGTCACTGCATTGGACAATGGCAATTTTCTTCTCCACGGACTTGAGCCAATCATCCGCATCCATAGGGTCAGCGACTTGAGCAAAGGTCGATGGCCTAGTCCTCATAAACTCTCCCAGCCGGTTATGAGGAGGCGGGGGTGGAGGTGGAGGCATGTGGTGTTGATTGTTGTTATTGCCAGTCTGCAGCTGTCCCATAGTCTGTATCATAGTCTGCATGAGCTGGTTCTGCATCGCCAAGAGTTGATCAATGTTGATATCTCCATGGACAGGTCCTTGTCCATTATTATTCTGAGGTGCTCCATTGTTCTCCTCCTCATCATTGACATCCCTCTGGTTGCGAGTTCTCACCATCTGAAGAAAAGCAAGATATAAGAATTTAGAAACGTCCCCAACTATATGCATCAAGGGATATGAAACTAGACAACTAACCAGCCTAGGTGGACATGGCAATGCTATAGCATCCCACAATCCTCTATTAAGCACACAAGCAAACAATATATAGCAACAACACACCAAACAAAAACACATCGGATCTTGAGTGCTCCTTTGTGCTCTAAAATGTCCATTCTATCTAGGCTGCGTCCTACGGTCAACCTGTGACTCTGATACCAATCTGTGACACCCGGTTCTGAAAAAGAACCAAGTGAACGCATATGTATACCCAGGATGTTCAACACACATACACGAGTGCATTCACAAAAGAGAATACATAAATTACCACATAACAAGATTAATTCACCACTTTTTATTACACAAATCATATTATCATGGAATACAAGCACTAATGAATATTAATGACAAGTTCGAACTAATGCAGCGGAAATACTCTAATTAAGCAACTAAGCAGCCAAGCAAACTAAGCAAAGGGTATAGTGCAGCTCCAAAATGCCACAGGCAAGCTGACGGTAGACACGGCCTAGAACTCCGTATTATCGCCATTAAACTCCCAATCCTGACCTGCCACTGTTGGGGGGGATTGCAAGAGTGAGTACATGTCGTACTCAGCAAGTGTGGAAAGTATGACACGTGGCTGATTCAAATGACGAATATAATAACGGTTGAGTGCTGAAAAGTACAGTAAAATATTTGAAAAGCATTATGTATTATGTACGTGAAGTAAACCCATCATAATCCATGTAATCATCATAATACCAGTCCATAATTCCATATCCGTCATCATATACCAATATCCATATTCAATACCAGAATTCAATTCATAACCATCCATAACCATAATACCAACCATAACCATCCCAAATCCCATTTTTCCTCTAATCATGTAAGGGTCCAGGTTGCTCATATCTGGGAGCACGGCTATCATGATAGTTTTAGACACACTCAATAAAGGTTGTACCGCTTTACCCACGTGTTTGCGATGTTATCACCTTTCGATGACTATAGAATCTCAATTATGCCGTCTCACACTTCCGAAGGTGTGTGGCCAAGAGATCACAAAATAGCCTTTACAAAGGGATTACTAGCCTATTTAGACCACATTGAGGTTTCACTGGTGGCGATGCCTCCAACTGAGCACATCTTCAACCAAGGGCCCCCTCTTGATCCATTCAGAGCCCAGGGTAGTCCAACCAATCATCAACAAACCCAATCCGACTACCCCTTCCCCGAGCATCCTTAATGGTCCAGATAGCACTAGAAAAGCCCTAATTAATCAGCTACGCCGCACCCATACTTGGGCTCGTAGTGGCACTGTAAATCCTGGATGGTCGCTCCATGAACCGGTCCTTAGATCTAAAGCAAGCAAAACCACCATAACATCCAAACATCCACATACCAGGCTTGCTTAGATCACCCATTACCATATCATATTTAACCAGTTCATGTCAACTATAATCTCATTAATGTATAATTAAACTGAGTAGTGTAGTTGTTCTTCCATCCTAATTAATTAAGCAAATCAAAAAGGTAAAAATCCCATCCCAACTCTCTACCATATATTCCAAGTGACAAGGGTGGTCAAACAAATCTAGTAAACTTCCTATCATAGGATTTCCCATAAAATTGACACAAGCATCCAATTTTCAAACTAAACATTTATTTTAAAACAGGATCAATATGCTTCAAGGACACTTGCCTTGCTCTTGGGATTGGTTAGGGTCAAAGCCTTCAAACTATTGGTGCTGCAGATCCTCTGCGGCACTCTCTAGCGCAAATCTATCTAATCCACACAATAAACATACAAGACAAGAGACACAATCAAAGAGTGCACAAATATTACTCAATATGACATGACATGCATGATTAATGCAAATGTAAGGTAGAACTTGTTAATAGATTGCTATCAATGATCACTAACTAGTTCTAATAGATTTTAACAAGTTTATAAAGGTTTGGATTTGATTAGATCTACTTTTAGAATTAATTCAACACAATTTACACAGGAAAATCGGACTAGTCCGCTAGGGACCGGACAAGTCCGCACTTTGTAGAACTGGCGAACTAGGGTTTTCTAGATCGACGTGAATTTGGAGACTTGGGGTTGAATTCATGTAAGAAAAAGAAAATAGAAGGTATACCAGGTGTTTAGGACTCCAATCAATCGAGAAACTTGGAGGTAGCACTTGGATCTTGATGATCTAGGGTTGGTGATGAACTTGGAGATGAATTGGTGATGAAGAACAAAACTTGATGGAGATCTTGATCCTATTTGTTTCCTCCTTTTCTTCTTCATGCTTGGGATCTCCTCCTCCCTCCTTGATGGCGGCTCTCCACGAACTAGGGTTTGGGTGGGGTGGAAAAGTGGCAAATAGATGTCAAGCCAAGGGGTGGGGTTGTTTATATAGAGGTGGAGGCTAGGGTTAGATGGATTTCGAGTTTGAGTTGAGTAGAGGCCGGTTTAGAGTCCCACATGGGCTCTAAAAGAATTAGGCACGATGTTCCTAGGCTCACTTAACGTGAAACCCAAGAAACAAGTCGTAAAACAAAAGATCAACTCAGAGTCGCGAAATATCGGACAAGTACGAAAAGGACCGAACTAGTCTGAAGTTAGTCATAAAAAAATCGGACAAGTCTGGCAAAAAATCGGACAAGTCCGACTTTAGTCAGAGGGGAAAACGGACAAGTCCGCTTGAACACCGGAATAGTCCAGACAAGTCCAGGACTTAGCAAATTTTCAAGGATTCTTGGAACACTGGACTAGTCCGCACAAAATCAGACAAGTACGAAAGTGTCCAGAGGCAAAAGCGGACCAGTCTGCAGCAAAAACGGACAAGTCCGATCGAGGTCAGAGAGAAATCGGACTAGTCCTCACCAAAATCGGACTAGTTCGCACTTTTCAGTATTTTAAGTCCGGTTTTGTTCCAAATCAATTTTAAAATCGTTCCTCTTTATGTGGATTAATGTTAAACATGTATATGAATGTATGTAGGGAATGATGCATGAAAATGAGGCTGTTACAAACCTACCCCCTTAAAATGAATCTCGCCCTCGAGATTCGACGCGAAAGAGAAGAGATAGGGAAATTCCTTCTTGAGATCATCCTCCAATTCCCACGTTGCTTATTTTTCTGTGTAGTGCTTCCATTGAACTTTAAACCATCTAATAACCTTGTTCCTTGTGACTCTCTCCTTGGTTTCTAAGATTTTGACCGGTTTTTCGGCATAAGTCAAATCTGCCCCTAATTCCAATCCTTCCATTGGCACTTGTTCTTCCGACACTTGAAACACTTCTTGAGCTGGGAAACATGAAAAACATCATGAACATCTAAAAGATAAGCGGGCATCTCCAACTTATATGCTACTTCTCTTTTGTACAAAATCTTGAATGGTCTAATGTAGCGAGGTGCTAGCTTTCCTCTTATGTTAAACCTCTTATGACCCCACATCGGTGACACCTTGAGGTAAAAAAAATCTCCCACTTCATAAGCTAATTTCCTTCTATTGTCCGCATAGCCCTTTTGTCTTGATTGGGCAGCCCTCAAGTTTTCCCGAATAATCTGAACTTATATTTCGGCTTCTTGCAACACTTCCGAACTAAATACTTGAGTCTCTCCTGCCTCATTCTAGAATAAAGGTGTCCTACACTTCCTTCCATAAAGCGCTTCATATGGTGACATTTCAAACTTGCTTGGTAACTATTGTTGTACGAAAACTCCACGCATGGCAAGCTTTTGTCCCAACTTTTCCCATGCTTTAAAGCACAAGCTCTTAACATGTCTTCTAAAATCTGATTGGTCCTCTCGGTTTGTCCATCCGTTTGAGGGTGATATGCTGAACTAAAATTCAAATTTGTTCCCAAAGCTTCATGCAACTTTTGCCAAAACCTGGAGGTAAATTGAGAACCTCTATCCTAGACTATCTTCTTCAGAACTCCATGCAAACATACTGTTCTTCTGATATACAGTTCCACTAATTTCTCTCCATTATAGGTGGTCTTGACGGGAATAAAGTGAGTTGACTTAGTTATCCGAGCATCCTTAATGGTCCAGATAGCACTGGAAAAGCCCTAATTAATCAGCTACTCCACACCCATAATTGGCCTCGTAGTGGCACTGTAAATCCTGGATGGTCGCTCCATAAACCGGTGTAAGGATTGAATGCCCAAGAGGGGGTGTGAATTGAGCTTCTTTTCAAAAATTAAAGCTATAAAAACTTAATTACTAAAAGCCCAATTCCCTATGCAAACAACCTATGCATTCAAGTGAATAGTAACTTTGCGGTATATGAAATGCATAAGTGTAAGGGGAGAGGAAGAAAGCGCAAACTCCCGAGGAGACACGAAGACATGGTGATTTATCCCGTGGTTTGGCAAGATCGTCAAGATCTTCCTACATCCACGTTGTGGTACCCACCAAAGGGTATAGCCACTCCCAAGTCACCGAGACCAGGGATCTTCACTATACTTCTCCGTTCCCCAACCTCGGCAAGGTGGATCTCAAGCCTTGTACAAGTTGGATCCTCCGGGCTTCCACAATCGTCTTGGCAAGCTCCGGAAGGCTCTCTCCAATACAATCACCAAGGGACACTCCCTTACAGCTCTCACTACACTAGAGACTCCAAGCACCAAGAATGGAAGCACACAAGCACTATCTCTAGCAAGTTCTAGCCTATCTCTTGGTGTGTAAGTGGTGTAAATGATGTAGAAGTGGTAGCTCAATGTCTTGAATGCTTGAGAATGTGTAGAGTAGCTCTGGTTGTCAAGACTTGTCGAATAGACTGGTTGAAGGGGTATAAATAGCCAGCCTCCACGAAATAGCCGTTGGAAAAGTAGCCTGACATCACTGTTCTGCGAACACCAGATGATCCGATGTTCTCCCTTCAGTTGTCATTGGTCGAATCCAAATTAGCTGATGTCACTGGGTCAGATATGACCGTTGATATACCGATGTTACACTTGCCTTCTCATCGGATGATTCAGTGGCACTTCATCCAGAATTGGTTCAGAATTAATGCTTACCGGAGTAATTGACCGATGTGTTATCAATTATACATCGGATGGTCCGGTGTTACACTTGGTCCAGGGAGATTGCTTACTGTACTGATGGACCGATGTAACATTCCCTTCATCATCGAATGATCAGGTAAGTACTTAGTTCTGAGGTCTTCTTCTTCTGCTAAACCAACTCGACCGATGTATTGTTTTCTGGAAATATCGGTTGATCCGGTGAGTTGATTTTGTTTGCTTCGAGTTGTTCTAAGTGATTCTTTTGGAATTTGCTCGATTGACCTCTTAGACATTGATTTGAAATATTCTTCTGATGATTACCAAGTCTTGGGTGTTGTCAATTTTGATGGAATAACTTTGACATATGAGCTTTTACTTCTAATCTTCATAAAAATCGATTGACCTCATAGAATGATTGTTTCAGGGTCTCCAATTATATCCAATGAGCAGTAGATGAT
This sequence comes from Tuctoria greenei, assembly GCA_036927565.1. Taxonomy (NCBI): domain Eukaryota; kingdom Viridiplantae; phylum Streptophyta; class Magnoliopsida; order Poales; family Poaceae; genus Tuctoria; species Tuctoria greenei. The sequence continues at coordinate 50,138,949 of JAYESD010000002.1, forward strand.
ATTAATATAGATTTCATTTGAGTGTGATGAGTGCTATGAGAGACCTTGCATCCACAAATTCATTAGTAATATCCAACGGTTGTCATTAATCACCGAAACTATACCTCATGGGGGCCTAGATGCTTTCAACCGGTCCTTATATCTAAAACAAGCAAAACCACCATAACATCCAACCCATCCACATACCAGGCTTGCTTAGATCACCCATTACCATATCGTATTTAACCATTTCATGTCAACCATAATCTCATTAATGTATAATTAAACTGAGTAGTGTAGTTGTTCTTTCATCCTAATTAATTAAGCGAAGCAAAAAGGTAAAAATCCCATCCCGGCTCTCTACCATATATTCCAGGTGACAAGGGTGGTTAAACAAATCTAGTAAACTTCCTATTATAGGATTTACCATGAAATTAACACAAGCATGCAGTTTTCAAACAAAACAATTATTTTAAAACAGGATCAATATGCTTCAAGGACACTTGCCTTGCTCTTGGGATTGGTTAGGGTCAAAGCCTTCAAACTCTTGGTGCTGGAGATCCTCCGCGGCACTCTCTAGCGCAAATCCGTTTAATCCACACAATAAACATACAAGACAAGAGACACAATGAAATAGTGCACAAATATTACTCAATATGACATGACATGCATGGTTAATAAAAATGTAAGGTAGAACTTGTTAATAGATTGCTATCAATGATCACTAACTAGTTCTAATAGATTTTAACAAGTTTATAAAGGTTTGGATTTGATTAGATCTACTTTTAGAATTAATTCAACACAATTTACACAGGAAAATCGGACTAGTCCGCTAGGGACCGGACAAGTCCGCACTTCGCAGAACTGGCGGACTAGGGTTTTCTAGATCGATGTACATGAAAAAGAAAATATAAGGTATACCAGGTGTTTAGGACTCCAATCAATCGAGAAACTTGGAGGTAGCACTTGGATCTTGATGATCTAGGGTTGGTGATGAACTTGGAGATGAATTGGTGATGAAGAACGAAACTTGATGGAGATCTTGATCCTCTTTTGTTTACTCCTCTTCTTCTTCTTGCTTGGGATCTCCTCCTCCCTCTTTGATGGTGGCTCTCCACGAACTAGGGTTTGGGTGGGTGTTGACGGTCCTTTAGTACCATATTTTGACCGTCAATTCACCTCATAATGTGCATAAAAGAAACACAAAACATAGTGGTAGGGCTATACACTAACCCAATTCCACAAGTGTTGGTGTTTATTTGTATGCATGTGAATTATTACCCAAAATACCAAAACATGCAGGGATGAATCCATGAAAATGGATTTCAACGAATCAGGCGATGACACGTGGCAACACATGGATCAAATGGCCCACAAACATAAAAATACGAGGAGATCCAACAGTGTTGCACCCATATACATCAAGGGGGTATACCTGGAAGCCACCTGGAGGAAGCACTCCCCGAGGGGAGACTTGACCAGGTTGGCCGAACCAGGGGTTCGGCCGACCCCTTCCTAGCGCCAAACCTGGTCAAATGACAAGTGTTGGCTCCTCCCGACTCCCTGGAGTCAATGGTGACTGATTCGCGGGTTAATTGTGGCGGGAACCAACCCTTCTCCACCTATAAATAGACCCCCTCACCTCACTTCTCACACACACCAAAATTTGAGAATAGTGCTACACTCCAAAGGTTTAGAGTAGTCCTAGAGGCTACCAAAGTAGAAGGAGAGTGTGGTAAAGGGTCTAGGAGAAGGAGGCTTGGGCTTGTCAAGTCCCTCTTCTACACTTGTACCCCTACAATGGTTTTACTCAATCAAGTAAGCCTTTGTGAATTCAATACAAGTTTGATCTTCTATTCTTAGTAGTTTGCACAAGTAGTTACTTGTGGGTTCACTGCTTTAATTCATTAGAGGCTCTAGTTGTAGCTTTGTGTTCGAAACAACTAGAGTAGTGATTTAGAACATAAGCGTGGTGCTTAGGTTATAAATCATCAATGGATATCTCGTAGACCCACAAATTGAAGACGCAGGCAGTAGGTGGTGACAACCCTATCCGTCCTTCGTAATCCTCCATGTTCGGCTATGCCATAGGCTCTTGGCGGGAGTCGTACTAGTATTGCTAGGAGTAAGCCCGTGCCTGAAGCAAGCATCTACTGCAAACTACCTTGAATTAGGATCAATACTTTGAATTCCTTTTATTCCTTGCCTACCAAACAACTTTGTGTCCTTGGGTGAGCTAGTTCGAAAGATTAGCACACACGTTCTTTGGATTCGATACCCTTGGGAATACTCCTTAAGGGGAAGTGCTACAACGGTATTTCCATGCGCTTGCGGATAACTCTGTGGTGTTAAGAAATACCAACAAACATTTCTAGCACCGTTGCCAGGGACGGTTGCTGTTAATCTTCGAACCATGATCACCCTCGTATCATATACCCTTATCTATCATCTTACCTTTCTTATTCTTACCTTACCACCACCATATAAATGGAGCAACCCACCATTCTTTCTTACTCTGCTCCGAAGGGCAAGTTCTGTGAGCCATCGCCTTTGGCGGAACCTATTTGTTCAACCAGCTATGAACTTCGCACTGGCTTTATAGCCATGGTTTGGGAACAATCCTTCTCAGGAACGAATTGTGAAAATCCTTAACACCATCTATGAGAGTTCGAACAACTGTGTTCATGCCTTATAATCAAAGGTATGACACAGGAAACTCTCAAATGGAAGTTGTTTCCTTTTTCCCTCAAGGAAAAAGCCAAACAAGGGTACAACCACTATGTTGGGAAGACAAACGGTGATTGGAGTGAATTACGAGACAAATTTTGTCTTGCTTTCTTTCCCATTGCCCGAATTGTTTCCTTACGAAAGGAAGTACTATGCTTCCAGCAAATGGAGAAGGAATCCATAGGTGCAGCTTGGGACAGATTTTCTCTTTTGAAAAATTCTGGCCCAGATTTGTTAATTCCTGATCCAATGCTTTTGCAACATTTCTTCATGGGATTGAACAAAGAGTCTTCCCTATATATTGACATTACGACTGGAGGATCTTTCCTCTATAAGACTTTAGAAGAAGGCAAGGATCTTCTAGACAAAATTCTTGAAAATTCTTCCTTCATTATGGGTCTTAATGAGCCTGCCCAAGAGGAAGTCGTGTCAAGAACGGAGGATACACTCTTGGACAAGGATGAATCCATTTCTTGTTTACCCCAAGCCTTGCCAGAGGAATCCTCTCCTGAACCTGAGACTACGAAGGTAGAAGAAATTCAACCCCCGCAGTTTCCATTTTACTTCGAGGAAGAGCTTTTTGAAGATTATGGAAATACCTCAAAGTATTGTTGCTATAGGAAACCTTCATTGCCACCAACTCCACCTGAACCACCTGACGGGGTGTTCGTCCGTCAGACGGTCAAGGAGTTGACCTCTGTCCTAAGCAGAGAGTGGACAGCTGAAGTCGAGAATTCACCCGAAATTCTTCGGATGACCTCACCTTTGGCTACCATTTTATGTTCTATTAGAGGGACACCAATGAGAATCCTATACAACCCTACTATTGGAGCAAATCTCATTTCCGATTCTTGTGCTCTCGCCATTCTTGGCGATGTGCCATTGGCACCAACACACAATCCTTCTGAGATTCATTCGGAACCATTCTTGAAGGATGTGGGGCTCTGCAACAAGTGTCTGTTAGACACAAAGATGTTGAGGCTCTCCTAGATTTTCATGTGTTCGAAATCCAAGATTTCGACATCATGATAGGGATTCCCATAGAGAAATTTCTCATGGAAGTTCCTTTGGAAGGAAGCCTCAATATCAATCTTGGAGGGAGAAATTTCTCCATGCCTATTCTGCGTTCAAAGAACACATCTGCAGAATCTCCCATCCAGGATGAGCCAATGTAGGAGGTTAGGACTCTTCGATTTTTAGAACCCCCTGAAATTAAAGGAGAAGAAGACTTCGTCCAAGAGGAGGATGAATTTCAGGAGGAACTTGAATTTCCAAAAGAAGAGCCCTCCCCAAAACCTCCTGTTGAGCTCAAGATTCTACCTCCAGGCCTACGTTATGCCTTTCTAAATGGCGATTTGGAAGCCCCGGTCATCATAAGTGACAAGCTTTCAGATGATGAAACGCTCAAACTCATAGCCATGTTAGAAAGGCATAAAGCTATTTTTGGATATTCACTTCAGGATCTCAAGGGAATTAGTCCAGCGTTATGCACCCATCGTATTCCTATTGATCCTGAGAGTGTCCCCTCAAGGGAACCTCAAAGGTGATTGAATAATGCGATGCGCGAAGTTGTCAAGAAACAAGTCTTGAAACTTCTAGATGCCAGGATTATTTACCCTGTTCCTTGTAGTGAATGGGTAAGTCCAGTTCAAGTAGTGCCTAAGAAGGGAGGTATGACGTTCGTTCAATAGGAGAGGAATGAAATAATTCCTCAACGGACCGTCACAGGATGGAGGATGTGCATTGACTACTGAAAACATAACAAGGCAACGAGGAAAGACCATTTTCCATTGCCCTTCATCGATGAGATGTTAGAGCGATTGGAAAAACACTCCTACTCCTGTTTCCTTGATGGGTATTCGGGATATCATCAAATTCCTATCCATCCCGATGATCAAAGTAAGACCACGTTCACATGTCCTTACGGGACCTATGCCTACCGGCGTATGTCCTTTGGATTGTGTAACGCTCCTACCTCTTTCCAGAGATGCATGATGTCTATATTTTCAGACATGATCGAGGATATCATGTAAGTTTTCATGGATGATTTCTCCATCTATGGAAAAACTTTTGATCATTGTATAGAAAATTTAGACAGGGTCTTACAAAGATGCCATGAGAATGACCTTGTGCTTAATTGGGAAAAGTGCCATTTAATGGTCGGGGAAGGCATCATTCTTGGACACTTGGTGTCCGAGAGAGGGATAGAGGTGGACAAAGCTAAAATTGAAGTTATTGAAAAACTTCCACCTCCTATCAATGTTAAGGGAATCCACAGATTTTTAGGTCATGTGGGGTTCTACCGATGATTTATCAAGGATTTCTCCAAAATCGCTAGACCCCTCACCAACCTATTAGCTAAAGAAGCTCCCTTTGATTTCGATGATGAATGCCTTAAATCATTTGATATACTCAAAAAGGCACTCATCTTAGCTCCAATTATCCAACCTCCTGATTGGACGCTGCCATTCGAAATCATGTGTGATGCCAGTGACTTTGTTGTTGGTGCGGTCTTAGGCCAAACCAAAGATAAAAAGCATCACGCAATAGCCTACGCTAGTAAAACTCTAACAGGATCCCAACTCAATTATGCCATAACTGAGAAAGAGCTCCTAGCAGTAGTTTTTGCTATCGACAAATTTAGATCCTATTTGGTTGGAGCAAAGGTCATAGTCTACACAGACCTTGCTGCTTTGAAATATCTGCTTACCAAAAAGGATGCTAAACCCAGGCTAATTCGATGGATTCTTCTACTCCAAGAATTTGATCTGGAAATAAGAGATAAGAAAGGAGTAGTGAATTCAGTAGCAGATCATCTTTCACGTATGGAAGTCACACAAAACATGGACATACCTATCAATGACTTCCTACGAGATGATATTCTCCTCAAGGTGACAAACTCTCACCCTTGGTATGCGGATATCGTGAACTTTATGGTCACAGGATACGTACCACCAGGGGAGAACAAAAAGAAACTCATTTATGAGAATCATAGACACCTTTGGGATGACCCTTACCTCTATCGAGTACGAGCTGATGGCCTTCTTAGAAGGTGCGTCCCATCAATCGAAGGCACCAAAATTATAGAGAAATGCCATGGTGGCCCCTATGGTGGTCATTACGGTGTTTACCGTACTCAGGCAAAGATCTGGCAGAGTGGATTCTATTGGCCTTCAATGTATGGAGATACCAAGGAATTCATTCGCAAATGTTGGAAATGCCAGAAGCATGGAGGAATCTCTGCTCGCGATGCGATGCCCCTAACATACAATCTCCAAGTGGAATTATTTGATGTATGAGATATTGATTTCATGGGACCTTTTCCTATGTCTTATGATTGCGAGTATATTCTGGTTGTCGTCAATTATGTGTCAAAATGGGTAGAAGCATTGCCATGCAAAAATGTTGATTCCAAGCAAGCAAGGAAAATGTTTCATGAGATCATTTTCCATGCTTTGGAACTCCCCGTATGGTCATAAGTGATGGAGGGTCTCATTTCATAGATAAGACCTTCCGGAACTCTTTAAGGGAACTTGGAGTCCAGCATAACATTGCTACCCCATACCACTCACAAACAAATGGTCAAGCAGAAACATCTAATAAACAAATTAAAAATATTCTGCAAAAAACTGTCTTGGAAATGAGAACGGGATGGAAGCAAAAGCTACCCGACACATTGTGGGCATGTCGTACTGCCTACAAGACACCTATCAGCATGTCTCCTTTCCAATTTGTCTATGGAAAGACTTGCCATCTTCCCGTAGAATTGGAACATAGAGCGTATTGGGCCATCAAGCGGTGTAACATGAATCTTAACGAAGCTTGAAATCACCGATTGAAGCAAATCTCTGAGTTGGAGGAATGGAGAGATAAGGCGTACCACAGTGCCATAATTTATAAAGATATAACTAAAAGATGGAACGATAAGAGGATTATGCCGAAAGAGTTCAAACCTGGAGATAAAGTTTTACTCTTTAACTCTAGGGTTAAACTCTTTGGACATGAGAAGCTTAGGTAAATGGGAAGGGCCCTTCACTGTAGTAGAGACTTCATCCCATGGAGCAATCACACTCCAAGGTGATGACGGTCAACTATTCAAAGTGAATGGGCACCAACTTAAATTATTGCTCGATTCCCAAAAGGATACAGAAAAAGAATTTGACATGGTAAATCTAATCGATTTCCATGCCATTTCTTTCAATTCTGTTTAAATTCTCCACGTCCAACTAATGGGACCATCCAATTCATCATATATGAAGCCCATTTAATCGACCCAAGAAAATGTGGCCCGAACGGAGCCAGAAGGGGGTCGGCCGAACCCTAGGGTCGACCAACCCTCCCTTCGCACCGTTCACGTTCTGTTTTCTCGTGTTGATCCTCCTCGGTATCCTCCACAAAATCCTTGGTGAAACGCGTCGTTCCTCGCCTACTTAAAGGACGGAAACAGAGAGGAAAGTTATACACCTCATTGAATCATCATCTTCCTCCCGTCCTCGTCATGGCCGACAAGAAGATTGTGCCTCACGCCTCCTCCAGCTCAACCTTCAACCTGAGCAGGGACATTACGCCGGCCAATGACAAAACTTCCCTCGCCTTGGAGTCTGTCATGGCGATCGATGTCAAGCTCCTTGCCATGATCTCGCCTGCGATGACTCCGCGCGGGCGCAACCCTACACCCCGTAGCGCTGTCCGGTCACTCTCCCCTTGGAGAACGCCGATGAAGTAGACGATGCCACGCCGTCCGACTTTGGTTGGACTAAACTCAGTCAAGACATGTCTTTTCCACAGAAAATATGAGTCTCTCCCATCGTTGCTGCCCGGCGAGGAGTTCATGTACACACTGAAGACTAAGAAGGGCGATGTAGTAAGCCACCACTACAAGACGCCCACCTATACCTCGCCAGAACGCATGGGAGATCACTTTCTTATCCACGGGGTGTGCAAACCCAAAGGTGGCTACGCTAAGGGCCTATTCAAGTGCGTGGATAATCTGGCGATGGAGGAGTCGACGGGCTCGTCGCCCTCCAAGATTAGGCGACATGTCCCACTGCCTGCCATCAATGGGCCACCCGGTCAGTTCGAGGGCAGTGATGAGGACTCTCCTCGTGCCCCTAAAGTGGCATAGCTGACCAAGGAGTTCACTTCTCTCCACTTGGAGAATAAGAAGCTGACTGACTTGGTGGCTGAAGGGCGCATCGAGAGGGCAGAACTGAAGTACGACATCATGGCCCTCAAGGAGGAGATTGACGGTGTTCGTCGTGGCACGAGCACCAAACTGCGGCGCTTGTGCAATGCCGTCGGGGAGCCCGACATCTACAACGCACCATAGTTTAGATGTCCCGACAGCATAAGATGCTTACTACTTAGGATTTTTTAAAAAAAAACATTTGTTTTCTAAAGCTAGGTTAAATAATTTAAGCATCCCCATATTTTGATTTCAATAAAGTGAACTTACCGGTTCATCTAACACCGGTAAAGTTCCCCCTTTAGTTTATTTTGTTGAATAAAGAATTCAGGAAACAAGTGTGGGGGAAACGTGTCTCCAAGTCACGAAATCCCGACATGAAAAATCAATGTTGCATATCAAAACATGTCGCGATCGAATGAGCAAAATGACACAACGAAACAGAGCCATAGAAGAGCCAACAGGAGGTCGACCGAACCCCCTGGTCGGCCGACTTGTTTTCTGCACCGTACGACTCCGTTTCGCTCTAGAAAATCAGTTTGGATTTCTTTTCCCCAATTTTATGCACTACCCTACTGTTTGAGTTGATTTCATATTTTTCATTGCATATCTAAAATGAATTAACTCAACAAATTGAAAAAAAATTGGTAGTCAAGAATTTGCTTAAGCTGAAAATTTGAATACTTTATATTTCAATTCATTACCTTGTTTATGATTCCCATAATTCAATAGGAAAAACACATCATCTAGGTATTTGACTAGTGTGATATGGTAAATGAGTTCTTTAGAAATCATCCTTTTGCTTAAAATTGATTTTGACATTTGTTACTATTTGAAGTCCTGAACTTTGCCTAAAATCTCTCATTGGAAATTTATATACCCACCAAGGCCATATGATACATTCATTGAAACCACAAGCATATGCCACTTTGTTTTTCATTGAACTTTGTCAAACCCTTGACCCAATTGAGTGACATGCATGAACTTTTTGAATTGAAAACTATTGTGCACTCCATTCATGCAAAATTTCTCACATTGAGAGTTTACATCTATCGATTACACATCCATCAAAAAGAAACTCCATACAATACAAATGAAAGCCTCTCTAAAAATAAAAAGGAGTAAAAAACATGGCTACAAGAAAAAGAAAAAGCATCCACTCTTGAAAAAGAGTAAGAGTGCTAAAAAAATAGCCATGTTTCATCCTTAAATAAAAGAGCAAATTCATGGGAGTTATCACCTCACCCCTCCATTCCATTCATGTGCACAAGAATTTTCCCTTCACTTTGTTCATTGCATAAGTCTCTCATAGGATCAAGTTTTTGACTTAGTAACATATGCATTGCAAATGTGCGCCACATTCATCCCTACAAAGCTCCAGATATAGACACTTTTAGTATAGGGACAAGAATCGGCAAAACATGCCATGGTGAGGACTCAAACACTTTGAGATATTTGAGAGATTCTGATCGAGAAGGCAAGGGCAAATGTTCCTATGACATTCAAATATAGCAATTGCCAAATCATTTCAGCAGAGAATAATCCAAGGGAACTTCATTCTAACGGTTCCACTTTTCAAACACCCAAGATTGATGTGGTAGCCACATACACAAAGGGGATCCATGAATTCAGGTATAAGTGAAATATCTAGTATCCTTATTTTCTACCTTATAGCAAATTCATGACAACACTCTAGTTCTTCTTGCCTTCACTCGAGGACGAGCAAAGGACTAAGTGTGGGGGAGTTTGTTGACGGTCCTTTAGTACCATATTTTGACCGTCAATTCACCTCATAATGTGCATAAAAGAAACACAAAACATAGTGGTAGGGCTATACACTAACCCAATTCCACAAGTGTTGGTGTTTATTTGTATGCAGGTGAATTATTACCCAAAATACCAAAACATGCAGGGATGAAGCCGTGAAAATGGATTTCAACGAATCAGGCGATGACACGTGGCAACACATGGATCAAATGACCCACAAACAGAAGAATATGAGGAGATCCAATGGTGTTGCGCCCATATACATCAAGGGGGCCTACCTGAAAGCCACCTGGAGGAAGCACTCCCTGAGAGGAGGCTTGACCAGGTCGTCCGAACCAGGGGTTCGGCCGACCCCTTCCTTGCGCCAAACCTGGTCAAATGACACGTGTTGGCTCCTCCCGGCTCCCTGGAGTTAATGGTGACTGATTCGCGCATTAATTGTGGCGGGAACCGACCCTTCTCCACCTATAAATAGACCCCTCACCTCACTTCTCACACACACCAAAAGTTGAGAATAGTGCTACACTCCAAAGGTTTAGAGTAGTCCTAGAGGCTACCAAAGTAGAAGGAGAGTGTGGTGAAGGGTCTAGGAGAGGGAGGCTTGGGCTTGTCAAGTCCCTCTTCTACACTTGTACCACTACAAAGGTTTTACTCAATCAAGTAAGCCTTTGTGAATTCAATACAAGTTTGATCTTCTATTATTTGTAGTTTGCATAAGTAGTTACTTGTGGGTTCACTACTTTAATTCATTAGAGGCTTAGATTTGTGTTCGAAACAACTAGAGTAGTGATTTAGAACGTAAGCGTTGTGCTTAGGTTATAAATCATCAGTGGATATCTCGTAGACCCACATATTTAAGAGGTAGGCAGTAGGTGGTGACAAACCTATCTGTCCTTCGTAATCGTCCACGTTCGGCTATGCTATAGGCTCTTGGCGGGAGTCATCCTAGTATTGCTAGGAGTAAGCCCGTGCTCGAAGCAAACATCTACTGCAAACTACCTTGAATTAGGATCAATAATTTGAATTCCTCTCTGTTCCTTGCCTACCAAACAACTTTGTGTCCTTGGGTGAGCTAGTTCGAAAGATTAGCAAACATGTTCTTTGGATTCGATACCCTTGGGAATACTCCTTAAGGGAAAGTGCTACAACGGTATTTCTGTGCGCTTGCGGATAACTCTGTGGTGTTAAGAAATACCAACAGTGGGGGTGGAAAAGTGGCAAATGGATGTCAAGCCAAGGGGTGGGGTTGTTTATATAGAGCTGGAGGCTAGGGTTAGATGGATTTCGAGTTCGAGTTGAGTAGAGGCCGGTTTAGAGTCCCACATGGGCTCTAAAAGAGTTAGGCACAATGTCCCTAGGCCTACTTAACGTGAAACCCAAGAAACAAGTCGTAAAACAAAAGATCAACTTGGAGTCGCGAAATATAGGACAAGTCCCAAAAGGACCGGACTAGTCCAAAGTTAGTCAGAAAGAAATCGGACAAGTCTGGCAAAAAATTGGACAAGTCCGACTTTAGTCAGAGGGGAAAACGGACAAGTCCGCTGGGACACCGGACTAGTCCGGACAAGTCTAGGGACTTAGCAAATTTTTAAGGATTCTTGGAACACCGGACTAGTCCGCACAAAATCGGACAAGTTCGAAAGTGTCCAGAGGCAAAAACGGACTAGTTTGCAACAAAAACAGATAAGTCCGATCGAGGTCAGAGAGAAATCGGACTAGTCCTCACCAAAATCGGACTAGTTCGCACTTTTTAGCATTTTAAGTGCGGTTTTGTTCCTTATCAATTTTAAACTCGTTCCTCTTTATGTGGATTAATATTAAACATGTATATGAATGTATGTAGGGCATGATGCATGAAAATGAGGGTGTTACAAAAACAACAAAGAAAAACTAAATCCTACTCCTACTCCTACTCTTCTCCTTCCTCCTCCTCCTCCTCCTCCTCCTCCTCCTCCTCCTCCTCCTCCTCCTCCTCCTCCGGCGGCGACTCCAGCGCCGGTTGTAAGGATCGAATGCCCAAGAGGGGGGTTGAATTGGGCTTCTTTTCACAAATCAAGGTAATAAAACTTAATTACTAAAAGCCCAATTCCCTACGCAAACAACCTATGCATTCAAGTAAATAGCAACTTCGCGGTATATAAAATGCATAAGTGTAGGGTGAGAGGAAGAGAATGCAAACTCCCGAGGAGACACGAAGATTTATCTCGTGGTTCGGCAAGATCGTCAAGATCTTCCTACGTCCACGTTGTGGCACCCACCAAAGGGTATAGCCACACCCAAGTCACCGAGACTAGGGATCTTCACTATTCTTCTCTGTTCGCCAACCTCGGCAAGGTGGAGCTCAAGCCTTGTACAACTTGGATCCTCCAGGCTTCCACAATCGTCTTGGCAAGCTCCAGAAGTCACTCCCAGTTACAAACACCAAGGGACACTCCCTTACAGCTCTCACTACACTAGAGATTCCACTCACCAAGAATGGAAGCACACAAGCACTATCTCTAGCTAGTTCTAGCCTATCTCTTGGGTATAAGTGGTGTAAATGATCTAGAAGTGGTAGCTCAACATCTTGAATGCTTGAGAATGTGTAGAGTATGTCTGGTGATCAAGACTTGTCGAATAGACAGGTTGAAGGGGTATAAATAGCCAGCCTCCACGAAATAGCCATTGGAAAAGTAGGCTGACATCACTGCTCTGCGAACACCGGATGATCCGATGCTCTCCCTTCAGTTATCATCGGTCAAGTTCACTTTAGCTGATGTCACTGTGTCAGATATGAAGTTGTTAGACCGATGTTACACTTGTCTTCTCATCGGATGATCCGGTGGCACTTCCTCCAGAATTGGTTCAGACTTGATGCTTACTGGAGTGATTGACCGATGTGTGTATTGTTGTACATCGGATGATCCGGTGCTACACTTGGTCCAAGGATATTGCATACTGTACTGATGGACCGATGTAACATTGCCCTTAACATCGGATGATCCGGTGAGTACTTTGTTCTGAGGTCTTCTTCTTCTGCTGAATCAACTCGACCGATGTGTTGTTCTCTGGAAACATCGGTTGATCCGGTGAGTTGATTTTGTTTGCTTTGAGTTGATCTAAGTGATTCTTTTGGAATTTTCTCGATTGACCTCTTATACACTTGTTGTAAATATTCTTCTGATGAATGTCAAGCATTGAGTGTTGTCAATTATGGTTGAATGACTTTGACATATGAGCTTTTACTTCTAGTCTTCATAACATTGATTTATCTCATAAAATGATTTTTTAGGAGTTTCCAATGATCAGTTGTTGATGTTCATATTCATATAGATTTCATTTGATTGAGTGATATGGGAGACCTTGCATCCACAAATTCATTAGTAAAATCCAATGGTTGTCATTAATCACCGAAACCGTACCTCATGGGGGCCTAGATGCTTTCAATCTCCCCCTTTTTGGTGATTGATGACAACACAACAAGTGAAGCATAATAGTAATAAATTTGATAGTACAATACTTAAGGAGATATGCAATAAGTACAAGATATGGCATTTTAAGCTTGAGGACTCAAAAGAGATTAATAACGCGAAAGTTCAATCGATGAATAACTCAAGAGAATAAGTGGTCATAAGATATAGATAGACACCAATAAGCTCAATCGATCAATAGCTTAAGAGTACTCAATGAATAAAAAAAGAGTAGCAAAAACACCAAATTACAAAAGATATGGATAGACTTCCCCTACAGCTAGGACACTCTCCCTGAGGCTAAGCTATCCTCCCCCTGACTCTTCTCTAACTCTTCCCCCCCTTTGGCATCAAGACACCAAAAACGAATCTGAGTACCTAAGAACCCTGAGTGCTCGGAGCGATGACGAACTGGTCACCGTCGGGGGTGCTGTCGTCGGGGCTGCGGCCTGCTGCTGCGGTCGACGCTGGAGTAGAAGTGGAGGGAGGTGTAGGAGCCGTAGGAGCCGCTGTCGATGCCTGCTGAGTCGGAGCTGCTGGCAACGGGGCACTGACAACGGATGCTGGCGTCTGCTGGAACAACGTCGTAGCCGGCAGCGGAGAGTGAATCGGTGCGCCTGGAGCAAGCAGTGGAGACATGCTGATCGTCGGGATCGACGTGGTCGGCACTGGAGCTGCAGCTGGAGCAAGGACAGGCGGGGGTGGAGCAAAGCTTGGCAGCTGCGACGGCAGGGCAATCCCGGTCTGGGTGTAGAGGTTGGTGATCAACCCCAGGATGCCCATCATCGCCTGCTCCGTCTGCTGCTGCTGGTCGAGGGAGTGTTGGTGCATCTGGTCTATCAGCCCTGCCAGTCGGTCAGTGTCCTCTCGCCTCTCACGGGCGATCTGGTGCTGCATCTCCTGCTGCTGGTGCTGGAGCTCCAAAAGACGTGCTGCCTGCTCAGCTCGGGCCTGCTTAGCGGCAAACCGGTCCAGGCGCTGCTGCTCAACCATCTGCTGGAGGAGGGAGGTGAGCTCGAACGGCTGAGAGACCTGTGCCTCTGAGACGGGAGATGGAGTAGGAGGGGGCATAGTCGAGCCTCCAGCCTCCGCGTCGTGCTGCCTGGGTGAGGGAGGAGGTGGGAAGTACTCCTCAACACTGTCATCTATTTCACTCTCGGACCAAATGTGCTGAAGGTCCTCACCCTGAGCCTCTGCCTATGCAAGCCTCTTGTCTTCCTTCTCCAGGTCAGACCAATCCTCCTCGGATAGCCGAGCACGGACCTGATGCTCGACTGGACGGCCAAGGCGGCGGTCTCCAGGAGCTGGAGCACGATAGTGGCTGAACCGTGTGACACTCTCGTCAGTGAGACTGTCACACACGGCGGACTCCTCGGGAACAACCATGGAGAGCAAGTAGCTGATCGAGTGTCCAAACACAAGCTGCCTCATCATGCCAACTCCATCAGTGATCACATCCTCCATCTCACATATGAGGATGTCCACAATATCGAACTCCATCCCGTTCATGATGTAGAGTAGGAGGGTTTGCTGCAGGCTGGTGAACCCCTCTAGGTATCCGGACCTCGGCAAAAGTGTGCGGTGCAAGGCAAGGTGCACTGTGCGTGCAGCTGGAGTCAGCAATGCCGGTACCCTCGGCTGGTCTGGAGAGAAAGACGGTGCAAATAGAGAGCGAATCTCCTCCAGTGGTGGTGCCACTCCTCCAGTGAGCGGCCTCCTTGGCGGGTCTGCCTGTCCATAAACTCTCTCGTGCAGGCAAGTGTCGTGGAGATCCACTCCTAGCAGTTGTGCCAAAGTCTGTCTCGTCAGGTGATGGTGCTGGCCCATGAACATGAAGTCTATAGATCTGTGGCCCTCAGAGACGTAGAGGGTAGCATAGAATACGCGAACCCAGTCCTCTACGTAGGCACTCCTCTCGTAGGACATCAGCTCCACCAGCCCTCTATACCTCTGAAAGTAGGGGCGTATCTCTGTCTCGGCTGCCAGGGCAAGCTGATCCCAATCCAGAAAGTTGTGCTGGAAGAGCTTATGGCATCGGCGTCTATACGTCTCGTACAGCGACGCCTGAGTCAAGGTCCAAAACCCGCTGTCTACGAGTGACTCTGTGGGCTGCAGGAACTACTCCTCAAGCAAAACGCTCCATCTAAGTCTTCTGAGCTGCTTGGCCTTCATCTTCCTGTAATCTGTCATTCGGACACCTTCACCAACACGGACGTTGGTGTCCATCTCGTAGACGGCTCTCTGGGCTGCCCTATCCTCTCGAAGATGGGCAGCAGACGATCTCGAACGAAGTACTGCCGCGGGATGACCCCCACGGGTCCTGGCTGAGCGCCGGCGAACAAGTGGCACTTCTAACTCTAATTCTTCCTCGGACTCATCCGGCACAGGAGGCTGCCTCTGACGAGCCTCGCGGATCCTCAGTGATCCTCCTCGGCCATGCTCTCGCGCCTCGGCGGCGCGAGCGGCCATCAAAGCCTTCTTTTCCTCCTTCGACAGCTTTTGCTTCTTTGCGCCCGACTCCGCAATGGCCTTGCCCTTTCCCTTCTTGTCACGAGCCATTGCTACGATGCGCGAGAATGAAGTTGACGATGTCAAGCGCACGGAACGGCGACACGAAGATCGTCGCGGCCGGAAACCCTAACGGCGAAGAGACGGCGACCGTAGGGGAAGCACCACGGCGGCGCAGAGTGGCGGTTTGGCTGTGCTTGTGGCGGCGGTGGTGCACGGGAGGCGACGGTCGGCGGCGCCGGGTGGAGCAGAGGCGGCGGCGGTGGCACTGGGGAAAGTGTGGAGCGGCGGCGCTGGAGGGGAGTGGCGGCGGCGGCGCTGAGGCAGTGGTGCAGCGGTGGTCGGAGGCGGCGATGGTGGCTGGAGGGCGGCGGCGGCAGGGCGAGTGGAGCGACGGCGGCGGAGGTGAGCAAGCGTCGGGGTCGGGGAGAGAGAAAACGGAGGCGGAGCGGCGTTTAAAAGGTGGGTCCCGAACCCTAGCTTGAATTTTAACACCGGATAGACTGACGTTAAAAGATGGAGGCATCGGTCGAATGGCACAGTAAGGGTTTTCAAAAAGGTACCGTTGACACCGGATGGTCCGACGTGGAAGGGATTTCCATCGGTGAAATTCGGCACAGTTCCGGAAATGTGAACATCGGATGCACCGATGTTTCTCAGAATGAACTCGTCGTTTGGTTTGTGTTACTGACTGAGCTGACCCTTGTCTTTTGAACACAAAGTGATCTGATGATGGTCTATCCTAAGCATCGGATAATCCGATGACTATAAATTAGCGACATCCCATATATGTCCTTTGACCAAACAAACAAACAATGAGAAACACATGTCTCAGGACTTTTTGGGCAACCCCTTACCCCTCATAAATGTTAATTGCCAATAACTTGGCTAAGCCTTAGAGCAAATAGAACAACGAGAAAATAGGGAGGAAAATTATCCAAATAAAATGTAAGGCCCATGCTTTGTGAGCTAGAGGATGAGGCCTTCTATCTCTTAAAAGCATGTTCCTTTAGGCATTAACGCACCTAACATTTTGTTCTTTCCACATCATATGAGTTGAGATATTGCATTTCAAACAAGTCTCTTTCTCATGAGGTGGGTTCCTCTTTGTGACAATCTATCGTATGCAATGCCAAACAATTTATAATGCAAGAAATTTAAATATGAGTGCAAGTCTATATGGCAGGCATCATGCAAGACATAAAGTAAATATATCTTGCCAAGTTTGAACCTTTCAAAGGCTTCTTCAGGGAGAGCCACTCTCCAAGCCTTGGGGAAACCCAAAAGAACCTCCATCCCAAGCTAAACCTTGCTCACCCCTATCCTTTGAAAGTTAGACAATACCTATATGAGATGCATTCTTACATGATCATGGCCACTTACATGACGTTCGATGCATCTAGCACATTTAACTCACTTCTTAGTCTAGAAAAAGTTTTCTCATCAAGTGGTTTAGTGAAGATATCCGCCAATTGTTCTTCGGACCTAACACTCGCAATGAGATGTCTCCCCTAGCTTCATGGTCCCTCAAGAAATGATGGCAAATATCAATGTGCTTAGTACGGGAGTGTTGAACGGGGTTTTTTGCTATCTTAACCGCTCACAAAGGAGAGGCACACAACCAAGTTTAATACCAAAGTGCAAAAGGGTTTGCTTCATATAAAGAATCTGGGCACAACATGATATCGGGCCTAGATGCGGTAAGATAAAGCAATGAATCAATCATAGAATGGTAGTTGGATTGATCAATAGGTTTACCGTCCTTATCCGCGTCGAGATGACAATTTGTTGCCATTGGAGTGCTTCTTGAGCTACAATCTCCCATCTCAAATTTCTTCAAGAGGTCCTTGGTATACTTCTCTTGATAGACGAAGGTCCCCTCTTGAAGTTGCTTGATTTGGAATCCAAGGAAGAAGTTGAGCTCTCCAATCATCGACATCTCGAATTCCCTAGAAATCATTTTGCCAAACTCATGGCTAAGAGCTTCGTTAGTTGAACCAAAAATAATATCATTGACATAAATTTGACAAATGAATAATTCTCCGTCGATGTGTAGATGTTGGAACTTGAAGCTCCCCCTTGATCATAGCTCTCCTCAACTTTAGGCTTGTCACAACAACATCATTCTTGCTAAAGGTGCACGTTAGCCCAAAATCACAAAATTTGTGCAATAGAAAGTAAATTTAAACTAAGTGACTTAACATGCAACATATTTTAAATAAACCATGAAAAATACAATATTACCCAACCGAATTACCTTCCCCTTAGAATTATCACCAAAGGTGACTTGTTCATGATTGTCGGGGTTTTCTATGGTGGTGAACATACCATCATTGCCGGTCATATGTTGAGTGCACCCTCTATCGAGTACCCAATGCTTTCCTCCGGCTTTGTAGTTCACCTTCACACATGAAATCAATTTTTGATTTTTGGCACCCAGGCCAACTTAGGTCCTTGTATGTGTGATACAAGTGTCTTCGGGACCCAAAGTTGCTTGGGGAGCTTCCCCTTCATGCCCTTTACGTCCTTGCCGATGAACCTTGCCTTCACCTTGCCATCTACTTTACTTAAGAGATAATAATGATCATTGAAAGTAGACTTGTAGTTAGTAGGCAATTTTGGAGAAGGTCGGTTAGGAAGAGGACACTCCCTTGTATGCTGACCGGTGACCTCATAATGTTGGCAATAAGAACCAACTTCCTTGACGAAGCTTGTTCTAAGCTCCGGTGAGGGCACCTTTCCTTTGTTAGGCATTGGGAAGGGTCCAAGTCCTCTCTTGTTGAAGGCTTTTGCTTGTTGGAAGAGGATTTCCTTGTGCTTGACTTCTCCTTTTGATAGTCTAGCCACACTAGTGCGGAGACTCTCAATTTCTTCCAACAAGTCCTTCTCCCTAGTGTTCTTTTTCAAAGGCAAAGACTTGTACAAGACATTAGTAGCATGAGAAGTAATGGATACATTATCATTAAGAGTTTGTTTCTTTATATTTTTCAATTCTTGATCAAGCACTTAATAAGCAAGGTTAAGTTTTTGATGTTCTTGTATTAACTTGTTGTGCTCTCCCAAGAGTGTTTGGTGTGCTAAGTTAAGCTCATGATGATCTAGCTTGATTTTAGCCTTATCCTCCCCAATTTGCTTGACATGGGATTTGAGTGTGTCATGCTCTTTAAGTATGCTTTCATACTTGTCAAGCAAATTTAGGTTAGCACTCTTAAGCTTGGCACAAGTTTCTTCAAGAGCTTTAACCTTGCTCTTTTCCCTCTTAATGGTAGTATGATATTCATTTATTAATTAAGTTAAATCATCAGGGGAAAGCTCATCATCGCTAGAGTCATAACATACCTTGGTGTTGCCTTTCGCCATGAGGCACATGGGTGGTGGATGAAGAGGTGAGTCATCATTGTTGGCAATGGCAAGGCCGGCCAAACTTTCTTCTTCCGCTTCACTCTCTTCATCACTTGATTCTTCGTCGGTGACCCATTCATTTGCCTCACACAAGAACACCTTTCGTGGACCATTTCTCTTCTTTGGGAAGAGTTTTGCCTTCTTGCCCTTGTCATGTCTCTTCTTCCCAAAGAATCTTGGTTTGGGTTTGTCCTCTTCATCATCCTCACTATCTTCAAGCTTGCGATGCTTGCTCTTGTGGTTCTCTCTTCTTTTGTCCGGTTTTGGACAATCATAGGATATATGACCTTGATCACCACAATTATAACAAGTCTTGTTGTCATCTCTCTTTGGTAGAAATGCTTTCTTTTTGGGATCAAAAGTGTATCCCTTCTTGGCAATCTTGGAGTTCAAGCGAGAGAACTTTCTCATCATTGATGCAAGCTCATCATCGTCATCTTCACTTGATGCTTGCTCTTCTTCACTTGGGCTAGGCTCAACCACCTTCTTTTTCTTGAGACTTGTTTTCTTGGTGGAGGCCTTTAGGGCAATTGTCTTTGAAGATGATTGCTCCATCATCCCAAGTACACTCATCTCATGAGCGTGAATCTCTCCAATGAGTTCCGAAACTTCAATGTGGTCAAGAGATTCCTTTTGAAGCATGGAGTTGATGATGCTGTACTTTGGCTTGGGAAGGAGCATGAGAATCTTGTGGTTGATGAGTCCCTTGCCAAGAGAAGCAATGTCAAGAGCATTAATTTCTTCAATAAGCACATTCAAGCGTGAGAACATTTCATTGACATTTTCATGAGGTAGCATTTTAAATTCATCATATTTGGCTTTAAGCATGTGATATTTTAGTTCTTTGACACGAGAAGAACCCTCATGAATTTCTATCAAGCAAGCCCAAATTTCACATGCCTTATCTTTGCTAGCAATCCTAGCAAACACATCTTGACTAATGCATTCATAAATTGCATTCCTAGCTTTGGAATCCCAGTTAATTTGATCACCAACATTATTGTGCTCACCAAACCCCGCGTGGGTCGCTTCCCATACTTCAGGAGCAATAGCCTCTAGATAAGCGCGCATGCGTGCTTTCCAATAGGAAAAGTTCTTGCCCTCGAAGATAGGAACCGAACCCCCAATCTTGGCCATTTTAGCTCTCTAGCGGTGAAGCTAGAATGATCCAATGAGCAACCAAGCTCTGATACCAATTGTAAGGATCGAATGCCCAAGAGGGGTGTGAATTGGGCTTCTTTTCACAATTCAAAGTAATAAAACTTAATTACTAAAAGCTCAATTCCCTACGCAAACAACCTATGCATTCAAGTAAATAGCAACTTCGTGGTATATAAAATGCATAAGTGTAGGGTGAGAGGAAGAGAATGCAAATTCCCAAGGAGACACGAAGATTTATCCCGTGGTTCGGCAAGATCGTCAAGATCTTCCTACGTCCACGTTGTGGCACCCACCAAAGGGTATAGCCACACCCAAGTCACCGAGACTAGGGATCTTCACTATTCTTCTCCGTTCGCCAACCTCGGCAAGGTGGAGCTCAATCCTTGTACAACTTGGATCCTCCGGGCTTCCACAATCGTCTTGGCAAGCTCCGGAAGTCACTCTCAGTTACAAACACCAAGGGACACCCCCTTACAGCTCTCACTACACTAGAGATTCCACTCACCAAGAATGGAAGCACACAAGCACTATCTCTAGCTAGTTCTAGCCTATCTCTTGGTGTATAAGTGGTGTAAATGATCTAGAAGTGGTAGCTCAACGTCTTGAATGCTTGAGAATGTGTAGAGTATGTCTGGTGATCAAGACTTGTCGAATAGACAGGTTGAAGGGGTATAAATAGCCAGCCTTCACGAAATAGTTGTTGGAAAAGTAGGCTGACATCACTGCTCTGCGAACACCGGATGATCCGATGCTCTCCCTTCAGTTATCATCGGTCAAGTTCACTTTAGTTGATGTCACTGTGTCAGATATGACCGTTGTTAGACCGATGTTGCACTTGTCTTCTCATCGGATGATCCGGTGGCACTTCCTCCAAAATTGGTTCAGACTTGATGCTTACTGGAGTGATTGACCGATGTGTGTATTGCTGTACATCGGATGATCCGGTGCTACACTTGGTCCAAGGGTACTGCATACTGTACTGATGGACCGATGTAACATTGCCCTTAACATCGGATGATCCGGTGAGTACTTTGTTATAAGGTATTCTTCTTCTTCTGAATCAACTCAACCGATGTGTTGTTCTCTGGAAACATCGGTTGATCCGGTGAGTTGATTTTGTTTGCTTTGAGTTGATCTAAGTGATTCTTTTGGAATTTTCTCGATTGACCTCTTAGACACTTGTTGTAAATATTCTTCTGATGAATGTCAAGCATTGAGTGTTGTCAATTATGGTTGAATGACTTTGACATATGAGCTTTTACTTCTAGTCTTCATAACATTGATTGATCTCATAAAATGATTTTTTAGGAGTTTCCAATGATCAGTAGTTGATGTTCATATTCATATAGATTTCATTTGATTGAGTGATATGGGAGACCTTGCGTCCACAAATTCATTTGTAAAATCCAACGGTTGTCATTAATCATCGAAATCGTACCTCATGGGGGCCTAGATGCTTTCACCGGTGCAACAGGAGTGTGGGTCGGCTGCTCCGGCTGCGCGGGCTGCACTGGCGGTGCAACCCCGTGAATGAGGTTGCTCTCCGTTGCCTCCACCAGGTTTCTGTGGCCCTCGAGGCCAAGCACCTGGGCCATCGTCTCGAACAGAATGTCGAGACGATCGGCCATCTCCATGAGGGCGAAGAGGTAGTGGCCGATGGAATCCATTCTAGTAAACCGGGGAAGGGTACCCAGACCAAAGGAACTCGTGGCACGAGACGTATTGTTGTATGCCTCTTGCGCCATAAGGAGGCACTGCTCGGTGTTGAACCTCTCGGGGGAGCTGCAACACAGTTTCTTGCAGGGTGGCTCTCTCGACGGGCTTGGCGGCGGAAGGTCGACCATGGTGGTGGTGGGTCGTCGGGGCGGAGAAGACGATCAAAGAAAAGAAGAGGATTCAAAGTGAGTGACGTGCTCGTGGAGACCTCATTGGTGATGGCGCTTCTTAAATAAGTTCTGTGCGGAGTCATCGTGGGAGCGGTTGTTTTTCCGCGCATTGATGGAACGATGGGACACATCGATACCGCCTCGTGGAAATGAAAGGTCGCGCACGAACATCGCACGCGTCTCTGCACCACGCCGCCGAAATTAAGTTCTTCGCGGACCTCGTGACGCGCATCTCTCTTTCGACAATGGAAGACGCGCTTTAGCTTAAAGCGCGTCTCGCATTTCTCTCCCTCGTCTATTCATCTCTTCAACAATGGAAGACACATTTTAACTTAACGCACATATCTCTTTGTTATAGCGCATCTCACATTTATCTCCCTCGTCTCTTCGCCTCCGGTGCTCCTTTACTAATTGACAATGGTCCTTTACTAATCGACCAACTCCAGTGCGACTGCATCCTCTGTTCGCCATCGCCGTCGTCGTCATCGCTGTCGTTGTCGTCGTCATCATCGCCATCCTCATCATCGTCGTCGTATTCTTCCTCGTCATCGTCACTGTTCATGGCTGGTATCGGCTTGGCACGTAGCCAATTGAAGGAGGAGCGCTTGGCGTGGCGCAAGAACCATCCCCATGTATGTACATATGGCACACTGGTCGCATGGTTGTTTATATATAGATGTGCAATGTACAGATGAACTTAGCTGTAGTTTTGTTTTTGTCTTGTTTGTTTTTGGTATTTTCAATTTCTCTGCGTAGGGTTTCTCTGTGAAAATTGAATCGGGAGATTTATTGAAGTGGCAGAGTATCATCCCCGGTAAAGAAGGGGTAAGTCATGAAGAACAAGCACAATATGAGTTTAACCATCATCCTCCTATTAATGAATTTCCTTTATAGACTGAATGGGAAGGTGGTTACTACCCCCTGACAATCTCCTTCTCTGAGGACTATCCCTTGGTGCCTCCAAGATGCGCCTTTCCAAGTGGGTTCTTCCACCCAAATGTCCATCGCTCAGGAGCACTCTGCATCGGAATTCTTGATCAAGAGACTATAAGATAGACCTATTTTGCTCATGTAATTAGTACTTAAATGTTGTCGAGCTTATTTGAATTGGTTTCTTATGTTGCTTAAATTATATTTTGTAGGGGCGGTGGACTGGTTTTACAATCAAAACTATACTACTTGAAGTTTAGCGTTTGCTGCATCAACCAAATGCACCTGATGTTGAAAGATTGCTATAAACTAATTATCAAGGTTAGACGACACCTTGAGTTAGTGACATTTGAGTAGGTTATTCATTCCTCCTTCGACATTTGTTAATTTAAACGAATGTCAATATTTTCAGGATCCAGGGGAATATAAGAGACATATTCGGGAGCAAGCTGGACGATACAGTTTAGAATGATCAATGGGAGCTTTAGGAATAAGTTTAGATTCAAAATTAGTTTAGAGGGCACGCAATGTATGAACTATAAAATTTATTGAGTTGCAAATTATCTCTGAATTGCAATGTCATTGCGTTTGTTTATCCTTGAATTCCAATTAATCTGTGAATTGCAATGTCATTGCGTTTGTTTATCACTGCAACGGTT
This sequence comes from Tuctoria greenei, assembly GCA_036927565.1. NCBI lineage: Eukaryota > Viridiplantae > Streptophyta > Magnoliopsida > Poales > Poaceae > Tuctoria > Tuctoria greenei. The sequence continues at coordinate 50,162,602 of JAYESD010000002.1, forward strand.
CACGATTTCGTGCAAGTGGCAATGTGGAGAGAGCATGAGAGACGGACTTTACAAAGGCACGTCTCAGATACCTGTTATTCGGTAAAAGAGAGATGGGCCTTACACGGGCTCGTCTCTGATTTGTTCCATTTCTGTCCCACCTCGTAAAGCTGAGCATGTTGCAACGATTGTATAAGGCATTGCACACAGTTGACTGTTGGACATGCCTGGATGCCAAAGATGTTCCTGGCTCAAGCACACCGTGGCACATCTTTGACATACGGCATGCCCGTTCGACCACAAATTAATGCGAGACGCGCCTTCCGTTGGATCATCTCCGATTTACGCCGAAGATCTTTTGTTCCACCCCAAAAAGTTGAGTGCAATGCAACAATCATATAAGGCATTGTGCACAGTTGCTAGTTGGACACGCCGGAATGTCCTGGATCTTGTTAGTGGCTTCAGCACACCGTGGCGCATCTAGGGAACTCCGGGGTGTCTGGGGCATCAAAATAATATAAGACACGCCTTCTGTTGGACCATCTTTAATTTACGCCGAAGATCTTTTGTCCCACCACAGAAAGCTAAGCGCGTTGCAACGATCATATAAGACATTGCGCACAGTTGTAGTTGACCAAAATCCAATATGCGAATGATGTTCCTTGTTTCGGCACCGTTGCGCATCTTTCACATATTGGATGCCCATTCTACCGACAAAATAGTGCGAGACGTCCTGACAAAGAGCTAATGCGAGACGCGTCTTCCGTTGGCGCATCTCTGATTTACGCCGAAGATTTTTGTCCATCGCGCGCTCTCTCCCAACATTTGGCGAATTTTTTTAGCTTTCGCGTGCTCTCTCGACCTATAAACCACAGATCTAGAGCACGCCACCGCTGTCGACCCCTACCTTCGCGTCATCAGAGAGTTGAGCATGCTGGAGCACGCTGCCACCGTCCCTCTTTCTCAACTCGCTCTTCGTCATTGTTGCGCTGCCGGCGTCGACCCCTACCCCGCCGTCAATCCCGATCTTTGTCATGAGAGAGTTGAGCACACTGGAGCACGCCTCCATGTCCCGTGTACTCGGAGCACGCCGCCGCCTCGAGTATGTTCTCCCTGTCCCCAGAGCACGCCGGCCTACTATCATCAGAGAGTTGAGGAACCGCCACTCCGGTGCCTCTGCCAGCTTGTCCCGGAGCACACCACCGCGTCCCCTGTCCCCTGAGCACACCGCCGCCTCGACCCTGCCCTCAAAGCGTGCATTCCAGTGATTTTAGTGAATTTGAGGATGTCCAATGAAGGCTCATCGTTAATGAAGTCATTGATCCAAAGGGAGAATTTTCATTATGATATACATTCATCTTCCTTGTTTATGTCCAATGTAGAAGTAATGTATTTGTTTGGACTATCAATGTATAATAAATTCTATTTCGAAAATCCTTGAAACTGCAAGAACTGTGGTTGACACTAGCATTTGCCATCCAATTGAGTTTGATTTCTACCCCTGCATCCATGTTGGAATTAGGGTACCTATGCGATAATTGGTGTTTCTCTCACAAGTTTTTGATATCAGGCTATAAAAGCATCAGTAGAATGTAAATTGTTTGTTTTTTTAGGGGACAAGCAAACCAACACAGTACCATGTCCTTTACCATGAGAACGATTTCCCGCTGATGCCTTGCAGATGCTCACCAACTGCATGTGCTACAAGTAAGCTCTATGCTTCATTCACTAACAGTTCCTGTGTTTATTACAATTGTATACCAATTTGTTCTTGTGTTTATTACAGTTGAATTTTAGGATGTCTCAGTCGGAGCATTAGAGGCTATGCAGACTCATCGTCAATGAAGTCATTGATCGGGAGAATTTTCATTACGGTATATGTTGGTATTTCTTAAAACCACAGAGTTATCTGCAAGCGCACGAAAATACCGTTGTAGCACTTCCCCTTAAGGAGTATTCCCAAGGGTATCGAATCTAAAGAACGTGTGTGCTAATCTTTCGAACTATCTCACCCAAGGACACAAAGTTGTTTGGTAGGCAAGGAACAGAGAGGAATTCAAAGTATTGATCCTAATTCAAGATAGTTTGCAGTAGATGCTTGCTTCGGGCACGGGCTTACTCCTAGCAATACTAGGATGACTCTCGCCAAGACCCTATGGCATAGCCGAACGTGGAGTATTACGAAGGACAAATAGGGTTGTCACCACCTACTACCTGCCTCTTCAATATGTGGGTCTACGAGATATCCACTGATGATTTATAACCTAAGCACCATCTTACGTTCTAAATCATTACTCTAGTTGTTTCGAACACAAAGCTACAACTAGAGCCTCTAATGATTAAAGTAGTGAACCCACAAGTAACTACTTGTGCCAACTACTAAGAATAGAAGATCAAACTTGTATTGAACTCACAAAGGATTACTTGATTGAGTAAAACCTTTGCAGGGGTATAAGTGTAGAAGAGGGACTTGACAAGCCCAAGCCTCCTTCTCCTAGACCCTTCACCACACTCTCCTTCTACTTTGGTAGCCTCTAGGACTACTCTAAACCTTTGGAGTGTAGAACTATTCTCAACTTTTGGTGTGTGTGAGAAGTGAGGTGAGGGGGTCTATTTATAAGTGGAGTAGGATCAGCTGACCTGGTCAAGCCTCCCCTCAGAGAGTGCTTCCTCCAAGTGGCTTCCAGGTGGGTCCCCTTGATGTATATGGGTGCAACACCATTGGATCTCCTCGTATTCTTCTGTTTGTGGGCCATTTGATCCATGTGTTGCCACATGTCATCGCCCGATTCGTTGAAATCCATTTTCATGGATTCATCCCTGCATGTTTTGGTATTTTGGGTAGTAATTCACCTGCATACAAATAAACACCAACACTTGTGGAATTGGGTTAGTGTATAGCCCTACCACTATGTTTTGTGTTTCTTTTATGCACATTATGAGGTGAATTGACGGTCAAAATATGGTACTAAATGACCGTCAACAAACTCCCCCACACTTAGTCCTTTGCTCGTCCAAGAGTGAAGGCAAGAAGAACTAGAGTGTTGCCATGAATTTGCTATAAGGTAGAAAATAAGGATACTAGATATTTCACTTATACCTGAATTCATGGATCCCCTTTGTGTATGTGGCTACCACATCAATATTGGGTGTTTGAAAAGTGGACGGTTAGAATGAAGTTCCCTTGGATCATTCTCTGCTAAAATGATTTGGCAGTTGCTATATTTGAAAGTCATAGGAACATTTGCCCTTGCCTTCTCGATCGGAATCTCTCAAATCTCTCAAAGTGTTTGAGTCCTCACCATGACATGTTTTGCCAATTCTTGTCCCTATACTAAAAGTGGCTATATCTGGAGCTTGGTAGGGATGAATGTGGCGCACATTTGCGATGCATATGTCACTAAGTCAAAAACTCGATCCTATGAGAGACTTATGCAATGAACAAAGTGAAGGGAACATTCTTGTGCACATGAATGGAATGGAGGGGTGAGGTGATAACTCCCATGAATTTGCTCTCTCTTTTTTTTAAGGATGAAACATGGCTTTTTTTAGCACTCTTACTCTTTTTCAAGAGTGGATGTTTTTTCTTTTTCTTGTAGTCATGTCTTCTACTCCTTTTTATTTTTAGAAAGGCTTTCATTTGTATTGTATGGAGTTTCTTTTTGACGGATCGGTAATCGGTGGATGCAAACTCTTAATGTGAGAAATTTTGCATGAATGGAGTGCACAAGAGTTTTCAATTCAAAAAGTTCATGCATGTCACTCAATTGGGTCACGAGTTTGACAAATTTCAATGAAAAACAAAGTGGCATATGCTTGTGGTTTTCAATGAATGTATCATATGGCCTTGGTGGGTATATAAATTTCCAATGAGAGATTTAGGCAAAGTTCAAGACTTCAAATAGTTACAAATGTCAAAATCAATTTCAAGCAAAAGGATGATTTCTAAAGAACTCATTTACCATATCACACTAGTCAAATACCTAGATGATGTGTTTTTCCTATTGAACTATGGGAATCATAAACAAGGTAATGAATTGAAATATAAAGAATTCAAAATTTCAGCTTAAGCAAATTCTTGACTACCAATTTTTTTTCAATTTGTTGAGTTGATTCATTTTAGATATGCAATGAAAAATATGAAATCAACTTAAACAGCAGGGTAGTGCATAAAATTGGGGGAAATAAATCCAAACTGATTTTCTGGAGTGAAACGGAGTCGTATGATGCAGAAAACAAGTTGGCCGACCAGGGGGTTCGGCCGACCTCCTGTTGGCTCTTCTATGGCTCTGTTTCGTCATGTCGTTTTGCTCATTCAACCGCGACGTGTTTTGATATGCAACGTTGATTTTTCATGTCGGCATTTCGTGACTTGGAGACATGTTTCCCCCACACTTGTTTCCTAAATTCTTTATTCAACAAAATAAACTAGAGGGGGAACTTTACCGGTGTTAGATGAACCAGTAAGTTCACTTTATTGAAATCAAAATATGGGGATGCTTACATTATTTAACCTAGATTTAGAAAACAAATGTTTTTTCTTAAAAAATCCTAAGTAGTAAGCATCCTGTGCAGTCGGGACATCTAAACTATGGTGCGTTGTAGATGTCGGGCTCCCCGACGGCATTGCACAAGCGTTGCAGTTTAGCGCTCATGCCACGGCGAACAGCGTAAATATCCTCCTTGAGGGCCATGATGTCGTACTTCAGTTCCGCCCTCTCGATGCGCCCTTCAGCCACCAAGTCAGTCAGCTTCTTGTTCTCCAAGCGGAGAGAAGCGAACTCCTTGGTCAGCTGTGCCACTTTAGGGGCACGAGGAGAGTCCTCATCACTGCCCTCAAAATGATCGGGTGTCCCATTGATGGCAGGTGGTGGGATGTGTCGCCTAATCTTGGAGGGCAACAAGCCCGTCGACTCCTCCATCGCCAGATTATCCACGCGCTTGAATAGGCCCTTAGCGTAGCCTCCTTCGGGTGTGTGCACCTCGTGGATAAGAAAGCGATCTCCCATGCGTTCCGGTGAGGTACAGGTGGGCGTCTTGTAGTGGTGGCTTACTACATCGCCCTTCTTAGTCTTCAGTGTGTACATGAACTCCTCGCCGGGGAGCAAAGATGGGAGAGACTCGTCTTTTCCGTGGAAAAGACGTGTCTTGACTGGGTTCAGTCCAGCCAAAGTCGGACGGCATGGCATCATTGACTTCATCGGCGTTCTCCTAGGGGAGAGCGACCGGATAGCACTACGAGGTGTAGGGTTGCACCCGCGCGGAGTCGTCGCAGGCAGGATCATGGCAAGGGACTTGGCATCGATCGCCATGATGGACTCCAAGGCGAGGGAGGTTTTGTCATTGGCCGGCGTAATGTCCTCACTCAGGTTGAAGGTTGAGCTGGAGGAGGCATGAGGTACAATCTTCTTGTCGACCTTGACGAGGACGGGAGGAAGATGATGATTCAGTGAGGTGTATAACTTTCCTCTCTGTTTCCATCCTTTAAGTAGGCAGGGAACGACGCTATTCACCGAGGATTTTGTGGAGGATATCGAGGAGGGTCAACATGAGAAAACAGAACGCGAACAGCGCGAAGGGAGAGTTGGCCGACCCCCTTCTGGCTCCGTTCGAGTCACATTTTCTCGGGTCGATTAAATGGGCCTCATAGATGAAGAATTGGATGGGCCCATTAGTTGGACATGGATAATTTAAAAAGAATTGAAAGAAATGGCATGGAAATCGATTAGATTTACCACATCAAATTCTTTTTCTATACCCTTTTGAGAATCGAGAAATAATTTGAGTCGGTGCCCATTCACTTTGAATAGTTGACCGTCATCACCTTGGAGTGTGATTGCTCCATGGGATGAAGTCTCTACTACAGTGAAGGGTCCTTCCCATTTACTTCTAAGCTTCCCATGTCCAAAGAGTTTAACTCTAGAGTTAAAGAGTAAAACTTTATCTCCAGGTTTGAACTCTTTCGGTGTAATCCTCTTATCGTGCCATCTTTGAGTTCTCTCTTTATAAATTCTGGCACTGTGGTATGCCTTATCTCTTCATTCCTCCAACTCAGATATTTGCTTCAATCGGTGTTTCCAGCTTCGTTAAGATTCATGTTCCACCGCTTGATGTCCCAATACGCTCTATGTTCCAATTCTTCGGGAAGATGGCAAGTCTTCCCATAGACAAGCTGGAAAGGAGATATGCCGATATGTGTCTTGTAGGCAGTACGATATGCCCACAATGCATCTGGTAGCTTTTGCTTCCATCCCGTTCCCATTTCCAAGACAGTCTTTTGCAAAATATTCTTAATTTGCTTATTAGATGTTTCTGCTTGACCATTTGTCTGTGGGTGGTATGGGGTAGTAATGTTATGCTGGACTCCAAGTTCCCTTAAAAAGTTCCGGAAGGTATTATCTATGAAATGAGACCCTCCATCACTTATGACCATACGGGGAGTTCCAAAGCGTGGGAAAATGATCTCATGGAATATTTTCCTTGCTTGCTTTGAATCAACATTTTTGCATGGCAATGCTTCTATCCACTTTGACACATAATCGACGACAACCAGAATATACTCACAATCATAAGACATAGGAAAAGGTCCCATGAAATCAATACCCCATACATCAAATAATTCCACTTGGAGATTGTATGTTAGGGGCATCACATCGCGAGCAGAGATTCCTCCATGCTTCTGGCATTTCCAACATCTGCGAATGAATTCCTTGGTATCTTCATACATTGAAGGCCAATATAATCCACTCTGCCAGATATTTGCCTGAGTACGGTAAACATCGTAATGACCACCATAGGGGCCAGCATGGCATTTCTCTATAATTTTGGTGCCTTCAATTGATGGGATGCACCGTCTAAGAAGGCCATCATCACATACTCGATAGAGGTAATGGTCATCCCAAATGTGTCTATGACTCTCATAAATGAGTTTCTTTTTGTTCTCCCCTGGTGGTACATATCCTGTGACCATAAAATTCACGATATCTGCATACCAAGGGTGAGAGTTTGTCACCTTGAGGAGCATATCATCTCATAGGAAGTCATTGATAGGTATGTCCATGGTTTGTGTGACTTCCATACGTGAAAGATGATCTGCTACTAAATTCTCTACTCCTTTCTTATCTCTTATTTCCAAATCAAATTCTTGGAGTAGAAGAATCCATCGAATTAGCCTGGGTTTAGCATCCTTTTTAGTAAGCAGATATTTCAAAAGCAGCATGGTCTGTGTAGACTATGACCTTTGCTCCAACCAAATAGGATCTAAACTTGTTGATAGAAAAAACTACTGCTAGGAGCTCTTTCTCAGTTGTGGCATAATTGAGTTGGGCTCCTGTCAGAGTTTTGCTAGCGTAGGCTATTGTGTGATGCTTTTTATCTTTGGTTTGGCCTAAGACCGCACCAACAGCAAAGTCACTGGCATCACACATGATTTCGAATGGCAGCGTCCAATCAAGAGGTTGGATAATTGGAGCTGAGATGAAAGCCTTTTTGAGTATATCAAATGATTTAAGGCATTCATTGTTGAAATCAAAGGGAGCTTCTTTAGCTAATAGGTTGTGAGGGGTCTAGCGATTTTGGAGATATCCTTGATAAATCGTCGGTATAACCCTGCATGACCTAAAAAGATGCGGATTCCCTTAACATTGATAGGAGGTGGAAGTCTTTCAAGAACTTCAATTTTAGCTTTGTCCGCCTCTATCCCTCTCTCGGACACCAAGTGTCCAAGACCGATGCCTTCCCGGACCATGAAATGACACTTTTCCCAATTAAGCACAAGGTCCTTCTCCTGGCATCTTTGTAAGACCCTGTCTAAATTTTCTAGACAATGATCAAAAGTTTTTCCATAGACGGAGAAATCGTCCATGAAAACTTCCATGATATCCTCGATCATGTCTGAAAATATAGACATCATGCATCTCTGGAAAGAGGCAGGTGTGTTACACAGTCCAAAGGACATACGCCGGTAGGCATAGGTCTCGTAAGGACATGTGAACGTGGTCTTACTTTGATCATCGGGATGGATAGGAATTTGATGATATCCCGAATACCCATCAAGGAAACAAAAGTAGGAGTGTTTTGCCAATCGCTCTCTAACATCTCATCGATGAAGGGCAATGGAAAATGGTCTTTCCTTGTTGCCTTGTTAAGTTTTCGGTAGTCAATGCACATCCTCCATCCTGTGACGGTCCGTTGAGGAATTAATTCATTCCTCTTGTTTTGAACGAACGTCATACCTCCCTTCTTAGGCACTACTTGAACTGGACTTACCCATTCACCATGAGGAACAGGGTAAATAATCTCGGCATGCAGAAGTTTCAAGACTTCTTTCTTGACAACTTCCCGCATTGCATTATTCAATCACCTTTGAGGTTCCCTTGAGGGGACACTCTCAGGGTCAATAGGAATACGATGGGTGCATAACGCTGGACTAATTTCCTTGAGATCCTGAAGTGAATATCCAAAAACAGCTTTATGCCTTTCTAACATGGCTATGAGTTTGAGCGTTTCATCATCTGAAAGCTTGTCACTTATGATGACAGGGGCTTCCAAATCGCCATTTATAAAGGCATAACGTAGGCCTGGAGGTAGAATCTTGAGCTCAATAGGAGGTTCTGGGGAGGGCTCTTCTTTTGGCAATTCAATTTCCTCCTGAAATTCATCCTCCTCTTGGACGAAGTCTTCTTCTCCTTTAATTTCAGGGGGTTCTAAAAATGGAAGAGTCCTAACCTCCTCCATTGGCTCATCTTGGATGGGAGATTCTACAGATGTGTTCTTTGAACGCAGAATAGGCATGGAGAAATTTCTCCCTCCAAGATTGATATTGAGGCTTCCTTCCAAAGGAACTTCCATGAGAAATTTCTCTACGGGAATCCCTATCATGATGTCGAAATCTTGGATTTCGAACACGTGAAAATCTAGGAGAGCCTCAACATCTTTGTGTCTAACAGACACTTGTTGCAGAACCTCACATCCTTCAAGAATGGTTCCAAATGAATCTCGGAAGGATTTGCGTGTTAGTGCCAATGGCACATCGCCAAGAATGGCGAGAGCACAAGAATCAGAAATGAGATTTGCTCCAACAGTAGGCTTGTATAGGATTCTCATTGGTGTCCCTCTAATAGAACATAAAATGTAGCCAAAGGTGAGGTCATCCGAAGAATTTCGAGTGAATTCTCGACTTCAGCTGTCCACTCTCTGCTTAGGATAGAGGTCAACTCCTTGACCGTCTGACGGACGAACACCCCGTCAAGTGGTTCAGGTGGAGTTGGTGGCAATGAAGGTTTCCTATAGCAACAATACTTTGAGGTATTTCCATAATCTTCAAAAAGCTCTTCCTCGAAGTAAAATGGAAATTGCGGGGGTTGAATTTCTTCTACCTTCGTAGTCTCAGGTTCGGGAGAGGATTCCTCTGGCAAGGCTTGGGGTAAACAAGAAATGGATTCATCCTTGTCCAAGAGTGTATCCTCCGTTCTTGACATGACTTCCTCCTGGGGAGGCTCATTAACACCCATAATGAAGGAAGAATTTTCTAGAATTCTGTCCAGAAGATCCTTGCCTTCTTATGGAGTCTTATGGAGGAAAGATCCTCCAGCCGTAATGTCAAGATATAGGGCAGACTCTTTGTTCAATCCCATGAAGAAATGTTGCAAAAGCATTGGATCGGGGATTAAAAAATCTGGGCTAGAATTTTTCAAAAGAGAAAATCTGTCCCAAGCTGCACCTATGGATTCCTTCTTCGTCTGCTGGAAGCATAGTACTTCCTTTCGTAAGAAAACAATTCGGGCAAGGGGAAAAAAAGCAAGACAAAATTTGTCTCGTAATTCACTCCAATCACCATTTGTCTTCCCAACGTAGTGGTTGTATCATTGTTTGGCTTTTTCCTTGAGGGAAAAAGGAAACAACTTCCATTTGAGAGTTTCCTGTGTCATACCTTTGATTAGAAGGCATGAACACAGTTGTTTGAACTCTCATAGATGGTGGTAAGGGTTTTCACAATCTGTTCCTGAGAAGGATTGTTCCCGAACCATGGCTATAAAGTCAGGGCGAAGTTCATAGCTGGTTGGACAAATAGGTTCCGCCAAAGGCGGTGGCTCACAGAACTCGCCCTTTGGAGCAGGGAAAGAAAGAATGGTGGGTTTCTCCATTTATATGATGGTGGTAAGGTAAGAATAAGAAAGGTAAGATGATAGATAAGGGTATATGATACGAGGGTGATCTTGGTTCGAAGATTAACAGCAACCGTCCCTGGCAACGATGCTAGAAATTTTTTTTGATATTTTCTTAACACCACAGAGTTATCTGCAAGCGCACGGAAATACCGTTGTAGCGCTTCCCCTTAAGAAGTATTCCCAACGGTATCGAATGCAAAGAACGTGTGTGCTCATCTTTCGAACTAGCTCACCCAAGGATACAAAGTTGTTTGGTAGGCAAGGAACAAAGAGGAATTCAAAGTATTGATCCTAATTCAAGGTAGTTTGCAGTAGATGCTTGCTTCGGGCACGGGCTTACTCCTATCAATACTAGGATGACTCCCGCCAAGAGCCTATAGCATAGCCGAACGTGGAGGATTACGAAGGACAGATAGGGTTGTCACCACCTACTGCCTGCCTCTTCAATCTGTGGGTCTACGAGATATCCACTAATGATTTATAACCTAAGCACCACGCTTACGTTCTAAATCACTACTCTAGTTGTTTCGAACACAAAGCTACAACTAGAGCCTCTAATGAATTAAAGCAGTGAACCCACAAGTAACTACTTGTGCAAACTACTAAGAATAGAAGATCAAACTTGTATTGAATTCACAAAGGCTTACTTGATTGAGTAAAACCTTTGTAGGGGTACAAGTGTAGAAGAGGGACTTGACAAGCCCAAGCCTCCTTCCCCTAGACTCTTTACCACACTCTCCTTCTACTTTGGTAGCCTCTAGGACTACTCTAAACCTTTGGAGTGTAGCACAATTCTCAAATTTTGGTGTGTGTGAGAAGTTAGGTGAGGGGGTATATTTATAGGTGGAGAAGGGTCGGTTCCCGCCACAATTAACCCGCGAATCAGTCACCGTTGACTGTAGGGAGCCGGGAGGAGCCACCACGTGTTATTTGACCGGGTTTGACGCCAGGAAGGGGTCGGCTGAACCCCTGGTTCGGCCGACCTGGTCAAGTCTCCCCTCGGGGAGTGCTTCCTCCAGGTGGCTTCCAGGTATGCCCCCTTGATGTATATGGGTGCAACACTGTTGGATCTCCTTGTATTCTTATGTTTGTGGGCCATTTGATCCATGTGTTGCACGTGTCATTGCCTGATTCGTTGAAATCCATTTTCATGGATTCATCCCTGCATGTTTTGGTATTTTGGGTAATAATTCACCTGCACACAAATAAACACCAACACTTGTGGAATTGGGTTAGTGTATAGACCTACCACTATGTTTTGTGTTTCTTTTATGCACATTATGATGTGAATTGACGGTCAAAATATGGTACTAAAGGACCGTCAACAGTATACAGGATTAGATGATGACATTTATGATGTCAGGATGAACAATATTTATTGTGTAATTAGTATACTTGATAACCACGATTGACACTTTGGTAATATTTGATTGATCATTATAATTTAACGTGTGATAATTTTTTCGATGCATATGTTCATGAACAGTATGTTGCTGACACTGGTAATACGGCTGCCAAATTCTGGCTAGCTCCTAATAATAGTGCTTGTAAACAATCTGCGATGAGTTGTAGCTGAGAGCGTCTCGGATAGCCCACATAAAGGATACAAGCTTCTATAAAGCCCGTCTCACATAAGTTAATGAATCTGCGACGCGGTACATAATAGAGCGTCTCGGATTAGTCAGTATATCCGTGATGTGCTTTGTAAGGCCTGTCACGCTTGTAAGCTGGTGGACGACACGCACCAGCGGCGTCTCCAATGACACTGTAAAGATCGTCAGTTATGACAAAAAGAAAGAAGACACACTTCTTTTGAGCGTGTCTCGCACCTAGTTTAATCGGCGACGCGCCTTGAAGCCCGTCTCTGATGCCAACGTAATGCGATACGCGACGACGGAGACACATAGTTTGTTCTTCTCCCTTCTTCGTTGGGGCCCATCTCGTATGAGCCTTTCTTATGTAGTGCGCCTCCATAGGACTCTATAAATATGGGCGTCCATGGCAGGAAAAATCATCCCATGATCAGATCATTCCCACGTTCGTGTTCAATGCGCCACCTTTTAGTCTACTCCACCCCGAGCACCGTTGTGCATCGTTGATCGGGAGAGCAGGTCTTTGGAACCGCTCGCCCTTGCGATCCTGCACCGGGAGAGGACGAATCAGGTTTTTGAGAAGCGCTACGCGACACTGCTCGCGTTCTTCACCACGGGTCGTCTACCGAGGAGATCGGACGCTGTGGACCAACATCGTCACTAACATCTACAACAATTGTTTGCCGTCAGATCTACAGCGGTTCCTTCGGCTTCAAATTTGTACGCGATATTACTCGTCCTGTCTGTCTGCTGGTGTTAATCCCTGCTGGTTTTTCACGTGTTTTCCGGAATTGATTAGTAAATTGCCTCATATTTTCTAACAATCCAAAAACCTTATTAGGCAATTTTATGAGTTGAACATGATGACTTTAGCCGATGCACTGAGTCTGGAGAAATTCTCTGGTGTGCACTTCAAGGGGTGGTAAGTTAAGGCCACACTCTAGCTCTAGTCACTTAAGATCTTCTGGGTAACCGAGGGCAGACCTCAAGGTCCTTTGTCTGTTGAAGAACAGATAAAGTTCGAGGAAGCCAATTCTACTCTGAGAGGATGTATCTTAAGTGTTCTTGACAATAAAGTCTGTGATGTTTATCTGATAGTCGCAGATGGTAAGGAGCTCTGGGACACACTTAACGCTAAGTATAGTTCAACCGATGCAGGCGGTGCACTGTATATCATGTAGAATTTTCATGACTACAAGATGGTTAACAACCGTCCTGTAGTTGAATAATCTCATGAAATACAATGTCTTGCGAGAGAGCTCAATCTTTTTAAGTGTCCTTTACTCGACAAGTTTATAGTTGTGTGCATTATTGCAAAGTTACCTCCTTCATGGAGGAACTTCGCCACAACTCTCAAACACAAGAGGCAGAAAATATGAGTTGAAAATATGATAGCATCTCTTGATGTTGAGGAGAATGCTCGGGCTAAATACGCTACTGATAAAGGAGGTGAGGGTAATTCTAGCGCCAATGCTAATATGGTGTAGAAACCCAATGTCAAGAACAAAGGGAACAACAAGTCTCAATTCAATCCAAACAAAACTCATCAAACAAAGCCAATGATGGTTGTTGCTACACCTGTGGAGAGCAGGAACATATTTCCAAGAACTGTCCGCAGATTGCAAAGGGAAAAAGAATGTCAACATCGTGATGTCTAGCAATGCAAATGGGTATGGTAATTCTTTTAGTATTATTTCTATTTCTCAAACACCATCTTGATGGTTTTATACGGGTGCTAAAGTAGTTTTAGAGTCCAATAAAATAGTTGTGTCCAAGCATGGACAATTTATTGGTAAAGGCTATGAATGTGGGGGCCTGTTTCGCTTTTCTCTTTTGGAGTTTAATAATAAGTCAGTGAACCATATTTGTGGCAGTATTAATGATGATGCAAATGTTTGACATTCTCATTTATGTCACGTTAACTTTTGTTTAATGAATCAGCTATTTAGTGTCACATTAATTCTATAATTCACCATTGTCAAAGGTTCTAAGTGTCATAGTTCTGTGCAATCAAAGCAACCTCGAAAGTCTCACAAAGCAGTCGAGGAGAGAAACTTGACACCATTAGAACTCATACATTCCGATCTATGCGAGATGAATGGTGTATTAACAAAAGATGGAAAGAGATACTTTATGACATTAATAGATGATTCTACTAGATTCTACCATGTTTACTTGTTGCAAACTAAAGATGAAGCTTTAGACTACTTTAAAATCTATAAATCTGAAGTAGAAACTCAATTAGAGAGAAAGATCAAACTTCTTAGGTCAGATCGTGGTGGTGAGTATTTTTCCAAAATATTTGATGATTTCTGTGTGGAACACAATATTATACATGAGAGAACGCTCTCCTATTCACCACAATCAAATGGTGAATGCCATGTTAGACACATCCGGTTTATCTAAGACATGGTGGTGGAGGCTCTATTGACTTCATGTTATGTACTAAATCGTGTTCCAAACAAGAATAAAGAGAAAACCCCTTATGAGGAGTGGGTAAGAGAAAACCATCACTTTCATACCTGCGTACTTGGGGATGTTTGGCAAAGGTCAATATTCCAATTACTAAGAAATGCAAGCTGGGACCAAAGACGGTGGATTGTGTCTTTCTAAGCTATGCTCATCGGAGCATCGCATATAGATTTTTAGAAGTTAAAGTTGAGGTACCTGATATGCATGTTGATACTATTATGGAATATCGTGATGCAACATTTTTTGGAAATATTTTTTCCTATGAAAGATATGCATAGCACTGCTAGGATCTCTTCTAAAATTTATCCTGAATTCACCACAACTAGTGAGTTTCTTGATACACTGTTTGAGAATGTTCCAAAGGAGGAACACAATAAAATAACTCAGTTCGAGTAAGGGATCACGGATTGCAAAATCCTTCGGTGATGATTTCATTGTGTACATTGTGGACGATACTCCTAGATCTATAACAGAGGCATATGCATCAACTGATGCAGATGACTAGAAAGAAGCAGTTTATAGTAAGATGAACTCAATTCTTTCCAATAGAATCTGAGAGTTAACTGAACAACCATATGGGTGCAAACCAGTAGGCTGCAAGTGGGTGTTCAAGAAGAAGCTCAAGTCTGACGGTACTATTGAAAAGTACAAAGTGAGGCTAGTTGCGAAGTGCTATACTCAAAAGGAAGGTGAAGACTATTTTGACACCTATTCACTTGTCGCCAGAATGATGACAATTCATGTACTACTTTCTTTGGCTGCCTCTTATGGTCTAATCATCCGTCAAATGGATGTAAAGACAGTTTCCTTAATGAAGAGTTGGAAGAGGAGATTTATATGGAACAACTTGATGGGTTTGTGAAGAGATAAAGGTGTGCAAATTGTTGAAATCCTTGTATGGCCTGAAACAAGCACCTAAGCAATGGCATGAGAAGTTCGACAGTACTTTGACGTCTGCGGGCCTTGTCATTAATGAGGATGATCGGTGTGTGTACTATCGCCATGTTGGGGGCGATAGCGTTATACTATGCTTGTATGTGGATGATATACTCATTTTTGGTACGAGCATTGATATAATTTATGAGGTCAAGTCTTTCCTATCAAAGTGTTTTGATATGAAAGATTTGGGAGAAGCTAATGTTATTTTGAACATTAGGCTGAATAAGGATGAGAGTGGGATTACTTTAAATCAGTCCCACTATGTTGAGAAAATCTTGAGCCGGTTCGGCTTTATGGATAGCAAGATTTCTCCAACGGCTTATGATCCCAGCGTGATACTCAAAAATACCAAGAAAGAGTCAAGAAATAAACTTGATTGGCCACTCATGTACTTAGCAAGCGCAACCCGTCCATATATCTCATTTGCTATGAAGTTTATGTCAAACTCGAGTATAGATCGTTGGCATGCACTTGAAAGGGTAATGCAGAACTTGAGAGGTACAATGAGTTATGTAATTCACTATACTGGGCATTCGATCGTGCTTGAGAGTTGTAGTGATTCGAATTGGATCTCTGATATTGATGAACTCTATGCCACGAGTGGATATGTGTTTACTCTAGCTGGTGGCACTATATCATAGAGGTCTTGCAAACAGACTATTTTGACGAGGTCAACCATAAAAGCAGAACTCACTGCTTTAGAGACAGCAACTGCAGAGGCAGAATAGCTGCAAGAGCTCTTGATGGATTTATCTATAGTTGAGAAACCGTTGCGGTAACTCTTATGAACGGTGACAATCAGACATTGATTGCCAAAGTGATCAGATCTAAGTACAATGCAAAATCATCAAGACACGTCAAGGGATGTTTGAAATCTGTCAGGAAAATGAGAAACTCCGGAATTATTACTGTTTCATACATACAAACAGATAAAAACCTGCCAAATCCCTTTACAAAGGGTCGATCATGTAATGTGATAGAAAGTACATCGAGGGAGATGGGTTTGAGACCCATTTATGTGACACTATAGTAGTAATCCAGCCTATGTGATCGAAGATCCTGTGAATTAGGACATGAAAAAACAAGCTAGTTGTTCACCAAAGAGAGTACTTCCTTTAGACTCTCTTTATGTGAAGATGCACACTTGTACTCTCAAATTGTAAGGCAGGTTGACGATTTGCCTTAATGTATTTTTGTTGGCTATGTGTAGTAAAGATGCTGACCTACAGGACAATCTTGAAAGAAACACAATTATATGAGCTCTGATTGTCTAACGTCGCAGTCTGTGAGATGGGTGATCTCTAGAAACCTCATAAAGAGACTAAGGAGTACGATGCATATGCTCCACCCGCAGGGTAGACTACTGGTAATCAAGTACTGGTAATGGTCTTTGGGTGAAATCAGTTCGCACAAAACTTGCAATTCAAGGTGCAGTCTATTGTTCAAGTTGTGACCTGATGAAACTTGAAGATCTAGGCAGAAGTTCAACTTAACAGTTTCTACTGAAACATTAGTATATCAAACAAAGAAAGAGAATGACCTCTCTCCTAATGGCTTTGATACCTGGTAGAGGATTGTTTGAATAAATAGGCTAGACCCAATAAATATTCAAAAATCACTACAGGAATCCCGATCAATTACGTCGGTCAGGGCCGACGTAATTAAGGCTTAAACCGATGTAAGTTACTTAATTACATTGGTTGCCGGTCGACAAAGTAGTTTAGACGTAATTAAGGTAACTTACGTCGGTATCCGGCAACCGACATAAGTTATTTACCGGGATGGGTCGCAGGTTGGGCTGGACAACTTACGTCGGCCACTGTGTGCCGACGTAAGTTAAGTGGTATAACTTACATCGGTTGCGCTAAACCGACGTAAGTTAAGAGGTTTAACTTATGTTGGTATGTTCTGACCGACGTAAGTTAAACTGGGCTAACTTACGTCGGCCTGGCCATAACCGGCGTAAGTTAAATTTTCATATTTTTTTTAAAAAAACAGAAACTGGCTACCTTGCACGATGGCGAGAACGCAGAACAGATTCAAAACAGATTCACAACAGATACACAACAACAGGTTCAAAACATTATTCAAACATCGATAACAACACAATTCCACCGGGCTACACGCTAGCCCCTCCACTACCTCCGGGATCTTCTCAGCGTGTTCCCGAACCATACAGTTTGAAGGCAAAGTTGTCAATCTGAACTGAACATCAAATTCTGAATGTTGAAATTTTTGCAAACCTTAAAAATGCACATCTCTTAAACAAGAACTGATATGAAGACAAATAAGTACTTTCTGGAAAACTTATTATAGTGTCAAGACCTTTCTAGAAAAGCTATATGTGGGTTTCTTCTATGCTAAATCTTTTTGACTACTACAAAAAATATTTCAACGGAGCTAAAGGAATACTGAAATGAATACGACAATATTACATGCTCCGGTGTCTGCTGCGGCGGAAGCGTAGGAATCTCGATATCCTGACCGCTGTGTCGAGCAAGAGCCTGCCATTGCAAAATATTAGAAGATATATGTTATTTAAATGCTATGATATTTAACTATGGTATTTTAAATTACTTACCTTCACTGCTGCTTGCATCTGGGCCATCATTAAGGCCGTCCTCTGCTGCTCCTCCCTTGCCTCCGCTCTCGACCTCTCCAGCTCTGCCTGGGTCTGCGTCAGCGTCTCCTTCAAGGCGAGGAGCTCCAGCTGGGTCTGCGACAGAAGCACCTTGACGAGGCCTAACGGATGAGGCCTGTGACGATGAAGCGCCTCTCAAAGGTCGCGTCGACCTCGAGTCGACAACTCCATCAAAAATGGCAAACCTGCAAAAGAATAAAAACACTAAGTAGAAGAAGATAAATTGAAAAAGAAATGAAACACATGAACAACTCACCGTCCATGGGCCTTCCCGCCTCCGCTTGCGTACGCAGCTTGGGGGTCGAACGGCGCGCTTTCCCAATCGTAATCCGCATCGTGTATCTTCGCGACCTCCTGCGCGTACTTTGCCTATAAAACAAATAAATCTTGTAAGCATGTCAATAATAGTATTATTTATAATAAAATTGATGAATTTTGAAAACTTACCAGTCGGTAGGCTGCGACCTGACTACACTGCCCTGGCTGAGAAGGGTCACTTCCCTTGTGACCTCTCTTCCAAACTTGAGTCGGGGTCGGCTCCTGACCCATCTCTCGCTCCTGTATAGATGTGTTAGTGAGATAAATATATTAGGAACACATACATAAATTGAAAAAGTACTTACCATGCGTTTATCCAAACACAAGTAGCTGTCGCTGCCATAGTTGAGCTTGCCCTCGGACCCCATGTGGCACTGTCTAGCCTTTGTGGACTTATTGATGAAAGCTTCGCTAGCCCAGTACCGACAGAGAGCTAAGTACGCCTCAATGATACCCTGTAACCAAGAAATACTAACCTATACATATTTCATTTTTCATCAATGCAGTTAACATACATAGATATTATAAATATTTAACAATATTGAATAAATACCTCCGCGTACTACTCCTCTGTCAACTACGCATCGGAGTCCTTCCTAAATGGACCCCTTTGCTGCTCGTGCTCCTGCTCCCGAGGGTGCCACTTGTAGTACGCGTTGACGGCCTAAATTCAGGCGTTCGACAACGTCGCCATCATGAGCTTCCAAGCGTTGTAATGGAACACGTGTCTCGCGTGGTCCTCCATGCCCGGTTCCTCTACTTGGTACCTCAGCTTTAAGGAAACAAATATTTAAGTGATATGCATTAACAATTCAAACGAGTTGAAAAAAAGAAATAGTTAAACTTACCATAAAATCGTGCCACACGGCTCCCTGAACCGTGCTGTGGACCGGGTGAGAGACACGAGCGTAGTCATTCCACGACAGGGCAGGGAAATCGTCAATGACACCAGGGTAGTGCAACTTCACGATAGCACCCAGGACACTATTAACCTGTCTGTGGTGCTTCTCGGCCCCCGTGAATGAAAAGTCATACCAACATCTGCAAAATATATTAAATAATTAAGTAAAGGAAAACAACATCTAATATTTAATATACTATATACAGTTTTTACCTGTCTCCGACAGGACGGATCGTGGTACGCTGAGTAGTAACTGTAGGAGGAGCCGCAAAGTGGGTCCTCCTCATTCGTCGCCTCTCCTGTGATGCTGCTGCGTCCTGTGACCATGAAGGCTCTGTGGAACCACCGGAGTCCAAATGAAGGCTAGCGGTAGCCGGCTGCATAGGAAGGCTAGCGCTAGCTGGCTCCGAAGGGAGGCTAGAGCTAGAGGGATCCTGTAGCGGCCCCCTAGCCTTTGACTCGGGCTCCTGTAGCGGCCCCATAGCCTGTGACTCGGACTCAGAAGACTCTGAGTCATACTGCACAAAAGAAAAAGATTTATAATAAATAATTATTAACAACTGCAATTTATAAAATAACTTTATTGTAAACTAAAATTTACCTCCGTCCGCTGAAAGCACACGTGAACTGAGGGTGGAGCGTGCGCCAGAAAGAGGGAACGTTGGCTCGAAGGTAACGAGGTCCCTGAGCAAGGGTCACGTGGTGGCTCAAACCCTCTCACTGGCTTCCCCTTCCCCTTTGAAGACATCCTGTTGCAATGAATAAATGATTAATATGCAAAGATAATATACAAAATTAATGTTAAATTAGTGAATAAAATGTTACTTCAAAATTCATCAACATCACGGTCATGCACCCTACTCCTTAAACCAGTCCATCAATCTTCTTCCGCATATCATTTTTGTTTGCGCAAATCAGCAGGTTTGACTAAGTCATTGATATCTTCAGTTTCCGATTCTGATTCTGTTTCCGTTTTCGTGCCAGTCTCAATATCTTGAGCATCTCCAACTAAGTCATCAAGTCCTACACTGAGCTCAACTAAGAAGGATTCTAGCAACTCTTCCTCTTAGTAGACAACATCAGCCTCAACTTCCTCATGGTAATCATCATCTCCTGGAGCGTATAACCGCTCACGAGGATTCACCTTATGTACCACCCATCAAGCTTTGAATTTATTACATGGATAAAGTAGATAGTACACTTGCTCTACTTGGTGTGCAAGAACTAATGAATTGAATCCTTTCAACCGTTCCTTGTGTTTTACTTCAACCATGCCAAATTCATTTACTTGAATTCCACGAATGGAATCAAACCATTCACAGTCAAAGAAAACTGCTCGAATTGTCTTGTTTCCGACAAAAGTGAATTCAGGGATTTTTTTTAAGAATCCCGTAGTACTGAGTTTCATGATCTTGTGAATCGATTGTTCTCATCAGAACTTCGGTATTACATGTGGCCGCGAGAGGACGAAGAGATTCAAATTGAGTTGTACGGAATCGAAAGTCGTTTACGTCATATCGACCATAGCTTCTAACATTAACCACTCCACGGGATAGTTGTTGCAAAGCTTCATGGACGTTGGCAGTTTTTTTGCACTATCCAAGATATGAAGTTATTAGAAAACGTAAGCATTCTTAAGTTATAATAAAACATTGTTAACATTGATAAGTTATCGAGAAAACGTTACATGATCTCGAAACCAGGAAAGAAAATTAGATCCCCCGTTTATTCCTTCCCGTCAAATCTGTTCTATATGCTTGCTCGTGGGTTGATGTCTATGTCTTAAATTTTGCTTGTCGAACATACTACACGAAAAGAGAACCTTTTAGAATACATGTGTTGGAAAAGATGGTGAAAAGATAAGTGTAGGAGAAACACTTACTTGAAATATTCATTCATTTCTTCCATATCAGCGTACATGTAGAAGAAAGCAGCATGCCTTTCTTTTTCGCTAACGTCGTAGGAAGTATAACTACCAACAGTAGTGCCTGTTGTTGCAAAAATGGATAGATCGCTACAAGGAGGTTGCTCATCCATATTGTACTGCAAAGTAAACACTTGAGAAGTATCCTACTTCCTTAAGAGTAAAAGCTTCGGTGATGCAACCTTCAACCCTTGCCCTATTACAAACCATTGGTTTCAGATATCTGAGTGATCTTTCAATATGATACATCCACCTATATTGCACGGGACCGCCCACTTTCACTTCAAATGGAAGATGAATTAAGAGATGTTGCATTGGATTGAAAAATCCTGGAGGAAATTTTTTTTTTCCATCTTACACAAAAGTACCGGAATCTCCTTCTCCAACTTAGTCATCATCTCTAGTGTGATTTCTTTAGCACAGAGTTGCCTATAGAAGTGTCTAAGCTCGGCTAACACCTTCCACACTGCATCGTCAAAGTAGCCTCGAAACATATCAGGCAGAAGTCTTTCCATGATTATTTGATAATCATGACTCTTCAACCCAATGAGCTTTCCCGTTTTGACATTCACGGCTCGTCTCAGACTAGCTGCATAACCATCTGGGAATTTCAACCTTTGCAACCATTTGAGAACTTTTTTTTCTTTAGGTCAAAGACAGAAAGGAGCGCATGGTTTACCACCATTTTCGGAGAGCTCAAGGGTTTGACGGTTACAAAGCTCAGCGAGATCCTTTTGAGCCTTAAAATTGTCTTTTTGTTTTGCTCGTCATGTCCATGCATGTGCTTATGATACATTCGGCCATGTTACCCTCTTGATGCATAACATCAATGTTGTGCCTTAGAATCAACGACTTCACATACGGTAGCTCCCAAAGTCCACATATGTGAGTCCAATTATGTTTGTCTCTGTAACCTTTGAAATATCCAGGACGACCTTCATATGGCACCAATTTGTCCAACATATCAGATATTTCTAACCCATTAAGATGTTTCAGTGGTTCTTTAGTGACAACAGTGTTCTTTCTGGAGACATTTCTCTGTTGTCTAAACAAGTGATTCGGAGGCAGCCAACGTCTATGACAATCGAAGTAAGCTATCTTGCCTCCATGAGTAAGTTGAAAGCAATCGGTATCCGAGGCACATATCGGACACGTCAACCGACTATGAGTGCTCCATCCAGAAAACATGTCGTATGCCGAAAAATCATGGACGAACCACAAATAAGCAGCTCCGAGGTTGAATTTCCGCTTCTTGTAACAGTCGTATGCTTCGACTCCTGTCCACAACATTTTCAACTCTTTGATCTATGGTTTCAACATCACGTTGAGACGTGACCCAGGATGATCCGGCCCAGGTACAATGAGGCTATGAAACATGAACTCATTCTTCATGCAAAAAGTCGATGGAAGATTGTACGAAATGACAAAGACGGGCCAACAGGAGTATGGCGTGGTGTTTGTGCTGAACGGCGTGAACCCATCTGTCGCCAACCCAATGCGAACATTTCTCGCTTCACAATCGAATTCTGGGTCAAACCGGTCCAGCGCCTTCCATGCCTCACCATCGGACGGGTGCGTCATGACTCCATTGTTCTCACGCTCACCTTCTTTGTGCCATCTCATGTGTCTGGCCATTTTTTTGAAAGAACAGCCGTTCAACATCGGTATCACAGGTAAGTAATGAAGTTGCTTACGTGCGACTTCTGTCGTCACAGTATCACCATCGTTATTAATAACTTCGACAAACCTCGGTTGACCACATTTCGAACATTTTTTCTCATTGGCATGCTCTCTTCAGAAAAGCATGCAGTTGTCTGGACACACATCAATCTTCTCGTGCTTCATACTGAGACCGGAAAGAATTTTCTTCGACTTATACATATCTTTAGGCACTTTGTTAGGATGTGGAAGGGCATCTTTGAACAAATTGATGAGCTCGTTGTAACAATTGTTAGAAAATAAGAACTTCCACTTAATTGCTATAAGTCTAGTCACAAAATTGAGGATTGTCATTTTAGTGTGTCCATGCAGCGCCTCTTATGAATCTTTGAGACGTTTGAAGAACTCCTTAACCTCTGCTGTTTGAGGATCTTCTATAAGCTCTGGTAGTATAGCTTCCAACATCTCATCCATCATATCAACCTCCGTGGCATCATCATTGTCCGCTTCCACTTCTCGTATAGCTTGAGAAGGTGTCTCGCCGTGGAAGTTCCACAACTCATAATGTGACACGTAACCGTTTTGACACAAGTGCATCGTAAGTTCCACTTTGTCCAAAAATGTTCTGTTTCGGCATTTCATACATGGGCACCGCGCCTTATCGCTATTTGACAATGAAAAAGCTCGTTCCACAAAAGCTTCTGTCTTGGCGTACCACTCATCTAAGTGACCACCAGTTCTGCTCTTCCAACCAGTGTACATCCAACTACGATCTTCGCCCATGTTTTACTCTGCAATTAATAGTCGAACAAATTACCGTTACTTTCTCGTTAATTTATGCACAACAGAGGAAATAATGAGAGAGACGGTGAACTGGGTCCGGGCCAGCTCGAAGCCCGACACGGGCCATGCTCGGACTTGACCTCAGACCCCGCTCGGCCGCCCTCGGCTCCCTCGCCTCTTATTGAGTCACCGGCCGCTGCCCGCCATTTGTGATGCCCAACCCGATTCTTCCCCGAATCTATGAGGATGCGAGGCAAGCCCGATGAGCGACGACTCCTAGACTCTTGTCTAGAGGAGGCGAGGCGAGGACCCCGGTAGGTCTACGGCGAGCCGACGAAACTGTTGGCGAAGAAGCTGCGGAGGAGGCGACGAGGCGCGAGGAGGTGACCACAGCGAGCCGCTCAGCCCGCAAATGGTATACATGATAGGTTACGTCTCACAAATCATGAAATTTCGGCAGCATAACGGCGCATATTTAAAACTACACCCCCTATCTGGTGCAGTTCTTAAAGTACAAAGGGGGGCAACGGGTTAGCTGGGAAACCTGTTGCCTTACGGATGTTGCGAGTCAAGGACACATACTCGCAACATACGTTTTCGGAGTTTTCATCGTCTTATACGTACTCACAAACACACGCGATGTGAACGGGGGGTCTTGCGACGGAGAGATACCTGGTTACAGACTTTTAGGGTTAGTAATGGGCCGCACGACCCATATACACTTAACCCTAACGATTCACCTCGTCTCACCAGTCACGGGTCACAATCATGACCCACACTGCCTATATACGCTAGGGTTGGGCTCGATGGGATGTATATATGCTACATATATGATGCCTACTTTACGTACGAATACCCTTTTGTTTAGCTGTTTCCATATATAATACATAAGCATCAAAAATATTGACGAAATTGTGAGGATGCCCAACCCGATTCTTCCCCGAATCTATGACGATGCGAGGCGAGCCCAATGAGTGACGACTCCTAGACTCCCGTCCAGAGGAGGCGAGGACCCCGGTAGGTCTACGGCAGTCGACGAAACTGTTGGCGAAGAAGCTGCAGAGGAGGCGACGATGCGCGAGGAGGTGACCACGGCTCGGCCAGGCTTTGGGCCAGCATGACACGCTCGGCCCGCGAATGGGCCCAGCACGGCCCGACAGGGGAAAATGGGATCTGTCGTGCTTGGTCTTGGCTTATGGCCCGTCGTGCCGGCCCGGCCCGGCACGGCAAATTTGCAGGCCGTGTTGGGCCTAATGTTTTCATGCATGAGACCAGCCGGGCTCAGGACGGGCCGGCCCGGCACAGCCCATTGGCCATCTATAGCCACGATAGAACCTAAGTGCCCCGACAGCCGGCCGCCCCCGACGTCGCCCTCGACAGAAACCAATTAAGAATAATTTACACTACACTAATTAAGCATAATCTACACTAAGCAAATTAAGCATAATTAAGCAACTTAACCACTTAAGAATAATTAAATAAACATAATCTAAAGTAAGCAAATTAACTAATTAAGCATAATTAGATAAATAATTAAGCAATTTAAGCATAATTTAAACAATTCAATTCAATTTCAAATTTGAACAATTCAATTCAATGCAATTCAATTCAAATCAATTCAAATCAAATTTGAACAATGCAATTCAATTGAATTTCAAATTTCAATTGAATGGGATAGGGTGGGGTGGGGTGCAGGTGTTTGGGAGGGGGGCGTGGGGGGTCTGTGGAGGGGAGGGGGGCTCGGGGAGGGGAGGGGGAGGGTGGGGGGACCTCTGCAGGGAGGGTGAGGGGGGCGGCTCTCGGCCGGGGAGGGGAGGGGGAGGGGGGCCGGGGAGGGGAGGTGGAGGGGGGCCTAGGAGGGGCCGAGGGGGGCGGGGAGGGGAGGGGGCTCGCGGAGGGGAGTGGAGGGGGGCGCTCGGGGAGGGCCGGGCCGGCGGCGGTCGGCTGGGGAGGGGGGTGGCGCTAGGGGAGGGGGCGGGGGGCCGGGTCGGTGGTCTGGGAGGGGAGGAGTAGTACCTGGCGGTGGCGTGTGTGGTGGCAGCTGAGGTGGCGATGTCGAGTGAGGGAGCGAGGCAGCGACGAAAGACAGAAGCGGCTCGCGGGTAAGGAGAAAGAGAGGCGCGTGCGGGTAGGTTAAATTCTGTAACTTGTGTTGGCTAATTAATATAATTATGTCGGCCTTAATTACTTACGTCAGCCATTATAGCGGCCGACGTAAGTTATGCTTAACTTACGTCGGCCTTTTAACTTACTGAATGTGGCCTAGAGGGGGGTGAATAGGCCCTTTTAATTTCCTGCACACTTAATAGAATTGTCAAAACTTAGTTGGCCGGACTAGTCCGGTTGTGTGGGCGGACTAGTCCGATGTGCAAAAATTATGTGTCTTGATCAGGTGTTAATTGGGAAAATAAATTTCTTTAGTAGCGGAATTGAGAACAACTGATATTTGTACTTGATATTAATATAAGAATGCAGGTGTAACTTCTAATTGCCTTATGTTGAAGTTTAGCACTCAAATGATCTAATGAACAAAATTTAAAGTAAATGAGACACAAGACACACGAATTTTTCCTGAGGTTCGATCTCACCACGAGATCTACGTCCTCGTTGAGGAAGCTCACACAGAGCCGGGTCTCCAACCCTTTCCCTCCTCAAGTCACCACGAAGGCCGACTTGATTCCACTATCACGGGTAATCACCAAGTTTGTGGGGCAACCTCACACGTTGAGGGCTCCCAAGAGAATTACAATGAAAAAGTGATCAAGTACACTCCAAAGTATTATAATGCAGAGTATGAGTGTAGAAAGATCAAACCCCAAGAGCTCGCAATGAAAGAATGACGATCTCCCAATCCTGAATCCAAGTGTTCAATTGATTTCACTCTTTTTGAACTTTAGATGTGTGGGGAGATGTGTTTTGGGCTCTTGGGACGAAGTGGCGGCGCTAGGGTTTGCTCTTTGATCAATATTCGACGTGTATGTTGATAGGAAAGTCGTGGACTCTCTATTTATAGGGTTTCCAAAAGCTAGCCATTGAAAAACCCTAACACCGGACTAGTCCGGTGCAAGTCCGGACTTGTCCGGTTCCAATGTGTTTCGAGGTCCAGAAAGTTTGCCGGACTAGTCCGGTCCAACATCGGACTAGTCCAGTGTTGTGTGAAAGTGACTCCATAAAGTTCATCGGACTAGTCCGCGGACTAGTCCGATCTCCACGAATGGGAGATTACAGAAAGTTCAACGGACTAGTCCGGTCAATGATCGGACTAGTCCGGTCCCTCAGTATGAGAGACTCCAGAAACATCAACGGACTAGTTCGGTGGATGAACGGACTAGTCCAGTCTCCTTGTGAGTGGGATTCCAGAAAGGTCTAGTCCGATGCTTTGTTAAAGTTAGGTTAGTTTTAATCCCTTACCCTCGCGCAAAGTTGTGAGCTCTTGGAGTGTGTCTTTCATACACTCCCTATACATTCAAAATCTATTTTGGTCTTCCAAGCTTCATCAAAGTATTTCTCTTTGAACACCACTTCATTTTTCACCTTTTTGTGTGCACCGAAATGTTTCACTTGTTTGTCCTGCAATCATCTCAGTAGTTTCATTAGGATCTCATATGTTTGTCATCAATTAGCCAAAACCCACAAGGGATATCCTAGATGCACTTACACTTACGTCGGCTTGGGGTCTTCACCGATGTAAGTTTATGTTTTTTCCTGTCGGTCTACTAACTTACGTCGGCCGCTGACGAAAGTTATTTAACTTACGCCGGTTTGTTCTGGCCAACGTAAGTTATTCTACTTTCGTCGGCTGGCCGACGTAAGTTAATCTAGCCGACGTAAGTACTCGTGTTCCCTATAGTGAATAATTCCCAATAAATCTCAAAGGCCCATTGGAGCAAGAGCGTGTGGTGCTAAATATTTAGTCCCACATAAGAAGTGGAAGGGGAGCAACCCCTACATATAAGGGAGGTTGTTCTTCCACTCCTTGAGTGAGAGAGAAGAGGAGAAGAGAGGGGTGGCCCACGTGCGCTCCTCCTTCTCCTCCTCGCTCGCTCGCCTCGCCACGCCACACCCCATCCCGCTCTGCACATGCGCGCGTGTGCACGTGTGTTCGTGTGAATTCGAGCCTCGTGTCGAGACCAAATTTTATATTTTTGCAGAAAATTTATTTGGGCTTTTGGACTTCTGAATTTTGGGGCTTTCGAGACTGAGTCCAAGTCTTTAGAGATGGACGCGTCTACGGCTGCAGAGTCGGATGGGATGCGGATCCTCCGGATCGCAAACGGACCACCTCTGTGGGACTCTATAAATACGGGCGTTCGCGATAGGGAAAATCATCCCACGATCAGATCGTTCCCACGTTCGCGTTCCTTGCACCACCTTTTAGTCTACTCCACCCCGAGCGCCGGCGTGCACCGACGATCTGGAGAGCAGGTCGCTGGAATCGCTCGCCCTTACGATCCTGTACCGGGAGAGGGCGAATAAGGTTTTTAGGAAGCGCTCCGTGCGACTGCTCGCGTTCTTCACCACGGGTCGTCTACCGAGGAGATCGGGTGCTTCGGTCTAACGTCGTCACCAACGTCTGCAGTGACTGTTCGCCGTCAGATCTACAGCGGTTCCTCCGACTTCAAATCTGTACGCGATATTTCTTGTCACGTCTGTCTGTCGGTGTTAATATTGCTAGTGATTTTTTTGCGTGTTTTCTAGAATTGATCAGTAAATTGCCTCGTATTTTGTAACAGTTACCATAAAATCAAGTCAATGAATCATACGCTGAAGTTATATATATGGGAGAGTCATTGAGCATCGCCTAAGGGAAATGACGAGTGTCTAATTTACTTTTCTCTTTTTTTTCCTCTTTTTTCCCCAATTTTTTCTGTTTTTTTGTTTATGAGTTTCATTTTTAGCCTATCCTATTTTTTAGACTAAAAGGTTTTGTTTTTGGTAGCGATGGTGGTGAACTTGTTCTATATACCCTTGGTTAGGTATACACAGAATAAAGTATGTTCGATACATAGCATGGGAAGGCTAAATTCATGAGCGGATGAACCCCTACTGTAGCGTCTAACCATCTTTTTGTGCATGACATTATTAATTAGGACGACAAGCTAGGGTGTGTCGCAGTGCAACAGTCATACATTAAAACCTGGAGTTGAGGTAGTATCATTAACTCTTTCATTATACCACTACTTCCTTTATTCTAAAATACTTGCCACAACTTTGCAAAAGTTATGAAAGATGTGAAATAACGATTTTACCCTCTCACTAGTCATTCTAACCCTCTTCACTTTTTTAGAGAATTGTGCTTAAAAAATGGAGGTGGAAAATACTATAGACCGGATGGGTAAAGATAGAATACTTTTTATCTGACATATAAGGTTAAATAATAAAACATTTTTTTCGTTTGAGTTAGAGGGTTAAATATGTCGGAACTGATGGAGTAGTTTATTTTGCCCATCTCCACCATAACTCTACCCTACTTCCCTCTTCCAACCTCTCCTTCCCTTAGATTGTTTTATACTCATACAAATGTTTTATTGTTCTACTTCCTCCTTATCTTTTTAATTGACGTTTCAGACAAAGATTTGAACTAAAAATGAGCTATGTTTCCTGTCCTAACGTCAATTAAAAGAATCTAGAGGGAGTATATGTTTAGTCCATATATTCGTACAAATACTCTGGGACCGGAACTGATTGATTAAAGTTAACATACATATACAGGAACAGGGGGAAGTACACATACAGTTTATATATATCGATCGAACGATTTCGCGCGCATGCATGCATCTCGCCATATCACATGTCTGTCGTCGCTCCAAAACAAAAGGCCAGAAGCTTATAGCAGCCGGTAATGGATCGTACCTCGTCAGACGCCGGTGACCGTGCATGTGCCCGCCGCCGCCGCTGTTTCTGGGTGATCTAACGAGCCACGTGGACTTGAGAGTGAGTTTGACAAGTGCGGCGGCTATACAAGTTGGAGCGGAGCGAACTGGTCGGGTGCACTGCATCCGCATCTGG
Source organism: Tuctoria greenei (assembly GCA_036927565.1). Classification (NCBI taxonomy): domain Eukaryota; kingdom Viridiplantae; phylum Streptophyta; class Magnoliopsida; order Poales; family Poaceae; genus Tuctoria; species Tuctoria greenei. The sequence continues at coordinate 50,191,988 of JAYESD010000002.1, forward strand.
GCTTTGGCAGTTTGGCTCAGTAAAAATATATACCGCTCGGTCGTTCCACGCGCAATTTTATAAGCACTTGCACTCAGCTCAGGAGGTGGTTCGTCTCCCCCTGGCCACTACCCCTCGATCGTCTCAACACGCATCTATCCTATCGATCTCTTTAATTTGTTCGCAGCCGGCAGCCCTTTGTTTTGCCTTTGTTAAATATACTCCAGCCATTCCTTTTTATCTAATGCTAGTTAGTAGAAAAATAACCTAATCACCGTCAAAAAAATAAAATAAACTGAGCGAGTAAATCCTCCCTGCATTGGTACATCAAACCCACGTATTGCCACAGGCCGGTGCTGCTGCCTGGATGGATCAGGCCTGCGACTTGTTTATTTCATTTTTTTTGTCTTGGTTCATGCATGTGGAACCTGAAATATATAGTGGGGCGCTTGATGCCGTAGTATTGATTTGTTATTGTTGCTAAGATCGATATGTTGTAAAATGTAAAGGATACTAGATATATGAAAATTTAGAAAATATACTGAATAGAGTCTCAGCTGTGTGATGACTGGGCATGCAGCAAAGTAATTAATTTAGAGAAGTGTGAAAAGGCATGACATTTGTCGACATAGAATTTGGAGAATCAGTGTTAAGAAACCGTAGCTTTGGGCATTTAATTTCAGAGAAGATTCGTCACGAGAGTTCAAGCAGGATGCATATCATCAACACCTGACCTACTCTGATTAGTTAGACGAGAACAAAGATGGCCAGACGCCATGTTTAATGCATGTTTGAATTCTGTAACAAACAAATGTACGCAGATCACGTTAAGGTTCATATCATGCATGGGTACCTAGGCATCACACTAAACAAACAAAATATGTCAATGTTGAAAGAACTATACAGAAAACCGAAAATAATGAACAGTTCATTTCGGAATCTAAACTGTCCTCCAAAGGGGCATAGCCGAGCATATCCAGATCCATAAAAAAAACATCAATGAAATTCTTGTTACAAGCCTTGTTTCCCGCTGTTCATAAACTTGCTAGTCATTGAGCTCAACAAGCTGAGCTCTTTTTTCAGCTGCTTTCTTCCTGACAAAGATGCCCCAACGCATAGCGGCCTTTATTTTGAGCCACCCAACAACAGCTTTCCCGGGTGCGCGGCTACGGTCATCTTCAGAGGGTATGTGCGGGGCAGGTGACGCCATATACGAAGGAAAAGTGAAACCGTCTTCTGTCAGGTTCGTCGATGCACCACTCAAAATCCGTAACATCTGCTGCATTTCTTCATTCTCTATAATCTCATGGCTCTTCATCCTGATCTCCTCCATCAAGTAGTCATCAACCCCACCACGGTTATCCTGTGGCTGCGACCATTCATCGAAAGGGTTCATGCCTGTCGGCTGCATTGACTGACTGAGTGCTGGGAATTCGAAACTTTGATGATGTTGCTGTGGTGCTCCCAAAGCTAGCATATTGGAGGCTCTTGATGATTGAGTCTGAAGGGATGGACCACTAAACTGGCTGTCATATTGCATGGTGATGTTTGCTGGAATGCTCCGAGAGTTTGGTGTATATCTTGCTGCCTGGTTTCCATTGTATGCTTTTCTAGTTCCTTCTGATCAACAGAAAAATAAAAATAAAAAGGTTTCAGTGTTACTATACCTACTGGGTTAAATCCAGGCCCGTGGTGCATCCATAACAATAAGAAATATCATGTTTCTTTTAAGAGACCATGTAGATCCAACCATCAGTGGTTGATTGATTTGGTAATGGAGGTGTAGTTATAAAGCAGTAAGCAGCCACAAATAGTGTACATGATTGGTGCCAATCCTGCTAGTTACTAAAGTCCCATTCTACTATTCTAGTGTTCAGATTAGCCCTAATTGATCCGTGCTTGTCACAATTTGGCATATGCTTCAGCATATTATCATTATACTCTCAAGGCAGATTGATGACAATAAAAAATTGAAGACAAGTAAACTCAATTGGGATGAGTAATGCAGTGAAAACAAACTACCACAAAACTCCAGCACAATTAAAAATTGAAATCACGGTACATATGACATGAGGAATGATAATGATGTAACATATTTAAAATTCGGAAATATTGCATACTGCCATCAGAAAGACCAAATTGGTAATACCATTTCATTAATGTGTCAACAACATGTGGACACTAGCATGTCACCTTCACTAAATGTTACTAAGTATATCACATTATGCTTCTTTGTGACGGTACTGAGTTAATTTTCTTGTAAAAAAATGGCTGCTGAAGCATAATAAAACAACAATGCTTAACACAAATGTTTTACAGGATAAATTAGTGTAGTGAGAAGTTTCAAATCTAATTACCTTCATTCATAGTACCCACTGTGGAAGGTTGTCCAGCTTTTGGTGGTGGTGATGGTTGTTTCTGTGAATTGGCCGAACCATATGAAGTAAGATCACTTGTTGAAGCTGCTGCAGTGTCACTTCTGGTTGTGATAGACTTCTTTTTCTGCTTAAAGCTCAAGAGCGCCTTGCCATCATATTCTAAAGCATGCATCCAATCCTCGTATGCTTTCTTTACCAATGCATCAGCATAGACCTGCAGTTTATGTTGAGCCAGGTCAAAACTTATACCAGATCATCACGGCCGGCTTGGATAAAGCATTCAAGTCGATATCATTTGTATTTAGTTAATGATCCTAAAATCTCTCAAGGTAATCCCTCCCCCAAAACTACTCAATGTATATGGTTCCAAGGACGCAACTTTGCAATGAATCAGCAAATAAGCACAGTGTTGATGTCAGGAAGCCGATTATCTGAGATACAATATAAAGGCAAGAAAGTTTTTTTATTCCCGGCACTGACGACACCAAATATTGAGTTAAAAAGATTTGGAGGTATGATAACTGATAGAACAGGAATTGTATAATGGTTGTGATGGTTGATATATTGCATTGTGTCTCTCAGTCGGTATATATAAAGTACAAGGGATTGATACATATATATGACAGTCTATTTACCCTACCAAATATATTCCTAACATATATAGCAGTCTACAATATAAATATCTAGTCTACTAAATATACTCTAACATTCCCACAGTCACAGTGGGAGCAACCACAAACGGTGAGACTGGGGAAAAAACGAAGGTACAATTCGAAGAGCTAACCCCCCCCCCCCCCCCCCCCCCCCCGCGCGCGCGTTTATAGCATCCTAATCGTGAGAATACTATGACTAGAGAAGAAACCGAGGAGTACCACATGGGATGATAGCCCTTTTGTGTCGATGTCAACATAGTTGAGAGCAGAGGCAATTAGTCGTGGTTGAGGAAGTTGTGTGTGAGATAGTCGAGGTCGATGATGCTAGAGTCGAGGTTGCCAAAGTCGAAGAAGCCGCACATGAAGCCTTGGGCTTTGAGAGGCGCCAAGTCGAGGGTGCACAAGCGACACCAAGTTATGCGTGTGTAGAGTGTGTGCAAAAAAATGCGCCTTGGATGAAGACGGCGACACAATCGGCACAATGAAGAAAGATGTCAAGGTCGAAGTTGCCAAAGCCGCTTTGGGTGAGGCGTGCCTCAGGTATGCCAGACCCAAGAACGCATCGTGGATGAAGGCACACACCGGTGTTGCCAATACCGGGTGTATGAAGGTGGGGACTAATGAAGTGCGGCAGCAGTGCTTGATGTAGGCGAAGAACCCGATCAACATAACAAAGAACATGTGCATAGACGCTTTGGGGTCATCATTGCACGTGAACAATGATGAGGATACAACAATGTGCCACAATGGACCAAGTCACACCTCATATGACATGTCTCCGGTCTGACGACCACAAAAGGCGCTCTATGGCCCAAGGAGGCAACACAGTGCTAGCTCAAAGCTTGGGAGGTGTGGTACGCGACTTCAACATCACCGCACGTATGGCCGACTGATTAGACTGGCAGTGCACTGTCGAAGGAGAAGCACACGATGTTAACGAGCCGTGGGCGACTCAATACCGATCAGTAACCGGGTAAAATAAAAAGACTTGCAACAGCTGATAAGGAAACTCTCATGGTTGATGCACATCTCAATGGCACTCGCCCGATGTGCAGTTGGCTGATGCCTGACTCAACGAAGTACTCAATCTGTTTGTAGCGACACCACGCTAAAGCAATGTAGTAGCAGCCGAATCAAGCTATCAACGGACAAACAAGGGTGTTGTTGACCTCCCCGGGGCACGTGATGCGGAAGCAAGCGGTGGTTATGGTTTGGTCACAAGATTGTAACCCTCTCGTGATACCATAATAGGGGTTGAGTCACCCTACCGTATGTCGACATGCGAACATCGACCCTCCTAAGGATGAGTTGTCATTGCGCCATCGAAGGTTGCAATGTTGGCTCCTGGTCAAGCAAGTTATTTTTCTTGGTAGCGACACCACGCTAAAGCGATGTAGTAGCAGCCGAATCAAGCTATCAACGGCAAAACAAGGGTGTTGCCGACCTCTCCAGGGGCGCGCAATGCGGAAGCAAGCGGTGGTTATGGTTTGGTCACAAGATCGTAACCCTCTCGTGATACCATAATACGGGTTGAGTCACCCTACCGTATGTCGACTTGTGAACATCGACCCTCCTAAGGATGAGTTGTCATTGCGCCATCGAAGGCTGCAATGTTGGCTCCTGATCAAGTTATTTTCATTGCATCCACCATCTGTTCATACAGTGGTGTTATACATATCTGATCCTCCTCGTCACGCGGCTAATGGTCCAAGACAACACCATCCACCACTATCTCCAAGATGCCACCAATATAAATGTAACAGGTGAGCTCAACTAGGCCAGCCTATTGATACGTCCAAGCATCACATTGCCCTCGCCATCATGTGATCGTCAGGTCATCTAGTGAGTTATTCAGCAGGACACGATTGATCTTGTGTATCCATATGCTCGCCAAGATGATTTTGGAACATCACTCTTCTCCACAACCATTACCACGTCCACCTCGATCTCAGCTACTTCAGCATCAACGAGCTATCATCCACATGTGGTACTCATCGATTTCTTCTTTAGTTGTAGTATTTGCACCGCTAAGAAGCTACAACTGCAGGGGATATCAGCTCGTCGGATTCTACCTTGAACTTCTCCAGCCTCACCGTTTGTGATGCTCCCGCTGTGACTACGGGGGATGTTAGAGTATATTTAGTAGACTAGATATTTGTATCGTAGATTGCCATATATGTTGAAATATGTTTGATAGGCTAAATAAACTGTCATATATATGTTAGAAGTATATTTGGTAGGTTAGATATTAGTATGATAGAAGTATATTTGGTAGGTAAGATATTAGCATGATAGACTACCATATGTATCAATATCTTGTACTCGTATATATATATCGACCAAGAGACACAATGCAATCAACCATCCAACCATGACACAATCAATTCTACCAATAACTGCAAAAAGTTTTAATTGAAACAAGAATATTGATAATCTCAACCTTCTGAGCAGAGCGTCAAACTGAAAAAAAAAACTATATAAAATTATAAAGGTTAGTATAAACTTAAGGCATTGCATTTGAGGATTCTAGATAAAGAAAGGAACTCAACCTTCTGGTTGTCTGTGAGATTTTCAGCTGAAATGAACTGATCATCAGCAATCAAACCAGTAAACTCATAGATATTATTGAATATTGCGCCCACATTTCTTGTGTCACTAGCATAATATACATAATGTTTTCCACTTAAGACACAAGTCTTTGCATGTTCAACAAGGCTCTCCCACATCTTATTTGACATGCCACTGCCTAAAATCTGCACAAAACACAAAGATGTCATCGTGTCAGATCATATAAACACAAAAAAAAAATACAATATAGCAAGTAGTAAAAGGCATCATATAACTTACACTTCGTAACCTCTGCTGATCCCTAACAAGAAGGCAGAGGAAATCTTCAACTGTATGGATCCCACTTGCATTTAACTTCTTGTGGAACGCACCATCCTTGCCAATCTTCTCTAACCTCCAAACGTCATCCTTTAAAGCAGGTGGGTAGTGCTTTTTGTACACTGGTAAAACAAAATGAGTATGCTTGATAACTGGTGTTTATTATTGAATAAACTAATGCATAGATCATCTAATGATATGAGTAAATCAACAATAAGCGGCATACATACATTCTCCTCTGTGATCCTTAACTGCAAAAGCCTCTGTCTTGGCTTCTCTAACACGAATACCATCACAAAAGCCAGGGGCAACCCTCAGCCCAAGTCTGAATTTCCTGCTTCTTATCCAGCTGGAGTTGTCAGTGAAGGTAAGCTCCCCTATCGTCCCAACACCTTCTTTAAGAGTCACCTGAAGGTCACCTGTCAAAAGAGGTCTCTTCCCTTCACGTTCCTTAACAATGTTAGTTTCAAACTCTTCTTCTGTCCAGTCTTCATCTTCCTCCTTATTAAAATCACCCTCGAGCACAAGGACATCCAGTTTTGCAAATGATTCAGGTCCTGAAGTAACAATGCAGCCAGTGTTTGCATCCAACAACACAACATGTATTGCTGATCCCTGTTCGCCTTCTACTTTTCCACCGGTAAAAATTGGAAGAGCCAACCGACTTCTAAACTGAAGCTGAAGATTTCTCCCATCAGGACCTTCAATTCTTTTTGGAGAGGATCTGTTTTTAATTCGAATTAATATATTTATATATATCACGTCTCAAATTTTTAATGTGACCAAATCACATATGCAATGATAAATCTCAAATTCCAAGATAGATCGTCCAAGCGTCACCGTGAAGAATAAGATGATGAACTTTCTTTACCTTCCCTGAATTCTGGCAGGACCCAACTTGGCTAATGCACGCTCTACCTCTTCGCTTACCTATTACCAGAGTATAATGGATCAGATATACCCATTACCCATATATAATATGACCTGTACGTGCTCAACATAAAACTAAAACAAATGGTCCGCTAGCGATTTGACTCACAACTCTTCGGAGAATGGGCTCGAGTGATGAACAAAGCTTCTGTAAACTGTCCATCTTGAGAGCTTCCACGATAACACTGAAACATGTGCCATTTGAGAAGTCACAAACATATTTCTAGTCTGAAGGTAGCATATAACAGGGAACAGTAACTGAATAACTTATGTACTAAATTCTTCAATGTTAGATTTATCAATTATCAGCACCCAATTTTTTTCAGTTGGAATCATCCACCTCCATTCCATCAAGAAACAGAGATCCATAATGTTTTCGAATCACACCAGCGAACCTAGCTTTTCCTATGTCAAGCTACGACTTGGCAGCTGATCCTAGATTACTGCATTTGATATGCTAGCATTCCCTAACTGTGTACCCAACTGTAACCAACATCAACAAGATAATGCACGTTTACAGAATGAACTAATGATCAACGATTCAGTAGAAATGACCTTTATAACAGCATGACAGTAGTGCATTTCGATATAGAGCTTTGTTTCTATGAGCACCGGGTCATCCGCTTTCTAGAGCACCAGGAAAGTACCACCAATGACAAGCAAGCAGAGAGCACAACCTCTTAGCTGTCTGTCAGCTAGTGCTCTGACAGTACGGGACTGCTCCCCCACAGTCAAAGGGGTACAGTACAGTGTCGGAACTCCCGACCAAAGCCATCAATTTCGTATGGACCACAGTACATTTTGGGTTCGTAATTATCCTCTCAAGCCACTTCCGGACCTGAATCTTCTGTTCCAGTTCCCATCCAAAACTATGATTATACCCAGTTTCTGCAACCTGACTGCTACCACTTCCATAGGTCACTTGGACCGAATCCGAATAAAGTAAAGATCTCAAATTTCTCCCGACCGAGGCGGCAAACAACCTATAGCCTAGTAAGCCAACCAACCCAAAACTCTAACTAATCCCAAATCCTACAGAGAAGACGTTCACACGCACGCACCTGGCGAGGGCTGGGACGCGCGGCCGCTTGGCCGCATGGTCGTCATCGTCGCCGCCGTCAAGCCCGCGCTTCGAGGCCGACCGCTGCAGGCCGCGCACCGGCCGCTGCATAGCGCCAGAATCCTAACGCCGACCTCCTCGGCCGCCCCGTCAGATCTGCAGGTACACACGACACACCCGAGTCAGAAAAAAAAAACACTCCGAAACGAAGAGAAAATGGACAAAAAAAACTAGCGACGGGTGCCGACCCGGAGCGGGGCGGTACCGAATTCGCCGCCGCCGGCGAAGGAGAGGGGACCAAACCCCGGTCGGATCGAGCAAGCGAGGCGCGGCGGGAGATCTGCGCGTGCGCTGTGACGAGTGTGGCGGAGCGGGAGGTGAGCGCCGGTGTGCTGTGCTTGTGCTTCCCCCCTCTGCTCCTGCTCGGGGCGTTTTGTTTTGTTTACTTGTCGTGCTTGGCCTACCCGGGCGCTTGCCGCCCCGTTACGGCTCTCCCTCCCTGATAATCCGGGCCCTTGAGGAGGGCACTGGTATACACTGTCAATGACATGTGGGACCGACGCTGCGTAGGACCGGAAGTTAGTAGGAGAGGTTGACCAGTGCGCGTCGCGAGGGGAGCTTGTGCGGAGGGCGGCGGCTATGGGAAAAGACGGCCGGACCAGTTGAATACTCTTTTTTGCCCGATTGGGTGTTGTGCACTGCCGCTCGTTATTGGCAGCTCACTGACCGGTGGGCCATCATCGCTCTTGGATCTACGTGTCGGCGTGGAGCGAAATAGTGACAATGTCGGCCCATGGACCGATGCCCTACAAATCAGCGAGAGTTCCTGGTTCGACTGAGTGGTTGGTGAATAACCGGCCACACAGGTGGGCAGCTGGCAGTCCACAATGCACTGTACCTAGTCAAGGTACCACGGATCTTCTACGGCTATTGGATCCGATCCAGTCACTCCGTGGAGGAATCTGGGGCCTTGAGATCTTGGACTCTCAGGTGACCTCTTCGAACTTGCAGCTCAACTTGTAGCCTGAGTTGTGCTTGGATGGTCATCTTCCCCGACGACGAGGTCAACATCCTTAATCTTAACATAGAGTGGTAGGCGCCAGATTTGATAGGAGTAAGCCACCATGAAGATAGAGCAAGCCGTGTCATAGGGTCGACGTGATACTAAAGTGAAGCCAAAAACTCCAGTTTCGGACAATACTTCTTTATTCCAAATATACGATGGATGTTTTGAGAATTAATTTTAATCATCAAAACGTCTTACTAGAATCCACATACCAGTTTACAACAAGTGAAACATTGCGGTAATAAACAGGACAGTTGAAGCTTCCGTTTCTTCTTATTTGCCACCAATTTGTTTAAAAATAACTAATCGGTAACAAATAAAAAACGGAAGGAGTATAAGAAGAATGTGCATACGGAAAGGTGTTAGTTAGCCTACCCGTGCAGTCTCCGTATTGCCTTTGCTATGGGTAACACAAATATCGATTTTCACAGTTAAGGATGAAGGATATGGCATTAACTGCAACTCCTTATCTCATTAATTACCATGCCTCTCCCTGTCAATATTACCCACTACTCTCTCCGCGGTTAGTTCAAATAAAAAACAAAGAGAGTAATTATAATCAGGTTATGTTTGTAATTATCAAGCTTCCTTAGGCTGTCTCCAACAATAAATCTAAAATGGACTACTTATTGGGTTGTTTGGATCTTGTAGTTTCGCAAAATTGGTGGCTCAATATTAATTGTCTCCAACAGTTAAGGTATTTAGGATACAACAACATTTTCCAGTGAAAAAAAAATCGGTGCCGTAGCGCGGTGGCGGCGGCGGTAATGCTACAGTTCCCTCAATTTCTCGTGAAGCTTGTCTTCCATCTCCTGCTTACTCTCCTGTGCATCTCTCTTGTGTTAGAAATCAAGAGAGAGTCCAAAGATCAAATAGCCACTAAATACCACTAATCTGGTAATCTGGTAATTAAGTTTTAATTGAGATTAGTTAGTTTCTAATCATGTTTTAATTCAGTCTTAGTCTCTGTTAATTATTAGATCCAATTAAGTTGGGTTTTCGCAGCATTTAGAATGAGGAGAATCAAATTTTAGTTTCGATTTCGGCTAAAATTAAGAACTCAAATAAGAAAACCGAATCGAATTAGAGTAAATCAGATGGGGAGTGGACTTACCTCGGTCGGGTGCGCCACCTCGCTGGTCCTTCGGGACCCCCTCACCGACATTGGCTGTCGCGTGAGGGAGTCGGCGTCACGCCGTCCGCCTCAGTGCACAGAGTTAGGGGGAAACCTAACCCTAGCATCTTCTTCCCCAAACGACCGCCGCCATTGAATCTCTCCCAACGGAGAGACAATTGGCGACGTCGTGGGTTCAGGCACAACAGTAGGGTTTCGAGCTCAATCCCCAACCCTAGTCGTGCACATCATTGATGACCACTCAGAAACCTCCCACTGGCGGCATGACATGCGTGCCATGGTGGAGGTCGCTGGCTCGCCGAGTACCTGCAAGCATAAGCACTTAGAACCCTCAGAGGCCGCGCTAGAGTTTCGGATTCAACCCTAACCCTAGCTCGCGGGTTTCCTTCGCTGACGATCGACCGACGGCGAGCAACCTCTTCGTGTGCTCGCGCCCGGTGGCGAGGGCGCGGCCGTGCCGAAAGTCCCCGCGGCGGACCTCTCCCCCTCAGATCTGGCGCTAGCATTGGTTTTCCTCAACGGCAGGCCAACCATGGTCATCAGCGGTGATGGAGCTCCACCTCGTGGAGGATCTCTCGCTGACGTCGATGGCATGGCGACACCGGAATTCCTGAGCTCGCCGCCGCCTCGCTCACGCTCTCGCTCGCCTTGCCGCCGCTCCGAGTGAGAGGAGAGGGTGTGGAGATGGAAATGAGTTAGGATTTCCGAAACCCGCGGTTGACGAGCTTAAGTACGGTCCGATATCGATGCACTGTCGTTAGATCAGCATCGGACAGCTCAAATCAGCGCAAGTTTGAGTCTCTATCGGATCGTGGCCGTTGGATCTGGATCTGGATCTGACAGTCCTCGCGCTGTGCCAACGCCGCTTAAGGCTAACGAGCCCGGAGCCCATGCGGGAGCGCGACTTGGGCCAACTGGGCTGCTCTTTTGCTTTTCCGGTATTTTTTTAGAATTTCCTCGCGTGCTGATTTCAACGTTGGGTCGGTTGCCTGATGGGTCGCACACTGGGAATTTTCCTTTTAATTAAGGATTTTCAGTTTTGGGTTTGGCTGCATTTAGGGTTTTGGCCCTTTTAGAATTTTTCGTTGTTTTTTTACAATACATTTAGAATGGAAAATTAATTTCAGAAATTAAGAAAAATGATTAGAAAAATAGTTAAATAGCTGAGAAATTTAAGAAATTTTGTGTGACGATTGTGTGATTTTTTTATTGCGTAGTTTCTGTAATTTTCTGATAATTATTGTTTTAAGTATATTTTCTCAGTTATTTAAATTAAATTAATTGCTATTAAGTGTTTTTGCAATTAATTTCAGAAATTTAAGAAATTAAGTATATTAAGCTTCTGCTGTTATTTAATAGTAAATTTAAATAAGTAACCAACGTGAAAGTTCAAATTTGCTAGAACTTTAAGATTATGTATGTTTTGCATGGAAATTAAATAAATAACCAATGTGAAAATTTAATTTTGCCATGCTTAAGTTTATTTTTAGTATATTTGCACCATATTGAATATGTCTTCATGAATTTTAAGTATGTTTACATGAAATTTAATGTAACCAACGTGAAATATTTCCATGTTATTTAAGTCATTAAGTGAAATAGTTTTGTTGAGTAACCAACGTGAAAGACAATTTATGTCATTTCTAATTGTTTAAGTGCAATTTTATGTATGTGCTGCATTATATGTTATTTTAGTTATTTTCTAACCCCTATGTTTGTTTTATTAAGGTGCCTCCAATGTGGTAAGTCTTATTGCCTCCATAGAGACTCTTAAGAGTCATAACTATGGAACATAGAATGAGAGGCTTCGCATGAACTTAGCTGTTGCAAATCTTGACTTTTGCCTAAGCAAGGATCGCTCTGTTGATCTTGAAGTCCCTATTGCTCAACCTGAGGAAACTAATGAGCAATTTGCAGTAAGAAAAGAGGAGTACATTAAGCTTAAGGAAAAGTACACTAAGGACCTTAAGGCTTGGGATGAATCCAACAGAAAATGTCTCATGGTCATTAAGGCCACCATTTCTGAGTCCATAAGATGAGCCATTTCTGACTATGAGCTGGTTACTGAGTATCTTGCAAAGGTCAAAAGTCAGTGCACAGGCTCCACTAAGACATTAGCAAGCACTCTTCTCAAGAGACTTATTAATGAGAGATACACTGGTGGGGGTGTGAGAGATCACATCTTTAATATGAATAACTTGAATGCAAACCTCAAGACTCTTAACTTAGCCATGCATGATGAGATGCTTGTGCATTTCATCTTTGTGTTTTTGCCTAAGAAATTTGAGGTTTTGAATCAATTACAGATCTAAGGAAGATAGTTGGACATTAGAGAAGGTCATAGCTATGTGCGTTTAGGAGGAGAAACACATAAAGTGTAAGGGTGAAGACTCCATCAACTTTGTTAAGGGTAAGGGTAAGGGAAAGACCTACTTTACCTCTCTCAAATAACCATTTTTCAAAGTGCAAGGTTCCTCTTCTAAGGGTAAAGGGACAGCTCCTCTATCTTCTGGTTCTAAGCTTAGGTCAGATCAATACAAGTTTTGCAAAGAAAAGGGACATCGCCAGAAGGACCGTTTTGGCTTTGTCAAGTGGTGTGCTAAGAATGGTAAGGATGTTATTACTTTCATTAATGAGTCCCTATATTTAGCTTATTCATGATCTACTTGGTGAATTGACTTAGGTGCAACAGTGCACGTTTGTAATTTTATACAGGGATTAAGAACGATGAGGACTATAAGAAGGGGGGAAGGACCATCAAAGTCGTTCATGGCAATGAAGCTGAAGTAGAAGCCATTGGAGTTTATCCTCTTAGACTTAGTAGTGGTTTCGTACTTAGGCTTCATGATGTTTTTTATGTTCCTAGTTTAGAGAGGAATTTGATATCAGTCTCATGTTTGGATAATTGTGAATTTATATGCCATTTTGGCGAAGACAAATGTTCCATTAGTTTGAATAATAAGATTGTGGGTCTTACCTTCAGACAAGAAATATTTTATTTGTTATCCACTCATGATAATTTGAATTTTCTAAGTAATGATCAAATTTCCTCTAAGAATGACATAGGAAGAAATAAGCACAAAAGAATCGACTTTGAAACATCGTCGAAATTATGGCATTGTTGTTTATGCCATATTTCGAGGAGGAGGATCGAACACTTAGTATCTCAATCGATTCTACCTCACTTAGGCTTTTCAGACTCAGAAGAATGCATTGATTGCATTAAAGGAAAATTTATTAAGACTATTAAGAAGAACGCTATACGCAACACAAGAATTTAAAAAATAATTCACACGGACATTTGTGGTCCGTTTCACGTAGTCTCCATAGACGGATATGATTCGTTCATAATGTTTACGGATGACTACACTCGTTATGGGTACATTTATCTAATCAAGGAGTGATCCGAAGCATTGAATAAGTTTAAGATATTTAAGGCTGAAGTAGAAAATCAGCACAATATTAAGATTAAAGTAGTAAGATCCAATCATGGAAGTGATTACTACGGTCGACATATCCCATATGGTCAGGTTCTTCGACCCTTTGCGAGGTTTCTACAGGAACATGGTATAGTTGCCCAGTATTCTACCCCGAGCGAACCTCAGCAGAACATTGTTGCGGAACGTAGAAACCGTACACTTATGGACATGGTAAGAAGTATGTTAAGTTATTCTATGTTACTGGTTAACCTATGGATGGAGACGTTAAAAACGTTCGTTCATATGCTTAATCGGGTTCCCACTATGTCAGCATCTCAGACACCGTATGACATGTGGACAGCACGTAAGCCCTCACTAAACTATTTTCATATTTGGGGTTGTCTAGCTGAGGAACGATGTTCAATCCAAATATTAGTAAACTAGAATCTAGAACAGTTAGTTGCTATTTCATTGGCTATCCTGAGAAAAGTAAGGGTTTTAGGTTCTATTATCCAAATCGGCATACTAAGTTCATAGAAGCACAATATGCCGTATTTTTAGAAGATGCTATGATCAGGGGGGGCAAGGTACGACGGGAAATAGACCTTGAGGGAGAACAGATTAGTTTACCCGCTCTGATGACTCAAGAGCCATATTTCACCCTACCTACTATTGTTGTGCTACCGGTGCCTTCCAGTAGTGACACAATGCCTATTGTTGCACCTCCATCGGACACAACAGAAATAAGTGAGGTTCTACCTTCCCATCCTGTTGAGGACATGGTCGAACAAAATGAGGTACAACAACAGCCTCCACCCTCAGATGATGCTCAAGTAAGAAGATCACAAACAGTAAGACGATCGACCATTTCGGACGACTATCAGATCTACTTGAGTGATGAAGTTAAGATGGAGGATGATCCCACCTCCTATGAAGATTCCATGAGGAGACCTCAGCCATCTGAATGGCGTAAGGCCATGGAAGATAAAATGAGTTCTATGAGTGCCAACAAGGTATGGGACTTAATAGAGATTCTTAAAGGAGCCATAATAGTAGGTTGCAAATGGGTCTACAAGATCAAACATGACTCCAAAGGGAAGATCAAAAAGTATAAGGCCAGACTTGTGGCAAAATGATTCACTCAGAGGGAAGGTATTGGCTATAATGAGACATTTTCTCTAGTGTCGTCTAAGGATTCATTTCGAATCATCATGACATTAGTAGCACATTACGACTTAGAATTGCATCAAATGGATGTAAAGACTGCATTTCTCAATGGGGATCTATATGAGGACGTCTATATGACACAACTGAAAGGTTTTGTCATTAAGGGTAAGGAACATATGGGATGTCACTTGAAGAAGTCCATTTATGGACTTAAGCAAGCTTCAAGATAATGGTATCTCAAGTTCGATGAGGTTATTAGAAAGTTTGGGTTTAAGGAAAATGAGGTGGATAATTGCATTTATGCTAAGTTTAAGAATGGAAAGCTCATTTTCTTAGTCCTCTATGTGGATGACATACTATTAGCAAGCAGTAATGTCAACCTACTCTTAGAAACTAAGAAGTTTTTATCCTCAAACTTTGATATGAAGGATCTAGGTGAAGTGACCTATAGTTCAGGGGTTGAGATACACCGAGATCATGTTAAGTGGGTTTTAGGACTATCTCAGAAGGCATACTTAGAAAGCGTACTTAGAAAGTACGGTATGCATGCTAGTAAGCCCTCGTTTGCTCCAATAGTTAAGGGCGATATATTTTCAAACTCTCAATCGCCTAAGAATCAATATGAAGTTGATCAGATGAAATAAATTCCTTATGCTTCTGCTGTCGGAAGCTTGATGTATGCTCAAGTTTGTACACATCCTGACTTTGTGACTGAGATGCTTGACAGATACCAAAGTAATCCAGGATTAGATCACTGGAGAGCTGTTAAGAAGAAATTAAGATATATACAGGGTACTAAGCACCTCATGCTAACATATAGTAAGACTGAGTCACTAGAAATAGTGGATTATTCAGATTCAGATTACGCGGGTTGTGTGGATACTAAGAAATCCACATCAGGTTACATATTCACCCTCGCGAATGGAGCTATATCGGGAAAAACTCCAAACAAGCAATCACTACATCGTTTACAATGTATGTTGAGTTTGTTGCTTGTTATGAGGCTACCGGGCAGACATCTTGGCTTAAGAAATTTGTTCCCGGTCTTAAAGTGGTCGACAACATCTATAAACCACTTGAGTTATATTGCGATAATTAGCCAGTAGTAATGTACTCTCATAACAACAAGTCTAGTGGTGCTGCCAAACACATAGACATTAAGTACTATGTTGTAAAAGAGAAAATCCAGGATCACACAATTAGTCTAGAGCATATTAGTACTAAACAAATGCTTGCAGATCCGCTAACTAAGGGACTCCCACTCAACGTGTTCAGAGAACATGTAGTCATCATGGGTTTAAGGGAGACCCTGTGTCCAAAGGGCTACCAAAGTGTAAGATTATTTCTAATTGTGAGACATACCATGGTCGTCGAGTCAAACAGTGCATAAATGGCAGTTTTGATGCGTCGTGCCCTTTGTGTCAAAGCAAGGAGGAATATATGTAAGATTAGTTTAGCAAATAAGATAATAAGTTAAGATGTCGAGATCAAGGGGGGGGGGTGTTAGTGTTTTTGTGATCTCGGTCACGTGGGCAACAACCACACAGAGTCCGAATCCCTCTACGCGCCCTGATCGGGGGCGCGACCGACTTAAGTTCAGTGCGGCCCCCTCTCACACGCGCCATATAAATATAAGGGGAAGGGCCGGAGCACGATCATGCAGAGATTGATCAGCCACCACTATCTCTCCCCACATAACCCTAACCGATCTATTAGGATGCGAAGTGAGGGTAAGGCCACCGCCGCCGTCTCTACACCGAGCCTCCACTGCTACAGGATCTCCGTGCATCACCGATCTCCCTGCGTCAACCTAATCTC
The DNA here is from genome assembly GCA_036927565.1 of Tuctoria greenei. Taxonomy (NCBI): domain Eukaryota; kingdom Viridiplantae; phylum Streptophyta; class Magnoliopsida; order Poales; family Poaceae; genus Tuctoria; species Tuctoria greenei. The sequence goes on from JAYESD010000002.1 coordinate 50,208,479, forward strand.
TTGCGACCATCTACTTGAGCCCAATGGCATCAAGTGGACTCTCAGACGGTAATTCTCATCTCTCTTCCCTAATACTCTGAGTCTCTTCTACTCAATGCTTGATTTGTTTACATGTTTAATTGATTGATTGTTAGCCTAAGTCATTAGTTCATTGTCCAATTATGGCTAAGTGTGACTGTCTAGTTAGATTAGCCTAAGTAAATAGATTTATGATTGATTATTCCTAAGCGATCCCGATTAGATGTTCACAGTATTGATCCTAACACTGCTACAATAAGCCTCATTGAATGTGGCCTAGAGGGGGGTGAATAGGCCTTTTGAATTTCCTGCACACTTAATAGGACTAGTCCGGTTGTGTGGGCGGACTAGTCTGGTGTGCTGAAATATGTGAATTGATTAAGTGTTCTTTGGGAAACTAGATTCTTTTAGCAACGGAAATGAGAAGAACAGATCCTTTGATTTAAGATTATTGTATGAATGCACGTGGAAACTTATAAGCAACTTAATTGATGTTTAGTAATCAAGTGATCTAGTGAACAAAAAGTAAAGTAAATGAGGCACAAGAGACAAGCGAATTTTTATCAAGGTTCGATCTCACCATGATCTATGTCCTCATTGAGGAAGCTCACACAGAGCTGGGTCTCCAACCCTTTCCCTCTTCAAGTCACCACGAAGGCCGACTTGATTCCACTATCACAGGTAATCACCGAGTTTGTGGGGCAACCTCACACGTTGAGGGCTCCCACGAGAATTACAACGAAAGAGGCGATCAAATACACTTGAAAGTATTACAATGCAGAGTATAAGTGTAGAAAGATCAAACCCCAAGAGCTCGAGACGAAGGAACGACGATCTCCCAATCCCGAATCCAAGTGTTCAAATGATTTGACTCTTTTTGCACCTTACATGTGTGGGGAGATGTGTTTTGGGCTCTTGGGACAAAGTGGCGGCACTAGGGTTTGTGTTTTCAGCAGTATTCGATCTGTGTGTGTTGTGGAAGGACGTGGATTCTCTATTTATATGGTTTCTAAAAAGTTACCGTTGAAAAACCCTAACACCGGACTAGTCCGGTGCAAGTCCAGACTTGTCCGGTCACAATGTAACTCGAAGTCCAGAGAGTCTGGCGGACTAGTCTGGTTAGAAACGAACTAGTCCGGCCTTTTGTGAAAACCGACTCCAGTAAGTTCAACGGACTAGTCCGGTAGACACACAGACTAGTCCGGTCTTCGGAGAAGGGAGACTCCAGAAAGTTTAACGGACTAGTTCGGTGGACACACGGACTAGTCCGGTCTACAGAGAAGGGAGACTCCAGAAAGTTTAACGGACTAGTCTGGTGGACACACGGACTAGTCCGGTCTCCGGAGAAGGAAGACTCCAGAAAGTATGACGGACTAGTCCGGTCCATGATCGGACTAGTCCGGTGCACTGTGAAAGTTAGGTTAATTTTAAAACCCTTACCCCTGCGCAAAGTCGTGAGCTCTTAGAGTTTGTCTTTCATACACTCCCTATACATTTAAAATCTAATTTGTTCTTACAAGCTCCATCAAAGTATCCCTCTTTGGAAACTACTCCATTTTTCACCTTTTTGTGTGCACCGAGCTGTTTCATTTTGTTTGTCCTGCAATCATCTCAATAGTTTCATTAGGATCTCATATGTTTGTCATCAATTAGCCAAAACTCACAAGGGATATCCTAGATGCACTTACAATCTCCCCCTTTTTGGTGATTGATGACAACCATTTGAGATATCACAAATGAGAGCAAAATTTTGATTTTCATAAAGTGTGCACATATGAGAATAACGATAAATCCACAAAAAGCTTCTCACATATGCACACACCTTATGGTGGGGTGCCTAACAGGTGTGTGATCAACAAAGTGTGATGAAATAAAGATAATCAATAATGAGCATAGAGATAAACATTCGAGCAACAATAAGCATCACACATAAGAAAATAAATAGTGCATTACAAAGTTTTAAAAATAAGTACATGTCCTCGATCACAAAAGCACAATAAGCACTACTACTAGAGATAGTCTCAAACTAGTATCAATCTCTCCCCCTTTGGCATCAAGGCACCAAAAAGGGAAAAATCGAGGGGAATCACTCATCGTCGCTCCCTTCTTCGGTTTCGGTCCGATCTTCATCTTCATCATCATTCACCGGGGCGAGATCTTCCTCGGAGTCCTCGAAGGCGGGCGGTGATCCAACTGGCTCAATCTCAAGCTTGTCACAGATAGCTTTGATGTTGGCATTCACATATTGTTGATGTTTCTTCTGCCTGACTTCGATCTTGCGGCAGCAGGCAAAGATGGAGGTGAGCATCTTGAGGATGCCACCAGAGGGTTCATGAATAGGAGGAGAGCCAGGAGGAGCAGCTGCAGATCTTGTGGCATTCACATCCTGAGATTGTTTAGACCTTCTCTCAGCTTCGGGGGAGGAAGGGGCAGTTGGAGCTGAGGGAAGAGTGTACTCGGTGGGCTTTTGCGGCTTCAACCCCGTATGAGAGACATCCTTGACAAACTCAAGTCCCGTCACTTTCTCAATCATGAACATGATGTACGAGGCATACCCGCAAGACCTATTTGGAGTGATTGAGATGTTCATAATGTCGTTGTAGATGTACTCAAAGACATTGAATGGTCTCCTTCCACTAATGACCTTCATTAAGGTCCTCAAGGTTCCTTGGATAGTCCCCGCATGTCCATATTTCGGGGCTATTGTCTTCCTCAAGATTCTGTTGAGGACCACAAAGAAGGGCTTCAGATATTTGATGTTGGGAGGAGTATAGGGCATCCTTGTGTCATAGAGGAATTTGAGCTCATCCTTCTCCAAGGGTTGCAGATTGTGGATGACAAGATCATGATACAGAGTATGTTCAAGGTGAAGAATCCTTGCAAATTCATCATAAGTCACACTATACTTGGAACCATGAGTCATCCAAGTAAGACTGTCTCCATCACCACGAGCAAAGTAGAGCGTGGAGTAAAATTGGGTGATGATCTCATTGTTCCAGTCATTCTTAAAGGAAAACAATTCCTTCAGACTGTGCCTCTCCAGAGCCTCAACCACCTCACGAAAGGCAGTATACTTCTTCAACTGCATGTATCCAATGTTCACCCATTTACTCTCCACAACAATATTCTTCATCTTCATGTACACGTGCTCGTAGTAGTCGGCATGGAAGTTGCTCCAGAATCTTGGGTCAAAGCATTGCCTAGGTTGATTATACACATTAATCTTCCTGAAGCTATCGGCTAGGTCACCCCCTTTTCTGGTGAAATTCTCACTGGAACGCTGCCTGTTGCGGTGACTTGGGTTTTTCATCTTCAGGGGCCCAATGGGACCACTAGCAAGTCCCTTCCCTTTGTTGAGAGCCCTCTTTGGCCCTGAGGAGCTCTCAACATCTTTTCCTTGGGCCTTTTTGACAACCACCTTCCTCTTCTTAGGCAGATTGTCGTTGGAGGGTGGAGAGTGGACACTAACATCATGTCTTTTCTTCATGTACCCCTCCTTGGCTCTCCTCGCTCTTTCACGTTCAACTTCTTCATCAACGTGGAAAGAGCTGTCATCTGAGCTTGAAGACATCGTGCCTAATAAGGAGTTCATGGATTAGATAGGAACGAACCAAGGATCGAGGTCAAATTAGGGATTCATATGTCAGAGACCGGACTTGTTCGGGTTCAGAGTGCGGACTTGTCCGGCGTAACGGACTTGTCCGTATCTGAGCGCCGGACTAGTCCGGCCTGGCAAGAACCCTAATGATTTCCTTGAATTACAAAACTTTTATCTAAGGATACAAAATGACATGAAGGTGGTAGGAATACATCTATGAAGCCAATGTACAACCTTGGAATCAAAGGAAACGAGCTAGAATGAGGAAAGTTGAGATTTTGGTTTTAGGGTGAATTTTATCGAGATTTGAAGATTTGCTTTGAGGAAGCTTGAATCTGTCCGGGGGGGATCAACTCGTCGAGGAGAGGATTCCCCACGGAGAAAACTTGATTTTTGAGGGCTCAACTCGAAGGTCTCTTCGGGGGGCTAGGGTTTAGGAGAGAAGAGGAGAGGTGAGGGAGAGAAAGTGGAGGGAGGTTTGAAATTTTGATTTGGGCCGGCCAACCGCTTATATACGCGGCCGACCGGACCAGTCCAGTCAGGGTGATGGACTAGTCTGGTGCCCCTGGAAAACCTAGGAGTGAGAGACTGTCCGGACTAGTCCGATGGCAAACCTGACTAGTCCGGTGCCCCTAGAAAACCTAAGTATTTTTAGATAGTTAAAAGTGATCCAAGGACAAGTTTTGCAAATAATCTTGGTAATTATGACCAGAAGGCAATCAACAATGAAAAGTGGTCATAAACTGCAAGATTTCTTCATTAAAATAGTTTTCTTAGAAGAAAAATAGGTGAGGAGCAGTTTTCAACAATAAAATGCTATGTTTGAAGTTTCAACCCGGTATGCAACATTTCAAGCCACATTTTGAGAGTCAAGAATATTAAGTTCATTTCTGATCTCACAAAACCTTTTCTCATCTAATGGTTTGGTGAAAATATCCGCAAGTTGTTTTTCAGTCCTAACATGTGAAATGGCAATGTCACCTTTTAACGAATGATCTCTAAGAAAATGATGACGGATATCTATGTGCTTAGTTCTTGAGTGCTCTACAAGGTTGTGTGCAATTTTTATAGCACTTTCATTATCACATAGAAACAGGATATGGCTAAGATTGTAGCCGTAGTCCCTAAGAGTCTGTCGCATCCAAAGTAGTTGTGCGCAACAACTACCGGCTGCGACATACTCTGCTTCCGCTGTGGAAAGAGCAATGGAGTTTTGCTTTTTAGATGACCAAGAAATTAGGGACCTACCAAGAAACCGACAAGTCCCTGAAGTGCTCTTTCTATCGACTTTGCATCCTGCATAGTCGGCGTCGGAATACCCTATCAAGTTAAACTTGGATCCTTTGGGATACCAAAGGCCCAAGTTGGGTGTGTGCACAAGATACCTTAGGATTCTTTTTACAGCAATTAAGTGACACTCTTTAGGTGCAGCTTGAAACCTTGCACACAAGCAAACACTAAGCATAATATCTGGCCTAGATGCACATAAATAAAGTAAGGAGCCGATCATGGACCGATATACCTTCTGGTCCAAATTTGGACCGTCTTCATTGAGGTCGAGATGTCTGTTAATGGCCATGGGTGTCTTGATGGGCTTGGCTTTGTCCATATTGAATTTCTTGAGAATGTCATGTGTATATTTGGTTTGGCTTATAAATGTACATTCTCTTAGTTGCTTCACTTGGAATCCCAAGAAGAACTTCAATTCGCCCATCATTGACATCTCGAACCTATATGTCATAATTTTGCTAAATTCTTCACAGAAAGACTTGTTAGTGGATCCAAATATAATGTCATCAACATAAATTTGACATACGAATAGATGATCATCAAGATGTTTAGTGAAAAGTGTATAGTCAACTTTACCCATTTTGAACCCGTTTTGAGTCAGAAAATCTCTAAGGCACTCATACCAAGCTCGAGGAGCTTGTTTGAGGCCATAGAGAGCCTTACACAGTTTGTAGACATGATTGGGATACTCTTGGTCTTCGAATCCCGGTGGCTGCTCCACATAAACTTCCTCCTTGATTGGACCATTTAGGAAGGCACTTTTGATGTCCATTTGATACAGCTTAAAATTATGGTGAGTAGCATATGCCAATAAAATACGAATGGACTCAAGTCTAGCTACAGGAGCGAAAGTTTCATCGAAGTCCAAACCTTCGACCTGAGAATAACCTTTGGCCACCAATCTCGCTTTATTTCTTGTTACTACTCCATGTTCATCTTGCTTGTTCCGAAAGACCCATTTGGTTCCAACGATGTTCGCCTTTGGTCTCTCCACCAGCTCCCACACTTCATTTCTTTTGAAGTTGTTCAACTCCTCTTGCATCGTCATCACCAAGTCTGGATCCCTTAAGGCTTCTTCTACCCTGTATGGTTCCAGAAAAGACACAAAAGAATAGTATTCACAGAAATTTGCAACTCGAGATCTAGTAGTTACTCCATTAGCAATATCTCCAATGATATTATTGACAGGATGGTCTCTTTGCACGCTCTGATGTACTCTTGGGTGTGGAACTTGTGTAGTTGCTTGTTCTTCATTATCTTCATGTTCATTGTCTCCCCCTAGATCATTGCTCCCATGATTATCTTGATATTCTTGATTTTCCTCATCTTGATCTTGTGAAAGAGCTCCCCCTTGATCATTGCCTCCGTGTTGAAGTTCATCTTGTGCATTTGAGTCGAATGTTCGCTCTTGTCGTAAGATATCACCAAGTCCCATTTTCTTCAGTGCTTCATATGGAGCTTCCTCTTTATCCAGCACACACTTATCAACTTGCTCCACTTGTGAACCGTTAGATTCATCAAACACTACGTCACGTGCTACTTCAACAAGGTCGGACATCTTATTGAAGACACGATAGGCATAGACATTCGATTCATAACCGAGCAAGAACCCTTCATTGGACTTTGAAGCGAACTTTGAGGCCCCCAGTTTCTTGTTCAGAATAAAACATTTACAACCAAATACTTTGAAATAAGAAACATTAGGCTTTTTACCGGTAAGGAGCTCATATGGAGTTTTATTCAGTAGTCGGTGGAGGTACAGTCGATTTGTGGCATGACAAGCGGTGTTCACCGCCTCTGCCCAAAATCGATCTGATGTCTTGTATTCATCCACCATAGTTCTTGCCATTTCGATCAATGTTCTATTCTTCCTTTCGGCCACTCCGTTTTGTTGAGGGGAGTAGGGTGCCGATAACTGATGCTTTATTCCTTCTTCATCGAGATACTCTTTAACTTGGAGGTTCTTGAATTCTGTCCCGTTGTCACTTCTGATGTTCTTTATGGTTGATGAGAATTCGTTCTAAGCTCTTTTCAAAAACTTCTTCAGGATCCCCTGAGTTTCTGATTTATCATACAAGAAAAATACCCAGGTAAATCTTGAAAAATCATTCACAATTACTAAACCGTATTTGTTACCGCCGATGCTGATGTATGAAATTGTACCAAAGAGATCCATGTGGAGGAGTTCCAGCGGTCTTCTGGTAGTCATCACATTTTGGCGAGGTGTGGTGCTCCGACTTGTTTTCCTGCTTGACAAGCGTTGCACAGCCTGTCTTTTTCAAAAACCACATCCTTAAGACCACGGATGTGACCACCTTTTAGAAGTTTCTGTAGATTTCTCATCCCAACATGGGATAGCCGTCTATGCCACAGCCATCCCATGTTAGTCTTAGCAACGAAGCAAGTGTTGAGTTCGGCTTTATCTTTGTTGAAGTCAACAAGATAAAGCTTGCCCTTCAACATTCCCTTGAATGCAATCGAGCCATCGCTTCTTCTAAAAACGGTCACACCCTCATTAGTGAATAAACAGTTGTAACCTTTGTCGCATAGTTGAGATATTGACAAAAGGTTATAATCTAGAGAATCTACATGTAAAACATTAGATAAGGTGTGTTGAGAGGATATTTCAATGTTACCGCTACCAAGTACCTTTCCTTGGCTGTTGTCTCCGAAGTATATGCCTTCACTTGGATCCTTGTTGCACTCGTACTCCACAAACATACCTCTCTCTCCGGTCATGTGATTTGTGCATCCGCTATCTAGCACCCATTTAGATCCACCGGAGGAGTAAGCCTGCAAAAAAGAATTATTCTTTTGTTTTAGGTACCCAAGCTTGTTTGGGTCCTCTTAGGTTAGTCACAAGAGTCATGGGCACACACACACAAGTTTTCAAGTTCTTGTGGTGTGGCCCTGTATATTTAGCAATGACTTTTCCATATTTGGCTTTCATGAGAACATAGGAAGCATCAAATGTATGAAACAATATTTATAAATCAGATTCATGGGATTTTTCCTTAACAAAGACAATTCTATTCTTAGCATGATTAGGAGTAGACATGTGTTTGTTTCTGTCAAAACCAAGGCCATCTTTGACATTAGGAGGTCTAGTGACCATATATGCACTACTTTCATATTTGATCTTCTCCTAATCAAAGATGTCGCTTGGAGAAGCATGCATATTTGAGAATTTGAAGTATTAGAAGTAACATTCTTCTTACTAGAGCAAGTGCAAGTTTCGATTGTTGTCGAACTCATATCTTTGGAGGAAGAGCTCTTGGAGGAAGAGGAGTCACTTTGCTTGAGTGACTCAACTTGCACCTCAAGGATCTTGTTAACTTTCTACAAGTTAGCAAGTTCTTCCTTGATTGCAATATGTGAGTCCTCTAGCTTTGAGTAAATTTCCTTACTCAAGGCTAGCTCAACTTCAAGCGACTCGTTCTTCTCTCTTTCAAGCTCGAGAAGCTTTTCAACTTCTTGATATCTCTTCCTTTCACGGATGAGCATATCTTCTTGTCGGCTAAGAAGTTCCTCCTTTTCAAAGATTTTGTTCGACAACATTTCCATTTTCTTTAAAGCAATTTTACTTAGTCCTCTAAACATTTCTTCATTATCACTAGAGCTATCAAAGTCATCAATAGAGGGATTTAGCGTAGGAGGAGTGAGTCGTACCTTTTTCTTGCCTTCCTTAGCCATAAGGCAAGTGTGGTTGTTCATATCTCGTCCTCCCATGTTTGGGAAGAGTGTGGCTTTCATAGTAGGTTTCTTGACTGCGATAGTGGCTATCTCTTCTTCTTCATCGGAGGAGGAATCGTCGTTTGAGTCCCACTCCTTGCCAATATGAGCTTGATGGGCTTGTCTTCTTTTTCTGAAAATTTTCTTTTCTTGAGGTCTTGTTTCCTTCTTCTTTTTATTTTCTTCATAGGGACAGTCTACCATGAAGTGACCATACTCTCCGCAGTTGTAGCAAGTGCGCCGAGCCTTGGATTTTCCTTTATCCTTGCTTTTGCCTTCATTTGAATTGTTGTCGTGTCTTCTTTTCATCATGCATTTGAACTTATTGATAAATAGCACCATTTCTTCATCATCAAGATCAGTGCTCTCGTCGCTTGTATGCCCATCATCTTGGTCTTCACGAGTTTCTTTGAGTTTGGGTCTGCACGTTGCTATGAGAGCAACTTCTTTCTTTTTGAAAGAGGTGAGTTCGGCTAAGTCTTTGACGTATTGAGCCTCTTTCTCTACCATTTCATGATTTATGATCTTCCCCAATAACTCATCCGGAGTCATTTTGTGAAATCCGGGGCTTTCTCTAATCATTGAGCAAAGTGTGACATTTCTTGGCATGAAGGATCTAATCATTCTTTTGACCACCTCGTGATCCGTCCATTTCTTACTTCCATAGGCACGAATTTTGTTGATGAGTGCCTTCATCCGGTTGTACATGTCTTGAGGTGATTCGCCTTCTTCAATAGCAAATCTCCCCAACTCTCCTTCAAGCATCTCAATTTTAGCTTCACGAACTGACCTATTTCCTTTGTGAGCTGTCTTAAGTGTATCCCAGATTTCTTTTGCACTTTCTAAACCATCGATCTTAGTGAATTCCTCTCTACTTAGTGATGATGTGATCACGGCAACGGCTTGTGCGTTTCTGTGAATCTCTTGTTCTTGTTCTGGGGTGAGTTCCTCATCTGTGTTCGGGATATCTATGCCAGTGCAAACAATGTGCCACAGACTAGGATTTAGGGATATTATATGCATCTTCATGTTTTACTTCCACATGGTATAGTCACTTCCGTCAAACTGTGGAGGCTTTCCCATAGGAATGGAGAGACAGTGATTGTTTGAATTGAGACGGTTGTAGTTGTAGGGATGTCGGGAGTAGTTGTGATGACCACTCCCCGTCGTCTTCTCTTCTTCTTTTCCTTTTTGTCCTAACATTTTCTTTCTCAGGAGTGCCTTTAGTTGTCGCACTTCTTCATCATCATGTGGGCTTTATTTCAGCACATCGAAGGCTTTAGCTTCTTGTTCCTCCTCATTGATGTTCATCTTCGGGATATCGTTGTTCTTCTCAGAGGGCATTGATCTCTCCGAGATGTGAGTCTCGTTGGTGGAGAACCAGGCTCTGATACCAATTGAATGTGGCCTAGAGGGGGGTGAATAGGCCTTTTGAATTTCCTGCACACTTAATAGAGTCGTCAAAAACTTGATTGACCGGACTAGTCTGGTTGTGTGGGCGGACTAGTCCGGTGTGCTGAAATATGTGAATTGATTAAGTGTTGTTTGGGAAACTAGGTTCTTTTAGCAGCGGAAATGAGAACAACAGATCCTTTGATTTAAGATTATTGTATGAAAAGTAAAGTAAATGAGGCACAAGAGACAAGTGAATTTTTACCGAGGTTCGATCTCACCACGAGATCTACGTCCTCGTTGAGGAAGCTCACACAGAGCCGGGTCTCCAACCCTTTCCCTCTTCAAGTCACCACGAAGGTCGACTTGATTCCACTATCATAGGTAATCATCGAGTTTGTGGGGCAACCTCACACGTTGAGGGCTCCCACGAGAGAGGCGATCAAATACACTTGAAAGTATTACGATGCAGAGTATAAGTGTAGAAAGATCAAACCCCAAGAGCTCGCAACGAAGGAACGACAATCTCCCAATCCCGAATCCAAGTGTTCAAATGATTTGACTCTTTTTGCGCCTTAGATGTGTGGGGAGATGTGTTTTGGGCTCTTGGGACAAAGTGGTGGCACTAGGGTTTGTGTTTTCAGCAGTATTTGACGTGTGTGTGTGTTGTGGAAGGCAGTGGATTCTCTATTTATAGGGTTTCCAAAAGGTTACCGTTGAAAAACCCTAACACCGGACTAGTCCGGTGCAAGTCCGGACTTGTCCGGTCACAGTGTAACTCGAAGTCCAGAGAGTCTGGCAGACTAGTCTGGTTAGAAACGGACTAGTCCGGCCTTTTGTGAAAACCGACTCCAGTAAGTTCAACGGACTAGTCCGGTGGACACACGGACTAGTCCGGTGGACACACAGACTAGTCCGGTCTCCGTAGAAGGGAGACTCCAGAAAGTTTAACGGACTAGTCCGGTGGACACACGAACTAGTCCGGTCTCCGGAGAAGGGAGACTCCAGAAAGTTTAACGGACTAGTCCGGTGGATAAACGGACTAGTCCGGTCTCCGGAGAAGGGAGACTCCAGAAAGTTTGACAGACTAGTCCGGTCCATGATCGGACTAGTCCGGTGCACTGTGAAAGTTAGGTTAATTTTAAAACCCTTACCCCTGCGCAAAGTCGTGAGCTCTTAGAGTGTGTATTTCATACACTCCCTATACATTTAAAATCTAATTTGCTCTTCCAAGCTCCATCTAAGTATCCCTCTTTGGACACCACTCCATTTTTCACCTTTTTGTGTGCACCGAGCTGTTTCACTTTGTTTGTCCTGCAATCATCTCAATAGTTTCATTAGGATCTCATATGTTTGTCATCTATTAGCCAAGACCCACAAGGGATATCCTAGATGCGCTTACACTCATTGCAGGTGGCCCCAAACCTATTATCACACGTGGTTTCTAAAACTGCCTGAAACGAAGAACCTGTGATAATCCGCAATTTTACAGGCGGAGAAGTGAAACCGCCTGTGAAGACACATTATCACAGGCGGTTCTTTACTTAAGCTAGCCTTCTATGAAGATATATTATCACAGGCAGGTCGTGCAGCATATATAACTGCCTGTGATAATTGTGTTATCACAGACGGATCTTGACCTACGTCAAGCCGCCTGTGAAGACAGTTTATCGCAGTCGGTTTGTACCATAACAGTAACCGCCTGTGATAATCAGGTTATCACAGATGGTTCTTTACCTATATCTAGCCGCCTGTGATAATTGTTTTTCATAGGTAGGTCTAGCCGTTGGTAAATAACCGTCTGTGATAAGGTATAACCTATGTAGTACTAGCTGCTATTATTTCTAATTTCTAAGTCAATTCAATATAATCAGAGAAGTCAACAATAGCATCACAGAAGTCAACAATATCATGACAGAAGTCATCTCACAAAAGTCAATTTTACTAAAACAATACATATATGTACAAATTACACATACAATTCATCTTATAGTTTACAAGTTTTCACTAAAAACTATTTCTATTGGCATAATCGCAAAGTTCTGGCACATCACCTATTGCACCATTCTCATCAAAGAACTCCCCTCTTTTGTGCAAAATTTCGCGACACACGAATTGACACAGTTCAACAGCAACCTTGTCGGCTCCTCCACTAGGAATACTTCTACAAACCGGCCATTCTTCGTCCACATTCTTCATGTGCTGCAATGAAACACATAACAATGTTTAGAATGTGTTGGTTTGAACAATCTCAAAGTATAGATCAAAGTGAGAGTATACAGGAATTTATTTGATATTTTTGGAGCAGTTGTACTATGAGCAATTGAATTTTGAAGTTGGAATCAAAATATGAAAATAAATTTTCTAGTAATATTGAACAGCAGGAAATATAAGTATTAAACTATGCTAGTTACAATGAAAATGAAACTCAAAAGTGAGAAAATAAGAATCGACATTAAGGATAACTTACATCCTCACGATTCACTCTATATTTGCTGGCGGTCCGAAGATGCTTGCATACATAATGCCCGCATAAGACACTCCCAGCATACTGTTTTGGACAAGCATAATACGTTTTAATGTCCAATGCATTCGTATTAGAAGGTCTCTCACCGCCAAGCCGTTCCGTGTAAAACCGCCAAGCGCTGTAATACAAGAAATGTCATATAAAACTTGTCAATACATTCTAAATGTGTGTAAATTAAAATTATTAAATAAACGTACAGTTTTGAAATGGAAAGGAAATCTTTGTAACGACCTGGTGGTGTTGCCAAACCCTGCATTGGCTTGATGAAGATCATTATGTAGTGATTACTGCAAACATACAAACACACGTGTTAACAATTAGCAATAATTGCTATTTCAATGTCATGTGTCGAACTTACTCGAAGTGGTACGGAACCTTTACGAGGTTCTTACCGTCTCTGACAAAGTTAAACATTACATGTCCTATGTAAGCTACAACTTCTGTCCTTTTATCCTTCTTAAGTTTTGCGATTGCTTTTTCAAATTCTTTTTTTTTTCATGTGCTTAAACTGTGTTGTGTCTCGATCCATCTTGACGTCTGTCGGTACCCTAAAACCATACACCCCCTGAGGTTACAAAGATCTCAAGGGAAGGACATCTACTCAAATTGAAGACCCTTGGGGGCCCACTTGCCAGACGTAACCGGACCCGCTTCTCCAACATGGTTAGCCCCTAGGTTGCCACGTGTACTGTTAGACCGGAGTTATTACCCGCAAGGGTGAAGCTCCGGGCTAGCTACTGAAACGGCACCTTCGGACTTAACCCCTGACCGAGAGAAGCTCCGGACCTGACACGTGCCAGGCCGCCCCGGAGCTCCTCGCTTCCCACAAGCAAGCTCCGGAGCTGCCACGTGTCCGTACGTCGGAGCTAGCCGCTTCAAACCCCCAGGAGACGTTGTAACGGCTCCGGATCTCCAAAGGACAGCTGCAAACCTCAAGACCCGATTAATTCTCATTAATTCCACATTAATGACAATTAATCGGACGATCTTAACACTTGTAACGGCACTGTCGGAGTCGTTACAGGATTATTAACAACAATTAATCTCGTGTATCAATACTAGTAACCGCCAGGGCCACATGTCGGGCCAGGCTGACTTGTAACGGTTTGTCCTTGTGCTATAAAAGGACAAACCGACGATACACAGAGGGAGGACTCTCGAACACACTGGAGCACACTCAAGCTCACAAGTTAATACAACACACATACACACCCGTGGAGTAGGGTATTACGCTCAGGCGGCCCGAACCACGTAAACTACTGTGTCACTCGTGTCCAATCGCGTTTCACCTTCTTGAGTCTCCGCGCGCCCAAACCGAACCACAAACTCCTTCAACACTTTCGTAGTGTCAGGGGATCTGCCGACTCCAACAGTCGACAGTTGGCGCGCCAGGTTACCTTCGGGACCCGGGAGAAGTATCGCACCGAGAAGTTGGTCTTCGACGTCGCTCAGATCAACTTACCATTCAACGCCATCTTGGGTAGACCTGCCTTGTACAAATTCATGGCAGCTGCTCATTATGGATACCTGGTGTTGAAGATGCCAACACCAGTAGGCGTTCTCCGGGTCCGCAGAGATCGCACTGCCGGAGTAACTGCTCTGGAGGAACTTCACGCGCTCACCACAGCGCAAGAAGAGGACTCCAGACAGAAGCAAGCTCCACAACCTCCGAGCATTCGTCAACGAGGCTCGACCTCTGCACCTCGGGTGCAGCCAAGCGGCGACACCGACATTCCCGTCAAAGTCGTCCAAATTGGTTCCGATGTCACTCAAACTACCCGCATATCGGGTGGCTTGAACGACAAATAGGAACTCGCGCTCATCACTTTCCTCCGGGCTAACGTTGACGTGTTTGCTTGGCAACCGTCACAAATGCCTAGGATCCCCAGGGAAGTGATTGAGCACAATCTGAAGATTTACCCCGATGCTCGGCCTGTGCATCAGAAACCTCGGAAGCAATCTGTAGAGCGACAGAACTTCATCCGACAAGAAGTGAAGAAGTTGCTCGAAGCCGGATTCATCCGAGAAGTCTACCATCCAAAATGGCTGGCAAACCCAGTCGTTGTGCCTAAGGCCGGCGGGAAACTTCGGATGTGCATCGACTACACCACACTGAATAAGGCATGTCCAAAAGATCCATTCCCACTACCTAGAATAGATCAGATAGTGGATTCCACCTCCGGGTGCGAGTTACTGTGTTTTCTAGACGCATATTCTGGATATCATCAAATCAGGATGTCTAGGGAAGATGAAGAACATACTTCATTCATCACAGTGGATGGATTGTATTGTTACACAACCATGCCTTTTGGTCTCAAGAATGCAGCTTCAACTTTTGTACGAGCTATGTACAAAACTTTCGAAGAACTCATCAGAGACATAGTGGAAGTGTACGTCGATGACATCGTGGTCAAAGTCAAGAACAAGGAGTCCCTCTTGGACACCTTGCAGGCTGTCTTCGACAAGCTGCGGGTCACCCGCACGAAGCTAAACCCAGACAAGTGCGTATTTGGGGTTAGTTCCGGAAAGCTTCTTGGTTTCCTGGTAAGTCACCGGGGCATAGAGGCTAATCCGGCGAAGATAAAAGCCATCGAAGACATGCGGCCACCAACCCGCATCAAAGACGTCCAAAAATTAACTGGATGTCTAGCAGCCCTCAGCCGGTTCATTTCAAGACTGGCGGAAAGGGCACTTCCTTTCTTCAAGTTACTGAGGAAGTCCGGACCATTCCAATGGTCTGAAGAAGCAGAGAAGGCATTCCAGGAGCTGAAACAGTTCCTCACCACCCTACCAGTCTTGGTAGCTCCGAACCCCGATGAGCCTTTATTGCTTTACATTTCAGCTGCTAACGAAGTAGTCAGTATGGTTCTGGTTGCGGAGAGACCGGAACTACCCAATACTCAGGAATCCAGACCCCTTCGGGAGGGTCCGGAGGTTCCTGAAAGTGGGTCTGGGTCCCAGCTCCCAGACTTGAACCCACGAGAAGCCACTTCAGAGGACCCTGATTCCTCCGAGAGGATCCAGGTCATTCCTGAAGAAGCTCCGGGTTCCTCCACCCAGAACCCGGAGGTCCCCGAAGATAGTCTGGACCCCTCTGAGAGGGTCCGGATCAATGAAGAGGAAGCTCCAGACCCCTCCGGGAGGGTCCGGACCATTCAACGCCCAGTATACTTCATCAGTGAAGTGTTACATGATGCCAAGACTCGATACCTAGAGGTGCATAAACTGCTCTATGCAGTTCTTATTGCCTCAAGGAAGCTTCGACATTATTTCCAAGCTCACAAAGTCTCAGTGGTGACTTCATATCCACTTCGAGCGATCCTGCATAATCCCAATTCAACTGGGAGTATAGCAAAGTGGGCAGCGGAACTGGCTGAATTCGACCTTGAATTCATTCCAAGACAAGCAATCAAGAGTCAAGCGTTGGTAGATTTCGTGGCAGAATGGACTCCCTCTCCATTAAACCCTGGGGGCACCAGCGAGCAGAAGACGGAACCGCAAGTTCCGGCCTTCACTAAGCCTCACTGGACCCTTTACTTCGACGGCTCCATGCAGAAGCAGGGAGCCGGAGCTGGAATCCTTCTCCTCGCACCAACCGGGGAGAAGGTGAAATACATGGTGCACCTTGACTTCAAGGCAACCAACAACATGGCGGAGTACGAAGCACTCATCTATGGATTAAAGGTGGCACTATCATATGGTGTCAAGCAGTTGCTGGTCAAAGGAGATTCACAACTTGTCATCAAACAGGTGAAGGGTGAATGCTCCTGCAATAATCTCCAGCTAGCTGCTTACCTCCTTGAAGTCCAGAGGCTTCAGAAGGACTTCGAAGTCCTAGACCTTCACCATGTTCAGCGTGCTCACAACGCTGAAGCTGACGAACTCTCGACCAAAGCGTCAACCGGAGCTCCGGCTCCTGACGGAACCTTTGTCCGGAGGTTGTCAAAACCCACAGTTCAGCCTGCCGAACTGAACGGAGGGGGCGAGATCAGCATCCCGAAGCTGACAGTCCCGATGGCCCTGTTACCATGGCAGCCATCAAGGGTCGTAGGTGCTGCCGGAAGCTCCGAGCAACCCAGCACGCAAGACTCAAATGCTCAAGTCAGTTCCGATGCATGGATCTCGGGGATCCGGAACTACTTGAAAGACAACATCCTTCCTGACGATGATGTATCCGCTGACCGGGTAGTCAGATTGGCTAAAAGATACACGTTGGTAGAAGGGGATCCCTACCGGCGCGGTGCCAACGGCATCCTAATGCGGTGCATCACAAGGGAAGAAGGCTGCGAGCTCCTCGCAGAAATCCATGGAGGTGAGTGTGGGAACCACGCATCTTCCCGCACGCTGGTCGGAAAAGCCTTTCGGCACGGCTTCTACTGGCCTACAGCGCTCCAGGATGCTACTGAGCTAGTGAAGAAATGCAAAGCATGCCAGTTTCATGCAAAGAAAATTCATACACCTGCTCAGTCCTTACAAATGATACCTCCTACATGGCCTTTCGCTGTGTGGGGGATGGACATCTTGGGACCCTTCCCAAGAGCCGTCGGAGGTTACAAGTTCCTGTACGTCGCCATCGACAAGTTCACCAAGTGGCCGGAAGCTACACCTGTTGTGACGATCAACAAACAATCCGCAATCAATTTTCTACAATCTATCGTGAGCAGGTTCGGAGTCCCAAATAAGATCATCACCGATAATGGGACTCAGTTCACAAGCTCCGCATTTCAAGGATATTGCGAAGACCCCGGCATACAAGTTTGCTACGCTTCTGTAGCTCATCCTGCCAGTAATGGACAAGCCGAGAGAGCAAACACAGAGATCCTTAAAGGACTCAAAACACACACTTATGAGCGTTTGAAAAAGCACGGAGCCAATTGGATCGAAGAGCTTCCGCCCACTCTATGGGCCAACAGGACTTCTCCAAGTCGGGCAACCGGAGAAACACCCTTCTTCTTGGTGTACGGAGCTGAAGCAATCCTTCCTCCGGAAATCACCTTGGGTTCCCTCCGAGTCCGGACCTTCGACGAAGCCGCGCAGGACCAGCTCCGGCGTGAAGACCTAGACCTCCTCGAGGAGGGAAGGTGCCAAGCAGCTGTTCGGAATGCCCGATACCGCCAAGCTCTACGGCGCTATCATCAGCGGCATGTACGCAACCGACAGCTCGAGGAAGGCGATCTGGTGCTACGGAGAATACTATCCAGAGAAGGGCAAAACAAACTCTCCCCCGGCTGGGAAGGGCCCTTCTGAGTGATCAAAGTATCCCGTCCCGGAAGCGTTCGCTTGGCTAATGAGGATGGGACACCTCTCCCAAATCCTTGGAACATCGAGCACCTCCGTAAGTTCTACACTTAATTCCACGGAGGTGAGTCTTAAGTAACTTGAAATGTATGTTATAGAGTCATTGTACAGAGTCGGGTAGTTCCTCCGGGAGAGCAACCGGACCTTTCCCGAAAGGTTTGAAAAGCTCATGCAACACTTGATACAGTCTCCGGACTAGAAGTGTAGCTAACTACCCTGGGTCAAACGAGAAACCAAACACACTTAGCCTGGTTCCGTACCCTAAGAGTGTACTTGTTTCCCCTGTACCCCGGACCTATAATGAAAGACATCTTCATGTGAAATAGACTCCACGTGCATTCATTTTTGCATAAGGCTCGATATTTTTATTTTTCTCTTTCTTGTCTATAACAGAAACGTGCAATTCTTAAGAAGTTCTAGTTTAACCGGTTTATGTACGATTTGAGTTGAATTGTCGGATTTTTTAGATTTAAATGTCGTCTGTGGCCAACTCGCCTGAAAGCTGCCAAGCCATTCTAGGGCCGGAGTGCGCTATCGACTTAGCCTGGTCAAGCACCCTAAGTACGCCACTCTACCTACATCCCGGCAGGCCAAAGTAAGGTGGGTCCATGGACAATTAGATCTAAAAGAAAAGACAATTCCTCCAATTGTACTAAAAATCGTGTTCAACTTGAAATTCTCTTGAGAACCGTAAGCCGCGACGAAGTTATAGATAAGGAACGAATTTTACTATTTTCTTGGCTTAAGTGTGCAGGAAAAATGAATCCAATGTTGATGGAGAAAAACCGGAGCTAACCAAGCTCCAACTTCCACCAGGGCGTCAACCGTCGACGTTGACTTAAAAATGGTGAGAAGACTCTATCACTAGAGTCTGTTGCCAACAAACCAGGCGTGGCAAGGGTCATTGCCGGAGCTACTAAGCTCCGACACCTTGGAGTATTAACTATCGACGCTCAACGTGTTGGTAGAGGCTATTGCCGGAGCTACTAAACTCCGGCGATGGACAGTGTCGGAGCTTCTAAGCTCCGACGACTTCAAGGGACCTTCACTATCGAAAACTTCGGACCTAAATTATACGAGTTCGAAGCAAATTTGTCTTCAACAAAGCTCAACATCCTTTTGGTACATGTCCACAATCAAATTGTGCACATCTACCAGGGGGCCAAGTGAAGACAAAGATGTTGAAGACAAAAAAATGAAATTCGCAAAAAAGTGGGGATTTCATTTCATTTGAAGACCGGAGATTACATCTGGAGACAAGGGATTACAAAATTGAGGAAGAAGAGAAGATACAAGTAAAGGCTAAGAGAGATAGTCCTAGACCCTATGGAAGAACTCGGCGACCTTCTGGGCGACCTCCGACATGCTGGCTCGGGTAGCTTCGCCTTCTCCTTCGACGGGGCCTTCAAGCACCGGGTCCAGAGGGAATCGAGGGTTCCGGCTAGTGTAACACGTCAACACATACTCTGTGACGTTCCTAGCCAGGGAGTGCCCCTCGACCTCCAGCTGGTCCGCGATGACGTCGCCCACCTTGGAGAGCTTGCTGCCCGCAGCGCTCAACGCTTGCAACGCAAGGTCCGGCTCCGGCTCCGGATCGTCCGGGAGCACGGGGCTGAAACCCATCGGCGCCAGCGCATCGTCGGCCTTGCTCAGGAACTCCCAAATTTGCAGGGAGTCCGTCTTCCTCTGGCCCTTCATCTCTTCCAAGGACCTCCGGGCCGCCGCCAGCTCCGAATTCTCGCGGGAGAGACGCTCAACTTCTTTGGCGTTTTGCTGAATCTTCGCAGCAACCCGCTTCTCAAGTCTTCCGAGCTCCTCCTCCCGGAGGTGGATCTTATTCCGGCGGTCGACCAGGTCTTTCTCCCTAGCCTCTATTTTCTTCTCCCGGGCGACAAGGGCACACTCGTACTCGTAGAGTTCCTGCCCCCGCACCCAGGTCTTCTCCTCTTCCTCGAGGCAGCGCTCTTCCAATTTTTTAGTGCGCTCCTCGATACCCTTGTCCGCCAGAGCTGTCTTCTCGGCGAGCTCTTCTTCACGTCGCAAGACGTCATCCCGTAGCTCCAGGAGTTTTTGCTCCTCATCCTCGAGCCGCTTTTCCCTTCCCTCAAGTGCCTCTCGGCGCTTGATGAGTGCGGTGCTGATGGCCTCGAGTTGATCGAACCGAGCGTTGGCCGCGTCATTAGCAGCCTTAGCTTGGTCATGGTACTCCCGGGATTGGGCGTCGAGGTTGTGAGTCATGCTCTCCCTCTCGTCCAGCATCTCACCCCAGAGCTCCAGGCGGACCTTCTCCCGCCTGATCCATTCCTTGTCATCCGCAATCCTCGACTGCGCCAGCTTGGTCTCGAATTGGAGTCGATTACGCCACCTCCGAAGGGTTTGGCGCTCCCCTTCAAGAGCCTTGCTGTCGTGGAAGAAGGCTAGTTGGACTTGACGTAGACTGGAGCAAGCGTTGTCGATGGACATCGACAGCGAGATGGGATCCGGACCTTCTGGGGTCTCCTCCGCTGGTTCCAGCGGGTCTTCATTTACAAAAATTGGGTCCCACTCTACAAGAGTGGAACCCCGGGCTTCCAAAGCAC
Organism: Tuctoria greenei; assembly: GCA_036927565.1. NCBI lineage: Eukaryota > Viridiplantae > Streptophyta > Magnoliopsida > Poales > Poaceae > Tuctoria > Tuctoria greenei. The sequence goes on from JAYESD010000002.1 coordinate 50,228,913, forward strand.
TAGGGCACTCCTCCGGGATGGCCTCAGTCGCCACCGAAGAAGGTCCTGCCACCAAACCTTCATTTGCCCCCTCAGGCTGGGGGCCGGCGACTTCGTTCAGGCACTCTGGCTCCGCCACGGGTACCATCGACGTCGTCGCCTCCAATGGCTCCGGCTGGGACACTTCTTCTGAGGGAGGCTCGAGCTCCCTCGCCTCTTCGACCACCGGCTCTATGGCCGGCGCTTCAGCAATCACCGGCTCTGCAGCCGGCGCTCCAATAGTTACCGGCTCTGCGACCGGAGCTTCGGAAGTAACCGGCTCAATTGCCGGAACCACTTCAACTTCCGGCTCGCACGCCGGGGCTTCAGCTACCTCCGGCTCAACCACCGGGGCTTCAGCACTTTCCAGCTCTGAAGCCGGGACCGCAACTTCCTCCGACTCAACAGCCGGAGCTTCTACTTCTGCAGCACCAGGACCCGGAGCTTCAACCTCCGGAACGGGTGCCGCTGGCGCATCTTCAATCCCGTGGTCCGGCGCTACCACGGGAACTTCTGGAGACGAGTCGAGGTCCATGACCACGACAGCCGGCGCCGGAGCTGTCGCAGCCTCCACTTGGGGCGGCACCGGAGCTGGAGCAGAAGCCCCCGCAGCCTCAGACACTGTGGTCGAGGGCGGAGCTTCACTCCCCTTCTTGGGAACGCTGCAGATAAAGAACGAAGAAATTGAGCAAACAGATGCTATAATTGAAAGTAAATTGAGGTAAGCAAGAAAAATTACCTTGGGAGGCTCACGCACCAGCTTGCGCGGAACCTCTTTCCCGGACGTTCCGGGCTGGCCACGGTCGGCGTAGGAGCTCCGGGAGGACTCCCAGGACTTGCCGTGGCCGCGGGCGTTTCCCGAGTCGGAGCTCTCCTTGATCGGGAGGAACTCCTAGACCTGGAGGCCCTCACCGCTTCTCGTACCGGAGTCGCCTGCCGGGAGCTGGCACCTCCGGAGGGACCCACCACGGGGACAGCCGCACTCCGGGAGGATCCCACCGCCGGAACAGTAGCGCTCCGAAAAGACCCCACCACGGGGACAGCCGCCACGGCGGCGGAGGATCTTCCTCCCTGAGGATGGGGAACTGGGGGGGAAGTAGCAAGCCCGACGGACCTTCCGTCAGCATGTCGCAGCTTCCTCTTCCGGCTCTCCGGCTCCTCCGCCAACTCCTTGCCCTTGCCGGTGACCTCAGCTCTTGGCTGAGAGACAGGGGCGGAGCCGCCTTCCGACAACCCGGGGATCGCCAACCGGGCGGTCGATCTTCTCTCGACGACGCCAAGGTCGTCAAGCGCGGGCATCTTTCGCCGGAGCTCCCTGCTGAACTCAACTTCCACGTTCAGGGGGAGGAAAGCCGGCGGCGGAGTCAAGTACTCTCCGTCAACATCGATGCCGTGCTGGAATTTCTTGAGGTGAAACTCCAAGGACTTCCCCACCATGTTGGACTTCAACCCGGTTTCAACCCGGTCCTCGTCCATCACGCTGTTGAGGGCCCAGGCGAGCTTCTCCCTCCTCTTCAGCGGCGCCCACCTGTTGGACAGGAAGTTGTAGAACACCGCCTGGGGAGTCAATCCTCCCTCCACACATTGGCGGATCCTGGACAGGACGGGGTCGAAAGCTGCCGCCAACACCGGAACTTCGCTCCACACCGACGTGTCAATGCCGGGCAGACCGTCTGGCAACTCCAACCGCTCGTGCTCCTCCACCCGGACGACTACCCAATCTTTCTTCCAGTCATCCCACTTCCCGGAAGGGAATGACCGGAGGTACTTGAACGGGCACTTCTTGCGCTTCACAAAGTAGTAGAAGCCAAGGTACTCGTCGCTTCGGCCAGTGGTTTGGACGGTGAAAAAGGTTTGGAAAAGCTCGATGCAGGGAGGGATGCCTACCCACATCTCGCAGAAGTGGACAAAGACAGACACAAGGAGGATGGAGTGAGGGCCAAGGTGGTATAGCTGCAGACCATAGAAGTCCAGCAGCATCAAGAAGAAGGAAGAAAACGGTGGGATCAGCCCCACCATGGCGTACGATGAAAAGTACACCATCTCGCCGGAGTGCTCCTTTTTAAAGGGAAGCTCCCCGCCGGCGCGGACCGAACGGTTGAAGAAGTCTGACGACCACCCCATGAGGGCTCGGACCTTCTTAAGATCGCTCTCCGTCTTCAAACGACTCTCACGCAGACCCAACTCCATCGCAGCACAGCTAGGCAAGAGAAGAGGAGCAAAGCACGAGTTGGGAGTTTGAGCGCAAGAACAGATGGAAAGCGTAGAGAACTCCCGACGGTGCGCTTTCCTTCTTAAGTAAGCACTTGCAACGCTTGGATGGAAACTGCAGTGGAGTCAAGGATACTACTCAAGAATTCAACCCTGCCGATGACAAGAGGGCCCGGGACCACCCTGACGATCAAGTCGAGGTTCTGACCCAGGCGAACAGTTGTCATCACGAGGCGGGAAACCCAAAGGCGGCGGACTGACAAGGCGCGCGGAACCGATACGGTTTTCGTATCGGGAACCGGCGACCTTCAATTGCGAGAGATCCGCACGTCAAAGATCTTATCTGCCGCCTGAGGTGCGCCACGCGTCGGGACTTAACCGTAAAGCCCCGCCAAAGGCACCTCCGAAGACCCTTGAAGACCCAGTTCAAGAGTCGCAAGAGTGGACCCACCTCCGGCGGAATGACTTCATCCCGTTGGCCTTCCCCGGAGGTAGGTCCAGGGGGCCACTGTCGGTACCCTAAAAACCATACACCCCCTGAGGTTACAAAGATCTCAAGGGAAGGACATCTACTCAAATTGAAGACCCTTGGGGGCCCACTTGCCAGACGTAACCGGACCCGCTTCTCCAACATGGTTAGCCCCTAGGTTGCCACGTGTACTGTTAGACCGGAGTTATTACCCGCAAGGGTGAAGCTCCGGGCTAGCTACTGAAACGGCACCTTCGGACTTAACCCCTGACCGAGAGAAGCTCCGGACCTGACACGTGCCAGGCCGCCCCGGAGCTCCTCGCTTCCCACAAGCAAGCTCCGGAGCTGCCACGTGTCCGTACGTCGGAGCTAGCCGCTTCAAACCCCCAGGAGACGTTGTAACGGCTCCGGATCTCCAAAGGACAGCTGCAAACCTCAAGACCCGATTAATTCTCATTAATTCCACATTAATGACAATTAATTGGACGATCTTAACACCTGTAACGGCACTGTCGGAGCCGTTACAGGATTATTAACAACAATTAATCTCGTGTATCAATACTAGTAACTGCCAGGGCCACATGTCGGGCCAGGCTGACTTGTAACGGTTTGTCCTTGTGCTATAAAAGGACAAACCGACGATACACAGAGGGAGGACTCTCGAACACACTGGAGCACACTCAAGCTCACAAGTTAATACAACACACATACACACCCGTGGAGTAGGGTATTACGCTCAGGCGGCCCGAACCACGTAAACTACTGTGTCACTCGTGTCCAATCGCGTTTCACCTTCTTGAGTCTCCGCGCGCCCAAACCGAACCACAAACTCCTTCAACACTTTCGTAGTGTCAGGGGATCTGCCGACTCCAACAGTCGACAACGTCGAATAGCGTCTTTGCAATTCGTGTAGGGTCAAGGATACCTGTCTTGCATTTTATCTTTTCATATCCATGTATTGCATCCTATTGGAGAAGTCTAGAATTGTTATAATCTCATAAAATATGTATGCGTGTAGTAAGAAAAGCAAATGCAAAATATTAGAGGCACTTACAAGCACCAGACGAGTAGTGGGTTGATTTCGAGCATGCCCCAATGGAAAAGAGTATGCAGCTTTTCAAATAAAATGACTCGTTTGTCTGCTCCAGTGTTCCAGAATGCATCTTTTGGAATACGAAATGTGATACAAGAAAGATCATATTTTGTGCTCGCAAGGATGTAACACTCGTGCATTCTTTTGAGTGGGGCGGGTTGTTTGCTAAGTTGTACGGATGTCATGAACGGCTTCCCATTCTCAAATTTTGGAGGAACATCCTCAAGCTTGTATATTGGAACTTCTGGTTTAACTAAAGTCGTTCACCGATTATACATGACACCGCCTTCTTCCCACTCCTCGATATCTTCTAATGTTGGCTCATGAGAAGAACGAGATGCACTCGATTTTCTAATATTTTCCTTTATAGTTTCCAAATACTTTGACACTTCTGATGAATGTTTCTTAATTTCGTATGAGCTAACTTTGATAGGCACTGATGATCGAGGAGTAGTCGTCGGAAGTTGGACACTGGCTTGTTGTTGAACCTATTGTTCAACTGATTGCTCTTTACTCCTAGCAGCTGGCTCTAGTACTACTTCAAGTTGTTGCTCAACTGATTGCTCTTTACTAGCAACAACTTGCTCTGGTACTTCTTGAAGTTGTTGTCCAACTTGTTGCTCTTGGTTATCTTTAATAGCAAGGTTACTATCATCCTTGTTGAGACATAGGGGGGGTGGATCTTCCTGGACTGGGACTGGATCTTCCTGGACTTTCGCCTTAGAAGATGGGTTGCAGTATTTAGAGATGCGACGGGGCTAGAAATTGGCTCATCGTTCAACACGATATTGCGTCGATGTCAAAGGATTAATTGGTTGACAGCCTACCCCAGAGTCGCGATCCCCTCATGTGTGATGTGGTCTATTTCATAATCTTCATAATCATTATCAATGATATGAAGAACTTGCACCACAGCATAATACAATGGAAGTGGATTCCCGTTGAAGTCACAATCAGGTTTTGTCATAGCAGTGGCAACCTATTTGGTTTTGTTCCCTGCTCTGTCGATCGGGACAAGAAGACGACAAGATTTGTCCTTAACAATATCATCGACAACGAACTTATGGGTTGACCCTGAGCCTGGCACAGAACCAACGCTGCTAGGGTAGGCAGTTGGAGATACCAATTGCTCTTTTGGCACGGGAATCATCGTTGTACTCAGTGCCACTAATTGTCCCGATTGTCTAAGTTGTTCCATTATTTCTTACACATTTTCTTTGACCTTTTGAGCAATCGTTTCATCAAGTGTTTTCTTAAACTTCTCACATCTTCTATATGTGTCTTTACCTTTAGGGAAACTATCTAGCCAAGACATTTGAGAAGAGACTGCTCGAACCCGTCCGTTGTATTCAGGGTTTCCTAAGATAGCGGTAAGTTGGTCATTCTCCCTCTTCGGCTTGAAGAGACCCTTCTGTTGCTTTTCAATTACTTCTTTCATTTTTTCCTCTACTTCATTCACAGAGTCGGGCTTTTCAAGTTTGCCCTCGCTGGTCAAACCTGACCGAGCAAAGACCCACCGTTGAGTTCTCTCATCGCACCCTTCTAACAGGTGAGGATTGCTCTTACTGGTAATTTCATCTAATATCTTATTCCATGGTGAGTTATATACACATGAAGTGGATAAAGATGATGAGAGAGGTTCAGATGACGATAATGTTCATATCAATGATGGTAGTGACAATCAAGATGGTGATGATGATAATGAGTTCGATTGTGAGGAGATGTTGCGTCACATTGAACCATATGTATTGACTTCGATGGGAGCAAGTAAAGGTTTAAGTAAAATGGAGACATTGCAGAATGCGGTGACGGAGCTTTTATATGATGAACCAAACGGTTGTGATAAAGAGTTTACTACATTGCGTGTAGTCCTAGAAATACTAAAGTTGAAAGCCACACACGGATGGTCCAATTGTAGTTTCTCTGATCTTTTGAATCTTTTGACAGAAATTCTTCCAAATCCAAATAAACTGCCCAAAAGCACTTATAAAAGCGAAAAAACATCTTGGCCCGATGGCATTAGGTGTGACAAAAATACAAGTTTGTGTGAATCATTGTATTCTGTATCGCAAAGAGCATGAGCTCGCAACTAGATGCCCCATCTGTGGTGTCAGTAGATATAAAAAGGACAACAATCACCAGTATGTTACCAACATGAAAAAGTCTCAGAAGAATAAGAGGTTTATTATTGGTCCTGAAGGTGATGATGACGATACTTCTCGCGATGCAGACGAGAAGAATAAGAGAAAAATTCCTGCATTTGTGATGTGGTACCTTCCGGTAATTGATCGCTTGAAGCGTTTGTTCTCAAACCCTAGGGAGGCTGAACTTATGCGTTGGCATTCCGAGCAGCGCAAGAAGAATGAAAAACATATTCGACACCCTGGTGATGCAACGCAGTGGAAAATTTTTGATATTCAGTATCCACAATTTGCAAAGGAAATCAGAAATGTAAGGTTTGCCTTGGGTATAGACAGAATGAATCTATTTGGTGAAAAAAGGAGCATACACAGCACATGGCCCGTGGTCTTAACGATGTACAACCTACCAACGTGGTTATGTCACAAAAGGAAATATATCTTGTTATCTATTCTTATCCAAGGTCCAAGACAACCCGTCATCGAAATTGATGTGTTCTTGGAACCTTTAATGGACGATATGGTGAAATTGTGGAATGAAGGGGTACGTACATGGGATGAGTACAAGCGCGAGTATTTCAAGCTAAGAGCGATGAAATTCGTTACCGTGCATGATTATCCCAGACTGTTTACATTATCGGGACAAATAAAAGGGAAAAAAATGTTGTGTAAGGTGCGTGGATAGAACTGGATTTCTATACCTCACTTCATCTAGAAAGACGGCGTACACGAGACACCGGCGGTTCTTGACAGATACACACAAGTATAGGAAGATGAAAGAACAATTTGATAACAAAATCAAAAAAGATACTGCACCAAAACCTTACAGTGGAAAACTTGTGTTCGAAATGGTCAAAAACATTCATATTGCTTTCGGTAAGGGCAAAAAATGTAAAGGAATCAAGAGAAAGAAAAGTACATATTCGGGTGATACAACTGACATGGCTTTCAAGAAATAATCAATTTTTTTCAAGTATCTTCCATATTGGAAGAATCTGGAATTTTGCCATAGTATTGATTTGATGCACGTTACAAAGAATGTATTTGACAGCATCATTGGGAACTTGCTAGACACGCCGAGCAAAATAAAGGACGGATTGAATTCACGTATGGATCTAGTAAATCTTGATTTGAGACCAGAGCTTCATCCAATAGAAAAGGCGAACGGAAAGCATTACCTTCCCCCAGCCAGCTACAACTTGACACTAGAAGAGAAAAAAGCAATTTACAAATGCTTGCGTAGGATCAAAGTGCCCACGAGTTTCTCATTCAATATCCGCAAACTAGTCTCGATGAGAGACTTGTCTTTATTCCGCTATAATTCTCATGACTGTCACATGGTGATGACAATATTCCTTGTCATTGCTATAAGAGTCATCAAAAATGAGCATATAAAAGTTGTCATCACACGTTTGTGTTACTTCTTTAATGCAGTATCGCAAAAGGTGATAGCATGTGAAGATTTAGACTATCTGAAAATATACATCGTCGAGACTATGTGCAAGCTTGAGATGTGTTTCCCACCATCCTCTTTTGATATGCAAGTACACCTAATCATACATCTTGTTGATCAGATAAAAGCATTGGGGCCACTATATTTACATCATATGTTTTCGTTGGAGAGATATTTAGGAGTATTAAAAGGTTATGTGCGGAACCGTGCTCACGCAGAGGGTTCAGTTATGGAAGGATACACCACCGAAGAAGTGATTGAGGGTTGCGCTGATTACATCAAAGATGAAAAACCTATCGGTACCCTGGGTACCATATACCCCTTGGGATTGCAAAGATCTCAAGGGAATGTCATCTACTTGATTTGAAGACCTTCGGAGGCCCACATGTCAGACATAATCGGACCCGCTTCCCCAACATGGTTAGTCCCAAGGTCGCCACGTGTACTATAAAACCGGAGCTACCGCCCACAAGGGGGAAGCTCCAGGCTATGTACCATAGCGGCACCCCCGGGCCTAACCCCAGACCAAGGGAAGCTCTGGAACTGACGCGTGTTAGGTGGCACCGGACCTATCTGTTCTCCATAGTATGCTCCAGGGCTGCCACGTGTCCAACCGTCGGATCTTCACGCTCTAACCTTCGAAAGACTCCACAACGGCTCCGGATCTTCAAAGGGGAATCAAGGACTTCAAGACCCAATTAAGTGTTATTAATACTATATTAATGACACACGATTGGACGACCTTAATTACCAGTAACGGTGCTATCAAAGCTTGTAACTCGGTTATTAAGAGTAATTAAGTGCATCAAATGTGTATCAATATTAGTAACCGTCGGGGCCACATGTCGGGCCAGGCTAACTTGTAACGGCCTGCCCTTGTACTATAAAAGGACAGGCCGACGATACATAGAGGGAGACTGGAGGCGCTGACTCTACACTCTCAACTCACTTTGAGCTCATACATCCAATACAACACCAACACACCCTGTGGAGTAGGGTATTACGCCCAGGCGGCCCGAACCACATAAATCTTCATGTCTCCTGTGTCATTTACCCTTCACCTTCATGAATCTCCGCACGCCCACACCGAACCTCAAACTCCGTAAACACCTTAGTAGTGTCGGGAGATCTGCCAGATCAAAACCACCGACAGTTGGTGCACCAGGTAGGGGCGCTTGAGATTTCAAGAATGGTGAACTCAGCTGCTGGATCATCCAACGGTCATCCCGCTGTTCAAGCTGTTGGGGGCAATCCCTCCAATATGCAACCACCAGCAGGAACCTCAGTTCCAGCAGGAGTCACACTACCACCACCGCTGCCTCCACCAGCAAATCAAGCTGGGCAGCGCGATGGTGCACCAGCATCAATCACTGCGTCGGCAAATCATGACAACCCGGAACATGCGCTCCATGCAGCACGTGCTCTTTTTCAGCGCCCACCACCTCCGGACGCATTCCGGGATGCAATGGAGCAGTGGAGGGCCTATGTGGAACACTTGGTTGCAGCAGCAGCCGACCGCATCAGCAACCAAGGTCCTCCTCCTTCAGGACGGGTCCCGTCGCAGCGACGGACCTTGTCTGGCAGACTTGGTCCGCACGTTTCTTACAACAGGAGACGTGATGTGTCGCAGCAAGTGACGTCGTTGCCCTCCGGGGCACGGCGCACTCACACGGTGTCAAGGCTTTCAACTCACGACCTCCGGGCGGAGCTTGATCGCCGATACCATCAACAAGACGGCCGAGTCCATATTGAGCGTGCTCGTGAAAGACGAGAAGCTCAGGACATTCCTGCTCCTGAAGGAGTAGGAGGAGGCTGTTCGGCCCTGGCCATGCATCTGCGTATGGTCAGGTGGCCACAGAAATTCTGGCCTCACTTGCCGGAGAAGTTTGACGGAACCGTTAATCCCGTTGAATTTCTTCAGATTTACTCTACTGCTATCCTGGCAGCTGGAGGAAATGAGGCCGTAATGGCCAATTATTTTCCAGTGGCTTTAACTGGGACCGCCCAGTCCTGGTTTATGAGCCTTCCACCCAAATCCATCAACAGTTGGGAGGAGTTGTGCCGGCAGTTCACCGCCAACTTCGGGAGTTCATACACCCGACCAGGCACTGAACTGGACCTTTTTGCAGTCGTGCAAAAAGGGGGAGAATCCCTGCAATCATTCATCCAAAGATTCTCTCAGGTACGAAACACTATCCCTTCTATCTCTAGCGCTTCTGTCATTGTGGCATTTAGACAGGGTGTACGAGATAAGAAGATGTTGGAGAAACTGGCGATCAAGGAGATCACCAGTGTCACGGAACTCTTCAGCTTGGCTGACAAATGTGCCAGAGCTGTGAGGGCCGTGAAATGCACTCCAAACCACCTCCGGGGGATCACAAAAAATCCTCCAAAGGCGAAGCCACTACCCCCGGGAGTGGCAAGAAGAAGAAAAAGATCAATGACAAGAAGAAGCCGTCGACCGGCGCATCTAATGCTGCAGCTGCTGCAGCTCCGGGTGGCCAGGGGCCACGCCCTGAGAAGCGACCTCGACTATCTTCTGAAGACGGTGGCAAACCCAAGGTGTGGTGTCCAATTCATAAGACGGACAACCACAGTTTGGAAGACTGTCGGGAGGTCCAAAACCTTGCCGAGCGCTACAACAAGCGCCGGGAAGAAGCTCCTTTCCGACAGAGGGAAGGAAAACAAAACGTTGACGAAGCTCCGCCTGAAGAGGGGTTAGGTTTTCAGGATCCCAAAAAGGTCTTGAAGGCCGTCTACACCTCCGTCAATGATGATTCTGACGTCTCTGACAACGAGCGTCGGAAAACCATGAACACCATTTTTGGTGGATCATGGGACATCACCTCCCGCCGCATCCTCAAGACAATGCGTTGGGACATGGATGCTGTAGCTCCTACAGCCAGGGCGGAGCCTCATCGAAAGTGGATGAACACAACCATCACTTTTGATGCTTTGGACTGTCCTCGAAGCATGGTTGGAGCAGGCCAGTTACCTTTGATGGTATCTCCTACCATCAATAAGATCCAGCTCCACCATGTTATGGTAGACCGAGGTTCGGGGCTCAACCTCATAAGCTTTGAAGCTTTTACCAAGCTTCAGCTCCGACCTTCAGATCTTCACCCCTGCCGACCTTTCTTCGGAGTAGGTCCGGGAGCCATTATCCCACTCGGTGCTATTACCCTCCCCGTTACCTTCGGGACCCGGGAGAAGTATCGCACCAAGAAGTTAGTCTTTGACGTTGCTCAGATCAACTTACCCTTCAATGCCATCTTGGGTAGGCCTGCTTTGTACAATGGCAGCTGCTAATTATGGCTACTTGGTGTTAAAGATGCCAACACCAGTAGGCGTTCTCCAGATCCGTGGAGATCGTACTGCCGGAATAACTTCTCTGGAAGAACTTCATGCGCTTACTATGGCGCAAGAGGAGGACTCCAGGCAGGAACAAGCTCCGAAACCCCCGAGCATTCGTCAGCGGGACTCGACTTCTGTACCTCGTGTACAGCCAAGTGGCGACACCGACATTCCCGTCAAAGTCGTCCAAATCAGTTCCAATGTCGCTCAGACCACCCGTATATCGGGAGGACTGAATGACGAATAGGAACTCGCGCTCATCGCTTTCCTCCGGGCTAATGTCGACGTGTTTGCCTGGCAACCGTCACAAATGCCTGGGATCCCCAGGGAAGTGATTGAGCACAATCTAAAGATCTACCCTGACGCCCGGCCCATACACGAGAAGCCTCGGAAGCAATCCGTGGAGCGACAGAACTTCATTCGACAAGAAGTGAAGAAGTTGCTCGAAGCTGGATTCATCCGAGAAGTCTTCCATCGAAAATGGCTGGCAAACCCAGTTGTTGTGCCCAAGGCCGACGGGAAGCTTCGGATGTGTATCGACTACACAACAATAAATAAGGCATGTCCAAAAGATCCATTCCCACTACCTAGAAAAGATCAGATAGTGGATTCCACCTCCGGGTGTGAATTACTATGTTTCCTAGATGCATATTCTGTGTATCATAAAATCAGAATGTCTAGGGAAGATGAAGAGCATACCTCTTTTATCACAGTAGATGGATTGTACTGTTATACAGCCATGCCATTTGGTCTCAAGAATGCAGCTTCAACCTTTGTACGAGCTATATACAAAACTTTTGAAGAACTCATTAGAGACATAGTGGAAGTGTACGTCGATGACATCGTGGTCAAGATCAAGAACAAGGAGTCACTCCTTGACACCTTACAGGCTGTCTTCGACAAGTTGCGGGTCACGCGCACAAAGCTAAACCCAAACAAGTGTGTCTTCAGGGTTAGCTCCGGAAAACTTCTTGGTTTCCTGGTAAGTCACCGGGGCATAGAAGCTAATCCGGCGAAGATCAAAGCCATTGAAGACATGCGGCCACCAGCCCGCATCAAGGATGTCCAAAAGCTGACTGGATGTCTAGCAGCCCTTAGCCGGTTCATTTCAAGACTGGCTGAACGGGCACTTCCCTTCTTCAAGTTATTGAGGAAGTCCGAACCATTCCAATGGTCTGAAGAAGCAGAAAAGGCGTTCCAGGAGCTAACACGGTTCCTCACCACCCTACCAACTCTGGTAGCTCCGAACCCTGGTGAGCCTTTGCTGCTTTACATTTCAGTAACTGACGAAGTCGTCAGTATGGTCCTGGTTACGGAGAGACCAGAACTATCCCATGCTCAGTAATCCAGACCCCTCCGGGAGGGTCCGGAGGTTCCTGAAAGCGAGTCTGGGTCCCAGCTCCCAGACTTGAGTTCACAAAAAGTTACTTCAGAAGACTCGGACCCCTCCGGGAGGGTCCAAGTCGCTTCTGAAGAAGCTCTGGGTCCCTCCAGCCTAGACCCAGAGGTCCCCGAAGAAGGTCTGAATCACTCATGGAGGATCCGGGTCAGTGAAGAGGAAGCTCCGGGCCCCTCCGGGAGGGTCCGGACCATCCAGCGCCCAGTGTACTTCATCAGTGAAGTACTTCATGACGCCAAGACTCGATACCTAGAGGTACATAAGTTGCTCTATGCAGTTCTCATTGCCTCCAGGAAGCTTCGTCATTACTTGCAAGCTCACAAGATGTCAGTGGTGACCTCTTACCCACTTCGAGCAATCTTGCATAATCTCAATTCAACTTGGAATATTGCAATGTGGGCAGCGGAATTGGCTGAATTCGATATCGAATTCATTTCAAGGCAAGCAATCAAGAGTCAAGCATTGGCGGATTTTGTGGCGGAATGGACTCCCTCTCCATCAAACCTTGGGAGCCCCAGTGAGCAGAAGCCGGAACACAAGGCTCCGATCTTCACCGAGCCTCACTGGACCCTTTACTTTGACGGCTCCATGCAAAAGCAGGGGGCCGGAGCTGGAATCCTCCTCCTCGCACCAACCGGAGAGAAGGTAAAATACATGGTACACCTTGACTTCAAGGCGACCAACAACATGGCAGAATACGAAGCACTCATCTACGGACTACGTGTGGCACTGTCATACGGTGTCAAGCAACTGCTGGTCAAGGGAGATTCCCAGCTCATCATTAAGAAAGTGAAGGGTGAATGCTCCTGCAACAATCTCCAGCTAGCCGCTTACCTCCTTGAAGTCCAGAGGCTTCAAAAGGACTTCGAAGTCCTAGACCTCCACCATGTCCAGCGTGCCCACAACGCTGAAGCCGATGAACTCTCGACGAAAGCATCAACCGGAGCTCTGGCTCCTGACAGAACTTTTGTCCAGGGGTTGTCAAAACCCACAGCTCAGCCTACCGAACTGAGAGAAAGGGGCGAGATCAGCATCCCGAAGCTGACGGTCCCGATGGCCCTGTTACCATGGCAGCCACCAAGGGTCGTAGGTGCTGCCAGAAGCTCCGAGCAACCCAGCACGCAAGACTCAAATGCTCAAGTTAGCTCCGATGCATGGATCTCGGAGATTTGGAGCTACTTGAAAGACAACATCCTTCCTAAGGATGATGTATCCGCTGACCGGATAGTCAGATTGGCTAAAAGATACACGTTGGTAGAAGGGGATCTCTACCGGCGCGGTGCCAACGGCGTCCTAATGTGGTGCATCACAAGGGAAGAAGGTTGCGAGCTCCTCGCAGAAATCCATGGAGGCGAGTGTGGGAACCACGCGTCTTCCCGCACGCTGGTTGGTAAAGCCTTACGGCATGTCTTCTACTGGCCTACAGCACTCCAGGATGCAGTTGAGCTGGTGAAGAAATGTGAAGCATGCCAATTTCATGCAAAGCAAATTCACACACCGGCTCAGCCTCTACAAATGATACCTCCTACATGGCCCTTCGCCGTGTGGGGGATGGACATCTTGGGACCTTTCCCAAGAGCCGTCGGAGGTTACAAGTTCCTGTATGTCGCCATTGACAAGTTTACCAAGTGGCCGGAAGCAACTCCAGTTGTGACAATAAACAAGCAATCTGCTATCAACTTTTTGCAGTCCATTGTATGCAGATTTGGAGTCCCAAACAAAATCATTACTGATAACGGGACCCAATTCACAAGCTCTGCATTTCAAGGGTATTGCGAAGACCTCAGCATTCAAGTTTTCTATGCCTCCGTACCTCACCCGACAAGCAATGGACAGACCGAGAGAGCAAATGCTGAAATCCTGAAAGGACTCAAAACGCGCACCTATGAGCGCTTGAAAAAACATGGAGCCAACTGGATTGAAGAGTTTCTGCCCACTCTATGGGCCAACAGGACAACTCCAAACCGGTCAACTGGAGAGACACCCTTCTTCCTGGTGTACGGAGCTGAAGCAATCCTTCCTCCGGAAATCACCTTGGGGTCACTCCGGGTCCGGACCTTCGACGAAGCCACGCAGGACCAGCTCCGGCGTGAAGACCTAGACCTCCTTGAGGAGGGAAGGTGACAAGCAGCTGTTCGGAATGCCCGATACCGCCAAGCCCTTTGGCGCTATCATCAGCGGCATGTACACAACCGACAGCTCGAGGAAGGCGATCTGGTGCTACAGAGAATACAATCTAGAGAAGGGTTAAGCAAACTCTCCCCCAACTGGGAAGGACCCTTCCGAGTGATTAAAGTATCCCTTCCCGGAAGCATTCGCTTGGCTACTGAGGATGGGACACCTCTCCCAAATCCTTGGAACATTGAGCACCTCCGTAAGTTCTACACTTAATATCACGGAGGTGAGTCTGTAGTAACTTGAGGTGTATGTTATAGAGTCATTGTACAAAGTCGGGTAGTTCCTCCGGGAGAACAGCCGAACCTTTCCCGAAAGGTCCGCAAAGTTAATGCAACGCTTGTCACAGTCTCAGGACTAAAAGTGTGGCTAGCTACCTGGGTCAAACGAGAACTGAAACACGCTTAGCCTGGTTCCGTACCCTAAGAGTGTACTTGTTTCCCCAGTACCCCGAACCTATAATGAAAGACATCTTCATGTGAAACAGACTCCACGTGCATTTACTTTGTACAGGCTCAACATTTTTTATTTTTCTCTTTCTTGTCTATAACAAGGATGTGCAATTCTTAAGAAATTTTAGTTCAACCGGTTTAAATACGATTCGAGCTGTATTGTTCATTCTTTTGCATTCAAATATTGTTCATGGCCTACTCGTCTGAATGCCGCCAAGCCAATCTAGAGCCGGAGTGTGCTATCGACTTAGCCTAGTCAAGCACCCTAAGTACGTCACTCTACCTGCACCCCGACAGGCCAAAGTAAGGCGGGTCCAAGTACAATTGAATCCGGAAGAAAGAAGGCAATGCATTCAGTTGCATTCAGAATCGTGTTTGACCTAAAATTTTCTTGAGAATCGTAAGCCACGACGAAGTTATAGGCAAGGAGCGAATTTTACTATTTTTCTTGGCTTCAGTGTGTAGGAAAAATAAAGAATCCACGTTGATGGAGAAAAGTCAGAGCTGACGAAGCTTCGACTCCCCTAGGTGGCTTATAATCGTTGTTAAACATTGAAAACGAGCATCACCGGAGCAACCAAGCTCCGGTAAAGCTAGGGGGGCCAGCCGTCAACGCAGAATAAAAGATGGTGAGAAGATTCCATAAACGGAGTCTGCTGCCGACAAACTACGCATTGGCAAAGGTCACTGCTGGAGCTACTAAGCTCCGACACTCCGGAGGTCTAACTATCGATGCTCTACGCGTTGATAGGAACTATTGCCGGAGCTACTGAGCCCCGACGGTAGTCAATACTGGAGCTTCAGAGCTCCGACAACCTCAGGGGGCATTCACTATCGAAGACTTTGGACCTACACTCTACAAGTTCGAAGCAAACGAGTCTTCAACAAAACACAATATCCTCTTGGTACATGTTCACAATCAAATTGTGTACATCTACCAGGGGGCCAAGTGAAGACAAAAGTGTTGAAGACAAAAAATGAAATTCGCAAAAATTTGGAATTCATTCATCTGGAGACAAGGGATTACAAAATTGGGGAAGAATAAGAGAGAATACAAGTGGGAGCTATAGAGATGGTCCTAAACCCTATGGAAGAACTGGGCGACCTTCTGAGCAACCTCCGACACGTTGGCTCGGGTGGCTTCACCTTCTCCTTCGACGGGACCTTCAAGTATCGGGTCCAGAGGGAATCGAGGATCCCGGCTGGTGTAGCACGTCAGCACATATTCTGCGACGTTCTTCGCCAGGGATTGCCCCTCTACCTCCAACTGGTCCGCGATGACGTCACCCACCTTGGAGAGTTTGCTACCCGTCGAGCTCAACGCCTGCAACACCAGGTCCGGTTCCGGCTCCAGATCATTCGGACGCACGGGACGGAAGCCCATCGGTGTCAGCGCGTCGTTGGCTTTGCTTAGGAACTCCCAAACCTGTAGGGAATCCGCAACCCTCAAGCCCTTCAGTTCCTCCAAGGATCTTTTGGCCACCGCCAATTCAGAATTCTCGGGAGCGAGGCGCTCTACCTCTTTGGCATTTTGCTGAATCTTTTCAGCAACCTGCTTCTCGAGTTTTCTGAGCTCCTCCTCCCGGAGGTAGATCTTGTTCTGGCGGTCAACCAAGTCCTTCTCCCTGCCCCTCACTTTCTTCTCCCTGGCAGCGATGGCACACTCTTGCTGGTAGATTTCCTGCCCTCACACCCAGGACTTCTCCTCCTCCTCAGTGCAACGCTCTTCCAATTTCTTGGCGCGTTCCTCGAGGCCCTTGTCAGCCAGAGCCACCTTTTCGGCGAGCTCCTCCTCCCTCTTCAAGACGTCATCCCGCAACTCTAGGAGTTCTTGCTCTTTATCCTCGAGCCTCTTCTCCCTCTCCTCAAGTGCCTCCTGGCGCTTGATGAGAGTAGTGTTAATGGCTTCAAGCCTTTCTTGGCGTTCATCACCCGCACTATTAGCTGCCTTGGTTTGCTCATAAATGGCCCAGAATTGAGCGTCGAGGGCGCGAGTCAAGCTCTCCCTGTCATCCAATAATTTGCCCCAGTATTCTAGGCGGACCTTCTCCTGCTTGATCCATTCTTTGTCATCTGCCAGCCTCGACTGCGCCAGCTTGGTCTCGAAGTAGAGCCGGTTACGCCACCGCCTAAGGGTTTGGCGCTCCTCTTCAAGAGCCTTGCTGTCGTGGTAGAACGCCAGCTGAACTTGACGCAGGATGGAGCAAGCGTTGTCAATAGACAACGTCAGGGGAATGGGTTCCGGACCTGCTAGGGTCTCCTCCGCTA
The DNA here is from genome assembly GCA_036927565.1 of Tuctoria greenei. Lineage (NCBI taxonomy): Eukaryota > Viridiplantae > Streptophyta > Magnoliopsida > Poales > Poaceae > Tuctoria > Tuctoria greenei. The sequence continues at coordinate 50,245,943 of JAYESD010000002.1, forward strand.
GTTCCAGCGGGTTCTCGCTTACAAAAATTGGGTCCCACTCCACAAGAGTGGTCCACTTAGCCTCCACGACACTAGAGCCATCCTCCGGGATAGCCTCAGTTGCCACCGAGGAGAGTCCCGCGGAAGAAGTTCCGACCCCCGGAAGTGGTTCCGAAGGCCCTGCCGCCAGGTCTTCATTTGCCCCCTCAGGCAGGGGGCCAGCGACTTCATCTGGGTACACCGGCTCAGTTGCAGGCACCTCCACCGACAACACTTCCGGAGCAGGGGCCACTTCCGGCTCCGGCCTAGGCCCCTCCTCTGCTGATGGCTCGGCTGTTGGCATCTCGACCACCATGGGTTCGAGTGCTGATGCCTCCGCAATAACCGGCCCTGAGGCCGAAGCTTCAACCTCAACTAGCTCGGGCGCCGGAAGGTCTTCAACTACAACCGGCTCTGAGGCCGGAGCTTCGGAGGTAGCCGGCTCAACCGTCGGAGCTTCCTCCACATCCGACTCACTTGTCGGGAATTCAATAACCTCCAGCTCAACCGCCAGGGCTTGGATAGTTTCCAGCTCTGGGGCCAGAATTATTGCTTCCTCTAGCTCAACGGTCGAAACTTCCATCATCTCAGCATCAAGACCTGGGGCTTCAACCTCCGGGGCAGGTGCCACTGGCGCATTTTCTCTCCCGTGGTCCGGCGCTACCACGGGAGTCTCGGGGGATGAGTCGAGGTCCATGACCACGACAGTTGGCGCCGGAGCTGTCGCAGCTTCAGCCACCACTTGGGGCGGCACCGGGACAGGAGCAGAAGCTTCCGCCCTCACAGCTTCAGCTGCTGTGGCCGAGGGTGGAGCCTCACTCCTCTTATTGGGGATGCTGCAGATGATGGATGAAGAAACTTAAAAAAAGTTACGACAATAAAACGACTGTCTGAGGTAAAGATTAAAAATTACCTCGGGAGGCTTCCGCACCAGCTTGCGCGAAACCTCTTTCCCGGGCGTTCTGGGCTAACCATAGCCGCCGCTGGCGTGGACACTCCGGAAGGCCCCCCGGAACTCGTTGCAGCCACGGGCATTTCCTTAGTCGAGGCCCCCCTCGACCGGGAAGGACCTCCGGACCTAGAGGCCTCAATTGGCCCTGGTGCTGGATTCGCATGCCCGGAGCTAGCACCCCGGGAAGACACCGCTGAGGGTACAATCGCCGCAGTTGTAGAAGACCTCCCCCTCTAGGGAGAAGGAGCTGATGCGGAGGTTGCAGGCCTGATGGACCTTCCATCGGCATGCTGCAGCTTCCTCTTCTGGCTCAAGGGTTCATCCGCCGGCTCCTTGCCCTTGCCGACGACTTCGATCCATGGCTTCGAGGCAGGGTCGGAGCCACCTTCGGAAGCCCCATGGATCACCACCCTGGAGGTCGATCTTCTCTCGATGACACCAAGGTCGTCAAGCACCAGCATCGTCTGCTGGAGCTCCCTGCTGAACTCTACTTCCACGTTCAGAGGGAGAAAAGCTGGTGGCGGGGTCAAGTCATCACCCGCGACGTCAATGCCGTGCTGAAACTTCTTGAGATAAAACTCCAAGGTTGCCCCCGCCATGTTGGACTTCAGCCCGATCTCGACCCGATCGTCGTCCATCACACTATTGAGGGCCCAAGCGAGTTTTTCTCTCCTCTTCAGCGGTGCCCACCTGTTGACCAGGAAATTGCAAATACCGCCTGAGGAGTTAATCCTCCCTTCACGCACTGGCGGATCCTGGTCAGAGCAGGGTTGAAGGCATCCGACAGCACCGGAGCTTCACTCCAGACTACAGTGTCGATGTTGGGGAGGCCTTCGGGCAGCTCCGGCTTCTCATGCTCCTCCATATGGATGACTATCCAGTCCTTCTTCCAATCATCCCACTTTCCAGAGGGAAACGACCGGAGGTACTTGAATGGGCACTTCTTGCGCTTCACGAAGTAGTAGAAGCCAAGGTACTCATTACTCCTACCGGTGGTATGGACGGTGAAGAAGGTCCAAAAGAGTTCAATGCAGGGGGGATGCCCACCCACATTTCACAGAAGTGGACGAAGATAGACATGAGAAGAATGGAGTGGGGGCCAAGGTGGTACAGCTACAGACCATAGAAGTCTAGCAGCATCAAGAAAAAGGAGGAAAAAGGTGGGATCAACCCCACCATGGCGTACGAAGAGAAATACACCATCTCGCCGACGTGCTCCTTCTCGAACGGGAGCTCTCCCCCAGCGTGGACCAGGCGGTTGAAGAAGTCCGGGGACCATCCCATGAGGGCCGGACCTTCTTCAGATCACCTTCGGTCTTCAAACGGCTCTCGAGGAGACCCAACTCCATCGCGGCATAGGAAGGCAAGAGAGGAAAAGCGAGCACAAGTTGGGAGTTTGAGCACAAGATCAGATGAGAGGCGTAAAGAACCCCAGACGGTGCGTGCTTTCCTTCTTAAGTAAGCCCTCGAAACACTTGGATGGAAATCGTAAGGAAGTCAAATATACTACTCGAAAATGCCACCCTGCCGATGACAAGAGGGCCCGGGACCACCCTGGCGATCAAGTCGAGGTTCTTACCCAGGCGAATTGTCATCATGAGGCGGGAAACCCGAAGGCGGCGGCCTGACAAGGCACACGGAACCAATATGATTTTAGTATCGGGAACCAGCGACCTTCAATTGCGTGAGATCCGCATGCCAAAGATCTCATTTGCCGCACAAGGGATACGCCACACGACGAGGATTTAATTCCGAACTATCGCCAACTGCACATCCGAATACCTTTGAAGACTCAGTTCAAAAGTCGAAGGATGGACCCACCTCCGGCGGAATGACTTCACCCAAAGGGTCTTCCCCAGAGGTGGGCCCAGGGGGCCACTATCGGTACCCTGGGTACCATATACCCCTTGGGATTGCAAAGATCTCAAGGGAATGTCATCTACTTGATTTGAAGACCTTCGGAGGCCCACATATCAGACATAATCGGACCCGCTTCTCCAACATGGTTAGTCCCAGGGTCGCCACGTGTACTATCAAACCGGAGCTACCGCCCACAAGGGGGAAGCTCCGGGCTATGTACCATAGCGGCACCCCCGGACCTAACCCCAGACCGAGGGAAGCTCTAGAACTGACACGTGTTAGGTGGCACCGGACCTATCTGTTCTCCACAGTATGCTCCAGGGCTGCCACGTGTCCAACCGTCGGATCTTCAGCCTCTAACCTCCGGAAGACTCCACAACGGCTCTGGATCTTCAAAGGGGAATCAAGGACTTCAAGACCCGATTAAGTGTCATTAATACTATATTAATGACACATGATCGGACGACCTTAATTACCAGTAACGGTGCTATCAAAGCCCGTAACTCGGTTATTAAGAGTAATTAAGTGCATCAAATGTGTATCAATATTAGTAACTGCCGGGGCCACATGTCAGGCCAGGCTAACTTGTAACGGCCTGCCCTTTTACTATAAAAGGACAGGCCGACGATACATAGAGGGAGACTGGAGGCGCTGACTCTACACTCTCAACTCACTTTGAGCTCATACATCCAATACAACACCAACACACCCCATGGAGTAGGGTATTACGCCCAGGCGGCCCGAACCACGTAAATCTTCGTGTCTCCTGTGTCATTTACCCTTCACCTTCTTGAATCTCCGCGCGCCCACACCGAACCTCAAACTCCGTAAACACCTTAGTAGTATCGGGAGATCTGCTGGATCAAAACCACCGACAAAACCGAAGGTGTGCCTATACCAGCACATGAGGGTAGACTGCGTGGGAGAGGCAAAGTGGGTAAGAAAACTTTTATCGTTTAAGATTATAAGAATGTACACCGTGCATATTTTGGTGTACTAAAACAGATCGCAATAGCTGAGTCGTACATCGAGGAACACCAAATTAAGCTTCGCGAAAAAAAACCAAGACTGCACAGAGGACTGGATCATGAAAGAGCACAAAAGATATTTCACTGAATGGTTAATGGACAAAAATATACCATACGGAAACTCTATAGAAGAGGCAATAATGAAGAAGTTAGCTTCTGGCCCATCTGCTTTGGTGAAATCATGGCAAGCATATGACATCAATAGCTACAAATTTTACACTAAAGAAAAAGATGGTAAGAGTGTTGCACAAAATAGTGGTATTCGTATTGAGGCTTATGATTTACAAGGGCAGAAGACCACATACTTCAGGTTCATAGAGGAAATATGGGAACTGAATTATGGCGAAAGAATGGTAATGCCCGTATTTAAGTGCCAATGGGTCAAACATCCTGATGGTGTGAAAGTGGACAATTACGGGCTGACACTGGTAGACTTGAATAAAGTGGGTTATAAAGATGACATGTGGGTTCTCGCTGATAGTGTTGCACACATTTTTTATGTACAAGATTCAGAAACTGAGAAGATGCACATAGTTGTTTTTGGAAAGCAAAATATTGTAGGGGTTGAGAATGTGGGAGATAATGAAGAGTAATATAATTAGTATGAGGAGATGTACCTTTTCACCAAACCAGAAAACATCAAGTGCGTAGAGAGAATCATTAAAAAGGATTTAAAACCCTATATGCGAGAAGATGTCAATGCTGGAAAAAATGTATGATATATATTATATATATTTGTATCCTCTAAAATCAACTTAGAACAATGTTCTATTTCAGCTTTAGATAGCATGTTTTGAACATTATTAAATTCAGCTTCTGTAGAGAAGAGTAATTTGGACAAGTGATCCTTTTCGGCTTGTTGACTATCATATTTATCACCTTCACCTGTTCCATAATTTGTCAAATTGTATGTGTATATAAATTTTTTCTGACTATGATGATCAGGCTTGCCTTCCAACAGCTTGGTTCCAAATAACATCTAGAAGCACAACTCTTGAAGCTCCTATCAAGCTAATCCCTTCACAGCAAGCTCTTGTAGATGCAAGTAACACCTGAGACTCATCATTTGGATTGTTAAGAGCTTCAATTGAAGTCTGACGATACTTCTCATTCATTTGAGGGCTTGTTTGGATATTAGTGGATCCACTTCAATATAAGTAGTTTGAGGAGAAAATTAGTTCATTCTTCACTTCAATCCACTTCAATCCAATTAGATTGAGTACACCCAAACAAGTTCTGAAAGTTTTCTTTCACTTCTCTCCATTTTAAAAACTTACGAAGATGCTACTTTATCAGTTCTAATGGTTGAATATATTGACTACAAATCAGTACCATCTCTCTTAGTGCTTCACACAAGCGACGAAGCGAACGACTTCAATCACAAATATTGTTTTTACACTTTTCATAGGAATTTGACCTTAATCTTTCAAGCATAGATTTATCAATAAATGAAGTTTACTCATTAGACATGTTAATGGTAGTTACAAGTGAAGAGTGTGTTGAAGCTAACGAAATCTTAACGGGGCTGAAGACAAAGAGATGTTGCATATGAGTGAAAATGTCCAGGTTAGACAATGTGAAGCTATGATGGCAGCCTTCAACAACATGAAAAGTGATGCCAAGGTTATGCTTGCATCAACCAATGCATGTTGTGAGGGCATACCACTTGTTAGAGCATCACGGTTATGCTTGCCCCAACAAGTGTTATACCCTCACAACATGTCTTGGATGATGCAAGCATAACTTTAGCATCACTTTTCATGTTGTTAAAGATTGCCATCATAGCTTCACGCTGTCTAACCTGGACATTGCCACTCATATGCAGATCTCTTTATCTTTAGTCCGATTCAGATTTCGTTAGCTTCGGCACATCCTTCACTTATAACTGCCATTAACATGTGTGATAAAGAAGCTTGACTTATTTGATAAATTTATGCTTGAAATATTAAGGTTAAATCCCTATAAAAGTGTAAAAACAAGATTTATTATTGAAGTTGTTCACTTCCTCGCTTGTGTGAAGCACTAAGAAAAATCATGATTTTTAGTCAATGTATTTAGTCATTAAAACTGAGTAAGGAATATCTTCCTAAGTTTTCAAATGGACAGGAGGGAAAGAAATCCTTCAAATGGATGGGAAAATTCTTCCAAGGATCGTCAGGCTTCAAATTGATGCTTTCAACAATCCAAATGATGAGCCACGGGTGTTACTTGCATATACAAGAGCTTGTTGTGAAGGGATTAGCTTGACAGGAGTTTATCAGCATCACAGACGGTTCTTAATTAACAAGCAGCCTGTAAAAACAATGATTTTCCCCAGGTGGTTCTTCAATAAAAACCGCTTGTGATGATTGAACCAGTACATACGGTTCTTAAACAATGACCGTCCCTGAAAATTATGTATTTACCCAGGCGTTGGTTAATTAAGAACCGTCTGTGATGTTTGCTACATCACAGGCGGTTCTTAATTAATAACCGTTTGAGAAAATAATGTACTTATCTAGACGGTTGTTTCTTAAAATCTTCCTGTGATGTTCTGTTATCACAGGCGGTTATTTTATCATTCGTCATCACAGTCGCATTTTTTTACGGACCGCCTATGTTTGAAAAATTGAAGCGCCTGTGAAAATGCTTTTTGTTGTAGTGTAAGCCTAATTAGACCTAACATCTCCCTGTCAATATTACCAACTAATAAGAATCAATTTACGTTTAAAATTGTCAAGCTTGCTTACTTATGACCTAAGATGTGCATCATCTCTGCCATTTGTACGCCAAGCATAAAATCATGTAAGAAAACCTCAAACTTTTTATTAGCAAATTCTCACTCAAGAACTCAAGTAGATAGGTGAGTTCTACGCTGCAGTGAAGCTGCAGATGAGTTTCTGTTCCTCTTCTTTATTTATTGCAAAACAAAACAATTTGATCATGACCCTTAAGGTGGGCAAAGATAATGGTTGTAGTGCACCTACTCTTCAAGCACACGACCAACACATCGTCGGCACTACAGACTCCCTAGACATTTAAACTTGAGTCTATTTAAATTACAGGTGCCTTAATTTTGTGAAAATTTCAGTCACCAGATAATTAACTACTAATTACTTAACTACTAACCCTTGTAATTATTATTAACCCTTAGTTCTATAGGTTAATCAATCATAAACAGCATTCCTTTCTATTGCACCTAAAATATCTATTTCTGCAAATATGTCACGTGTTTCTATTGTTGCTTCCTATGGGGGTACACTACAACAAATCTTCTTTTTCTGCAGTATTGCTTCTATGATCTTAGGAGCACTGGCCGCCATGGCCCAAAGGAAAGTCAAAAGACCTCTAGCTCATAGTTCGATTGGACATGTAGATTATATTCGTACTGGTTTCTCATGTGGAACCATAGAAGGAATTCAATCACTACTAATTGGTATATTTATTTATGCATCAATGACGATAGATGCATTCACCATAGTTCTAGCATTACCGCAAACCCGTGTCAAATATATAGCGGATTTGGGCGCTTTAGCCAAAACGAATCCTATTTTGGCTATGACCTTCTCCATTACAATGTTCTCATACGCAGGAATACCATTTTGTTTTATTGTTTTTACAATTAACATAACTATAAATTATGTATTAACAATTAACAAAACAAAAAACCAAAAACTTACTGGCACCCAGTGATCCAGCATGCGTGTGTCGCCTGAAGCGGGCACCTCACGCAAAAAAGGATTCTCGTTTAAACTTACCTAGACTCTTCCTGAACCTTGACTGACTCCCTAACGGAACAATCTTCCATCTGATGGCTCTTGGAGGGTTACCATTGGAGATTGAGGATCTAGCATCTCGGTTGGCTAAAAAGGGAAGAGTTTCAGTACTCTCAGGGGGTAAATAAGCACTACAGGAATCACGATAATAGACGACAGCTAAAAACAGTCATCTATAAAGACAGTATCGTCGTCTATAAGCTATAGACGACGGTATATACTTATCGACGACGGTATCCAGCCGTCTACGAGTATTAGTCATCTATAAGCTTATAGACGATTGTTACCATCGTCTATAAGCTAATTGAGGACGGCCGGATTTAGCTATCGGCAATAAGGGACTCCGTCCACGTGGCAGCGGGGAAGCTTACCGGTGACGGTGGTCCAGACCGTCGTCTAAAATATACTTATAGACGACTGTATAATGGCAACCGTCGACGATACTGGATATTATCGCCGACGGTCTTTCGTAGACCGTCGATGATAACTTGCTAGTATCGACGACGGCCGGACGGAAACCGTCGTCGATAGACCTTATCGCCGACGGTGTTTTGGGAACCGTCGACGATAACTTGCTAGTATCGACGACAGCCGCCCGAAAACCGTCGTTGATAAGGTATGCATTAAAAAAAATGTTGTCCTAGCTTCGAGGCCAGCTCTGGCTCGATAGCCAGATCACACAGGCATACAATTTATACATCACAAGCATATATATCACAATAAGTTTCAAAATACTATATACACGCCACTACACACTGCGAGTTCGTGAAGCCAAAACCACAAAGACAGGAGCAAAATACAACCGCGATTGCCCAATAGCCAATATGAAGACCTGCAAAACAGAAGAGTGTCAAAAGTAGGAAAATAGAATTCCCAAAGGTTGATTGCAGAACATGAAGAGTTTCAAGATTTTGGTCCACTCTTAAACATGTCTGTGAGACAGTGATACTTCGCAATGTCGCTCTCTTACCCAAAAACTACATCCCGGACTTTTAAGCCCAAAACTATGATGATGGGAAAACTTTCTTGTCAAATACCTTGATTCTGTATGGCATTAGTGTTTCATCATTCATATAATTGTATATGATTGTTGACCCTCACATTTATGCGCTCACAGAGGATCATTTTGGACTTATATGTATTGAGTTGTGTTCCTGTTGCTTAAAATCATTGAATCGAGCTGCTTTTGAAGTCTAGAGCTAAAAGTTTAGCCATACATCAGCCGACATTTGCATTTCAAGTTTACACTGGATTTAGTAAGTTGTTTACTCTCTTGAGCTTATTGAAGTGAATTTTACCCGTTGTATACTAAATTGCATTTAATTGTCGATAGTGAACTAAATCCATGTTTTGCATGTCAAAGATTGTAACTGAAAATTCAAGCGAGGAGCTGACCTGACTATCAGACACTACCCCGTCTACTACCACTAGAGTTCGAAAAGTCCTCCTCCTACAGTCGTCCAAGTGCCAGAGTCTGAGGCGACGGAGTTTGAGCCTCTGTTCCTGATCCCTGTGATGTGCAAGTGTGGTTAGATATGTTATAAGTAAAAAATGCATATTTTACTAAATTTGAACAAGTTTAACTAGTTTAAGTTATTTTGAATAATTTTGTACCTGGGTTGCTGTTGTCGGCACCAGCGGCAGCGGTATCGCTGGTGGCGCCCATTGCGGAAAGACAAGCGGTTGTCTTGGAAACATAGCCTGCAAATACAAAGCAAATCATTATACATGTCATTTATATATTACAAATGTTAAGTACAACATCTAGAATGTACCTGCACGATAGCTTGCATTTGTAGCATGAACGACTGTTGATACTTGTCCCTAGCCCTTTGCGCCTCGTCCCTAGCACTGATCTCGCTATCCGCACCTCGTCCGCAGCCCTGAGCGCTTCTTGAGTCGAGTACCTCCTTGTCCGCGTCAAGACCGGGGTAGAATCCGAGCTCGCCGACGTGGCGCAGGTGGTCGCTGCGCTCGCGGGCGAGGGCAGGCTTAGAGAGGCAAACGACAAGGACGGGCTTCTGGTGCTAGCGCTACTGGCGCGGCTCGCCGGATCGAGGAGCACCGAGGTCAGGATGAACATCATGGCAGCGCTGCGCAAGGGGAGGCGGCGACGGCGAGAGGCGGTGCAGGAGCACCCACGGTGGGGCGGGGGACGCCGGGAAGGGGGCACTGGGGAGGAGGAGGAGGAGGCGCAAGGGGAGGCAACGACGATGAGAGGCAGCGCAGGGGACTGGAGGGGGCGGCGGCGAGAGGCGGCGCAGGGGAGTGCGCCACTAGGGAGGGTTGACGGGAGGGAGCTACACGGGAGGGGGGGGGGGGGGGGGGGGGCGGGGAGAGGCAGCAGCGTACCTGGGAGGCGGAGAACGGAGGCAACGACGGTCTTCGGCGGCGGTGGACGCGCGGCAGTGGTGTAGGCGGGCGGCGGTGGAGGTGGGGGCGCGGGCTGCGAAGAGACGGACGGGAAATGAGTTGGCGGGGCGCGGGGTATACCTAAAAATTTGTTATCGACGACAGTGTAGGTTAACCGTCGTCGATAAGCTACTATTGAAGACGGTGTAATGGGGCCGTCGTTGATTACGGCTCCGGTGGGCCCGATTTTGGCCCATATTGAAGACGAACTCTAATTGATGACGGTCCACCATCGTCTTTAAGTAATTGATAATGGTACTAGGTCAACCGTCGTCAATTACAGGCTAATTGACGACGGTTCGATTTAGCCGTCGTCAATTACTTAAAAGACGACGGTTCTATCGTCTATTATTCTGGCCGTCGTCTATTATCGCGATTCCTGTGGTGAAGCTGAAGGTTGTGTTCCTTTTTCTCGAAAAGCCAAGGTTGAGTTTTCTCTGAAGGAGAAAGGTATGGAGTGTCTGACGAAGCAGAACTAGGAGCTGAGCTTCAAGAATGAGAGCCTCCAAAACAATGCAAGCGTTCGAGTTATATCTGGTGGCATCACAGATTTACATATGCAATTGTACAAAGACAACAGACTATTCTTTGTAGAACCTTTATGTTACAGTCAGTAGTTGTCTTCTAAGACTTACAGATGTGTTACCTCTATCTATGTTTTGCGCGAGTATATGAATGCACTGTTATGTCCATAACCCCTGGAAAATACCTGGTTCTCTCTACTTTTAGTTATCTCACTTTGCTAACATCATGCAACATACTTAAGGTCATGCAGATCTTAGTTTCTTGCAAAATGAAATTAGTTGGATATTGAAGTTGTCTGTATAGTTTCTTGCAAAATCAATTGTCCAAGAATCAATTGATACTACAATAACAGATTTTTTTTTGAACAGAACTACAACAACAGATTCACTTATCAGCACATTCATTCCATCCAGAACCATGTTCAAGTAAAGTCACTCAAGTGAACTGAAATATTAATAAGACTACTACTCTCCGATCCTCTCCCATCTTCATTAGTATATGTAAGTGCATGCATACTACACTCAAACGCTGCAGCAGGAAACGTAAATGTCAAACGTGCGCTGGACAGGTTGGCATCGTCCGAACTCCGAATGCGTTCGGAACCCGAACTCGTAATCAGCTGATTCGATCGCTCGATTATGCAGTGTTGGTCGATTGGTCCTCACGCAGCATTCCGATCCTAAGTCTGAGTCACGACCAATAAATATAAATAGATTTGTAGCCACCGCCGCCGTCTCGAGCTCCATACGCACCACTCCTCGAGTCCTCTTCCTCCATCGTCCCCTCCTCTCCTGCGGGTTTCGTCAGCGCGCGAGCCATGTGCAGCCTCGCCCCCTTCGCTCTTCCGGCGGGGTGCTTCGGCCCCATCGCGCCGCCGCGGAGGACGACGGTGGTGGCGACGAACGCCGCCGAGGCTCCTCTTCCTTCCGCGCCGCCGTGCTGCTGCGAGTACGACGCCTACTTGCAGCAGCCCATCCCCGCCACGACGCCGCGGCCGGTACCGAAGAACGACTGCGTCGACGCCCCTGCCTGCACCGGCGGGTTCAACAACACCAAGATGGAGGCGTCGTCCAAGAAGAAGCGTTCGGACGAGTCGAACTGGGCGTACGACGCCGACATCGACGTCACGCTCCGGAAGATGGAGAAGGACCAGGCCGAGCGGCCGTCGGAGGACTACCTCTGGACGACGCAGAAGATGACCATGCTCGACCGCGCCAAGCTCGTCACCTGGATGTACGAGTTCTCCCAGTTCCACGGCCTCGCGCCCGAAACGCTCCACCGCGCCGTCTCCTACGTCGACCGCTTCCTTTCGGCCAAGAAGATGGACGGCGGCCGCGCGGATGACCTCCACCTCCTCGGCGCCGCGGCCGTGTTCACCGCCTCCAAGTACGAGAACCGCAAAACCGTGTTGATCCTCGACGCGGGCGACGTCGCACAGTACGTCGGTGGCAGCTTCACCAGGCGCCAGGTCATCGCCGCGGAGCGCGACCTTGTCACCGTGCTCGGGTACCGCCTCAGCGGCCCCACGGCCTACACCTTCGTCGAACACTTCACGAGACACGACGACGACCACGAGACCGACGGTCCAACGGCGATGCTCAAGTCCGTCGCGCATCACCTCGCCGACATGACGCTGCTGGACTTCCGGTGTGTGTCGTTCCTGCCGTCCGCCGTCGCGACGGCGGCGGTCCTGCTGGCGAGGCGCGTCGTCGGCTCCGAGTACGAGGATCTGCTCGAGATGACGGGGTACACGCTAAAGGACCTGACCGACATCATCGACGTGATCTACGACATGCACGACCACAAGGGTGTGTGGCCCGGATGCGCTGAGATGTTGGACAGCTGCATTTACGACTACTCATTACCGCATCGTTGATGATCGACGTGTATGGAAACTATGCTGATTTTGGTAGATCCGATCCTTCGCTAGGTTGCAAAGAGCATTTGTTTTGGTTCTTGCTTTACTGCTCTCGCGTTTGTACTAGTTTGGGCTCTTCCTGTAATGTTCGCGTGTGTACCATCTGGATGGTCTATTGGAACTTGTTTTTGTTGTGATATAGTATTTTTCATGCATAACTGATGTGATGAGATATGGTGTATTATAGCGATCTACTTCTCAGTTATTATTGCTATAACTCAATTTTATTTTCATGACTGATGCTCTATATTTTGAACATGCTTCTGATCATTTTTTCTTTAATAACATTGTTACTATCAATGTATTAAAACGCTTGATGGAAACATGGGATCTTACATATCTTGCAAAACTAATTTCACAATGTCATAGTATTTTTTTCTGAATAATTTTTTATGAACCTGTAACTTGCAATTAATGGCCTATAACTATAACTTGTGGTGCTTAATGAAGAAAACCACAATCAATTTGACACAATTGCAAATAAACTAGTAACTGTCACCACGAACCCCTTGTCAACCTCAATTACTGACGAACGGTTAAATAGAGTGAGAAATTTGTTTGCTTTTGCAACCGATCATCAAAATATGTATAGTTTTCTGATACTCCCTCCTTCCCAAATTAATTGTCGTTTTGGACAAGAAATCTAGTTCAAAATGAACTAAAAGTCTTGTCCAAAATGACAATTAATTTGAGAAGGAGGGAGTACTACGGATCTACACGGAATCAGTGATATTTTTAACCTGGCATTTGCTCAAGTTATATGGCATAAACCAACTCATAGCAAAACAGATGGAGAGGTACCGTGACACTTAAGGAAATGTTTCCGGAACTCTTTGCATTGGCCACACACAAAAACCGTTCTGTGGCAAAACATCTTTGGAAATCACAAATGGGTAAGAACATTGAGGGAAATAAACACTACACAGCAAGTCACACAACTAATACAAGCATGGAATCTGCTACAAGGAGTAGTTCTTAACGACGAGCTGCAGGATCAAATAAGGTGGAAATGATCATCAAATGGAGAGTAGTCAGCAAAGACGACATACAATGCACAGTTTGAGGGAGCAACCATGCCTTTTCAGAGCCAAATGCTATGGAGTGCAGTTGCAGAATCGAAAATCCTATTTTTTGGATGGACGTTAATGCATGAAAAAGTTCTAACCGCCGATAATCTGGGGAAGAGAGGTTGGGATAACAACGTAATCTGCCCCCTTTGCCTACAACATTGCTGAAACGATGAGATACTTATTCTTAGAATGTGAATTCTCTGCAAAAGTACACATCTTAATTGTTGGGTGGTACAACATACTGGGACCGCAAAGTCTTAAGAGGAGTCAAACACAGAAGATTTAGGAAGCAATGAAGGCCTTCTCCAGTGGAGGTATTTCAAATCTGAGAAAGAAAAGAGCAGAATTGCTAATCTACGCATGGTGGAACCATTGAAAGGGAAGAAACAAGTGAACATTTGAAGGGAAGGAAAAAGACGAAGCTTAAGTAGCGCTATTGATCATGGAGGACTTCCAATGGAGACTGATGGCAAATTCCAGCGAGTAGGTGTCCATCACGGCATAGACTCAAACCACGTAATGCATGATTACACTGTTCCTTTTTATATTTGTGTTTTCGGCAACATAAGCTGTCATTTGTGCTTTGTGTTGTTTACTTTTCAACATTTCTCCAACTTTTGCTCCTTCTTTAATGAAAAAGTCAGAACACCTACCATTTGTTTGAAAAAATAAACCTACTCATACATGAACCACTCCATTTCAAATTTGAAATTATCTGAACCACTCCCAACTGCCCCATGGTTCTTTTTTTCTTGGTTGCTTCCGCAAATACATTCCGTACAACAAAACTTAATCACATCTAAAATAAATTAAATTTATGAACATTTTCTGAAAATATGCATTTATCCAACAGAAAGCTCGAAGTCATGTCTCATCTTTCTACATTAACAGTTCATGTGTCGATATTAGTTCCCTAAACTGACTAAATTAGGGAGCGGGCTTTAGCCCGAGTGGCGAGTGGCTGCCGTCGTGCGCCTCGCCTGCCCGGGTTCAATTCTCGGAATCAACCCGGATGCCCCACCGAGATTTATTCCTAAATAATTTCAGGTAACTCTAATGCGTAAAGATACAATGGTAGTGCAACGTCTCCATCGCGCATTGAACTCTGGTAGACTTCGGTGATCTTTTAAAGGATGCTCTTACAAGTCGTGTGTAGTTGTAGGGCTGATTGTGTGTGGAAGTGTGTGTAGTGATGTGAGTGGGTGTGTTCACATATGAACTGTAATCGATAGAGAGGTTTAAAAAAAAATAAACTGACTAAATTAGGGTCTTAATGAGCAAAACCAAGTTATGAAAGTTGTCAAAGGTGAATAATACTCTGATTTCTTTAAAAAAAAAGAACTTAGGGACTAAACGGAATAAAAATAACATAGAGAATCAACCAACAATGACCATAGCAGATTGCAGAATAGGCTTTTCCTTTAATCTAAAAGAACTTTTCCTATTGAGATCGGACACCTGCCCGAGTGGCTAGCGGCTGCACAGTTGGCAGCGCTACCGTCCGGATTCGATTCTCATGATTCAGAATTCTGAGTTTCTCATCGAGATTTATTCTCAAATAATATTTCAGGTGTCTTTCATGCATAAAGACATAATGGTAGAGCAACGTTTCCGTCGCACATCAGATTCTGGTAGATTCTGATAATTTCTTGAAGGATGCTGTGGTAGAAGTCCTGTGTAGTTATAGGCTGTATATGTATGGAAGGTGTGTGTAGGTGTGCGTGATGGCGTGAGTACCTGCGTATTCACACATGCACAAATACTACAATTGTAACAATAGAGAAGCTTTTTCCTATTAATATACGTCAGAACAATAAGTTTTCAGATCTTTCAGCAAAAAAATAAACCAGTCCAGTCATATCTTTGAGTAAAATGCATTGTGGATACATGAACTTGTGAGGGTGTATCATATAGATCCACAAATTTCTAAAACGTATTTAGAGGTCCCTAATCTAATTAAGTGTGTCACTAGAAGTCCAAATCCGTCTGTCTGGCCAACGTGGCAGACATGTCAGGTATGATCGATGCCAGATTTTTCAGTTAGACCCTCACGTATGGATGAGCTCCTCACCTGCCGTTCTCCGTCTATTTGCCGGACCATCCCAATATCTACTACCAGACTCGCCTCTACAGGACATGAGTACTAGGTAGCATAGGGGCCTCACCTGAGATTTACACCGCCCAGATCGATCGATCCAAGTAAGGATCGACGGCAATGGAGTCTTACGGCCGACGGGGACCAGAAGTGGAAGCTGTCCAAGAAGGGACGAAGTAGATGCGGCAGGGTGCATCATCAGCACACCACCACGATGGGCGCCGCCTGCAGCAGCAGCATGCTCAGCCGGAGTTTACTCGGCCACCGTGAGCAGCACCAGGAGTAGACGGGTGCAGCGCGCAGCAAGCTCCATGTTCGTTTGCTGGTGCGACCATTGATTTAGTATTGGTTTTTAGTTACCAGTCGTCGACTGGCCTTGGCCGGTCCATGTATGTAGTAGTTCCCTCCATGGATGCATCTTCAAGCTACGTAGTAGATCGATGAGCTCCTCTCATCACTCGCTCGCTCCGTCAGACTAGTTGCCGCTTCCGATGGCCTCCCCTGGCCACATCGGCGTCATAGTAGATCTCCTACTCCAAAACCGGCGATCCCGTGATCTAGGCATCGGCGCCCAAACTGCTGACATCGATGGCGCCGTCCGCACTGCTGATTTCGGATCTGTGTTGCAACCATCTAAATAACCAGTTAATATGAGGAAGCTCAGGGGCTAATTTGCAAAATGGTGATATCCAAGGTGGCGCAAGTCATATCTGACGTGTCAGCCACGTTGGCGAGACAAACGTGATTTTGGACTTCTAAACGTCCCTTTGGCAGAACTTCACGGAGCTGATTCTCAGACAGAATCAGGAAAGCTGTATTAAATATTGCTTTTTAGAAGAAGTGATTCTTGGCTGATTTTGTAAAGTGATTCTCTAAAATGAACTAAGGGGCTGAGAGTTGAAAAAAGTAGCTTCTCCTGATTCTGTGAAGTGATTCTCTGTTCCGATTCTAAGAGTTTATTATAGAGAATTATAGAGAATCACTTTCAGCCATAGAATCACTTCGCAGATAATCAGAAGTGAATCTAGAGAATCAGCTCCGTGGAGCTGTGCTAAAGGAGGCCTAATTACACACTTAATTAAATTAGGATCTCTAAATGCATTTTAGAAGTTCATACATCTATATGACACACCCTCACCAGTTCATGTATCCACTGTGTATTTTATTCCATATTTTTTTCTGAGAAGTTATCTCCTTAATTGTGTGGGAACACAACGGGGCGGCAGCGGCACTTCCTCAGCTCTAGATCCTCCCGCGCCCTCGCTCCGCCGCCGCCGACGCTCCTCCCTCTGCCGCTGTAGTGGAGGGACATCCACGCAACTTCTCCGGACGTAGGCAACCGGTTTCATCTTCCTGGTGATTAATCCGATTCCATCTGACCTTGTTTGGTTAGCGATTCACTTGCTCTGAGAAAAGAGTGGGCAGGGCTTGTTGTGGATTCATGCGAATCGAATCCAAATCCAACCACGCACGGGTTGGATGGAGCAATCTTCTTCTCTGTTACAGTTCAGAATGGAGATTTTATCGGCACCCAAGGGCTTTGTATAGTTCTTACCCAATTGATGTGCGTTACTTTGGGGCGTCCGTGGTCGTACGCCGCCCTTGTAATTTTGTACTCACAATAGCGATTTGTGATGCTTCGTGATAGATGACAAGCAAACTAGAAGACCATAAGTATCATCAACTTCCTGGAACTGGAAAGAATTTAGATCTGGGGCCAAAATTTTCATGTTCTCCACTACCACGACATTTTGCATATTTTTGAACGGTGTTGTGCCAATGAGTCTACGGAAGATACGTCTTCTTGCTGTAGTGTTTCAATTGCATGTCAGTACCTGCAGTACGACTGTGGGACATTTGTGATGCCTCTGACACTGTAACACACACTATTATTGTGCAGTCTGAGGTTTCCATAAATCTGTTTGGAAATGCATCCCCCTCTAACTTTACACAGGCATCCTATGTGTGCCGAGGTACCTCACTAATTTCCTCCAGATGTTGTTGAATCTTTGCATTTGGAGGTTGTTGCGCTACTTTAGTGAAAGCTAAATGTTCTTCTAGATTATTGAAGAATTCCAGAAGTGCCATCTCGATCACCCTGTCAAGAAGTTCTTTGGAGAATGCACAGACCTTAAAATCAAGCTAGATCGATGCTTCCGACAGGAGGTGAGTGCTCTTTATCCCTTGTTCCAATTTATGTGTTCCTAAACCAAACCCAAGTTTTCTTAGTCATTTCACTAATTTTGAATACACATTACTGTGCTTGTAATTCAGAAAGCTTTGAAGAGAAAGGCAAACTTTGAAGAGAGCAAGAAATTTAAAGAACAGCTGCAGGCTTACAAAAGGGAGGTAGCAGAGAAAAACGAAGAATAAGAACTAGGAATAAAGGAGAAGGATATGCAGGGGAATCCTCCTTCCCGTGTTCAAATGCTGTTTCTGAAAATGTTCTACTCATTGCTGAGTGGTAGTTAAACTATGCATCTTTGAAGTTTGAATTCTACCTTGATCCTGGGACACTTTTTCCCCTTTTCATGGATGCTGGTGCTATAGCGAGCCATTGAATCATTGTATCAGATATGGACAACTCACTTGTATTATACTCCCTCCATTTCAACTTATTTGTCATTAGGACAACCTTTATTGGTTCATTTCTGACTCTTTTGGTTGTCTGAAACGACAATTATTTAAAAACAGAGGTAGTATTATCTAATACAAGCAGTTGTATCAGGAAGTTCCTATAATTGTAGACCTGATTAAATGTGTTGGCTGTTAGATGTAAATGTATCATCTTCCTTTCATACCAACTTATCCTGTATGTGGATTGTTCTTATGTAATCGGTAATAGAAGGTTTTGCCTTCTCAGACCATTAAAAAATTTGCTGCCTCCTTAGCCCCGTTTTGTAAAATATCCTGCAAATCCAGCAACAGTTTCTAACTATTTCCAGATTATACAGTAAACCCTTAATACTGTTTTGCTTTACTGAGGGTAGGAGGTTAGACTGAAACAGACAGATCAACTTGACCGGTGTAATTTTTGGATTAGTGAGTAGACACAAAGTATCTGGGACGCTTAAGCTGCTCAATGGTTAGTCAATCACCTATAATTCCCATGCCTGTTTTTGTAAAAGACCATCTTGTCTGGAGACAAAAATTGGAAACCAATGCCCCAGAAAGTAAAACACCAGCCAATCCATTTATCCTTCCAATTTGAGGATATCTCTTCTATGGATCTTCTCCATTTGCAATTCACGATAATGAGTTAGAACTAAACAAAGAAGTATCTATGGTGCTGATGGGCAATGACTACTATGCAATCAAAGATTTGGTGCAATTGTGCAATCAAGCATCCATAACCATCGGATCTGCATCCTACGGTCGTTACCTATTTTTATTTAACTCCGTCCACCAGGTGGAGCGGTGGTGGAGGGGGTTAAATAAAAAGATGCACTAATCGTTGGATACAGATCCATTGGTTGAGAGTGCTTGATTGTACAATTGCACTAAACACCTGATTGCATTCTAGTCGTTCCCGTGCTGATGATCCTTACTAATATCTCTGACTGAACTTTGATGACAACAACAACAAAGCCTTCAATTCCAAACAGGGTGGGGTAGGCGTCTAACTGAAATTTGACATAAAGTTGCAAGACTTCGGGTGACCTGCAGCAATATTGGATCTTTGCTACTGCAACATCCGGCCATGGACTGGTTGATCTTGAAAATATCTCCTAGGTGAACATTTTTTCAGGCATATGTAGCTGAGGTGGAGGTGGAGGATTTTGCAATCCTCAGATGCTTCATTGTTCATTATTCAGGTTAGCCCACGTGGCTATGCTTTTTTCCTCATTCAGAATGGTTTGGAATTTCTCAAATTAATAGACTAACGCTACGTAATGCATTTACACAGTTTGACCATGAATTCAGTTGGTTTCTATAACCTCATAACTGTTTTTTTTTAAATCCTGACCATGTGGAATTTTTTTTTGTCTTGCTTGTACCAATCTAGGTTTACAGCAACGTGCTTTCATCATAAATTGAACATTTGAACTCATGTTTGTGAATTATTACAGGTCAGTACCTGCAGATCGGGTACCTGCATACAAGGAAGAAACGATGTTGGATCTTACCTCGCAAGAGGGGAAATATTCAGAGGCTACCACGTGCTTCGCGAGGCCGGACCCGTCTCCCTGCCGATGAGGGCTGCGGCACAATCAATGACCTGCAGATCCGGACCCAGCCTCTCCGCTGAAGAGGGCTCCGGTGTTGTCACGCGTCCGCGGCTCTGGACCCAACCTCCCCGCTGAGGAGGGTTCCGGTGCTGCCATGTGTCCCACGGCTCCAGACTCGACCTCCCCGCTGAGGAGGACTCCGATGCTGCCGCATGTCCCGCGGTTCCGGACCCAGCCTTCCCGCTGAGGAGAGCTCCGACACTGCCACGTACTCCGCAACTCCGGACCCCGCCTTCCCGCTGAGGAGGGCTCCAGTGTTGTCACAGGTCTCGCGGTAAAAAGAAGGCGACGTGTGCACTCAAGACCTTATTAACGCTCCTTCAAGACAACATTAGTGCGTCATCAAGATGGCATTAGCGCGCCTTCAGGACAACATTAGTGCGCCTTCAAGACACATTACCGCACTATTAAGACCTGTTAACGTATCATCAAGACCACGTTAATACGCTATTAAGACCCATTAACGTGCTTTTAAGATCACGTTAATGCGCTTTCAAAACCAGCTAACCCGGGGCCAATGACAGGTCCCCGTTATAATGTAATTTGTCGGTCCTTGACATATAAAAGGATTGAGCATCTACTGACAGAGGAAGACCAACTTACACTCACTTAGACTCGGTTGATCCCCACACGGGGACAACTCATACGCTTACACAGGCTTAGATCCAAGCCATAGGCGAACAATCTCAACAAGACACTCACATACACTCACAACAGTAATACAACATACTCCCGTAGACGTAGAATATTACGCTCCGACGGTCTGAATCACGTAAATCTCCGGTGTTCACCCGTGGTCATCGCTTTTCATAGTTTCTAAGAATTCGTCCCTCCTAAAAGTGAACCTCCGCGGGCTGCTTCATAGTGGTATCAGTGAAGTGTCGTTGCTACACTTCACCATTTGGCGCGTCAGGTAGGAGACAATTTTTTAGATTTACGAGCCTCACCACGATGGTGAACCCTCATTCCATCGCCGGCTCCTCTCGACCCTCCTGCCATGAAGGGATGAGGGAAGACGGCGACACTTCCCGCTCCATAGCGGGCTGACCCGACAGATCAAACCCCAAGAGCTCACAACGAAGGAACGCCGATCTCCCAATCCCGAATCCAAGTGTTCAATTGATTTTACCCTTTTTGCACTTTAGATGCGTGAGGAGATATGTTTTGGGCTCTTGAGACAAGGTGGCGGCGCTAGGGTTTGTATTTTCAGCAGTATTCGACGCGTGTTAACTGAGGAAGGCCGTGGATCCTCTTTTTATAGGGTTTCCAAAAAGTTACCGTTGTAAAACCTAATACCGGACTAGTCCGGTGCAAGTCCGGACTTGTCCGGTCACAGTGGAACTCGATGTCCAGAAAGTTTGGCGGACAAGTTCGGTTGGAAAACGGACTTGTCCGGCCCTACGTAAAGATAGACTCCAGAAAGTCTGGCGGACTAGTCCAGTTGGAAAACGGACTTGTCCGGCCCTATGTGAAGATAGACTCCAGAAAGTCTGACGGACTAGTCCGGTTGGAAAACGGACTTGTCCGGCCCTATGTGAAGATGGATTCCAGAGAGTTTGACGGACTAGTCCAGTTGGGAAACGGATTTATCTGGCCCTATGTGAAGATGGACTCCAGAAAGTCTGGCGGACTAGTCCGTTCCATAATCGGACTAGTCCGGTGCACTGTGAGATGTTAGGTTAATTTTAAAAAACCCTCACCCTTGTGCAAGGTCGTGAGCTCTTGGAGTGTGTCTTTCATACACACCCTATACATTTAAAAATCTAATTTGTTCTTCTAAATTCCATCAAAGTATTCCTCTTTGGACACCACTCTATTTTTTCACCTTTTTTGTGTGCACAGAGCTGTTTTACTTTGTTTATCCTGCAATCATCTCAATAGTTTTATTAGGATCTCATATGTTCGTCATCAATTAGCCAAAACCCACAAGGGATATCCTAGATGCACTTACAGCCGCTGGCTAGGCGCGCCGGCCGGGCCTGTTCCGTGGATCGGATGGGTATCAAATGAGGGGTAGGACAGTCAAATGTACTATTGATCACAATTAGTTTTAGAGGTTCCAAACACCATTCAACTAATAATTAGCTAGCTAATAATTAGTTTAGCCAATCCAGCTAATAAATTATTAGCTAGTTAATTATTAATTTTAGTGGTTCCAAACAGGCCATTAGTCTCCGTATTGCCTTTGCTATGGGAAACACAAATCTTGATTTTCACAGTTAAGGATGAAGGATATGGCATTAACTGCATCTCCTCATCTCATTAATTACCATGCCTCTCCTGTCAATATTACCAACTACTCTCTCCGCGGTTAGTTCAAATAAAAAACAAAGAGAGTAATTATAATCAGGTTATGTTTGTAATTATCAAGCTTACTTAGGCTGTCTCCAACAATAAACCTAAAATGGACTACTTATTGGGCTGTTTGGGTCTTGTAGTTTCGCAAAATTGGTGGCTCAATATTAATTGTCTCCAACAGTTAAGGTATTTTAGGATACAACAACATTTTCTCGCGAAAAAAAAATCGGCGCCGTAGCGCGGCGGCGGTAATGCTACAGTTCCCTCGATTTCTCCTGAAGCTTGTCTTCCATCTCCTGCTTGCTCTCCTATGCATCTCTCTTGAACTCACTGAAGCTTTCCTCTACCTCGCCTTCTGAGACTGCACGACGAGGGCCGCTGCCTTCGCCTCCTCCAATCGCTTCACCAACTCGCCTCTTTCCACGTGAAGCTCGGCGCTCCCACCTTCTAGCTTGGCAACACAACCTCTAGTTGGACGACACGATCGGCTGCGGCCTCCGTTTCCATGTCTCCGGCGCGGAGCTGCTCTCAACGATCCGTCGACCAACCCCTAAACCCCTCCCACTCCTCCATTTCTCGCCTAATCCTATCACCCTCGACCACCGCGTGCTCGCTCCCGATTCGAACCAACCAGCTGGAATTTGAATTGAAGCTCGACCCCCAAGCAGCGAGAGTGAGCTGCGGGAGATCGATTCGATGCGGTCGTATGATTAAGCCAACTGATTTGGCCCGGGGCGGTGACACGACCGGAGGGATCTAAACCCTAGCGTCGTCCGGATCCGAGAAACGCATCGGCCAGGTTGCTCGACGGCATGACCGGTTGGGGCGAGGGAGATGAGAAGCAGAGGAGATATGAGCAGCAGCGGGACCAGGTCCGAGGACGAATTCATATGCGTCGTTGCGCGCGCGGCGGTCGCGCGGGCGCTAGAGGCGGCGGGGTTCGACTGCGTGCACCGGTCGGCGGTGGATGCGCTCGTCAACATCGGCCTCCACTACATCACCCACGTGGGCCGGTCGGCCACGTTCCACGTAAGCCTCGCCGGCCCGCGCTCGCCGATGAGGGCGACATCATCCAGGCACTCGAGGAAGTGGGCGCCGACACCGACAGCTTCGCTTGCGCCACCACCACCCAGGCTAGTAGTTTCCATCCCCTCCCTCCTTCCCTTCTTCTCCCAGTCCTCCGATCCGAGGCGGCGAGCCTCGTAGCAACCGGTGGTGTTGCGGCGGTGGTTGCTGGTGAATAGGGTGACAAAGGGGTCGGGAACCCGAGGTCTGCCTCCGGACCTCGAGCTTCCTTTTTTTGTCGCTCGGGCCGCCGGACCCTGAGCTTCCTTCTTTTCATCGCTCGGGCTCCGCGAGTGACTATTTTTTGGCCATCGTGAACACAAGAGTAAAATTGGGCTTTCATGTTGGGTACACTGTTGGAGACAGAAAAATCAAGTTTATAAAGCCCATTTAAAAGATAGGTTCTCTTTTACCTATTCTGTTGGAGATAGCCTTATGATCTAAGATATGCATGAGCTCTGCCATCTGTACATCAAGCATTAAATCATGTAAGGAATCATCAAATTCTTCAGCACACGATCAACACGTACATCGCCGGCACTACTGACTGCTTAGGCATTTAAACTTGACTAGGCCCTGACTGAACCTTGACTAACTCTCTGACTGAACAATCTTCTATCTGATGACTCTTTTGGAGGATTTCCAAGGAGGTTGAGGACCTAGCATTCCAGTTAGCTACAAATAGAAAGAGCTTCGGTACTCTCAGGGGAAAAGAAGCTGAAGGTTGAGTTTTTTTTCCGAAAAGCCAAGGTTGAGTTTTTTCTGAAGGAGACAGGTATGGAGTGCCAAAAAACAAGCAAAAGTAGTACTCGGTTTTCTATTTACTTTCTGGTGGCACATATGGAAAGAGCGCAACCGGCGTATCTTTCAGCAACAAAGTCTGGCACATCTGCAGATAGCCCAGTTCACATTGGAGGACATCAAGATGCAAGGATCGGGTTCACTACTTTCTAATAACGAACAGGAGCATGCTACTTAAGGAGATATTAGTAGGGTAGTTTAAATAGTGCTTGTATTAAACATTTATATCATGTTAGAATTTGTACCCCTTAGGATGTAATTCTCTTTCTTCTTAATGCATAGGCAGCGCTCCTGCCCTTTGTTCAAAAAAAAAAAACAGGTATGGAGTGCCTGATAAGCTCATAAGCAGAACGAGGAGCTGAGCTTCAAGAATGAGAGCCTCCAAAACAATGCATAGTTGGATATTGTAAGTTGGATATTGAAGTTGTCTGTATAGTTTCTTGCGAAATTGTATAGTTGGATATTGAAGTTGTCTGTATAGTTTCTTGCAAAATCAATTGTCCAAGAATCAATTGCTACTATAACAACAGATTCACTTATCAGCACAAGTCCTATACTTCAGTTGCCTGATCTTTATCTATATTTCAGGCGATGATCTCAATCACTAGTATTTCTTCAAGATTCGCGCGTGCTCAGCAATATGTGCTTCACAACCCTAATCCCCCCAGGTGCTATGATCAGCAGAGAAGGCCTCCCAGCGAACACGAACTTGTGTGACGGCTTGATCTCCCTTCTTGATCAATCGGCGTTCCAGTATCTCCGTTGGCTGAAGCTTTTCTTTGGTCATATCGATAGTAACCGGCAGAGCAGAGAAGACTGGTGAATTCTTTGGCGTGAATGGCTTCGATTGAGAGATGTGGAATAGTGGATGGACTTGGGCGGAAGCTGGCAGCTCCAGCCGATAAGCCACCGCACCGCACCAACACGCTGCACCACTTTGTAAGGACCATAAAATTTGAAAGCAAGTTTAGGATGAGGACAATTTACCACGGTACTTTGAGCATATGGCTATAGGCGAAGAAGGACCAATTCTCCAATCTGAAATTCACGTTCAGTTCTGCTTCTATCTGCTTTTTGCTTCATCCTATTCTGCGCTTTGGCTAAATGATCACGGAGCAAGACAGAGTGAGCTGCTCTGGTTTCCAGCAAGTCTGAAACTTCCTCATCAGTTGCAGGGGATATCATCGGCACCCACAGAATATTTAGCTCATACCCGTATAGAGCATAGAATGGTGAACAACCCAGAGAGCTATGATGAGTGGAGTTATACCAGAATTCGGCCAAGGGTAACCATGCCTTCCATCTGTGAGGAGCATCAGAAACGGCACAACGGAGATACATTTCCAGAACCTGGTTTACACACTCACTTTGGCCATCCGTTTGCGGACAATAGACTGTGGAGAGAAGAAGTGTGGTGTCCAGCATTGCAAACAGTTCCTTCCAAAAATGACTGCTGAATATGCGATCGCGGTCTGAAACGATGCTCTTAGGCATGCCATGTAATTTCACTATGTTGTCCAAAATGACTGTTGCAATTTGGTGAGCCGAGAAAGGATGCTTCAGCAACAAGAAATGTGCGTACTTTGTGAAGCGATCAACCACAACAAGAATTGTGTTATACCCATCAGACTTGGGAAGTCCTTCGATGAAGTCCATTGTTAGATCTTGCCATGCTCCTGCGGGTATTGGCAATGGCTGTAGAAGGCCTGCTGGGTGCATTCTTTCGCTTTTAACTTGCTGACAAATGCCACATTGTCTCACATAGTCAGCAACATCAGTTTTCATTCCTCTCCAGTAAAAGAACCGCTTTGAGGTGCTGATAAGTACCAGTTCTGCCTGAATGACCAGCAACCGGACTGTTATGAAACACTGATATGAGCTTGGTTCTGATGGCCAAATTTTGACCAATCAAGATTTGCTTCCCTTTACGAATGATCCCTTGGTCCAAATAATATCCATCTTCATTCGGACTTGCCAAGACTAACCTTGTAATCAGTTGTTGAACTTCATCATCCATAGCATAAGAATTCAAGACCTCCTATAACCAAAGAGGTCGGATTTCAGTCAAGGAGCATACCTGCTCTGTATGTGGGATACGGGACAGAGCATCCGCTGCGACATTTTCTTGCCCCCTGCGATATACAATTTAAATGATAGCTCCATCAATTTTGACATCGCTTTCGTTTGCAAATCTGTGTGTAGCAGTTGTCCTTCCAGAAATGTCAAGCTGCGGTGGTCGGTTTTGATGATGAATTGGCTCCGCTGTAAATATTGCCGCCATTTGTCAACGGCCATCAAGAGTGCTAAAAATTCTTTGTCAAAAATGGATAAGCTTCAGTTCTTGTCATGCAGAGGTTTGCTCAAGAAGGCCAATGGGCATCCATGCTGCATAAGCACTGCTCCGAGTCTGTGATCACTAGCGACTGTCTCCACAGTGAAAGTCGATGTGAAATCCGGTAATGCCAATACCGGCGTTGCAGTCATTGCGGTTTTCAGACTGTCAAAAGAATGTTGCTCTCTGTTTGTCTATGTAAATTGCTTTTGTCTCAAAAGGTTCGTCAGAGGTTTAGCCAAAACACCATAGCCCCGAACAAAACAGCGGTAATAGCCTGTTAGGCCCAAGAAGGATCGTACCTCTGTGAAGTTCTGCGGCACCGGCCAATTGAGCATGATCTCGACTTTAGCTGGGTCAGTGGAAAATCCGCTGCTAGAGATGATGTGACTGAGATACATGAGCTCCTTCCGTGCAAAACAGCATTTAGACTTCTTCAAATAGAATTGATGTTTCTGTAATGTCTGCAGCACTTGTGCCGAGATGATTCAAATGGTCTTCGAAGGACTTGCTGTATATAAGAATGTCATCCAGGAACACTAAAACTGACTTGCAAAGAAAAGGCACCAATATGGAATTCATTGCGCATTGGAACATTGCCGGGGCGTTTGTGAGGCCGAACGGCATGACTCGAAACTGGTAGTGGTCGTCATGCATCTTGAACGCGGTTTTGTACTCTTCGCCGACACCCATGCGTATTTGATGATAGCCGGAACACATGTCTAGACTTGAAAAAATGATGCACCCGCAAGCTCTTCAAGAATTTATTCGATCAAGGGCATGGGAAACCGGTTCTTGATGGTTAGATCATTGAGCTTTCGATAGTCGACGCAAAAACGCCATGATCCGTCTTTCTTTTGCACCAATAAGACCGGAGATGCGAATGGGCTAACAATGTGTTCAATGATGCCCAAACGTAACATTTCTTGTACTTGGCGCTCAATTTCATCTTTTTGGTGTGGAGAATAGCGGTATGGCTTGGAATTGTTAGGTATTGCACCTGGTATCAGGGGAATACAGTGACCAAATGGTCTCGTCAGAGGGAGTTACTGTGGCGCCATGAAAACATCATCGTAGCGCTGAAGAAGGCTAGAAACTTTAGAATTTTCCATGTCAGTCAATGTACCAGTATTGCAAGGGGCACCCCCACCCCCCCACCCCCGCGTCGCTCTCGGGCGACTCGGGGGGCGAACCCTACAGCGCCGCCACCGCCACCCCTCCCATCCCTTCCTCCCACCTCGCCGCCGCTGGAGGAAGCCGCCGGCGCGCGGCTACCAGGGATGGTGGCAGCGGAGCTTCCTTCTCGGCGCGAGCGGAGCGGCATCTTGGCGGCAAATCAACATCTCGGCGGCGAGCGAAGCGGCGCCAGCGTCCGCCGAGTCTGACGGCAGTGGGGACTACGCAGTGGACATTAGAGGGAGAACGACGTCCGGATCTAGCGGCGGAGGCTGATGGATGGATGTGCTGCAGGCGTACCTTGCGGCGACAACCAGATCTGGTGGCGCAAAGGCCACCAGTGGCGCGGCCAGCGGCGGCCCAAGGGCTGACAGTAAGGCGGCTGGCGGAAGATGTCGTGTTGTGGCAGCAGCAGCTAGCTCCAGCAGTGTCCGTCAGATCTGGCGATGGGGTTCAGACCAAGGCGAGTGGTTTCTGATGGTGGGTGTCAAAATGAGGCACGGAAGGAGGCTGCGGTGGAAGACGTTGGGGTGTCGTGTCTGGCACCCATGGAGGCTGCCGGCTCGTCAGCTGCAGAGGGCAGCTCCCTCCCTCTCAGCTTTGTCTGCAGCACGCTGACAGTGGAGGAGATGGACGAGCAGCAATGATGGTTGCCGAACTACAGTGGCGGCAAAGAAGGTGTGCTGACTCTGAGTCGGTGGCAGCGACGCGATGGGACCAGACTGGCGGCTTCCATGGTTGCCAACGAGTCTAAGTTGCGGGCTGCGGTGGCAGCTGCTGGTGAAGGGTGGTTGTGGAGGTGAGGTTGGGATGGACTGGGCGACTTGAGACTCCTTGATGGAGAAGTTGGCTGCAGTAGACCGCTGGTGCAGAGTGGTCGGCGTGGCGCAATGGTGGTCTTGATGGGTGCGATACAGTTGATTGTTGAGAAAGACAGTGTGTCGCAAGGTGGGTTGACAGTGGTCTCTATGTAGTAGGTACATGGATGTGGATGGGTGATGGATACAGGCGAAAGCCTAGTCCGACGATTGTTGGACCGACAACAGCGACGCCAGTGGGTGTCGTGATCTCCTTAGGGATGTTGTTGTAATTCTCCATCATCTATGTTGGCTCCCTCCGAGTGAAAACTCAGGTCCAGTTCCACTGGACTAGCGAGGATGGCATATCTATGTTGTGTTCCTCGTTGGGGCGTCGTTCTTGGATATCCATTTCAATAATTTTGACCTACTGTAGGGACAACTAATCGCTTATTGTTAACTTCTCAAGTGCTTGGATGTAGATAAGATTGTCGAGAAGGAGTGTATCTTCTTCTCTCTCGCCTCTCCCTCTCTACATCATGTCTAACATTTGGGTAGCTTGGAGGTTTAGCAACTGTCGGTTGGTTCTCGCTGCATAGAGTTCACAATCAGTTATCATGCTTCTTGTGTACCTTCTTCTTAGTCTAAGAAGTGGGTCAGTGTTTGTTTGTATCAGTGTGTGTTGGGTATGGTAGCTGAGGCTGCCTGTATCCGTGTCCGTATTTTGTATTTCTCTCATTTACTCCTTCTTTAATGAAAAGACAGAGCACCTAGCATTTGCGTCAAAAAAATGTCCCGGTATTACTCTGTTTCCCCAAATCCACCACAGCCATGCTCCAGATTTCATTACAAGGATCCACTTCTCAAGTTGGGCCGCTGATAGTTCTGTTAACTTGGTTTGCTGGAGTGATTGCACCCCTTGAAGTATGATCGGGCCTTGTGGAGTCTGAAACTCGAGCCGCTTTTCAGCCCAGTGGCATAGCATTGGACTATGAGCCTGCAACCAGTCAAAACCAACTATCGCATCATAGGCGCCGATGGGCAACACACGCATATCAGAAGTGAAAGTCCTGCCGTTGCACCACCATTGTACTTGTGGGGCTATATGATCACTAGTGATAACATCTCGACTGGCCACTTTAACACTGACAGGCGCAATTTTCTTCGTGTGCAATGCACCTCGCTGGACGAAGGAAGTGTTAATGGAGGATGTTGAGCTGCCTGAGTCCACTAGTATGAGGAAGATTTTATTTTTCACTAGAGTCCGAAGCTTCAAACGGTTACTGCCTTCAGTGCCGGCCACTGCATGTAGGGATATGTGGCAACAATCTTCAGCTTGTTTATCCTCAGCGTCCAGTGTTGCTAAAACTTCATCTGTTAACCGTCTCCAAGTCCTCGAGTGACGATGTGTTCAGTTGCTGAGGCACTCTTTTGGTGCATTTGGCGCCGTGTCCTGGTTCGTATCGTTCACCACAAACATATCACAGACCATTGATACGGCGATAATCCCATAGTTGTCGTTCCTTGGACAGATCAATCTCCATTTGAGATTTCATACCTTCTGGTACTTGCTTGGCGTCGAAGCGCTGCATGTATTGAGGTCTCATGGTGTTATGTTGTCTGAAGGATTTTGGACGGCTGCGTTCTTGTATGTCGTTCTGCAGCGTGGCTAACAACATGGCACGGTTCACAGTCGGTGGAACTTGCGCTAAAACTGGACCTTGCAGATCCATCTTTAATCCTGTGACGAATCGAGTCACAAAGAACGTTTCATCAATGTCTGGATTATGCATCACCGTATTGTAGCGCAACTCCTCAAATGCCCCAATGTAATCCTCCAGAGAGTCTGTCTGTCTGAGGTGAAGAAGATCAAACATAGCCTTTTGATAATCATAAGAACCAAATTTCTCTTTCACTGCTGTGGAGAATTGATCCCATGTACCGAGTCCCTCCAAGATTTTGTGCACTTGCCACCAAAATGAGGCGTTTCCGACGCCGCCCGGACCCAGAACGTTTCTGGCACATTGAAGATTGAGAAGAAATCCACACAGCGATCCAACCACATTGACGGGTTTTCCCCTGTAAACTTTGGAAACGACAACTTCATGAACGTGCGGTCACCGCCACCCGCGTCGCGTCGGGCCTGCTGGTGCTCGACCCCGCCTCCTCTCTCCCCAGCTTGCCTTGATGGTTTCGGCCCTTCACGTCTTCTTGTGGTATGTATGTCACGCCGCCGGTTGTAATGGTGTTCTTCCAGTGAAGAAGAACGAGACCCCAAAAAGTTCTCCATTTCTTCCGCCATGCGCTCGAGGGTGAGCGTAGCGACTCTTTTCCGTGTCTCATCGACCTGGCGGAATAAGATGTCGCGTTTTTGAGCCGCCTTCTCCGCCACCGATGCCGCCAAAGCCTATTGGCCCATCATCTGCCGCTGGATCTCGTCGGAACGGTCGAGTCGCTGAGTGATGAAGTCGAGCTTGTGGAAGATCCGCTCCCAACATTCTTCATCGTTGTTTCCCGCCGCCGCCATCGCCTCCAGCAGGATCCGCGTCTGCGCCAAAGGTCGCACCATCGCCGTCTTGAGTCACCACGCCTGAGCCAACTGGAAAAGAAATTTTTTTCACCCGCCGCCACACACCACCCTCTGAATCTCGGTCTGATACTGTCAGTACCTTGAGTACCGTATACCCCTTAAGATTGCAAAGATCTAAAGGAAATGTTATCTACTTGATTTGAAGACCTTCTGAGGCCCACATGTATGACATAACCGGACCCGCTTCCCCAACATGGTTAGCCCCAGGGTCGCCACGTGTACCATCAAACTGGAGCTACCGCCCACAAGGGGGAAGCTCCAGGCTATGTACCATAACGGCACCCCCGGACCTAACCCCAGACCGAGGGAAGCTCCAGAACTGACACGTGTCTGGTGGCACCGGACCTATCTGTTCCCCACAGTATGCTCCGGAGGTGCCACGTGTCCAACCGTCGGATCTTCAGCCTCAAACCTCCGGTAGAATCCACAACGACTCCGGATCTTCAAAGGGGAATCAAAGACTTCAAGACCCGATTAAGTGTCATTAATACTTTGTTAATGACACACGATTGGACGACCCTTATTACCAGTAACGGCGCTGTCAAAGCCCGTAACTTGGTCATTAAGGGTAATTAAGAGCATCAAATGTGTATCAATATTAGTAACCGCCGGGGCCACATGTCGGGCCAGACCAACTTGTAACGTCCTGTCCTTGTACTATAAAAAGGACAGGCTGACAATACATAGAGGGGACAGCTGAGGACCTCGGCTCTAACCTCTGGGCTGATAACATCTGACTGATCTGATCTGGTCTGATCGGCTCACATGCGCTCTCAACTCACGTCACCTGAGTTGATTTCATACATCCAATACAACACCAACACACCCCGTGGAGTAGGGTATTACGCTCAGGCGGCCCGAACCACGTAAATCTTTGTGTCTCCTGTGTCATTTTACATATCACCTTCTTGAATCTCCGCGCGCCCACACCGAACCTCAAACTCCGCAAACACTTTTAGTAGTGCCGGGAGATCTGCCGAATCAAAACCACTGACAGTTGGCGCGCCAGGTAGGAGCGCCTGAGATTTCAAGAATGGTGAACTCAGCTGCTGAATCATCAAATGGTCATCCCGCTGTTCAAGCTGCTGAGGACAATCCCTCCAATATGCAGCCACCAGCAGGAACCTCAGTTCCAGCAGGAGTCACACTTCCACCACCGCCGCCTTCACCAACAAATCAAGCTGGGCAGCGCGATGGTGCACCGACGTCAATCACTGTGTCGGCGAATCATGACAACCCGGAACACGCGCTCCATGCAGCACATGCTCTCCTTCAGCGCCCACCACCTCCGGATGCATCTCGGGATGCAATGGAGCAGTGGAGGGCCGATGTGGAACACTTGGTTGCAGCAGCAGCCGACCGCATCAGTAACCAGGGTCCTCCTCCTTTAGGACGGGCCCCGTCACAGCGACGGACCTTGTCTAGCAGACTTGGTCCGCACGTTTCCAACAACAGGAGACGTGTTGCGTCACAGCAAGTGACGTCGTTGCCCTCCGGGGCACGACGCACTCACACGGTATCAAGGCTTTCAACTCATGACCTCCGGGCAGAGCTTGATCGCTGATACCGTCAACAAGACAGCCGAGTCCATATCGAGCGTGCTCGTGAAAGACGAGAAGCTCAGGACATTCCTGCTCCTGAAGGAGTAGGAGGAGGCTTTTCAGCCCTGGCCATTCATCTGCGTATGGTCAGGTGTCCACAGAAATTCCGGCCTCACATGTCGGAGAAGTTTGACAGGACCGTTAATCCCGTCGAATTTCTTCAGATTTACTCCACTGCTATCCTGACAGCTGGAGGAAATGAGGCCGTAATGGCCAACTATTTTCCAGTGGCTTTAACTGGGACCGCTCGGTCCTGGTTCATGAGCCTTCCACCCAACTCCATCAACAGTTGGGAGGAGTTGTGCCGACAGTTCACTGCCAACTTCGGGAGTTCATACACCCGACCAGGCACCGAACTGGACCTTTTTGCAGTTGTGCAAAAAGGGGGAGAATTCCTGCGATCATTCATCCAAAGATTCTCTCAGGTACGAAACACTATCCCTTCTATCTCTAGCGCTTCTGTCATTGTGGCATTTAGACAGGGCGTACGGGATAAGAAGATGTTGGAGAAACTGGCGATCAAGGAGATCACCAGTGTCACGGAACTCTTCAGCTTGGTCGATAAATGTGCCAGAGCTGCGGAGGGCTGTGAAATGCACTCCAAACCACCTCCGGAGGATCGCAAGAAATCCTCCAAAGGCGAAGCCACTACCTCCGGGAGTGGCAAAAAGAAGAAAAAGACCAACGACAAGAAGAAGCTATCGGCCGGCACATCTAATGCTGCAGCTGCTGCAGCTCCGGGTGGCCGGGGGCCACGCCCCGAGAAGCGACCTCGACCGTCTTCTGAAGACGGTGGCAAACCCAAGGTGTGGTGTCCAATTCATAAGACGGACAACTACAGTTCGGAAGATTGTCGGGAGGTCCGAAACCTTGCCGAGCGCTACAACAAGCGCCGGGAAGAAGTTCCTTTCCGACAGAGGGAAGGAAAATAAAAAGTTGACGAAGCTCCGGGTGAAGAGGAGTTAGGTTTTCAGGATCCTAAAAAGGTCCTGAAGGCCTTCTACACCTCCATCGACGACGATTCTGACGTCTATGACAACGAGCGTCGGAAGACCATGAACACCATTTTTGGTGGATCATGGGACATCACCTCCCGTCGCGTCCTCAAGACAATGCATCGGGGCATGGCCGTTGTAGCTCCTACAGCCAGGGCGGAGCCTCATCGGAAGTGGATGGACACAGCATCACTTTTAATGCTTCGGACTGCCCTCGAAGCATGGTTGGAGCAGGCCAGTTACCTTTGATGGTATCTCCTACCATCAATAACATTCAGCTCCACCATGTTATGGTAGACGGAGGTTTGGGGCTGAACCTCATAAGCTTCGAAGCTTTTACCAAGCTTCAGCTCCGACCTTTGGATCTTCATCCCCCCCGACCTTTCTCCGGAGTAGGTCTGGGAGCCATTACCCCACTCGGTGCTATTACTCTCCCCGTTACCTTCGGGACCCGGGAGAAGTATCGCACTGAGAAGTTGGTCTTTGACGTTGCTCAGATCAACTTACCTTTCAATGCCATCTTGGGTAGGCCTGCCTTGTACAAATTCATGGTAGCTGCTCATTATGGCTACTTGGGGTTAAAAGATGCCAACACCAGTAGGCGTTCTCCAGATCCGCGGAGATCGCACTGCTGGAGTAACCGCTCTGGAAGAACTTCATGCGCTTACTACGGCGCAAGAGGAGGACTCCAGGCAGGAGCAAGCTCCAAAACCCCCGAGCATTCGTCAACGAGGCTCGACTTCTGCACCTCGTGTGCAGCCAAGCGACGACACCGACATTCCCGTCAAAGTCGTCCAAACCGGTTCCTCTATGGGCCAACAGGACAACTCCAAACCGGTCAACTGGAGAGACACCCTTCTTCCTGGTGTACGGAGCTGAAGCAATCCTTCCTCCAGAAATCACCTTGGGGTCACTCTGGGTCTGGACCTTCGACGAAGCCACGTAGGACCAGCTCCGGTGTGAAGACCTAGACCTCCTTCAGGAGGGAAGGTGCCAAGCAGCTGTTCGGAATGCCTGATACTGCCAAGCCCTTCGGCGCTATCATCAGCGGCATGTACACAACCGACAGCTCGAGGAAGGAGATCTGATGCTACGGAGAATACAATCCAGAGAAGGGTTAAACAAACTCTCCCCCAGCTGGGAGGGACCCTTCCGAGTGATTAAAGTATCCCGTACCAGAAGCGTTCGCTTGGCTACCGAGGATGGGACACCTCTTCCAAATCCTTGGAATATTGAGCACCTCCATAAGTTTTACACTTAATATCACGGAGGTGAGTCTGTACTAACTTGAGGTGTATGTTATAGAGTCATTGCACAGAGTCGGGTAGTTCCTCCGGGAGAACAGCCGGACCTTTCCCGGAAGGTCCGCAAAGTCCATGCAATACTTGTCACAGTCTCAGAACTAAAAGTGTGGCTAGCTACCCTGGGTCAAACAAGAAATGAAACACGCTTAGCTTGGTTCTGTACCCTAAGAGTGCACTTGTTTCCCCTGTACCCCGGACCTATAATGAAAGACATCTTCATGTGAAACAGACTCCACGTGCATTTATTTTGTACAGGCTCAACATTTTTTATTTTTCTCTTTCTTGTCTATAACAAAGTTGTGCAATTCTTAAGAAATTTTAGTTCGACCAGTTCATGTACAATTCGATCTATATTGTCAATTCTTTTGGATTCAAACATTGTTCATGGTGCACTCGCCTGAATGCCGCCAAGCCAATCTAGGACCGGAGTGTGCTATCGGCTTAGCCTGGTCAAGCACCCTAAGTACGCCACTCTACCTACACCCCGGCAGGCCGAAGTAAGGCGGGTCCAAGTACAATTGAATCTGGAAGAAAGAAGGCAGCGCATTCGGTTGTATACAGAATTGTGTTTGACCTAAAACTTTCTTGGGAATCGTTAGCCACGATGAAGTTATAGGCAAGGAGCGAATTTTACTATTTTTCTTGGCTTCAGTGTGCAGGAAAAATAAAGAATCCTTGTTGATGGAGAAAAGCCTGAGCTAACAATGCTCCGACTCCCCCTAGGTGGCTTGTGATCGATGTTAAACATTGAAAACAAGCTTTGCCGGTCGTCAACGCAGAATAAAAGATGGTGAGAAGACCCCACAAGCAGAGTCTGCTGCCGACAAGCTACGCGTTGGCAAATGCACTGCCGGAGCTACTAAGCTCCGACACCCCGAAGGGCTAACTATCGATGCTCTACGCGTTGATAGGGACTATTGCCGGAGCTACTAAGCTCCGACGGTAGTCAATGCCGGAGCTTCTGAGCTCCAACAACCTCAGGGGTGTAAGGATCGAATGCCCAAGAGGGGGGGGGTGAATTGGGCTTCTTTTCAAAAATCTAAACAATAAAACTTAATTCCTAAAAGTCCAATTCCCTACGCAAACTATCTATGCATTGAAGTAAATCGCAACTTCGCGGAATATAAAATGCATAAATGTAAGGGAGAGGAAGAGGATGCAAACTCCCGAGGAGACACAAGGATTTATCCCGTGGTTCGGCAAGATCATCAAGATCTTCCTACATCCACGTTGTGGCACCCACCAAAGGGTTTAGCCACACCCAAGTCACCGAGACGAGGGATCTCCACTATTCTTCTCCGTTTGCCAACCTTGGCAAGGTGGAGCTCAAGCCTTGTACAACTTCGACCCTCCGGGCTTCCACAAATGCCTTGGCAAGCTCCGGAAGTCTTCTCATAGTTACAAACACCAAGGGGCACTCCCTTGAGGCTCTCACTATCCTAGAGATTCCACTCACCCAGAATGGAGGCACACAAGCTCTCTCTCTAGCTAGCTCTAGCCTATCTCTTGGTGTGTAGGTGGTCGAAAATGATGTAGAAGTAATGGCTCTTGGTCTTGAACGCTTGTGGATGTGTTGAGAATGTTTGGTGATCAAGACTTATCGAAATGACCAGTTTAGGGGGTATTTAAAGCCAGCCTCCACGAAATAGCCGTTGGAAAAGTAGACTGACAGAACTTTACTGCGAACATCGGATGATCCGATGTCTCCCCTTTAGTTATCATCAGTCAAGTTTACTTTAGCTGACGTCATTGTGTCAGATATGACCGTTGTTAGACCGATGTTGCACTTGTCTTCTCATCGGATGATCCGGTGGCTCTTCCTCCAGAATTGGCTCAAACTTGATGCTTACTGGAGTGATTGACCGATGTGTACATTTCTATACATCGGATGATCCTGTGCTACACTTGGTCCAAGGATATTGCAAACTGTACTGATGGACCGATGTAGCTGAGCCCTTAACATCGGATGATCTGGTGAGTGCTTTGTTCTGAGGTCTTCTTCTTCTGCTGAACCAACTCGATCGATGTGTTGTTCTCTGTAATCATCGGTTGATCCGATGAGTTGATTTTGTTTGCTTCGAGTTTTTCTAAGTGATTCTTTTGTGTCTTGCTCGATTGACCTCTTAGACTCTTGTTGGAAATGTACTTCTGATGGTTGTCAAGCATTAAGTGTCATCAATTGTGGTTGAATGACTTTGTCATAAGAGCTTTCACTTCTTGTCTTCATATCATTGATTTGATCTCATCAAGTGATTGTATATGGGTCTCCAATGACATATAGATTTCATTTGATTGAGTGATTATGGGGACCTTGCATTCACAAATTCATTAGTAAAATTCAATGGTTGTCATTAATCACTGAAACCGTACCTCATGGGGGCACAAATGCTTTCAATCTCCCCCTTTTTGGTGATTGATGACAACACAACAATTAAAGCACAATAGTAATGAATTTGATAGTATGAAGCTTAAGAGGATATGCAATGAATACAAAATTATCACACTTAATAGTAATGAATTTGAAGGCTCAATCAAGGAATAACTCAAGTGAATAAGTAATCATAACACCAAATAAGCTCAATCGATTAATAACTTAAGAGTACTCAATAAACACCAAATGAGTAGCAAAAGTATCGAATTACAAAGGATGATATAGGTAAACTCCCCCTAAGGCTAGGACACTCCCCCTGAGACTAAGCTATCCTCCCCCTGACTCCTCTAACTCTTCTCCCCCTTTGGCATCAAGACACCAAAAAGGGATCCGAGTGCTTAAGGACCCTAAGTACTAGGCGCGATGACGAACTGGTCACCATCGCTGTCGTCGGAGCTGCTGCCTGGAGTAGAGGTAGAAGGAGCTGCCGGAGCCGTAGGAGCCGTAGGAGCCGTCGTCGGTGCCTGCTGGGTAGGAGCTGCTGGAACAGGGGCACTGATGACGGATGTCGGCGTCTGCTGGAACAGTGTCATGGCCAGCAGTGGAGAGTGAATCAGCGCGCCCGAAGCCAGTAGTGGAGACATGCTGATCGAAGGGATCGGCGTAGTCGGCACTGGAGCGGCAGCTGGAGCGAGGACAGGTGGCGGTGGAGCAACTCCTGGCAGCTGCGACGGGAGGGCAATCCCGGTCTTGGTGTAGAGGTTGGTGATCAACCCCAGGATGCCCATCATCGCCTGATGCGTCTGCTGCTGCTGGTCGAGGGAGCGCTGGTGCATCTGGTCTATGAGCCCAGTCAGCCGGTCAGTGTCCTCTCACCTCTCATGGGCAATCTGGCGCTGCATCTCCTGCTGCTACTGCTGGAGCTCCAGAAGGCGTGCGGCCTGCTCCGCTCGGGCCTGCTCAGCTGCAAGCCGGTCCAAGCGCTGCTGCTCAACCATCTGCTGAAGGAGCGAGGTGAGCTCTGACGGCTGAGATACCTGTGCCTCTGTGACGGGAGGTGGAGTAGGGGGTGGCATTGTAGAGCCTCTAGCCTCCGCGTCGTGCTGCCTGGGTGAGGGAGGAGGTGGGAAGTACTCCTCGACACTGTCAACTGTGTCGCTCTCGGACCATATATGCTGCAGGTCCTCACCCTGTGCCTCTGCCTCAGCCAGCCTCTCATCCTCCTTCTCCAAATCCGACCAGTCCTCCTCAGATAGACGAGCCCTGACCTGACGCTCGACTGGACGGCCAAGGCGGCGGTCTCCAGGAGCTGGGGCACAGTAGTGACCGAACCGTGTGACACTCTCGTCAGTGAGACGGTCATGCACGGCGGACTCCTCAGGGACCATCATGGAGAGCAGTAGCTGATCCAGTGTCCATACACGAGCTGCCTCATCATGCCCACTCCGTCGGTGATCACATCCTCCATCTCGCATATGAGGACGTCCACTATATCAAACTCCATCTCGTTCATGATGTAGAACAGGAGGGTCCGCTGCAGGCTGGTGAACCCCTCTAAGTAACCGGACCTCGGCAGGAGTGTGCGGTGCAAGGCAAGGTGCACTGTGCGCGCAGCTGGAGTCAACAGAGCCGGTACCCTCGGCTGGTCTGGAGAGAAGGTCGGTCCAAACAAAGAACGTATCTCCTCCTGTGCTGGTGCCACTCCTCCAGTGAGCGGCCTCCTCTGTGGGTCTGCCTGACCATATACTCTCTCATGCACGCAAGTGTCGTGCAGGTCCACGCCTAGCAGCTGTGCCAGTGTCTGCCTCGTCAAGTGATAGTGCTGGCCCATGAACATGAAGTCAATCGATCTGCGACCCTCAGAGACGTATAGGGTAGCGTAGAACACGTGTACCCAATCCTCCACATAAGCACTCCTCTCGTAGGACATCAACTGAACCATCCCTCTGTACCTCTCAAAGTGAGGGCGAATCTCTGTCTCTGCAGCCAGGGAGAGCTGATCCCAATCCAGAAAGTTGTGCTGGAATAACTTGTGGCCGCGGCGTCTGTAGGTCTCATAGAGTGACGCCTGTGTCACAGTCCAGAAGCGACTGTCCACAAGAGCCTCTCTGGGCTGCGGATACCACTCCTCAAGCAACACACTCCATCTGAGTCTTCGGAGTTGCTTGGCCTTCATCTTCCGGTAATCTGTCAATCGGACACCTTCACGGACACGGACGGTGGTGTCCATCTCGTAGATGGCTCTCTGGGCCTCCCTGTCCTCACGACGATCGGCAGCCGTCGGTCTCGGATGTGGTGCTACCGGGGGATGCCCCCCACGGGTCCGCGCTGAGCGCTGGCGAACGAGTGGCTCTTACGGCTCTTCTTCGGCCTCGGACTCATCGATCACGGGAGGCTGCCTCGGACGAGCCTCGCGGATCCTCAGTGATCCTCCTCGGCCACGCTCTCGCTCCTCGGTGGCACGAGCGGCCATCAACGTCTTCTTCTCCTCCTTGGATAGCTTCTGCTTCTTTGCGTCCAGCTCCGCAATGGCCTTGCCCTTGTTCTTCTTGTCACGAGCCATTGCAATGAGGCAATGCGCGTGAACGAAGTCGACGATGCACAGAACAGCGACACGAAGGTTGACGCGGCCGGGAAACCCTAACGGCGACCGTAGAGGGTGGCACACGTTGATGGTGGAGAGGGCGGTGTGTGCGTGGGGCGGCTGTGGTGGTGGAGAGAGGCGGCGGCGGCGCTTGGGTGGCGGTGGTTCTGCGGATGGCGGCGGCAGCGCGGCTGATGGGAGCGGGTGGCGGCGGCTTCTGCTCCGGACGGTGGCGGTGTGGTGCAGCGGCGGCCGGAGACGGCGGCGACGGCCGGAGGGCGGCGACGGCAGCGGCAGTCGGCGGTGGCCAAGGCGAGGGAGATCGGCGGCGAAGGTGAATTCGGCGCACATCGGGTCGGGGAGAGAGAATGGATGAGATGAAAGGCCATTAAAATAGTGGGTCCCAAACCCTAGCCGAAACTTTAACACCGGATGGATCGATGTAGAAACGATAGAAGCATCGGTCGAATGGCACAGTAAGGGTATTCAAAAGAGTGCCGTTGACACCGGATGGTCCGACATGCAAAGAGATAGCATCGGTCGAATGTCACAGTAAGGGTATTCAAAAAGGTGCCGTTGACACCGGATGGTCCGACGTGGAAGAGAATATCATCGGTGGAATTCATCAAAGTTCCAGAATTGTACACATCGGATGGACCGATGTTTTTCAGAATGAACTCGTCGGATCATTTGGGATACTGACTGAACTGGCCCTTGGCTTTTGAACACCAACTAATTCGATGATGGTCTGACCTAAGCATCGGATAATCCGATGACTACTAAACAGCAACATCCCATATATGTCCTTTGACCAAACAACGAAGCAATAGGAAAACACATGTCTTAGGACTTTTTGGGCAACCCCTTACCCCTCAAAAATGCTAATATGCCAATAACTTGGCTAGGCCTTAAAGTAAATGGAACACCGAGAAAAATAGGAGGAAATCATCCAAATAAAATGTAAGGCCCATGCTTTGTGAGGCAGAGTATGAAGACTTCTATCTCTTTAGAGCATGTTCCTCTAGGCATTAACGCACCTAACATTTTGTTCTTTCCACCTTATATGAGTTGAGATATTGCATTTCAAACAATTCTCTTTCTCATGAGGTGGGTTCCCCTTTGTGACAGTCTACCGTATGCAATGCCAAACATTCTATAATGCAAGTAATTTCAAGTCTATATGGCAGGCATCATGCAAGGCATAAAATAAATCTATCTTGCCAAATTTTAACCTTTCAAAGGCTTCTTCAGGGAGGGTCACTCTCCAAACCTTGGGAAAACCCGAAAGAACCTCCATCCCAAGCTAACCCTTGCTCACCCCTATCCATTGAGAGTTAGGCAAGACCTATATGAAGTGCATTCTTACATGACGTTCATTGCATCTAGCACATTTAACTCACTTCTTAGCCTAGAAAAGGTTTTCTCATCTAGTGGTTTAGTGAAGATATCCGCCAATTGTTCTTCGGACCTAACACCTCGCAATGAGATGTCTCCCTTAGCTTCATGGTTGAAAGTGCATCTAGGATCCCCGTGGGTTTTGGATGATTGATGGCGACAATTAAGTGACGAATGATCTCAGTGATCTTAAGCACAGGTGTGGACTAAGTGGAAGCATAATCCCTCAAAAAGGACAAAGATGGAAACGGCGATGTCAACTCGAAAAGGGAAACTAGGGTTTCTAGTGTGTCGAGTTTAGACTAGCCAAATGTGTGTGAGGATGTGTGTGTAAAGTGCATTGAGATCAAGTTGGGAGCTCAAAGCGGTTTAGAGGTCAAACCTATGGAGAGAAGAGGGTTAGAAGTAGTCTGGCAGTAGGGCCGGACTAGTCCGTGCAGGAGGCCGGACTAGTCCGCCCCTGGCCGGCCAAGTCCGTTTTCGGCCGGACCAGAAGGGTCTGACTGAGATCGGACTAGTCCGTATTGGGACGGACTAGTCCGAGTAGCCGTGAAGTGGGTTTTGGGGACTAAGTCCCAAAACCACGGACTTGTCCGTTTTATTCCGGACCAAGAGGTCCTGACTAAGATCGGACTAGTCCGCCATGGGGGTCGGACTAGTCCGGGTATGAGAGAAGTCGGTGCTTCAGAGACTAAGTCTGGGAAGGCCGGACTAGTCCGCCCTGGGGGCCGGACTAGTCCGTGGTCTTCAGACTAGTCCGTTTTCACACGGAACAAAAGGTTCTTTGTGAGATCGGACTAGTCCGGTGAGGGCCGGACTAGTCCGTTGTTGAAGTGACCGTTTGAATTTGAAGTTTGGCAGGTAGTGTGACGATTGCCGCGCAGTGCGACAGTTGTCAGGGGCGTCAATGGTCCCCTAGGCCGGACTAGTCCGCCCTTCTGCTGAAGTCAGCAGTATGGGCTTGGGACCTCTATAAATAGAGGTCCCCTGGGTTCATTTGAACCAATCCTTTGAGAAAACTGAAACCCTAGCGCCGCCACATCAACCTTGAGCCTCCAAAAGCTTCCTTCTTGCCTACATTCCCTCTAAAACTAATTCTTGTGTGGATTAGGGTTTGGTGAGGTGAAGAAGAGGAAGAACACCGCTCTTTGGCTCTCGGTTTGATCTCTTGCACTTTGTGAATCTTTGTGATCTGCGGCTTGAGTTAATCCTTGTGAGTTGCAATTGTAATTGTGGTGGGAGCCTCAGATTGTGAGAAGCCCCAACGAATCTTGTATTCCTTCTTTGTGATAGTGAAGAACCAAGTTAGGCCCGTGCGGTAAACTTGGTGAGGGAAGGGTTGTTGAACCCGGTCCTTTGTGGACTCCTCAACGGGGACGTAGATTCCTTGCGTGGGATCGAACCTCGGGATAAAATCCTCGTGTCACTTGTGTTCTTAGCTTTCATTCATCATATATTGCTTCTAGTGTTAAGCCTTGCTAGTTTTACTCATCACCCTTTGCTATATTGTGATCCTTAGCTTCATACTTGCCATATAACTTGTTAAGGCTCACTAAGTTGTTCTATCAAACTTTGCATCACAAGAATTGGACCAAAATCTATTAGAAACCCCTTTTTAGGTTTTTCCCTGTAGGTGGACTGGACTAGTCCGCCCCTGGACCGGACTAGTCCGCCCCCTGTGTATTAATCTCGTTTTATTAAGTCATTTCAGGTCAATTAGCCTATTCACCCCCCTCTAGGCAACTTTCAATTGGTATCAGAGCAGGACTCTCCCAAAAGAGTCTAACAACTCGGAGAGAAGATGGCCGGAGTGGGGTACGAAGAAGTTTCTACCAGCGAGATCCAAGCAACACCAGAAGAGATTCTCTTCTATCAAGACAAATCAACGGATGACGAAGAAGTTCGCCAACTCAAGGCGAAACTTCGAGAGAAGTTGAAGATTCCCAAAGTTGACACCTCAACCTCCACATCGAGTGGTACAATCAACTACAACCAACAAGGCTACAACTATGAGCGCCTTGTTTCCAACAACCACTACCTTTCCATCCCACTGGGGAAGCCTCCCCAATTCGATGGAACCGACTACAGGATGTGGAAGCACAACATGAAGATCCACCTTGTGTCACTCAATCCCTCTTTGTGGCAAATTGTGTTGACCGGGTTGCACATCCCTAAGA
Source organism: Tuctoria greenei (assembly GCA_036927565.1). Lineage (NCBI taxonomy): Eukaryota > Viridiplantae > Streptophyta > Magnoliopsida > Poales > Poaceae > Tuctoria > Tuctoria greenei. The sequence continues at coordinate 50,289,291 of JAYESD010000002.1, forward strand.
ATGAAGAAGATATCACTCCGGAGCAAGCCGTGCTCCTTCACCGCAATGCCCAAGCAGCCGGAGTGATCATCTCATCTCTCTCAAGAGATGAGTTCAACCGAGTGGATGGACTCAAGGTGGCCAAATACATTTGGGAAACTCTCAAGACGACTCATGAAGGCAACCGAGTCGTCAAGGAAGCAAAGATTGAGCTCATTGAAGGAGAGCTCGGGATGTTTGCCATTATGGATGGCGAATCTCCCCAAGAAATGTACAACCGCCTAAAGATACTCATCAACAAGAGTAGATCTTACGGCTGTACTAAGTGGACGGACCACGAGGTTGTGAAGAGAATGATTCGGGCATTCATGCCTAGGAACGTCTCTCTATGCTCCATGATCCGAGAAAGTCCGGGGTTTGCCAAAATGACCCCGGAAGAGGTCCTTGGAAGGATCATCAATCATGAGATCATGGAAAAGGAGGCGCTCTTTTACAACGACCTTCAAAGGTTCACCGCCTCGAAGATGAAGAATGTTGCTCTCAAAGCAACATGCCCCCCAAAAGAGCAAACGGAAGATGATGAGGAGAGCCTTGACACCGATGAGGAAGAGGACTTCTTCATCAACAACTTCAAGATGATGATGAGGAGAAGAAAAGGAGGATACAAGCATGAGGGAAAAGGCAAAGAAAAGGCAAGGCCCAAAAACAAGAGGGCTTGCTACAATTGTGGCGAGTACGGGCACTTCATGGTAGATTGTCCGCATGAAGATGGCAAGAATAAGGAGGAGGGCAAGCCACAAGAGAAGAAGTTCTACAAGAAGAAGAGGCCCTCCGGTCATGCTCACTTAGGCAAGGAGTGGGACTCTAACGATGAATCCTCCTCGCCCGAAGATGAGGAGAAGATGGCAACCATAGCCATCGAGAGAAGCTCCAAGGGAAGCATGCTCTTCCCAAATCTCCACGACTATAAGCCAACGTGCCTCATGGAAAAACAGGGAAGAAGAAAGGTAAATTCTAACTCATCCTCTTCCATATCCTCTCATGATGATTTTGATAGTGCTAGTGAAAATGAACACATGTTTAAGGATATAAGCAAGAGCACATTGCGAAGAATGAAATTGCTTTCGGATGAGATTTTTGAGAAGGAGGAGCTCTTAGATAGGCAAGAGGACTTGCTTATCCAAGAAAAGGAAAGATGTAAAGAGCTCATTGAACTCCTTGAGCTTGAGAGAGGGAAGAGCAAGGCATTAGAGCATGAACTTGCTCTAAGCAAGAAAACATGCTCAAGTCTTGAGGAGACAACTATTGAGATCAAGGATGAACTTGGCAACTTGACAAAAGTTAACAAGATCCTTGAGACTCAAGTTGAGTCCCTTAAGACTAGTGTAGCCTCTTCCTCCACAAGCTCATCCTCCTCAAAAGTTGCATCCAAAGCAATATCAACTTGCAAATGTTCTAACTTGATTCTTAAATTAAAGGATGAGCTTAAGTTGACTCAAGACAAGCAAGCACCTAAGGGTGGCATCTTTGACAAAGAAAGGGTGGCGTATGCACGAAGTGCATACACCAACACAAGACCTCTCAATGTCAAGGATGGTCTTGGCTATACTAGAGGTGGAAGGCAAAATGCCAAAACCTTCAAGTATGGCAAAGACTTGATTGTTTTTGTCAAAGGAAGCTCATCTCCAACTAAAATTGTGAAGAACACCTCAACTAGCACTTATACACCTAAAGCTGAACCGCATCCTCTATTTCATGATTTCGATGCATCATATGTGTTGATGAGGAATAAATATGGCAAAGTGTATGCTAGATATGTTGGGTCACTCCGCAAGAGCCCCAAGCCTTGCGTGTGGGTGCCCAAATGCCTTATCACTAACATCAAAGGACCCAACTTCGCTTGGGTACCTAAAAGGAAGGCATGACCTTGTTTTGTAGGCATACTCCTCCGGTGGTTCTAAATGGGTGCTCGATAGTGGGTGCACAAACCACATGACCGGAGAGAGGACAATGTTTGAGGAGTATGAAGAACACGATGATCCAAATGAAGGAATCCTCTTTGGAGACAATAGCCGAGGAAAGATCCTTGGCTCCGGTAAAATTGTCATCTCTCCTCAACACACTCTTTCTAGCGTTCTACACATTGATTCTTTAGACTATAACCTCTTGTCCATATCACAACTATGTGACAAGGGTTATAATTGTGTTTTCACTAATGAGGGTGTGAGCGTCCTTAGAAGAAGTGATAACTCAATCGCTTTTAAGGGTGTGCTCAAGGGAAAGCTTTATCTTGTGGACTTTGCCTCGGATAAAGCTCAACTTGACACATGCTTAATGGCGAAAACCAACATGGGATGGCTTTGGCATAGACGGCTGGCCCATGTTGGCATGAGGAACTTACAAAAGCTTCTTAAGGGCGAGCACATCCATGGCTTGAAGAATGTTGTCTTCGAAAAGGACAGGCCATGTAGTGCGTGCCAAGCGGGGAAGCAAGTAGGATCTCAACATCCCTCCATGAACATGATGACGACAACAAGACCGTTGGAGCTGCTACACATGGACCTTTTCGGGCCAATAACCTACATAAGCATTGGCGGTAACAAATATGGTCTTGTTATTGTTGATGACTTTTCTCGTTTCACTTGGGTGTTTTTCTTGCATGATAAGGGTGAAACCCATGGTGTCCTCAAGAAGTTCTTGAGGAGAGATCAAAATGAGTTCACCTCAAGAATCAAAGCTATAAGAAGTGACAATGGAACCGAGTTCAAAAACACTCAAGTGGAAGAATTCTTGGATGAGGAAGGCATCAAGCATGAGTTTTCAGCTCCATATTCCCCTCAACAAAATGGGGTGGCGGAACGGAAGAATAGAACACTCATCGAGATGTCAAGGACAATGCTTGATGAGTACAAGACATTGGATCGGTTTTGGGCGGAGGCGGTTAACACCGCTTTCCACGTCGTCAACCGATTATACCTCCACCGCCTCCTCAAGAAGACTCCCTATGAGCTTCTAGTTGGTAAGAAACCCAATATCTCTTATTTTCGTGTTTTTGGGAGCAAGTGTTATATTCTCAACAAGAAGCATGGGACTTCGAAGTTTGCTTCAAAGTCCGATGAAGGTTTCCTGCTTGGCTATGACTCAAACACTCACGCCTACCGTGTCTTCAACAAAACCTCCGGAATTGTTGAAATAGCACGCGACGTGGTGTTTGATGAAACTAATGGCTCCCAAGTGGAGCAAGTTGATCAAAGTGTGCTAGATCAAGAAGACTCTCCACAAGAAGCACTTAGGAGAATGGCACTTGGAGATGTTCGACCACAAGAACAACCTCAATGCTCAAGTGACCAACAACAAGATGATGCAAGTACTCCTCCGCGCGATCAAGTTGTCGACCATCAAGTAGAACCTCAAAATGACCAAGAAGATGAAAGTCAAGGGGGAGGCACTCATCAAGGGGGAGATCAAGAATAAGAAGAATATGATGATGACTCAAGAGTTCAACCTCCACATCCTCGTGTACATCAAAGTGTTCAACGGGATCACCCCGTTGACAACATACTAGGAGACATTACTACAGGGGTAATCACTTGTTCCCGTGTTGCAAACTTTTGTGAATATTACTCCTTTGTCTCTTCTTTGGAGCCCCATAGGGTTGAAGATGCCTTGAGAGATCCGGATTGGGTGGTGGCCATGCAAGAGGAGCTTAACAACTTCGAGAGGAACAAAGTTTGGGAGATTGTCAAGCGTCCACAAGCAAATGTTGTGGGCACCAAGTGGGTGTTCCGCAACAAGCAAGATGAACATGGGGTTGTGACAAGGAACAAGGCACGACTTGTGGCCAAGGGGTACTCACAAGTCGAAGGTTTGGATTTTGATGAAACCTTTGCCCCCGTAGCTAGGTTAGAGTCAATTCGAATATTACTTGCCTTTGCCACTCACCATGATTTTAAGCTCTATCAAATGGACGTCAAGAGTGCATTCCTAAATGGCCCAATCAAGGAGGAAGTATATGTGGAGCAACCACCAGGCTTCGAAGACCAAGAATTCCCAAACCATGTCTTCAATTTGCATAAGGCTCTCTATGGCCTCAAACAAGCTCCTAGAGCTTGGTATGAGTGTCTTAGAGACTTTCTAATTGAAAATGGTTTTAAGATAGGAAAAGCTGATTACACTCTATTTACAAAGCACTTCAATGATGATCTCTTTGTGTGCCAAATATATGTCGATGACATTATATTTGGTTCTACTAACAAAGTGTTTTGTCATGAGTTTTCAAAGATTATGACAGAATGATTTGAGATGTCCATGATGGGGGAGTTGAAGTTCTTTTTAGATTTCCAAGTCAAGCAACTCAAAGAAGGCACGTTCATAAGTCAAACAAAGTACACTCAAGACATATTGAAGAAGTTTGACATGGACAAGGCCAAACCCATTAAGACTCCTATGGCGACGAATGGACACCTGGACCTCAACAAAGATGGTCCAAGTGTGGACCAAAAGGTATATCGTTCCATGATTGGCTCCCTGTTATATCTGTGTGCGTCTAGACCGGATATCATGCTTAGTGTGTGTATGTGTGCACGGTTTCAAGCTGCACCAAAGGTGTGTCATTTGACCGCCGTGAAGAGAATTCTTAGATATCTAGTTCACACACCGAGCCTAGGACTTCGGTACCCCAAAGAATCCAAGTTCAACCTCATTGGTTATTCCGATGCGGATTATGCGGGGTGCAAAGTTGATAGAAAAAGCACATCCGGGACATGCCAATTCTTGGGTAGATCATTAGTGTCTTGGTCCTCTAAGAAACAAAATTCCATTGCTCTCTCCACAGCCGAAGCCGAGTACGTCGCAGCCAGAAGTTGTTGTGCACAACTTCTATGGATGAGACAAACTCTAAGGGATTATGGTATAAACTTGCGCCATATCCCTCTCCTATGTGACAATGAAAGCGCCATCAAAATAGCCCATAATCCAGTTGAGCATTCAAGGACCAAACACATAGACATTAGACACCACTTCTTGAGAGGTCACTCCTTAAAGGGGGATATAGTGATCTCCCATGTGAGAACCGAGAACCAATTAGCCGACATATTTACCAAGCCACTAGATGAGAAGCGATTTTGTGAGCTTAGGAGTGAGCTCAATATATTAGATTCTCGAAATGTGGCTTGAAACATGCACATCTGAATGTTTACTTTTGCCTTATTCAAAAGAATGCATGTGGTTGAAAAATTCATCTCTATCTCAATTTTCTCCAAAATATTTGAAAAACTAGTGACTTTGTGGGTCATGGTCATAGTTTGAATGTTGATTGCTTACTAACCATATTCACAAATTTTTGTTGTGCAATATGTCCAAGAGGATCATTTATAGTGGCTAAAACTCAATATATATGTTTTCAGCTTCCTAGGACCGGACTAGTCCGCCCTATGGACGGACAAGTCCGGATCCGGACTGGTCTGGGTCTGGTCCGCTGACCGGACTATTCCGGCTCCCCTACCGGACTAGTCCGGCCCCTGGGGACTTAAACCCCCCAGGAAGCGGCCGACCCCTGCACTTCCTCATCTAGACTTTTCTCTCTTCCACGCGTGCAAAACCGCCTCCTTTCGACGATTTTTGATTCCAACCACCAAAAACTGATTCCAATCCGTGCATTGGACTCCTTGGAGGCAAGGGAGACCTTTCCCAAACATCCTCGACGCGATCCCTCCCCGATCTTGTCGATTCTTCAAGATTTGAAGAGGTATTCCTCCTTTTTCAAAAACTAGCCTCATTCTTAATTCATTAAGTTTTTCGTAGATGCCTCTTCATTGAAGTTGTCTCTAGTGACCTTGTGATCATAGCCTAGGAGTATTGCGACTTGATTCCAAATTTCTCAAAAACCGTTAGAGTTAGGGTTTAGCCTGTGCAACCCGGACTAGTCCGCCCCTGGAGCGGACAAGTTCGGTCTGCACAGGTCAAACTCGCACTTTGGCTGTGTTTCGTGAATTCTTTCGCATTACTCCAACTTCTAGACCTTCTATCTTATGGACTTTATTCTTTTCAGCTAAAATGGTCGCTCCTCGCCGTTCCGCTTCTCCCCCCACTGACCCCGAGTGGGAGGCGGAGCAACTTCGTATCGCCGAAGAGCGAGCGATAGCCTAAGTTGAGGCTGTGGAGAAGTATCTCGAGTAGCATGCAAGAGCGCAAGCATCCAAGAAGCAACAAGCTGCTCGGGCCGCCGCATTGGCCTACGACGAGGATGAAGCAATGGCTCGGGCCATTGAGGAGTCACGGAAGGATCTCCGAAAGAAGAAGCGAGAGGAGCGTGAAGCTCACAACTCTCAGGCTGCTGCTGCACAAGTCTCCAAGAGGAAGAGACTTGTGAAACTTGGAGAAAAGGACAAGGGCAAGGAACCAGCACAAGAAGACATTGTTGAACACCGGATCGAAAGAGATCCGAAGAAGGGCAAGGCCCCGGCTCCTGCTGAGCCAAAGAAAAAGAAGCCCTCGGTGAAGGCCTCAGCTGCAAAAGCAAAGGGCATTGCTATCAAGGAGAAGGGGAAAGCCAAACCAATTGGTCCCCTGGAAGTGCACACTCCGGAGAGGAATCCCAACAGGCAGCGTGACATAGCTGCAAATATCTTTCATGGAAAGGGAGCTGGGAAAGCAAGAAGGCTCAGGACGGACAAGGTGTATAAGTATGAAAGGAGCACCGCCGACCCTCGGTTTTGGTGCGACTTTCATTGTGATTACTACCATCTGGTCTACCAAAGCATGAAGAAGCCTGTGATTGAATCACAATGGGTAGACTGGGAGTACATGGCAAAGAAGCAACACTCTGCATTTGATGTCGTCATTGAAGCTGCTGAGTGTCATGAGCTCAAGGAGATCATGGGGTTCAAATATGACTGGAACGTCGAAGTGATCCTGTAATTTTACTCCACTATCTACTTCACCACCTCAGGTGACCGGAGGATCATATGGATGACGCATGGCGAGCAATACTCAGTCACTTATGCGGAGTTTGCCAAGATTCTAGGGCTTGAGGCACATCTGGATCATGAGATCATCATCTCTAACCTCAAGGCCGTGGACCGTGATGAGCTGGCATACATGTACCCCAGTCATGTCCAATACAGTGCCGGACATGCTCGCAACATCAAGCCCTTCTACAGCATCATGAACAGGATCCTCAGAAGGACAATAGCACCAAAGGATGGTGATGGTGGGGTGATTCAAGGAAACTTGAGGCACTTACTACTTCTTGTTGATGGGGAGGAGAAATTCAACCTCGTCGATTACATTTTTGACGATATCTTCAACATTTCACATACCCCCAACCGAGCTTGCGGGTATGCTCCCTACATTATGTGCCCCATAGAGAAGGTGTCGGGCTTGTCCTTTGTCAAGGACGTGTCGCATCGCCCGCTTCGTCCTCAGCAGCCTCCAAATGTGCCGGCTCCTCCACGTCGGAAGAATGCAGATCCTCCATCTCGCCCCATGGCGCCTCCTTATCTGCCTCCGCCTCAATCGATGAGCGCTTTCTTCAAGTGTTTCAAGGCGATCTTCACTTCCTGCCGGAAGCAAGAGATCCAGGCTCAGAGGGCACACAAGCGCCAAGAAAAGTATCTTAAGGCAGTGTGCGACAAGCTGGAGGTCCATATGTCCTCTCCGGAAGTGAGTGACGGGGAGATCACTCCTTTCCCCAACTTCTCCGCCGACGATCTCGCCCATCTCCAAGAGGACAGAAGCTCTTCCCGGGCAGCTCCTTCGGCTCGAGCCTCCGACGATGACGATGAGGATCAAGAAGACCCGGAGGCCACGGAGAGCGACTCCCGCGACGACGACGATGACGAGGAAGACGACGACTAGACTTCGAGGTCGTGTTTCTCCTCTTCTTTTCCCTTTTTGGTGTCTTGATTCCAAAGGGGGAGAGATAGTTGGGAGTTAGTTGGGAGTCATTTGGGAGAGATAGTCATTTTGCGTGAGTGTATTGGTGTGGAGAGTCGAGTGTAGTTCTTATGTTGGGTCCGTGGACATGTTGCACTCCTTTATTGTAATATCTATGTTATGTCAAATGCTTAAATTTGTGCAAGACTATGTTCTTAATGTTAAATATCACATATGATGTTTTGATTGTCTATCTTTTAATCATATTCATGCCTGTAATGTCTTGTCACAAATTGTTGAGCACAACACGTAGGCACCCCACCATAACGTGTGTGTGTATGAAGGACTTCCTCAATCTCTCTTTTATAATGCATTCATTGAGGGGGAGTCACTCATACACCCGCACGTTATGAAAACCACAAATTTACACTCTTATATGTGAAGACTTAATGTGTTGTCATCAATCACCAAAAAGGGGGAGATTGAAAGTGCATCTAGGATCCCCGTGGGTTTTGTATGATTGATGATGACAATTAAGTGACTAATGAGCTCAGTGATCTTAAGCACAGGTGTGGACTAAGTGGAAGCACAATCCCTCAAAAAGGAAAAAGATGGAAACGACGATGTCAACTCGAAAAGGGAAACTAGGGTTTCTAGTGTGTCGAGTTTAGACTAGCCAAATGTGTGTGAGGATGTGTGTGTAAAGTGCATTGAGATCAAGTTGGGAGCTCAAAGCGGTTTAGAGGTCCAACCTATGAAGAGAAGAGAGTTAGAAGTAGTCTGGCAGTAGGGCCGGACTAGTCCGTGCAGGAGGCCGGACTAGTCCGCCCCTGGCCGGCCAAGTCCGTTTTCGGCCGGACCAGAAGGGTCTGACTGAGATCGGACTAGTCCGTATTGGTACAGACTAGTCCGGTTAGCCGTGAAGTGGGTTTTGGGGACTAAGTCCCAAAACCACGGACTTGTCCGTTTTAGTCCGGACCAAGAGGTCCTGACTAAGATCGTACTAGTCCGCCCTGGGGGCCGGACTAGTCTGGGTATGAGAGAAGTCGGTGCTTCAGAGACTAAGTCTGGGAAGGCCGGACTAGTCCATGGTCTTCATACTAGTCCATTTTCACACGGAACAAAAGGTTCTGTGTGAGATCGGACTAGTCCGGTGAGGGCCGAACTAGTCCGTTGTTGAAGTGAACGTTTGAATTTGAAGTTTGGCGGGTAGTGTGACGATTGCCGTGCAGTGCGACAGTTGTCAGGGGCGTCAGTGGTCCCCTAGGCCGGACTAGTCCGGGCTTTAGGCCGGACTAGTCCGCCCTTCTGCTGAAGTCAGCAGTATGGGCTTGGGACCTCTATAAATAGAGGTCCCCTGGGTTCATTTGAACCAATCCTTTGAGAAAACTGAAACCCTAGCGCCGCCACAGCAACCTTGAGCCTCCAAAATCTTCCTTCTTGCCTACATTCCCTCTAAAACTAATTCTTATGTGGATTAGGGTTTGGTGAGGTGAAGAAGAGGAAGAACACCGCTCTTTGGCTCTCGGTTTGATCTCTTGCACTTTGTGAATCTTTGTGATCTGTGGCTTGAGTTAATCCTTGTGAGTTGCAATTGTAATTGTGGTGGGAGCCTCAGATTGTGAGAAGCCCCAACGAATCTTGTATTCCTTCTTTGTGATAGTGGAGAACCAAGTTAGGCTCGTGCGGTAAACTTGGTGAGGGAAGGGTTGTTGAACCCGGTCCTTTGTGGACTCCTCAACGGGGACGTAGATTCCTTGTGTGGGATCGAACCTCGGGATAAAATCCTTGTGTCACTTGTGTTCTTAGCTTTCATTCATCATATATTGCTTCTAGTGTTAAGCCTTGCCGGTTTTACTCATCACCCTTTGCTATATTGTGATCCTTAGCTTCATACTTGCCATATAACTTGTTAAGGCTCACTAAGTTGTTCTACCAAACTTTGCATCACAAGAATTGGACCAAAATCTGTTAGAAACCCCTTTTTAGGTTTTTCTCTGTAGGTGGACCGGACTAGTCCGCCCCTGGACCGGACTAGTCCGCCCCCTGTGTATTAATCTTGTTTTATTAAGTCATTTCAGGTCAATTAGTCTATTCACCCCCCCTCTAGGCAACTTTCAATGGTCCCTCAAGAAATGATGGCGAATATCAATGTGCTTAGTGCGGGAGTGTTGAACGGGGTTTTTAGCTATCTTAACCGCACTTTCATTGTCACAAAGAAGAGGCACACAACCAAGTTTAATACCAAAGTCCAAAAGGGTTTGTTTCATATAAAGAATTTGGGCACAACATGCACCGGCCGCTATATATTCCGCTTCCGCTGTGGACAAGGCGACGGAATTTTGCTTCTTGCTAGACCAAGATACTAGGGAACACCCAAGCAAGTGGCACCTACCGGAGGTACTCTTGTGATCCACGCGGCATCCGGCAAAGTCCGAATCCGAGTATCCCAAGAGGTGGAATTTTGCACCTTTAGGGTACCACAAGCCCATACTAGGAGTATGCTTAAGATACCTAAGTATCCTAAAGACCGCCTTCCTATGTGATTCTTTAGGTGCCACTTGAAAGCGAGCACACAAGCATACACTAAACATTATATCGGGCCTAGATGCGGTAAGATAAAGCAATGAGCCAATCATAGAATGGTAGTTAGATTGGTCAATAGGTTTACCGTCCTTATCCGCGTCGAGATGACAATTTGTTGCCATTGGAGTGATTCTTGAGCTACAATCTCCCATCTCAAATTTCTTCAAGAGGTCCTTGGTGTACTTCTCTTGATAGACGAAGGTCCCCTCTTGAAGTTGCTTGATTTGAAATCCAAGGAAGAAGTTGAGCTCTCCAATCATTGACATCTCGAATTCCCTAGACATCATTTTGCCAAACTCATGGCTAAGAGCTTCGTTAGTTGAACCAAAAATAATATCATCAACATAAATATGACAAATGAACAAATCTCCGTTGATGTCTTTGGTGAAGAGCGTAGTGTCCACCCTCCCGATCTTGAATCCTTGCATGATGAGGAAATCCCGTAGTCGTTCATACCACGCCCTAGGTGCTTGCTTGAGCCCGTAGAGCGCCTTGTGCAACCTATACACATGATTAGGATTCCTCGGATCTTCAAACCCGGGAGGTTGTTCAACAAGCTCGTTAATGTAGCCATTAAGAAAGGCACTTTTCACATCCATTTGATAAAGTCTAATATTATGATGTGAAGCAAAAGCAAGGAGTATACGGATGGCTTCTAGCCGGGCGACCGGGGCAAATATCTCCCCAAAGTCCAGTCCTTCAACTTGCGAGAACCCTTTGGCCACATGTCTTGCCTTGTTGCGGACCACAACGCCATTCTCGTCTTGTTTGTTGCGGTACACCCACTTTGTTCCGATGATGTTCTTGTCCTTGGGTCGCTCCTCCAACACCCAAACTTCATTGCGGATGAAATTGTTGAGTTCTTCTTGCATGGCCATCACCCAATTTGGGTCTTGGAGTGCTTCCTCAATGTGAGTGGGTTCTACACATGAAACAAACGAGTAGTGCTCACAAAATGAAGCGAAATGGCGAGAACGTGTACTTACACCCCTTGACGAACTTCCAATGATTTGGTCCATCGGATGCACCTTGGAGATGCGTCCATGCCTCATAAGTGGTTGTGAAGCACTTGGCGAAGGTGATGCGTGTTGTTCCTCTTGTGGTTGGACTTGATCATGGACTTCTTCTTCTTCTTGATGTTGTTGTGCTTGTGAGTCTTGAGTTGGAAATGGATCATCCTTCTCTTCTTCGTCAACTTGTGGCGCCTTAGAGGTGTTGTTGTTGGAACTTGAGGCTCCCCCTTGATCATGGCTCTCCTCAACTTCAGGCTTGATGTCTCCAATGGTCATGTTCTTCATGGCTTCTCGTAGAGGCTCATCATCTATTTCATCATGACCAAAACTCTCCTCTTGGGAGCCATTAGTCTCATCAAACTCAACATCACAACTTTCCTCAACTAAATCGGAGGTTTGGTTGAATACTCGATATGCTTTTGAGTTTGATGCATAACCAAGAAATATACCAACATCACATCTTCTTTCAAACTTACCGAGTCTTTTCTTGCGGTAGATGTAGCACTTGCATCCAAAGACTCGAAAGTAGGAGATGTTGGGCTTTCTCCCAATGAGAAGCTCGTATGGGGTCTTTTGAAGTAGTCGATGGAGATAGACCCTATTTGCGGCATGGCACGCCGTGTTGATTGCTTCGGCCCAAAACTTCTCCGACGTGTCGTAGTCATCAAGCATTGCTCTCACAAGAGTGATGAGTGTCTTGTTCTTCCTTTCAACGACACCGTTTTGTTGAGGAGTGTATGTGGCCGAAAACTCATGCTTCACACCTTCACGGTCACACCACTCCCCAATGTTGTAGTTCTTGAATTTGGTGCCGTTGTCACTCCGGACCTTGATGATGGGAAGTTGAAATTCCCATTGAGCGCGGTTGGCGAAGGTCTTGAACACTTCCGGAGTTTCACTCTTGTCACCTAGAAATAGAGTCCAAGCACAGCGAGAGTAGTCATCAACTATAACAAGACAATAGAGGTTACCGCTAAGGCTTTGATATGTGGACGGTCCGAAGAGGTCCATGTGGAGTAGCTCAAGTGGCTTGGAGGTTGACACCATTGTCTTCATTGGGTGGTGTGAAGCAACTTGCTTCCCGGCTTGACAAGCGCTACAAAGCTTGTTCTTCTCAAATGTGACATCCTTCACGCCGGTCACCATCCCAAGCTTGAATGACTTCTTGAGTTTGCTCATCCCTATATGCGCTATGCGTCGGTGCCATAGCCAACCCAAGCTTGTCTTAGTGAAAAGACAAGTGGATAAGCTAGCATTCTTGTTGGAGAAATCTACTAGGTAGAGATGTCCATGCCGAAATCCTTTGAAGACTATGTCTTGGCTTGTTTCACTACTCACAACAACATCATTTTCGCTAAATGTGCATGTTAGTCCAAAATCACATAGTTGTGCAATAGAAAGTAAATTAAAACTAAGTGACTTGACATACAAAACATTGGAAATGGATAAATCATTTGAAATAGCAATTTTACCTAACCCAATTACCTTTCCCTTAGAGTTATCACCAAAGGTGACTTGTTCATGATTGCTAGGGTTTTCTATGGTGGTGAACATACCATCATTGCCGGTCATATGTTGGGTGCACCCGCTATCGAGTACCCAATGCTTTCCTCCGACTTTGTAGTTCACCTACACACATGAATTCAATTTTTAACTTTAGGCACCCAAGCCAACTTAGGTCCTTGTATGTGTGATACAAGTGTCTTTGGGACCCAAAGTTGCTTGGGGAACTTCCCCTTCATGCCCTTCATGTCCTTGACAATGAACCTAGACTTCACCTTGCCATCTACTTTACTCAAGAGATAATGACGATCATTGAAAGTAGATTTGTAATTAATGGGCAACTTGGGACAGGGTCGGTTAGGAAGAGGACACTCCCTTGTGTGGTGGCCGGTGACCTCACAATGTTGGCAATAAGAACCAACTTCCTTGATGAAGCTTGTTCTAAGCTCTGGTGAGGGCACCTTTCCTTTGTTAGGCACCGGGAAGGATCCAAGTCCTCTCTTGTTGAAGGCCTTTGCTTGTTGGAAGAGTATTTCCTTGTGTTTGACTTCCCCTTTTGAAAGTCTTGCCACACTAGTGCGGAGACTCTCAATTTCTTCCAATAAGTCCTTCTCCCTAGCGTTAGCTTTCAAAGACAAAGACTTGTTCAAGGCATTAGTGACATGAGAAGTAATGGATATCCTATCATTAGGAGTTTTCTTCTTTATATTTTTCAACTCTTGATCAAGCACGTCATGAGCAAGGTTAAGTGTTTGATATTCTTGTATTAGCTTGTTGTGCTCTCCCAAGAGTGTTTGGTGTGCTAAGTTAAGCTCATGATTATCTAACTTGATTTTAGCCTTTTCTTCCTCAATTTGCTTGACATGAGATTTGAGCGTGTCATGCTCTTTGAGTATGCTTTCATACTCGTCAAACAAATCGAGGTTAGCACTCTCAAGTCTAGCACGAGTTTCTTCAAGAGTTTTAACCTTACTCTTTTCCCTCTTAATGATAGCATGATATTCATTTATCAAGGAAGTTAAATCATCGGGGGAAAGCTCATCATCACTAGAGTCGTCACATACCTTGGTGTTACCTTTTGCCATGAGGCACATGGGCGGTGGATGAAGAGGTGAGTCATCATTGTTGGCAATGGCGAGGTCGACCAAGCTTTCTTCTTCCGCTTCACTCTCTTCATCACTTGTTTCTTCGTCGGTGACCCATTCATTTGCCTCACACATGAACACCTTTTGTGGGCCTTCTCTTCTTTGGGAAGAGTCTTACCTTCTTGCCCTTGTCATGTTTCCTCTTCCCAAAGGATCTTGGTTTGGGTTTGGCCTCTTCTTCATCATCTTCACTTTCATCAAGCTTGTGATGCTTGCTCTTGTGGTTCTCTCTTCTTTTGTCCGATTTTGGACAATCATAGGAGATGTGGCCTTGATCACCACAATTGTAGCAAGTCTTGTGATCATCTCTCCTTGGTAGAAATGCTTTCTTCTTGGGATCAAAGGTGTATCCCTTCTTGGTAATCTTGGAGTTCAAGCGTGAGAACTTTCTCATCATCAATGCAAGCTCATCATCATCATCTTCACTTGATACTTGCTCTTCTTCACTTGAGCTAGGCTCAACCACCTTCTTCTTCTTGAGGCTTGTTTTCTTGGTGGAGGCCTTTAGAGCAATTGTTTTTGAAGATGATTGCTCCATCATCCCAAGCACACTCATCTCATGAGCGTGAATTTCTCCAATGAGCTCCGAAACTTCAATGTGGTCAAGAGACTCTTTTTGGAGCATGGAGTTGATGATGTTGTACTTTGGCTTGGGAAGGAGCATGAGGATCTTGCGGTTGATAAGTCCCTTGCCAGGAGAAGCAATGTCAAGAGCATTAATTTCTTCAATAAGTACATTCAAGCGAGAGAACATCTCATTAACATTTTCATGAGGTAGCATCTTAAATTCATCATATTTTGATTTAATCATATGATATTTAAGTTCCTTCACACGAGAAGAACCCTCATGAATTTCTATCAAGCAAGCCCAAATTTCACATGCCTTTTCTTTGCTAGCAATCCTAGAAAAAACATCTTGACTAATGCACTCATAGATTGCATTCCTGGCTTTAGCATCCCATTTAATTTGATCACCAACATAGTTATGTTCTCCAAACCCCGCGTGGGTCGCTTCTCATACTTCGGGAGCAATAGCCTCTAGATAAGCGCGCATGCGTGCTTTCCAATAGGCAAAGTTCTTGCCCTCGAAGATAGGAACCGAACCCCCAACCTTGGCCATTTTAGCTCTCTAGCGGTGAAGTTAGAATGATCCTATGAGCAACCTCACTCTGATACCAATTGTAAGGATCGAATGCCCAAGAGGGGGGGGTGAATTGGGCTTCTTTTCAAAAATCTAAACAATAAAACTTAATTCCTAAAAGCCCAATTCCCTACGCAAACTATCTATGCATTCGCAACTTCGCGGAATATAAAATGCATAAATGTAAGGGAGAGAAAGAGGATGCAAACTCCTGAGAAGACACGAGGATTTATCCCGTGGTTCGGCAAGATCATCAAGATCTTCCTACATCAACGTTGTGGCACCCACCAAAGGGTTTAGCCACACCCAAGTCACCGAGACGAGGGATCTCCACTATTCTTCTCCGTTTGCCAACCTTGGCAAGGTGGAGCTCAAGCCTTGTACAACTTCGACCCTCCGGGCTTCCACAAATGCCTTGGCAAGCTCCGGAAGTCTTCTCACAGTTACAAACACCAAGGGGCACTCCCTTGAGGCTCTGACTATCCTAGAGATTCCACTCACCCAGAATGGAGGCACACAAGCTCTCTCTCTCTAGCTAGCTCTAGCCTATCTCTTGGTGTGTAGGTGGTCGAAAATGATGTAGAAGTGATGGCTCTTGGTCTTGAACGCTTGTGGATGTGTTGAGAATGTTTGGTGATCAAGACTTATCGAAATGACCGGTTTAGTGGGTATTTAAAGCCAGCCTCCACGAAATAGCCGTTGGAAAAGTAGGCTGACAGAACTTTACTGCGAACATCAGATGATCTGATGTCTCCCCTTTAGTCATCATCGGTCAAGTTTACTTTAGCTGACGTCATTGTGTCAGATATGACCGTTGTTAGACCGATGTTGCACTTGTCTTCTCATCAGATGATCCGGTGGATCTTCCTCTAGAATTGGCTCAAACTTGATGCTTACTGGAGTGATTGACCGATGTGTACATTTCTATACATCGGATGATCCTGTGCTACACTTGGTCCAAGGATATTGCAAACTGTACTGATGGACCGATGTAGCTGAGCCCTTAACATCGGATGATCTGGTGAGTGCTTTGTTCTGGGGTCTTCTTCTTCTGCTGAACCAACTCGACCGATGTGTTGTTCTCTGTAATCATCGGTTGATCCAGTGAGTTGATTTTGTTTGCTTCGAGTTGTTTCTAAGTGATTCTTTTGTGTCTTGCTCGATTCACCTCTTAGACTCTTGTTGGAAATGTACTTCTGATGGTTGTCAAGCATTAAGTGTCATCAATTGTGGTTGAATGACTTTGTCATAAGAGCTTTCACTTCTTGTCTTCATATCATTGATTTGATCTCATAAAGTGATTGTATATGGGTCTCCAATGACATATAGATTTCATTTGATTGAGTGATTATGGGGACCTTGCATTCACAAATTCATTAGTAAAATCCAATGGTTGTCATTAATCACCGTAACCGTACCTCATGGGGGCCTAGATGCTTTCAAGGGGGCCTTCACTATCGAAGACTTTGGACCTACACTCTACAAGTTTGAAGCAAACGAGGCCAAGTGAAGACAGAAGTGTTGAAGACAAAAAATGAAATTCATTAACAAATTGTGGATTTCATTCACCTGAAGACCTTTGAAGACTCGGCTCAAAAGTCGAAGGATGGACCCACCTCCGGCGGAATGACTTCACCCAAGGGGTCTTCCCCAGAGGTGGGCCCAGGGGGCCACTGTCGGTACCTTGAGTACCGTATACCCCTTGAGATTGCAAAGATCTCAAGGAAATGTCATCTACTTGATTTGAAGACCTTCGGAGGCCCACATGTCTGACATAACCGGACCCGCTTCCTCAACATGGTTAGCCCCAGAGTCGCCATGTGTACCATCAAACCGGAGTTACCGCCCACAAGGGGGAAGCTCCGGGCTATGTACCATAACGGCACCCCCGGACCTAACCCCAGACCGAGGGAAGCTCCGGAACTGACACGTGTCTGGTGGCACCGAACCTATCTGTTCCCCACAGTATGCTCCGGAGCTGCCACGTGTCCAACCGTCAGATCTTTAGCCTCAAACCTCCGGTAGAATCCACAACGTCTCCGGATCTTCAAAGGGGAATCAAGGACTTCAAGACCCGATTAAGTGTCATTAATACTATGTTAATGACACACGATCGGACGACCCTTATTACCAGTAACGACGCTGTCAAAGCCCGTAACTCGGTCATTAAGGGTAATTAAGCGTATCAAATGTGTATCAATATTAGTAACCGTTGGGGCCACATGTCGGGCCAGGCCAACTTGTAACGGCCTGTCCTTGTACTATAAAAGGACAGGTTGACGATACATAGAAGGGACGACTGAGGACCTCGACTCTAACCTCTGGGTTCATAACATCTGACTGATCTGATTTGATCTGGTCTGATCGACTCACATGCGCTCTCAACTCACGTCACCTGAGTTGATTTCATACATCCAATACAACACCAACACACCACGTGGAGTAGGGTATTACGCTAAGGCGGCCCGAACCACGTAAATCCTTGTGTCTCCTGTGTCATTTTACATATCACCTTCTTGAATCTCCGCGCGCCCACACCGAACCTCAAACTCCGCAAACACTTTCAGTAGTGTCGGGAGATCTGCCGGATCAAAACCACCGACAGTTGGATGACGGCGGAGGTGCCTGCTGCTGAGCCAGGGTGCCCTGATGAAGTCGCTGGTGGATCGGGTGTTGGCGCCTCGACCATCATGGGTCCGAGTGCTGATGCCTCCGCAACGACCGGCTCGGGCGCCGGAAGGTCAACAAAAACTGGCCCTGAGGCCGGAGCTTCAACCTCAACCGGCTCAGGCACCGGAAGGTCTTCAACTGCATCCGGCTCTGCAGCCGGAGCTTCAGTGGCAACCGGCTCTGAGGCTGGAGCTTCGGAGGTAGCGGACTCAACCGCCTGGACTCCTTTAACATCCGGCTCGCTCGCCGGGACTTCAATAACCTCCGGCTCAACCGTCGGGGCTTCGACAATTTCCAGCTCTGGGGCCGGAATCACTGCTTCCTCCGGCTCAGCGGACAAAGCTTCCAACATCTCAGCATCAAGACCCGGGGCTTCAACCTCCGGGGCAGGTGCTGCTGACGCATCTTCTCTCCCGTGGTCCGGCGCTACCACGGGAGTCTCGGGGGATGAGTCGAGGTCCATGACCACGATAGTTGGCGCCGGAGCTGCCGCAGCTTCAGCCACCACTTGGGGCGGCACCGGGACAGGAGCAGGAGCCTCCGCCCTCACAGCTTCAGCTGCTGTGGCTGAGGGCAGAGCCTCACTCCTCTTCTTGGGGACGCTGCAGATGATAGATGAAGAAACTTAAAAAATAGTTACTACAACAAAACAACTGCCTGAGGTAAAAATTAAAAATTACCTCGGAAGGCTTCCGCACCAGCTTGCACGAAATATCTTTCCCGGGCATTCTGGACTGACCATGGCCGCCGCCGGCGTGGTAGCTCCAGAAGGCCCCCCGAAACTTGTTGCAGCCGCGGGCATTTCCTTAGTCGAGGCCCCCCTCGACCGGGAAGGACCTCCGGACCCAGAGGCCTCAGCTGGCCCTGGTACTGGAGTCATATGCCCGGGGCTAGCACCCTAGGAAGACACTGCTGCAGATGCAGTCACCGCAATTGTAGAAGACCTCCCCCTCCGGGGAGAAGGAGCTGCTGCAGAGGATGCAGGCCTGACGGACCTTCCGTCGGCATGCTTTAGCTTCCTCTTCCGGCTCGAGGGTTCGGCCGCCGGCTCCTTGCCCTTGCCGACGACTTCGGTCCTTGGCTTCAGGGCAGGGGCGGAGCCACCTTCAGAAGCCCCAGGGATCACCACCCTGGAAGTCGATCGTCTCTCAACGACACCGAGGTCGTCAAGCACCGGCATCGTCCGCCGGAGCTCCCTGCGGAACTGTACTTCCACGTTCAGAGGGAGGAAAGCCGGTGGCGGGGTCAAGTCATCACCCGCGACGTCGATGCCGTGCTGGAACTTCTTGAGATGAAACTCCAAGGTCGACTCCTCCATGTTGGACTTCAGCCCAGTCTCGACCCGGTCGTCGTCCATCACACTGCTGAGGCCCCAAGCGACTTTTTCTCTCCTCTTTAGCGGTGCCAACCTTTTGACCAGGAAATTGCAAAATACCGCCTGAGGAGTTAATCCTCCCCCCACGCAATGGCGGATCCTGGTCAGAGCAGGGTTGAAGGCATCCGACAGCACCGGAGCTTCACTCCAGACTACAGTGTCGATGTTGGGGAGGCCTTCGGGCAGCGCCAGCTTCTCATGCTCCTCCACCCGGATGACTATCCAGTATTTTATCCAATCGTCCCACTTTCCAGAGGGAAACGACCGGAGGTACTTGAATGGGCACTTCTTGCGCTCCACAAAGTAGTAGAAGCCAAGGTACTCATCACCCCTTCTGGTGGTATGGACGGTGAAGAAGGTCCGGAAAAGCTCAATGCAGGGAGATGCCCACCCACATTTCACAGAAGTGGACGAAGACAGACACTAGAAGAATGGAGTGGGGGCCAAGGTGATACAGCTCCAAACCATAGAAGTCTAGCAGCATCAAGAAAAAGGAGGAAAAAGGTGGGGATCAACCCAACCATGGCGTACGCAGAAAAGTACACCATCTCGCCGGAGTGCTCCTTCTCGAATGGGAGCTCTCCCCCGGCGCGGACCAGGTGGTTGAAGAAGTCCGAGGACCACCCCATGAGGGTCCGGACCTTCTTCAGGTCACTTTCGGTCTTCAAGCGGCTCTTGCGGAGACCCAACTCCATCGTAGCATAGCAAGGCAAGGGAGGAAAAGCAAGCACAAGTTTGGGAGTTCGAGCGAAAGTTCAGATGAGAGGCGTAAAGAACCCCAGACGGTGCGCGCTTTCCTTCTTAAGTAAGCCCCTGCAACGCTTGGATGGAAACCGCAGGAAAGCCGAAGATACTATTCAAAAATTTCACCCTCCGATGACAAGAGGGTCCGGGACCACCCCGACGATCAAGTCGAGGTTCTTACCCAGGCGAACGGTTGTCATCATGAAAGGCGGGAAGCCCGAAGGTGGCGGCCTGACAAGGCGCGCGGAACCGATATGATTTTCGTATCGGGAACCGGCGACCTTCAATTGCGTGAGATCCGCACGCCAAAGATCTCATTTGCCGCACCCGGGATATGCCACTCGGCGAGGATTTAATTCCAAAACTATCGCCAACGGCACATATGAAGACCTTTGAAGACCCGACTCAAAAGTCGAAGGATGGACCCACCTCCGGCGGAATGACTTCACCCAAGGGGTCTTCCCCAGAGGTGGTCCCAGGCGGCCACTGTCGGTACCTTGAGTACCGTATACCCCTTGAGATTGCAAAGATCTCAAGGAAATGTAATCTACTTGATTTGAAGACCTTCAGAGGCCCACATGTCTGACATAACCGGACCCGCTTCCCCAACATGGTTAGCCCCAGGGTCGCCACATGTACCATCAAACCGGAGCTACCGCCCACAAGGGGGAAGCTCCGGGCTATGTACCATAACGGCACCTCTGGATCTAACCCCAGACCGAGGGAAGCTCCGGAACTGACACGTGTCTGGTGGCACCGGACCTATATGTTCCCCACAGTATGCTCCGGAGCTACCACGTGTCCAACCGTCGGATCTTTAGCCTCAAACCTCCGGTAGAATCCACAACGGCTCCGGATCTTCAAAGGGGAATCAAGGACTTCAAGACCCGATTAAGTGTCATTAATACTATGTTAATGACATACGATCGGATGACCCTTATTAATAGTAACGGCGCTGTCAAAGCCCGTAACTCGGTCATTAAGGGTAATTAAGCGCATCAAATGTGTATCAATATTAGTAACCGTCGGGGCCACATGTCGAGCCAGGCCAACTTGTAACGGTCTGTCCTTGTACTATAAAAGGACAGACCGACGATACATAGAGGGGACGACTGAGGACCTCGGCTCTAACCTCTGGGCTGATAACATCTGATCTGATCTGATCGGGTCTGATCGGCTCACACGCGCTCTCAACTCACATCACCTGAGTTGATTTCATACATCCAGTACAACACCAACACACCCTGTGGAGTAGGGTATTACGCTTAGGCGGCCCGAACCACGTAAATCTTTGTGTCTCCTGTGTCATTTTATATTTCACCTTCTTGAATCTCCGCGCGCCCACACCGAACCTCAAACTCCGCAAACACTTTTAGTAGTGTCGGGAGATCTGCCGGATCAAAACCTCCGACAGATACCAACTGTCACGCCCTGTGGCCGTGCGCGCACTACCGCGCCGGCGTGAGGTAGTCACGGTGGCCGCCTCCGCGAGAGGAGACGTTTACGTGGGAGACAAGAGGGGAAGGAACAGGGTTTCCGATTATGTGGTTTTTCGTATTGATTCCCACACATCCGGCGTACGGGCCTCTTAAGCCCCCAGTCTGGGTTGAGCCTGTAACAGAGCATTCCGAGTCTATCACTCACTTTATTTACAACCCTTAAGTAGCATTAAGATGTAATTAAAATAGATTATGTAGATGATGCAGTGTCCTTTGTGGCACCGACCGTGACCCACTTCCGACACCAGACATCGAATCTCCTCCTGACTCCATCGTCTCTCCCGACACCTACTTCCGACGGTGGACGGTGGCGTGCACCGCCGCTAAGGCGACAGTGTGTGGAGCCCCGCCGCGACGTACTCGGGTGTCGGAGCGCGGAGCCGCGCGGCAACGCACTTGTGCGGTACAACGATCTTGGAGCTCGGAGGCAGGGTTGCTCCGTGAGGCAGCGGTGGCACAAGGAGCTTGATACAGCGACGGTTGCGCGACGCGCAGTCGCCGTTGACTGGAGAGGAAGAAGAAGGTTAGGAAAACTCTGTTAAGTTGTTAATAATTGTTAATTTGTAATTGTAAGGGTTCTGTTAATTGTAAAATATTCAAATAAAAAAATTTGTGATTGATTAACCTATAGAACTAAAGGTTAATGATTAATTATAAAATAAGTAATTAATAACAACAATTAGCTGCTAATGATCTGGAGCTTGAAATTTTCTTAAATTTCAGGCACATGACAAATAGACACATCGAACCATGTTCAAGTAAAGTCACTCAAGTGAACTGAAATACAGAAATCCTATATATCCGGTGCCTGAAATCTAAAAAGATTTCAAGTGACCTTTGTATCTGCTTTAAGATTCGTGCTTGCTCTTCTTTTATTACCTCTTCAACCCTAACCTCACCTGACCACAGAAACTCACGATTCCTGGTCATGGCGGAGCTCAGGTAGCGATCCCGCTCTGCAACGAAGGTCAACGGGTGGGGGCGCTCTAACGGGCGGAGCTCAGGTAGCGATCCCGCTCTGCAACGAAGGTCAACGGGTGGGGGCGCTCTAACGGCGAAGATCGACGGGGGACGGCAGCGCCCCGACGACAGAGGACGACAAGCGATGGTGCGGAGCTCCGGATCAGCGGCAGCGGCGTGGATCGACGGCGTCGACGCAGGCGCGACGGTGGAGCGCCGGCGCGCGTCGTGGCAGCGGCGGCGCCGCCGGCTCGCCGGAACCGAAGAAGATGAGTATTTTTTGTTAATTGTTATTATGTAATTTTAATCGTAATTGTAATGGTTATGGTAATTGTAAAATCATCAATTAATTTTTTTAATTGATTAACCTACAAAATTAATGGTTTCATAATTAATTATAAGATTAGTGGTTAATGATAGTAGTTAACTGCTATTGACCCGGTGACTGAAATCAGGCAACTGACAAATAGATGGAGCCATATTAATAAGACTACTGCTCTCCGATCCTCTCCCATCTTCAATAGTATGTGTAGTTGCATGGATACTACACTCAAACGCTGGAGCAGGAAACATAAATGTCTAGCGTGCGCTGGACAGGTTGGCATATCGTCCGAACTCCGAACGCATTCGGAACTCGAACCCGTAATCAGCTGGTTCGATCGCTCGGTTATGCAGTGTTGGTCGATTGGTCCTCACGCAGCGTTCCG
Source organism: Tuctoria greenei (assembly GCA_036927565.1). Taxonomy (NCBI): domain Eukaryota; kingdom Viridiplantae; phylum Streptophyta; class Magnoliopsida; order Poales; family Poaceae; genus Tuctoria; species Tuctoria greenei. Next base: position 50,312,488 of record JAYESD010000002.1, read on the forward strand.
ACCCTAAGTCTGATTCACGACCAAGAACTATAAATAGTTTTGTAGCCACCGCCGTCTCGACTCTCGAGCTCCATACGCACCACTCTCCTCGAGTCCTCTTCCTCCATCGTCCCCTCCTCTCCTGCGGGTTTCGGCAGCGCGCGAGCCATGTGCAGCCTCGCTCCCTTCGCTCTTCCGGCGGGGTGCTTCGGCCCCATCGCGCCGCCGCGGAGGACGACGGTGGTGGCGACGAACGCCGCCGAGGCTCCTCTTCCTTCCGCGCCGCCGTGCTGCTGCGAGTACGACGCCTACTTGCAGCAGCCCATCCCCGCCACGACGCCGCGGCCGGTACCGAAGAACGACGGCGTCGACGCCCCTGCCTGCACCGGCGGGTTCAACAACACCAAGATGGAGGTGTCGTCCAAGAAGAAGCGTTCGGACGAGTCGAGCTGGACGTACGACGCCGACATCGACGTCACGCTCCGGAAGATGGAGAAGGACCAGGCCGAGCGGCCGTCGGAGGACTACCTCTGGACGACGCAGAAGATGACCATGCTCGACCGCGCCAAGCTCGTCACCTGGATGTACGAGTTCTCCCAGTTCCACGGCCTCGCGCCCGAAACGCTCCACCGCGCCGTCTCCTACGTCGACCGCTTCCTTTCGGCCAAGAAGATGGACGGCGGCCGCGCGGATGACCTCCACCTCCTCGGCGCCGCGGCCGTGTTCACCGCCTCCAAGTACGAGAACCGCAAAACCGTGTTGATCCTCGACGCGGGCGACGTCGCACAGTACGTCGGTGGCAGCTTCACCAGGCGCCAGGTCATCGCCGCGGAGCGCGACCTTGTCACCGTGCTCGGGTACCGCCTCAGCGGCCCCACGGCCTACACCTTCGTCGAACACTTCACCAGACACGACGACGACCACGAGACCGACGGTCCAACGGCGATGCTCAAGTCCGTTGCGCATCACCTCGCCGACATGACGCTGCTGGACTTCCGGTGTGTGTCGTTCCTGCCGTCCGCCGTCGCGACGGCGGCGGTCTTGCTGGCGAGGCGCGTCGTCGGCTCCGAGTACGAGGATCTGCTCGAGATGACGGGGTACACGCTAAAGGACCTGACCGACATCATCGACGTGATCTACGACATGCACGACCACAAGGGTGTGTGGCCCGGATGCGCTGAGATGTTGGACAGCTGCATTTACGACTACTCATTACCGCATCGTTGATGATCCACGTGTATGGAAACTATGCTGATTTTGGTAGATCCGATCCTTCGCTAGGTTGCAAAGAGCATTTGTTTTGGTTCTTGCTTTACTGCTCTCGCGTTTGTACTAGTTTGGGATCTTCCTGTAATGTTCGCGTGTGTACCATCTGGATGGTCTATTGGAACTTGTTTTTGTTGTGATATAGTATTTTTCATGCATAACTGATGTGATGAGATATGGTGTATTATAGCGATCTACTTCTCAGTTATTATTGCTGTAACTCAATTTTATCGTCATGGCTGATATACTTGTTAAAAGAACCATCCGTCTGGCAATTTCTATATTTTGAACATGCTACTGGTCATTTTTTTCTTTAATAACATTGTTACTCCCACCTTCCCGTTTTATTAATTTGTCGTCGGTAGTCAACTGAGAAAGCTTCTTTTTTATTGTCGCCGGTATCAATGTTAAAAATTTCGATTCGTTATTTGCCCTTCACTGACAGCTTCTTCCACCTCCAACCTGTGCTCGATACGGAGTAGTTCGGCCACCGGATCCACCGGTGCGAGAGGCTCCCGCCACCTACTCTTCTCCCATCGGCCTTCCTCCCTCCACCGCCCCCCTCCACATCCGCCGTCCCTGCCGAATCGCATCGCGGCACACACAATCGTCGTGCGTCCAGATCTCGGCCGTCCTAGCCGTGGGCCTTGCGCTCTGTGGTCGCCTTCTGGCTCCTCCTCGTTGTTGTGCCCTCCTGCCTCGAAGTCTTCGGCTTCGTCGTCACCGGCTGTCGTGCTCGCCCGCCTCGCCGTCTTCGTTTTCCTCATCACCTGCAGAGGCACCTCCTATGTTCTTCTTCTTCGATTGGACGGCGGCAGCGAGGCACGTCTTGATCCGGTCCCACCTTCCTTCGATGTGGGCACGCAACCAGCTGCCGGAGCCCGCGGAGTAGACGTCGAGGTCGTACTCGAGCCGATCTTGCTCTTGTTGGAGAAGGTGCACTGGTTCTAAGGAGAGAACTCCGGCGAGCACAACCCCAGCATAGTACCCGAATGGCTGCCGCAATCTCTGACGCGGGATTTCTGATCGAAGGAACGGCAGGGACGACGACGGGTACAGTGATGCGGCTTGGACGAGGAGTGCTGCGTGCGGAGAGGAGACTGCGGGAGGGCAAAATTCTAATTTCATGCTTTCCTTAATCCTAAGCGATAAATAATTCGGGAAGGAGCGAGTACTATCAATGTATTAAAACGTTTGATTGAAAACATGGGATCTTACATATCTTGCAAAACTAATTTCACGATGTCATAGTATTTTTCCCTGAATAATTTTTTAAGAACCTGTAACTTGCAATTAATGGCCTATAACTATAACTTGTGGTGCTTAATGAAGAAAACCACAATCAATTTGACACAATTGCAAATAAACTAGTAACTGTCACCACGAACCCCTTGTCAACCTCAATTACTGACGAACGGTTAAATAGAGTGAGAAATTTGTTTGCTTTTGCAACCGATCATCAAAATATGTATAGTTTTCTGATACTACAGATCTACACGGAATCAGTGATATTTTTAACCTGGCATCTGCTCAAGTTATATGGCATAAAACAACTCATAGCAAAACAGATGGAGAGGTACCGTGACACTTAAGGAAATGTTTCCGGAACTCTTTGCATTGGCCACACACAAAAACCGTTCTGTGGCAAAACATCTTTAGAAATCACAAATGGGTAAGAACATTGAGGAAAATAAACACTACACAGCAAGTCACACAACTAATACAAGCATGGAATCTGCTACAAGGAGTGTTTTTAACGACGAGCTGCAGGATCAAATAAGGTGGAAATGATCATCAAATGGAGAGTAGTCAGCAAAGACGACATACAATGCACAGTTTGAGGGAGCAACCATGCCTTTTCAGAGCCAAATGCTATGGAGTGCATTTGTGGAATCAAAGATCCTATTTTTCGGATGGACGTTAATGCATGAAAAAGTTCTAACCGCCGATAATCTGGGGAAGAGAGGTTGGGATAACAACATAATCTGCCCCCTTTGCCTACAACATTGCTGAAACGATAAGATACTTATTCTTAGAATGTGAATTCTCTGCAAAAGTACACATCTTAATTGCTGGGTGGTACAACATACCGGGACCGCAAAGTCTTAAGAGGAGTCAAACACAGAAGATTAAGGAAGCAATGAAGGCCTTCTCCAGTGGAGGTATTTCAAATGTGAGAAAGAAAAGAGCAGAACTGCTAATCTACACATGGTGGAACTACTGAAAGGGAAGAAACAAGCGAACAATTGAAGGGAAGGAAAGAGACGAAGCTTAAGTAGCGCTATTGATCATGGAGGACTTCCAATGGAGACTGATGGCAAATTCCAGCGAGTAGGTGTCCATCACGGCATAGACTCAAACCACGCGATGCAGGATTACACTGTTCCCTTTTATATTTGTGTTTTCGGCAACATAAGCTGTCATTTGTGCTTTGTGTTGTTTACTTTTCAACATTTCTCCAACTTTTGCTCCTTCTTTAATGAAAAAGTCAGAACACCTACCATTTGTTTGAAAAATAAACCTACTCATACATGAACCACTCCATTTCAAATTTGAAATTATCCGAACCACTCCCAACTGCCCCATGGTTCTTTTTTTCTTGGTTGCTTCCGCAAATACATTCCATACAACAAAACTTAACCACATCTACAATAAATTAAATTTATGAACATTTTCTAAAAATATGCATTTATCCAACAGGAAGCTCGAAGCCGGGTCCCATCTTTCTACATTAACAGTTCATGTGTCGATATTAGTTCCCTAAACTGACTAAATTAGGGAGCGGGCTTTAGCCTGAGTGGCGAGTGGCTGCCGTCGTGCGCCTCGCCTGCCCGGGTTCGATTCTTGGAATCGACCCTGATGCCCCCACCGAGATTTATTCCTAAATAATTTTAGGTACCTCTCAAGCGTAAAGACACAATGGTAGTGCAATGTCCCCGTTGCGCATTGAACTCCGGTAGATTCCGGTGATCTTTCAAAGGACGCTCTTACAAGTCGTGTGTAGTTGTAGGGTTGATTTTGTGTGGAAGTGTGTGTAGTGATGTGAGTGGGTGTGTTCACATATGAACTGTAATTGATAGTGTCGGTACCTGGCGAACCGGGTACCCATAGATACAGGGAAGAAGGCACACTGGGTCCCGCACCCCGTGGGGGCAAGATCTGGCGTGGTCCCAGGATGCCACGTGACGTGCGGCATGACCTTGCCTCTCCACTGAGGGAAGGTCCGATGCTACCGCGTGTCCTGAAGCTCCAGGTTTGCCTCCCCCTCGGAGGGTAGGTCTGGCGCTGTCACGCGTCTTGCAGCTCTGGGCCCGCCTCCTCGCTGAGGAGAGGTACGGCGCGTCCGCGAGACCGGCAGCCCCGGACCTGCCTCCCTACTGAGGGAAGGTCCAGCGCGACCACGTGTTCTGCAGCTCTGGACCTGGCCTCCCTGCTGAGGGAAGGGCCAGAGCTGCCACGTGCTAGGAAACGTCGGGCCTAGGCCTTCTTGCGGTAGCAACAATGAAGGGAGACGTGCTCAGTGCGCCTAAGCTAGAAGGACGCGCACGTTCCCTAGGTAAGTGGGAGCTCGCACTCATAAGTCAAGAGGTCAGTGGCCAGTCTTGTTATAACAGGCCGGAGCCGAACTACTACGTACAGTGGACGAGTGAGAGGACGTGACAAGACAGACAGGACACGGCCAACCATGATGAGGGGCTATCTGTAGCCCTGCAGCAGGGCATGGCCATGCGACACATTGAAGCCATTGTCAGAAGACAACATTTACTCCCAGATCTTAGAATGGATTTGGTTGCTCTTGGGGCCACCTGTCGGGCCTTGAGCCCCACTTGTAAGTTGTCTGACCTTGGACTATAAAAGGACCAGATAGATATCGACTTAGACACGTTCACTCAGACCCAGAGACACGCTTGAGCAATACAACACACAAACCACCGCGGAGTAGGGTATTACGCCCAGGCGGCCCGAACCACGTAAATCCCTTGCGTTTATTGTTTGCTGCGCTCGATCTTGCTAGGACTAGCCACCGAAAATATATCGAACCTCCGTGGACTGCTTCCGAGCAAGTCCGGGGGAGGTGTCAGTTAGACACCTCGACATTTGGCGCGCCAGGTAGGGGGCTTTTCTCCTACATGGATCTTCACTAGTAGCATGCTAGTTCATCCAGGCCACAGCACCGCCAGCAGGTGGCGGGTGAGGACCAAGCTTCATCCCACCCCAGGGCTGGGTCCCGCTTTAGGGTGGGAAGATCTGGACCATCGCGTCGCCGCGCAATCACTCCACCGGCTGCAGGCCCGCACAACACGGTACGGCGAACTCCTGCCGTGACAGCAGCTACGGCACCACGGGAGGCAAGTCCGGAAAGTGCACTCCTAGCCGCGCGTGCGCTACTCCGCAACGCACCGACGACAGGTGCCCCGCAGGGGGCAACCCAACAGTGGGTAAACGACGTCGACCATTTGGTCGTTGTTGCACTCTAAGCGACTCCACAAGGCGGGAGGCGAGCGGCACCAACATTTGCTTCACTGTCACGTACGCCTATTGTCGATCGGTGGACCACCAATAGCCGCTCAACAAGGATTTCGATGGCAGACCTGCGGGCTGAGTTGCAGCGCCACAGGGCTGGTGATGACTGTCGAGTCATCATCGAACGACAACGGGAGCAACACCGCAATCTTGAAGCTCACTACAGCCTGTCGGGTCCTGGATCCCAGGTGCATGACGCTCTCCCGCCACGTCAGGCATACGTGGCGCCTCCCGCGCAGTACCAGGCGTACATGGCGCCCCCTCCACACCAGGCGTACGTTATGTCTCCCCCACTCTAGGACTATGGTGTGCCTCCGCTGCACCAAGTGCCTTCCGCTGCGCCTCAACACCAGGCGTACGCAGTGCCACCTAGTCATCAAGGTCACACAGCGCCAAACCTAGTGCCCGCAAGCACAGGTGGAGGGTGTGCAGCTTTAGCTCCACACGTACAGAGGGTGGTGTGGCCTCACAAGTTCCAGCCACACACACCGGAGAAGTATGATGGAAGTGTCAACCCGAGTGAGTTTCTGCAGATCTACTCCACCTCGATCCTAGCTGCGGGGGGTGATGAAGTCATCATGGCCAACTACTTCCCTGTAGTTCTGGCCAGCCCAGCCCGGTCATGGCTCATAAACCTCTCCCAGGGGTCCATCACCTCCTGGGAGGAGCTATGTCGGCAGTTCGTGGTGAACTTCAGAAGCTCGTACGAGCACCCTAGCACGGAGCTCGACCTCCACGCTATTAGGCAGCGCACGGGGGAGCCGCTGCGAACATTCATCCAGCGATTCTCCCAGGTACAGAACACCATCCCGCACATCTCAAATGCATCAGTCATATTTGAATTTAGACAAGGTGTGAGGGACAAGAAGATGCTCGAGAAGCTCGCCACGCACGACGTGCGCGACGTCTTCGAGCTGTTTGCCTTGGCAGACAGATGCACCAAGGCTGCAGAAGGTCGTAACTGGCACGCTCGACCCTCCTCAGAGAGTGGGGAGCCCTCACAGTTCGAAGCGGAAGCCACTACCAGAAGTGGTGGCAGGAAGAAAAAGAACAGGGGCCGCGGCAGGAGTAAGCTAAGGCCCGGGGCTCCCATGGTGGCAGTTGCGACAGCTGGAAGAGCCTGGGGCTCGCGCCAAGACAAGCGCCCACGCCAGTCACCTGAAGGTGACAACGCGGACTTCAAGTGCCCGGTGCACCGGACCAATGGTCACAATGCAAGTGAGTGTTGAGAAGTCAAGAAGCTCGCAGAGCGTTACCGCGAGCAGAGGCACAAGCAGCAGCGCCAAGAGAGCGAGCCTCCCCGCTAGAGGGAGGGTAAGCAGAAGCTTGACCCCATGGAGGACAAAGACGAGGACATAGGGTACCAGGAGCCCCACAAGGAGGTGAAAGCAGTCTTCACGAGTGCTGACTCAGACACTAGCAGTGACCAGAAGCGTCGGAAGCTCCTATATGTCATCTACGGGGGAGCCACAGACCCCGTGTCTCGGAACACAGTGAAAGTCCTGCAATGGATTGTGGCTGCGATGGTCCCAGCACCAAGTCTGGCCTCCCACAGCAAGTGGATGAGCACTGCAATTGGCTTTGATGCCTCGGACTGCCCAAAAAACATGGCAGGGGCTGGGGTGCTCCCGCTGCTCGTGGCCCCAACAATTACCAACGTGAAGCTCCATTATGTGCTAATCGACGGTGGTGCAGGCCTCAACCTCATCTCAACTGCAGCCTTCTGGAAGTTGTAGATGCCCATGTCCCGGCTCACGCCTTCGAGTCCGTTCTCAGGCGTGGGCCCATAGCAAGTCGTGCCCAGTGGTAGCATCCACCTCCTGGTAACCTTCGGTACTCCGGAGAACTACTGCACGGAGAGTGTTCTGTTTGATGTGGCGGACGTCGAGCTTCCCTTCAACACCATCATCGGAAGGCCGGTGCTATACCAGTTCATGGTCGTAGCTCACTACGGCTATCTGGTCTTGAAGATGCCAGCGCCATCTGGAATCCTCAAGGTCCGGGGAGACTGCACTGTGGCGGTGTTGGCCTTGGAGCAGCTCCAAGCACTTGCTGCAGGGCGGGCGCCGAGCCTTGACGGTACAAGGGAGTGTCGGCCAAGCCAAGGCTCGTCTCAGGGGACCTCCGCTGCAGCTCCGCGTGTACTGCCCGCCGAAGAAGACGTCCCAGTCAAGGTCGTCAGAATCGGCTCCGAGGTTGCTCAGACGACCCGCATAGCGGGTAACCTGGACTGCAAATAGGAACTCGCACTCATCACTTTCCTTCGGGAAAACGTCGATGTGTTTGTCTGGCAACCATCACAGATGCCTGGGATCCCCAGGGAGGTGATTGAGCATCATCTGAAGATCTACCCCGACGCCCGCCCAGTACAACAAAAGCCCCAGAAGCAGTCCATCGAGCGCCAAAACTTCATCCGAGAGGAGATTAAGAAGTTGCTCGACACTGGCTTTATCCGGGAGGTCCACCACTGTCGAAGGTCATAAACGACACTTCCCCCGGACCTGCTTAGAGAGCAGCCAGCGGAGGTTCTTTAGATTCACGAGGGCTAGTCCCAGGATATTGAGCGCAACGAGATGATGAACATAGAGGGTTTACGTGGTTCGGGCCGCCGGAGCGTAACACCCTACGTCCGCGGGAGTGTTTGTGTATTGCCTTGCTTGAGCGTGTATGAGTCTCGATCCCCCGTGAAGGTCGTCTGCTGAGTCCTTTTATAGTCCAAGGACTCTGCAGTCACAAGGTGGGCCCCGAGGCCCGACAGGTGGTCTCAGGGAGAGCCAAATCCTATACAAGATCTAGTATTAAATGCTATCTACTTCCCTTTGTCAGGGGCTTCAATGTGCCGTCCTGCTGCGTCGTGCGCCAGGGCTACACATAGTTGTTGATGATGGCAGGGCATGTCCTGCCCGTCTTGTCCCCGCGGCTCACTCGTCCGTCTTGTGCAGTGGGTCTGTACCGGCTACTTGGACAAGACAGGACACTGGAGCCTTGACTTGCGCATGCGCGACTCCGCTTTGCCTGGGGAAGGCGCGCGTTCTTAATGCCCGTCTGAGCAGTGCACTCTTTCCTTCACTGCAGCCTCCTACCGCATTGAGTTGGCCGTCCGCCACGTGGTCGCACCGGAGCCTGCCTCTGCGAGGAGTCGAGCGCCCGGCTGTACAGGCCACGTGGCGCCTCCGGAGCCCACCTCCGCAGAAGGGCGAAGGCTCAACCCTACGAGCCACGTGGTAGTTCCGAAGCCCTTCCCTGCGGGGAGACGGACCTGGTCCCGGGGGTTCCAATGGCTACGTGGCAGCCCTAGAGCCCGCCTCGGCGGGGAGGCGAGGGTCCAGTTCTGCCGGCCACGTGGCAGCCCTGGAGCCCGCCTCATCGGGGAGGCGAGGGTCCGGTTCTGTGTGCCACGTGGCTGCCCTGGAGCCCGCCTCAGCGGGGAGGCGAGGGTCCAGTCCTGCCGGCCACGTGGCAGCCCGGGAGCCCGCCTCGGCGGGGAGGTAGGATCTGGTCCTTCCCTCCACGATGTGGCAGCCTCGGACCCTGCCTCCAAGTAGAGGCCAAGTCCTTAGCCGTTTTCTCCTTGTGCACGGGGGTACCCGGTCTACGGGGTACCGACAACCACCCTCGGTGGTTGGCTAGTCCTGTTGTCATCCCCAAGGCTAGCGAGAAGCTTCGGATGTGCATCGATTACACCAACCTAAACAAGGCATGTCCAAAGGATCCATTCCCACTCCCCAGGATAGATCAAATTGTAGACTCTACATCAGGTTGTGATATGCCGTGTTTCCTAGGTGCGTATTCCGGTTTCCACCAAATACCTATGTCTAGAGATGATGAAGAACACACTGCTTTTGTAATAGTAGATGACTTGTATTGTTATGTCTCCATGCCTTATGGTCTTAAGAATGCTCTCCCTACTTTTGTACGTGCAATGCATAAAATGTTTGGGGACGTCATTAGAGACATGATAGAAGTGCATGTCGATTACATCATGGTAAAAATAAAAAACCGTGCATCTTTTTTGGACAGCTTAGTGCAAGTCTTCAGCAGGCTGCGCATCACGCGCACGATGTTGAACCCTGAAAAGTGTGTCTTCGAGGTCTCTTCTGGGAAGCTGCTTGGATTCCCGGTCTCTCACCGTGGAATCGAAGCTAATCCCGAGAAGATTAAGGCGATAGAGCTGATGCGGCCTCCGGCTGTACAGAAGCTCGCAGGGTGCCTAGCGGCCCTCAGCCAGTTCATCTCGAGACTGGCAGAGCGAGCGCTCCCCTTCTTCAAGATTTTGCGGAAAGCAAGTCCCTTTGCGTGGACTGAAGAGTCGGAAACGACATTCTAGGAGCTCAAAAGGCACCTGACGTCCCTCCCCGTTATGGTGGCGCCGGAGCCCAGCGAGCCCTTGCTGCTGTATATTACCGCAACAGCCGAAGTGGTTAGTATGGTCTTGGTCGCAGAGCGATTGGAACCACAATAGAAATATGCACGGGAAGGAACTCACGACACAAGCGCTAAGCCTCAAACCTCGGACTAGGCCATGGATCTTTCCTTGGGGAGCTCCGGAAACCAGGAAACCCTCGGGTCCCAACCCTCGGAGGATGATGTGGATCCTGGGAGCCAGGAGACTCAGGACCTGGACCCGCTGCGAGGGGCACCGGACCTCTCGGACGGAGTTTAGACCACTCAAAGGCCAGTCTATTACATCAGTGAAGTCCTCCATGAAGCGAAAACAAGGTACCTGGGGAATACACAAGCTGATGTGTGCCGTGTTGATAGCATCGAGGAAGCTCCGACACTATTTCCAGAGCCACAAGATCTTGGTGGTCACCTCCTTCCCGCTGAGAATGGTGCTCCACAACCCTAAAGCTACCGGAAATATCGCCAAGTGGGCAGCCGAGCTAGCAGAATTTGAGATTGAGTTCCTTACTCGGCACGCGGTCAAGAGTCAGGCATTGGCGGATTTCTTGGCCGACTGGACTCCATCACCTAGCAACCCAAAGGGATCGGGTAGCGGGGAGACAATGCCCAGTGCACCAGTATTCACTAAGACCCCATGGATACTTTACTTCGATGGTTTCGCGCGGAAACATGAGGTTGGAGCCGAGGTGATGCTCATTACCCTGACAGGGGAGCAGTTCAAATATATGGTGCGTCTTGGCTTCAAGGCCACCAGCAACATGGCAGAGTACAAAGCCCTTATCTTTGGGCTGAACACAGCGTTGACCCTCAATGTTTGCCAGCTCCTTGCCCAAGGTGATTCCCAGCTAATTGTCAAGCAGGTCAAGAGGGAGTGCAGTTGCAATGACCTCCAACTGGCAGCATACTCGCTACACGTCAAGAGGCTGGAGAAAGACTTTGATGTATTGGATATGTGCCATGTGCCCCGAGCTGACAACTCAGTCGCAGACGACCTGTCAACGAAGGCCTCCATAGAGGCACAAGTGCCCGAAGGAGTCTTTGCAAGGACGTTATCGCGACCAACCGTCTGAGCTGCCGAACCAGGTGAAGGGGGTGAAGCTAGCACCTCGAAGCTAGCAATCCCGACGGCCCTGCAACCATGGTGCCCGCCAAGGTTCTTATGCAACACCAGCAGCTCCGAGTAGCCGGGCGCCCAAGAACCAGAAGCTCAAGAAGGTCCCTATGCATGGATCTCGGAGGTCCGGGACTACTTGAAAGACAATTACCTTCCCGAAGAACATGCCCTGGCAGAACGGATTGTGCGTATGGCTAAGAGATACACGCCGGTGGAGGGGGATCTCTACAGGCATGGCGCCAACGACATCCTACTGTGATTCATTACCCGGGAGGAAGGCTGCGACTTGCTCGTAGAAATCCATGGAGGTGAGTGCGGTAACCACGCATTGGCCCGCACGCTAGTCGGGAAAGCCTTCCGGCACAGCTTCTACTGGCCAACAACACTCCAGGATGCCGCTGAGATGGTCAAGAGATGTAAGGCGTGCCAGTTCAATGCCAAGCAGATCCACACACCAGCTCAAGCATTGCAGATGATCCCCCCTCGTGGCCATTCGTCGTGTGGGGGCTGGACATCCTGGGACCTTTCCCAAGAGCCGTCGGAGGATTCTGGTACCTCTACGTCGCCGTAGACAAGTTCACCAAATGGCCAGAAGCCACCCCAGTCGCCACCATTAACAAGCAGTTGGCAGTGAAGTTCATCAAGTCGATTGTTTGCAGGTTCGGGGTCCCAAACAGGATCATCATTGATAACAGGACCCAGTTCACGAGCGCGGCATTCCAAGAATACTGCGAGGACCTTGGGATCCAAGTTTGTTATGCCTCTGTTGCTCACCCCGAGAGCAATGGGTAGGTAGAGAGGGCAAACACGGAGATTCTCAAGGGCCTCAAGACTCGTACATACTCGAGCCTTGATAGGCATGGTGCAAACTGGGTGGATAAGCTACCATATGCATTGTGGGCTAGCCGGACATCAACCAGCCGGGCTACGGGGGGAACGCCCTACTTCTTGGTGTACGGGGCGGAGGTCGTCCTTCCCCTAGAGATTACCATGGGATCCCCCCGTGTCCGGATGTATGACGAAGCCACGCAGGACTAGTTCAGGCGTGAAGACATGGACCTCGTCGACGAGGGATGCATACGAGCAGCCCTTCGAAACACACAGAACAGGCAGGCGCTCTGGCGCTACCATCAGCGGACCACGCGCAGTAGGGAGCTGAAGGTGAATGACCTGGTCCTGCGGCATCTACTTTCCCGTGAAGGAGCAAACAAGCTCTCCCCTGGTTGAGAGGGCCCCTTCCGGGTAACAGAAGTTTGTCGCCCCAGGTGCGTTCGCCTAGCTCTACAGGGGATGGGCAACGAGTGCCCAACCCATGGAATATCGAACACCTTTGTAAGTTTTATCTATAGCCTAGTGGTAGGATATTTTATTTTCTTTCGTTATAAAGAGAGCATAGTGTCTAGAGATAGCACTTGGGTTAACCAAGGTGAGGGAGATGAGCTCTGGGTGTACGCCTTGCTCGGCACGGTCTGGTACCCCGAGAAGGTACACTCAGCTCCCTGTCACCCAAGCCGGGTCGTTCTTCCTGTAAAGTCTGTTCTCTCCTATGAAGGTTATAATGAAAAGATGTTTGCCCTACCCTGAAGTATTTTATTCATTTGAAATTACCTTTAGTTCTTATGAATGATGTCAAGTGTTTACCATTAGCTCATCACCTAGCGTGGGTGCGGTCAGTTTTTCCCTCGTCTCTACAATAGTGGGAGCTTTGTTGTATGATTGCTGGCGGGTTACTTGAGGTACTTGATAAGTGTACAGAGCCTTAACCCACTCCCCACGTGCGGTGGGTACCGAGTTCCAGGTACGGACGCTCTGAGTTACTCAAGTCTCCCACGACATTAAAGGATTATAAGACAAACAACACTAATAGAGCGTGGGAAAGAGTGATTGGAGAGCAGAATTACCTTTTATATGTCATGTGTGCAGATTCCTAAGGTTGTAACGCTAGTAAAGCCACTCGCCTACCACCGATGATGAACGGTTAGCTCACCGAAAGTGGGCTCGATGGCCTGACATCGACGTCCTCTATGTCAGCAATGGGCGTCACTGGAGCTCTTGAGCTCTGACAACCCCAGGGGGGCCGACGTTGACATCGTCTACATGGACAATGGACATCGCCGGAGCTCATAAGCTCCAACAACTCCAGGGGGGCAGGCGTTGATGTCCTATGTTGGCCATGGGTGTCGCCGGAGCTCCTGAGCTCCGACAACCCCAGGGGGCCAGGCGGCGACGTCCTATGTTGACAATTGGTGTTACCGGAGCTCTTAAGCTCTGACAACCCCAGGGGGCCCGGCTCTGACGTCCTCGAAACAAGTGTTATTTCTTCTTGGTACATGTACACAATCAAAATTGTGTACATATACCAGGGGCAGGACACAAAATATCAAAGACAAAAATTAGGAGGACTTCATTCATTGAAAGATCATATTACAAAATCGGAAGCATACAGATGGGAGCAAGGAAAGAAAGGCCTAGGTCCTATGGATAGTTGAGGCTATGGCTTGAGCAGCCTCCTGAATGCTCTCCCTGGCAGCATCCATCCCTTCCTCGATCGGCCATTCGATCACCGGACTCGGGGGAAAGTGGGGGTCCCAGTTTTGATAGCACGTTAGCACGTACTCAGCGATGGTCTTGGCCAAGGACCTCCCCTCTGTCTCCAGCTGTTCCGCGACGATGTCACCTACCTCGTTGAGCTTGCCACCAGCAGAGCTAAGAGCCGCCAACGCTTCACCCTGCTCCGACACTGGGTTCGCCGGACGTATGGGGCTAAAGCCAAGCGGCGCCAGTGCTCCATTGGCTCATCCCAGGAAGTCCCACACCCGCTGGGACTCAGCCGCTCTCGAGCTATGCAACTCCTCCAGCGCCTTCCTGGTGGCCGCTAGTTCCGCACCCTCCTTGGTAAGGCGCTCAGCCTCTTTGCCATGCTGCTAAATGCTCTTGTCTAACTGTCGCTCGCGATCAGCGAGCTCTGACTCCTTGAGGTGGATACGGTTACGCTGCTTTGCCAGGTCTTCCTCCCAGTCCTGAACCTTATCCTTCCTGGCGGAGACGTCGACCTCTCGCTTGTTAAGGTCTTGTCCGTGTTGCCAGAGCCTATCCTCCTCGAGCTGACACCGCACATCAAATTTCTTGCGGCGGCCCGCCAAGCTCTGCTCACCCGCTGACAGCTTCCGGGAGAGATCCTCCTCCCTCTGGCCTAAGTCCTTCCGCATCTCAGAGATTTCGACCTCCCTCTTGTCGAGCTCCTAACAGCGCTTCTAGAGAGTCTCATGCCAGGCAGTCAGACCTGCTTGGCGCTGGTCTGCAACCCTGTGGCATTCCACAGCTTCCTCATATATCTATTGTGTCTTCGCATCAAGAGCTTTCAGGGTAGCCTCCCTCTTGCTGAGCAGCTCGCCCTGCATGATCAGCTGGGCTTTCTCCCCCTCAATCTAGTCTTCGCGTTGACGGAGCCTATCGCGCCAATGACTAAGGGCGATACGCTCTTCTTCCAAGGCATTGCGATTGTGGTCGAAGGACACTACAACCTGCTACAGACTAGAGCGAGCGTTGTTGATAGCCAGTACCAAGGGAATGGGTGCCAGACCTGATGGGGGCCTCCTCCCCCATCTCCTCCAGGATGTCCGTCGTCATCTAGGAGGGGCTCCACCTCACAGGCGGGGGCACCCGCGGGCTTGAGGCGCCTGGGGTGTCCTCCAGAAGCCCCGCATCCCCAGCGGTGCCTAGATGAGGGTTGACCGAAGCAGCGCTGGTCTCCGTCGGGCCCTCCGATGCGGCCATGGACGCTCCCGGACCAGCCTCTGCCGAGGAGAGGCGGGATGCTCAACAGGAGCCTCCATGTCTTGCGGCCCAAGCACAGGTGCGCTGGACGCCACTGGCCGGGGTATTGAAGCCTCAAACACCTCCGACACGGGGGCAGACACTTCGACTACCATCGGGTCGGCCACCGCAACCTCTGCAGTAGCTGGCGTGGGGCCGACTCTTCAGCTGCTTCCGGCTCGTGGGCCGGAACCTCTACCGCATCTAGCGGGGGGGGGGGGGGGGGGGCTGACCCCTCAACTACGTCTGGATGGGTTCCCAGAACCTCACCGGAAGACAGCGTGGGGGCCGACCCTTCGGTGGCTCCCAGCATGGGGGTTAGAACCTTTGTCGACACCAGCGCATATGCCGGAGCTGCGTCGGCACTTGGCATCCCCGATGGATCCTCAGAAGCTACCGGCTCCGGCGCTGGAACTCTGGCCATCCCTGCGTCAACGACCGGGGTCCTGGCTGTTGGCCCAACCACATCTGCGGTGGGTGCCATCCTCGTGTCGCCTGGAGCCTCCACGTTCGCCCGAGCAGGCGCAGGAGCCAGAGCTGAAGCGCCTGCTTGCTCAGCCCCCCGCGCTGCCGTTGGAGTAGCAGTTTTCTCTCCCTTCTTGGAGGCGTTGCACACCAAATATAGAAATGTTCAAAGAGTGACTTTAACCCAAAGAGAAATCAAAGTAAGAGCTTAGTTGTTTACCTTGGGAAGCTCCAGGTGTCGTAGAAGCAAAGCCACTTTAGAGCGGAGCCAGAGCCGGAGCCCAATCGACCCGATGTAGCGAGAGCCCCCGGCCCCCCAGGGGCTTGGGCCGGAGCCTCCCTGGCCAGAGCGTCCCTCGGCTGGGTGGGGCCTCCAGAACTTGGCCCCGCGCTTTGCGTTGAGGTGGGAGGTGGCCCCCGGAGCTAGCACCCATTGGAGGTTCCTGAGCCAGAGGAGGCGACACTCCGAAGGTCCCGACATGGCTTCCGTCGCTCCGCACCAGTTTCCTCTTCCAGCTGGAGGGCTCTGCCGGCACCTCGCCCTTGCCGGAGCTGGCAGCTTCACTCCCCTGGCTTGGGGGAACAGGGGCTGTCTCCCCAGAGGCCCCAGGAACAGTGATCGCGGAGGGGGCCCGCCTCTTCACAACCCCAATCTCGTCTAGCGTGGGCATCAACTTCTGGAGCTCCCGACAGAACTCGGGAACTAGGTTCAAAGGCGGGACGGACTCAAGGGGTGTCAAGGAGTCAAGCGGGATGGGCTTGCACTGGAATTTCTTCAACAGGGTCCTCAGGGCTTCGTCCCTCAATTGGCAGTTGGCCTCACGCGGTGTGAACGTCCACGAAGGCTGTTCCCTGAACTTCAGTGGGGCCCACCTATTCCTCAGGAAGTTCCCAAAAACCATCTGAGGGGTCACTCCACCGGTGATGCAACCCTCAATCCTCGCAACAACCGGTTTATATGCCGCTGACAGCTCCGGGAGGTCGTTCCATACATCGGTGTCCATGTTGGGCAGGTTCTTTGGCAGCTCCAGCTTCTCGTGCTCGTCTATAGTGATGATCAACCACTCCTTTTTCCAATCATCCCATTTGCCGGAGGGGAACATTTCCAAGTACTTGAAGGGGGCTTTCTTCCGCTTCACAAAATAGTACAGCCCGATCATGTCGTTCCCTTTCCCGGTTGGCTGTAGCGAGAAGACAGACTGTAAAAGCTCTAGGATGGGCCGCACCCCCACCCACATCTTGCAGAAGTGAACGAAGGTAGTGACCATCAAAAGGGAATGGGGGCTGAGGAATTGCAGTTGGATGCCATAGAACTCCATTAGTGTCATCAGGAAGGACGAGAAGGGGGGAAGCAAGCTGACCATGGCGTATCCTTGGAAGTAAACCATGTCACTGACGCTCTTCTTCTCTAAAGGAAGCTCACCCCATGTAGGCGCAGACCTTCTTCAGCTCCTTCTCATTCTTGATCTTGCTGGCGGGGACACCCAACTCCATTGCGACAAAATGGAGCAAGGGAAGGATTGTTGTGCAAGGGCTAAGGCTCAAGACTGGAGGATGCGAGAAAGAAGTAAGGTCCTAAGCGCAAGTGCAAATGGAGGCATAAAGGGCTCGCGACTTGTGCTAGTCCCCTTCTTAAGTATACTTATGCGACACTTGGATGGGAACCGCGGACACTACAATGCTGGAGCTACCCTCACGATGACTGGTGGGCCAGAGTCCGATTCTGCGGAAAGGCCGAAGTAACCGCCTCGAGGCAACTACTCCCATAGGGTAGAGTTCAAAACTTAAGGGCGACAACATAATGGGCGCGCAGAACCGAAACAAAATTTGTATCGGGAACTGACGCCAGTTGATGGCATGATATCTGTAGACAACGATTTTATCCGCCGCGTTAAAGGGAAGCCCTTAATGTCGCGGCACGAGGATTCAAAATGGCCCCACCTCAGATATAACCACTTAACTGAGGAAGTTCCTCCCCGAGATGGGCCCGGGGCCACTATCAGTACCTGGTGAACCGGGTATCCATATATACAAGGAAGAAGGCATGCTGGGTACCGCAACCCATGGGGGCAAGATCCAGCGTGGTCCCAGGATGACACGTGACGTGCGGCATGGCCTTACCTCTCCACTAAGGGAAGGTCCGATGCTATCGTGTGTCCTGCAGCTCCAGGTTTGCCTCCCCCTCAGAGGGGAGGTCCAACGCTGCCACACGTCTTGCAGCTCTGGGCCCACCTCCCCGCTGAGGAGAGGTCCGACGCATCCATGAGACCGGCAGCCCTGGACCTGTCTCCCCACTAAGGGAAGGTCCGACGCGGCCACGTGTTCTGCAGCTCTGGACCCGGCGTCCCTGCTGAGGGAAGGACCAGAGTTGCCACGTGCCATGCAACGCCGGGCCTAGGCCTTCCTGCGGTAGCAGCAATGAAGGGAGATGTGCTCAGTGCGCCTAAGATATAAGGACACGCACGTTCCCTAGGTAAGCAGGAGCTCGCACTCATAAGTCAAGAGGTCAGTGGTCAATCTTGTTATAACAGGCCGGAGCCGAACTACTACGTACGACGGACGAATGAGAGGCCACGACAAGACAGACAGGACGCGACCAACCATGATGAGGGGCTATCTGTAGCCCTGCAGCAGGGCATGGCAAGGCGGCACATTGAAGCCATTGTCAAAAGACAGCATTTACTCCCAGATCTTAGAATGGATTTGGTTGCTCCCAGGGCCACCTATCGGGCCCTGGGCCCCACTTGTAAGCTGTCTGGTCTTGGACTATAAAAGGACCAGATAGCTATCGACTTAGACACTTTCACTCAGACCCAGACACACGTTTGAGCAATGCAACACACAAACCACCGTGGAGTAGGGTATTACGCCCAGGCAGCCCAAACCACATAAATCCCTTGCGTTCATCGTTCGCCGCACTTGATCTTGCTAGGACTAGCCCCCTAAAATACATCGAACCTCCGCGGGCTGCTTCCGAGCAGGTCCGGGGGAGGTGTCAGTTAGACACCTCGACAGATAGAGAGGTTTTAAAAAAATAAACTGACTAAATTAGGGTCTTAGTGAGCAAAACCAAGTTATGAAAGTTGTCAAAGGTAAATAATACTCTGGTTTTTTAAAAAAAACTTAGGGACAAAACGGAATAAAAATAACATAGAGAATCAACCAACAATGACCATAGAAGATTGCAAAATAGGTTTTTCCTTTAATCTAAAAGAACTTTTCCTATTGAGACCGGACTCCTGCCCGAGTGGCCAGCGGTTGCACAGTTTACAGCGCTACCGTCCGAGTTCGATTCTCATGATTCACAATTCTGAGTTTCTCATCAAGATTTATTCTAAAATAATATTTGAGGTGTCTTTCATACATAAACACATAATGGTAGAGCAACGTTTTCGTCGCACATCAGATTCTGGTTGATTGTGATGATTTCTCGAAGGATGTTGTGGTAGAAGTCCTGTGTAGTTGTAGGCTGTATATGTGTGGAATGTGTGTGTAGGTGTGCATGATGGCGTGAGTACGTGAGTATTCACACATGAACAAATACTACAATTGTAACAATAGAGAAGATTTTTCCTACTAATATACGTCAGAACAATAAGTTTTCAGATCTTTCAGCAAAAAAATAAACCAGTCCAGTCATATCTTTGAGTAAAATTGTCGGAGTCTGATTCCGGCAATTCTCCCGGTACTACCGTTGGCAGCCTATGGAGTTTTGTAGTTCGGTTAGGGTGCGCGGAGATTCAGAACAAGATGGCGATTTGCCACGAGTATTTACGTAGTTCGGGCCGCCTGAGCATAATACCCTACTCCACAGCTGTGTGTTGTTGTTGTATTGAGCATCTAAGCGCTTGTGTGTGAGAGACCAGAGTGTCCGGAAGAGTCTGAACCAACCCCCCCCCCGTGTATCACTTGTTCAGTCCTTTTATAGTACAAGGACTGGCCGTTACACCATCAGTCTGGCCCGACATGTGGCCCTGGCGGTTACTGATGCTTAATACATAGTTAATATACTTAATCCCCTTTAATAGTGTGGTAACGCGCCTTAATGGTTGCGTTACTGGTATCAAGGGTCCTCCGATCGTGTGTCATTAAGATAGCATTAATGACACATAATCAGGTCCTGAAGTCTTTAGTGTTCCTTGAAGGTTCGAACCGTTGGAGGTCCACCAATCTGCCTATTGAAGTTGAAGGTCCGACGGTTGCACGCGTGGCAGCTCCGGAGCTTACCGTATTAGACGAGTAGGTCCGGTGCTGTTGTACACATCTCGGTACCAGAGCTTCCCTCTGTCAGAGGTTAGGTTCGGGGGTGCCACACAGGTATCTAGACTGGAGCTTTCCCATGTATGGAATGTAGCTCTGGTTTTACGATACACGTGGCGGCACTGGGACTAACCATAGAAGGGAGGCAGGTCCGGTTCCGTGTGACACGTGGGGACTTCAGAGGTCTTCAACTCGGATAGGTGGAGTTCCTTTGCACTCTTCGCAGTTCCAAGGGGTATCCGGTACGCAGGGTACCGACAGTGGCCCCCTAGGCCCACCTATGGGAGAGACCTTTTGGATTAAGTCATTCTGCCGGAGGTGGGTCTATCTTTCGATTTCTGCGTCGTGTCTTCAAGGGTTTTTGGATGTGCTGTTGAGGTGGTGGTTCATAGTTAAACCATCGCCGCGTGGCATCTTCAGGATGCGGCAGGTGAGATCTGCGCATGTGGATCTCACGCAATTGAAGGTCGTCGGTTCCCAATACGAAAACTGTATCAGTTCCGCGCGCTCTGTGAGGCCGCCACCCTCGGGTTTCCCGCCTCTCATCATGACAATTGTTCGCCTGTGGTAAGGACCTCGATTTGATCGTCTGGGTGGCCCTGCCCCCCTTGTCATTGGCAGGGTGAAATTTTTGAACTGTATCCTTGGCCCTTTGCGGCTTCCATCCAAGCGTTGCGGGGGCTTACTTAAGAAGGAAAACGCGCACCGTTTGGGGATTCCTTACGCCTTAATTTGAACTCGCGCTCAAATCCTCCAAACTTTTGCTTGGTTTCCCTCTCTCGCCCCGCCGTGCTACGATGGAGTTGGGTCTCCGCAAGAGCCGTCTCACGACTGATGACGATTTGAAGAAGGTCTGGACCTACATGGGGTGGTCCAGCGACTCCTTCAACCACCTGGTCCGCGCTAGCAAGCTCTCGTTCAAGAAGAAGTGCGCCGGCGACATGGTGTACTTTTCTGCGTACGCCATGGTGGGACTGATCCCACCTCTCTCAACCTTTGTCTTGATGCTGTTAAACTTCTATGGTCTGCAGTTGTACCATCTTGGCCCCCACTCCATTCTTCTTGTGTCAA
Organism: Tuctoria greenei; assembly: GCA_036927565.1. Lineage (NCBI taxonomy): Eukaryota > Viridiplantae > Streptophyta > Magnoliopsida > Poales > Poaceae > Tuctoria > Tuctoria greenei. The sequence goes on from JAYESD010000002.1 coordinate 50,333,387, forward strand.
CATTCGTCCACTTCTGCGAGATGTGGGTGGGTATTCCCCCATGTGTCGATCTTTTCCGTACCTTCTTCACCATCCACACTACCAGCAAGAGTGATGAGTATCTTGGCTTCTACTATTTTGTGAAGCGCAAAAAATGCCCCCACAAGTACTTGAGGTCGTTTCCTTCTGGCAAGTGGGATGACTGGAAGAAAGATTGGATTATTGTCACGGCAGAGGAGCACGAGAAGTTGGAACTGCCTGAGGGTCTTCCCAATGTTAACACAGACGCATGGAGTGAGGCTCCGGTGCTGTCAGATGCCTTCAACCCTGCCTTGACCAGGATCCGCCAATGCGTGGAAGTAGGCGTGACCCCCCAGGCGGTCTTCTGCAACTTCCTGTTCAACATGTGGGCTCCGCTGAAGAATAGGAGAAGCTCGCCTGGGCCCTCAACAGTGTGATGGACGATGACCGGATTGAAACCGGTCTGAAGTCCAATTTGGAAGGCGCTACTTTGGAGCTTTATTTCAAGAAGTTCCAGCATGGCATCAACGTCGAGGGCGATGACTTGACTCTGCCGGCAGCTTTCCTCCCTTTGAACATGGAGGCGGAGTTTAGCAGGGAGCTCCGGAGGAAGATGCCGGTGCTTGACGACCTCGGCGAGGTAGAGAGGTGTCCGACCACCAGGTTGGTAATCCCTGGAGCTTCTGAGGGTGGCCCTGCTCCCGCCCCGAGACCAAGAGCTGTAGTCATAGGCAATTGCAAAGAGTTGGCGGAGCCCTCCAGCTGAAAGAGGAAGTTGAAGCACTCTGACGGGAGGCTCGTCAGACCCGCTCCTTCCAAAACAGATCCTTCTCCCCGACGGGGGAGGTCTTCGATGGCGACGACAACTCCAGCATCGGCATCTCCTCGGGGCGCCAGCTCCGACCGTGTGGCTCCGGCACCAGGGCCAACTAAGGGCTCTAGGTCCAAGGGTCCTTCCTAGTCGAGGAAGGCTGAAAGCATCTAGGCCCCATGAGGTACGGTTTCGGTGATTAATGACAACCATTCGATATTACTAATGAATTTGTGAATGCAAGGTCTCAATGACACTCAATCAAATAAAATCAAAATTACATTGGAGACCCATATAAAATCAACGAATGAGATCAAATCAAATCTTATGAAGACAAGAAGTGAAAGCTCTAACTTGATATCACTCAGTGCTTGAAGACAATCAAAACAACATTTCAAACAAGTGTCAAAGAGGTCACAAGTTCAAATTCCAAAAGAACAACTCAAAACAACTCGAAGTCAACAAGTTGAACACACCGGATCATCTGATGGTCTTTGAGTTGACACACATCGGTCGAGTTGGTTCAACTGAAGAAGAAGACCTCAGACAAATGCACTCACCGGATCATCCGATGTGAGTGGCTCAGCGACATCGGTCCATCATCACAGATTGCAATACCATTGGACCAAGTGAAGCACCGGATCATCCGATGTGCAGACTTACACACATCGGTCGATCACTCCAGTAAGCCTCAAGATCAAGCAAAATTCTGGAGGAAGAGCCACCGGATCATCCGATGAGAAGACAGATCAACATCGGTCTAACAACGGTCATATCTGACACAGTGACATCAGCTAATTTGGCTTTGACCGATGATAACTGAAGGGGAGACATCGGATCATCCGGTGTTCACAGAGAAGTGATGTCAGCCTACTTTTCCAACGGCTATCTCGTGGAGGCTGGCTATTTATACCCCTTCAACCTGTCAAATCGATAAGACTTGAAGCCCAGACATACTCTACACATCCTAGAGCATTCAAGCAATAGAACAACCACTTTCACATCATTTGTTCATCATTTGTACACCAAGAAATAGGCTAGAACTAGCTAGAGATAGTGCTTGGGTGCCTCCATTCTTGGTGATTGGAGTCTCTAGTGTAGTGAGAGCCCAAAGGGAGTGACCCTTGGTGTGTGCAACTTCCGGAGCTTGCCAAGAAGATTGTGGAAGCTCGGAGGATCCCAAAAGTGTACAAGGCTTGAGCTCCACCTTGCCAAGGTTGGCGAACGGAGAAGAATAGTGAAGAAGCCCCTAGTCTCGGTGACTTGGGAGTGGCAAAACCCTTCGGTGGGTGCCACAACGTGGACGTAGGAAGATCCTTGTGATCTTACCGAACCACGGGATAAACTCCGTGTCCCTTTGAGCGTTTGCATCCCTCTCCCTTTTACTCTTATGCAATCTTCATTCCGCAACTTTAATTTACATTGATTGCATAGTTTAATTGCATAGGGAATTGGGCTTTAAGTTGTTAGTTCTTAATCGTCTTAAAATTTGAAAGAAAGCCCAATTCACCCCCCCCCCCCTCTTGGGCGTTTCGATCCTTACAATTGGTATCAGAGCCTTGTTGCTCATTGGATCATTCTAGCTTCACCGCTAGAGAGCTTAAATGGCCAAGAATGGGGGTTCGGTTCCTACCTTCGAGGGCAAGAACTTTGCCTATTGGAAAGCACGCATGCGTGCCAACCTAGAGGCTATTGCTCCCGAAGTTTGGGAAGCGACCCATGCGGGATTTGGAGATCACGCTTATGTTGGGGATCAACTAAAATGGGATGCTAAGGCTAGAAATGCCATCTATGAATGCATTAGTCAAGATGTATTTGCAAGAATAGCTAGTAAAGAAAAAGCTTGTGAAATTTGGGCATGCTTAATTGAAATTCATGAGGGTTCCTCTCGTGTTAAAGAACTCAAATATCACTTGCTAAAATCCAAGTATGATGAATTCAAAATGCTTCCTCATGAGAATGTTAACCAAATGTTTTCTCGCTTGAATGTGCTCATTGAGGAGATTAACGCACTTGACATTGCTTCTCTTGGTAAGGGACTTATCAACCGCAAGATCCTCATGCTTCTACCTAAGCCCAAGTACAACATTATCAACTCAATGCTCCAAAAGGAATCACTTGACAACATTGAAGTCTCGGAGCTCATTGGAGAAATTCATGCTCATGAGATGAGCGTACTTGGAATGATGGAGGAGTCATCGTCAAAAACTATTGCTCTCAAGGCTTCAACCAAGAAAACAACTCCCAAGAAAAAGAAAGTGGTTGAGCCTAGCTCAAGCGAAGAGGAGCAAGCAACAAGCGAAGATGACGATGATGAGCTTGCGTTGATGATGAGAAAATTCTCACGTCTAAACTCCAAAATCGCAAAGAAGGGATACTCCTTTGATCCAAAGAAGAAAGCCTTCCTCCCAAGAAAAGACGAAAACAAGACATGCTACAATTGTGGTGAACAAGGCCACATATCATATGATTGTCCAAGACCCGACAAGAGGAAGGACAACCACAAAGGAAAGCATAGAAAGCTAGAAGAAAGTGATGAAGATGAAGAAGAGGTCGAACCCAAGCGCTCCTTTGGAAAGAAGAAATTTGACAAGGGCAAGAAGACCAAGCTCTTTCCAAAGAAGAAAAGAGGGCCTCAAAAAGTCTTCATGTGCGAGGCAAATGAGTGGATCACGGATGAAGAGTCAAGCGACGAAGAGAGTGAAGATGAAGAAAACTTGGCGGGCCTTGCCATCGTCGACAAGGACAACTCACCTCTTCGTCCACCTCCTATGTGCCTCATGGCTAAAGGTAACACTAAGGTGAACTACAAAGCCGGAGGAAAACATTGGGTACTCGATAGCGGGTGCACTCAACATATGACCGGTAATGATGGTATGTTCACCACCATAGAGAACCCCGATAATCATGAACAAGTCACTTTTGGTGACAACTCAAAGGGGAAGGTAATTGGTTTAGGTAAAATTGCTATTTCACATGATTTGTCCATTTCTAATGTACTATATGTTAAGTCACTTAGTTTCAATTTACTCTCTATTGCACAACTATGTGATCTTGGACTAACGTGCACCTTTGACAAGAATGGTGTTGTAGTAACTAGTGAATCAAGCAAAGAACTAATCTTCAAAGGATTTCGGCATGGACATCTTTACTTGGTGGACTTCTCCAACAAGGATGCTAGCTTGACCACTTGTCTTTTCACTAAGACAAGCTTGGGTTGGCTATGGCATCGACGCATTGCTCACATTGGGATGAGCAAGCTTAAGAAGTCGTTCAAGCTTGGGATGGTGACCGGCGTGAAGGATGTCACGTTTGAGAAGAACAAGCTTTGTAGTGCTTGTCAAGCCGGGAAGCAAGTTGCTTCACACCACCCAATGAAGACAATGGTGTCAACCTCCAAGCCGCTTGAACTACTCCACATGGACCTCTTCGGACCATCCACATATCAAAGTCTTGGTGGTAACTTCTATTGTCTTGTTATCGTTGACGATTATTCTCGATATGCTTGGACTTTGTTTTTAGGCGACAAGGGTGAAACTCCGGAAGTTTTCAAGACTTTTGCCAAACGTGCTCAAAGGGAATTTCAACTTCCCATCATCAAAGTCCGGAGTGACAACGGCACCGAGTTCAAGAACTACAACATTGGGGAGTGGTGTGATCGTGAAGGAGTGAAGCATGAGTTTTCGGCCACATACACCCCCCAACAAAACGGTGTCGTTGAAAGGAAGAACAAGACCCTTATCACCCTTGCAAGAGCAATGCTTGATGACTATGGCACGTCGGAGAAGTTTTGGGCCGAAGCAATCAACACGGCGTGCCATGCCGCAAATAGGGTCTATCTTCACCGACTACTCCAAAAGACCCCATATGAGCTCCTCATTGGGAGAAAGCCCAACATCTCCTACTTTAGAGTCTTTGGGTGCAAATGCTACATCTACCGCAAGAAAAGGCTCGGTAAGTTTGAAAGAAGATGTGATGTTGGTATTTTTCTTGGTTATGCATCAAACTCAAAAGCATATCGAGTATTCAACCAAACCTCCGGTCTAGTTGAAGAAAGTTGTGATGTTGAGTTTGATGAGACTAATGGATCCCAAGAGGAGAGTTTTGGTCATGATGAAATAGATGATGAGCCTCTACGAGAAGCCATGAAAAACATGACCATTGGAGACATCAAGCCGGAAGTTGAAGAGGGCCATGATCAAGGGGGAGCATCAAGTTCCAACATCAACACCTCCATGATGCCTCAAGTTGATGAAGAAGAAGAAGAAAAAGATGATCCATTGCCAATGCAAGATTCACAAGCCACACAACACCAACGACAAGAAGAAGTCCATGATCAAGTCCAACCACAAGAGGAACAACAAGCTTCACCACCGCCAAGTGACTCACAACCACTTATGAGGCATGGACGCATCTCCAAGGCGCATCCAATGGACCAAATCATTGGAAGTCCTTCAAGGGGCGTAAGTACTCGTTCCCGCCATGTCGCCTCATTTTGTGAGCACTACTCTTTTGTTTCGTGTGTAGAACCCACTCATATAGAGGAAGCACTCCAAGATCCAAATTGGGTGATGGCCATGCAAGAAGAACTCAACAACTTCACCCGCAATGAAGTTTGGGTATTGGAGGAGCGACCCAAGGACAAGAACGTCATCGGTACGATGTGGGTATACCGGAACAAGCAAGACGAGAATGGCGTCGTGGTCCGCAACAAGGCAAGACTTGTGGCCAAGGGTTTTTCACAAGTTGAAGGACTAGACTTTGGAGAAACATTCGCCCCGGTCGCTCGGTTAGAGGCTATTCGCATACTCCTTGCTTTTGCTTCACATCACAATATAATGCTTTATCAAATGGATGTTAAAAGTGCTTTTCTCAATGGCTATATTAACGAACTTGTTTATGTTGAGCAACCTCCCGGGTTTGAAGATCCGAGGAATCCTAACCACGTGTATAGGTTACACAAGGCGCTCTACGGGCTCAAGCAAGCACCTAGGGCGTGGTATGAACGCCTAAGGGATTTCTTGATCATGCAAGGTTTCAAGATAGGGAGGGTGGACACTACACTCTTCACCAAGCACATCGACGGGGATTTATTCATTTGTCAAATTTATGTCGATGATATCATTTTTGGCTCAACTAACAAATCTCTTAGCCATGAGTTTGGCAAAATGATGTCTAGGGAATTCGAGATGTCAATGATTGGAGAGCTCAACTTCTTCCTTGGATTCCAAATCAAGCAACTTCAAGAGGGGACCTTCATCTATCAAGAGAAGTACACAAAGGACCTCTTGAAGAAATTTGAGATGGGAGATTGTAGCTCAAGAAGCACTCCAATGGCGACAAATTGTCATCTCGACGCGGACATGGACGGTAAACCTATTGATCAATCTCATTACCGCTCTATGATTGGCTCATTGTTATATCTTACCGCATCTAGGCCCGATATTATGTTTAGTGTGTGCTTGTGTGCTCGCTTTCAAGCAGCACCTAAAGAATCGCACAAGAAGGCGGTCTTTAGGATACTTCGGTATCTCAAGCATACCTCAAGTGTAGGTTTGTGGTACCCCAAGAACGCTAGTTTCCACCTCTTGGGATACTCGGATTCAGACTTTGCCGGATGTCGTGTGGATCGCAAGAGTACCTCCGGTGGGTGCCACTTACTTGGGCGTTCCCTAGTATCTTGGTCGAGCAAAAAGCAAAATTCCGTGGCTTTGTCCACCGCGGAGGCGGAGTACATAGCGGCCGGTGCATGTTGTGCCCAAATTCTATATATGAAGCAAACCCTTTTGGACTTTGGAATTAAAATTGGTTGTGTGCCTCTCCTTTGTCACAATGAAAGTGCGGTTAAGATAGCTAGAAACCCCGTTCAACACTCCCGCACTAAGCACATTGATATTCGCCATCACTTCTTGCGTGATCATGAGACTAAAGGAGACATCTCTTTGCAAGGTGTTAGATCCGAAGAACAATTGGCGGATATCTTCACAAAACCACTTGATGAGAAAACCTTTTCTAGACTTAGAAGTGAATTAAATGTGCTAGATGCATCTAACGTCATGTAAGTTGCCATGTTCATGTAAGGAAGCATATCATATAGGTCTTGTCTAACTTCCAAAGGATAGGGGCAAGCTAGAAGTAGTTTTCCCTGAGGAAGCCTTTGGAAGGTTCAAACTTGGCAAGATAGATTTATTTTATGCCTTGCATGATCCCTGCCATATAAACTTGCACTCATTTAATATCTTGCATTATAATTTGTTTGGCATTGCATAACGGTAGATTGTCACAAAGGGGAACCCACCTCATGAGAAGGAGACTTGTTTTGAAATGCAATATCTCAACTCATATAAGGTGGAAAGAACAAAATGTTAGGTACGTTAATGCCTAGAGGATCATGCTTCAAAGAGATAGAAGTCTTCATACTCTACCTCACAAAGCATGGGCCTTACATTTTATTTGGATATTTCCCTCCATTTTTCTTGGTGTTCCATTTGCGTTAAGGTCTAGCCAAGCTATTGGCATATTAGCTTCTTGAGGGGTAAGGGGTTGCCCAAAAGGTCCTAAGACATGTGTTTTTCCTCAATTGTTTGTTTGGTCAAAGGACATATATGGGATGTTTTCGTTCTGTTGTCATCGGATTATCCGATGCCTATGTCAATCCCTCATCGGTCAAATAGGTGCTCAATCCTCAAAGCCCAACTCTGTCAGAACCTCAAATGATCCGACGCGTTCATCCTGGAAAACATCGGTCCATCCGATGTTCACTCTTCTGGAGCTGTGATCTATTCAACCGATGTCTACCTCCCTCTAACGTCGGATCATCCAGTGTCAACATCACTCGGTTGAACACCCTTACTGTGACATTCGACCGATGTTCAAAAACCCTAGACGTCGGTCCATCCGGTGTCAACAACATTCCCTGAATATCCTTTCTGTGGCAATTGACCGATGCTCAATTCTCATATCATCGGTCCATCCGGTGTTTAAATAACGGCTAGGGTTTGGGTCCCACTATTTAAACGCCCGCGCCGCCGCCACCTTCTCTCTCCCCGACCCCTCGCGCCCCCGTGCTCGTGCCGCCGTCTCTCCCTCGCGCCGCCGCCTCTCCCTCGCCTGCAGCGCCGCCGCCGGCCGCCGCCGCCGCCCCTCTGCTCGCGCCGCCGCCGCCGGCGACTCCCGCGCCACCACTGCCCGCGAACCACGCCACCTCCGCCGGCAGCCGTCGCCGCCGCCGCCCTAGACGCCGTTGCCGCCACTCACCACCGCGCCCAAAGCATCGCCGCCACCTCTCTCCACCGCCAAAGCTGCTCCACGCTCACACCACCAACGTGCGCCATCTCCGATCATCTCCACCTCGCTAGGGTTTCCCGGTCCGTTGCGCTTCACGCCCCGTCGTCGACTCCGTGCAATCTCGTGATCGCGATGGCTCGTGACCGGAAGAACAAGGGCAAGGCCGTCGCGGAGCCCGCCGCGAAGAAGCAGAAACTATCCAAGGAGGAGAAGAAGGCCTTGATGGCCGCTCGCGCCGCCGAGGAGCGTGAGCGCGGCCGTGGGGGTTCGTTGAGGATTCGCGAGGCCCGTCCAAGGCCGCCTCCCGTGGTCGACGACTCCGACGCCAAAGAGGAGCCAGTTGAGCCCCTCGTCCGCCGGCGCTCAGCCCGGACGCGTGGGGGTCACGCCGAGGCTGCTCCTCGTCCGAGACCGACGGCTGCCGACCATCGTGAGGACAGGGAGGCTGAGAGGGACATCCATGAGATGGACACGGCCGTCCGGGTCGGTGAAGGAGTCCGTCTTGTGGACTACCGGAAGATGAAGGCTAAGCAACTCCGGAAGCTCAGATGGAGTGTTCTGCTTGAGGAGTGGTTCCCACAGCCCCGAGAGCTTCTTGTTGACAGTCGCTTCTGGACTGTCACCCAGGCGTCTCTCTATGAGACCTACAAGCGCCGGGGGCACAAGCTCTTTCAGCACAACCACTTGGACTGGAGGCAGCTTGCAGTGGCAGCGGAGACTGAGGTCCGCCCTTTCTTTGAGAGATACAGAGGCTTGGTGGAGCTACTGGATTATGAGAGAAGTGCCTATGTGGAAGAGTGGGTCCGGGTCTTCTACGCGACCCTGTACATCTCAGAGGGCAGAAGATCAATTGCCTTCATGTTCAATGGTCAGCACTACCATCTCTCGAGGCAGACATTGGGGCATATCCTTGGCTTGGACCTGCACGACACCAGCATTCACGAGAAAGTCTATGGGCAGGCAGATCCACCAAGGAGGCCACTTACTGGAGGGGTAGCACCACAGCTGGACGAGATCCGCTCCTTGTTTGGCCCCTCGTTCTCTCCAGACCAGCCGAGAGTCCCAGCTCTCCTGACCCCAGCTGCGCGCATTGTGCACCTCGCCTTGCGCCGCACGCTCCTGCCGAGGTCAGGATACTTGGAGGGGTTCACGAGTCTCCAGCAGACCCTCCTGTTCTACATAATGAACGGGATGGATTTCGATATCGTGGACATACTTCTCTGCGAGATGGAGGACGTAATCACGGATGGAATCGGCATGATGAGGCAGATGGTCTATGGGCACTGGATCAGTTTCATTTGCTCTATGGTGGTGCCTGAGGGACATTCAGCACAAGCCCGGCTAGCTGACGAGAGTGTGACTCGCTTCAGTCACTATCGTGCCTCTGCTCCTGGAGACCGTCGCCTTGGTCGTCCAGTTGAGCGCCAGGTCCGGGCCCGTCTGTCAGAGGAAGACTGGTCCGACCTAGAGCGGGAGGACGAGAGACTTGCTGAGGCCGAGGCTCAGGGGGAGGACTTGCAGCACGTCTGGTCCAAGAGCGACACAGACGACAGTGTCGAGGAGTACTTCCCTCCCCCTCCACCTTCACCGAGGCAGCACGACGCCGAGGCAGGAGGCTCAGCTGCTCCGCCACCGACACCACCTCCTGTGTCCAAGGCGCAGGTGTCACAGCCGTCAGAGCTGTCGGCACTTCTCCAGCAGATGATCGAGCAGCAGCGCCAGGACAGGCTCGCAGCTGAGCAGGCCAGGGCGGAGCAGGCTGCTCACCTGGCACAGCTGCAGCGGCAGCAGCAGGAGCTCCAGCTGGAGATCGCCCGTCAGAGGCGAGAGGATACGGACCGGTTCACCAACCTGGTCGATCAGATGCACCGCCGTACCCTCGACCAGCAGCAGCAGACCCAGCAGGCCATGATGGGGATCCTAGGGTTGATCACCAACCTTTACACTCAGACCGGGATCGCCCTTCCTCCACAGCAGCCTGGACTGGGACTGGCTCCAGGTGTTGCTCAGGTGCCCACTACTCCCATCCCTTCCATCAGTATGTCACCACTTCTGGCATCTAGCGCACCGATTCACTCACCACTGCCGGCGACGATCTTGTTCCAGCAGACTCCGGCGTCCGTGGTGAGCGCTCCACTTCCTCCAGCTCCACCGACACCTGTTTCCTCTCCTCCAGCACCGGCAGCGGACCCTCCAGCTCCCACCGCCCCGGCAGCTCCTACGACCGGCGACTCCAGCTCCGACGACTGCGACGGTTCCCAGTTCGTCCTCGCGCCCAGCTCTCAGGGTCAGTAGGAGTTCTGATCCCTTTTTGGTGTCTTGATGCCAAAGGGGGAGAAGATGTAGAAGAGTCAGGGGGAGTGTGTGTGTAGGGGGAGTATGTAGGGGGAGTGTGTGGTTGAGTGTGTGCTTATCCTTTGTATTCATGCTTGAGTACTCTTTTGTAATTTTAATTAAGCACTCTTTCACTTGTCTCATTTGCTTATGTTCTTAATCAATTGAGTTTTTCGCCCACAAATCTCTTATGCGTTTTACAAGCTTAATGTGTCCTATGCTGTATTCATTGCATATATTCTTGAGTATTATCATCAAATTCATTATTACTGCGCTTTAAATTATTGTGTTGTCATCAATCACCAAAAAGGGGGAGATTGAAAGCATCTAGGCCCCATGAGGTACGGTTTCGGTGATTAATGACAACCATTCGATATTACTAATGAATTTGTGAATGCAAGGTCTCAATGACACTCAATCAAATAAAATCAAAATTACATTGGAGACCCATATAAAATCAACGAATGAGATCAAATCAAATCTTATGAAGACAAGAAGTGAAAGCTCTAACTTGATATCACTCAGTGCTTGAAGACAATCAAAACAACATTTCAAACAAGTGTCAAAGAGGTCACAAGTTCAAATTCCAAAAGAACAACTCAAAACAACTCGAAGTCAACAAGTTGAACACACCGGATCATCTGATGGTCTTTGAGTTGACACACATCGGTCGAGTTGGTTCAACTGAAGAAGAAGACCTCAGACAAATGCACTCACCGGATCATCCGATGTGAGTGGCTCAGCGACATCGGTCCATCATCACAGATTGCAATACCATTGGACCAAGTGAAGCACCGGATCATCCGATGTGCAGACTTACACACATCGGTCGATCACTCCAGTAAGCCTCAAGATCAAGCAAAATTCTGGAGGAAGAGCCACCGGATCATCCGATGAGAAGACAGATCAACATCGGTCTAACAACGGTCATATCTGACACAGTGACATCAGCTAATTTGGCTTTGACCGATGATAACTGAAGGGGAGACATCGGATCATCCGGTGTTCACAGAGAAGTGATGTCAGCCTACTTTTCCAACGGCTATCTCGTGGAGGCTGGCTATTTATACCCCTTCAACCTGTCAAATCGATAAGACTTGAAGCCCAGACATACTCTACACATCCTAGAGCATTCAAGCAATAGAACAACCACTTTCACATCATTTGTTCATCATTTGTACACCAAGAAATAGGCTAGAACTAGCTAGAGATAGTGCTTGGGTGCCTCCATTCTTGGTGATTGGAGTCTCTAGTGTAGTGAGAGCCCAAAGGGAGTGACCCTTGGTGTGTGCAACTTCCGGAGCTTGCCAAGAAGATTGTGGAAGCCCGGAGGATCCCAAAAGTGTACAAGGCTTGAGCTCCACCTTACCAAGGTTGGCGAACGGAGAAGAATAGTGAAGAAGCCCCTAGTCTCGGTGACTTGGGAGTGGCAAAACCCTTCGGTGGGTGCCACAACGTGGACGTAGGAAGATCCTTGTGATCTTACCGAACCACGGGATAAACTCCGTGTCCCTTTGAGCGTTTGCATCCCTCTCCCTTTTACTCTTATGCAATCTTCATTCCGCAACTTTAATTTACATTGATTGCATAGTTTAATTGCATAGGGAATTGGGCTTTAAGTTGTTAGTTCTTAATCGTCTTAAAATTTGAAAGAAAGCCCAATTCACCCCCCCCCCCTCTTGGGCGTTTCGATCCTTACAAAGGCCCCAACCAAGACGTCGCTGATGGCGGCAGTAAGATACGAAGAGCCTTCTGGAGCTACTACCCCAATTGCGACTGGGTCGGGCTCTAAGCGTCCGGCGAAAAGGTTCCGCGCTAGCTGGAGCGGAAGTCTCCCAAGGTAAATTTGCTTTTTTACCCCAGTTGATTGTTTTTGTTGTAATAATATTTTGAGTTTCTTCGTCCTTCATCCACAGGGTATCCAAAAAAGGGGTTGAAGCTCCGATTCCTGTGACAGCAGCTGATGCTGTGCAGGCGGAGGCTCCGGCTCTAGTTCCTGCACCGCCCCAGGTGGTGGTTGAGGTCTCAGCAGCTTCGGCACTAGCTGTCGAGGTTCTGGACCTCGACTCATCTCCTGAAGCTCCCATGGTAGCGTCGGACCATGGGAATGAAGACATACCAGTGGCACCAGCTCTGGAGGTTGAAGCTCTGGTTTTGGACGCTGTGATGACGGATGCTCCGGCCTCACAGCCGGAGGTAGCTGAAGTTCTGGCCTTAGGGCCGGATGTTATTGAAGCCCCAGCGGTGGAACCGGTGGTTGATGAAGTTCTGGCGTCTGAGCTGGTTGTTGCGGAGGTCGAAGCACCGACGCCTAAACCGACGGTGGAGGAGGAACTAGCGTCGGAGCCGGAAGTGACCTCAGCTCCGGCCGAATCTTCAATGCCTACCCCGGAGGTGGCAGTTCCGGAGGTACCCGCGCCTAAGCTAGGGTGTCAAGACGAAGCGACCGATCCTCTGCTTGAGGGAGCAATTGCTGATGACCTGGCGGCGGGACCTTCACAGCCGACTCCGGAGGTAGAAGCTCCCATTGCCGGACCTTCCTCGGTGACGACTGAGGCACTCCCGTAGGGCAGCCCTAGTTCCGCGGAAGCTCAAGGGACCACTCTTGTGGAGTGGGACCCAAACTTTGTTATGGAGAACCCGCTGAAGTCAGCTGAGAGGACCCCGACAGGTCCGGAGCCAATCCCCCTGTCGTTAACCATCGACAACACCTGCTCCAGCCTTTGTCAGGTCCAGCTCGCCTTTTATCACGACAGCAAGGCCCTCGAGGAGGAGCGCCAAACCCTTAGAAGGTGGCGCAATCGGATCCAATTCGAGACCAAGCTGGCGCAAACAAGGCTGGCCGACGACAAGGAGTGGGTCAAGAGGGAGAAGGCTCGGATGGAGTACTGGGGCTAGCTGTTGGACGAGAGCGAAAGCACGGTGCGATCCCTCGACAACCAATCTCGGACAATACATGAACAAGTCGTGTCTGCTAATGAAGCAACAAATGATCACGAGGAGAAGCTCAGTACCATCCACGAAAGCCTCGTCAAGCGCCGGATGGCTCTTGAGGAGCAGGAGAAAATGCTCGAAGATGAAGAGCAAAAACTCCTGGAGCTGAGGGATGACCTCGTGAAGAGGGAAGAGGAGCTCGCCCAAAGGCTGGCTCTGGGCGACAAGAGCCTTGCAGAGCACACCAAGAAGCTAGAGGAGCTCTGCGAGAGCGAGGAGAAGAAGGCCTGGCAGCGGGGACAGGACCTCACCAAAAGGGAGAACGAAGTCGCCGCTAGGGAGAAGAAGGTGCGAGGCCGGGAGAAAGACCTGGTTGACCGCCGGAACAAGATCCACGTCCAGGAAGAGGAGCTTGCGAACCTCGAAAGGCAAGTTGCTGAAAGGATTCAGCAGCACGCCAAAGAGGTCGAGCGCCTTGCCCGGGAAGGTTCGGAGCTTACGGCGACCAAGAGGTCCTTGGAAGAGATGCGAGGCTCAAGGGATGTGGAGTCCCAACAAGTATGGTACTTCTTGTGCAAAGCCAATGACGCGCTGACACTACTGGTCTTTAGTCCCGTGCGTCCGGATGATCCGAAGCCGGAGCTGGACCATGCGTTGAAGGCGTTGAGCTCGGCTAACAACAAACTCAACAAGATCGGCAATGTCATCGCGGATCAGTTGGAAACTGAAGGAAAATCCCTTGCGCAGAACATCGCAGAATACATGCTGACATGCTACACAAGCCGGAATCCTCATTTCCCAGTAGATCTGGTGCTTGAAGGTCCCATCGATGGAGAGGGAGATGTCGCCAAGGCCAGTGTGTCGGAGGTTGCCCAGAAGGTTGCCTCGTTCTTCCGTAGGATTTAGGACTTTCTCCTTGTAGATGCCACTTGTATCTTCTCTTTTTTTTCCTCAATTTTGTAATTTCTTGCCTTCAAATGAATGAAATCCAAGAAATATATGAATTTTATTTTTTTGTCTTCAACCTTTGTCTCACTTGGCCCCCTGGTAGATGTACACAATTTGATTGCGAACATGTACCAAAAGGATGTAACATTTTGTTGAAGACTTTTGTGCTTCGAACTTGTAGAGTGTAGGTCCAAAGTCGCCAACAGCAGGGGTCCCATGAGGTTGTCGGAGCTTAGTAGCTCCGGCAGCGTCCACTGTCAACACGTAGAGCGTCGATAGCAGACCCCATTGGGGTGTCCTTCTACCATCTTTTCTTCACGTTGACGACTAGCTCCCTGGATTTGTCGGAACTTGATAGCTCCGGTGAAGCCTACTATCAATGTTTAAAACATCGACAACGGGCCACCTTAGGGGATGTCGAAGCTTTGATAGCTCTGGCATCATCCACCATCATCATGAGATTTTTATTTTTCCTGCACACTGAAGTCAAGAAAAACATTAAAATACATTTCTTATCTATAACTCGTTTGCAGCTTACTATTCCCGAAAGAAATTTTTAGGTCGACCGCAATTCTATATACAATCAAGTGCATTTGCTTATCTTCTCCAGGTCCAATCGTTTTCTGGACTCACCTTACTCAGGCCTGCCGGGGTGTAGGTAGAGTGGCGTACTTAGGGTGCAGAACCAGGCTAAGTCGATAGCACACTCCGGACCTAGATTGGCTTGGCGTTCAGGAGAGTAGGCTATTCAACAATGTTAAGACCCGAAAGAATTAACAAAGCAACTTGAATTATATATGAATTGTTCGAGCTAAAGTTTCTTGAGAATTGCACAACTTTGTTATAGACAAGAAAGAGAAAAATAAAAAAGAATGAGCCTGTACAAAATAAATGCACGTGGAGTCTATTTTCATATAATGATATCTTTCATTATAGGTCCGAGGTACAGGGGAAACAAGTACACTCTTAGGGTACGGAACCAGGCTAAGTGTGTTGTATTTCTTGTTTGACCCAAGGTAACTAGCTAAACTTTTAGTTCTGAGACTATGTCAAGTGTTGCTTGAACTTTGCGGACCTTCCGGGAAAGTCTGGTTGTTCTCCCGGAGGAGCTACCCGACTCTGTACAATGACACTATAACATACATCATATGTAATTACAGACTCACCTCCATGATATTAAGCGTAGAACTTATGGAGGTGCTCAATGTTCCAAGGATTAGGGAGTGGTGTCCCATCCTCGGTTGCCAAGCGAACGCATTCGTGACGGGATACTTTGATCACTCTAAAGGGTCCTTCCCAGCTGGGGGAAAGTTTGTTTAACCCTTCTCAAGTTTTTATTCTCTGTAGCACAAGATCGCCTTCCTCAAGCTGTCGGTTATGCACATGCCTTTGGTGATAGCGCCGGAGCGCTTGGCGGTATCGTGCATTTCGAACAGCTGCTCGGCACCTTCCCTCTTCAACGAGGTCAAGGTATTCACGCCAGAGCTGGTCCTGCGTGGCTTCGTCAAAGGTCCGGACCCAAAGCGACCCCAAGGTGATTTCCGGAGGAAGGATTGCTTCAACTCTGTACACTAGGAAGAAGGGTGTCTCTCCAGTTGACCGGTTTGGAGTGGTCCTGTTTGCCCACAAGGTGGGCGGAAGCTCTTCAATCCAGTTGGCTCCATGTTTTTTCAGGCGCTCATATGTGCGCGTCTTGAGTCCTTTTAAGATTTCTGCATTTTCTCTCTCAACTTGGCCATTGCTTGCTGGGTGAGCTATGGAAGCGTAGCTGACTTGAATGTCGAGGTCTTTGCAATATCCTTGGAATGCAGAGCTTGTGAATTGGGTCCCGTTGTCAGTAATGATCTTGTTTGGGACTCCAAATCTGCATACTATGGACTGCAAGAAATTGATAATTGATTGCTTGTTTATTGTCACAATTGGAGTTGCTTCCGGCCACTTAGTGAACTTGTCGATGGCGACATACAGGAACTTGTAACCTCCGACGGCTCTTGGGAAAGGTCCCAAGATATACATACCCCACACGATGAATGTCCATGTCGGAGGTATCATTTGTAAAGGTTGAGCTAGTGTGTGAATTTGCTTCGCATGAAACTGGCATGCTTCGCATTTCTTCACTAGCTCGGTTGCATCCTGGAGTGCTGTAGGCCAGTAAAAACCATGCCGGAAGGCTTTACCGACCAACGTGCGGGAAGACGCGTGGTTCCCACACTCGCCTCCATGGATTTCCGCGAGGAGCTCGCAACCTTCTTCCCTTGTAATGCAGCGCATTAGGACGCCGTTGGCACCACGCCGGTAGAGATCCCCTTCTACCAGTGTGTTTCTTTTAGCCAATCTGACTATCCGGTCAGCAGATACATTGTCTTCAGGAAGGATGTTGTCTTTCAAGTAGCTCATGATCTCCGAGATCCATGCATTGTACCTAACTTGAGCTTCTGAGTCTTGCATGATGGGTTGCTCGGAGCTTCCTGCAGCACCTACGACCCTTGATGGACGCCATGGTAACAGGGCCATCGGGACCGCCAGCTTCGAGGTGCTAGTCTTGCCCCCTTCACTCAGTTCGACAGTCTGAGCTGTTGGTCTTGGCAATCTCCGAGCGAAGGTTCCGTCGGGAACCGGAGCTCCGGTTAAAGATTTCGTCGAGAGTTCGTCAGCTTCAGCATTGTTGAGACGCTGGACATGGCAAATATCCAAGACTTCGAAATCCTTTTGAAGCTTCTGGACTTCAAGTAGATATGCAGCTAGTTGAGGGTTGTTGCAGTAGCATTCACCTTTGACTTGTTTTATAATGAGCCGTGAATCACCCTTTACCAACAGCTGCTTGACACCATATGATAGCGCCACCTTGAGCCCATAGATTAATGCTTCATACTCTGCCATGTTGTTGGTCGCCTTGAAGTCAAGGTGAACCATGTATTTGACCTTCTCCCCGATCGGAGCGAGGAGAAGGATTCCATCTCTGGCCCCCTGCTTCTGCACGGAGCCATCGAAGTAGAGAGTCCAGTGAGGCTCAGTGAAGACTGGGACCTTAGGTTCCGGCTTCTGCTCACTGGGGCCCCCAGGATTTAATGGAGAGGGGGTCCATTCTGCCATAAAGTTTGCCAATGCTTGACTCTTGATCGCTTGTCTTGGGATGAATTCAAGATCGAACTCGGCCAATTCCGCTGCCCACTTTGCAATGTCCCCAGTAGAGTTGGGGTTATGCAAGATTGCACGCAGTGGATAAGAGATTACCACTGAAATCTTGTGAGTTTGGAAGTAGTGACGAAGCTTCCTAGAGGCAATAAGAACTGCATAGAGCAGCTTATGCACCTCTAAGTATTGAGTATTGGCGTCATAGAATACTTCACTGATGAAGTACATTGGGCGCTGGACTGTCCGGACCCTCCCGGAGGGGCCCGGAGCTTCCTCCTCATCAACCCGGACCCTCCCGGAGGGGTCCGAAGCTTCTTCGAGGACCTTCGGGTTCTAACTAGAGGAACCTGGAACTTCTTCTGAAATGACCCGGACCTTCCCGAAAGGTTTCGGATCTTCTTGTTCGGCAACAGTAACTCCTTCACTTGAAGGAGGTTGATCCTCTGGCGTCTCTCCTTGAGGATCCGGGTCTGGGGGTTGGGATCCAGACTCGCCTTCAGGTAGCTCCGGACCTTCCTGGAGGGATCTGGATTCCTGAACTGGAAATGGTTTTGGTCTTTCCGCAACAAGGACCATGCTGACAACTTCCTCAGTTGCCGAAATGTAAAGCAGAAGTGGCTCACCAGGATTCGGAGCTACCAAAGTTGGTAGAGTGGTGAGGAGCTGCTTTAGCTCTTGGGAAGCCTTTTCTGCTTCTTCAAACCATTGGAATGGTCCGGACTTCCTCAATAATTTAAAGAAGGGTAGCACCCATTCCGCCAGTCTTGAGATGAATCGGTTGAGGGCAGTTAGACATCCAGTCGGCTTCTGGACATCCTTGATGCGAGCTGGTGGCCGCATGTCTTCAATAGCTTTAATCTTCGCCGAATTCGCCTCTATTCCTCGGTGGTTCACCAAGAATCCAAGAAGCTTTCCGGAGCTAACCCCGAAGACACACTTGTCTGGGTTCAACTTTGTGCGTGTGATTCGCAACTTGTCAAAGACATCTTGCAAGGTGTTAAGAAATGACTCCTTGTTCTTGATCTTGACGATGATGTCATCAATGTACACTTCCAATACATCTCTAATGAGCTCTCCAAACGTTTTGTACATAGCTCGCACAACCGTTGAAGCAGCGTTTTTGAGACCGAATGGCATGGCAGTGTAACAGTACAATCCATCTACTGTGATGAAGGCAGTATGCTCTTCATCTTCCCTAGATATTCTGATTTGATGATACCCAAAATATGCGTCTAGGAAACACAGTAATTCACACCTGGAGGTGGAATCCACTATCTGATCAATTCTGGGTAGTGGGAATGGATCCTTTGGGCATGCCTTATTCAGTGTTGTGTAGTCGATACACATCCGAAGCTTCCCGCCGGCCTTAGGTACAACGACTGGGTTTGCCAGCTATTTTGGGTGGAAGGCTTCTCGGATGAATCCAGCTTCGAGCAACTTCTTCACTTCTTGACATATGAAGTTTTGTCGCTCTACTGATTGCTTCCGAGGCTTCTGATGTACAGGCCAAGCTTGGGATAAATCTTCAGATTGTGCTCAATCACTTCCCTAGGGATCCCAGGCATTTGTGACGGTTGCCAGGTAAACATGTCAACATTAGCCCGGAGGAAAGTGATGAGTGCGAGTTCCTATTTGTCGTTCAGACCTCCCGATATTCGGATGGTCTGAGCAGCGTCAGAACTAATTTGGATGACTTTGATGGGAATGTTGGTGTCGTTGCTTGGTTGCACACGAGGTGCGGAGGAACCTCGATGACGAATGCTCGGAGGCTTCAGAGCTTGCTCCTTTCCGGATTCTTCCTCCTACGCTGTAGCAAGCGCGTGGAGTTCTTCCAGAGCAGTAACTCCGGCAGTGCGATCCCCACAGATCCGGAGAACGCTTGAGGGTGTTGGCATCTTCAACACCAAGTAGCCATAATGAGCAGCAGCCATGAGTTTGTATAATGTTGGCCTGCCCAAGATGGCGTTAAATGGTAAGTTGATATGTGCCACGTCGAAGACTAACTTCTCGGTCCTGTAATTCTCCCGAGTTTCGAAGGTCACCAGGAGAGTAATGGCACCGAGTGGAGTTATGGCCCCCGGACCTACTCTAGAGAAAGGTCGAGAGGTGCGAAGATGTAAGACCTATATGTGCTGAATACATTGGCTTGTAGTGAATACACTTGGCTTTGATGATAAAAGTTTTAAATATCACCAAAACACATTTTTATCAAGGTCCGACTCTAGCTCTGAGCTACAGCAAGGTTCGACGGTAGGTCCGACTGGTTTTGGGTAGCTCCGGCTATGTTAGATGCTAGGTCCGACTTCTTGGTAAGGTCCGATTAGCTTTGGTTAGCTCCGGTGAGCTTTATCTTTAGCTCCAGCATGTCTTTGATAGCTCTGGCATATATTTGATACCTCTGGCATGTTTTTGCTAAGCTCCGAGTTGTTTTTTCTAGCTCCAGCTTTTGGGTTACTAGTTCCTACTAGTTCTGGTTAGCTTCAGCGCTAGGTCCTGCTAGTTTTGTAAGCTCCGGCAGGAGCTTGGTTATACTAGTTCTGGTAAGTTCCGGCGCTAGGTTTTACTAGCTTTTGTTAGCTCCGGCTCAAGGTCCGGGTTGCTCTGGCAAGGTCCGGAACTTGACCGAAGTGCTTCTGCTCTTCATTTGCAATGTTTCGTACTTGCTTTACATTGTTGGACAGTTTGCTTAGTATTCTTTTACTAAGTTTTTGGTGCGTTTTGGATGATATGGCTGATATCGTTTTGCTATGCTTTGCAACATGCTTATGTGAGGTTCTCACGTAAGGTGTTGTGTTCGGAACTAACTTGAGTCAAGTCGAGAACTTGGGCTTGTATGGATTGGTTGTTTATTCATGTGCAGGTGTTGCTTGAGTTCAAGACATGGCTGGTGACGGGATCCATTGGACTAGTCTCAGGGAGGAGATGAGGTTCCAACAACCAAATTCAGGTGGAATTGTGGTTGAGCTGATCAGGAGGTTGTGCAACATGATTGAATCAAGAACAATGCATATGAAGGTATCGTGTACGGAAGATGTTTGCACATGTGCAAGGAGTGCATGGACATGGCTACATGGTTCCGAGACGTGATGAAGAGATGTGGACGTAAAGAGTTGGTCGGAAAGGTCCAACCGACTAGGTTATGGACTCAGGCTGCGGCTGAGTCGGATTTGACTCAAATATGGAAAGATTTGAGTTGGTTATGATAGGATTTCGTGTGGGTCACGAATTTGAGTTGTTTAGGAATGTGGGATACGTTCCTAAGGTGTTTGGAAGTCTTAAGATTACTTCTATCTGCGTATAGAAGAATCTTGAGCAGTTATGGAAAGTTATGATTTGTGATCTGAGTATGATTGGAGTCCTAGTTGATATTGGGTTGGCCTAAGGGCTGGTTATATAAGCAAGGGAGCCCAGAGCTCGTGGTGCACGACTTTTTTCTCGGGTAGGGCAGTTTGATCTGTATTTGATCTTTCGATCATAGCTTGAGTTTTTCTCGACGGATTTGAGTGATTTCTTTTGTGTTGTCTTCGTGACTTGATTCTCTCTGATATCCATCACTTTTGTCACGGTGAAACACATTTAGATTAGTCTCACACACGATTTCTTTAAGAGATTGTTTTTTCTGCCGAAGGGGTTGGGGTTTAATTGTTTCCGCTGCGTAAAATTTTTAAATCTACCATTCACCCCCCTGGTAGCTTTTCACGTGCTCTTCGATCCTACAATTGGTATCAGAGCCACGGTGCTCTAATCTTTGAGATTTGCACGTGTTTTTGACTAATTATCATGGAGAAGTACTCCGCCAAACCTTGTGTGTTTGCTGGTATTGATTTTAAAGTTTGGAAGGCACGCATGGAGGCTTTCATCCAGGCGCAAGGCTTTGCCATATGGGAGAAGGTGTACAAGCCATATGAAGTGCTGTCAAATGATCAAGTTACAGCTACAAATCTAAGAGATGTCAACAACAACAACAAGGCTCGAAACTTGATCATACAAGGATTAACACAAAGCGACTTCGACCGTGTTGCACACCTCCGATCTGCATACGATGTGTGGAAAGCACTTTGTGACTACCATGAAGGATCCAACACGATCAAGGAGGTAAGGCAAGACATGTTTAGGAAAGAATACATGCGCTTCGAGATGCAACCCGGTGAGTCAATTGATGATCTCTTTGCTCGCTTTAATAAAATTCTCAGCCACTTGCGTAGCATCAATGCTAATTTTTCAGATGCTGAAAATGCTAGGCAATTGTTAAGTGCATTAGACATGTCAATTTGGGAGATGAAAGTTACATCTATTCGTGAATCTACTGTCATGAGTACACTTACTTTAGATGTGCTATATTCCAAGCTAAAAACTCATGAAATTGATATAATATCACGTAAGAACCCCAACAAGTCTATTGCTTTTGTTTCTCAACGTGATATGCCTAGCTCTGGCCAATCTTCATCTTATAGTACACTTGCTTTGTTGTCCTCTCTAACTCTTGAACAGATTGAGGAGTTTCTAGAGGAGGAGCTAGCACTTCTCTCTACGAGGTTCTCAAAAGCATTGCAAAATGTGAGAACTATAAGGAGAGGAAGCTCTGAACCTCAACGATGCTTCGAATGTGGTAAGACATGACATTTTCGTTCAGATTGCCCTAACCTTTCAGGTCCTACTTCTCGGGATGAAAAGAAAACAAGAACGAAGCACTCCTCTGCAAAAGATACGAAGAAAAAGAAGGGTACCATAGGACGCAAGATGATTAACAGCTTCATCACCGCACTTCAAGAACTTAGTTCAAGTGATGTAGACTTTGAAAGTGATGAAAATGATAACGATCTGGCCAACTTATGCTTCATGGCGGGCAAAACAAGATCAAGATCAAGTCAGGAGGATGCAGAACACAACAGTGAAGACGATGAGGTATCTTCTACCTGCAATGAAATGTGTGATACTATTTCTCGTGCAACTATTATTGTCAAGAAAAAGGACAAAAAGCTTAAGGATATGCTGCTAAAATTGAATCACTAGAATATGAAATTAACCGTTTAAAAACTTTGATTCCTAGTGATGATGCATGTCCCTCATGTGACTTAATCTATGAACAATTGTCCACATTAAGAAGTGCACACTCCTCCACTCTAGATAGACTTGATGAAGAAATTGAAAAGAACAGAGAGCTTGCTGCACTTAATGATAAAAACTTGAAAGACGCTAGCTGTTCTACAATTGATTTGCATTGTTCTACTTGTGATGATCTTGATAAGAAACTATAGGATGCTATGAATGAAATTTCTATATTGAACAATGCTTTACATTCTCATGAAGTTAAATTTTGTTCCAATTGCAAACTAAAAGGAAAAAGTTCATGTGAAAATTGCCTTGATCTGTCCAATAAACTTGATGACATGCATAGGACATTAGATCGGTTTTTTAATGGGAATAAGAACCTAAACTTGCTGCTGAATTCTTCCAAGTCTTGTAATGATAAAACTGGTTTAAGTTTTGATTTTCATGCTCATGCTAAGGCACATCCACCTAAAATTGTAAAGTTCATTAGGAAGTGGTTTGATTCAAACAGTTCCTAAACAAAAAGGAGTGGCTTTCAAATCTGCAGGAGTGTTGTCTCATTCGGTTTCAAATAAAAATATTGCTGGCTCATCTATACATGAACACAAAGTTAAATTTCATTGTACTTTCTATGGTAGAGATGGTCATGTCATAGATTTTTGTTATAGACTAGCTAAACAACAGAAAAGGGAAAGAATGGTTGCTAGATCTCATAACTTTCATGCAAAATTTGTTGCACACATTGAACCGAATGTACAACCTGCTGTTTTGAGTCAAAAACATTCAAAGTTTACCTCCGGACCTTCTGTTTTTGCCTCCGGAGCTACTGATTTTTGTGCTACACAAGTAACACCTTATAGGTCAGTAGTTAAGAATAAAAAATCTTAAACTTTGACTCATAAACCTGCTGTTTTGTCTCAGCTTTCGTGTGTTTTTCCTACTGCACGCCGCGTGACTCAGTACTGGATTCCTAAATGCCTTTTGACTAACCCCAGTATTGAGTCATCGACGTATTGTGCTTTTATGTAGGTTACACGTTTGAGGAAGGAGAACATTTGGATTGTGGATTCAGGTTGCTCATGCAACATGACCGGTAACAAAGATTGATTATCCTCCCTCTCTTTTGTGTCACGTGTAGAGAATGTTACTTTTGCCGATAATTCTTCAACTCCTATAATTGCTAAGGGTTCGGTTAGAGTAAATGATCACTACACATTGAAGGATGTGGCACTTGTCAAAAATTTGAAATACAACTTGCTTTCTGTTGCACAATTGCTAGATGAAAATCTAGAAATTATTTTCAATAAAAACTGCTGCAAAGTTGTAGGTTCAAATAGTGAGCTTATTTTCAATATGTTTCGGTTTGGAAGAGTTTTTAAAGCTGATTTTGATATGTCTTCCTCTAAGCATAGGTGTCTAGTTGCTAATGATTCAAAGGACTTATATTTTTAGCATCGTAGACTTGGTCACGTAGGCTTTGATCACCTAACGCGTGTTAGTGCTCTTGATCGCATACGTGGGCTGCCTAAGCTTAAAGGGGACAAAGAAATTGTGTGCTCTTCTTGTAGACATGCTAAGATGGTTGCAGGTTCACATACTCCTCTCACAATGATCATGACAACTGAACCATGTCAACTTTTGCATCTTGACACCGTAGGACCTTCACGTGTTCAATCCTTCTGAGGTAAATGGTATGTTCTTGTTATCGTTGATGATTATTCTAGATACTCTTGGGTTTACTTTATGGCGTCTAAGAATGAAGTTTTTAGTCACTTTAGAACTTTATTTCTTAGATTATCAATTGATCACCCAGGATCATTAAAACAATTAGAAGTGATAATGGAACTGAATTTAAAAATCAATCTTTTGATCACTTTTGTGCTGAAAATAGAATAGATCATCAATTCTCTTCTCCATATGTACCTCAATAAAACGGTGTTGTAGAAAGAAAGAACAGAACCTAAGTTGAGATGGCTAGGACTATGCTTGATGAATATCAAACTCCTAGGAAATTTTGGGCTGATGCATTAGCAACTGTTTGTTATGTCTCAAATCATGTTTTCTTGCATGCTAAGCTAGGTAAAACACCATATGAGCTTCGGTTTGGACATAGGCCTAGTGTTACACACTTTCGGGTCTTTGGTTGCAAATGCTTTGCTAAGAAACATGGTAATCTTGATAAATTTGAACCTAGATCCATTGATGGCATGTTTCTTGGTTATCCATCTCATACTAGAGGCTATCGTGTGCTTTTATTTGACACTAACAAAATTGTGGAGACTTGTGAAGTGTCTTTTGATGAAGCTAGCCCAGGTACTAGCTCCGGTGTTGTAGGACCAGATCCGTATCCTCAGGGGGAGGGTATTTTCGAAGATGAAGAAGAACCGGTGATACTGCCTGGTAGTTCCGAAGTTGACACGTGTCCAGCTCCGGATATTGAACAAGCTCCGGCTATCACCGATGCTGGTCCTGATCGTCCACAAGTCACAAGCTCATCAATCTACGACGAACCTAATGAAGAAGAAGCTTGTGAGACATCTGTTCCCCGACGTTTTTGCAAAGATCATCCCCCACAACAGATGATTGGAAGCTTGCACAAACGAGTCACACGGTCTAGGTTTTGCGATCCAAACTCTCATGCTCATTCTGCTTTTGTTGCTTCTTTTGAACCCAAAGATATATCGCACACACTCACTAATGAATCTTGGATTATTGCCATGCAAGAAGAGTTAGAAAATTTTGAAAGAAATAATGTTTGGAAACTTGTACCTCCACCTTAAGGTCACACTTTAATTGGAACTAAATGGGTATATAAAAATAAACAAAGTGAGGATGGGGTTGTGGTTAGGAATAAGGCTAGGTTGGTTGCTCAAGGTTTCACTCAAGTTGAAGGTCTAGATTTTGATGAAACTTTTACTCCTGTTGCTAGATTAGAAGCCATAAGAATTTTGTTAGCTTTTGGAGCATCTAAAGGTTTTAAGCTATTTCAAATGGATGTTAAAATTGCTTTTCTTAATGGCTACATAGATGAGGAGGTTTATGTCAAACAACCACCGGGTTTTGAAAATGCAGATTTTCCTAATCATGTTTACAAACTGTCCAAAGCCTTATACGGTCTCAAACAAGCCCCTAGAGCATGGTATGATAGGTTAAAAATATTCTTACTTGAAAAGGGGTTTACCATGGGCAAGGTTGATAAAACTCTTTTTTGTGCTTAAACATGGCAATTACTCATTATTCGTTCAAGTGTATGTGGATGATATTATCTTTGGTTGTGCTTCTCATGATCTTGTGTCCAAGTTTTCAGCAATGATGAGTTCCGAATTTGAAATGAGTATGATGGGTGAACTCACTTACTTTTTGGGGCTGCAAATCAAGCAAACCAAGGAGGGTACCTTTGTGCATCAGACAAAGTATACAAAAGACCTCCTAAGGCGCTTCAACATGGACAAAAGCAAGCCTCTTTGGACACCAATGGGAACAGCAACAACACTTGAACTTGATGAAGATGGTGAATCTGTGAATCAAAAAGAATATAGAAGCATGATCGGATCACTTTTGTACCTCACGGCATCAAGACCGGACATACAATTCAGCGTATGTCTTTGTGCACGGTTTCAAGCTTCCCCACGTGTTTCACATCATCAAGCCGTCAAAAGGATTCTCAGGTACTTACATGGAACCCAAGAATTTGGCATTTTTCTTCCTTCTTCCTCAACCGTTACTTTGAAAGCTTTTTCGGATGCTGATTTTGGGGGTTGTAGGATTGATAGGAAAAGTACTTCCGGTGCTTGTCATTTTCTTGGTAATTCTCTTGTTGCTTGGTCCTCTAGAAAACAAAATTCAGTTGCACAATCCACAGCTGAATCTGAATATGTAGCTGCTGCTAGTGCTTGCTCACAAACTCTTTGGATTGTTCAAACACTTAAGGACTATAGGGTTGATCTAGATAGTGTTCCACTGTTTTGTGATAACACTAGTGCTATTTGCATTGCTAAAAACCCTGTGCAACATTCTAGAACTAAGCACATTGACATTAGGTATCACTTTCTCCGAGATAATGTTGAAAAGGGAAACATTATGCTTCACCATGTAGATACCGAACAACAATTGGCTGATATTTTTACAAAACCTTTGGATTTCACTCGTTTTTGTTTCATTCGTAGTGAAATAGGGGTTATGCATCCTCATGGCTTAAATTGAGGGGGAGTTTTTGAAACTTGGGAAGTCTATGTGTGAATCTGAAATTAAAATAATATGAGCATAATATTTCATACATATATGACTTTGTGATTCCTTTTACATGCTGAAAGTTCTTACTATATTACTCGTGTTATACATTTTGTAGTTTTTGCCATGTCTAGTAATTGGAATAATTACTTACACTAAAACTGGTCATGGTCGAACTTTCTTGCTGTTTTGAACTTGTTGCATGCTCACAAATGCTTTTAATCATAAAGAATTAATCAAGTAATCAACTCACATGTTGAGTTTTTATGAACAAATATAAATTGATAAAAGATCAAGAGAATATGCATGCATCGCACTTCTTCTTTTGAGATGGCTTGTCATTGCACTTAGATATGAACTTGGAAGAAGTTGTGTATGACTAAAATCATGTCCTTAAGCTTCTGATTGTCAAATGACATAGGTTTGACTTGATTGGTTAGAATAAGGCAGATGCGCATATAATCTCTTGCAAATATAATATGATCTAAATTTATGCTTTGAAAAATAATAAAATGCAGCAACTAGTGTCATGCTTTCAGGTTTTGAAATAGTTAAGTTTGTGAGATCATTACTTGCTTAAATTGAAAATTACATTTGATCTCAAGCATGGCTTACACTACTTTATGTATTTCATTGATGTGATAATGTAAGGTACTTGATAGTATGACTTGGATGAGCCTTGTTTATATGTATATGTTATAATATGCTCATAACAACTAAAGTTGGAGAGATAATTTGTTTATATGCTCATGACTTGCTGAATACATTGTCAAAGGGGGAGAGATAAGCATGAAGAGAAAGAGAATATGTGCATAAGGTGAAATAATAAAGGGGGAAAGATAATATGGGATAATTTTTCTTCTTGTTTTACTTTTGATTTACAAAGGGGGAGAAATTGCCTTCAAAACTTTTATGTGAATAAGCAAATGTTCGGATTTTAAATGGTGTTGCCAATGCATTCATCAAGGGAGAGATTGTAAGACTTATATGTGCTAAATACATTGGCTTGTAGTGAATACACTTGGCTTTGATTATAAAAGTTTTAAATATCACCAAAACACCTTTTTATCAAGGTTCGACTCTAGCTCTGAGCTACAGCAAGGTCCGACGGTAGGTCCGGCTTGTTTTGGGTAGCTCCGGCTACGTTAGATGCTAGGTCCGACTTCTTGGTAAGGTCCGACTAGCTTTGGTTAGCTCCGGTGAGCTTTATCTTTAGCTCTGGCATGTCTTTGATAGCTCTGGCATATATTTGATAGCTCTGGCATGTTTTTGCTAAGCTCCGAGTTGTTTTTTCTAGCTCCGGCTTTTGGGTTACTAGTTCCGACTTGTTCTGGTTAGCTTCAACGCTAGGTCCTGCTAGTTTTGTAAGCTCCGACAGGAGCTTGGTTATACTAGTTCTGGTAAATTCCGGCGCTAGGTTTTACTAGCTTTTGTTAGCTCCAGCTCAAGGTCCGGGTTGCTCTAGCAAGGTCCGGAACTTGACCGAAGTGCTTCTGCTCTTCATTTACAATGTTTCGTACTTGCTTTACATTGTTGGACAGTTTGCTTAGTATTCTTTTACTAAGTTTTTGGTGTGTTTTGGATGATATGGCTGATATCGTTTTGCTATGCTTTGCAACATGCTTATGTGAGGTTCTCACGTAAGGTGTTGTGTTCGGAACTAACTTGAGTCAAGTCGAGGACTTGGGCTCGTATGGATTGGTTGTTTATTCATGTGCAGGTGTTGCTTGAGTTCAAGACATGGCTGGTGACGGGATCCATTGGACTAGTCTCAGGGAGGAGATGAGGTTCCAACAACCAAATTCAGGAGGAATTGTGGTTGAGCTGATCAGGAGGTTGCGCAGCATGATTAAATCAAGAACAATGCATATGAAGGTATCGTGTACGGAAGATGTTTGCACGTGTGCAAGGAGTGCATGGACGTGGCTACATGGTTCCGAGACGTGATAAAGAGATGTGGACGTAAAGAGTTGGTCGGAAAGGTCCAACCGACTAGGTTATGGACTCAAGCTGCAGCTGAGTCAGGTTTGACTCAAATATGGAAAGATTTGAGTTGGTTATGATAGGATTTCGTGTGGGTCACGAATTTGAGTTGTTTAGGAATGTGGGATACGTTCCTAAGGTGTTTGGAAGTCTTAAGATTACTTCTATATGCGTATAGAAGAATCTTGAGCAGTTATGGAAAGTTACGATTCGTGATCTGAGTAGGATTGGAGTCCTAGTTGATATTGGGTTGGCCTAAGGGCTGGTTATATAAGTAAGGGAGCCCAAAGCTCGTGGTGCACGACTTTGGGGCTGTTCCTCTTGTGTTCTATTGAATAAAATTCGTGGTTTGAAGGAACTTTTGTGCCTTGTTCGTCCGACTTGTTCCAGACAAGTTTTACTCGTCGAGTTTCTGGACAGCACTACCTTTCGTCAGTGGTTTTATCATAACTCGAGTTTTACATATCCAATTGACGTGATTCTTTTTGGTTTGTCTTCACAACTTGATTATATATCATATATCAAAATTTCACGGTAATTGAATTTGTGGTCTATGATCTACACGAGTTTCTTTGCAGCGTTACAGAACTATTTTTTCTCGGGTAGGACAGTTTGATCTGTATTTGATCTTTCGATCATAGCTTGTGTTTTTCTCGACGGATTTAAGTGATTCCTTTTGTGTTGTCTTCGTAACTTAATTCTCTCTGATATCCATCACTTTTGTCACGGTGAAACACATTTAGATTAGTCTCACACACGATTTCTTTAAGAGATCATTTTTTCTGCCGAAGGGATTGGGATTTAATTGTTTCCGCTGCGTAAGATTTTTAAATCTACCATTCATCCCCCTCTGGTAGATTTTCACGTGCTCTTCGATCCTACAGAAGATCCGAAGGTAAGATCGACGGCAATGGAGTCTTACGGCCGAGGGAGACCAGAAGTGGAAGCTGTCCAAGAAGGGGCGAAGTAGATCCGGCAGGGTGCATCATCAGCACACCACCACGATGGGCGCCGCCTGCAGCAGCAGCATGCTCAGCCGGAGTTACTCAGCCACCGTGATCAGCACCAGGAGTCGACGGGTCCAGCGCGCAGCAAGCTCCATGCTCATTTGCTGGCGCGACCATTGATTTAGTATTGGTTTTTAGTTACCAGTCGACGACTGGCCTTGGCCGGTCCATGTATGTAGTAGTTCCCTCCATGGATGCATCTTCAAGCTACGTAGTAGATCTATGAGCTCCTCTCATCACTCGCTCGCTCCGTCAGACTAGTTGCCGCTCCCGATGGCCTCCCCTGGCCAGATCGGCCCATAGTAGGGGCGTCTTTGGCATGACTCTACTCCACAGTAGAGCAACTCTGCTCCCAAATGCTAGGGTGGAGCAACTCTTTTGTGGAGATAGAGTTATGTGTGGTAGTGTTTGACTGAAAACTATTGCGAGCTCTTAAAAGTAGAAGTTTTATGATACAATGTCATTTTTACCCCTATCCTTTGTTGGACCACTCTCCCCTATTATGGACCCTACTGCAAAAGGCCAGAGAAGTGTTTTTTGAAGTTTTATGTACAAAAACAAAGTTTGTATTTCATTTTCCTAAGTCTGTACAGCCAAAAAACACTTCATGCCTCCGGAAATCACTTCGTCCCAAAATCTCATATCGTTTGCCCACAAATCCACAATTGTGTTTGTATGCCCATTTTTTTAGGGTGATCAGCAAGGACCTTTTGTTGATAGCATACTTTCGATGTGAAGTATATGAACAAAAAACATCTGAAATTATTACAAATAATTCTAGGCAAGAGAAATTAATGAAGACATTGCAGTAATATGTAATTTCAACAACATATATGTAATGAAGAAATAACATAACAACAATTAGCTTATGATTGAACACATCACTATGCATATATGATAAAGACACCAAGATCTCAACCACGCAGAGACTGACTGTAGCACCGCCATTCTAGATCATCAAAGAAAGAAAATAAGCAGCTATGTGTTCCAACGCTGACTCTACCAGTTACAGGTAGAATCACCCCTGACTGCCTCCATAGCTCAACCTGTTCTTTGATGTATTCTGGCCGTTTAAAAGCTTGTATTCTGGCCGTTTAAAAGCTCTAGTTGTTGGGGGAACAACATCAATCTGCTCGATGTATTCTGGCCGTTTAAAAGCTTGTAGTATCACCGGTAGTTGGGCATCTGGAGACCATGCAGCAGGGTGTAGCAACCTACAACTAGACCATTGTGCGATGAGCGTTCAGATGTAATGCAGTCTTTTCATTCAGATAGATGTCTGACCAAAATGTTGGCGGACGCAACTGAATCAACAAACGGCGGGGACGAACCTCGGTGCTGGCGGCGGGAGAGACGACGTCTTCTCGGAGGCGAGCCTCGATCTCCAGGGACATTACCGCACGACTGCAGAATGAGGTCCATCTGTGGTGTGCGTATCCAGACTTGATTTAGGGGAAGAACAGTTTGCAGGGCGACGAGGATATGCAGGGCGACGGCCACATCTGCAGGACGCCGATTCCCAGTGGCGGCGACCACGATTTGCAGGACGACGAGCGTCGAGTCCAGTGCGGCGTCGGGCAACGGCTGGAAGCATGGAACGTCAGAGGGCGCTGCAAGGCGCGAGAATCACGACGGCGGGGTAATCATGCCGGTGGGGGAGTCACACTGGCAGTAGCCAACGCGCGGCGGGGAGTCGCGCCGGCGGCAGCCAACATGCGGCGCGCCGATGGGTTCCTGGCGACGGGAGGGAGATGTGCAGGTTCTCTGTTTGATCTGTTACGGGGAGGAAAAGAAAATACGGATTCGCTTGTGTAACTGGTGGCATTGTGGGTAATTAATCCTGAACTCCACGTCTACTTCCATATAAGTCTATTCTGGAGTAGAAAAAGAGGTACTCCACAAAAATGAACTAGGACTCTGAAAAATCCATAGAGTTGGACCCCCTTCTGGAGTTGGAGTTTTAGAGTTGAGGTATTTGGTAACATTTTTTGAGCTCTTTCACGAAGTTTGGCTCTGAAGCCATGCCAAACACGTCCTAGATCTCCGACTCCAAGATCGGCGATCCCGCGATCTAGGCATCGGCGCTCAAACTGCTGACATCGATGGCGTTGTCCGCACTGCTGATTTCGGATCTGTGTTGCAACCATCTAAATAACCAGTTAATATGAGGAAGCTCAGGGGCTAATTTGCAAAAGGGTGATATCCAAGGTGGCGCAAGTCATATCTGACGTGTCAGTCACGTTGGCGAGACAAACGGGATTTCGGACTTCTAAAGGTCCATTTGGCAGAGCTTCACGAAACTGATTCTCAAACGGGATCAGGGAAGCTTTATCAAACGCTGTTTTTCACAAGAAGTGATTCTTGGCTGATTCTGTAAAGTGATTCTCTGAAATGAACTAAGAGGCTGAGAGCTGAAAAAAATAGCTTCTCCTGATTCTGTGAAGTGATTCTCTGTCCTCATTCTAAGAGTTTATTATAGAGAATCATAGAGAATCACTTCCAGCCACAGAATCACTTCGCAGAAAATCAGAAGTGAATTTAGAGAATCAGCTCCGTGGAGCTGTGTCAAAGAGGGCCTAATTACACACTTAATTAGATTAGGGACCTTTAAATGCGTTTTAGAAGTTCGTGGACCTATGTGACACACTCTCAAAAGTCCACTGTATATTTTACTCCATATCTTTTTTTTTGTGAGAAGTCATCTCCTTAATTGTGTGGGAACACAACGGGGCGGCAGCGGCACTTCCTCAGCTCTAGATCCTCCCGCGCCCTCGCTCCGCTGCCGCCGACGCTCCTCCCTCTGCCGCTGTAGTGGAGGGACATCCACGCAACTTCTCCGGACGTAGGCAACCGGTTTCATCTTCCTGGTGAGTCATCCGATTCCATCTGACCTTGTTTGGTTAGCGATTCACTTGCTCTGAGAAAAGAGTGGGCAGGGCTTGTTGTGGATTCATGCGAATCGAATCCAAATCCAACCACGCACGGGTTGGATGGAGCAATCTTCTTCTCTGTTACAGTTCAGGATGGAGATTTTATCGGCACCCAAGGGCTTTGTATAGTTCTTACCCAATTGATGTGCGTTACTTTGGGGCGTCCGTGGTCGTACGCCGCCCTTGTAATTTTGTACTCGCAATAGCGATTTGTGATGCTTCGTGATAGATGACAAGCAAACTAGAAAACCATAAGTATCATCAACTTCCTGGAACTGGAAAGAATTTAGATCTGGGTCCAAAATTTTCATGTTCTCCACAACCACGAAATTTTGCATGTTTGTGGACGGTGTTGTGCCAATGAGTCTACGGAAGGTCCATCTTCTTGCTGTAGTGTTTCAATTGCATGTCAGTACCTGCAGTACGACTGTGGGGCATTTGTGATGCCTCAACACTGTAACACACACTATTCTTGTGCAGTCTGAGGTTTCCATAAATTTGTTCGGAAATGCATCCCCCTCTAACTTTACACAGGCATCCTATGTGTGCCGAGGTACCTCACTAATTTCCTCCAGATGTTGAATCTTTGCTTTTGGAGGTTGTTGCGCTACTTTAGTGAAAGCTAAATGTTCTTCTAGATTATTGAAGAATTCCAGAAGTGCCATCTCGATCACCCTGTCAAGAAGTTCTTTGGAGAATGCACAGACCTTAAAATCAAGCTAGATTGATGCTTCCGACAGGAGGTGAGTGCTCTTTATCCCTTGTTCCAATTTATGTGTTCCTAAACCAAACCCAAGTTTTCTTAGTCATTTCACTAATTTTGAATACCACATTACTGTGCTTGTAATTCAGAAAGCTTTGAAGAGAAAGGCAAACTTTGAAGAGAGCAAGAAATTTAAAGAACAGCTGCAGGCTTACAAAAGGGAGGTAGCAGAGAAAAACGAAGAATAAGAACTAGGAATAAAGGAAAAGGATATGCAGGGGAATCCTCCTTCCCGTGTTCAAATGCTGTTTCTGAAAATGTTCTACTCATTGCTGAGTGGTAGTTAAACTATGCATCTTTGAAGTTTGAATTCTACCTTGATCCTGGGACACTTTTTCCCCTTTTCATGGATGCTGGTGCTATAGCGAGCCATTGAACCATTGTATCAGATATGGACAACTCACTTGTATTATACTCCCTCCATTTCAACTTATTTGTCATTAGGACAACCTTTATTGGTTCATTTCTAGCTCTTTTGATTGTCTGAAACAACAATTATTTAAAAACAGAGGTAGTATTATCTAATACAAGCAGTTGTATCAGGAAGTTCCTATAATTGTAGACCTGATTAAATGTGTTGGCTGTTAGATGTAAATGTATCATCTTCCTTTCATACCAACTTATCCTGTATGTGGATTGTTCTTATGTAATCGGTAATAGAAGGCTTTGCCTTCTCAGACCATTAAAAAATTTGCTGCCTCCTTAGCCCCGTTTTGTAAAATATCCTGCAAATCCAGCAACAGTTTCTAACTATTTCCAGATTATACAGTAAGCCCTTAATACTGTTTTGCTTTACTGAGGGTAGGAGGTTAGACTGAAACAGACAGATCAACTTGACCGGTGTAATTTTTGGATTAGTGAGTAGACACAAAGTATCTGGGACGCTTAAGCTGCTCAATGGTTAGTCAATCACCTATAATTCCCATGCCTGTTTTTTGTAAAAGACCATCTTGTCTGGAGACTCCAACCGACTGACTCCAACCGACTATGCATATGAGAACGTAAACCTGGAACGCCTATTAAACTGCTACTGTGGCCTATTAAATTGCTACTGTGGCGCTAAAAAGGTGCCTCCAACGGAGCCTGCAAACGGCACACGCATTTCAGGGGACCGACGGTACGAAACGCAAATATGCGTTCTCTCGACTGAGTTGCCAACTACTGTGCCAACCACCGCGAGGGAGAGGATCAACCTCCACGTCGGCCACCTACGCGACGTTCTTGGTGAGCTTGCTCTTGCGCGATAGCTTAATACGGCCGCCGCTGTGATACGGCGGCCGCCCTCGCCGCGCCGACGCCCGCTCGCCGGTCCCCGCGTCGGCCGCCCTTGCTACCAGACCTCGTGCCGCACAAACAAATCACCACTGCCGCCGAATCCTCGCTCCGCCGCCACCTCCGACTTTCCCGACGCTGGCGCCAAGTTGTCTCGCCGCAGCCGAAGCAGAGGAGGGTGCGAGAGGAGAAGGGGCAAAGGCGAGAGAGGACAGATTGGTGGTGTTCGATCTCTGATTTGGTCGCCCGCGAGCGCCTCAATTCGTCGCGTGTTGCTGCGCCCTGTCAAGATCTGAGACCACCATCGAATTCGACAGATCAGGTTTGGTTCTTCCCCATTTTTTCTTGAGCGTAGAATGGTGTAAAATTCCTTTTTTTTCTCCATTTTTTCTTGAGCCTTTTTTTTGTTCGATTCTTGTGATAGCTGTGCCAGCAATTCTTACCAACGACGACTGACCAATGACGATGGGAGCAACGGGGGATTTTGGCTGGAGGCTGGAGCAGCTCAATCGGTCATGTTGTGGCCCATAGCCATGAGCGGGAAGACAGCGACGTGAGACAGCTCAATCGGATTTCATGACTTTTCTCTTCTTGCCGGGAACCAACTACCGAAGCCACCCATACCTGTTAGCACTACCGGACTAGTCCGGTAGTAGACGCCGGACTAGTCCGATATAAGACCAGACTAGTCCGATGTTGTCCAGTAAGACAGACTCTTGACCGGACTAGTCTGGTCTTTTCAGTTAATGTCAGTTTGAACTCGAAAATAACATGTGTTCTAATTGAAAGGACACAACCCACCGACAATTATGTCCCTGATCGGGGGACTTAACTGTCTCTAAGGGGTGGGAAGCCCTCTCTTGTGTCTCTTGGTCATATATAAGGAGAGAGTTACGTGTATGATTGAAAGTGGGGTTGTGAATACACATTAGACACAAGAACTCTCTCAATTCTCAAAATCCGATCAACAATACCAAGAGAAGAACAAGGGGAAACGCCTCCCGTCGTCGTTCTACTTGCGGCCTCGCCTTTGTTGGCTTGATGGCCGCATCGTCAAACAACAACAAAGATGGAAGAGAAAGTATTAATGGTGTTCTTGTGCTATTTGAGAGATAGCACTTGATGTTGATGTTGTATTCAGTTTTCTTCTGAGTAATTCGAAATGATTTAGTAGCTATTTGATCTTTGGGCTCCCTCTTGATTTCTAACAATGGTATCAGAGCCGTTTAGACCACTAATCATTTCGAATTGAGTTTTGATCGAAGTTTTTCGCTGAAAGTTTTGAAGATCTGGACTTATCCGATCTAAGGGACGGACTAGTCCGGTGTGCCACAATTAAGTGGATAGGTTTTTCGGATCAGGGCGTTTTGACACGTTCATCTGATTGAAAACCAATTAAGCACTTTGGATTGAAATCCATTGTGAAAATTAAGTTGATTTGGTAAGATGGTAAGATTAAGATTCCTTTTTGGGTATTTCGACATTTTTTCCAGTTTTTTATATGAAACTTTTCCGGGGTTGGCCGGACTAGTCATGAATAGTACGGACCAAACTCGAAAAGTTCAATAAAGAATGGATCAAATGTTTTTGGAATAGGACTGGACTTGTCCGGTCATGGTTCTATGTAAGTTCGGACATGTCCGGTGTATGGACCGGACTAGTCCGAAAACCATACTATAAGAGTTCGGACTAATCCGGCCATGTGCGTACTAGTCCGGACTATACAATTAAGTTTGCTTATTTAATTAAGCTTCCGCTGTAAATTAAGTTTATAATGTCATAGCAATTTGGTCGAGTAACCAAAGCGAAAGATAAATTGCTATGTCATTTTAAGTTGTATGGAATTCTATTGAGTAACCAAAGCGAAAAATAGAATTGCCATGTTTTTAAGCAATATTATGTCATTATTGGCCGAGTAACCAAAGCGAAAGGCATTAATGACATTTTCTGTTTAAGTGCATAGTAATTTGGTCGAGTAACCAAAGCGAAAGATAAATTACTATGTATTTCAGTTGTTTTCCAATGTTAAGTATTAATGTCATTATTGGCCGAGTAACCAAAGCGAAAGGCATTAATGACATTCTCTTTTAAGAACATAGTAATTTGGTCGAGTAACCAAAGCGAAAGATAAATTACTATGTTGTTTTTTTAGTTATTCTCAAATGTTGAGTTTTGGTCAAGTAACCAAAGTGAAAGATAAAACTCAACATTATCTTATGATTAATATCTATGCATTCACTCATGATCTCTTTTTTGATTAAGAGATTTCGTCTAATGAGAATTCAGCACTGAGTTTCATCTGGTAAGCAATTATGGGAGATGGAGAGAAAAGTTGGAGATTGTTTTGGCAGTCTCCGAGATGGACTTTGCTCTCACAACTCCATATTCAGTTGAGCCAGTGGCTCCAGTAAGTAAAGTTGATGAAACTCAGGAAGCCTTTGTTGTGAGGACAAAGGACTATACTAGTAAGCTATTGGCTTGTGATATAGCCAAAGTTAAGTGAAAACAATCAAACAGGAAATATTTGATGATTATTAAGGGCACTATCACTGAAATCATTCGGGGGAGCAATCCCTGAATATGATATTGCCACTGAGTACCTCCAAAAGATTGAGAATCAGTTTACTGGTTCTTCTAAGTCATTAGCAAGTACTCTTATCAAGAGACTTGTCGATGAAAAGTATTATGGAGGTGATGTGTGAGAGCACATTTTAAGGATAACAAATATGACTTCAAAGTTTAAGCCTATAGATTTGGGGATTAAAGATGAGTTCATTGTGCATCTCATTTTTCCTCAGTTCTAAAGGAATTTGAGACTTTTGTCATTAATTATGACTCTCAACCTGAACTACTGAACATAGAAAAACTCATGGCTATGTGTGTTCAGGAGGAAGAGAGGATTAAATCTCTTCATGATAATGATGCTATTAATTACGTGAAGGGAAAAAGTAAGGCTAAGAAGAATTATTCTTCTAAGCAATTTTTTAAGTATCATGGTTCTTCTCACCATGATAAAGATAAGAGTAAGGCTCTACAAATCATTCTTAACGTTAGGATGTGAAAGTAGAAAAAGATCGGTGTCACTTTAGTTTAGACAAAGGTCACCATCAAAAGGAATGCATAAATTTCCTTAAATGGTGTTGTAAGTGACAATCAATTTTCCTCACATCAGAGTAAGAGTAAGAGAATCGATTCCGAAATGTTTTCGAAATTATGGCATTGTTGCTTAGGCCATATTTCGAGGGGGAGAATTGAACAATTGGTTTCACAATCGATTCTTCCTCATTTGGATTTTTCAGATTCAAAAGAATGCATAGACTAAGAAAAGTAAGAAATGGTGCCATATGCAGTGCGGGAATTTGGAATTAATCCGTACGGACATTTGTGATGCATTTCCTGTAGTATTTGTTGATGGTTTTTTTTTGTTCATAACCTTCACAGATGACTATTCTCGCTATGGCCATATTTACCCAATTAAAGAACGCTTTGAAGCATTGGATAAATTAAAGATATTTAAGGCTGAAGATGAAAATCAGCACAACAGTAAGATAAAAGTGGTAAGATCCGATCGTAGTGGTGAATACTACGGTCATCATACCCCTATGGCCAAGTTTCTGGACCATTTGCTCGGTTCCTACAGGAAAATGGCATAGTTGCCTAGTATTCAACACCGGGCGAGCCTCAGCAAAATAAAGTAGTAGAACGGTACAACCGTACGCTAATGGATATGGTAAGATCCATGTTAAGTCAATCAGATTTGTCGGTTATCTTATGAATAGAGGCATTAAAAACCGCTATTCATGTGCTAAATCAGATATTTAGTAAGTTGGTGTCTAAAACACCGTATGAGTTGTGGAGAGGACGTAAGCCCCCATTAAGTTATATGCATATATGAGGTTGTCCTGAGGCAAAAATGTTTAACCCAAACATTGGTAAGTTGGATGCTAAGACAATAAGTTGCCAATTTATTGGCTATTCAGAAAAGAGTAAGGAATATCGTTTCTACTGTACAGAACATATACTAAGTTTGTGGAAACAAGGCATGCCGTCTTTTTAGAGGATGTCATAATCAGGGGGAGTACGGTAAGACGAGAAATTAATCTTGAAGAGAAGCGGGTTTATGTACCCACTCCTATGATTCAAGAATCATAATTCTCATTACCTACTGTTGTTGAATCATCAATGTCTATTGGTGAAGATTCAACACTTGTTGTTAGTTCTCCATTGACAACGGAATTATTACGAAAGGTTGAACATTCTCAGCCTGTTGTCATTAATAATTAAGAGAAACAACAGACTCAAAATGAGGATAATGTGCAAATAAGAAGATCTTAAAGAGAAAGAGAATCGGCCATTTCGGACGATTATGAGATCTATTTAAGTGAGGCAATTCAAGTGGAGGGTGATCTCACCACATTTGAAGAAGCTATAAGAAGTCCTCAAACATCTGAATGGCGTAAAGTCATGGAGGATGAAATGAGGTCTATGGAAGCAAACAAAGTCTGGAATTTAGTTGAGATTCCTAATGGAGCCAAAACAGTAGGCTGTAAATGGGTCTACAAAACTAAACGTGACTCCAAAGGAAATATTAATAAGTTTAAGTCCAGACTTGTTGCAAAAGTTAAGGATTCGTTCAGAATCATTATGTCATTATTTGCACATTACAATTTAGAATTACATCAGATGGATGTAAAAGACGACGTTTCTCAATGGTGATCTATATGAGAACGTCTATATGACACAATCGAAAGGTTTTGTTGTTAAGGGTAAGGAACATATGAGGTGCCACTTAAGAAAGTTCATTTATGGACTTAATCAAGCATTAAGACAGTGGTATCTCAGGTTCAATAAGACAATAAGAAAGTTTGGGTTTAAACAAAATGAGGAGGGCAATTACATTTATGGTAAGTTTAAAGACGGGAAATTTATTTTCCTCTGATTTATGTAGATGATATACTACTTACAAGTAGCGATGTCAATCTACTATCAGAAACTAAGAAGTTCTTGTCCTCTAATTTTGATATGAAAGATCTTGGTGAAGCATTCTATGTACTGGGCATAGAAATTCACCGAGATAGAATAAAGGGGTATTAAGTTTAGCACAAAAGGCATACTTAAGGAGCGTACTTGAAAAGTACGGTATGCATGAAAATAAATCTTTGTCTGCTCTAATGAGTCAAGGTTGGTAAGTATGGAACCAATAAGAGGTCGACCTAATAAGAATCGGTTCCAAAACTTCTTGCTGTCAGAAGTTTTAAGTTTTGCTCAATTCCTAAGTTACCTTGACAAAGTTTAAGTATCGGGTTAATTTTGGCATAAGTAAGTCCAATCCAGATGACTGGATGGAAATAAGTATTACTTGTAGTTTTGCAAGTATCAAGGTCTCATGGAAAGTTAAGTATAAGATTGAGTCATTGGAATAATGACTTACTAAGACTCAGTTTGTGCGAGATGTGTAGCAAATCCACATCAGTAATCAACACTTGCACATTGGAGCTTTATTGTGGAAAAAGCTCCTAATTTAGGGTCACTGCGTCATGTGTGATGCATACCAATATATTATAAATGAGACCACTGAGCAGACACAGTAAGTAAACCCGAATTGTAAGTGGTTGACAGCATTAAACCACTTAAGTTTTTTGTACTCCAGAGACAACAAGTCATATGTGATGCCAAACACATTGACATAAGGTATGTGTTGTAAAGGAGTAAATCCAGGATCATATTAAGTAATGATTATTGAGCAAATTAGTACCAAGCAAATGCTTGCAAATCCGCTTACAAAAGGTCTTCCACCCAACGTGTTCAGTGAACACGTGACTAGCATGGGTTTAAGGAAGAACCTATGATCACTGGATATTTAGGGGCCAAATAAGAGTAAGGTTTATTTTTAAGTGTGAGATATATTGTGGTCCTCGAGTCCAATAATACGTAAATGGTTGTTGTGATGTGTTGTGCCCTATATGTCAAGCATGAAAAAGTGAACACTAAGTTTAGTATTAAGTAAGTTTGTAAGTTTCAGTTTCGAGTTCAAGGGGGAGAATGTTAGCACTACCGGACTAGTCCGGTCCGGACTAGTCCGATATAAGACCAGACTAGTCCGATGTTGTCCAGTAAGGTCATCGGACTAGTCCGGACCTTGACCGGACTAGTCCGGTCTTTTCAGTTAATAGTTTGAACTCGAAAATAACATGTGTTCTAATTGAAAGGACACAACCCACCGACAATTATGTCCCTGATCGGGGACTTAACTGTCTCTAAGGGGTGGGAGGCCCCCTCTTGTGTCTCTTGGTCATATATAAGGAGAGGGTTATGTGTATGATTGAAAGTGGGGTTGTGAATACACATTAGACACAAGAACTCTCTCAATTCTTAGAATCCGATCAACAATACCAAGAGAAGAACAAGGGGAAACGCCTCCCGTCGTCGTTCTACTTGCGGCCTCGCCTTTGTTGGCTTGATGGCCGCATCGTCAAACAACAATAAAGATGGAAGAGAAGGTATTAATGGTGTTCTTGTGCTATTTGAGAGATAGCACTTGATGTTGATGTTGTATTCAGTTTTCTTCTGAGTAATTCGAAATGATTTAGCGGCTATTTGATCTTTAGGCTCCCTCTTGAGGCTTCTACGCTGGCTCTCTTTGCTACCCATATGGAAGAATGAGTCTCACAAAATGGATAGTGTGGTTGGAGTCAGCCTAAACAAAGAAGTATCTATGGTGCTGATTGTTGGACTGTGTTGAGTTATGTGTTTGGGCCTAGCCTGTATACCGGCCCATCTATGTATCTATAAATATGTACATAGACCTTTGGTTAATCATGCATTCATTCTAGCCTCCTATCATGGTATCATTAGCCAAACTCTAATCCCCACCACCCTAACCCTAACCCTAGCCGCCGACCCCCCCTGGCCGGTGCCCCTCCCCTGGCCGCCGTCGGCGCCCCCCTCCTGGCCGCCGCCGGTGCCCCCCCTCTGGCCGCCGCCGGCGCCCCCTCCATGGCTTCCGCCGCCCCCCCTCCGGCCGCCGCCGCCGCACCCCCTCTGGCCGCCGCTGCCCCCCCCCCTCTGGCCGCCGCCGCCGCCCCCCCTCTGGCCGCCGCCGCCCCCCCCCTCTGGCTGCCGCCGGCGCCCCCCCTCTGGCCGCCGCCGCCGCCCCCCCCCCCCTCTGGCCGCCGCCAGCGCCCCCCCTCTGGCCTCCACCGGCACCCCCCCTCTGGCCGCCGCCGCCCCCCCCCCCCCCCTCTGGCCGCCGCCGCCGCCCACCCCCTGGCCGGCGGCCCCCTGGCCGGCGCTCCCCTGGCCGGCGGCCATCTGGCCGGCACCCCCCCCGGTCGGCGCCGCCCGGCCGGAGCCCCCCTGGCCGGTGCCCCCCCCCCCCCCGGTCGGCGCCCCCCTGGCCGGCGGCACCCTGGCTGGCGCCCCCCCTGCCGGCACCCTCCTGTCCGGCGTCCCCTTGCGCCTCCCCACCGCATCCCCTGCGCGCGCCACTGCACCGGTGCCGCAGTTCTGGCCAGCGTGGACAGTGCAGGGTCTCCCGCCGTCTAGACCTGACTGGGTGGTAGACCCTGGCGCCTCGTACCACACCACTCCCGACGTCGGTATCCTCTCTTATAACCGTCCTTCCCATCCCTCTCATCCTTCATCTATAGTTGTTGGGAATGGGTCGATTCTTCCGGTCACCTCAGTAGGTGACTTGGGTTCGTCAGGTTCTTTTCAGCTCCGTGATGTTCTTGTTGCTCCTGACATCATTTAGCACCTTCTTTCCGTTCGCCGTTTCACTACTGACAATCGGGTTTCCATCGAGTTTGATCCTTTTGGTTTATCTGTGAAGGATCTTACTACTCGGCGTGTTCTTTTTCGCTGTGAGAGTTCGGGACCTCTGTACACGATGCGTCTTCCAGCTTTCGCTGCGCCTCTTGCCCTGACTACGATAGCCTCTTCGACCATCTGGCATCGTCGGCTTGGTCACCCCGACATTGATGCTATGTCAAAGTTGTCTGGTAGTTTAGTGATTTCGTGTACTCGGGGTACTCACGAGTCTCTTTGCCATGCTTGTCAGTTGGGTCGCCACGTTCGTCTTCCTTTTTCGCACTCTGTCACTCGTGTCGAGCACATCTTTGATATGATTCACTGTGATATTTGGACATCTCCTATTCTCAGTGTATCCGGCCTTAAGTATTACTTGGTCGTCGTTGATGATTTCTCACACTATTCGTGGACTTTTCCCTTGCGGCAGAAGTCTGATACTTTTGGCATTGTCTCTCACTTCTTCGCTTGGGTGTCCACCCAGTTTGGATGCACGATGAGGGTGGTCCAGTGCGACAACGGGCGCGAGTTTGACAACTTTGCGTTCCGTGACTTCCTTCTTTCTC
This sequence comes from Tuctoria greenei, assembly GCA_036927565.1. Lineage (NCBI taxonomy): Eukaryota > Viridiplantae > Streptophyta > Magnoliopsida > Poales > Poaceae > Tuctoria > Tuctoria greenei. The sequence goes on from JAYESD010000002.1 coordinate 50,376,445, forward strand.
ACGGTGTTCAGTTGTGCATGTCTTGCCCGTACACCTCTCCCCAGAACGGCAAGGCTGAGCGCATGATTCGGACGACCAATGATGTCATGCGCTCCCTGATGTTTTAGGCTTCTACTCCTGCTCGCTATTGGGCGGAGGCGCTTCACACTGCCACCTACCTCATTAATCGCCTTCCTACTAAGGCAATTAGTGCTCCCACTCCTCATTTCTCTTTGTTCGGCACCCCTCCTCTTTACGACCACCTTCGAGTTTTTGGGTGCGCTTGCTACCCTAAGCTCTCTGCCACCGCCCCCCATAAGCTCGCGCCTCGTTCGACTCGGTGTGTCTTCCTTGGGTACTCCCCTGATCATAAGGGGTACCGGTGTCTCGACCTTACCACTAGCCGCATCTTGATCTCCCGACACATCGTGTTCGACGAGTCCTCCTTCCCTTTCGCTGGGTCCTCCTCTGATTCGGTCTCCGAGTTGGATTCCCTTTTTTCCACTGACTCTGAGGCCGCTCCTGTCCAGCGACCTTGTTTTTTACCTTCTGCAGGTCTTCCTCTAGCTGCGCCGGACACAACCACCGTGTCTCAGACACCACCTATCGTGCCTCCCGCGGCTCCGGCGTTCTTGCCGCCACTAGCCGTTCCTCCGACGGCCCCGATGTCGACCGCTGCACCTTACGCAGCACCGGCACCTGCGGCGACTCCGGTTGTGCCTCCTACAGCCACGACACGGCGGTTCACTGACCCTGCTCTCGTCTACCAGCGACAAGTGCGGGTTGGTGCCCATGCTCCGTCCACCCTGGGGACGAGTGCTGCACCACACGTAGCACCGACGTCTCCTGCCGCGCCACGTGCAGCCCCGGTGTCTCCTACGGCTGCGCCACGTGCAGCCCCGGCATCTCCGACCTCGCCTCCTGTGCCACACGAGGCCCCGGCGCTTCCTACGGCTGCGCCACGCGCGGCCCCCGTGTCTCCGACCTCGACTCCTGCGCCACACGAGGTCCCGACGTCTCCTACGGCCGCGCCACGCGCGGCCCCAGCGTATCCAGCCTCGACTCCTGTGCCACACGAGGCCCCGGCGTCCCCTACAGCTGTGCCACGCGCGGCCCCAGCGTCTCCGGCCTCGACTCCCGCGCCGTGCGGGGACCCGACGACTACTCCGACTCCTGCGTCACGCGCTGTGCCACGCGCGGCCCCTGTTCCACGGTTCGTCGACCCTGCTCTTGTCTACCAGCAACGAGAGCGGGTTGGTGCCTCTGCGCCTGCTCGTCCCGAGCCCTCGGTGTACCACCCACCGTTGCTCCACTGGGACCTAGGACACGTTCACCCGATGGTGACTAGACGTGCCGCTGGGGTTCTCCGGCCTCTTGAGAGGTTCTCCGGAGTGGTACTCTCTTCGACGACACCGACACCATCCACTTCCTCTTCGGTATCACCTATACCGACCTCCGTCCGTAGTGCCCTCGCTGACCCTCACTGGTGCCGCGCTATGGAGGAGGAGTATGCGGCCCTACTTGCCAACCGGACATGGGACCTTGTCCCCGTCCTCCTCGTGGCAACGTTGTCACAGGCAAGTGGGTTTTCACGCATAAGAGGAAGGCGGATGGCTCCCTGGAGAGATATAAGGCTCGTTGGGTACTTCGGGGCTTCACTCAGCGCCCTGGAGTGGACTACGACGAGACCTTCAGTCCGGTGGTTAAGCCAGCGACAGTACGGACTGTTCTGTCGTTGGCTCTCTCGCGTTCTTGGCCTGCCCACCAGCTGGACGTCAAGAACGCCTTCCTTCACGGGGCGCTGCCGGAGACGGTGTACTGCAGTCAGCCGACAGGGTTCATTGATTCAGCTCGTCCAGACTTGGTCTGCCGACTGAACAAGTCCCTATACGGGCTGAAGCAGGTGCCTCGGGCTTGGTACAGCTGGTTTGCCTCCTTCCTGGCCTCGCTCGGCTTCGTCGAGGCCAAGTCGGACACCTCGCTCTTCGTTTACAGGCATGACGGTGACACTGTCTATCTCCTCCTGTACGTGGACGATATTGTCCTCACGACATCTAGCCCGGCTCTTCTTCGGCGCACGATCTCCGCCCTGCAGCGCGAGTTCGCGATGAAGGATCTCGGCCAGCTCCACCACTTCCTGGGTATTGCAGTCGAGCACCGTCAGGACGCTCTGTTCCTCCACCAGCGCCAGTACTGCCTGGATATCCTCGAGCAAGCGGGCATGGCTGATTGCAAGCCGTGCTCCACTCCTGTGGACACCCAGGCGAAGCTGTCTTCGGCCGACGGCACCTCGGTCGCCGACCCCACCTCTTACAGGAGTCTTGCAGGTGCCCTGCAGTATCTCACCTTCACCAGGCCGGACATCTCCTACGCGGTTCAGCAGGTGTGTCTCCACATGCATAATCCGCAGGAGACGCATCTCACGGCGATGAAGCGGATTCTTCGGTACCTGCGCAGCTCCCTCGACTACGGCCTTCTACTTCGACGTGACTCGCCTTTTGAGCTCGTGGTCTACACCGATGCTGACTCGGCGAGGTGCCCTGATACCCGCCGCTCCACCTCTGGCTACGCCGTCTTCCTGGGGGGAATCTTGTCTCCTGGTCCTCGAAGCGGCAGCACGTGGTTTCTCGCTCCAGTGCTGAGGCAGAGTACCGCGCCGTGGCTAACGGCGTAGCAGAGGCGTCTTGGCTCCAGCAGTTACTTCAGGAGCTCCACTCCCCTATCGTCCGGAGCATGTTGGTCTACTATGATAATGTCAGCGCCGTTTACCTCTCCACCAACCCCGTCCAGCACCAGCGCACGAAACATGTGGAGATTGATCTTCACTTTGTTCGTGAGTGGGTTGCACGCGGTGAGGTTCGAGTTCTCCATGTGCCGACGACGTCACAGTTTGCCGACATCTTCATGAAGGGACTCCCGTCGACTTTGTTTTCTGAGTTTCGATCCAGTCTCAACATCTGTTGTGGCTAGATGTTGGGACTGCGGGGGGTGTTGGACTGTGTTGAGTTATGTGTTTGGGCCTGGCCTGTATACCGGCCCATCTATATATCTATAAATATGTACCTAGACCTTTGGTTAATCATGCATTCATTCTAGCCTTCTATCACTGATGATCCTTACTAATATCTCTGACTGAACTTTGATGACAACAACAACAAAGCCTTCAATTCCAAACAGAGTGGGGTAGGCGTCTAACTGAAATTTGACATAAAGTTGCAAGACTTCGGGTGACCTGCAGCAATATTGGATCTTTGCTACTGCAACATCCGGCCATGGATTGGTTGATCTTGAAAATATCTCCTAGGTGAACATTTTTTCAGGCATATGTAGCTGAGGTGGAGGTGGAGGATTTTGCAATCCTCAGATGCTTCATTGTTCATTATTCAGGTTAGCCCACGTGGCTATGCTTTTTTCCTCATTCAGAATGGTTTGGAATTTCTCAAATTAATAGATTAACGCTACGTAATGCATTTACACAGTTTGACCATGAATTCAGTTGGTTTCTATAACCTCGTAACTGTTTTTTTTTTTAAAAAAAACCCGACCATGTGGAATTTTTTTTTGTCTTGCTTGTACCAATCTAGGTTTACGGCAACGTGCTTTCATTATAAATTGAACATTTGAAGTCATGTTTGTGAATTATTACAGTAAATTGTCAGTACCTGCAGATCGGGTACCTGCATACAAGGAAGAAACGATGTTGGATCCTACCTCGCAAGAGGGGAGATATTCAGAGGCTACCACGTGCTTCGCGAGGCCGGACCCCGTCTCCCTGCCGATGAGGGCTGCGGCACCGTCAATGACCTGCAGCTCCGGACCTAGCCTCTCCACTCAAGAGGGCTCCAGTGCTGTCACGCGTTCGCGGCTCTGGACCCAACCTCCCCGCTGAGGAGGGTTCCGGTGCTGCCATGTGTTCCACGGCTCCAGACTCGACCTCCCCGCTGAGGAGGACTCCGATGCAGCCACGTGTCCCGCGGTTCCGGACCCAGCCTTCCCGTTGAGGAGAGCTCCGACACTGCCACGTACTCCGCAGCTCCGGACCCCGCCTTCCCACTGAGGAGGGCTCCAGTGTTATCACATGTCCCGCGGTAAAAGAAGGCGACGTATGCACTCAAGACCTTATTAACGCGCCTTCAAGACAACATTAGTGCGTCATCAAGATGGCATTAGCGCGCCTTCAGGACAACATTAGTGCGCCTTCAAGACACATTACTGCGCTATTAAGACCCGTTAACGTATCATCAAGACCATGTTAATACGCTATCAAGACCCATTAACGTGCTTTCAAGATCACGTTAATGCGCTTTCTAAACCAGCTAACCCGGGGCCAATGACAGGTCCCCGTTATAATGTAATTTGTCGGTCCTTGACATATAAAAGGATTGAGCAGCTATTGACAGAGGAAGGCCAACTTACACTCACTCAGACTCGGTTGATCCCCACACGGGGACAACTCATACGCTGACACACAGGCTTAGATCCAAGCCATAGGCGAACAATCTCAACAAGACACTCACATACACTCACAACAGTAATACAACATACTCCCGTAGACGTATAATATTACGCTCCGACGGTCTGAATCACGTAAATCTGTGGTGTTCACCCGTGGTCATCACTTTCCATAGTTTCTAAGAATTCGTCCCTCCTAAAAGTGAACCTCCGCGGGCTGCTTCATAGTGGTACGGGTAAAGTGTCGTTGCTACACTTCACCATTTGGTGCGTCAGGTAGGAGACAATTTTTTGGATTTACGAGCCTCACCACGATGGTGAACCCTTAGTCCATCGCCGGGTCCTCTCGACCCTCCTGCCATGAAGGGATGAGGGAAGACGGCGACACTTCCCGCTCCATAGCGGGCTGACCCGACAGACACATAGCGGGCTGACCCGACAGATCAAACCCCAAGAGCTCACAATGAAGGAACGCCGATCTCCCAATCCCGAATCCATGTGTTCAATTGATTTTACCCTTTTTGCACTTTAGATGCTTGGGGAGATGTGTTTTGGGCTCTTGAGACAAGGTGGCGGCGCTAGGGTTTGTATTTTGAGCAGTATTCGACGTGTGTTAACTGAGGAAGGTCGTGGATCCTCTTTTTATAGGGTTTCCAAAAAGTTACCATTGTAAAACCTAATACCGGACTAGTCCGGTGCAAGTCCGGACTTGTCTGGTCACAGTGGAACTCGATGTCCAGAAAGTTTGGCGGACAAGTCCGGTTGGAAAACGGACTTGTCCGGCCCTACGTGAAGATAGACTCCAGAAATTTTGGCGGACTAGTCCGGTTGGAAAACGGACTTGTCCGGCCCTATGTGAAGATAGACTTCAGAAAGTCTGGCGGACTAGTCCGGTTGGAAAACGGACTTGTCCGGCCCTATGTGAAGATGGATTCCAGAGAGTCTGGCGGACTAGTCTGGTTGGAAAACGGACTTGTCCGGCCCTATGTGAAGATGGACTCCAGAAAGTCTAGCGGACTAGTCCGGTCCATGATCGGACTAGTCCGGTGCACTGTGAGATGTTAGGTTAATTTTAAAAAACCCTCACCCCTGCGCAAGGTCGTGAGCTCTTGGAGTGTGTCTTTCATACACACCCTATACATTTAAAATCTAATTTGTTCTTTTAAATTCCATCAAAGTATTCCTCTTTGGACACCACTCCATTTTTTCACCTTTTTGTGTGCACCGAGCTGTTTCACTTTGTTTGTCCTGCAATCATCTCAATAGTTTCATTAGGATCTCATATGTTCGTCATTAATTAGCCAAAACCCACAAGGGATATCCTAGATGCACTTACAGCCGCTGGCTAGGCGCGCCGGCCGGGCCTGTTCCATGGATCGGATGAGTATCAAATAAGGGGTAGGACAGTCAAATGTACTATTGACTACAATTAGTTTTAGAGGTTCCAAACACCATTCAACTAATAATTAGCTAGCTAATAATTAGTTTAGCCAATCCAGCTAATAAATTATTAGCTAGCTAATTATTAATTTTAGTGATTCCAAACAGGCCATTAGTCTCCGTATTGCCTTTGCTATGGGAAACACAAATCTCGATTTTCACAGTTAAGGATGAAGGATATGGCATTAACTGCAACTCCTCATCTCATTAATTACCATGCCTCTACTGTCAATATTACCAACTACTCTCTCCGCCGTTAGTTCAAATAAAAAACAAAGAGTAATTATAATCAGGTTATGTTTATAATTATCAAGCTTACTTAGGCTGTCTCCAATAATAAACCTAAAATGGACTACTTATTGGGCTGTTTGGGTCTTGTAGTTTCGCAAAATTGGTGGCTCAATATTAATTGTCTCCAACAGTTAAAGGTATTTTAGGATACAACAACATTTTCCAGCGAAAAAAAATCGGCGCCGTAGCGGCGGCGGTAATGCTACAGTTCCCTCGATTTCTCCTGAAGCTTGTCTTCCATCTCCTGCTTGCTCTCCTCTGCATCTCTCTTGAACTCACTGAAGCTTTCCTCTACCTCACCTTCTGAGACTGCACGACGAGGGCCACTGCCTTCGCCTCCTCCAATCGCTTCACCAACTCGCCTCTTTCCACGTGAAGCTCGGCGCTCCCACCTTCCAGCTTGGCAACACAACCTCTAGTTGGGCGACACGATCGGCTGCGGCCTCCGCTTCCACGTCTCCGGCACGGAGCTGCTCTCAACGATCCGTCGACCAACCCCTAAACCCCCTCCCGCTCCTCCATTTCTCGCCTAATCCTATCACCCTCGACCACCGCGTGCTCGCCCCCGATTCGAACCAACCAGCTGGAATTCGAATTGAAGCTCGACCCCCGAGCAGCGAGAGTGAGCTGTGGGAGATCGATTCGATGCGGTCGTATGATTAAGCCAGCTGATTTGGCCCGGGGCAGTGACACGACCGGAGGGATCTAAACCCTAGAATCGTCTGGATCCGAGAAATGCGTCGGCCAGGTTGCTCGACGGCATGACCGGTTGGGGCGAGGGAGATGAGAAGCGGAGGAGATATGAGCAGCAGCGGAACCGGGTCCGAGGACGAATTTATGCGCGTTGTTGCGCGCGCGGCGGTCGCGCAGGCGCTAGAGGCGGCGGGGTTCGACTGCATGCACCGGTCGGCGGTGGACGCGCTCTTCAACATCGGCCTCCGCTACGTCACCCACGTGGGCCGGTCGGCCACGTTCCACGCCAGCCTCGCCGGCCCGTGCTCGCCGATGAGGGCGACATCATCCAGGCACTCGAGGAAGTGGGCGCCGACACCGACAGCTTCGCTTGCGCCGCCACCACTCAGGCTAGTAGTTTCCATCCCCTCCCTCATTCCCTTCTTCTCCCAGTCCTCCGATCCGAGGCGGCGAGCCTCGTAGCAACCGGTGGTGTTGCGGCGGCGGTTGCTGGTGAATAGGGTGACGAAGGGGTCGGGAACCCGAGGTCTGCCTCCGGACCTCGAGCTTCCTTTTTTTGTCGCTCGGGCCGCCGGACCCTGAGCTTCCTTCTTTTCATCGCTCGGGCTCCACGAGTGACTATTTTTTGGCCATCGTGAACGCAAGAGTAAAATTGGGCTTTCATGTTGGGTACACTGTTGGAGACAGAAAAATCAAGTTTATAAAGCCCATTTAAAAGATAGGTTCTCTTTTACCTATTCTGTTGGAGATAGCCTTATGATCTAAGATATGCATGAGCTCTGCCATCTGTACATCAAGCATTAAATCATGTAAGGAATCATCAAATTCTTCAGCACACAATCAACACGTACATCGCCGGCACTACTGACTGCTTAGGCATTTAAACTTGACTAGGCTCTGACTGAACCTTGACTAACTCTCTGACTGAACAATCTTCTATCTGATGACTCTTTTGGAGGATTTCCAAGGAGGTTGAGGACCTAGCATTCCAGTTAGCTACAAATAGAAAGAGCTTCGGTACTCTCAGGGGAAAAGAAGCTGAAGGTTGAGTTTTTTTTTTCCGAAAAGCCAAGGTTGAGTTTTTTCTGAAGGAGACAGGTATGGAGTGCCTGATAAGCTCATAAGCAGAACGAGGAGCTGAGCTTCAAGAATGAGAGCCTCCAAAACAATGCATAGTTGGATATTGAAGTTGTCTGTATAGTTTCTTGCGAAATTGTATAGTTGGATATTGAAGTTGTCTGTATAGTTTCTTGCAAAATCAATTGTCCAAGAATCAATTGCTACTATAACAACAGATTCACTTATCAGCACAAGTCCTATACTTCAGTTGCCTGATCTTTATCTATATTTCAGGCGATGATCTCAATCACTAGTATTTCTTCAAGATTCGCGCGTGCTCAGCAATATGTGCTTCACAACCCTAATCCCCCAGGTGCTATGATCAGCAGAGAAGGCCTCCCAGCGAACACGAACTTGTGTGACGGCTTGATCTCCCTTCTTGACCAATCGGCGTTCCAGTATCTCCGTCGGCTGAAGCTTTTCCTTGGTCATATCGATAGTAACCGGCAGAGCAGAGAAGACTGGTGAATTCTTGGGCGTGAATGGCTTCGATTGAGAGATGTGGAATAGTGGATGGACTTGGGCGGAAGCTGGCAGCTCCAGGCGATAAGCCACCGCACCGCACCAACACGCTGCACCACTTTGTAAGGACCATAAAATTTGAAAGCAAGTTTAGGATGAGGACGATTTACCACAGTACTTTGAGCATATGGTTGTAGGCGAAGAAGGACCAATTCTCCAATCTGAAATTCACGTTCAGTTCTGCTTCTATCTGCTTTTTGCTTCATCCTATTCTGCGCTTTGGCTAAATGATCACGGAGCAAGACAGAGTGAGCTGCTCTGGTTTCCAGCAAGTCTGAAACTTCCTCATCAGTTGCAGGGGATATCATCGGCACCCACAGAATATTTAGCTCATACCAGTATAGAGCATAGAATGGTGAACAACCCAGAGAGCTATGATGAGTGGAGTTATACCAGAATTCGGCCAAGGGTAACCATGCCTTCCATCTGTGAGAAGCATCAGAAACGGCACAACGGAGATACATTTCCAGAACCTGGTTTACGCACTCACTTTGGCCATCCGTTTGCGGATAATAGACTGTGGAGAGAAGAAGTGTGGTGTCCAGCATTGCAAACAGTTCCTTCCAAAAATGACTGGTGAATATGCGATCGCGGTCTGAAACGATGCTCTTAGGCATGCCATGTAATTTCACTATGTTGTCCAAAATGACTGTTGCAATTTGGTGAGCCGAGAAAGGATGCTTCAGCGACAAGAAATGTGCGTACTTTGTGAAGCGATCAACCACAACAAGAATTGTGTTATACCCATCAGACTTGGGAAGTCCTTCGATGAAGTCCATTGTTAGTTCTTGCCATGCTCCTGCGGGTATTGGCAATGGCTGTAGAAGGCCTGCTGGGTGCATTCTTTCGCTTTTAACTTGCTGACAAATGCCACATTGTCTCACATAGTCAGCAACATCAGTTTTCATTCCTCTCCAGTAAAAGAACCGCTTGAGGTGCTGATAAGTACCAGTTGTGCCTGAATGACCAGCAACCGGACTGTTATGAAACACTGATATGAGCTTGGTTCTGATGGCCAAATTCTGACCAATCAAGATTTGCTTCCCTTTACGAATGATCCCTTGGTCCAAATAATATCCATCTTCATTCGGACTTGCCAAGACTAACCTTGTAATCAGTTGTTGAACTTCATCATCCATAGCATAAGAATTCAAGACCTCCTGTAACCAAAGAGGTCGGACATCAGTCAAGGAGCATACCTGCTCTGTATGTGGGATACGGGACAGAGCATCCGCTGCTACATTTTCTTGCCCCTGCGATATACAATTTAAATGATAGCTCCATCAATTTTGACATCGCTTTCGTTTGCAAATCTGTGTGTAGCTGTTGTCCTTCCAGAAATGTCAAGCTGCGGTGGTCGGTTTTGATGATGAATTGGCTCCGCTGTAAATATTGCCGCCATTTGTCAACGGCCATCAAGAGTGCTAAAAATTCTTTGTCAAAAAGGGATAAGCTTCAGTTCTTGTCATGCAGAGGTTTGCTCAAGAAGGCCAATGGGCGTCCATGCTGCATAAGCACTGCTCCAAGTCCGTGATCACTAGCGACTGTCTCCACAGTGAAAGTCGATGTGAAATCCGGTAATGACAATACCGGCGTTGCAGTCATTGCGGTTTTCAGACTGTCAAAAGAATGTTGTTCTCTGTTTGTCCATGTAAATTGCTTTTGTCTCAAAAGGTTCGTCAGAGGTTTAGCCAAAACACCATAGCCCCGAACAAAACAGCGGTAATAGCCTGTTAGGCCCAAGAAGGATCGTACCTCTGTGAAGTTCTGCGGCACCGGCCAATTGAGCATGATCTCGACTTTAGCTGGGTCAGTGGAAAATCCGCTGCTAGAGATGATGTGACTGAGATACATGAGCTCCTTCCGTGCAAAACAGCATTTAGACTTCTTCAAATAGAATTGATGTTTCTGTAATGTCTGCAGCACTTGTGCCGAGATGATTCAAATGGTCTTCGAAGGACTTGATGTATATAAGAATGTCATCCAGGAACACTAAAACTGACTTGCAAAGAAAAGGCGCCAATATGGAATTCATTGCGCATTGGAACATTGCCGGGGCGTTTGTGAGGCCGAACGGCATGACTCGAAACTGGTAGTGGTCGTAATGCATCTTGAACGCGGTTTTGTACTCTTCGCCGACACCCATGCGTATTTGATGATAGCCGGAACACATGTCTAGACTTGAAAAAATGATGCACCCGCAAGCTCTTCAAGAATTTCTTTGATCAAGGGCATGGGAAACCGGTTCTTGATGGTTAGATCATCGAGCTTTCGATAGTCGATGCAAAAACGCCATGATCCGTCTTTCTTTTGCACCAATAAGACCGGAGATGCGAATGGGCTAACAATGTGTTCAATGATGCCCGAACGTAACATTTCTTGTACTTGGCGCTCAATTTCATCTTTCTGGTGTGGAGAGTAGCGGTATGACTTGGAATTGATAGGTATTGCACCTGGTATCAGGGGAATACAGTGACCAAATGGTCTCGTCAGAGGGAGTTACTGTGGCGCCGTGAAAATATCATCGTAGTGCTGAAGAAGGCTAGAAACTTTAGAATTTTCCATGTCAGTCAATGTCCCGGTATTGCAAGGGGCACCCCCACCCCCGCGTTGCTCTCGGGTGACTCGGGGGGCGAACCCTACAGCACCGCCACCACCACCCCTCCCATCCCTTCCTCCCACCTCGCCGCTGCCGGAGGGAGCCGCCGGCGCGCGGCTACCAGGGATGGTGGCAGCGGAGCTTCCTTCTCGGCGCGAGCGGAGCGGTGTCTTGGCGGCAAATCAACATCTCGGCGGCAAGCGAAGCGGCGCCAGCGTCCGCCGAGTCTGACGGCAGTGGGGACTACGCGGTGGACGTCAGAGGGGGAACGACGTCCGGATCTAGCGGCAGAGGCTGATGGATGGATGTGCTGCAGGCATACCTTGCGGCGACAACCAGATCTGGAGGCACAAAGGCCACCAGTGGCACGGCCAGCGGCGGCCCAAGGGCTGACACTAAGGCGGCTGGCGGAAGATGTCGTGTTGTGGCAGCAGCAGCTAGCTCCAGCAGTGTCCGTCGGGTATGGCGATGGGGTTCAGACCAAGGCGAGTAGTTTCTGATGGTGGGTGTCAAAATGAGGCACGGAAGGAGGCTGCGGTGGAAGACATTGGGGTGTCATGTCTGGCACCCGTGGAGGCTGCCGGCTCGTCGGCTGCAGAGGGCAGCTCCCTCCCTCTCAGCTTTGTCTGCAGCACACTGACAGTGGAGGAGATGGACGAGCAGCAATGATGGTTGCCGAACTACAGTGGCGGCAAAGAAGGTGTGCTGACTCCGAGTCGGTGGCAGCAACGCGATGGGACCAGACTGGCGGCTTCCATGTTTGCCAACGAGTCTAAGTTGCGGGCTGCGGTGGCAGCTGCTGGCGAAGGGTGGTTGTGGAGGTGAGGTTGGGATGGACTGGACGACTTGAGACTCCTTGACGGAGAAGTTGGCTGCAGTAGACCGCTGGTGCAGAGTGGTCGGCGTGGCGCAATGGTGGTCTTGATGGGTGCAATACAGTTGACTGTCAAGAAAGACAGTGTGTCGCAAGGTGGGTTGACGGTGGTCTCTATGTAGTAGGTACATAGATGTGGATGGGTGATGGATACAGGCGAAAGCCTAGTCCGACGATTGTTGGACCGACAACAGCGACGCCTGTGGGTGTCGTGATCTCCTTAGGGATGTTGTTGTAATTCTCCATCATCTTTGTTGGCTCCCTCCGAGTGAAAACTCAGGTCCAGTTCCACTGGACTAGCGACGATGGCATATCTATGTTGTGTTCCTCGTTGGGGCGTCGTTCTTGGAGATCCATTTCAATCAATTTTGACCTACTGTAGGGACAACTTATTGCTTATTGTTAACCTCTCAAGTGCTTGGATGTAGACAAGATTGTAGAGAAGGAGTGGATCTTCTTCTCTCTCGCCTCTCTCTCTCTACATCATGTCTAACATTTGGGCAGCTTGGAGGTTTAGCAACTGTCGGTTGGTTGTCGCGGCATAGAGTTCACAATCAGTTATCATGCTTCTTGTGTACCTTCTTCTTAGTCTAAGAAGTGGGTCAGTGTTTGTTTGTATCAGTGTGTGTTGGGTATGGTAGCTGAGGCTGCCTGTATCCGTGTTCGTATTTTGTGTTTCTCTCATTTACTCCTTCTTTAATGAAAAGGCAGAGCACCTGGCATTTGCGTCAAAAAAAATGTCCCGGTATTACTCTGTTTCCCCAAATCCACCACAGCCATGCTCCAGATTTCATTACATGGATCCACTTCTCAAGTTGGGCCGCTGATAGTTCTGTTAACTTGGTTTGCTGGAGTGATTGCACCCCTTGAAGTATGATCGGGCCTTGTGGAGTCTGAAACTCGAGCCGCTTTTCAGCCCAGTGGCATAGCATGAGCCTGCAACCAGTCAAAACCGAGTATCGCATCATAGGCGCCGATGGGCAACACACGCATATCAGAAGTGAAAGTCTTGCCGTTGCACCACCATTGTACTTGTGGGGCTATATGATCACTAGTGATAACATCTCGACTGGCCACTTTAACACTGACAGGCGCAATTTTCTTCGTGTGCAATGCACCTCGCTGGACGAAGGAAGTGTTAATGGAGGATGTTGAGCTGACTGAGTCCACTAGTATGAGGAAGATTTTATTTTTCACTAGAGCCCAAAGCTTCAAACAGTTACTGCCTTCAGTGCGGCCACTGCATGTAGGGATATGTGGCAACAATCTTCAGCTTGTTTATCATCAGCGTCCAGTGTTGCTAAAACTTCATCTGTTAACCGTCTCCAAGTCCTCGAGTGACAATGTGTTCAGTTGCTGAGGAACTCTTTTGGTGCATTTGGCGCCGTGTCCTGGTTCCTATCGTTCACCACAAACAAATCACAGACCATTGCTGCGGCGATAATCCCATAGTTGTCGTTCCTTGGACAGATCAATCTCCATTTGAGATTTCATACCTTCTGGTACTTGCTTGGCGTCGAAGCGCTGCATGTATTGAGGTCTCATGGTGTTATGTTGTCTGAAGGATTTTGGACGGCTGCGTTCTTGTATGTCGTTCTGCAGCCTGGCTAACAACATGGCACGGTTCACAGTTGGTGGAACTTGCGCTAAAACTGGACCTTGCAGATCCATCTTTAATCCTGTGACGAATTGAGTCACAAAGAACGTTTCATCAATGTCTGGATTATGCATCGCCGTATTGTAGCGCAACTCCTCAAATGCCCTAATGTAATCCTCCAGAGAGTCTGTCTGTCTCAGGTGAAGAAGATTAAACATAGCCTTTTGATAATCATAAGAACCAAATTTCTCTTTCACTACTGTGGAGAATTGATCCCATGTACCGAGTCCCTCCAAGATTTTGTGCACTTGCCACCAACATGAGGCGTTTCCTTCCATGTGCATCGACGCCGCCCGGACCCAGAACGTTTCTGGCACATTGAAGATTGAGAAGAAATCCACACAGCGATCCAACCAGATTGACGGTTTCCCCCTGTAAACTTTGGAAACGACAACTTCATGAATGTGCGGTCACCGCCACCCGCGTCAGGTCGGGCCTGCTGGTGCTCGACCCCGCCTCCTCTCTCCCCAGCTTGCCTTGATGGTTTTGGCCCTTCATGTCTTCTTGTGGTATGTATGTCACGCCGCTGGTTGTCATGGTGTTCTTCCAGTGAAGAAGAACGAGATCCCAAAAAGTTCTCCATTTCTTCCGCCATGCGCTCGAGGGTGAGCGTAGCGACTCTTTTCCCTGTCTCATCGACCTGGCGGAATAAGATGTCGCATTTTTGAGCCGCCTTCTCCGCCACCGATGCCGCCAAAGCCTATTGGCCCATCATCTGCCGCTGGATCTCGTCGGAACGGTCGAGTCACTGAGTGATGAAGTCGAGCTTGTGGAAGATCCGCTCCCAACATTCTTCATAGTTGTTTCCCGCCGCCGCCATCGCCTCCAGCAGGATCTGCGTCTGCGCCGAAGGTCGCACCATCGCCGTCTTGAGTCACCGCGTCTGAGCCAACCGGAAAAGAAATTTTTTTCACCCGCCGCCACACACCGCCCTCTGAATCTCGCTCTGATACCAACTGTCACGCCCTGTGGCCGTGCACGCACTACCGCGCCGGCGTGAGGTCGTCACGGTGGCCGCCTCCGTGAGAGGAGACATTTACGTGGGAGACAAGAGGGGAAGGAACAGGGTTTCAGATTATGTGGTTTTTCGTATTGATTCCCACACATCTGGCGTACAGGCCTCTTAAGCCCCCAGTCTGGGTTGAGCCTGTAACAGAGCATTCCGAGTCTATCACTCACTTTATTTACAACCCTTAAGTAGCATTAAGATGTAATTAAAATAGATTATGTAGATGATGCGATGTCCTCTGTGGCACCGACCGTGACCCACTTCCGGCTCCGGACATCGAATCTCCTCCTGACTCCATCGCCTCTCCCGACACCTACTTCCGACGGTGGACGGTGGCGTGCACCGCCGCTAAGGCGACAGTGTGCGGAGCCCCACCGCGACGTGCTCGGGTGTCGGAGCGCGGAGCCGCGGCGGCAACACACTTGTGCGGTACGACGATCTTGGAGCTCGGAGGCAGGGTTGCTCCGTGAGGCGGCGGTGGCACAGGGAGCTTGATACAGCAACGGTTGCGCGACGCGCGGTCGCCGTTGACTGGAGAGGAAGAAGAAGGTTAGGAAAACTCTGTTAAATTGTTAATAATTGTTAATTTGTAATTGTAAGGGTTCTGTTAATTGTAAAATATTCAAATAAAAAAATTTGTGATTGATTAACCTATAGAACTAAAGGTTAATGATTAATTATAAAATAAGTAATTAATAACAACAATTAGCTGCTAATGATCCAGAGCTTGAAATTTTTTTAAATTTCAGGCACATGACAAATAGACACATCAAACCATGTTCAAGTAAAGTCACTCAAGTGAACTGAAATACAGAAATCCTATATATCCGGTATCTGAAATCTAAAAAGATTTCAAGTGACCTTTGTATCTACTTTAAGATTCGTGCTTGCTCTTCTTTTATTACCTCTTCAACCCTAACCTCACCTGACCACAGAAACTCACGATTCCTGGTCATGGCGGAGCTCAGGTAGCGATCCCGCTCTGCAACAGAGATCAACGGGTGGGAGCGCTCCAACGGCGAAGATCGACGGGGGACGGCAGAGGACGACGAGCGATGGTGCGGAGCTCCGGATCAGCAGCGTGGATCGACGGCGTCGACGCAGGCGCGGCGGTGGAGCGCCGATGCGCGTCGTGGCGGCGGCGGCGCCGCCGGCTCGCCGGAACCGAAGAAGATGAGTATTTTTTGTTAATTGTTATTATGTAATTTTAATCGTAATTGTAATGGTTATGCTAATTGTAAAATCATCAATTAATTTTTTAAATTGATTAACCTACAAAATTAATGGTTTCATAATTAATTATAAGATTAGTGATTAATGATAGTAATTAACTGCTATTGACCCGGTGACTTAAATCAGGCAACTGACAAATAGATGGAGCCATATTAATAAGACTACTGCTCTCCAATCCTCTCCCATCTTCAATAGTATATGTAGTTGCATGGATACTACACTCAAACGCTGGAGCAGGAAACATAAATGTCTAGCGTGCGCTGGACAGGTTGGCATATCGTCCGAACTCCGAACGCATTCGGAACTCGAACCCGTAATCAGCTGGTTCGATCGCTCGGTTATGCAGTGTTGGTCGATTGGTCCTCACGCAGCGTTCCGACCCTAAGTCTGATTCACGACCAAGAACTATAAATAGTTTTGTAGCCACCGCCGTCTCGACTCTCGAGCTCCATACGCACCACTCTCCTCGAGTCCTCTTCCTCCATCGTCCCCTCCTCTCCTGCGGGTTTCGGCAGCGCGCGAGCCATGTGCAGCCTCGCTCCCTTCGCTCTTCCGGCGGGGTGCTTCGGCCCCATCGCGCCGCCGCGGAGGACGACGGTGGTGGCGACGAACGCCGCCGAGGCTCCTCTTCCTTCCGCGCCGCCGTGCTGCTGCGAGTACGACGCCTACTTGCAGCAGCCCATCCCCGCCACGACGCCGCGGCCGGTACCGAAGAACGACGGCGTCGACGCCCCTGCCTGCACCGGCGGGTTCAACAACACCAAGATGGAGGTGTCGTCCAAGAAGAAGCGTTCGGACGAGTCGAGCTGGACGTACGACGCCGACATCGACGTCACGCTCCGGAAGATGGAGAAGGACCAGGCCGAGCGGCCGTCGGAGGACTACCTCTGGACGACGCAGAAGATGACCATGCTCGACCGCGCCAAGCTCGTCACCTGGATGTACGAGTTCTCCCAGTTCCACGGCCTCGCGCCCGAAACGCTCCACCGCGCCGTCTCCTACGTCGACCGCTTCCTTTCGGCCAAGAAGATGGACGGCGGCCGCGCGGATGACCTCCACCTCCTCGGCGCCGCGGCCGTGTTCACCGCCTCCAAGTACGAGAACCGCAAAACCGTGTTGATCCTCGACGCGGGCGACGTCGCACAGTACGTCGGTGGCAGCTTCACCAGGCGCCAGGTCATCGCCGCGGAGCGCGACCTTGTCACCGTGCTCGGGTACCGCCTCAGCGGCCCCACGGCCTACACCTTCGTCGAACACTTCACGAGACACGACGACGACCACGAGACCGACGGTCCAACGGCGATGCTCAAGTCCGTCGCGCATCACCTCGCCGACATGACGCTGCTGGACTTCCGGTGTGTGTCGTTCCTGCCGTCCGCCGTCGCGACGGCGGCGGTCCTGCTGGCGAGGCGCGTCGTCGGCTCCGAGTACGAGGATCTGCTCGAGATGACGGGGTACACGCTAAAGGACCTGACCGACATCATCGACGTGATCTACGACATGCACGACCACAAGGGTGTGTGGCCCGGATGCGCTGAGATGTTGGACAGCTGCATTTACGACTACTCATTGCCGCATCGTTGATGATCGACGTGTATGGAAACTATGCTGATTTTGGTGACAATCTGGGTGAGGTTGTTAAGTAGTTGAGTCTGAAGAGCCATCATCTGTTGCATCTGTTGAGAGGCTGGGGCTCCTCGAGCACCCCTTGCATTCCATCCAGGGACACCTCCAAGTCCTTCATCCAGAGGTGGGTTACCACGACCACGACCTCTACCTCTACCTCGTCCAGCCATCTGTGATAGAGAAGTTTATTGAGGTCTTAGAATAATAGATGAGATAAGAAAGGATACACTAGGGTAACACGGTCCCAACTATATGCATCAAGGGTAATAGACATAAAACAAGTTCATTAATCGACTAGTGTGGAGGTGGACAAGATGCCTAAGCATTCCACCACTCACACGACACATAAACAAGACTAAAGACATGGATGTGGACAGGATGCCGAAGCATTCCACAACTCATGTCGCAACCAACACACACAACATAAAGCAAACTACTAGCATGACAACATAAAAGGTACAACTCAAGACTAGGGAGGGCGTAGCTACACGCTCCTACAAACTAAGGATAACTGTCCTGAGTCGTCCAGCGGGGAAACGAGTCCACTCCTACTCGTCGGAGTCCTCCTCAACCTCCATCTCCGGGTCTTCTTCTTCTGAGTCTTCTCTTGAGTTCTCGGGGGAGTTCATGCGGCGATCCGGAGAGTTCGGGTCCCAAGGCTCCACGTCTGAAGCGTACTGCGGAGAGTTAGGATCAACTCCAGTGATCCTCGTATAGCGCGGCGAAGTCGCTCGTAGCGGTCGACCAGGTCCCTGCTGTCCTGCAGCTCCTGCTGACAACGCTGGAGTCGCGAAGACAACTCCACAACGTCGTCCACCAGCCTCTCGCACTGGGGGTGAGTCAAGCGTCCCTCGACGTCACGTCCAGTGAAGGCGGCTGTGCCACTAGGGCGCTGAGGGGTGTACGCGTGCTCCGTGCACCCAAGAAGGAACCTGTGGGCGTGGCTCCAGTAGGTGGTCGCCTCCCACGTGGCGTCCTCCTCAGCTGCACGCTGGGAGCTCCTCCAGGCCGGAGAGAAGTGCGAGTGCAGCAACTCCGAGTCGTAGTAGACGGCCAGCTGAGAAGTCCACTCCAGCTCACCAGTATAGGGTGCAAAGACCCTAGTGGTGTGGTAGACTAAGCGGACACGGTACTCACGGTACCCCGCAGCTCGAAGAAGAGAACGAAGACGGACGCGCATCCTCGAAGCAGCACTCCCGTTGGAGAGCAGTGTCGTCTCCCTCCGGGGTGTGTGAGGTGCGGAGCGACTAGCTAGGGCGTGCTGAGGAACACGACCCCCAGTCGACTTACGGGCCGTCTGCTTGGTCCGCGCCATCTACAAACATTTGAAAAGAAGAGAGTGAGATTAATAACTAATAAATCAAGTTAGAATAAAAACAAATAAGCAAAGCAAGGTAAGAAGCGCAAGGGTTGAGATGGAGAGCACAAAGTTTTGGAAATACTATTTCATATGAAAATAGTATAGTCCTTAATTTTCGGCCATTTCTAACTAGGCTTGCGTCCTACGGGCAACACGGCTCTGATACCACTTTGTCACGCCCGGTCACCGTAAAGATGAACAGACGCTAATCACATGTACGCCAGGATCAGTTGAATCGTACATGCGTTGACGAAAGTGAAATACCATTACAATGCCATGTTCGATTACATAAATAGTCTTACATAACGACCCGAAGGTCTACAAATACACTCCACAAATATTTACAACACTCAACGGTTCAATACTACAGAAAGCAAGATAGATAAGCGGGCTTCGTCTCCACAGGCAGCCGTTGCGCGTGAGGTCGCCAGCCTAAGCCAAGTCCTCCGGGTTGACGTAGAAGTCCTCCGGTGCAGCTTCTTCTTCTTCATACTCTAAAGGAGAATTAAACGCTTGAGTACATAGAGTACTCAGCAAGTGCGGGAAGAGAATGACATGTTTGGCTAGAGCAAGGAAAGGCCAAATATGGCTTAGCACTATGCTTAGAACCTATCCTTAGCTTTCAATCATCAATATTATAATTCAATAAATAATCAACACATGATTAATGGTAATGAAAGTACTTGAACCATAATGAACCATCATTTCCCAACCATAGACTAATTATGAACTGGCCCCAAGCCGCTCTTGTCCGTGAGCACGGCTGTCATGACAGTTTTACCAAATCTCTGCAGAGAGTGTACCCTTTCCCCACAAGCAGTGATTTCATCCCCTGTTGCCAGGTGGACTAAGTGAACCTCCCTGAATGCCCGTGGTAGCTAACCACATTACACACTTCCTTTGGTGTGAGGCCAGGAGATCACAACATGGTCTTTACAAAGGTACTCCCGACTAGTGCTAGCCCTCTAAGGTTTCCACCACTGGGGATTCTCGGAGTAACCCTCCGCCCCAGAGCCCCCTCTTGAGCCTTGCGGTTCCAAGAGCAGATCACCCGCCTCATTTCCCGCACCATCCAGCCACTAGCAATTCATCGGGAGAAACCTAATTAATTGACCAAGCTGCCCCATCTCAGTCTCGTGGTGGTACTATAAAGCTTAGTGGCTTCCTCCATAAACCGGTCCTTAGAATCCGGTGGTAACAAACCCCAGTCCCGGGTCTCGTGCACAATGCACCATACCAAAACTAACCAACCACCAGATTCCTATCCACTAACATTATGTAAATTCATCACCAATTTAAAGTAATCCTAAAGTTTAGCATAGAACATTGGTATGTAATCCCAATCCCAACATCTAAGCATGGCTAAGCATAAATAAAGCCTATCTACTTCCCACCCCATTTCAGGTAGCAAGGAATGGTAAGGAACAGGGCATGTAAACATGAAGTAGGACATCAAATTAATTAGCATGCAACTAGCTAATTCCCTAAAATAGGTACAAGATGGTCAAGGGCACTTGCCTTCGTTGGAGACTTGGATATTGACGAAGTCTTGGTCTTGGAAGTTGAGGTTAGGGTCGTAGAACGACTCTAGATATATGCCCAAGCAATGGCAAGAATAGAATAAAGCTAAATAAGTAAAGGCACGCAAAACAATACATTCACACATACACATAAGCACAAAATTCTACACTAATGCGTCCCTACGAGGTATTTATCACTCAACATGGCCAAAGTATGCAATTTATATTTTTCCTACCATTTTGGGATTTTATTATAGCCTAAAACCATTTTTATTGAATTTTCTATAGCAAAATGTATTTTAAAACCTTTATAATAAATATTCCAGGGACCAAATATATTTTATCTGAACACTACAATTAATTCACAGCATAAAATAGATTATAACCATTTTTCATAATATTCCTACACTTAATTACCATTTTAATCTAATTTCTACACCTCAAATACAATTAAAAACCCTATTCAGCAATTAAATAAAAGTCCAGGGGTTAATTAAATAGTTTTCTACACTATACAGGGCCTAAATACACTATTCTACAAAATTACAGGGGTTAGAATGCTTAATTAAATGATTAAAACCAATTTTTAGGGTTCCAGGGGCTAGTCTGCGAATTCTGGGGGCTAGACTCAAAATACAGAGAAGCTCCGGGGGTAGCAACGAAGTTTCCAGGGGTCTAGGTGCAAATGCGCAGGCGGGAAAGGCGTTTTAAACTCGGGCCGTTGGATCTCAAATGGATGGCTCGGATTTTATTAGGCGAACCGGTATGCACGATATAATCGCAGCCGTTGGGGTGAAACCGATGGCCTGGATTGGGCCACGTCGCCCCCGGCGACGTCGGCGGCGCCCGGCGCGGCGGCGCTAGACGCCCGCGACGGCGAGCTCGCCGGAGACGGCCAAAACGGCGAAAACGCCACCGGTTCAAAGCGCCAACTACACAGAACGAAGGAGGGGGAGAAGGGGAGTATACCTAGGGGGGTTGCGAGGTCCGAAGTTGGCCGGAGAGGGGTCGGCGGCGAGGAATGGCGGCGGTGGCGACGGTGCACGTCGAGCTCGGTGGAAACTCGGCGACTTCCCCACGATCTCTTGCCCGGCGTGCTCCTGGCGGCAAGGCGAAGGCGTTAGGGCAGTCAGGAGGAGAAGGCGATCACCGGCTAACCGGGAACGGCGGCGACTACCTCGGTTGCGGCGATGGCTAGGGTTGCGCGCGTGGAAGGGGAAAATGAGGGAGACGGCGAGGTTTTATGGAGCAGGGGGTGCGGTGGTTGTAGGCGCGTGCGAAGAGGGGTTCCCCCGGGTGGTTTTCGTCGTGGGCGAGGTGGTTGAAGAGGGGCGCGCGAAGTGGGCGCGGGGTGGCGGTTTCATGCGCGGCGCGGGAAGGAAGAGAGGTGGGGGACGGCGCCGACATGCGGGCCCCGCCCGGCAGTGAGAGGGAGAGAGGGGAGGGCGCAGTGGGCTGGCGGGGGAGGGAGGAAATTGGGCCAGGGGGAGGGAATTCGGCCCAAAGGGGTTTTAATTCCTTTTTCTTTTTCTTTTCTATTCATTTCTTTTGATTTTGAATTCAAATTCAATTTGAACCGTTTGCTACTCGTTTAAACACCAAAAATTCACAAGAAAATGCATGCTACAATGATCAAGGTTTGAGCAAATTTTTGAACATAAAATATGGGTGTTACAACTCTACCCCCCTTAAAAGGAATCTCGCCCTCGAGATTCGGACGCTCTAAGAGAATAGATGAGGGAAATCCGCCTTGAGAGCTTCTTCTCTTTCCCATGTTGCTTCTGCCTCTGAATGATGTTTCCATTGTACTTTACACATGCGAATGACTTTGTTTCTTGTGATCTTTTCCAGTGTCTCAAGTATCTTGACAGGCTGCTCCACATAAGATAAATCTTCTTGTACATCCACTGCTTCCATTGGCAATTGCTCTTCAGGCACCCTTAGGCACTTCTTAAGTTGCGACACATGGAACACATTGTGCACATCTGCCAGGTGTGGCGGAAGCTCAAGTTGATAAGCCACTTCATCTCGTCTTTCGAGTATCTTGAACGGACCAATGTATCGGGGTGACAACTTGCCTCTTACTTTGAACCTTCTCAATCCTCTCATAGGTGACACCTTCAAGTATACATAGTCACCAACTTCAAATGTGAGATCGCGTCTTCGTGTATCCGCATAACTCTTCTGTCTTGTTTGAGCTGCTTTTAGATTCTTCCGAATTTCTTGTACTTGTCTTTCAGCCTCTTGTAATACGTCAGGCCCAAAGACTTGACTTTCCCCAGTTTGATTCCAAAACAACGGTGTCCTACATTTTCGCCCATACAATGCTTCAAAAGGAGACATCTTCAAACTGGCTTGATAACTGTTGTTGTAAGAGAATTCGGCATATGGCAGATTCTTGTCCCAACTCTTGCTATTCTTTAAAGCACACGCTCTCAACATATCTTCTAATATCTGGTTGGTGCGTTCTGTCTGGCCATCAGTTTGAGGATGATACGCCGAACTGAAATTTAGACGGGTATCCATCGATTCATGCAACTTCTGCCAGAATCTTGAGGTGAATTGGGTGCCTCTGTCTCAAATGATCTTCTTAGGAACTCCATGTAAGCACACAATCCTGGAGATGTACAGTTCCGCCAACTTGGGGCCATTATAGGTCTCTTTCACAGGAATAAAGTGAGCCACTTTAGTTAGACGGTCCACAATAACCCATATAGAATCATATCCAGACTGTGTTCTTGGTAGTCCCACAATGAAGTCCATGCTAATTTCTTCCCATTTCCATTCTGGCACTTTGATTGGTTGCAATAATCCTGCTGGTCTTTGATGTTCCGCCTTAATCAATTGACATGTATCACATATAGCCACATATTCGGCTACATCCCGTTTCATTCCATGCCACCAATATCGATCTTTAAGGTCTTGATACATCTTTGTGCTTCCGGGGTGAATGGAGTACGATGAGTCATGAGCTTCTCTTAATATCAACTCTTTAATCTCCTTGACATCTGGAACACAAATCCGCTTTCCAAGCCATAAGGTTCCTTGTTCATCCTCTCTAAAGTTCGGAGCTTTCCCTTTCTTCATCAACTGTTTGATCTCCTTGACCTTCTCATCATTCTTCTGCCCTTCTCGTATATCACGCTCAAGGGTTGAGTCCACTTCCATAGCAACTGCTTCAGTGCTAGACACTAGACATAGATTTAACCTTGCAAATTCTTCACATAGCTGGAGTTGAAGAGCTTGGACTGACAAGTTATTGCTTTGTCCCTTCCTGCTTAGAGCATCAGCGACCACATTAGCCTTGCCCGGATGATAGTTGATTCCCACATCAAAATCTTTGATTAATTCCAACCAACGACGTTGCCTGAGGTTAAGATCCGGCTGTGTAAATATGTACTTCAAGCTCTTGTGATCTGTATATATCTCCGTCCTTTTTCCCATCAAGTAGTGTCTCCATATCTTCAAAGCATGAACAAAAGCTGCCAATTCTAAGTCATGTGTTGGATAGTTCCTCTCATGTTTCCGAAGCTGTCTTGAAGCGTAAGCCACAACATGTCCTCCTTGCATTAAGACACATCCTAAACCATGACCAGATGCGTCACAATAGACCACAAACTCCTTCTGCATGTCAGGCATCACCAACACCGGTGCACTGGTCAACCTCTTCTTCAATTCGGAGAAGCTTACTTCACATTCGGGGGTCCACTTGAAAGCAGCTCCTTTCTCAAGCAACTTGGTTAGTGGTCGAGAGATCTTTGAAAATCCCTCGATGAATCGACGGTAATAACCAGCCATACCTAAGAATATTCTTATATCATGTACACTCTCAGGTGTTTCCCACTTAAGGACATCGGCCACTTTGCCTGGATCCACTGCTATACCTCCTTCGGATATGACATGTCCCAAAAATGATACCTCCTTTAGCCAAAACTCACACTTGCTAAGTTTGGCATACAGTTGATGTTGGCGAAGCTTCTGTAGGGCCATCCTGAGGTGCTCCTCATGCTCTTCTTCCGTCTTGGAGTAGATAAGTATGTCATCGATGAATACCACTACGAACTTGTCCAAGTACTCCATGAAAACCTTGTTCATAAGATACATAAAATATGCCGGAGCATTGGTCAATCCGAACGACATAACGGTATATTCGTATAATCCATACCGAGAGACAAACGCTGTCTTGGGAATATCCGACGGTCTAATCTTCAGTTGATGATAGCCCGAACGGAGATCAATCTTGGAAAACACACATGCTCCTCTTAACTGATCAAATAAATCTTCAATCCTTGGTAGTGGGTATTTATTCTTGATTGTAACCTCATTTAGAGCACGGTAGTCCACACACAACCTTTGAGTTCCATCCTTCTTAGGTACAAATATGACTGGTGCTCCCCAAGGCGATGAGCTAGGACGAATATATCCTTTTGCCAATAACTCCTCAATATGATCCTTTAGTTCAGCTAGTTGTTTAGCATCCATTCTATACGGCCTCTTATATATTGGGGCCGTTCCAGGTACTAATTCAATGATAAATTCAATCTCTCGATCAGGGGGCATACCTGGTAAGTCATCTGGGAATACATCCGGGAATTCTTTCACAACCTTGATGTCTTGGGTACTCTCAATATGGTTGAGTTGCACTACTGCTTCTTGTGTCTGATCTGGCTTGAATTCCACTGCGGTGCCATCCGGGTGTGTTAAGCAGACTGTTCTAGTTGCACAATGAATTACTCCTTGATTCTTTGTCAACCAGTCCATTCCCAGAATGATATCTAATCCTTGTGAGTCCAACACTATTAGGTTGGCCCAAAAGACTACCCCCCTTATGTTTATACTCACTTTTCGGCATTGAAAGTTGCCTAGAGGGGGGGTGAATAGGCTAATTGACCTGCAAATGACTCAATAAAACGAGATTAAATTACAGGGGGCGGACTAGTCCGGTCAGGGGGCGGACTAGTCCGGTCAGCCTGCGTGAATAACCCTAAAAAGATGTTTCTAGCAAGTTTTAGGGAATTTTCTCAATGCTACAAGTGAGTGTAGGTTTAAGTCAAGTTGAGCAACAACCTAAACAAGAGCAAGTCAAGTTTCCACAAGTTTGTAGCAATGCGGAATATGAAACGAGACTACCAACTCTAGAACAAAGTAATCAATAGAGTAAATGCGAAGAACACAAGGAGACAAGGATTTTATCCCGAGGTTCGATCCCACACAAGGAATCTACGTCCTCGTTGAGGAGTCCACAAAAGGACCGGGTCCAACAACCCTTCCCTCACCAAGTTTACCGCACGGGCCTAACTTGGTTCTCCACTAATCACAACGGTGATTACAAAGTTCGTTGGGGCTTCTCACAAACTGAGGCTCCCACACCACAAAGATGATAAACACAGTAAAGCAAACTCAATACACAGCCCACAAAGACTCAACGAGTGCAAGAGATCAAACCGGGAGCACAAGCGCGATGTTCTTCCTCTTCTCCACCTCACTAAACCCTAATCCACTCAAGAATTAGTTTTAGAGGGAAAGTAGGCAAGAAAGAGGCTTAGGAGTGCTCCAAGTTGGCTGTGGCGGCGCTAGGGTTTGAGTTTTTCCAAGGGTGTTTGAAATGAGGCCGGGGGTCCCCTTTTTATAGAGGTCCCAACCCCAATTTGCTGACTTCAGCAAAAGGACGGACTAGTCCGGCCACTGGCCCGGACTAGTCCGGCCTAGGGGACCACTGACTCCTTTGTCAGGTCCCGACAGCTGACACACGATCGTCACGCTACCCGCCAAACTTCAAATTCAAACGGTCACTTCCAGAACGGACTAGTCCGGTCAACACCGGACTAGTCCGATCACACACAGAGCCTTCTGCTCCGGGTGAAAACGGACTAGTCTGAGGACCACGGACTAGTCCGGCCCCTAGGGCGGACTAGTCCGGTCCTCCCAGACTTAGCCATAGAAGCACCTTTTCTTAGCCAACCCGGACTAGTCCGGCCCCACGGGCGGACTAGTCCGTTCTCACTCAGGACCTCTTGGTCCGGTCCAAAACGGACAGGTCCGTGGTTTTGGGACTTCATCCCAAAACCCACTCACAGCTAGCCGGACTAGTCCGGTCAGAAACGGACTAGTCCGATCTCAGTCAGACCCTTCTGGTCCGGCCAGAAACGGACTTGGCCGGCCAGGGACGGACTAGTCCGGCCACCTGCACGGACTAGTCCGGCCCTACGGCCAGACCACTCAACCACTCATTTCTTTCATAGGTTTGACCTCTAAACCACTTTGAGCTCCCAAACTTGATCTCAATGCACTTGACACACACACCCTCCTATTGCTACGGCTAGTCTAACTCAATCACGCTAGAAACCCTAGTTTCTACGCTTCGAGTTGACTCCGTTTCCTTCCTTTTCCTTTTTGAGGGTTTGCGTCTCCAATTGAGTCCATACCTGTGCTAAGGTCACTTGAGCTCATTAGCGACTTAATTGTCGTCATCAATCATCCAAAACCCACGGGGAACCTAGATGCACTTTCAATCTCCCCCTTTTTGGTGATTGATGACAACACATTAAGTCCTTCACAAATAAGAGTATAAAGTTTGGTTTTCATAACATGTGTGCGTATGAATGACTCCCCCTCAATGTATGCAACAAGTAAAAGAGGTGGAGGAGTTCTTTCATACCCACACACGTTATGGTGGGGTGCCTACGTGATGTGCTCAACAATTGTGACAAGACATAAATGACATCAATACATTCATAAGATTGACAATAAGAGCAATATATTGATAGTAAGCAACATTAACGAGTCTTGCACAAATGTAAACATCCAGGAGCATAAATATGTTACAAGATAAGTCCAACACCACAACACACGCCCACAAAAGAGATTAACTCCCCCTTAACTCTCCCCCTTTGGCATCAAGGCACCAAAAAGGAAAAGAAGGGAGGAAGCTAAGACCTAAGAGCTAGTCCTCATCTTCGCCACTTCCACTCTCCGTGGCCTCGGAATCTTCGACATCGTCCTCATCATTGACATCGTCGTCGTCGTCGTCGGAGTTCCTTGCCGAGGGAGCAGCCCGAGAGGAGCTTCCATCCTCTTGGAGCTGGGCGAGCTCATCGGCGGTGAAGGTGGGGAAAGGAGTGATCTCCCCATCACTCACCTCCGGAGAGGACATCGGGATCTCCAACTTGTCGCACACCGCCTTAAGGTACTTCTCTTGGCGCTTGTGTGCCCTCTGAGCGCGAACCTCTTGCTTCCGGCACGAGGTGAAGATTGCCTTGAAGCACTTGAAGAACGCACTCATGGACTGAGGCGGAGGCGGAGAAGGAGGTGCCACTGGGCGAGACGGAGGATCTGCATTCTTGCGACGAGGAGGCACCGGCACATTTGGCGGCTTCTGGGGGCGCAGAGGTCGGTGCGATACATCCTTGACAAAGGACACGCCCGACACCTTCTCAATAAGGCACATGATGTAGGGGGCATACCCGCACGCCCTGTTGGGAGTATGCGAGATGTTGAAGATGTCGTCGAAGATGTAATCGACGAGGTTGAACTTTTCTTCCCCATCAATCAGAAGTAGTAGGTGCCTCAGATTCCCTTGAATCACCCCAGCATCACCATCCTTTGGTGCTATCGTCCGTCTGAGGATTCTGTTCATGATGCTGTAGAATGGCTTGATGTTTCGAGCGAGTCCGGCATCAAACGGGAGGTGGCTTGGATACATGTAAGCCAGCTCCTCACGATCCACAGCCTTGAGGTTCGAGATAATGATCTCGTGGTCCATGTGAGCCTCAAGACCAAGGATCCTTGCAAACTCAGCATAGGTGACAGAGTATTGCTCACCATGAGTCATCCAGATAATTTTCCTGTCACCAGAGGTTGAAAAGTAGATTGTGGATTAGAATTGGAGAATGACTTCCACATTCCAATCATATTTGAAGCCCATGATTTTCTTGAGATCATGGCGCTCGGCAGCCTCAATCACGGCATCAAAGGCCGAGTGCTCCTTCTTTGCCATGTAGTCCCAGTCCACCCACTGAGCCTCTATCACTGGCCTCTTCATTTGTTGGTAGACTAGCCTGTAATAATCACAGTGGAAGTCACACCAAAATCTGGGATCGGCCGTGCTTCTCTCATACTTGTAAACCTTTTCTTCCCTTAGCCTCCTTGCCTTTTCAGACCCCTTGCCATGAAATACATTGGCCGACAGTTCCTTCTGCCGGTTGGGATTCCTTTCCGGTGTGTGGACTTCGAGGGGGCCAATAGAGGTGGCCTTCCCCTTCTCCTTGATCACAACCCCTCCGGGTGCCTTCTTGGCTGGCACCTTGATAGAGGGCTTCTTCTTTCTCGGCTCGACTGGAGCCGGGGCTTTTCCCTTCTTTGGGTCGCGCTCGACCCTAGGGGCAGCCTCTTCTTGGGCTGGCTCCTTGCCCTTCGCTTTCTCGCCAACAGTGACGAGCTTCTTTCGCTTAGGAGCGCTGGCCTCAGCAGCCCTGGAGTTGTGGGCCTCCCTATCCTCTCTTTTCTTCTTCCTCAGCTCATGGAGGGATTCCGCGGTGGCTCGAGCAATGGCTTCATTCTCATTGTAAATGCCCGCAGCCACTTTGGATGCTTCGAGTGCCTTGAGCTTTCTTTCCTCCTTGGCCTTCTGCGCCTCAATTAGCGCAGCCTTAGTTCGAGCCTCGGCAATTTGGGCCTTGGTACGCCCCTCGAGGTGGACACGCGGAGGAGAGCGCTCGGAGTTCGACATTCTGTAAAAAGATGGAGGAAGGAAGATATGAGCCTAGGAAGAAGAAGTATTGCCGAAAAGATCTCGAGAACCAACTAGAAGTAGGGTTTGCCCTGTGCAGACCGGACTTGTCCGCCCCAGGGACGGACTAGTCCGCTGGCCGGACTTGTCCGCCTGGTGGCCGGACTAGTCCGGGTTACATAGGAAGAACCCTAACCCTAATCAATTCATCGAAAAATTTGTGAATCAATGCGCAATACTCCTAGGCTATGATCGCAAGGATGTATGGAACAACATTAACGAAGATGTTCCTATCAAAAACTTGAAGAATCAAGAATGGGGCTAGTTTTTGAGGAACGGTGAAATACCTTCAAAAATCCGCTTGATTCGTCGAAATCGGCGTGGATCTCGAAGGTGGAGCGCGGGGAAGTGATCCCTAACTCCCAAAGGCTTCGATGCGCGGATTGGAGTTGAGTTTTGGTGGTTGGAGCACAAAATCGCCGATTTGGGGGCGGTTGTGCGCGTGTGGAAGTTTGAGAGGCAAATGAGAGAGAGAGAGGGTTTGGGCCGCCTGGGGGTTTAAGTCCCCAAGGGCCGGACTAGTCCGTTTGATGGGCCGGACTAGTCCGGTCTGCGGACTAGACCCAGACTAGTCCGGGTCCGGACTTGTCCGGTGAAAGGCCGGACTAGTCCGGTGTGCGGACTAGCCGCGGACTAGTCTGACCCGGACTTGTCCGGCCTTAGGGGCGGACTAGTCCGGTTCAGTTGGGCTGAAAAATATTATATTAGGGTTTTCCCATAGAGTTAAGTCCTTTTGTACGAGTATGGCAAGGAAAACATGACAAGCATGATTGTGAGCCAATAAGGAACAACTTATGAACATTTTCATGAGGAAAATAGATTTCTCAAACAAATTTGAGGAGAAATCGACATAGAGAGGAGTTTTTCGAAATGTGGCTCAAAAATATGAGGAATGGTGCTTTAAGCCACGTTTCGAGAATCCAACACATTGAGCTCACTTCTTAGCTCACAGAAACGCTTTTCGTCAAGAGGCTTTGTGAAAATGTCCGCAAGTTGATGTTCCGTCCTCACATGCGAAATCTCAATGTCTCCCTTCATTGAGTGATCTCGCAGGAAATGGTGTCGAATGTCTATATGTTTGGTCCTAGAGTGTTCCACCGGATTATGGGCTATCTTGATTGCACTCTCATTGTCACACAAGAGTGGAATTTTACGCAAGTTAATCCCATAGTCCCTAAGAGTTTGTCGCATCCAAAGAAGTTGTGCACAACAACTTCCGGCCGCAACATATTCCGCTTCGGCGGTGGATAGAGCAATAGAGTTTTGCTTCTTGGAGGACCAAGACACAAGAGATCGACCTAAGAATTGGCACGTACCCGATGTGCTCTTCCTATCAACTTTGCACCCCGCATAGTCCGCATCGGAATATCCAATGAGGTTAAACTTGGATCCTTTGGGGTACCAAAGTCCTAGGGTGGGTGTGTGTACAAGGTATCTCAAGATCCTTTTAACGGCGGTCAAATGACAAGCCTTGGGTGCTGCTTGAAAGCGTGCACACATACACACACTTAGCATGATATCGGGCCTAGATGCACAAAGATAGAGAAGTGATCCGATCATAGACCTATATAGCTTTTGATCCACACTTGGACCGTCCTCATTTAGGTCTAGGTGTCCATTTGTCCCCATAGGGGTTTTGATGGGTTTTGCTTTGTCCATGTCAAACTTTCTTAGAATGTCTTGAGTATATTTAGTTTGACTTATGAATGTTCCTTCTTTGAGTTGTTTCACTTGAAAACCTAGAAAGAACTTCAACTCACCCATCATGGACATTTCAAACCTCTCCGTCATTATCTTGGAGAACTCATCACAAAACACCTTATTTGTGGAACCAAATATGATGTCATCCACATATATTTGGCACACAAAAAGATCCTCATTGAAGTGTTTTGTGAAAAGGGTATAATTCGCTTTTCCTATCCTAAAACCATTTTCAACTAGAAAGTCTCTTAGGCACTCATACCAAGCTCTAGGAGCTTGCTTGAGACCATAAAGAGCCTTTCGTAATTTGTAAACATGGTTAGGATAGTCTTGATCTTCAAACCCTGGAGGTTGCTCTACATACACTTCTTCCTTGATTGGTCCATTAAGGAATGCACTCTTAACATCCATTTGGTAGAGTTTGAAGTCATGATGAGTAGCAAAGGCTAGTAGTATCCGAATGGACTCAAGCCTAGCTACGGGGGCAAATGTCTCATCAAAGTCCAATCCTTCAACTTGTGAGTATCCTTTTGCCACAAGTCGTGCCTTGTTCCTAGTTACCACGCCATGCTCATCTTGTTTGTTGCGAAACACCCACTTGGTTCCAACAACATTAGCTTGGGGGCGCTTGACAAGCTCCCAAACCTTGTTCCTTTCAAAGTTGTTGAGCTCCTCTTGCATGGCAACTACCCAATCCGGATCCCTTAAGGCATCTTCAACCTTATGTGGTTCCAAGGATGAGACAAAAGAGAAATGCTCACAAAAGTTTGCAACACGTGAGCGTGTTGTTACTCCTTTTGTGATATCTCCTAGAATGTTGTCAACGGGATGGTCCCGTTGAACACTTTGATGAACACGAGGATGCGGGGGTTGACCTCTTGAATTACTTGGTTCATCTTCTTCACTTTGGTCTCCCCCTTGACCCAAGCCTCCCCCTTGATCCTCATTCTTATTATCACTTTGGGGAGCTTCTAGTGGATCTTCAACTTGTCTAATGGGGATTTGACCTACTTCATAATGATGATGGTCACTTGGGGTTTGAGATGGTTCTTGAGGGCGAATATCTCCAAGTGCCATTTTCCTTAGAGCTTCTAGTGGAGGTTCCTCTTGATCAAGGGCATGTTGATCAACTTGCTCCATTTGAGAGCCATTGGTTTCGTCAAACACCACGTCACGTGCTACTTCAACAATTCCGGAGGATTTGTTGAACACACGGTACGCATGAGTGTTTGAGTCATATCCAAGCAAGAAACCCTCATCGGACTTTGAAGCGAACTTCGAAGTCCTAGGCTTCTTGTTGAGGATATAGCACTTGCTACCAAAGACCCGAAAGTAAGAAACATTGGGTTTCTTACCAATTAGAAGCTCATAAGGGGTCTTCTTGAGGAGGCGATGAAGGTACAATCGATTCACGGCATGGCAAGCGGTGTTAACCGCTTCCGCCCAAAACCGGTCCGATGTTTTGTACTCATCTAGCATCGTCCTTGACATCTCAATGAGCGTCCTATTCTTTCTTTCGGCTATGCCATTTTGTTGTGGAGAATAGGGAGCGGAAAACTCATGCTTGATGCCCTCCTCATCTAGGAACTCTTCTACTTGCATGTTTTTGAATTCGGTGCCATTGTCACTCCTTATAGCCTTTATCCTTAAGGTGAACTCATTTTGAGCTCTCCTTAGGAATTTCTTGAGGACACCGGGAGTTTCACTTTTATCATGCAAGAAGAACACCCAAGTATATCTAGAGAAGTCATCAACGATGACTAGACCATACTTGCTACCACCAATGCTAATGTAAGCAATGGGGCCAAAAAGATCCATATGGAGTAACTCCAAAGGTCTAGTTGTCGTCATGACATTCTTAGAGGGGTGTTGAGCTCCTACTTGCTTTCCCGCTTGGCAAGCACTACATGGCCTATCCTTTTCAAATACTACATCCTTTAGGCCACGAACATGCTCACCCTTAAGGAGCTTTTGAAGGTTCCTCATTCCAACATGGGCTAGCCTTCTATGCCAAAGCCATCCCATGTTGGCTTTTGCCATTAAGCATGTGTCAAGTTGAGCTTTATCCGCGGTGAAATCCACAAGATAGAGCTTTCCCTTGAGCACTCCCTTAAAGGCTATCGAGTCATCACCTTCTCTAATGACATTCACTCCCTCACTAGTAAACACACATTTATATCCTCTATCACATAGTTGTGATATGGATAGGAGATTATAGTCAAGAGAATCAACATGCAACACATTTGATAAAGTATGTAATGAGGAGATAGAAATTTTACCGGAGCCAAGGATTTTCCCTTGGCTATTGTCCCCAAAGAAGATTCCTTCACTTGGGTCCTTATTCTCCTCATACTCTATGAACATGCTTCTCTCTCCGGTCATGTGGTTGGTGCATCCGCTATCCAACACCCATTTCGATCCACCGGAGGAGTATGCCTACAAAACAAGTTTATGCCTTCCTTTTAGGTACCCAAGCTGAGTTGGGTCCTTTCACGTTAGTAGTTAGGCATTTGGGCACCCACACGCAAGGCTTGGGGCTCTTGCGGAGTGGCCCAACATATCTAGCAAACACTTTGCCGTGTTTGTTCCTCTTTAGCACATAGGATGCATCAAAATCATGAAATAGAGGATGCAATTCAGATTTAGGCAATTTGTTGCTTGAGAGTGAGTTCTTTTCAATTTTAGTTTGGGATGAACTCCCCTTAACAAAGACAATCATGTCTTTGCCATACTTGGAGGTTTTGGTGTTATGCCTTGCACCTCTAGTATAGCCAAGACCATCCTTGACATGGGGTGGTCTTGTGTTGGTGAATGCACTTCGTGCATATGCCACCTTTTCCTTGTCAAAGATGGCACCCTTAGGTGCTTGTTTGCCTTGTGCTAGGTTGAGTTCATCCTTAAGTTTAAGGATCAAGTTGGAGCACTTGCAATGTGATGTTGCCATGGATGAGGCCTTTGAGGGGGTTGAGCTCTTGAAGGAAGAGGTTACATTGTTCTTGAGTGACTCAATTTGAGTCTCAAGGATCTTGTTAGCTTTTGACAAGCTTCCAAGTTCATCCTTGAGCTCAATCGACTTCTCCTCAAGACTTGAACACGTTTTCTTGCAAAGTGCAAGTTCGTGTTCCAATGCCTTGCTCTTCTCTCTTTCGAGCTCAAGGAGCTCATCAAGCTCTTGACATCTCTCCTTCTCAAGGATGAGCATGTCCTCCTGTCTATTGATGAGATCTTCCTTCTCAAAGATCTCATCCATAAGCAACTTCATCCTACGCAAGGTGCTTTTGCTTATGTCCTTAAACATATGCTCATTTTCACTAGCACTATTAAAATCATCATGTGAGGAAGTTGGGGAGGAAGGATGAGATGTTACCTTTCTCTTTCCTTCCCTTGCCATAAGACAAGTAGGCTTGTGGTCGTTGTTGAGGTTGGGGAAGAGCTTGCCTCCCTTGGAGTTCCTCCCGATGGCTATGGTGGCCATCTTCTCCTCTTCTTCTTCGGAGGAGGACTCATCGTTAGAGTCCCACTCCTTCCCCAAATGGGCTTGTCCGGAGGACCTCTTCTTCTTGAAGAATCTCCTTTCTTGAGGCTTCCCTTCCTTCTTCTTCTTCGTTTCTTCGTGTGGGCAATCAGCGATGAAGTGCCCATACTCGCCACAGTTGTAGCAAGACCTTCTTGATTTGGGTCTTGCTCTTTCCTTTCCCTTGCCTTCATGGTTGTGCCCCCCTTTCTTCCTCCTCATCATTCTCTTGAATTTGTTGATGAAGAAGGCCTCCTCCTCATCGGTGTCGAGGCTCTCCTCATCACTTTCTTCTTGCTCCTTTGAAGAGGGCGTTGCCTTGAGTGCAACGTTCTTCATCTTGGAGGCGGTGAACTTTTGGAGGTCGTTGTAGAAGAGCGCCTCCTTCTCCATGATTTCATGGTTAATGATCCTCCCAAGGACCTCCTCCGGGGTCATTTGAGTGAACCCCGGGCTTTCCCGAATCATGGAGCATAAAGAGACGTTCTTAGGCATGAATGCCCGGATCATCCTCTTCACCACCTCGTGGTCGGTCCACTTGGTGCAGCCATAAGATCGGCTCTTGTTGATTAGCACCTTTAGCCGATTGTACATGTCTTGGGGGGATTCACCATCCAAGATGGCAAATCTCCCAAGCTCTCCTTCGATGAGCTCGATCTTGGCCTCCTTGACCACTCGGTTTCCCTCATGCGCCGTCTTGAGGGTGTTCCATATGTCTTTGGCCACTTCAAGGCCATCGACACGGTTGAACTCATCTCTAGAGAGAGATGAGATGATCACACCCGCAGCTTGAGCGTTGCGGTGGATGAGGATGGCTTGTTCTTGAGTTATGTTGTCCTCATCCTTTGGAATCTCCACCCCGGTCATGACAATTTGCCACAACGCTGGGTTGAGTGACACGAGGTGGATCTTCATGTTATGTTTCCACATACCGTAGTCCGTTCCATCGAATTGGGGAGGTTTCCCCAGTGGGATGGACAGGTAGTGGTTGTTGGCGGCAAGGCGTTCATAGTTGAACCCTTGCCGGTTGTAGTTGACTCCACCACCACCGCTTGATTGGTTTGATGGATCAATCTTGGAAATGTTCAACTTCTCCCGGAGCTTCGCCTTGAGTTGGCGAGTTTCCTCATCGTCCGTTGGCTTATCTTGATAAGCCAACGTCTCCTCACGGGTCGCCTCGTAGTTGCTGCTCGATGCATCGTCATTCACCACTCCGGCCATCTCTCCGAGTTGTTAGACTCTTTGTGGAGAGTCCCGCTCTGATACCAATTGAAAGTTGCCTAGAGGGGGGGTGAATAGGCTAATTGACCTGCAAATGACTCAATAAAACGAGATTAAATTACAGGGGTGGACTAGTCCGGTCAGGGGGCGGACTAGTCCGGTCAGCCTGCGTGAATAACCCTAAAAAGATGTTTCTAGCAAGTTTTAGGGAATTTTCTCAATGCTACAAGTGAGTGTAGGTTTAAGTCAAGTTGAGCAACAACCTAAACAAGAGCAAGTCAAGTTTCCACAAGTTTGTAGCAATGCGGAATATGAAACGAGACTACCAACTCTAGAACAAAGTAATCAATAGAGTAAATGCGAAGAACACAAGGAGACAAGGATTTTATCCCGAGGTTCGATCCCACACAAGGAATCTACGTCCTCGTTGAGGAGTCCACAAAAGGACCGGGTCCAACAACCCTTCCCTCACCAAGTTTACCGCACGGGCCTAACTTGGTTCTCCACTAATCACAACGGTGATTACAAAGTTCGTTGGGGCTTCTCACAAACTGAGGCTCCCACACCACAAAGATGATCAACACAGTAAAGCAAACTCAATACACAGCCCACAAAGACTCAACGAGTGCAAGAGATCAAACCGGGAGCACAAGCGCGATGTTCTTCCTCTTCTCCACCTCACTAAACCCTAATCCACTCAAGAATTAGTTTTAGAGGGAAAGTAGGCAAGAAAGAGGCTTAGGAGTGCTCCAAGTTGGTTGTGGCGGCGCTAGGGTTTGAGTTTTTCCAAGGGTGTTTGAAATGAGGCCGGGGGTCCCCTTTTTATAGAGGTCCCAACCCCAATTTGCTGACTTCAGCAAAAGGACGGACTAGTCCGGCCACTGGCCCGGACTAGTCCGGCCTAGGGGACCACTGACTCCTTTGTCAGGTCCCGACAGCTGACACACGATCGTCACGCTACCCGCCAAACTTCAAATTCAAACGGTCACTTCCAGAACGGACTAGTCCGGTCAACACCGGACTAGTCCGATCACACACAGAGCCTTCTGCTCCGGGTGAAAACGGACTAGTCTGAGGACCACGGACTAGTCCGGCCCCTAGGGCGGACTAGTCCGGTCCTCCCAGACTTAGCCATAGAAGCACCTTTTCTTAGCCAACCCGGACTAGTCCGGCCCCACGGGCGGACTAGTCCGTTCTCACTCAGGACCTCTTGGTCCGGTCCAAAACGGACAGGTCCGTGGTTTTGGGACTTCATCCCAAAACCCACTCACAGCTAGCCGGACTAGTCCGGTCACAAACGGACTAGTCCGATCTCAGTCAGACCCTTCTGGTCCGGCCAGAAACGGACTTGGCCGGCCAGGGACGGACTAGTCCGGCCACCTGCACGGACTAGTCCGGCCCTACGGCCAGACCACTCAACCACTCATTTCTTTCATAGGTTTGACCTCTAAACCACTTTGAGCTCCCAAACTTGATCTCAATGCACTTGACACACACACCCTCCTATTGCTACGGCTAGTCTAACTCAATCACGCTAGAAACCCTAGTTTCTACGCTTCGAGTTGACTCCGTTTCCTTCCTTTTCCTTTTTGAGGGTTTGCGTCTCCAATTGAGTCCATACCTGTGCTAAGGTCATTTGAGCTCATTAGCGACTTAATTGTCGTCATCAATCATCCAAAACCCACGGGGAACCTAGATGCACTTTCAGGCATAGATGCCTTGCCACCATCTCTCCTCCAGGAGAGTTTATCAATAATGGCCCATTCAAGAATGTAACTACCATGTCATGCTTCTTTATGAAATCCTTGGATATGAATGAATGTGTAGCACCCGAATCAAACAATATGGTGGCGGGGTGGAAGTTGACAGAGAACGTACCGATCACCACATCAGGCGCTTCCTGTGCTTGCTCCAGAGTCACATGGTTGACACGGCCAGTTGGGTTTTGCTGCTTCTTTGGACAACTGCTGGCATAGTGTCCCCATTCTCCGCACTTGTAGCATTGTACTCCCGCAGCATTATTTGGGCCCTTGTTGCCTCCTGACTGGTTTCTTGGGGGTTGGCCACTTGGACGGTTAGCGGGGGCTGAAGGGCGGGGTGGCTGCATCTGCTGGCGTGGGGGTTGCGTTGGCTGGCGTGGGGGTTGCTGCTGCTGCTGCTGCTGGCGCATTGGCTGGTTGTAGGGAGTGGGTGGCCTGTAGTTGGAGTTGGGAAACCTCTGTCCCGAGTAGTTCATGGGACGAGTCATATGAGTTGTAGGTGGAGGGTTGAGACGGGGGCGTACATTGCTGCTGGAGGCATGTGCTGCTAAAGTCAACTTCCTCTTTCTTTCGTCATCTTCCAGTTCCTTCTTAGTCCTTTCCACTTCAAAAGCTTTGTCCACTAACTTTTGGAAGTCGCTGTAGTCGCTGGAAGACATAGCAAACTTTAACTCTTTGTCCAGCCCGTTCTTGAAGCGGAATTGCTTCTTGGCGTCGGTGTCCACGTCTGTTGGGGCATAGCGGGATAGCTGGGTGAAGGCATTCAGGTAGGCCCTCACAGTCATACGGCCTTGCTTTAGCATCAGGAATTCTTCACGCCTGGCTTGTATCTCTCCTTCAGGTACGAAGTGATTGCGGAAGTTGGTTCGGAATTCTTCCCATGTAATATTTTCCGGGTCCCGGTGGGCTTCGGTGAAGGCGGTCCACCAGTCAGCTGCTGGTCCTTGAAGTTGATGGGAGGCTAGTAGCACTTTCTCCCTTCCTTCACAGTGGATGAGCCTCAGCTTGCTATCAATGGTACGAAGCCAATCATCAGCGTCCATGGGTTCGGTAACGGTGGCAAAAGTGGGTGGATGGGTGTTCAGGAAGTCCCTAAGGAAGGACCTAGGTGGAAAAGGTGGTGGTGGCGGAAGGTTGTAGTTTGGTGGTGGTGGGGGTGGGGCTTGTTGCAGGTTGGTGACAATCTGGGTGAGGTTGTTAAGTAGTTGAGTCTGAAGAGCCATCATCTGTTGCATCTGTTGAGAGGCTGGGGCTCCTCGAGCACCCCTTGCATTCCATCCAGGGACACCTCCAAGTCCTTCATCCAGAGGTGGGTTACCACGACCACGACCTCTACCTCTACCTCGTCCAGCCATCTGTGATAGAGAAGTTTATTGAGGTCTTAGAATAATAGATGAGATAAGAAAGGATACACTAGGGTAACACGGTCCCAACTATATGCATCAAGGGTAATAGACATAAAACAAGTTCATTAATCGACTAGTGTGGAGGTGGACAAGATGCCTAAGCATTCCACCACTCACACGACACATAAACAAGACTAAAGACATGGATGTGGACAGGATGCCGAAGCATTCCACAACTCATGTCGCAACCAACACACACAACATAAAGCAAACTACTAGCATGACAACATAAAAGGTACAACTCAAGACTAGGGAGGGCGTAGCTACACGCTCCTACAAACTAAGGATAACTGTCCTGAGTCGTCCAGCGGGGAAACGAGTCCACTCCTACTCGTCGGAGTCCTCCTCAACCTCCATCTCCGGGTCTTCTTCTTCTGAGTCTTCTCTTGAGTTCTCGGGGGAGTTCATGCGGCGATCCGGAGAGTTCGGGTCCCAAGGCTCCACGTCTGAAGCGTACTGCGGAGAGTTAGGATCAACTCCAGTGATCCTCGTATAGCGCGGCGAAGTCGCTCGTAGCGGTCGACCAGGTCCCTGCTGTCCTGCAGCTCCTGCTGACAACGCTGGAGTCGCGAAGACAACTCCACAACGTCGTCCACCAGCCTCTCGCACTGGGGGTGAGTCAAGCGTCCCTCGACGTCACGTCCAGTGAAGGCGGCTGTGCCACTAGGGCGCTGAGGGGTGTACGCGTGCTCCGTGCACCCAAGAAGGAACCTGTGGGCGTGGCTCCAGTAGGTGGTCGCCTCCCACGTGGCGTCCTCCTCAGCTGCACGCTGGGAGCTCCTCCAGGCCGGAGAGAAGTGCGAGTGCAGCAACTCCGAGTCGTAGTAGACGGCCAGCTGAGAAGTCCACTCCAGCTCACCAGTATAGGGTGCAAAGACCCTAGTGGTGTGGTAGACTAAGCGGACACGATACTCACGGTACCCCGCAGCTCGAAGAAGAGAACGAAGACGGACGCGCATCCTCGAAGCAGCACTCCCGTTGGAGAGCAGTGTCGTCTCCCTCCGGGGTGTGTGAGGTGCGGAGCGACTAGCTAGGGCGTGCTGAGGAACACGACCCCCAGTCGACTTACGGGCCGTCTGCTTGGTCCGCGCCATCTACAAACATTTGAAAAGAAGAGAGTGAGATTAATAACTAATAAATCAAGTTAGAATAAAAACAAATAAGCAAAGCAAGGTAAGAAGCGCAAGGGTTGAGATGGAGAGCACAAAGTTTTGGAAATACTATTTCATATGAAAATAGTATAGTCCTTAATTTTCGGCCATTTCTAACTAGGCTTGCGTCCTACGGGCAACACGGCTCTGATACCACTTTGTCACGCCCGGTCACCGTAAAGATGAACAGACGCTAATCACATGTACGCCAGGATCAGTTGAATCGTACATGCGTTGACGAAAGTGAAATACCATTACAATGCCATGTTCGATTACATAAATAGTCTTACATAACGACCCGAAGGTCTACAAATACACTCCACAAATATTTACAACACTCAACGGTTCAATACTACAGAAAGCAAGATAGATAAGCGGGCTTCGTCTCCACAGGCAGCCGTTGCGCGTGAGGTCGCCAGCCTAAGCCAAGTCCTCCGGGTTGACGTAGAAGTCCTCCGGTGCAGCTTCTTCTTCTTCATACTCTAAAGGAGAATTATACGCTTGAGTACATAGAGTACTCAGCAAGTGCGGGAAGAGAATGACATGTTTGGCTAGAGCAAGGAAAGGCCAAATATGGCTTAGCACTATGCTTAGAACCTATCCTTAGCTTTCAATCATCAATATTATAATTCAATAAATAATCAACACATGATTAATGGTAATGAAAGTACTTGAACCATAATGAACCATCATTTCCCAACCATAGACTAATTATGAACTGGCCCCAAGCCGCTCTTGTCCGTGAGCACGGCTGTCATGACAGTTTTACCAAATCTCTGCAGAGAGTGTACCCTTTCCCCACAAGCAGTGATTTCATCCCCTGTTGCCAGGTGGACTAAGTGAACCTCCCTGAATGCCCGTGGTAGCTAACCACATTACACACTTCCTTTGGTGTGAGGCCAGGAGATCACAACATGGTCTTTACAAAGGTACTCCCGACTAGTGCTAGCCCTCTAAGGTTTCCACCACTGGGGATTCTCGGAGTAACCCTCCGCCCC
Organism: Tuctoria greenei; assembly: GCA_036927565.1. Taxonomy (NCBI): domain Eukaryota; kingdom Viridiplantae; phylum Streptophyta; class Magnoliopsida; order Poales; family Poaceae; genus Tuctoria; species Tuctoria greenei. Next base: position 50,417,358 of record JAYESD010000002.1, read on the forward strand.
AGAGCCCCCTCTTGAGCCTTGCGGTTCCAAGAGCAGATCACCCGCCTCATTTCCCGCACCATCCAGCCACTAGCAGTTCATCGGGAGAAACCTAATTAATTGACCAAGCTGCCCCATCCTCAGTCTCGTGGTGGTACTATAAAGCTTAGTGGCTTCCTCCATAAACCGGTCCTTAGAATCCGGTGGTAACAAACCCCAGTCTCGGGTCTCGTGCACAATGCACCATACCAAAACTAACCAACCACCAGATTCCTATCCACTAACATTATGTAAATTCATCACCAATTTAAAGTAATCCTAAAGTTTAGCATAGAACATTGGTATGTAATCCCAATCCCAACATCTAAGCATGGCTAAGCATAAATAAAGCCTATCTACTTCCCACCCCATTTCAGGTAGCAAGGAATGGTAAGGAACAGGGCATGTAAACATGAAGTAGGACATCAAATTAATTAGCATGCAACTAGCTAATTCCCTAAAATAGGTACAAGATGGTCAAGGGCACTTGCCTTCGTTGGAGACTTGGATATTGACGAAGTCTTGGTCTTGGAAGTTGAGGTTAGGGTCGTAGAACGACTCTAGATATATGCCCAAGCAATGGCAAGAATAGAATAAAGCTAAATAAGTAAAGGCACGCAAAACAATACATTCACACATACACATAAGCACAAAATTCTACACTAATGCGTCCCTACGAGGTATTTATCACTCAACATGGCCAAAGTATGCAATTTATATTTTTCCTACCATTTTGGGATTTTATTATAGCCTAAAACCATTTTTATTGAATTTTCTATAGCAAAATGTATTTTAAAACCTTTATAATAAATATTCCAGGGACCAAATATATTTTATCTGAACACTACAATTAATTCACAGCATAAAATAGATTATAACCATTTTTCATAATATTCCTACACTTAATTACCATTTTAATCTAATTTCTACACCTCAAATACAATTAAAAACCCTATTCAGCAATTAAATAAAAGTCCAGGGGTTAATTAAATAGTTTTCTACACTATACAGGGCCTAAATACACTATTCTACAAAATTACAGGGGTTAGAATGCTTAATTAAATGATTAAAACCAATTTTTAGGGTTCCAGGGGCTAGTCTGCGAATTCTGGGGGCTAGACTCAAAATACAGAGAAGCTCCGGGGGTAGCAACGAAGTTTCCAGGGGTCTAGGTGCAAATGCGCAGGCGGGAAAGGCGTTTTAAACTCGGGCCGTTGGATCTCAAATGGATGGCTCGGATTTTATTAGGCGAACCGGTATGCACGATATAATCGCAGCCGTTGGGGTGAAACCGATGGCCCGGATTGGGCCACGTCGCCCCCGGCGACGTCGGCGGCGCCCGGCGCGGCGGCGCTAGACGCCCGCGACGGCGAGCTCGCCGGAGACGGCCAAAACGGCGAAAACGCCACCGGTTCAAAGCGCCAACTACACAGAACGAAGGAGGGGGAGAAGGGGAGTATAACTAGGGGGGTTGCGAGGTCCGAAGTTGGCCGGAGAGGGGTCGGCGGCGAGGAATGGCGGCGGTGGCGACGGTGCACGTCGAGCTCGGTGGAAACTCGGCGACTTCCCCACGATCTCTTGCCCGGCGTGCTCCTGGCGGCAAGGCGAAGGCGTTAGGGCAGTCAGGAGGAGAAGGCGATCACCGGCTAACCGGGAACGGCGGCGACTACCTCGGTTGCGGCGATGGCTAGGGTTGCGCGCGTGGAAGGGGAAAATGAGGGAGACGGCGAGGTTTTATGGAGCAGGGGGGTGCGGTGGTTGTAGGCGCGTGCGAAGAGGGGTTCCCCCGGGTGGTTTTCGTCGTGGGCGAGGTGGTTGAAGAGGGGCGCGCGAAGTGGGCGCGGGGTGGCGGTTTCATGCGCGGCGCGGGAAGGAAGAGAGGTGGGAGACGGCGCCGACATGCGGGCCCCGCCCGGCAGTGAGAGGGAGAGAGGGGAGGGCGCAGTGGGCTGGCGGGGGAGGGAGGAAATTGGGCCAGGGGGAGGGAATTCGGCCCAAAGGGGTTTTAATTCCTTTTTCTTTTTCTTTTCTATTCATTTCTTTTGATTTTGAATTCAAATTCAATTTGAACCGTTTGCTACTCGTTTAAACACCAAAAATTCACAAGAAAATGCATGCTACAATGATCAAGGTTTGAGCAAATTTTTGAACATAAAATATGGGTGTTACAACGGCGGAACCTCTAGAAGGAAAGAAACAAGCGGATATTTGAAGGGAAGAAAAAAAACGAAGTTTAAGTAGCTCTATTGATCAAGGAGGACTTCCAGTGGAGATTGATGGCAAATTCCAGCGAGGGAGTGTCCATCACGGCATAAACTCAAACTATGCGATGCAGGACTAGGCCCTTCCTTTTTATATTTGTGTTTTCGGCAAAAAGCAGACATTTGTGCTTTCTGCTGTTTTTTTTTTCAATTTTTTTCTCGAACTTTTGCTCCTTCTTTAATGAAAAGCCAGAACAACTATCATTTATTTAAAAAGTAATAAACCAACTCATACATGAACCACTGAATTCCAAATTTGAAATTATCATTTTAGAATGGAAAAAGTCTACTTAACCCTCTCAACTATAACCTAGGAAACAATTTACCATCCAAACTACAAAACCGGTTACTTAACACCCTAATCTTCCCTAAACCATCTACTTTATTCTCTAAGGTGGTTTTGGTAGGCGGTATTTTGCCACGTCACTGAATGATGTGGCGTCTCCTGCATGCTTTAATTGGTGGATTGTAGTCTTGCAAATTAGTATTACAGTATCATTAATGGAATGAACAAGGACCACAACGATTCCCAACCCTACCATAAGATTGCACCGCGGACGCTTCAGTTACACTCGTCCAACCAACTGAATGCGCACTCACACTGTTGCTAGCTCGACCGCTCTCTCCTCCTCCATGGACCTCAAGCATGAGCTGCATGGCAGCAAGATGAAGCCCTCTGCAACAGCTGCAACTGCAACGACGTCCACCAGTAGCACTCTCTTGCAGTTGCATCTCAGGGACAGACTCATCGCGCCCTGCGGCCGGTCGTGCTGCACGCGTCTGTGGTCCTCGCCACCACGGTGGCGGCGGCGGTCATGGGGTTCAACACCCAGTGCTACACGGCGGTGGTCGCTGTCATGGGCACCAGGCCGCTCATGCAGACATTCACCGCCAAGTTCACGGACACGCCTGCGTTCGTGTAAGCAAGCCTTCACGAGTTCAGTTCGGTACTCAGGCTCTTATAGTCTTGTGAATTAGTATTACAGTATCGGGGAATGGGAACTAGTATGCCAAGTCAAAGCTCCAGAGAGAAGTGCTTGCGCCATTGATACTGTCCTCCATGTCCTCGTCTACTACCGCCGGCAGCGGCACCTGCAGCCTGCAGGAAGTCATACGCATTGCTACCCGACCCAATCGGGGAGAAGAGCGGCGGCGTGTGGACTATGACGGGGCGCCAGTCGATGCTGCTACCAGCACGCACGGGCGCCACTACCTCAATGCTCTCAGCGTAACAAAGCACGCGTCGTGCGCCAGAGCTTATCTGGAGATGCCACCGAGTGGCCTTACTGAGTAAGGCATGCAGGAGACGCCACATTATCTAGTCACAGAGATTCTAGTGACGTCGCAATACCGCCCATCAAAACCACATTAGGGAGTAAAGTAGATGGTTTATGTAAGTTAGGGTGTTAAGTAACCGGTTTTGTAGTTTGGTGGTGTAAATTGTTCTCTAGGGTATAGTTGAAGAGGTTAAGCAGATTTTTTTTCCTTTTAGAATTAAGTGTAATAACTCCCAACTGCCCATGGTTCTTTTTTTCTTGCTCGCTTCGGCAAACACATTCCATACACCAAATGTTAACCACATCTAAAATAAATTAAATTTATGAACATTTTCTGAAAAATGCACTTATCCAACACAAAGCTCGAAGCCGGGTAGATGTGAGCCGGATCGGGAAGGGGTTTATAGGTCGGGTCTCACCTTTCTACATCAATGGTTCACATGTCGTTATTAGTTCCCAAAACTGACTAAATCAGGGTCTTAGTGAGCAAAACCAGGTTATGAAAGTTGTCAAAGGTGAATAATACTCTGTTTTTTTAAAGAAAAACTTAGGGACTAAACGGAATAAAAATAACACTGAGAAATACCCAACAATGACCATAGCAGATATCAAAATAGGCTTTTCCTTCAATCTAAAATATTTTTTCCAATTAATATACGTCAGAACATTAAGGGTGTGTTTGGTTTGAGGGATATAGTTGGACGGGACGGGACGATCTCACTTTTCTGTTGTTGGTTTGAAGACACATGAGATGAAATCATCCCTCAAAAGAGAATATTCCAACCAGATTCGGGATGGAAACATATTACCAAAAACATGGGGACGGATCCGTCTCACCTCCGTGGAGGCAGGCGCGCAGCCCTCCGGAAATACTCATACTCACATGTTCTTGTCCTATTCTTTTATTCAAACAGGAGACATGATCATTCCGTCCCACACCGTCACACAAAACAAACAAGAAACAAAGATCGTCCCGTCTCTCTAGACAAACAGAAAACGAGACCATCGATGATCCATCTCATCCAAACCAACACACATCTAAGTTTTCAGATCTTTCAAGAATAAACCAGTCTGTCATTTTTTTTTGAAGTCACCTCCTTAATTGTGTGGGAAAACAAAGGCGGCACTTTCCTCAGCGCTGGATCCTCCCACGTCCTTGCTCCGCCGCCGCCGCCGCTCCTCCCTCTCGCGCTGTAGTGGTGGGTGGAGATCGATCGCAACTTCTCCGGACGTGGACCGGTTTCATCTTCCTGGTGAGTAATCCGATTCCATCTGACCTTGTTTGGTTAGCGATTCACTTGCTCTGAGAAAAGAGTGGGCTTGTTGTGGATTCATGCGAATCGGGGAATCGAAATCCAACCACGCACGGGTTGGATGGAACAATCTTCTTCTCTGCTACAGTTTAGGATGGAGATTTTATCGGCACCCAAGGGCTTTGTATAGTTCTTACCCAATTGATGTGCGTTACTTTGGGGCGTCCGTGGTCGTACGCCGCCCTTGTAATTTTGTACTCGCAATAGCGATTTGTGATGCTTCGTGATAGATGACCAGCAAACTAGAAGACCATAAGTATCATCAACTTCGTGGAACTGGAAAGAATATAGATCTGGGGCCAAAATTTTCATGTTCTCCACTACCACGACATTTTGCATGTTTGTGAACGGTGTTGTGCCAATGAGTCTACGGAAGATACGTCTTCTTGCTGTAGTGTTTCAATTGCGTGCCAGTACCTGCAGTACGACTGTGGGACATTTGTGATGCCTCTGACACTGTAACACACACTATTATTGTGCAGTCTGAGGTTTCCATAAATCTGTTTGGAAATGCATCCCCCTCTAACTTTACACAGGCATCCTATGTGTGCCGAGGTACCTCACTAATTTCCTCCAGATGTTGTTGAATCTTTGCATTTGGAGGTTGTTGCGCTACTTTAGTGAAAGCTAAATGTTCTTCTAGATTATTGAAGAATTCCAGAAGTGCCATCTTGTAACACCCATAATTTTTGAACAAAAGTGCTCAAAACCCTTGATCATGAGTGTATGCATTTTTGGGTGAATTTTAGCAATTCAAACGTGTAGCAAACGTTCAAAATTGAATTTGAATTCAAATCAAAAGAAAAGAATCGAAAAAGAAAAAGAAAAAGGTTTAAATCCCTCCCTGGGCCAATTTTCCCCTTCTGGCCCATTTCCCCTCTTCTCTCCCTGCGGCCCAGCCGAGCCTCCCCTCTCTCCCTCTCTCTGCCAGGCGGGGCCCATCTGTCGGCGCTCTCTCCCACCTCCCTCCTTCTCTTCCCGCGCCGCGAACGCAACTGTCGCCACCCCCGCGCCCACGTTCTGCGCCGCGCCCACGATCTTCCCCCACCTCGGAACCGCGCCGATCGTCGAACCCCCGAGTGCGCTACACAACCGTCGACCTCGCTGCGCCTATAAACCACCCGCTCCCCCCAATTTCCCTCCTCTTCCGAGCTCCCAAACCCTAGCCGCCACTGCTTCCGGTAAGTCGTCGACGTTCCCGCTGTTTCCAAAGCAATCCCGTCGCCGATCCTTGCCTAACGCGATCGCCATTCTGCCAGACACGCGCTAGACGTACTCGCTCGGGGAGATCACCTTCGCACCGTCAAGTTCATCGATCGCCGGTGAGTGTTCACCGCCGTTCCTCGAAGCACCACTTATCTAGCCGTCGCACGCACTGTCTAATCGGTCTATATCGTGTGTGACGTCGCCCTCAGGCTGCCGGACTCCTTCCTCGGTCGGAATTGAGGCTGCATCATCGACTTCGCCGGTCACCGACGAGCTCACCCGCCTCCGACCGTCGCCGACGCCCTCTGCTCTTCCCCGAGTCCGATCAGCACCTCCAGTGAGTTCACCTTGCCCCCCCATTCGATTCTACGTGATCAGATTCTAGAATTAGGGCTTATTTCGCGAGATTTGGTAATCTCCGGCGAGCCCACCGCCGTCGGCCGTCGGGCGCCGCCGCACACCGCGCTGGCACCGGTTAGAGCCGACGTGGGTTGATCTGGGCCGTTGCCTCGTGCCCAACGGCCACGATTAGAAGGCCCCGTACCCCTTCGCTTCATAAAATCTGGGCCATCCGAGTTAGATCCAACGGCCCAGGTTTAAACAGCCCCTTCCCGCCTTCGGTTTACATCCACACCCCTGGAAATTAGCCAGCTACCCCCTGAGCTTAAGCATATTGCAGATCTAGCCCCTGGAAATTGCAGACTAGCCCCTGGAACCCTAAAAATTGGTTTTAAACATTTATTTAAGCATTCTAACCCCTGTAATTTTGTAGATTCATGTCAATAGTCCCTGTGCAGTATAGGAAACTATTTATATAGCCCCTGGACTTTTATTTAATTGCTGAATAGAGTTTTTAATCGCATTTAAGGTGTAGAAAATGGATAAAAATGGTAAATAGGTGTAGAAAAATGAGGAAAAATTGTCATAAACTATTTTATGCTGTGAATTAATTGTAGAGTTCATATAAAATATATTTGGTCCCTGGATTAATTATTATAAATGTTTTAAAATACATTTTTGCTATAGGAAATTCAATAAAAATGGTTTTAGGCTATAATAAAATCCCAAAAATTGTAGGATAAATCTAAAATGCATACTTTGGCCATGTTAAATGATAAATACCTCGTAGGGACGCATTAGTGTAGAATTTTGTGCCTATGTGTATGTGTGTATGCATTGTTTTGCGTGCCTTTACTTATTTAGCCTTATTCTATTCTTGCCATTGCTTGGGCATATATCTAGAGTCGTTCTACGACCCTAACCTCAACTTCCAAGACCAAGACTTCGTCAATTCTCAAGTCTCCAACGAAGGCAAGTGCCCTTGACCATCTTGTACCTATTTTAGGGAATTAGCTAGTTGCATGCTAAATAAATTGATGTCCTACTACATGTTTACATGCCCTGTTCCTTACCATTCCTTGTTACCTGAAATGGGTTGGGAAGTAGATAGGCTTTATTTATGCTTAGCCATGCTTAGATGTTGGGATTGGGTTTTCATACAAATACTCTATGCTCAACTTTATGATTACTTTAATTTGGTGATGAATATACATAATGTTAGTGGATAGGAATCTGGTGGTTGGTTAGTTTTGGTATGGTGCATTTTGCACGAGACCCGGGATTGGGGTTTGTTACCACCGGATTCTAAGGACCGGTTTATGGAGGAAGCCACTAAGCTTTATAGTACCACCACGAGACTGAGATGGGGCAGCTTGGTCAATTAATTAGGTTTCTCCCGATGAACTGCTAGTGGTTGGATGGTGCGGGGAATGAGGCGGGTGATCTGCTCTTGGAACCGCAAGGCTCAAGAGGGGGCTCTGGGGCGGAGGGTTACTCCGAGAATCCTCAGTGGTGGAAACCTTAGAGGGCTAGCACTAGTCGGGAGTACCTTTGTAAAGACCATGTTGTGATCTCCTGGCCTCACACCAAAGGAAGTGTGTAATGTGGTTAGCTACCACGGGCATTCAGGGAGGTTCACTTAGTCCACCTGGCAACAGGGGATGAAATCACTGCTTGTGGGGAAAGGGTACACTCTCTGCAGAGATTTGGTAAAACTGTCATGACAGCCGTGCTCACGGACAAGAGCGGCTTGGGGCCAGTTCATAATTAGACTATGGTTGGGAAATGATGGTTCATTATGATGCAAGTACTTTCATTATCATTAATCATGTGTTATTTATCTATTGAATTATGATATTGATAATTGGAAGCTAAGGATAGGTTCCAAAGCATAGTGCTAAGCCATATTTGGCCTTTCCTTGCCCTAGCCAATCATGTCATTCTCTTCCCGCACTTGCTGAGTACTCTATGTACTCAAGCGTTTAATTCTCCTTTAGAGTATGAAGAAGAAGAAGCTGCACCGGAGGACTTCTACGTCAACCCGGAGGACTTGGTCTAGGCTGGCGACCTCACGCGCAACGGCTGCCTGTGGAGACGAAGCCCGCTTATCTATCTTGCTTTCTGTAGTGTTGAACTGTGTAGTGTTGTAAATATTTGTGGAGTGTATTTGTAGACCTTCGGGTCGTTCTGTAAGACTATTTATGTATTTCGAACATGGCAATGTAATGGTATTTCACTTTCGTCAACGCATGTACGATTCAACTGATCCTGGCGTACATGTGATTAGCGTCTGTTCATCTTTACGATGACCGGGCGTGACAAAGTGGTATCAGAGCCGTGTTGCCCGTAGGACGCAAGCCTAGTTAGAAATGGCCGAAAATTAAGGACTATACTATTTTCATATGAAATAGTATTTCCAAAACTTTGTACTCTCCATCTCAACCCTTGTGCTTCTTACCTTGCTTTGCTTATTGTTTTTATTCTAACTTGATTTATTAAATATTAATCTCACTCTCTTCTTTTCAAATGTTTGTAGATGGCGCGGACCAAGCAGACGGCCCGTAAGTCGACTGGAGGTCGTGTCCCTCAGCACGCCCTAGCCAGTCGCTCCGCACCTTACACACCCCGGAGGGAGACGACGCTGCTCTCCAACGGGAGTGCTGCTTCAAGGATGCGCGTCCGTCTTCGTTCTCTTCTTCGAGCTGCGGGGTACCGTGAGTACCGTGTCCGCTTAGTCTACCACACCACTAGGGTCTTTGCACCCTATACTGGTGAGCTGGAGTGGACTTCCCAGCTGGCCGTCTACTACGACTCGGAGTTGCTGCACTCGCACTTCTCTCCGGCCTGGAGGAGCTCCCAGCGTGCAGCTGAGGAGGACGCCACGTGGGAGGCGACCACCTACTGGAGCCACGCCCACAGGTTCCTTCTTGGGTGCACGGAGCACGCGTACACCCCTCAGCGCCCTAGTGGCACAGCTGCCTTCACTGGACGTGACGTCGAGGGACGCTTGACTCACCCCCAGTGCGAGAGGCTGGTGGACGACGTTGTGGAGTTGTCTTCGCGACTCCAGCGTTGTCAGCAGGAGCTGCAGGACAGCAGGGACCTGGTTGACCGCTACGAGCGACTTCGACGACGCTACACGAGGATCACTGGAGTTGATCCTAACTCTCCGCAGTACGCTTCAGACGTGGAGCCTTGGGACCCGAACTCCCCGGATCGCCGCATGAACTCCCCCGAGAACTCAAGAGAAGACTCAGAAGAAGAAGACCCGGAGATGGAGGTTGAGGAGGACTCCGACGAGTAGGAGTGGACTCGTTTCCCCGCTGGACGACTCAGGACAGTTATCCTTAGTTGTAGGAGCGTGTAGCTGCGCCCTCTCCAGTCTTGAGTTGTGTCTTTTATGTTGTCATGCTAGTAGTTTGCTTTATGTTGTGTGTGTTGGTTGCGACATGAGTTGTGGAATGCTTCGGCATCCTGTCCACATCCATGTCTTTAGTCTTGTTTATGTGTCGTGTGAGTGGTGGAATGCTTAGGCATCTTGTCCACCTCCACACTAGTTGGTTAATGAACTTGCTTTATGTCTATTACCCTTGATGCATATAGTTGGGACCGTGTTACCCTAGCATATCCTTTCTCATCTCGTCTATTATTCTAAGACCTCAATGAACTTCTCTATCACAGATGGCTGGACGAGGAAGAGGTAGAGGCCGTGGTCGTGGTAACCCACCTCTGGATGAAGGACTTGGAGGTGTTCCTGGATGGAATGCAAGGGGTGCTCGAGGAGCCCCAGCCTCTCAACAAATGCAACAGATGATGGCTCTTCAGACCCAGTTGCTTAACAACCTCACCCAAATTGTCACCAACCTGCAACAAGCCCCACCCCCACCACCACCAAACTACAACCTTCCGCCACCACCACCTTTTCCACCGAGGTCCTTCCTTAGGGACTTCCTGAACACCCATCCACCCACTTTTGCCACCGTTACCGAACCCATGGACGCCGATGATTGGCTCCGTACCATTGATAGCAAGCTGAGGCTCATCCACTGTGAAGGAAGGGAGAAAGTGCTACTAGCCTCCCATCAACTCCAAGGACCAGCAGCTGACTGGTGGACCGCCTTCACCGAAGCCCACCAGGACCCGGAAAATATTACATGGGAAGAATTCCGAACCAACTTCCGCAATCACTTCGTACCTGAAGGAGAGATACAAGCCAGGCGTGAAGAGTTCCTGATGCTAAAGCAAGGCCGTATGACTGTGAGGGCCTACCTGAATGCCTTCACCCAGCTATCCCGCTATGCCCCAACAGATGTGGATACCGACGCCAAGAAACAATTCCGCTTCAAGAATGGGCTGGACAAAGAGTTAAAGTTTGCTATGTCTTCCAGCGACTATGGCGACTTCCAGAAGTTAGTTGACAAGGCTTTTGAAGTGGAAAGGACTAAGAAGGAACTGGAAGATGACGAAAGAAAGAGGAAGTTGACTATAGCAGCACATGCCTCCAGCAGCAATGTACGCCCTCGTCTCAACCCTCCGCCTACAACCCACATGACTCGTCCCATGAACTACTCGGGACAAAGGTACCCCAACTCCAACTACAGGCCACCCACCCCTTACAACCAGCCAATGCGCCAGCAGCAGCAGCAGCAGCAGCCACCACGCCAGCCAATGCAACCCCCACGCCAGCAGATGCAGCCACCCCGCCCTTCAGCCCCAACTAACCGTCCAAGTGGCCAACCCCCAAGAAACCAGTCAGGAGGCAACAAGGGCTCAAATAATGCTGCAGGAGTACAATGCTACAAGTGCGGAGAATGGGGACACTATGCCAGCAGTTGTCCAAAGAAGCAGCAGAACCCAACTGGCCGTGTCAACCATGTGACTCTGGAGCAAGCACAGGAAGCACCTGATGTGGTGATCGGTACGTTCTCTGTCAACTCCCACCCCGCCACCATATTGTTTGATTCGGGTGCTACACATTCATTCATATCCAAGGATTTCATAAAGAAGCATGACATGGTAGTTACATTCTTGAATGGGCCATTATTGATAAACTCTCCTGGAGGAGAGATGGTGGCAAGGCATCTATGCCGAAAAGTGAGTATAAACATAAGGGGGGTAGTCTTTTGGGCCAACCTAATAGTGTTGGACTCACAAGGATTAGATATCATCCTGGGAATGGACTGGTTGACAAAGAATCAAGGAGTAATTCATTGTGCAACTAGAACAGTCTGCTTAACACACCCGGATGGCACCACAGTAGAATTCAAGCCAGATCAGACACAAGAAGCAATAGTGCAACTCAACCATCTTGAGAGTACTGAAGATATCAGGGTTGTGAAGGAATTTCCGGATGTATTCCCAGATGACTTACCAGGTATGCCCCCTGATCGAGAGATTGAATTCATCATTGAATTAGTACCTGGAACGGCCCCAATATATAAGAGGCCATATAGAATGGATGCTAAACAACTAGCTGAACTAAAGGATCATATTGAGGAATTATTGGCAAAAGGATATATTCGTCCTAGCTCATCGCCTTGGGGAGCACCAGTCATATTTGTACCTAAGAAGGATGGAACTCAAAGGTTGTGTGTGGATTATCGTGCCTTAAATGAGGTAACCATCAAGAACAAATATCCACTACCAAGGATTGAAGATTTATTTGATCAGTTAAGGGGAGCATGTGTGTTTTCCAAGATTGATCTTCGTTCGGGCTACCATCAACTGAAGATTAGACCGTCGGATATTCCCAAGACAGCATTTGTCTCTCGATATGGATTGTATGAGTATACAGTCATGTCATTTGGATTGACCAATGCTCCGGCGTATTTTATGTATCTTATGAACAAGGTTTTCATGGAGTACTTGGACAAGTTCGTAGTGGTATTCATCGATGACATACTTATCTACTCCAAGACGGAAGAAGAACATGAGGAGCACCTCAGGATGGCCCTACAGAAGCTTCGCCAACATCAACTGTATGCCAAACTTAGTAAGTGTGAGTTTTGGCTAAAGGAGGTATCATTTTTGGGACATGTCATATCCGAAGGAGGTATAGCAGTGGATCCAGGCAAAGTGGCCGATGTCCTTAAGTGGGAAACACCTGAGAGTGTACATGATATAAGAAGATTCTTAGGTATGGCTGGTTATTACCGACGATTCATCGAGGGATTTTCAAAGATCTCTCGACCACTAACCAAGTTGCTTGAGAAAGGAGTTGCTTTCAAATGGACCCCCGAATGTGAAGTGAGCTTCGCCGAATTGAAGAAGAGGTTGACCAGTGCGCCGGTATTGGTGATGCCTGATATGCAGAAGGAGTTTGTGGTCTATTGTGATGCATCTGGTCATGGTTTAGGATGTGTCTTAATGCAAGGAGGACATGTTGTGGCCTATGCTTCAAGACAGCTTCGGAAGCATGAGAGGAACTATCCAACACATGACTTAGAATTGGCAGCTGTTGTTCATGCTTTGAAGATATGGAGACATTACTTAATGGGAAAAAGGACTGAGATATATACAGATCACAAGAGCTTGAAGTACATATTTACACAGCCGGATCTTAACCTCAGGCAACGTCGCTGGTTGGAGTTAATCAATGATTTTGATGTGGGAATCAACTACCATCCAGGCAAGGCTAATGTGGTCGCTGATGCTCTAAGCAGGAAGGGACAAAGCAATAACTTGTCAGTACAAGCTCTTCAACCCCAGCTATGTGAAGAGTTTGCAAGGTTAAATCTATGTCTAGTGTCTAGCACTGAAGCAGTTGCTATGGAAGTGGACTCAACCCTCGAGCGTGATATACGAGAAGGGCAGAAGAACGATGAGAAGGTCAAGGAGATCAAACAGTTGATGAAGAAAGGGAAAGCTCCGAACTTTAGAGAGGATGAACAAGGAACCTTATGGCTTGGAAAGAGGATTTGTGTCCCAGATATCAAGGAGATTAAAGAGTTGATATTAAGAGAAGCTCATGACTCATCATACTCCATTCATCCCGGAAGCACAAAGATGTATCAAGACCTTAAAGATCGATATTGGTGGCATGGAATGAAACGGGATGTGGCCGAATATGTGGCCATATGTGATACATGTCAATTGATTAAGGCGGAACATCAAAGACCGGCAGGATTATTGCAACCAATCAAAGTGCCAGAATGGAAATGGGAAGAAATTAGTATGGACTTCATTGTGGGACTGCCAAGAACACAGTCTGGATATGATTCTATATGGGTTATTGTGGACCGTCTAACTAAAGTGGCTCACTTTATTCCTGTGAAAGAGACCTACAACGGCCCCAAGTTGGCGGAACTGTACATCTCCAGGATTGTATGCTTACATGGAGTTCCTAAGAAGATCATCTCAGACAGAGGCACTCAATTCACCTCAAGATTCTGGCAGAAGTTACATGAATCAATGGATACCCGTCTAAATTTCAGTTCGGCGTATCATCCTCAAACGGATGGCCAGACAGAACGCACCAACCAGATATTAGAAGACATGTTGAGAGCGTGTGCTTTAAAGAATAGCAAGAGTTGGGACAAGAATCTGCCATATGCCGAATTTTCTTACAACAACAGTTATCAAGCCAGTTTGAAGATGTCACCTTTTGAAGCATTGTATGGGCGAAAATGTAGGACACCGTTGTTTTGGAATCAAACTGGGGAAAGTCAAGTCTTTGGACCCGACGTATTACAAGAGGCTGAACGACAAGTACAAGAAATTCGGAAGAATCTAAAGGCAGCTCAAACAAGACAGAAGAGTTATGCGGATACTCGAAGACGTGATCTCACATTTGAAGTTGGTGACTATGTGTACCTGAAGGTGTCACCTGTGAGAGGCTTGAGAAGATTCAAAGTAAGAGGCAAGTTGTCACCCCGTTACATTGGTCCGTTCAAGATACTCGAAAGACGTGGTGAAGTGGCTTATCAGCTTGAGCTTCCGCCACACCTGTCAGACGTACACAACGTTTTCCATGTGTCGCAGCTTAAGAAGTGCCTAAGGGTGCCTGAAGAGCAATTGCCTATGGAAGCAGTGGATGTGCAGGAAGATTTGTCTTATGTGGAGCAGCCTGTCAAGATACTTGAGACACTTGAAAAGATCACAAGAAACAAAGTCATTCGCATGTGTAAAGTGCAATGGAAGCATCATTCGGAGGCAGAAGCAACATGGGAAAGAGAAGAAATTCTCAAGACGGATTTCCCTCATCTATTCTCTTAGGACGTCCGAATCTCGAGGGCGAGATTCCTTTTAAGGGGGGTAGAGTTGTAACACCCATAATTTTTGAACAAAAGTGCTCAAAACCCTTGATCATGAGTGTATGCATTTTTGGGTGAATTTTAGCAATTCAAACGTGTAGCAAACGTTCAAAATTGAATTTGAATTCAAATCAAAAGAAAAGAATCGAAAAAGAAAAAGAAAAAGGTTTAAATCCCTCCCTGGGCCAATTTTCCCCTTCTGGCCCATTTCCCCTCTTCTCTCCCTGCGGCCCAGCCGAGCCTCCCCTCTCTCCCTCTCTCTGCCAGGCGGGGCCCATCTGTCGGCGCTCTCTCCCACCTCCCTCCTTCTCTTCCCGCGCCGCGAACGCAACTGTCGCCACCCCCGCGCCCACGTTCTGCGCCGCGCCCACGATCTTCCCCCACCTCGGAACCGCGCCGATCGTCGAACCCCCGAGTGCGCTACACAACCGTCGACCTCGCTGCGCCTATAAACCACCCGCTCCCCCCAATTTCCCTCCTCTTCCGAGCTCCCAAACCCTAGCCGCCACTGCTTCCGGTAAGTCGTCGACGTTCCCGCTGTTTCCAAAGCAATCCCGTCGCCGATCCTTGCCTAACGCGATCGCCATTCTGCCAGACACGCGCTAGACGTACTCGCTCGGGGAGATCACCTTCGCACCGTCAAGTTCATCGATCGCCGGTGAGTGTTCACCGCCGTTCCTCGAAGCACCACTTATCTAGCCGTCGCACGCACTGTCTAATCGGTCTATATCGTGTGTGACGTCGCCCTCAGGCTGCCGGACTCCTTCCTCGGTCGGAATTGAGGCTGCATCATCGACTTCGCCGGTCACCGACGAGCTCACCCGCCTCCGACCGTCGCCGACGCCCTCTGCTCTTCCCCGAGTCCGATCAGCACCTCCAGTGAGTTCACCTTGCCCCCCCATTCGATTCTACGTGATCAGATTCTAGAATTAGGGCTTATTTCGCGAGATTTGGTAATCTCCGGCGAGCCCACCGCCGTCGGCCGTCGGGCGCCGCCGCACACCGCGCTGGCACCGGTTAGAGCCGACGTGGGTTGATCTGGGCCGTTGCCTCGTGCCCAACGGCCACGATTAGAAGGCCCCGTACCCCTTCGCTTCATAAAATCTGGGCCATCCGAGTTAGATCCAACGGCCCAGGTTTAAACAGCCCCTTCCCGCCTTCGGTTTACATCCACACCCCTGGAAATTAGCCAGCTACCCCCTGAGCTTAAGCATATTGCAGATCTAGCCCCTGGAAATTGCAGACTAGCCCCTGGAACCCTAAAAATTGGTTTTAAACATTTATTTAAGCATTCTAACCCCTGTAATTTTGTAGATTCATGTCAATAGTCCCTGTGCAGTATAGGAAACTATTTATATAGCCCCTGGACTTTTATTTAATTGCTGAATAGAGTTTTTAATCGCATTTAAGGTGTAGAAAATGGATAAAAATGGTAAATAGGTGTAGAAAAATGAGGAAAAATTGTCATAAACTATTTTATGCTGTGAATTAATTGTAGAGTTCATATAAAATATATTTGGTCCCTGGATTAATTATTATAAATGTTTTAAAATACATTTTTGCTATAGGAAATTCAATAAAAATGGTTTTAGGCTATAATAAAATCCCAAAAATTGTAGGATAAATCTAAAATGCATACTTTGGCCATGTTAAATGATAAATACCTCGTAGGGACGCATTAGTGTAGAATTTTGTGCCTATGTGTATGTGTGTATGCATTGTTTTGCGTGCCTTTACTTATTTAGCCTTATTCTATTCTTGCCATTGCTTGGGCATATATCTAGAGTCGTTCTACGACCCTAACCTCAACTTCCAAGACCAAGACTTCGTCAATTCTCAAGTCTCCAACGAAGGCAAGTGCCCTTGACCATCTTGTACCTATTTTAGGGAATTAGCTAGTTGCATGCTAAATAAATTGATGTCCTACTACATGTTTACATGCCCTGTTCCTTACCATTCCTTGTTACCTGAAATGGGTTGGGAAGTAGATAGGCTTTATTTATGCTTAGCCATGCTTAGATGTTGGGATTGGGTTTTCATACAAATACTCTATGCTCAACTTTATGATTACTTTAATTTGGTGATGAATATACATAATGTTAGTGGATAGGAATCTGGTGGTTGGTTAGTTTTGGTATGGTGCATTTTGCACGAGACCCGGGATTGGGGTTTGTTACCACCGGATTCTAAGGACCGGTTTATGGAGGAAGCCACTAAGCTTTATAGTACCACCACGAGACTGAGATGGGGCAGCTTGGTCAATTAATTAGGTTTCTCCCGATGAACTGCTAGTGGTTGGATGGTGCGGGGAATGAGGCGGGTGATCTGCTCTTGGAACCGCAAGGCTCAAGAGGGGGCTCTGGGGCGGAGGGTTACTCCGAGAATCCTCAGTGGTGGAAACCTTAGAGGGCTAGCACTAGTCGGGAGTACCTTTGTAAAGACCATGTTGTGATCTCCTGGCCTCACACCAAAGGAAGTGTGTAATGTGGTTAGCTACCACGGGCATTCAGGGAGGTTCACTTAGTCCACCTGGCAACAGGGGATGAAATCACTGCTTGTGGGGAAAGGGTACACTCTCTGCAGAGATTTGGTAAAACTGTCATGACAGCCGTGCTCACGGACAAGAGCGGCTTGGGGCCAGTTCATAATTAGACTATGGTTGGGAAATGATGGTTCATTATGATGCAAGTACTTTCATTATCATTAATCATGTGTTATTTATCTATTGAATTATGATATTGATAATTGGAAGCTAAGGATAGGTTCTAAAGCATAGTGCTAAGCCATATTTGGCCTTTCCTTGCCCTAGCCAATCATGTCATTCTCTTCCCGCACTTGCTGAGTACTCTATGTACTCAAGCGTTTAATTCTCCTTTAGAGTATGAAGAAGAAGAAGCTGCACCGGAGGACTTCTACGTCAACCCGGAGGACTTGGTCTAGGCTGGCGACCTCACGCGCAACGGCTGCCTGTGGAGACGAAGCCCGCTTATCTATCTTGCTTTCTGTAGTGTTGAACTGTGTAGTGTTGTAAATATTTGTGGAGTGTATTTGTAGACCTTCGGGTCGTTCTGTAAGACTATTTATGTATTTCGAACATGGCAATGTAATGGTATTTCACTTTCGTCAACGCATGTACGATTCAACTGATCCTGGCGTACATGTGATTAGCGTCTGTTCATCTTTACGATGACCGGGCGTGACACATCTCGATCACCCTGTCAAGAAGTTCTTTGGAGAATGCACAGACCTTAAAATCAAGCTAGATCGATGCTTCCGACAGGAGGTGAGTGCTCTTTATCCCTTGTTCCAATTTATGTGTTCCTAAACCAAACCCAAGTTTTCTTAGTCATTTCACTAATTTTGAATACCACATTATTTTGCTTGTAATTCAGAAAGCTTTGAAGAGAAAGGCAAACTTTGAAGAGAGCAAGAAATTTAAAGAACAGCTGCAGGCTTACAAAAGGGAGGTAGCAGAGAAAAACGAAGAATAAGAACTAGGAATAAAGGAAAAGGATATGCAGGGGAATCCTCCTTCCCGTGTTCAAATGCTGTTTCTGAAAATGTTCTACTCATTGCTGAGTGGTAGTTAAACTATGCATCTTTGAAGTTTGAATTCTACCTTGACCCTGGGACACTTTTTCCCCTTTTCATGGATATGCTGGTGCTATAGCGAGCCATTGAATCATTGTATCAGATATGGACAACTCACTTGTATTATACTCCTTCCATTTCAACTTATTTGTCATTAGGACAACCTTTATTGGTTCATTTCTAGCTCTTTTGGTTGTCTGAAACGACAATTATTTAAAAACAGAGGTAGTATTATCTAATACAAGCAGTTGTATCAGGAAGTTCCTATAATTGTAGACCTGATTAAATGTGTTGGCTGTTAGATGTAAATGTATCATCTTCCTTTCATACCAACTTATCCTGTATGTGGATTGTTCTTATGTAATCGGTAATAGAAGGTTTTGCCTTCTCAGACCATTAAAAAATTTGCTGCCTCCTTAGCCCCGTTTTGTAAAATATCCTGCAAATCCAGCAACAGTTTCTAACTATTTCCAGATTATACAGTAAGCCCTTAATACTGTTTTGCTTTACTGAGGGTAGGAGGTTAGACTGAAACAGACAGATCAACTTGACCGGTGTAATTTTTGGATTAGTGAGTAGACACAAAGTATCTGGGACGCTTAAGCTGCTCAATGGTTAGTCAATCACCTATAATTCCCATGCCTGTTTTTGTAAAAGACCATCTTGTCTGGAGACTCCAACCAACTGACTCCAACCGACTATGCATATGAGGACGTAAACCTGGAACGCCTATTAAACTGCCACTGTAGCGCTAAAAAGGTGCCTCCAACGGAGCCTGCAAACGGCACACGCATTTCAGGGGACCGACGGCACAAAACGCAAATATGCGTTCTCTCGACTGAGTTGCCAACTACTGTGCCAACCACCGCGAGGGAGAGGATCAACCTCCACGTCGGCCACCTACGCGACGTTCTTGGTGAGCTTGCTCTTGCGCGATAGCTTAATACGGCCGCCGCTGTGATACGGCGGCCGCCCTCGCCGCGCCGACGCCCGCTCGCCGGTCCCCGCATCGGCCGCCCTTGCTACCAGACCTCGTGCCGCACAAACAAATCACCACTGCCGCCGAATCCTCGCTCCGCCGCCACCTCCGACTTTCCCGACGCTGGCGCCAAGTTGTCTCGCCGCAGCCGAAGCAGAGGAGGGCGCGAGAGGAGAAGGGGCAAAGGCGAGAGAGGACAGATTGGTGGTGTTCGATCTCTGATTTGGTCGCCCGCGAGCGCCTCAATTCGTCGCGTGTTGCTGCGCCCTGTCAAGATCTGAGACCACCATCGAATTCGACAGATCAGGTTTGGTTCTTCCCCATTTTTTCTTGAGCGTAGAATGGTGTAAAATTCCTTTTTTTCTCCATTTTTTCTTGAGCCTTTTTTTGTTCGATTCTTGTGATAGCTGTGCCAGCGATTCTTACCAACGACGACTGACCAACGACAACGGGAGCAACGGGGGATTTTGGCTGGAGGCTGGAGCAGCTCAATCGGTCATGTTGTGGCCCATAGCCATGAGCGGGAAGACGGCGACGTGAGACAGCTCAATCGGATTTCATGACTTTTCTCTTCTTGCCGGGAACCAACTACCGAAGCCACCCATACCTATTTGCGGTATTACCGTTGGAGATGATTCATGTTGAGGCTTCTACGCTGGCTCCCTTTGCTACCCATATGGAAGAATGAGTCTCACAAAATGGATAGCGCGGTTGGAGTCAGCCTAAACAAAGAAGTATCTATGGTGCTGATGATCCTTACTAATATCTCTGACTGAACTTTGATGACAACAACAACAAAGCCTTCAATTCCAAACAGGGTGGGGTAGGCGTCTAACTGAAATTTGACATAAAGTTGCAAGACTTCGGGTGACCTGCAGCAATATTGGATCTTTGCTACTGCAACATCCGGCCATGGACTGGTTGATCTTGAAAATATCTCCTAGGTGAACATTTTTTCAGGCATATGTAGCTGAGGTGGAGGTGGAGGATTTTGCAATCCTCAGATGCTTCATTGTTCATTATTCAGGTTAGCCCACGTGGCTATGCTTTTTTCCTCATTCAGAATGGTTTGGAATTTCTCAAATTAATAGATTAACGCTACGTAATGCATTTAAACAGTTTGACCATGAATTCAGTTGGTTTCTATAACCTCATAACTTTTTTAAAAAAAAATTCCGTACCATATGGAAATTTTTTTGTCTTGCTTGTACAAATCTAGGTTTACAGCAACGTGCTTTCATCATAAATTGAACATTTGAACTCATGTTTGTGAATTATTACAGTAATGTTGTCGGTACCTGCAGATCGGGTACCTGCATACAAGGAAGAAACGATGTTGGATCCTACCTCGCAAGAGGGGAGATATTCAGAGGCTACCATGTGCTTCGTGAGGCCGGACCCCGTCTCCCTGCCGATGAGGGCTGCGGCACAGTCAATGACCTGCAGTTCCGGACCCAACCTCTCCGCTGAAGAGGGCTCCGGTGCTGTCACGCGTCCGCAGCTCTGGACCCAACCTCCCCGCTTAGAAGGGTTCCGGTGCTGCCATGTGTCCCACGGCTCCAGACTCGACCTCCCCGCTGAGGAGGACTCCGATGCTGCCACGTGTCCCGCGGTTCCGGACCCAGCCTTCCCGCTGAGGAGAGCTCCGACACTGCCACGTACTTCGCAGCTCCGGACCCCGCCTTCCCGCTGAGGAGGGCTCCAGTGTTGTCACATGTCCCGCGGTAAAAGAAGGCGACGTGTGCACTCAAGACCTTATTAACACGCCTTCAAGACAACATTAGTGCGTCATCAAGATGGCATTAGCGCGCCTTCAGGACAACATTAGTGCGCCTTCAAGACACATTACCGCGCTATTAAGACCCGTTAACGTATCATCAAGACCACGTTAATACGCTATCAAGACCCATTAACGTGCTTTCAAGATCACGTGAATGCGCTTTCAAAACCACCTAACCCGGGGCCAATGACAGGTCCCCGTTATAATGTAATTTGTCAGTCCTTGACATATAAAAGGATTGAGCAGCTACTGACAGAGGAAGGCCAACTTACACTCACTCAGACTCGATTGATCCCCACATGGGGACAACTCATACGCTAACACACATGCTTAGATCCAAGCCATAGGCGAACAATCTCAAGAAGACACTCACATACACTCACAACAGTAATACAACATACTCCCGTAGACGTAGAATATTACGCTCCGACGGTCTGAATCACGTAAATCTCCGGTGTTCACCCGTAGTCATCGCTTTTCATAGTTTCTAAGAATTCGTCCCTCCTAAAAGTGAACCTCCGCGGGCTGCTTCATAGTGGTACCGGTGAAGTGTTGTTGCTACACTTCACCATTTGGCGCGTCAGGTAGGAGACAATTTTTTGGATTTACGAGCCTCACCACGATGGTGAACCCTCAGTCCATCGCCGGCTCCTCTCGACCCTCCTGCCATGAAGGGATGAGGGAAGACGGCGACACTTCCCGCTCCATAGCGGGCTGACCCGATAGACACATAGCGGGCTGACCCGACAGATCAAACCCCAAGAGCTCGCAACAAAGGAACGTCGATATCCCAATCCTGAATCCAAGTGTTCAATTGATTTTACCCTTTTTGCACTTTAGATGCGTGGGGAGATGTGTTTTGGGCTCTTGAGACAAGGTGGCGGCGCTAGGGTTTGTATTTTCAGCAGTATTCGACGTGTGTTAACTGAGGAAGGCCGTGGATCCTCTTTTTATAGGGTTTCCAAAAAGTTACCGTTGTAAAACCTAATACTGGACTAGTCCGGTGCAAGTCCGGACTTGTCTGGTCACAGTGGAACTCGATGTCCAGAAAGTTTGGCGGACAAGTCCGGTTGGAAAACGGACTTGTCCGGCCCTACGTGAAGATAGACTCCAGAAAGTCTGGCGGACTAGTCCGGTTGGAAAACGGACTTGTCCGACCCTATGTGAAGATAGACTCCAGAAAGTCTGGCGGACTAGTCCAGTTGGAAAACGGACTTGTCCGGCCCTATGTGAAGATGGATTCCAGAGAGTCTGATGGACTAGTCTGGTTGGAAAACGGACTTGTCCGGCCCTCTGTGAAGATGAACTCCAAAAAGTCTAGCGGACTAGTCCGGTCCATGATCGGACTAGTCCGGTGCACTGTGAGATGTTAGGTCATTAGTCTTTGGACACCACTCCATTTTTTCACCTTGAAGCTCTTGGAGTGTGTCTTTCATACACACCCTATACATTTAAAATCTAATTTGTTCTTCTAAATTCCATCAAAGTATTCCTCTTTGGACACCACTCCATTTTTTCACCTTTTTGTGTGCATCGAGCTGTTTCACTTTGTTTGTCCTGCAATCATCTCAATAGTTTCATTAGGATCTCATATGTTCGTCATCAAAGCCAAAACCCACAATGGATATCCTAGATGCACTTACAGCCGCTGGCTAGGCGCGCTGGCCGGGCCTGTTCTGTGGATCGGATGGATATCAAATGAGGGGTAGGACAGTCAAATGTATTATTGACCACAATTAGTTTTAGAGGTTCCAAACACCATTCAACTAATAATTAGCTAGCTAATATTAGTTTAGCCAATCCAGCTAATAAAATTATTAGCTAGCTAATTATTAATTAATTTTAGTGGTTCCAAACAGGCCATTAGTCTCCGTATTGCCTTTGCTATGGGAAACACAAATCTCAATTTTCACAGTTAAGGATGAAGGATATGGCATTAACTGCAACTCCTCATCTCATTAATTACGATGCCTCTCCCTGTCAATATTACCAACTACTCTCTCCGCGGTTAGTTCAAATAAAAAACAAAGAGAGTAATTATAATCAGGTTATGTTTGTAATTATCAAGCTTACTTAGGCTGTCTCCAACAATAAACCTAAAATGGACTACTTATTGGGCTGTTTGGGTCTTGTAGTTTCGCAAAATTGGTGGCTCAATATTAATTGTCTCCAACAGTTAAGGTATTTTAGGATACAACAACAGTTTCCAGCGAAAAAAAATCGGCGCCATAGCGCGGCGGCGGCGGCGGCGGCGGCGGTAATGCTACAGTTCCCTCGATTTCTCCTGAAGCTTGTCTTCCATCTCCTGCTTGCTCTCCTCTGCATCTCTCTTGAACTCACTGAAGCTTTCCTCTACCTCGCCTTCTGAGACTGCACGACGAGGGCCGCTGCCTTCGCCTCCTCCAATCGCTTCACCAACTCGCCTCTTTCCACATGAAGCTCAGCGCTCCCACCTTCCAGCTTGGCAACACAACCTCTAGTTGGGCGACACGATCGGTTGCGGCCTCCGCTTCCACGTCTCCAGCGCGGAGCTGCTCTCAACGATCCGTCGACCAACCCCTAAACCCCCTCCCGCTCCTCCATTTCTCGCCTAATCCTATCACCCTCGACCACCGCGTGCTCGCTCCCGATTCGAACCAACCAGCTGGAATTCGAATTGAAGCTCGACCCCCGAGCAGCGAGAGTGAGCTGCGGGAGATCGATCCGATGCGGTCGTATGATTGAGAGATGTGGAATACTGGATGGACTTGAGCGGAAGCTGGCAGCTCCAGGCGATAAGCCACCACACCAACACGCTGCACCACTTTGTAAGGACCATAAAATTTGAAAGCAAGTTTAGGATGAGGACGATTTACCACAGTACTTTGAGCATATGGCTGTAGGCGAAGAAGGACCAATTCTCCAATCTGAAATTCACGTTCAGTTCTGCTTCTATCTGCTTTTTGCTTCATCCTATTCTGCGCTTTGGCTAAATGGTCACGGAGCAAGGCAGAGTGAGCTGCTCTGGTTTCCAGCAAGTCTGAAACTTCCTCATCAGTTGCAGGGGATATCATCGGCACCCACAGAATATTTAGCTCATACCCGTATAGAGCATAGAATGGTGAACAACCCAGAGAGCTATGATGAGTGGAGTTATACCAGAATTCGGCCAAGGGTAACCATGCCTTCCATCTGTGAGAAGCATCAGAAACGGCACAACGGAGATACATTTCCAGAACCTGGTTTACACACTCACTTTGGCCATCCGTTTGCGGATAATAGACTGTGGAGAGAAGAAGTGTGGTGTCCAGCATTGCAAACAGTTCCTTCCGAAAATGACTGGTGAATATGCCATCGCGGTCTGAAACGATGCTCTTAGGCATGCCATGTAATTTCACTATGTTGTCCAAAATGACTGTTGCAATTTGGTGAGCCGAGAAAGGATGCTTCAGCGACAAGAAATGTGCGTACTTTGTGAAGCGATCAACCACAACAAGAATTGTGTTATACCCATCAGACTTGGGAAGTCCTTCGATGAAGTCCATTGTTAGTTCTTGCCATGCTCCTGCGGGTATTGGCAATGGCTGTAGAAGGTCTGCTGGGTGCATTCTTTCGCTTTTAACTTGCTGACAAATGCCACATTGTCTCACATAGTCAGCAACATCAGTTTTCATTCCTCTCCAGTAAAAGAACCGCTTGAGGTGCTGATAAGTACCAGTTGTGCCTGAATGACCAGCAACCAGACTGTTATGAAACACTGATATGAGCTTGGTTCTGATGGCCAAATTCTGACCAATCAAGATTTGCTTCCCTTTACGAATGATCCCTTGGTCCAAATAATATCCATCTTCATTCGGACTTGCCAAGACTAACCTTGTAATCAGTTGTTGAACTTCATCATCCATAGCATAAGAATTCAAGACCTCCTGTAACCAAAGAGGTCGGACTTCAGTCAAGGAGCATACCTGCTCTGTATGTGGGATACGGGACAGAGCATCCGCTGCGACATTTTCTTGCCCCCTGCGATATACAATTTAAATGATAGCTCCATCAATTTTGACATCACTTTCGTTTGCAAATCTGTGTGTAGCTGTTGTCCTTCCAGAAATGTCAAGCTGCGGTGGTCGGTTTTGATGATGAATTGGCTCCGCTGTAAATATTGCCGCCATTTGTCAACGGCCATCAAGAGTGCTAAAAATTCTTTGTCAAAAATGGATAAGCTTCAGTTCTTGTCATGCAGAGGTTTGCTCAAGAAGGCCAATGGGCGTCCATGCTGCATAAGCTTTGCTCCGAGTCCGTGATCACTAGCGACTGTCTCCACAGTGAAAGTCGATGTGAAATCCGGTAATGCCAATACCGGCGTTGCAGTCATTGCGGTTTTCAGACTGTCAAAAGAATGTTGCTCTCTGTTTGTCCATGTAAATTGCTTTTGTCTCAAAAGGTTTGTCAGAGGTTTAGCCAAAACACCATAGCCCCGAACAAAACAGCGGTAATAGCCTGTTAGGCCCAAGAAGGATCGTACCTCTGTGAAGTTCTGCGGCACCGGCCAATTGAGCATGATCTTGACTTTAGCTGGGTCAGTGGAAAATCCGCTGCTAGAGATGATGTGACTGAGATACATGAGCTCCTTCCGTGCAAAACAGCATTTAGACTTCTTCAAATAGAATTGATGTTTCTGTAATGTCTGCAGCACTTGTGCCGAGATGATTCAAATGGTCTTCGAAGGACTTGCTGTATATAAGAATGTCATCCAGGAACACTAAAACTGACTTGCAAAGAAAAGGCGCCAATATGGAATTCATTGCGCATTGGAACATTGCCGGGGCGTTTGTGAGGCCGAACGGCATGACTCGAAACTGGTAGTGGTCGTCATGCATCTTGAACGCGGTTTTGTACTCTTCGCCGACACCCATGCGTATTTGATGATAGCCGGAACACATGTCTAGACTTGAAAAAATGATGCACCCGCAAGCTCTTCAAGAATTTCTTCGATCAAGGGCATTGAAACCGCAAGGAAGTCGAAGATACTACTCAAAAATTCCACCCAGCCAATGACAAGAGGGCCCGGGACCACCCCGACGATCAAGTCGAGATTCTTACCCAGGCGAACGGTTGTTATCATGAGGCGGGAAGCCCGAAGGCGGCAGCCTGACAAGGCGCGCGGAACCGATACAATTTTCGTATCGGGAACCGGCAACCTTCAATTGCGTGAGATCCGCACGCCAAAGATCTCATTTGCTGCACACGGGATATGCCACGCGGCGAGGATTTAACTCCAAACTATCGCCAACGGCACATCCGAAGACCTTTGAAGACTCAGTTCAAGAGTCGAAGGATGGACCCACCTCCGGCGGAATGACTTCACCCAAGGGGTCTTCCCTAGAGGTGGGCCCAGGGGGCCACTGTCGATACCCTGGGTACCATACACTCCTTGAGATTGCAAAGATCTCAAGGGAAAGTCATCTACTTGATTTGAAGACCTTCAGAGGCCCACATGTCAGACATAACCGGACCCGCTTCTCCAACATGGTTAGTCCCAGGGTCACCACGTGTACTATCAAACCGGAGCTACCGCCCACAAGGGGGAAGCTCCGGGCTATGTACCGAAATGGCACCCCCGGACCTAACCCCAGACCGAGGGAAGCTCCGGAACTGACACGTGTCGGGTAACACCGGACCTATCTGTTCCCCACAGTGTGCTCCGACGCTGTCACGTGTCCAACCGTCGGATCTTCAGCCTCTAACCTCCGGAAGACTCCACAACAGCTCTAGATCTTCAAAGGGGAATCAAGGACTTCAAGACCCGATCAAGTGTCATTAATACTATATTAATGACACACGATCGGACGACCTTAATTACCAGTAACGGTGCTGTCAAAGCCCATAACTCGGTCATTAAGGGCAATTAAACGTGTTGAATGTGTATCAATATCAGTAACCGCCGGGGCCACATGTCGGGCCAGGCTAACTTGTAACGGCTTGCCCTTGCACTATAAAAGGACAAGCCGATGATACATAGGACACTCTCAGGAGACACACTGACTCTACATTCTCAACTAACGTTGAGTTCATACATCCAATACAACACCAACACACCCCGTGGAGTAGGGTATTACGCTCAGGCGGCCCGAACCACGTAAATCTTTGTGTCCCTTGTGTCACTCGACATCTCACCTTCTGGAATCTCCGCGCGCCCATACCGAACCTCAAACTCCTCTAACACTTTAGTAGTGTCGGGAGATCTGCCGGATTAAAACCACCGACAGTTGGCGCGCCAGGTAGGGGGCCCGGAGATTTCAAGAATGGTGAACTCAGCCGCTGGATCATCCAATGGTCATCTCGCTGTTCAAGCTATTGGGATAATCCCTCCAATATGCAGCCACCAGCAGGAACCACGGTTCCAGCAGGAGTCACACTTCCACCACCGCCGCCTCCACCAGCAAATCAAGCTGGACAACGCGATGGTGCACCGGCGTCAATCACTGTGTCGGCGAATCTTGACAATCCGGAACACACGCTTCATGCAGCACGTGCTCTTCTTCAGCGCCCACCACCTCCGAACGCATCCCGGGATGCAATGGAGCAGTGGAGGGCCGATGTGGAACACTTGGTTGCAGCAGCAACCGACCGAATCAGCAACCAGGGTCCTCCTCCTTCAGGACGGGCCCCGTCGCAGCGACGGACCTTGTCTAGCAGACTTGGTCCGCACGTTTCCAACAACAGGAGACATGTTGCATCACAGCAGGTGACATCGTTGCCCTCCGGGGAATGACGCACTCACACAGTATCAAGGCTTTCAACTCATGACCTCCGGACGGAGCTTGATCGCCGATATCGCCAACAAGATGGCCGAGTCCATATTGAGCGTGCTCGTGAAAGACGAGAAGCTCAAGACATTCCTGCTCCTGAAGGAGTAGGAGGAGGCTGTTCAGCCCTGGCCATGCATCTGCGTATGGTCAGGTGGCCACAGAAGTTCCAGCCTCACCTGCCGGAGAAGTTCGATGAGACCGTTAATCCTGTCGAATTTCTTCAGATTTACTCCACTGCTATCTTGGCAGCTGGAGGAAATGAGGCCGTAATGGCCAGTTATTTCCCAGTGGCTTTAACTGGGACCACCAGGTCCTAGTTTATGAGCCTTCCACCCAACTCCATCAGCAGTTGGGAGGAGTTGTGCCGGCAGTTCACCGCCAACTTCGGGAGTTCTTACACCCGACCAGGCACCAAACTGGACCTTTTTGCAGTTGTGCAAAAAGGAGGAGAATCCCTGCGATCATTCGTCCAGAGATTCTCTCAGGTACGAAACACTATACCTTCGATCTCTAGCGCCTCTGTCATCGTGGCATTTAGACAGGGAGTGCGGGATAAGAAGATGCTGGAGAAACTGGTGATCAAGGAGATTACCAGTGTCACGAAACTCTTCAGTTTGGCTGACAAATGTGCCAGAGCTGCGGAGGGCCGTGAAATGCACTCCAAACCAACTCCGGAGGATCACAAGAAATCCTCCAAAGGAGAAGTCGCTACCTCCGGGAGTGGCAAGAAGAAGAAAAACACCAACGGCAAGAAGAAGCCGTCGGCCGGTGCATCCAATGTTGCAGCTGCTGCGGCTCCGGGTGGCCGGGGGCCACGCCCCAAGAAGCGACCTCGACCGTCTTGTGAAGACGGTGGCAAACCCAAGGTGTGGTGTCCAATTCACAAAACGGACAGCCACAGTTTTGAAGACTGTCGGGAGGTCCAAAACCTTGCCGAGCGCTACAACAAGCGCCAGGAAGAAGCTCCTTTCCGACAGAGGGAAGGAAAACAAAAAGTTGACGAAGCTCCGTCTGAAGAGGAGTTAGGTTTTCAGGATCCCAAAAAGGTCCTGAAGGCCGTCTACACCTCCGTCGACGATGATTCCGACGTCTCTGACAACGAGCGTCGAAAGACCATGAACACCATTTTTGGTGGATCATGGGACATCACCTCCCGTCGCGTCATCAAGACTATGCGTCGGGACATGGCTGTTGTAGCTCCTACAGCCAGGGCGGAGCCTCATCGGAAGTGGATGGACACAGCCATCACTTTTGATGCTTCGGACTGCCCTCAAAGCATGGTTGGAGCAGGTCAGCTACCTTTGATGGTATCTCCTACCATCAATAACATCCAGCTCCACCATGTCATGGTAGACGGAGGTTCGGGGCTCAACCTCATAAGCTTCGAAGCTTTTACCAAGCTTCAGCTCCGACCTTCGGATCTCCACGCCTCCCGACCTTTCTCCGGAGTAGGTCCGGGAGCCATTACCCCACTCGGAGCTATTACCCTCCCCGTTACCTTCGGGACCCGAGAAAAGTATCGCATCGAGAAGTTGATCTTTGACGTTGCTCAGATCAACTTACCCTTCAATGCCATATTGGGTAGGCCTGCCTTGTACAAATTCATGGCAGCTGCTCATTATGGTTACCTGGTGTTAAAGATGCCAACACCAGTAGGCGTTCTCCAGATCCACGGAGATCGTACTGCCGGAGTAACTGCTCTGGAAGAACTCCATGCGCTTACTACGGCGCAAGAGGAGGACTCCAGGCAGGAGCAAGCTCCAAAACCCCCCGAGCATTCGTCAGCGAGGCTCGACTTCTGCACCTCGTGTGCAGCCAAGCGGCGACACCGACATTCCCGTCAAAGTCGTCCAAATCGGTTCTGATGCCGCTCAGACCACCCGTATATCGGGGGGATTGAACGACAAATAGGAACTCGCGCTCATCGCTTTCCTCCGGGCTAATGTTGACGTGTTTGCCTGCCAACCGTCACAAATGCCTGGTATCCCCAGGGAAGTGATTGAGCACAATCTGAAGATCTACCCCGACGCTCGACCTATGCATCAGAAGCCTCGGAAGCAATCCGTAGAGCGACAGAACTTCATTCGACAAGAAGTGAAGAAGTTGCTCGAAGCTGAATTCATCCGAGAAGTCTTCCATCCAAAATGGCTGGCAAACCCAGTCGTTGTGCCCAAGGCCGGCGGGAAGCTTCGGATGTGTATCGACTACACAACACTAAATAAGACATGTCCAAAAGATCCACTCCCATTAACTAGAATAGATCAGATAGTGGATTCCACCTCCGGGTGTGAATTACTGTGTTTCCTAGACGCATATTCTGGGTATCATCAAATCAGAATGTCTAGGGAAGATGAAGAGCATACCTCTTTCGTCACAGTAGATGGATTGTACTGTTATACAGCCATGCCATTTGGTCTCAAGAATGCAGCTTCAACCTTTGTACGAGCTATGTACAAAACCTTTGAAGAACTCATTAGAGACATAGTGGAAGTGTACGTCGACGACATCATGGTCAAGGTCAAGAACAAGGAGTCACTTCTTGACACCTTGTAGACTGTCTTCGACAAGCTGCGGGTCACCCGCACAAAGCTAAATCCAGACAAGTGTGTCTTCGGGGTTAGCTCCGGAAAACTTCTTGGTTTCCTCGTAAGTCACCGGGCCATAGAAGCTAATCCGGCGAAGATCAAAGCCATTGAAGACATGCGGCCACCAGCCCACATCAAAGATGTCCAAAAGCTAACTGGATGTCTAGCAGCCCTCGGCCGGTTCATTTCAAGACTGGCGGAACGGGCACTCCCCTTCTTCAAATTATTAAGGAAGTCCGGACCGTTCCAATGGTCTGAAGAAGCAGAAAAGGCGTTCCAGGAGCTAAAACAGCTCCTCACTACCCTACCGATTCTGGTAGCTCCGAACCCTGGTGAGCCTTTGCTGCTTTACATTTCAGCCACTGACAAAGTCGTCAGTATGGTCCTGGTTGCGGAGAGACCAGAACCATCCCATACTCAGGAGTCCAGACCCCTTCAGGAGGGTCTGAAGGTTCCTGAAAGCGAGTCCGGTCCCAGCTCCCAGACTTGAATCCACAAGAAGTTACTTCAGAAGACCCAGACCCCTCCAGGAGGGTCCAGGTCGCCTCTGAAGAAGCTCTGGGTTCCTCCAACAAGGACCCGGAAGTCCCCGAAAAAAATCTGGACCCCTCCGGGAGGATCCGGATCAATGAAGAGGAAGCTCCGGGCCCCTCCGGGAGGGTCCGGACCATCCAGCGCCCAGTGTACTTCATTAGTGAAGTACTTCATGACGCCAAGACTCGATACCTAGAGGTGCATAAGTTGCTCTATGCAGTTCTTATTGCCTCCAGGAAGCTTCGCCATTATTTCCAAGCTCACAAGATCTCAGTGGTGACTTCTTACCCACTTCGAGCAATCTTGCATAATCCCAACTCAACTGGGAATATTGCAAAGTGGGCAGCGGAATTGGCTGAATTTGATCTCGAATTCATTTCAAGGCAAGCAATCAAGAGTCAAGCATTGGCAGACTTCATGGCAGAATGGACTCCCTCTCCATCAAACCCTGGGGGCCCCAGCGAGCAGAAGCCAGAACACAAGGCTCTGGTCTTCACTGAGCCTCACTGGACCCTCTACTTTGACGGCTCCATGCAAAAGCAGGGGGGCGGAGCTAGAATCTTTCTCCTCGCACCAACCGGAGAGAAGGTAAAATACATGGTACACCTTGACTTCAAGGTGGCCAACAACATGGCGGAATATGAAGCACTCATTTACGGACTAAGGGTGGCACTGTCATACGGTGTCAAGCAGCTGCTGGTCAAGGGAGATTCACAGCTCATCATTAAGCAAGTGAAGGGTGAATGCTCCTGCAACAGTCTACAGCTAGCTGCTTACCTCCTTGAAGTCCAGAGGCTTCAGAAGGACTTCGAAGTCTTAGATCTCCACCATGTCCAGCGTACCCACAACACTGAAGCCGACGAACTCTCGACGAAAGCGTCAACCGGAGCTCCGGCTCCTGACGGAACTTTTGTCCGGAGGTTGTCAAAACCCACAGCTCAGCCTGCCGAACTGAGCGAAGGGTCGAGATCAGCATCCCGAAGCTGACGATCCCGATGGCCCTGTTACCATGGCAGCCATCAAGGGTCGTAGGTGCTGCCGGAAGCTCCGAGCAACCCAGCACGCAAGACTCAAATGCTCAAGTTAGTTCCGATGCATGGATCTCGGAGATCCGGAACTACTTAAAAGACAACATCCTTCCTGACGATGATGTATCCGCTGACCGGGTAGTCAGATTGGCTAAAAGATACATGTTGGTAGAAGGGGATCTCTACCGGCACGGTGCCAATGGCATCCTAATGCGGTGCATCACAAGGGAAGAAGGCCGCGAGCTCCTCGTAGAAATCCATGGAGGCAAGTGTGGGAACCACGCGTCTTCCTGCACGCTGGTTGGTAAAGCCTTTCGGCATGGCTTCTACTGGCCTACAACACTCTAGGATGCAACTGAGCTCGTGAAGAAATGCGAAGCATGTCAATTTCATGCAAAGCAAATTCACACACCGGCTCAGCCCCTACAAATGATACCTCCTACATGGCCCTTCACTGTGTGGGGGATGGACATCTTGGGACCTTTCCCAAGAGCCGTCGGAGGTTACAAGTTCCTGTATGTTGCCATTCACAAGTTCACCAAGTGGCCGGAAGCAACTCCAGTTGTGACAATCAACAAGCAATTTGCTATCAACTTTTTTTGCAGTCCATTGTATGCAGATTTGGTGTCCCAAACAAAATCATCACTGATAATGGGATCCAATTCACAAGCTCTGCATTTCAAGGATACTGCGAAGACCTCGGCATTCAAGTTTGCTACGCCTCCGTAGCTCACCCAGCAAGCAATGGCCAAGCCGAGAGAGCAAATGCTGAAATCCTTAAAGGACTCAAAATGCGCACCTATGAGCACTTGAAAAAACATGGAGCCAACTGGATTGAAGAGGTTCCGCCCACTTTATGGGCCAACAGGACAACTCCAAACCGGTCAACTGGAGAGACACCCTTCTTCCTCGTGTATGGAGCTGAAGGAATCCTTCCTCCAGAAATCACCTTGGGGTCACTCTGGGTCCGGACCTTCGACGAAGCCACGCAGGACCAGCTCTGGCGTGAATACCTAGACCTCCTTCAGGAGGGAAGGTGCCAAGCAGCTGTTCGGAATGCCCGATACCGCCAAGCCCTTCGGCGCTATCATCAGCGGTGTGTACACAACCGACAGCTCGAGGAAGGCGATCTGGTGCTACGGAGAATACAATCCAGAGAAGGGTTAAACAAACTCTCCCCCAACTGGGAGGGACCCTTCCGAGTGATTAAAGTATCCCGTACCGAAAGCGTTCGCTTGGCTAACGAGGATGGGACACCTCTCCCAAATCCTTAGAACATTGAGCACCTCCGTAAGTTCTACACTTAATATCACGGAGGTGAGTCTGTAGTAACTTGAGGTGTATGTTATAGAGTCATTGTACAGAGTCGGGTAGTTCCTTCGGGAGAAGAGCCGAACCTTTCCCAGAAGGTCCGCAAAGTTCATGCAACACTTGTCGCAGTCTCAGGACTAAAAGTGTAGCTAGCTACCCTGGGTCAAACGAGAAATTAAACACGCTTAGCCTGGTTTCGTACCCTAAGAGTGTACTTGTTTCCCCTGTACCCCGAACCTATAATGAAAGACATCTTCATGTGAAACAGACTCCATGTGCATTTATTTTGTACATGCTCAACATTTTTTATTTTTCTCTTTCTTGTCTATAACAAAGACGTGCAATTCTTAAGAAATTTTAGTTCGACTAGTTCATGTACAATTCAAGTTGTATTGTCAGTTCTTTTGGATTCAAATATTGTTCATGGCCCACTCGCCTGAATGCCGCCAAGCCAATCTAGGGTCGGAGTGTGCTATCGACTTAGCCTTGTCAAGCACCCTAAGTACGCCACTCCACCTACACCCCGGCAAGCCGAAGTAAGGCGGGTCCAAGTACAATTGGATCTGGAAGAAAGAAGGCAACACATTCGGTTGTATTCAGAATTGTGTTTGACCTAAAACTTTCTTGGGAATCGTAAGACGCGACGAAGTTATAGACAAGGAGCGAATTTTACTATTTTTCTTGGCTTCAGTGTGCAGGAAAAATAAAAATCCACGTTAATGGAGAAAAGCCGGAGCTAACTAAGCTCCGACTCCCCCTAGGTGGCTTGTAATAGATGTTAAACATTGAAAACGAGCATCACCGGAGCAACCAAGCTCCGGTAAAGCTAGGGGGGCCAGCCGTCGACGCAAAATAAATGATGGTGAGAAGACCCCGCAAGCGGAGTCTGCTACCAACAAACTACACGTTGGTAAAGGTCACTGCCAGAACTACTAAGCTCCGGCACCCCGGAGGACTAACTATCGATGCTCTACGCGTTGATAAGGACTATTGCCGGAGCTACTAAGCTTCGACGATAGACAATGCCGAAGCTTCTAAGCTCTGGCAACCTCAGGGGGCCTTCACTATCGAAGACTTCGGACCTACACTCTACAAGTTTGAAGCAAATGAGTCTTCAACAAAACACAATATCCTCTTGGTACATGTTCACAATCAAATTGTGTACGTCTACCAGGGGGCCAAGTGAAGACAAAAGTATTGAAGAAAAAAAAGTGAAATTCACAAAAATTTGGGGATTTCATTCATCTGAAGACAAGGGATTACAAAATTGAGGAAGAAAAAGAGAGAATACAAGTGGGAGCTACGGAGATGGTCCTAGACCCTATGGAAGAACTGGGCGACCTTCTGAGCAACCTCTGACACATTGGCTCGGGCGGCTTCACCTTCTCCTTCGACGGGACCTTCAAGCACCGGGTCCAGAGGGAATTGGGGATTCCGGCTGGTGTAGCACGTCAGCACATACTCTGCGACGTTCTTCGTCAGGGATTGCCCCTCAACCTCCAACTGGTCCGCGATGACGTCGCCCACCTTGGAGAGTTTGCTACCCGCCGAGCTCAGCGCTTGCAATGCCAGGTCCGACTCCAGCTCCGGATCATCTGGACGCACGGGACTGAAGCCCATCGAGGTCAGCGTGTCATTGGCCTTGCCCAGGAACTCCCAAACCTGTAGGGAGTCCGCAGCCCTCAAGCCCTTCAGTTCTTCCAAGGATCTTTTGGCCGCCACCAGTTCAGAATTCTCGCGAGCGAGGCGCTCAACTTCTTTGGCGTTTTGCTGAATCTTTTCAGCAACTCGCTTCTCGAGTTTTCTGAGCTCCTCCTCCCGGAGGTAGATCTTGTTCCGGCGGTCAACCAGGTCCTTCTCCCTGCCCCTTACTTTCTTCTCCCTGGCAGCAATGGCACACTCTTGCTCGTAGAGTTCCTGCCCTCGCACCCAGGCTTTCTCCTCCTCCTCAGCGCAGCGCCCTTCCAATTTCTTGGCGCGCTCTTCGAGGCCCTTGTCAGCCAGAGCCACCTTTTCGGTGAGCTCCTCCTCCCTCCTCAAGACGTCATCCCGCAGCTCTAGGAGTTTCTGCTCTTCATCTTCGAGCCTTTTCTCCCTCTCCTCAAGTGCCTCCCGGCGCTTGATGAGAGTAGTGTTAATGGCCTCAAGCCTTTCTTGGCGTTCATCAGCCGCACTATTAGCTGCTTTGGTCTGCTCATAAATGGCCTGGGATTGAGCATCGAGGGCGCGAGTCAAGCTCTCCCTGTCATCCAATAACTTGCCCCAGTACTCCAGGCGAACCTTCTCCTGCTTGATCCATTCTTTGTCATCTGCCAGCCTTGACTGCGCCAGCTTGGTCTCGAAGTAGAGCCGATTACGCCACCTCCTAAGGGTTTGGCGCTCCTCTTCAAGAGCCTTGCTGTCGTGGAAGAATGGCAGCTGAACTTGACGCAGACTGGAGCAGGCGTTGTCAATAGACAATGACAACGGGATAGGATCCGGACCTGCTGGGGTCTCCTCCGCTGGTTCCAGCGGGTTTTCAGTTACAAAAATTGGGTCCCACTACACAAGAGTGGTCTCCTAAGCCTCCACGGCACCAGGGCCATCCTCCAGGATGGCCTCAGTCGCCATCAAGGAGGGTCCCGCTGATGAAGTTCCGACCTCCGAAAGTGGTTCCGAAGGACCAGCCGCCAGGTCTTCGTTCGTCCCCTCAGGCAGGGGGCCAGCGACTTCATCAGAGCACTCCGGCTCAGCCGCGGGTACCTCCGGCGTCGTCACTCCCGGAGCAGGAACTACTTCTGGCTCCGGCCTGGGCACCTCCTCTACTGGGGGCTTGAGCGCTGACGCCTTCGCAACGACCGGCTTAGGCGTCGGAAGATCTTCAACAACAGCCGGCCCTGCGGCCGGAGCTTCAACAGCAATCGGCTCGGGAGCTGGAAGGTCTTCAACATCAACCGGCCCTGTGGCCGGAGCTCCAGCAACGACCGGCTCTGCGACCGGTGCTTCAAAGGTACCCGACCCAACCGCCAGGACTTCCTCAACATCTGGTGCGCATGTCGGGACTTCAATTACCTCTGGCTCAACCGTCGGGGCTTCGACAATTTCCGGCTCTGGGGCCGGAATTATTGCTTCCTCCGGCTCAACGGTCGAAGCTTCCATCATAGTAGCACCCAAACCCGGAGCTTCAACCTCCGGGGCAGGTGCCACTGGCGCATCTTCTCTCCCGTGGTCCAGCGCTACCACGGGAGTCTCGGGGGATGAGTCGAGGTCCATGACTACGACAGCTGGTGCCAGAGCTGCCGCAGCTTCAGCCACCACTTGGGGCGGCACCGGGACAGGAGCAGAGGCTTCCGCCCTCACAACTTCAGCTGCTGTGGCTGAGGGTGGAGCCTCACTCCTCTTCTTGGGAACACTGCAGATGAAGGATGAAGAAATTTAAAAAACAGTTACTACAAAAAAAAACAACTGTCTGAGGTAAAGATTAAAAATTACCTCGGGAGGCTTCCGCATAAGCTTGCGCGGAACCTCTTTCCCAGGCGTTCTGGGCTGACCATAGCCGCCGCCGGCGTGGAAGCTCCGGAAGGCCCCCCGAAACTCGTTGCAGTCACGGGCACTTCCTTAGTCGAGGCCCTCCTCGACCGGGAAGGACCTCCGGACCTAGAGGCCTCAACTGGCCCTGGTGATGGAGGTCGCATGCCTGGAGCTAGCACCCTGGGAAGACGCCGCTGCGGGTACAGTCGCCGCAGTTGTAGAAGACCTCCCCCTCCGGGGAGAAGGAGCTGATGCAGAGGTTGCAGGCCTGACGGACCTTCCGTCGGCATGCTGCAGTTTCCTCTTCTGGCTCAAGGGTTCGTCCGCCGGTTCCTTGCCCTTGCCGACGACTTCGATCCTTGGCTTCGGGGCAGGGTCGGAACCACCTTCAGAAGCCCCAGGGATCACCACCCTGGAGGTCGATGCCATGCTGGAACTTTTTGAGATGTAACTCCAAGGTTGCCCCCGCCATGTTGGACTTCAGTCCGGTCTCGACCCGGTCGTCGTCCATCACGCTGTTGAGGGCCCAAGCAAGTTTTTCTCTCCTCTTCAGCGGTGCCCACCTGTTGACCAGGAAGTTGCAAAATACCGCCTGAGGAGTTACCTCCCTCCACGCACTGGCAGATCCTGGTCAGAGCAGGGTTGAAGGCATCCGACAGCACTGGAGCTTCACTCCAGACTGCAGTGTCGATGTTGGGGAGGCCTTCGGGCAGCTCCATCTTCTCGTGCTCCTCCACCTGGATGACTATCCAATCCTTCTTTCAATCATCCCACTTTCCAGAGGGTAACGACCGGAGGTACTTGAATGGACACTTCTTGCGCTTCACGAAGTAATAGAAGCCAAGGTACTCATTACTCCTACCGGTGGTATGGACGGTGAAGAAGGTCCGGAAAAGTTCAATGCAGGGAGGGATGCCCACCCACATTTCACAGAAGTGGACGAAGATAGACACAAGAAGAATGGAGTGGGGGCCAAGGTGGTATAGCTGCAGACCATAAAAGTCTAGCAGCATCAAGAAAAAGGAGGAAAAAGGTGGGATCAACCCCACCATGGTGTACGAAGAGAAGTACACCATCTCGCCGGCGTGCTCCTTCTCGAACGGGAGCTCTCCTCCGGCGCGGACCAGACGGTTGAAGAAGTCTAGGGACCATCCCATGAGGGCCCGAACCTTCTTCAAGTCACCTTCGGTCTTCAAACGACTCTCGCGGAGACCCAACTCCATCGCAGCACAGCAAGGCAAGAGAGGAAAAGCGAGCACAAGTTGGGATTTTGAGCACAAGATCAGATGAGAGGCGTAAAGAACTCCAGACGGTGCGCGCTTTCCTCCTTAAGTAAGCCCTCGCAACGCTTGGATGGAAACCGCAAGGAAGTCGAAGATACTACTTAAAAATTCCACCCAGCCGATGACAAGAGGGCCCGGGACCACCCCGACGATCAAGTCGAGATTCTTACCCAGGCGAACGGTTGTCATCATGAGGCGGGAAGCCCGAAGGCGGCGGCCTGACAAGGCGCACGGAACCGATACGATTTTCGTATCGGGAACCGGCGACCTTCAATTGCGTGAGATCTGCACGCCAAAGATCCCATTTGCCGCACACGGGATATGCCACGCGGCGAGGATTTAACTCCAAACTATCGCCAACGGCACATCCGAAGACCTTTGAAGACTCAGTTCAAAAGTTGAAGGATGGACCCACCTCCGGCAGAATGACTTCACCCAAGGGGTCTTCCCCAGAGGTGGGCCCAGGGTGCCACTGTCGATACCCTGGGTACCATATACACCTTGGGATTGCAAAGATCTCAAGGGAAAGTCATGTACTTGATTTGAAGACCTTCGGAGGCCCACATGTCAGGCATTACCGGACCCACTTCTCCAACATGGTTAGTCCCAGGGTCGCCACGTGTACTATCAAACTGGAGTTACCGCCCACAAGGGGGAAGCTCCGGGCTATGTATCGAAATGGCACCCCCGGACCTAACCCCAGACCGAGAGAAGCTCCAGAACTGACACGTGTCGGGTAACACCGAACCTATCTGTTCCCCACAGTGTGCTCTGGCGCTGCCACGTGTCCAACCGTCGGATCTTCAGCCTCTAACCTCCGGAAGACTCCACAATGGCTCCGGATCTTCAAAGAAGAATCAAGGACTTCAAGACCCGATCAAGTGTCATTAATACTATATTAATGACACATGATCAGACGACCTTAATTACAAGTAACGGTGCTGTCAAAGCCCATAACTCGGTCATTAAGGGAAATTAAACGTGTTGAATGTGTATCAATATCAGTAACCACCGGGGCCACATGTCGGCCTAGGCTAACTTGTAACGGCCTGTCCTTGTACTATAAAAGGACAGGCCGACGATACATAGGACACTCAGGAGACACGCTGACTTTCCATTCTCAACTGACGTTGAGCTCATACATCCAATACAACACCAACACACCCCGTGGAGTAGGGTATTACGCTCAGGCGGCCCGAACCACGTAAATCTTCGTGTCCCTTGTGTCACTCGACATCTCACCTTCTGGAATCTCCGCGCGCCCATACCGAACCTCAAACTCCTCTAACAC
The DNA here is from genome assembly GCA_036927565.1 of Tuctoria greenei. Classification (NCBI taxonomy): domain Eukaryota; kingdom Viridiplantae; phylum Streptophyta; class Magnoliopsida; order Poales; family Poaceae; genus Tuctoria; species Tuctoria greenei. The sequence continues at coordinate 50,456,704 of JAYESD010000002.1, forward strand.
TTTAGTAGTGTCGGGGGATCTGCCGGATCAGAACCACCGACATCCTGGTATTGCAAGGGGCACCCCCACCCCCCACCCCCGTGTCGCTCTCGGGCGACTCGGGGGGCGAACCCTACAACGCCGCCACCGCCACCCCTCCCATCCCTTCCTCCCACCTCGCCGCCGTCGGAGGGAGCCGCCGGCGCGCGGCTACCAGAGATGGTGGCAGCGGAGCTTCCTTCTCGGCGCGAGCGGAGCGGCATCTTGGCGGCAAATCGACATCTCGGCGGCGAGCGAAGCGATGCCAGCGTCTGCCGAGTCTGAAGGCAGTGGGGACTACGCGGTGGACGTCAGAGGTGGAACGACGTCCGGATCTAGCAGCGGAGGCTGATGGATGTGCTGCAGACGTACCTTGCGGTGACAACTAGATCTGGTGACGCAAAGGCCACCAGTGGCGCGGCCAGTGGCGGCCCAAGGGCTTACAGTAAGGTGGCTGGCAGAAGATGTCGTGTTGTGGCGGCAGCAGCTAGCTCCAGCAGTGTCCGTCGGATCTGGCGATGGGGTTCAGACCAAGGCAAGTGGTTTCTGATGGTGGGTGTCAAAATGAGGCACGAAAGGAGGCTGCGGTGGAAGACGTTAGGGTTTCGTGTCTGGCACCCGTGGAGGCTGCCAGCTCGTCGGCTGCAGAGGGCAGCTCCCTCCCTCTCAGCTTTGTCTGCAGCACGCTGACAGTGGAGGAGATGGACGAGCAGCAATGATGGTTGCCGAACTACAGTGGCGGCAAAGAAGGTGTGCTGACTCTGAGTCGGTGGCAGTGACGCGATGGGACCAGACTAGCGGCTTCCATGGTTGCCAACGAGTCTAAGTTGCGGGCTGCAGTGGCAGCTACTGGCGAAGGGTGGTTGTAGAGGTGAGGTTGGGATGGCCTGGGCGACTTGAGACTCCTTGACGGAGAAGTTGGCTGCAGTAGACCGCTGGTGCAGAGTGGTCGGCATGGCGCAATGGTGGTCTTGATGGGTGCGATACAGTTGACTGTTGAGAAAGACAGTGTGTCGCAAGGTGGGTTGACGGTGGTCTCTATGTAGTAGGTACATGGATATGGATGGGTGATGGATACAGGCGAAAGCCTAGTCCGACGATTGTTGTACCGACAACAGCGACGCCTGTGGGCGTCATGATCTCCTTAGGGATGTTGTCGTAATTCTACATCATCTTTGTTGGCTCCCTCCGAGTGAAAACTCAGGTCCAGTTCCACTGGACTAGCGACGATGGCATATCTATGTTGTGTTCCTCATTGGGGCGTCGTTCTTGGAGATCCATTTCAATCAATTTTGACCTACTGTAGGGACAACTTATCGCTTATTGTTAACCTCTCAAGTGCTTGGATGTAGACAAGATTGTAGAGGAGTGGATCTTCTTCTCTCTCGCCTCTCCCTCTCTACATCATGTCTAACATTTGGGCAGCTTGGAGGTTTAGCAACTGTCGATTGGTTGTCGCTGCATAGAGTTCACAATCAGTTATCATGCTTCTTGTGTACCTTCTTCTTAGTCTAAGAAGTGGGTCAGTGTTTGTTTGTATCAGTGTGTGTTGGGTATGGTAGCTGAGGCTGCATGTATCTGTGTTCGTATTTTGTATTTCTCTCATTTACTCCTTCTTTAATGAAAAGGCAGAGCACCTGGCATTTGCGTCAAAAAAAAATGTCCCAGTATTACTCTGTTTCCCCAAATCCACCACAGCCATGCTCCAGATTTCATTACAAGGATCCACTTCTCAAGTTGGGCCGCTGATAGTTCTGTTAACTTGGTTTGCTGGAGTGATTGCACCCCTTGAAGTATGATCGGGCCTTGTGGAGTCTGAAACTCGAGCCGCTTTTCAGCCCAGTGGCATAGCATTGGACTATGAGCCTGCAACCAGTCAAAACGGAGTATCGCATCATAGGCGCCGATGGGCAACACACGCATATCAGAAGTGAAAGTCCTGCCATTGCACCACCATTGTACTTGTGGGGCTATATGATCACTAGTGATAACATCTCGACTGGCCACTTTAACACTGACAGGCGCAATTTTCTTCGTGTGCAATGCACCTCGCTGGACGAAGGAAGTGTTAATGGAGGATGTTGAGCTGCCTGAGTCCACTAGTATGAGGAAGATTTTATTTTTCACTAGAGCCCGAAGCTTCAAACAGTTACTGCCTTCAGTGTCGGCCACTGCATGTAGGGATATGTGGCAACATTCTTCAGCTTGTTTATCCTCAGCGTCCAGTGTTGCTAAAACTTCATCTGTTAACCGTCTCCAAGTCCTCGAGTGACAATGTGTTCAGTTGCTGAGGAACTCTTTTGGTGCATTTGGCGCCGTGTCCTGGTTCGTATCGTTCACCACAAACAAATCACAGACCATTGCTGCGGCGATAATCCCATAGTTGTCGTTCCTTGGACAGATCAATCTCCATTTGAGATTCATACCTTCTGGTACTTGCTTGGCATCAAAGTGCTGCATGTATTGAGGTCTCATGGTGTTATGTTGTCTGAAGGATTTTGGACGGCTGCGTTCTTGTATGTCGTTCTGCAGCCTGGCTAACAACATGGCACGGTTCACAGTCGGTGGAACTTGCGCTAAAACTGGACCTTGCAGATCCATCTTTAATCCTGTGACGAATTGAGTCACAAAGAACGTTTAATCAATGTTTGGATTATGCATCGCCGTATTGTAGCGCAACTCCTCAAATGCCCCAATGTAATCCTCTAGAGAGTCTGTCTGTCTCAGGTGAAGAAGATCAAACATAGCCTTTTGATAATCATAAGAACCAAATTTCTCTTTCACTGCTGTGGAGAATTGATCCCATGTACCGAGTCCCTCCAAGATTTTGTGCACTTGCCACCAACATGAGGTGTTTCCTTCCATGTGCATCGACGCCGCCTGGACACAAAACGTTTCTGGCACATTGAAGATTGAGAAGAAATCCACACAGCGATCCAACCAGATTGACGGGTTTTCCCCTGTAAACTTTGGAAACGACAACTTCATGAACGTGCGGTCACCGCCACCCGCGTCGCGTCGGGCCTGCTGGTGCTCGACCCCGCCTCCTCTCTCCCCAGCTTGCCTTGATGGTTTCGGCCCTTCACGTCTTCTTGTGGTATGTATGTCACGCCGCCGGTTGTCATGGTGTTCTTCCAGTGAAGAAGAACGAGATCCCAAAAAGTTCTCCATTTCTTCCGCCATGCGCTCGAGGGTGAGCGTAGCGACTCTTTTCCCTGTCTCATCGACCTGGCGGAATAAGATGTCGCGTTTTTGAGCCGCCTTCTCCGCCACCGATGCCGCCAAAGACTATTGGCCCATCATCTGCCGCTGGAACGGTCGAGTCGCTGAGTGATGAAGTCGAGCTTGTGGAAGATCCGCTCCCAACATTCTTCACCGTTGTTTCCCGCCGCCGCCATCGCCTCCAGCAGGATCCGCGTCTGCGCCGAAGGTCGCACTATCGCCGTCTTGAGTCACCGCGCCTGAGCCAACCGGAAAAGAAATTTTTTTCACCCGCCGCCACACACCGCCCTCTGAATCTCGCTCTGATACCAACTGTCACGCCATGTGGCCGTGCGCGCACTACCGCGCCGGCGTGAGGTCGTCACGGTGGCCGCCTCCGCGAGAGGAGACGTTTACGTGGGAGACAAGAGGGGAAGGAACAGGGTTTCCGATTATGTGGTTTTTCGTATTGATTCCCACACATCCGGCGTACAGGCCTCTTAAGCCCCCAGTCTGGGTTGAGCCTGTAACAGAGCATTCCGAGTCTATCACTCACTTTATTTACAACCCTTAAGTAGCATTAAGATGTAATTAAAATAGATTATGTAGATGATGCGGTGTCCTATGTGGCACCGACTGTGACCCACTTCCTACTTCCGACGATGGACGGTGGCGTGCACCGCCGCTAAGGCGACAGTGTGCGGAGCCCCGCTGCGACGTGCTCGGGTGTCGGAGCGCAGAGCCGCGGCGGCAACGCACTTGTGCGGTACGACGATCTTGGAGCTCGGAGGCGGGGTTGCTCCGTGAGGCAGCGGTGGCACAGGGAGCTTGATACAGCGACGGTTGCGCGACGCGCGGTCGCCGTTGACTGGAGAGGAAGAAGAAGGTTAGGAAAACTCTGTTAAATTGTTAATTTGTAATTGTAAGGGTTCTGTTAATTGTAAAATATTCAAATAAAAAAATTGTGATTGATTAACCTATAGAACTAAAGGTTAATGATTAATTATAAAATAAGTAATTAATAACAACAATTAGCTGCTAATGATCTAGAGCTTGAAATTTTCTTAAATTTCAGGCACATGACAAATAGACACATCAAACCATGTTCAAGTAAAGTCACTCAAGTGAACTGAAATACAGAAATCCTATATATCCGGTGCCTGAAATCTAAAAAGATTTCAAGTGACCTTTGTATCTGCTTTAAGATTCGTGCTTGCTCTTCTTTTATTACCTCTTCAACCCTAACCTCACCTGACCACAGAAACTCACGGCTCCTGGTCATGGCCGAGCTCAGGTAGTGATCCCGCTCTGCAACGGAGGTCAACGGGTGGGGGCGCTCTAACGGCGAAGATCGACGGGGGACGGCAGCGCCCCGATGGCAGAGGACGACGAGCGATGGTGCGGAGCTCCGGATCAGCGGCAGCGGCGTGGATCGACGGCGTCGACGCAGGCGCGGCGGTGGAGCGCCGCCGGCTCGCCGGAACCGAAGAAGATGAGTATTTTTTGTTAATTGTTATTATGTAATTTTGATCGTAATTGTAATGGTTATGCTAATTGTAAAATCATCAATTAATTTTTTTAATTGATTAACCTACAAAATTAATGATTTCATAATTAATTATAAGATTAGTGATTAATGATAGTAATTAACTGCTATTGACCCGGTGACTGAAATCAGGCAACTGACAAATAGATGGAGCCATATTAATAAGACTACTGCTCTCCGATCCTCTCCCATCTTCAATAGTATGTGTAGTTGCATGGATACTACACTCAAACGCTGGAGCAGGAAACATAAATGTCTAGCGTGCGCTGGACAGGTTGGCATATCGTCCGAACTCCGAACGCATTCGGAACTCGAACCCGTAATCAGCTGGTTCGATCGCTCGGTTATGCAGTGTTGGTCGATTGGTCCTCACGCAGCGTTCCGACCCTAAGTCTGATTCACGACCAAGAACTATAAATAGTTTTGTAGCCACCGCCGTCTCGACTCTCGAGCTCCATACGCACCACTCTCCTCGAGTCCTCTTCCTCCATCGTCCCCTCCTCTCCTGCGGGTTTCGGCAGCGCGCGAGCCATGTGCAGCCTCGCTCCCTTCGCTCTTCCGGCGGGGTGCTTCGGCCCCATCGCGCCGCCGCGGAGGACGACGGTGGTGGCGACGAACGCCGCCGAGGCTCCTCTTCCTTCCGCGCCGCCGTGCTGCTGCGAGTACGACGCCTACTTGCAGCAGCCCATCCCCGCCACGACGCCGCGGCCGGTACCGAAGAACGACGGCGTCGACGCCCCTGCCTGCACCGGCGGGTTCAACAACACCAAGATGGAGGTGTCGTCCAAGAAGAAGCGTTCGGACGAGTCGAGCTGGACGTACGACGCCGACATCGACGTCACGCTCCGGAAGATGGAGAAGGACCAGGCCGAGCGGCCGTCGGAGGACTACCTCTGGACGACGCAGAAGATGACCATGCTCGACCGCGCCAAGCTCGTCACCTGGATGTACGAGTTCTCCCAGTTCCACGGCCTCGCGCCCGAAACGCTCCACCGCGCCGTCTCCTACGTCGACCGCTTCCTTTCGGCCAAGAAGATGGACGGCGGCCGCGCGGATGACCTCCACCTCCTCGGCGCCGCGGCCGTGTTCACCGCCTCCAAGTACGAGAACCGCAAAACCGTGTTGATCCTCGACGCGGGCGACGTCGCACAGTACGTCGGTGGCAGCTTCACCAGGCGCCAGGTCATCGCCGCGGAGCGCGACCTTGTCACCGTGCTCGGGTACCGCCTCAGCGGCCCCACGGCCTACACCTTCGTCGAACACTTCACCAGACACGACGACGACCACGAGACCGACGGTCCAACGGCGATGCTCAAGTCCGTCGCGCATCACCTCGCCGACATGACGCTGCTGGACTTCCGGTGTGTGTCGTTCCTGCCGTCCGCCGTCGCGACGGCGGCGGTCCTGCTGGCGAGGCGCGTCGTCGGCTCCGAGTACGAGGATCTGCTCGAGATGACGGGGTACACGCTAAAGGACCTGACCGACATCATCGACGTGATCTACGACATGCACGACCACAAGGGTGTGTGGCCCGGATGCGCTGAGATGTTGGACAGCTGCATTTACGACTACTCATTACCGCATCGTTGATGATCGACGTGTATGGAAACTATGCTGATTTTGGTAGATCCGATCCTTCGCTAGGTTGCAAAGAGCATTTGTTTTGGTTCTTGCTTTACTGCTCTCGCGTTTGTACTAGTTTGGGCTCTTCCTGTAATGTTCGCGTGTGTACCATCTGGATGGTCTATTGGAACTTGTTTTTGTTGTCATATACTCCCTCCCGATCGAAATGGTTGTCGCTCAGACAGCCTGCGGCAGCATATTCGTAGTGTGTTTCTTTGTCGGAAACGACAATCATTTAGATCGGGAGGGAGTAGTATTTTTCATGCATAACTGATGTGATGAGATATGGTGTATTATAGCGATCTACTTCTCAGTTATTATTGCTGTAACTCAATTTTATCGTCATGACTGATGCTCTATATTTTGAACATGCTTCTGATCATTTTTTCTTTAATAACATTGTTACTATCAATGTATTAAAACGCTTGATGGAAACATGGGATCTTACATATCTTGCAAAACTAATTTCACAATGTCATAATATTTTTTTGTTACCTGAGTAAAATTTTAAGAACCTGTAACTTGCAATAGGCCTATAACTTGTGGTGCTTAATGCAGAAAACCACAATTAATTTGACACGGTTGCAAAGAAACTAGTAACTGTCACCATGGACCCCTTGTCAACCTCAATGACTGCCGAAAGGTTAAACAGAGTGAGAAATTTGTTTTCTTTTGCAACCGAGCATCAAAATATGTATAGTTTCCTGATACTACAGATCTACATGGAATCAGTGATATTTTTAACCTGGCATCTGCTCAAGTTATATGGCATAAACCAAGTCATAGCAAGACAGGATATGGAGGGGTAGTATGGCACTTAAGTAAATGATTCGAAATGATTCCGGAGCTCTTTGCATTAGCCACACATAAAAACTGTTTTGTGACAAAACATCTTGAGAATCACACATGGGTAAGAATATTAAGGAAAATAAACACTACACAACAAGTCAAACAACTAATACAAGCATGGAGTCTGCTACAAGGAGTAGTTCTCAACGACGAGCTGCAGGATCAAATAAGATGGAAATGGTCATCAAATGGAGAGTGATCAGCAAATACGACATACAATGCACAGGTTGAGAGAGCAACCAGGCCTTTCAAAGCTAAATGCTATGAAGTGCAGTCACGGAACCGAAGATCCTATTTTTCGGATGGGTGTTAATGAATGAAAAACTCATAACCACTGATAATCTGAAAATGAGAGGTTGGAACAACAACATAATCTGACCCCTCTGTCTACAACATGCTGAAACTATGAGATACTTATTTCTAGAATGTGAATTCTCTGCAAAAGTACACACCTTGATTGCAGGGTGGTACAACATACCGGGACTGCAAAGCCTTCAGGGGAGTAAAACACAGAAGATTAATGAAGCTTTGAAGGCCTTCTCCAGTAGTGGTAGGTCAAATATGAGAAAGAAAAGATCAGGACTGCTAATCTACGAACGGCGGAACCTCTAGAAGGAAAGAAACAAGCGGATATTTGAAGGGAAGAAAAAAAACGAAGTTTAAGTAGCTCTATTGATCAAGGAGGACTTCCAGTGGAGATTGATGGCAAATTCCAGCGAGGGAGTGTCCATCACGGCATAAACTCAAACTATGCGATGCAGGACTAGGCCCTTCCTTTTTATATTTGTGTTTTCGGCAAAAAGCAGACATTTGTGCTTTCTGCTGTTTTTTTTCAATTTTTTTCTCGAACTTTTGCTCCTTCTTTAATGAAAAGCCAGAACAACTATCATTTATTTAAAAAGTAATAAACCAACTCATACATGAACCACTGAATTCCAAATTTGAAATTATCATTTTAGAATGGAAAAAGTCTACTTAACCCTCTCAACTATAACCTAGGAAACAATTTACCATCCAAACTACAAAACCGGTTACTTAACACCCTAATCTTCCCTAAACCATCTACTTTATTCTCTAAGGTGGTTTTGGTAGGCGGTATTTTGCCACGTCACTGAATGATGTGGCGTCTCCTGCATGCTTTAATTGGTGGATTGTAGTCTTGCAAATTAGTATTACAGTATCATTAATGGAATGAACAAGGACCACAACGATTCCCAACCCTACCATAAGATTGCACCGCGGACGCTTCAGTTACACTCGTCCAACCAACTGAATGCGCACTCACACTGTTGCTAGCTCGACCGCTCTCTCCTCCTCCATGGACCTCAAGCATGAGCTGCATGGCAGCAAGATGAAGCCCTCTGCAACAGCTGCAACTGCAACGACGTCCACCAGTAGCACTCTCTTGCAGTTGCATCTCAGGGACAGACTCATCGCGCCCTGCGGCCGGTCGTGCTGCACGCGTCTGTGGTCCTCGCCACCACGGTGGCGGCGGCGGTCATGGGGTTCAACACCCAGTGCTACACGGCGGTGGTCGCTGTCATGGGCACCAGGCCGCTCATGCAGACATTCACCGCCAAGTTCACGGACACGCCTGCGTTCGTGTAAGCAAGCCTTCACGAGTTCAGTTCGGTACTCAGGCTCTTATAGTCTTGTGAATTAGTATTACAGTATCGGGGAATGGGAACTAGTATGCCAAGTCAAAGCTCCAGAGAGAAGTGCTTGCGCCATTGATACTGTCCTCCATGTCCTCGTCTACTACCGCCGGCAGCGGCACCTGCAGCCTGCAGGAAGTCATACGCATTGCTACCCGACCCAATCGGGGAGAAGAGCGGCGGCGTGTGGACTATGACGGGGCGCCAGTCGATGCTGCTACCAGCACGCACGGGCGCCACTACCTCAATGCTCTCAGCGTAACAAAGCACGCGTCGTGCGCCAGAGCTTATCTGGAGATGCCACCGAGTGGCCTTACTGAGTAAGGCATGCAGGAGACGCCACATTATCTAGTCACAGAGATTCTAGTGACGTCGCAATACCGCCCATCAAAACCACATTAGGGAGTAAAGTAGATGGTTTATGTAAGTTAGGGTGTTAAGTAACCGGTTTTGTAGTTTGGTGGTGTAAATTGTTCTCTAGGGTATAGTTGAAGAGGTTAAGCAGATTTTTTTTCCTTTTAGAATTAAGTGTAATAACTCCCAACTGCCCATGGTTCTTTTTTTCTTGCTCGCTTCGGCAAACACATTCCATACACCAAATGTTAACCACATCTAAAATAAATTAAATTTATGAACATTTTCTGAAAAATGCACTTATCCAACACAAAGCTCGAAGCCGGGTAGATGTGAGCCGGATCGGGAAGGGGTTTATAGGTAGGGTCTCACCTTTCTACATCAATGGTTCACATGTCGTTATTAGTTCCCAAAACTGACTAAATCAGGGTCTTAGTGAGCAAAACCAGGTTATGAAAGTTGTCAAAGGTGAATAATACTCTGTTTTTTTAAAGAAAAACTTAGGGACTAAACGGAATAAAAATAACACTGAGAAATACCCAACAATGGCCATAGCAGATATCAAAATAGGCTTTTCCTTCAATCTAAAATATTTTTTCCAATTAATATGTGTGTTTGGTTTGAGAGATATAGTGGGACAGAACGGAACGATCTCACTTTTCTGTTGTTTGGTTTGAAGACACATGAGATGAAATTATCCCTCAAAAGAGAATATTCCAACCAGATGCGGGATGGAACCATCTTACCAAAAACATGGGGACGGATCCGTCTCACCTCCGTGGAGGCAGACGCGCAGCCCTCCGGAAATACTCATACTCACATGTTCTTGTCCTATTCTTTCATTCAAACAGGAGACATGATCATTCCGTCTCACACCATCACACAAAACAAACAAGAAACAAGGATCGTCCCGTCTCTCTAGACAAACAGAAAACGAGACCATCGATGATCCATCTCATCCAAACCAACACACATCTAAGTTTTCAGATCTTTCAGGAATAAACCAGTCTGTCATATTTTTTTTTAAAGTCACCTCCTTAATTGTGTGGGAACACAAAGGCGGCACTTCCTCAGCGCTGGATCCTCCCACGTCCTTGCTCCGCCGCCGCCGCCGCTCCTCCCTCTCGCGCTGTAGTGGTGGGTGGAGATCGATCGCAACTTCTCCGGACGTGGACCGGTTTCATCTTCCTGGTGAGTAATCCGATTCCATCTGACCTTGTTTGGTTAGCGATTCACTTGCTCTGAGAAAAGAGTGGGCTTGTTGTGGATTCATGCGAATCGGGGAATCGAAATCCAACCACGCACGGGTTGGATGGAACAATCTTCTTCTCTGCTACAGTTTAGGATGGAGATTTTATCGGCACCCAAGGGCTTTGTATAGTTCTTACCCAATTGATGTGCGTTACTTTGGGGCGTCCGCGGTCGTACGCCGCCCTTGTGATTTTGTACTCGCAATAGCGATTTGTGTTGCTTTGTGATAGATGGCAACCAAACTAGAAGACAATAAGTATCATCAACTCCCTGGAACTGGAAAGGATTTGGATCTGGGGCCAAAATTTTCATGTTCTCCACAACCACGAAATTTTGCATGTTTGTGGACGGTGTTGTGCCAATGAGTCTACATAAGATCCATCTTCTTGCTGTAGTGTTTCAATTGCATGTCAGTACCTGCAGTACGACTGTGGACATTTGTGATGCCTCTAACACTGTAACACACACTATTCTTGTGCAGTCTGAGGTTTCCATAAATTTTTTCGGAAATGCATCCCCCTCTAACTTTACACAGGCATCCTATGTGTGCCGAGGTACCTCACTAATTTCCTCCAGATGTTGAATCTTTGCTTTTGGAGGTTGTTGCGCTACTTTAGTGAAAGCTAAATGTTCTTCTAGATTATTGAAGAATTCCATAAGTGCCATCTCGATCACCCTGTCAAGAAGTTCTTTGGAGAATGCACAGACCTTAAAATCAAGCTAGATCGATGCTTCCGACAGGAGGTGAGTGCTCTTTATCCCTTGTTCCAATTTATGTGTTCCTAAACCAAACCCAAGTTTTCTTAGTCATTTCACTAATTTTGAATACCACATTACTGTGCTTGTAATTCAGAAAGCTTTGAAGAGAAAGGCAAACTTTGAAGAGAGCAAGAAATTTAAAGAACAGCTGCAGGCTTACAAAAGGGAGGTAGCAGAGAAAAACGAAGAATAAGAACTAGGAATAAAGGAAAAGGATATGCAGGGGAATCCTCCTTCCCGTGTTCAAATGCCGTTTCTGAAAATGTTCTACTCATTGCTGAGTGGTAGTTATACTATGCATCTTTGAAGGATTCCGCCTGGTGTTGCACACACAGCTCTTGCCTCACATCGGCCACGTATCCTGATCCAACCGTACAACTTCAAATAAAGGAGGGCTAGAAGATTGGTGGAAAATAATACGTACAGTATAAGAAAAAAGGGAAGATGAAAAAGGATAGCGCACGTTTCGATACATGAACTGCCGACATCCATCTTTATTGGTCAGTTCCCGATTCTGCTGATCTCTCTAGCATGCATTCACACTAGCTACTCTGTGGTGGCTGGACCCAGGGTATCCCGTGGCCCACCCGGCATACCCAGTGGGTGGGCCCTTGAGAAATGTTCTTGTTGTTTTACGTGGTGTTAGGTTGAGACAATGTAACTGGTAGTCATAACGATAATAATTAAAAATTAGAAAGAGTATATCAGATTCAAAAATCTTCATTACTCTCTTTACTCCGGGCTCGGGTACGTCAAATTTGGAAACTCCTCCGCTCATATTATAACTGCATCATTTATATATCCATGATCGTTTCTAATTAAAATCCAAACTAAAGGTGTAGATGAAGGTTTTGCACAAGAAAGAAGTTGCGCTGCGCCGCCGCAGACGGCAAGCATAGGGACGATAAGGAGAGAGGACCCAATGGCGGGGACTCAGGTGTACAATGTGATGTTCGAGGAAGATGTGATCACCACCACCGTGACGTCCTCCGGCGAGTCCGTGGAGGACTGGCTCGACGAGGTCCTCTCTGTCCACCGTCGGCGCCTTCACAAGCTCGTCGTCGGGCTCAACGTCGAGTGGCGCCCCAGCTACTCCGTCGACCAGAACCCCATCACCGTTCTGCAGCTCTGCGTGGGCCGCCACTGCCTCATCTTTCAGGTCATCCACGCTTACTACTTCCCCGACGAGCTGGAAGATTTCCTCGGCGATTCCGACTACCGCTGCATCGGCGTGGGCGTGGAGGGTGACGCCGACAGACTTTGGAAGGACTGGCATCAAAAGGTGGCCAAAACGGCGGACCTGGCCAAGCTCGCGGCGGAGCAGATGGATCACCCGAGCCTCCGCCACGCAGGGCTGAAGGACATCGCGAGCGCCGTGATGGGCGCCGACATGGAGAAGCCTTACCGGGTGAGGACGAGCAACTGGGACGCGTACAATCTCTCCGGCGAGCAGATCAGCTATGCGTGCATCGACGCCTTCGTCTCCTTCGAGGTCGGCTGCAAGCTGCTCTCCGGTGACTACTGATCTAACCATCGAGTTTGCGGATCGGCTGCCGTCGATCATCCCGACATGGAATTCGCAGGTGCATCGCTCAAGTTCTAGCTTTTTTGCTTGTGCACCAAATCTCTCATAAAATTATTTTTTCTTGAGGAAACACTATATCTTGCTTTTAAAAACATGCATGTTATTTCACATGCATCGAGTTCTTTCACATGCATGTTAGTTGTCCATGCATGCTACGCCCCAAACATGATCAACGAGCCTCAAACATGACGATCTCTCAACAAAAAGAGAAAATACGTAATGTTATCAAACATGATCGAGGTCTTTCACATGGATGCTACGCCCCAAACATGTAATCCAAGAATAGAATATTTCCTACCATGTATATGTATTTCTATATTTATCATATTCTCTACCATGCATGTGTATGCTCTCAACCTATATGGCAGTTTATCTACCACACTAATGAAGAATATTATTCTATCATCAATAAAGATAACAAATTTGACACAAGAATGTTCCCTCGACGGTACGAGCATAAAATGTGGACTACCATCATCTAATAAGCACACAACTCTCACTACGTATGTGGTTCATCAAATTAATCGATCGCATGCTGCCATTATGTATCGCTGTACTCGTCTTTTGAAGAAGCGACATGCGTAGGCACTAGCCGCTACATGTTCTGATTTTAGTAACAAATGAACACACTTGTGAAAATACGTACGCCACATCCGATCCTCAATGTCATCCAATTAACATGTTCCTCAACAAGGGAGCACAAAAATCCTCAACATGTGACCAAACATGTTTGATCGCAAGTCTCTTTCACATGCATTATATTTGTGTCCACCATGATACATGATCACGACAATTATCATCGGTTCGATATGGACTCTCGGTCATCAACGATAGAATCCTTCAAAAAAAGATATGGACTCTCGGTTGATTGCCACGCGCGTTCACGTCAATCTCCGCACCTCGTTCAAATCATTCGCACAAAATGCTACGAACACTGCGGGGCGAATCTACAAAGTATGCCAGGTGGGCCATTGCATATCCTGTGCCCTTTGTGTGTCAAATTAAAAAACTGGCCGATGGGACATGTCGAGCCTTTGCGATAATTGAGAGGAGGTGAACCGCAATTTGGAGTAACGACGTTGCTCCCCTTGTTGAATTTGATGACGTTGAGGATCGGATGTGGCGTACGTGTTTTGACAAGTGTGTTCATTTGTTTCTAAAATATGAACACGTAGTGGCTAGCGCCTGCGGCAGTCGTTTCTTCGAAAGGACGAGTACATCATGGTTGGAAATTATATTGTAGCAAGACATGCGATTAATTTGATGAACCGCATACGTAGTGAGCTATTCCTAGGAGGTATTCTATCCTCGAACCCTCGAGGGAACATTCTTCATGTCAAACATGCACGATGAGAGTGAGGACAACGCTCGGTGGACGGTGCTTTGTTAATCTGGGCTAAAGTTTTTTAGATAATAGATAATTGCACGCTTGCACAAAAGTTCAGATTGCATGGCAGTTGTTGCCATTAAACCGACATTTTCCTCAGTACAGAGTACGGCCACAGTGATACACCAAGTTGTGAAGATCAACAACAAAAGACTCAACCCGACACACTAGTGAAAGTAAAACACTCGATACATTTTATTAATATGAAAGTCTATAACTAAGACTCAATCCAAATCGGGCAAAAACATCGATGACCCTGACTTCTAGTACTATGGCTTTGCAAGCCATCGGAATCAAGTCTTTTTTGTCTTCACCCTTTTGTAATGACGCCCACGAGCATTTAATCTAGGCTAAAATTGATACTCCAGAAACTGTTATAACATCTTTTGTTCTTATGTAATCGGTAATAGAAGGTTTTGCCTTCTCATACCATTAAAAAGTTTGCTGCCTCCTTAGCCCCGTTTTGTAAAATATCCTGCAAATCCAGCAACAGTTTCTAACTATTTCCAGATTATACAGTAAACCATTAATACTGTTTTGCTTTACTGAGGGTAGGAGGTTAGACTGAAACAGACAGATCAACTTGACCGGTGTAATTTTTGGATTAGTGAGTAGACACAAAGTATATGGGACGCTTAAGCTGCTCAATGGTTAGTCAATCACCTATAATTCCCATGCCTGTTTTTGTAAAAGACCATCTTGTCTGGAGACAAAAATTGGAAACCAATGCCCCAGAAAGTAAAACACCAGCCAATCCATTTATCCTTCCAATTTGAGGATATCTCTTCTATGGATCTTCTCCATTTGCAATTCACGATAATGAGTTAGAACTAAACAAAGAAGTATCTATGGTGCTGATGGGCAATGACTACTATGCAATCAAAGATTTGGTGCAATTGTACAATCAAGCATCTATAACCATCGAATCTGCATCCTACGGTCGTTACCTATTTTTATTTAACTCCGTCCACCAGGTGGAGCGGTAGTGGAGGGGGTTAAATAAAAAGATGCACTAATCGTTGGATACAGATCCATTGGTTGAGAGTGCTTGATTGCACGATTGCACTAAACACCTGATTGCATTCTAGTCGTTCCCGTGCTGATGATCCTTACTAATATCTCTGACTGAACTTTGATGACAACAACAACAAAGCCTTCAATTCCAAACAGGGTGGGGTAGGCGTCTAACTGAAATTTGACATAAAGTTGCAAGACTTCGGGTGACCTGCAGCAATATTGGATCTTTGCTACTGCAACATCCGGCCATGGACTGGTTGATCTTGAAAATATCTCCTAGGTGAACATTTTTTCAGGCATATGTAGCTGAGGTGGAGGTGGAGGATTTTGCAATCCTCAGATGCTTCATTGTTCATTATTCAGGTTAGCCCACGTGGCTATGCTTTTTTTTTTCCTCATTCAGAATGGTTTGGAATTTCTCAAATTAATAGATTAACGCTACGTAATGCATTTAAACAGTTTGACCATGAATTCAGTTGGTTTCTATAACCTCATAACTTTTTTAAAAAAATCCCGTACCATATGGAATTTTTTTTGTCTTGCTTGTACAAATCTAGATTTACAGCAACGTGCTTTCATCATAAATTGAACATTTGAACTCATGTTTGTGAATTATTACAGTAATGTTGTCAGTACGTGCAGATCGGGTACCTGCATACAAGGAAGAAACGATGTCGGGTCCTACCTCGCAAGAGGGGAGGTATTCAGAGATTACCACGTGCTTCGCGAGGCCGGACCTCGTCTCCCCGCCGATGAGGGCTTCGGCACAGTCAATGACTTGCAGCTCTGGATCCAGCCTCCCCGCTCAAGAGGGCTCTGGTGTTGTCACGCGCCCGCAGCTCTGGACCCAGTCTCTCCGCTGAGGAGGGCTCCGATGCTGCCATGTGCCCCATGGCTCCAGACCCGACCTCCCCGCTGAGGAGGACTCCGATGCTGCCACGTGTGCCGCGGTTCCGGACCCAGCCTTCCCGCTGAGGAGAGCTTCAACACTGCCACGTACTCCACAGCTCCGGACCCCGCCTCCCCGCTGAGGAGGGCTCTGGTGTTGCCACATGTCCCACGGTAAAAGAAGGCGACGTGTGCACTCAAGACCTTATTAACGCGCCTTCAAGACAACATTAGTGCATCATCAAGATCGCATTAGCACGCCTTCAGGACGGCATTAGTGCGCTTTCAAGACACATTACCGCGCTATTAAGACCCGTTAACGTATCATCAAGACTACGTTAATACGCTATCAAGACCCATTAACGTGCTTTCAAGATAACATTAATGCGCTTTCAAAACCAGTTGACCCAGGGCCAATGACAGGTCCCAGTTATAATATAATTTGTCGGTCCTTGACATATAAAAGGATCGAGCAGCTACTGACAGAGGAAGGCCAACTTACACTCACTCAGACTCGGTTGATCCCCACACGGGGACAACTCATACGCTAACACACAGACTTAGATCCAAGCCATAGGCGAACAATCTCAGCAAGACGCTCACATACACTCACAACAGTTATACAACATACTCCCGT
Source organism: Tuctoria greenei (assembly GCA_036927565.1). Taxonomy (NCBI): domain Eukaryota; kingdom Viridiplantae; phylum Streptophyta; class Magnoliopsida; order Poales; family Poaceae; genus Tuctoria; species Tuctoria greenei. The sequence continues at coordinate 50,473,474 of JAYESD010000002.1, forward strand.
GGACTTAGAATATTACACTCTGACGGTCTGAACCACGTAAATCTCCGGTGTTCACCCGTGGTCATCGCTTTTCATAGTTTCTTAGAATTCGCCCCTCCTAAAAGAGAACCTCCGCGGGCTGCTTTATAGTGGTATTGGGGAAGTGTCGTTGCTACACTTTGACATTTGGCACGCCAGGTAGGAGACAATTTTTTGGATTTACGAGCCTCACCACGATGGTGAACCCTCAGTCCATCGCTGGCTCCTCTCGACCCTCCTGCCGTGAAGGGAGGAGGGAGGACGGCGACACTTCCTGCTCCATAGCGGGCTGACCCAACAGACACATAGTCACGGTTCCGATGGCTACTGGTGTCACCACACGACAACTTTTTATCGCCACCGCAACAATGACATCGCTAGTGGGAGGTCCAAAGTGTACAATATTCTTAGTCTGGTCTTGCACCCTAAGCATCTAAACTTTGCCTCATGGCTACTTCCGCTACCACACGACAGCTACCTACCGCCATGGCAACAATGATGCCACTAGGTACTTGTGATGTATCCGATGTCCTTGGTTATTTTCTTGCTCGGAGTCCCATGATGCTGAATGGTCACTCTCATAAAAAGCTAATGCTAATAGAGGATCCGAAGTGTGATGTCTGCTTAGCCTGATCCTGCACCCTAAGTATGCACACCCTACCTTTCCAATGCTGCGACTGAGTACCGAGAGTCGAACGTCTCCCGAAAGACTAATGTTCGTGGGAGGTCAAAAGTGTGAAGCTTGCTTAGTTTGGTATTGCACCCTTAGTCTCTGCACTATGATCTTAAGTTAGCGCACTCTTCCTTCCCACTGCAGTTCAGTACCGATGTCTGAAAGGCACATGCTCCTGGACGAAGCAATAACCATAATTCGGATACTGTCACCATGTTCATATAATTATGCTTCAATATTATACATATTGTCCTGTTTTTCCCTCGTACATCTTTTTGTTTGCCCATAGTAAGAGTTGTGCAATCCTTCTGCAAACGGGCAGCCTGTAGTACTTGTGATATGTCTTGATATTTTTGGTAGTTTTCTCATTTGGGATCCCGTGCTCGTTGAATGGCCTACTCACCTGAAAAATCAATGCCAATGGAAGGTCCATAGTGTGTTGTCTGCTTAGCGTGGTTCCACATTCTAAGTATGCACACTCTATCTTTTCCGGTTGCAGCAAAGTATGGCGGGTCCGGACAACACACGCTCCTGAGCGAGGCACCAACCACTACTCGGATACTATCACATTGAATTACTCAGGCCCCGTAGCCTCGCTAAGGACTTTAAGCCACAACAAAGCTAAGAGCAGAAAGATTGTTACCGTTGAGCAGTATTACTCTTTATACTGCTCTTGTGCAGATCCTAGTTCACCCTTCTTCAAGCTCCGCCGTTAGACCTCAAGCTCTGACATCGGCACCTTCCAGGGGGCCCGCCGTCGATGTTCTTAGTGTTGATGATGGTGGCTCCATCTACAGGATCATCGCCTCTCCCGAGTTGGGCTGCATGTGAGTACCCTGCAGACCAGGTATCCCCAAATACAAGAAAGAAAAGATGTTGAGTCCCACCTTCCAAGAAAGGTGGTACTCAGAGGCTACCACGTGCTTCGCGAGGCCGGACCCCGCCTCCTGCCAAGAAGGACTCCAACACAGCCACATGACCTGCAGTTCTAGACCCGACCTCCCCGCTGAGGAGGGCTCCGGTGTTGCCACGCGTCCCATGGCTCTAGACCCAGCCTCCCCGTTGAGGAGGGCTTCGGTGCTGCCACATATCCCACGGCTCCGGACCTGACCTCCCTGTTGAGGAGGGCTTCAGTGCTATCACGTGTCTCGCGGTTCTGGACCCAGACTCTCCGTTCAGGAGAGCTCCGGCACTGCCACGTGCTCCGGAGCTCCGGAACCCGCCTCCCCGCTGAGGAGGGCTCCAGTGTTGCCATGTGTCCCGCGGTAAAAGGAAGGCGCCGTGTGCACTCAAGACCACATTAGCACGCTTTCAAGACAGCATTAGGGCGTCAACAAGACCGCATTAGCGTGCCTTCAGGACGGCAGTAGTGCGCCTTCAAGACACATTACTGCACTATCAAGACATATTAACGTGTCAACAAGATCATATTAATATGTTATCAAGACCTATTAATATGCCTTCAAAATTACGTTAATGCGCTTTCAAAACCAGCTAATCCAGGGCCACCTGACGGACCCCAATCATAATGTAAGCTGCCGGCCCTTAGCATATAAAAGGACCGATCAGCCACCGACAGAGGAAGACCAACTTACACTCACTCAGACTCGGTTGATCCCCACATGAGGACAACTCATATGCTGACACACAAGCTTAGATCCAAGCCATAGGTGAACAATCTCAGCAAGACGCCCACATAGACTCACATCATTAATACAACATACTCCTGTGAACGGCTCGAACCACGTAAATCTCTGGTGTTCACCCGTGTTCATCGCTTTTTATAGTTTCTGAGAATTCGTCCCTACTAAAAGAGAACCTCTGCGGGCTGCTTCATAATAGTACCAGGAAAGTGTGGTATCATTATCATGTGCCATAACTTTAACAAACATCTGAGCTACATGATTCAGATTTTCATGCTGTTTTTCTGTTATGATTCTTGGGTGGTTTTCAGACTGCACTCTACATGCTTCGGATTTGAGGTTGCACCACGTGAGTTAATTGTTGCAGTTCGCAGTGAAATTCAGAAAGCTAATGCTTCTACCCAGTTTGCAAATTACGTTGCTGGAGCATCCAACTGCAGCAAGTTGACCACGTACACACATTTTCTTCTTTCTGGGGTCTTTACAGTCTGCCTCGTACAGAACAGGTATATCTCATTTCCCTGTCAGGCTTTTCAAGCTTCTCTACCACTGCTATTATACACATGGATCGAGAAAAGCCCGAGTCTTAGCAACCCCGAGCGCTGCGTGCGAGGCGCCTTCTTCGTGTGTTCTTCCATCAACGATCTCGCCCCCTGTTTCTGTTCCATGGAGATCTCCCTGTGCATTGCGCAGAGGTGGCCCGTTCTCTTGTCTGAGACAGACCATGATTCTTCTCATGGCAGTCAGATACTTAGATGCCCGTTTTTGTCAGTAATGGTGCTTGCCTGTTGGTCTTCTCCTTCTCCACCCGCGCCTTGCGCACCGCCTGCTGGATCTGCCGCTCGTGCTCCCTGAGCATGTCCTCCATGTTCCCACCGGGCGGCATCAGCGGGCCCGAGTAGTGGATCCTCTTGTTCTTGGCTCCGAACCCCTGAAAAGGAAGTCCATTCAGTTGGCGTCAGCACTGCCGGAATAACATCAGCGAGCTCCTGCAACTGAAGATCTGATCTGATGAAATGAAACTCACAGCTGAGGAAGCATCCCTCATGCCGATGATGTCCTTCTTGAGGGTGGAGTCCGGCCGGTCCATGGCGTTAGCCGGCTCTGCGACGTCGAGCCGGTTATACCTGGAGTTAGCGTTCCTGGCGGCCGACGAGCTCGGGTGCAGGTCGGTGCCCCGGGACCGCTGCGACGTCAGGTGCGACGCCCTGCTGACGGAGCTGGACGTGCGTGACACCGCCTTCTGGTCGTTCCTGCCGGTGTACCACGTTGACCCGAAGCCAGCGGTCTGCATCGTCGCCGCCCCGCGTCCCACGGCCGGCGGCTCTATGCGGAAGCCCGGTACGCTGTCTTCCTGCGAGCTGTAGTTGTGGCTCGTGCTCTTCTGGTTGGCGCGCTCCTGTCTCCTCTGGTGTTCTGCGATGGCGCCCTGAGCTAGCGCGGCCTTGCCTTCGTCTTTCCCCGGTTTGATGGACAGCGAGCCCTTGCCTCCGACGCCCATCGCGTTTTGCCTACCGAATGCGCATGGAAAATTAAAGGTGGTGAGTATAAATACTTAAATGAGACAAAAAAAAAACAGAGCATGGCGTCGCGTCACAAATTGCAACCAGCAGCTTGCAGCTCGCAGGGCGATACGTACCTGGTGGCCTCCTGGCCGCGGAGCTTGGCGTCGTACTCCTTGCTCGGCGGGTACTTGGGCAGGCTCGCCGGGTCACACGCTAGCGGCTTGGTCCTGAAGAACTGATGACCACAGATGCAGCAATTTCTCAGTGGCAAACAGAGGTTCTCCGTTTTCACGTGTCCAGGACGTAATAACAATGGCCGCTAGGCTTACCTCACTGTCGAGAGCGGAGGCCGCCGTGCCCCGGGCCGACGGCTCAATGGCGAGCAGCGTGTCGAGGAGCGCCAGGGCCGTGGGAGAGAAGTCCTTGAACGTCTCGGCGATCTTGCGCCGGTACGGCCGCTGCGGCTTGAAAAGCGTCACGTCCGGCAGCTTCGCCTTGGCCCAGTAGTCCTCCGACGGCGAGCCGCAGAGCTTGAAGATCTTGTGTAGCTGCTCGATCTGTATACACAATTTTATTTTCTGTTAATTAGCGCGTGATTGTTATAAGGCAGAGAATTCAGATGGTGGCGACACGAATGGAATTGGAATGGGCAACGGATCTACCTCGGTCTGGCCCGGCATGATGGGCTTGCCGGCGAGAAGCTCGGCGAGGATGCATCCGGTGCTCCACAGGTCGACCGCGACGCCGTAGTCGGTGGCGCCGAGCAGAAGCTCCGGCGGTCGGTACCAGAGCGTGACAACGCGGCTGGTCATGGGCTGCCTGCGGTCGGGGTCGAAGAAGGTGGCGAGCCCGAAGTCGGCGAGGCGGAGCACGCCGTTGTCGTCGATGAGCAGGTTGGAGCCCTTGATGTCCCTGTGCAGGACGCCGCGGGCGTGGCAGTGGCGCAGGCCCTCCAGGATCTGGGACATGAAGCACTTGACCTGCGGCTCCGTGAACCGATGCCCCGACAGCGCGGCGAGCCCGGCGAGGTCGTGCTCCATGTACTCGAACACGAGGTAGAGGCTGTGCGAGAGGCGGGAGGTGACGATGCCCTCGAGCTTGATCACGTTCGGGTGGTCGAGGCGCCGGAGGATGTGGATCTCCCGCGCCATGAACCGCACGCTCTCCGGGTCCATGTTCACGAACCGCACACGCTTCAGCGCCACGATCTTGCCGGTCTCCAGGTCCCGCGCCTTGTACACGTTGCTGTACGTCCCCTGGCCTATCTGCATGCAACGTTTTCGTCTATGAACAATCATGAGAGGGGTTCGTGCGTGCAGCCGACGACGGACCAATCAATGCATCAGCGAAAATTATTATGATTACCTTGTCCAATCGCTCGAACGTGTCAGCGCGGCGGGGCAGCCAGCCTTCCACGATCTCTCCGGCGACTGACGTGAGCCAGGAGGGCCAGCCGGCGATCACGTGCTCGCCCGAGAACCCCTGCGGCATGCTGGAGATCATCACCTGCGTGCCGCCGTGGCCCGGGACGCCGTTGCTGCCGACGATATCCACGGTGTCCCGGCGGTGGTGCGTTGGCGCCCCGGCCGTGCTGTACGACTTGCTGAGGGACGTGATGACGACAACGGGGGGTGCCCTCTTCTCCACAGCCGGCGCGGCCGCAGCCCCGGCCCCGCCGTTACTGCCCGCCTTAGCCTTGGCGTTGGACTCCGTCCGGGAGATGGCGGCGTGCACCACGGAGGCGTCCTCATCCTTGGGAGCGAGCGCGATGAGCTGCTTGAGCGAATGGCTCGGCGCCTTCTGCAGCTTTCCTACGGGGACGAGGGCGTGGGCCGGCGCCGGCGGCGCGTCCACGACGCTCTCCCTGGAGCAGAGGCCGCCCATCACCGACGGCCCCGGCCGTCCTCTCGACAAACCAGGCCAAGATTCCAATGACCTATGAAGGCGCTTGCAACGAACGATCAAAAGAGAAACCGCGCGGGAGGAGGACGATGGAAGGAAGCTGAGCTAGGATGACGCAGGGTCCAACAAGAAGCGGGAGAGGCGTTGGTGTTGGAGCGGGGAGAGAGGTGGAGGCATGGCGGTTGCGGCGCGAAGGAGGCTGCAACCGCCGCGACGGGATGGAACGGCGAGCGGGCGGGTATCCGGCGCCGGTGGCCGGACCAGCTGCGCGCGCGTGGAACAGGGGAGCGTGGCGAAAACAAAAGGGGGGCGCGGGGACGACGACCCGCTGCGAATAAACGACGGGACGGGGAAGCGGCGGTTGGCTCTTCCCGCGCTATTCGCGGTAGGCCGGTGGGCCCTTGGTGGGACCAGGATTTCAGTGAGTAGATGGGGGAAGTGGCGCGCACGACAGAGGGACGTGCGCCGCATTTCGTTGGACCTTTGCATTCGAGACGTCTCGCGCGAGCCACGTGGACCCTACCATCGTTTCGGCTGATGGGACTCCCGTTGGCGGTAGTTGGGTTTTGATAAGGTCACCAGGTTGAAACCAACTAAAGAAGAATAGATGAGTTTAAAAAAGGAAGCATCGGATAATCACAAATGAGGATTACTTCCACAGGGGAGAGAATACTCCTTCCGTTTCATAATATTTGTCGCTCTAGTTCAGTTTAAAAAGTGTCGACATAATTGTCGTTGGCCCTCTCGTTGGAGAAGATTTCCCGTCATTGCCCTCTGTCTTCATTGCCAGCATCATTGCCCTCTGCCTCCATTGCCAGTGGCACGTTCCTGACTCCCTTATTGTCAGCGGCACGACTTGCAGTTTCGGCTCCCCCGCTCTGTCCTCTCCCGCGTTCTCGTCCCCCCTCCCCCCGTCCACAGATTCGCGATCTGATGCGCCACCAAACTTTCACCTTGGGATGCTAGCCTGCACTGACGGTGGCAGCAATGATGCTCGCTCTCGATCTCGGCTAGCGCTCTCCTCCTCGAAGTCCGTCTTCGCTTCCCCCGCTGCCGTTTGACGAATGGTCGCCCGAGCGCACCCCTCGGTGCTCGCTGTCATCGCGGCAGAGCACGCTGGTCTGTACGCTCCAACACCGCACAAGATGGGGGGAGGGTGGGGAGGGGGCGTGTGGAGGTGGGTGAGAGATCAGAGGCGGGGGAGGGGCGGGGAGGCGAGGCGGAGGTGGAAACCGACGGGGGAGATAGAGAGAAACAGAACAGGTGAGGAAGAAGGTTGAGGGCAAAACTATAATTTCACTACTTCCTTATTTTTCGCAAAGTTGTCTGGAACGACAATTAAAACAAAACGGAGGAAGTATTTAATATTCTTCAACAATGACATTTACCTATATATGATTCATTCATGCGATATATAAAAATACTTGTGCTGTATAAATCGCGCAACATGCATGGTCGTACTCGTGATGGGTCCAATTTTACTCAGGGAGAGGGGGGAGAAGCCAATATGGAATGGAAGATGGTCTCTGGACGACCCATGTTTTTCCTGCCATGTTGAACACTCCCACCTCCCATACACACACACTCCTCACCACCCTAAAGTAATTTAAGGTGTCTAAAATGTGAGAAAATTCAGACACATAATAATTAATAATTAATTACTCTCTCACTCCTAAAATACTTGTGGAGGGGGTTGCCCCCATGTGGTGGAGGGGGTTAAGTGAAAAAACGCAACCACCCTAGGATGAACATCCAATGGTTGATGATGAATAATTAATAACTAATTTATAATGAACTATTAAATCTTAATCATATAGTTAATCAATCACAAAATTAATTTATTTGATTTTTTACAATTAACATAATCCTTCAAATTATGGATTTATAATTATAAATTAACAATTAAAAACAAAAATAAAACTTACTTCTTCTTCGGGGACTGCGGACGGCGCCGCCGCCACCCTCGCCGTGCCGCTCCATCGCGCCGCCTCCTGCCTTCTTGCTCCGCGCGCGAGCTGGAGCCGCCTCCCGCAGCTCGCGCCGGAGCCACCTCCCGCCGCGTGTGCCAGCACCGTCGAGCTCCTCTCGAGCGTGGTTGAATCCAGATCTGAGTGCATCGGGAGAAAATCGGTGGGGAAGAAGAAGAGAGTTGTTCACACGACTCTCGAAGCAAATCCAAGAATCACCTGAAAAATTCTCTGGATTCAGGCACCTGATGAATAGCATTCTCCTAAACATCAAAGTGATAATATGGGTGGAACTGAATCAGATTGCAATAGGTGCCAAAGACGAGAGATAAGCAATGCAATGGAAGCATAAAAGTCTAGGAGAGGCGTCTTTGTTGTAAGGTAAAATAGATTATCAAACCATCAGGAAAGTGCAGAACGTGGTCAAGGTCTAGCTAGGAGAGGCTTCACTAGCATTGATTTAGACTTTAAAAATAGATGTCTTTATTGGTAAGATAACCATGGATTATCAAACCATGCACCAGGAAAGTTGCAGAACGTGTACATCTAGCTACCGTATCAATAATCCTCCGGGCCTACTATTTCCGTAACCAGCTAAGCAACTCCTCGGGCCAATCTCGTCTGTGCCACGGATCGTCTCGCCTCTATCCGTTTTTTTTTTTTTTTTGAATTCGCCGATGGCCAGCTGGTCCTGGCACCAGCAGTGCTCGAACCCCCGCCGGTCTGGAAGCAACTACGGCTCCCAACCACCAGGCCTCAGGCCTGTTCGCGCTCTATCCGATTCAGCTTCCCAAAAGCTCATTTTTTTTGTGCAGCTAAAAGAAGCTGTTGCCGTCATCGTGCAGTGTTGAGTGATCAATATTTTGTTCGTGTGGCACGATGCTTGCCCTAATGATTAACCGGATGCATTGAGAGGACTTGACGCTGCTGCTGGTTGCCGTCACACGTGGCGGTGACATGATCATGATGTATGAAAATCCGGACAGTTCTCTTCACACGTTGTAATAGAGGGCCGGAAGCATCGGCTGTCAAAAAGTAGGAGCCAAGGAAACATTAAGGCGCCATTTAATTACCGCTATCACGGCTTTTTTCGTTTCAGAGGTAGGGGTGGGCGTTCGGTCTATCCGGTAAATTCGGTTCGGTTATTTTGGTTTTTTCAAATTTCGGTTTTCTAAAATCACTATTCGAAATGTTATACAAATATTAGGTACCCGAAATGTTTGGTTACCTAAATTTTGGTTCGGTTTTCGGTCTTACCCGAAATACCCGAATTGTACATTATTTTTATTTCATGCTCTCAACAATCAATATACGTTTAATATCAATCGTAAATTTAATCTTGAGAGACAATAAATTATTGGTTCATTAATGGTGGATCATAATTAAATAGTTTATTCTAATAACGTCACATATCATAACTCACAAATGAAATATCAAAATTCATATTGTTTAGAGTTCATAGATCATAATTTAACTTGAGATTTTATTGTTCGGTTATTCGGGTATTTTGGGTACCCGAAGATGATACCCGAATTCAAAATAAATATATCGGTTATTTCGATTTGCTACCCGAATAGATACCCGATAACCGACATTTCGGTCTTTTCGGTCTCGGTCTCGGTTTTTTTGGTTTCGGTTTTTCGGTCTCGGTCTCGGTTTTTTTGGTTTCGGTTTTTCGGTCTCGGTTGGTCATCACATCCATTCAGGCGTCGGCCGGCGACATGCAATAATGGAGAAATCTTCTCCTGCCACCACCGTATTCATGGATGTCGTAACTCAGTAACAGTAAATGCAGCTACTTTCGATATATATACCCATCGATACACGATCATTCAGCTTCAGCAGTTGAAAAATCAGACCTAGTGGCAGCTATTATAGGACCCAGATGAGGTCCCGACTAGACCTTCCCTTCAGATCGTCAGTGTGGCTGCATGCATGTACTGACACATCGATCGCATCCTATGATAACCCAATGATTGGAATAGGATCTTAATTACTCCCCCGTCCCGAAAAGTTTGTCGTTTTGTAGTTCAAAATGAACTACAAAGCGATAAACTTTCCGGGACGGAGAGAGTAGCTATCTAGACAGCGGCTGTGCATGTCTCTCTCTCTCCTTCTCTCATGCGCACTTGCAGCGGAGACAGATACCTGCATGAATCTGTGGAGCACTTCACTGTTCCCGGTCACTGCTTGTTTCCTGTTGTCTTAGCTGGCCGGAGCGCCGCCGCGCGTACAGACGGCCTGCGGCAATGGCGTATCTGCTTGCTGAATCATTCTGTCACTTACTACGTGCTTAGTCAAAATAAAATGCCTGGACCCGTCCCGTCCCAGCTTTTTTTTTTTTGAAATAATAGGCAGGAGCGCTGCCAATGCATTAAGACGAAAGAGAAAATTACATCCTAAGGGGTACAACACCTAGACACCGTACAGATAAAGTAGTACAAAGTCTTGTTTACAAATATATGAACTAACACCTTCCTATCAACAGTTACCAGAAGCTCTAGCAGAATCTTATCGCAGCGAGACCAACTTTAGTAAATTTATTTCTTCTAGTGTTAAGCGAGCCACTTGCAGATGAGGAAGGTCTTGGTGTTGAAAAATACGTCGGTTTCGCTCCTTCCAAATTTGCCACCAGAATGAAAGAAGAAAACCCAAGTATTTCTTACATTGATTTTTAGAGCAGCTTCTAGCCACAGTCTGAACCCAGCTCAAAACACCCTCTGAAGGCACCTGGCGCAAGTTCCCGGGGAGCTGCAAAAATTGAGACAGCCAGCCCCATACCGTGCGCGTGTAGGGGCACTGGGATAAAAGATGGTCGGCTGTTTCTGGCGTTGAAGAACACAACACACAGTCGGTCTGATGAGACCAATTCTTTTTAGCAAGATTATCTGCCGTGAGAGCCTTGTTGTGTAATACCAACCAAGCGAAGAAACGACATTTGGGTTGGGTTTTAGCTGCCCAAAGCAATGGAGCCCAGCTAGAAGAAATCCCACCTAGAAACTGAACCTCATAAGCTGAAGCCGCTGAGTACTCCCCATTTTGCGTCCATCGCCAAGAAATGCTATCTCTGTCAGTTGTGAGGTTGACCTCACTAATCGTCTGATACAGCAAGACAAACTCCTCCAGGAGCTCAATATTGTGCAGAGAATTAATATTTTTTATCCAATTGAAATTATATAATTCCTTCGCCACAGTACGTTTCTTGAACCGCGCCTGCTTGTACAGAAGTGGCACAAGAATTTTTGGTGCTTGTCCATGCAACCACCGAGCCTCCCAGAACGGGGTGTTTTGGCCATCCCCAACCGTGAATAAAGTGGAAGCAAAGAAGAGCTGACGGTCAATTTTATCATGGTGGTAAAACAGAGTTTTCCAAGGTCTAGGGCGATGATCCCATCCCGGCTGACCCGTTCATTTCGATCTGGCAGTGCTGCAGCAGCTAAAATCCAGCGCCCAATCACTGCATTGCGGCTGTACGTACATGTGCTCCCACGCCGACACGCAATACTCGAATTAAACCACTAGGAACCCATTCTGGTACACGAGTGATCAGTTCCGATACCAGAATTACTGGCCGGTAAGAGTTTTTTTTTTTGTTATTTGTTTTCTTTCATAGTGACACAGTGGTCGCTTATTTTGGAAATGTGCATTTGTTGTTTTCTGCCACCCCATCTTTCTATGCCCGTTCGTATGTTACCACTCCCGTGTTCTCTGGATGGCTTAATTCATGAAAAATCTCTCCGTTATTCCAGAAGAATGGACGTAGCATGTTTCTGTCAAAATCGACAGATGGCACTAACCGTTTCAATTGTGATGCATTTTACAAATTCATCTGATTTCGGTGTGAAGAGGCTGACGCTTCTGTACTTGAAAGTAGCTGCTAGAAGAGAGGACAGCAGGCACGTTGCACCCAATAATTCGAGGTCCGATCCATCGGCCTCTGCGATGGACACGAAGAATCATGTTTGATGAAGGACGTCCAAGAAGAAGGTAATCTTATTCTGATTCAACAAATTAAGGACCAATAACAGCGCACAAATTGCAGTGTCGGCAAATGCAATATCAGAAAACCAAGGAAGAATTGTCGTCTCAGCTACAGTCTAGCTAATGATATCTTTGCTCCTCGCATCCAGTAGAATGTTGCAACAACAAAATATTTCCTCCATCCCCAAATATATACTACCTCCAGTGTTGAAATAGTTGTCGTTCAGACAACTAAAACTAGTTTATTTTAGTTCATTTTCTTTGTCTGAAACGACAAATAAAAAAGAACAGAGGGAGTACTTATCACTTGTTAGTTCCAAAAACGAACTAACAAGTGACAACTATTTGGGACAGGGTCAATAGTTGGGAGTAGTAATCCATTTACATGCGTAACTAACAAAGCAACTTTCTGAGTTTGACCAAATTCACTTTTTTTTTAAAAAAAAAAACTTTGAAAACGAGGTAGTATGCATGTAGAGTTCCAACCACTTTAAGATTTCAAAAAGATAGCAGGAGTGAGATATTTCATATGAACCAAGATACATTCACGTAGTTGCAAGATCGTTTTCACGCATTTGATGTGAAAAGGTGTCTTAACGAGTGATGCTTCAGCTCTTCTCGATTGTTTCCCTCCCTGTGTGGCTACCTGTGGGTCATCAGCTTCTGTTTCAGTTTTGACTCAGTTACGTTGGGTGCTAACATCAACACGTGTGACTGGTCATCACCCAGCAGCAGTATCAATATATAATGTGATGTCCTTTCAACTGATCACTTGCTTGGACAGCACTGTTTTCCACAAACAAATCGTCAGCAATGATCACGTAACGTTGAAGCGGCAACGGAACTTGATTATTTCCATGCACACGCACACACTACAGCTAGCCACCTCACTACCCGCTGCCTATATATAGCCTGCTTCATGGCTCTCGCACCCGCGGGGTACCTCGCACTATCGCACTGTGAGAGCAGCTCGATCTCGGCCATGGAGAACCAGCAGCGTCAGCCGGAGACGGCGGCGGCGGCCGGCGCGAGCGCCTCGCAGTACCGGGGCGTGAGGCGACGGAAGTGGGGCAAGTGGGTGTCCGAGATCCGGCAGCCCGGCACTAAGGTCCGCGTCTGGCTCGGCAGCTTCGACTCCGCCGAGGCCGCCGCCGTGGCGCACGACGTGGCCGCGCTGTGCCTGCGCGGGCGGGACGCGCAACTCAACTTCCCGGGGTCCGCGGGGTGGCTACCCCGCCCGGCCAGCACGGACCCAGCCGACATCCGCGCGGCTGCGGCGGAGGCGGCCGAGCGCGTGCGGCGCGAGCCGGCGCTTGTCGACGCGGGCCGCCGTCGTCCTCAGCTCGAGCTCGGAGCGGGCGACAGCGGCGAGTTCGACGATGACATGGAGTCGCCCAGGCTGTGGGTCGAGATGGCGGAGGCCATGCTGCTGGACCCGCCCAGGTGGGGCCACGATGGCAGCGACGCGGCGGACGGCTCCTCCCAGCATTGGCCGCAGGGTTCTCTCTGGGATGGATGCTAAGCTACGCTAAGCTACGTGCTGGCATGCTGCCAAGTACTCCAACCTGCTACGTACTTTATAGTAGTGACGTGCCATCGTGTCAACGTTAGTTAATTCGCTATTAGTTGTTTTTGTCCCATGGTTTCGTGAATGAAGATCGACTCAAGCTGTCTTGTTTGTTGTTGCTTCAGAATGTCGATTATCAGCAGAGCAGCGTATGAAGGGCGTATTTATCTGTAAGTTAAATATGTATATGCCTGTGGTTTGTATTTATCCAGATTTTAAGTGTATACTCCGTCCTGCTGTTGCTCACTAACTAGCAACCACTGGCACTGGGCTGCTCGGCGAGCCCCACAACATCACTCCCCCGCTTGCCATGGGTTGGGCTCTGCATGGCTGGGAGCCTTGGATCCATCGATGGGGTGGAGCTTCAGAGCAACAACGAGGGGCAGACAAGACGACGCAACAGTGGAGAGATGGATAAGGCCGTGAGAACGAGGAAGATGAATGGATCAGACGTTGAGAACTATGCGTGATAGTTGGATTATTTAGATTATAATATGTCCAAATTATAATAAATATATACTCGCTCCATCCTAAAATATTTGTTACTTAGCACAATAATTTTAGTTTGAAAAGAGAGAGTACACTACTGTACTAGAAAAAATATACTGTACATGTAATTTCTCATGAAAAATAATCAAATAACTTTGTCCAAACAATATCATGTTCTCGCTCAAAAAATCAAATAACTCAAATATGATGCAAAGGGAGGGCAGCTTGGGGTTGAGACACACGAGATGCCCCCGCGTCGCTCCTCGCGGGCGACTCGGGAGGCCCCCGAAACCCTAGCCGCCGCCGGTTTCTTCCCAGCGGCTCTACACCTCGCCGCCGCCGGAGTGAGCTGCTCGCGCGCTGGGCGACTCGCCGAGATGGTGCCGGCGGGGTCTCTTCAGCAGCGTGGCGGTGAGGAGTGCGACGACGGTCGGATCTGGCGGCCAACATGCAGATACGAAAGTTCTGGTCCGACGTCGACGCTGTCGCCTGCAGATACGCAGATCTAGGTGGCAGAGCCATGGGACGCCTGCAACGGCGGTTCAGGGCGACGACACTTGTGGGTGCCTGTATTCGTAGATGGTGTCAGTCTTGATCAAGATAGGGATAGTGCCTCGACCTCAGTGGCACAATTATTGAAAGGTGAAGAGTACGTGGACTCCGGAGGTTGTTGTGTGTCTGGTGTGTGTTTAGGTGGTTCTAGATGAGTTCTAGACAACTCTGACTCAGTGGCGTCTCGAGTTGGGTGACTATTGGTTCTAGTTGTCGGTGGTGGTAATGAGAGACTCTTGCTCAATTGTCCATTGGGAAGGAGAGTTTGAGTATGGTTGAAAACCTAACTAGCACTACAGGAATATGGATCACTTACGTCGGCCAGATCAACTTACGTCGGCTGGCCGACGTAAGTAAGTAACTTACGTCGGTCCCTGGTAGCCGACGTAAGTTAAATAAATTACGTCGGCAGACCGACGTAAGTACATGGACCGACAGTAATAAAAATTACCCACGTCGGCCTCGGCCCATAGCCGACGTAAGTTAATTGGCCGACGTAAGTTAAGCCTAACTTACGTCGGCTCTGACGTTGGCCGACGTAAGTAAGTAGGGCCGACGTAAGTAGTTGTTTAACCTAACCGCGCGAGCGCTGCGCGCTCTCATTTCACGCGCGCTCTCTTCTCCCAACCGACGCCGCCGCCGCCCCGACGCCGCCGCCGCCCCGCCGCCGCCGCCCCGTCGCCGCCCCGCCGTCGCCGCCCGACGCCGCCCGGCCGCCCCGCCGTCGCCGTCGCCGCCCGGCCGCCAGGTAATCCCTCCCCTCCCCTCCCTCCTCTCCTCCCCGACCCCCCCACCCCACGGGCCGCCGCCGCCCTGCCGCCGCCGCCGCCCTGCCGCCGCCGTCCACCTCCCCATCCCGACGCCGCCCTCCCCGTCGACCTCCCCTCCACGGCCGAGCGCCCCCCTTCCCCTCCCCTCCCATCCGAGCCCCTTCTCTCCCCCTCCTTATTTGAAAGTAGATAGTTAATCTGAACTGATTAAACTGAAATGGATCAACAGTCAATAGTTAATCTCTCCCCCTTCTTTTGTTGATTTTGTTTCAACTTTGGTGAAGAAGAATGCCAAATGATATTGGAAGAGAAAGTTCATAAAACCTTGACCATTATATGTATTCAAGTGGAAAGACACCTCGGTTACAACTGATCTCAATTTCGGTGTTAAGCATACTATATTACCATGTCAAGTCTTTTTAGGGTCAGCCACAGCAACTGATGCATGCTTTAGTAAATACCCCAATTTTTTAGCTTAGTGATAGTGATATCGAATTTATTTTTCGCTCCTGAAGAATCCCAGAACTATCCCTGCTTGCTTCTCTCGACCTCCTCTTTTCATACCTGGCCACACGTGTCTTCCAGAGGAGAGGAGACCAAATACTATCCATTACTGTTTCAAATTTTATTTGAAATTTATATTGTACCTTAAAATGCCATGTTCTATCAGTACATTTTCCGTTAATCATGTGCCGGTAAAAACAAAATACACTCCACTGCATGTTTCAAATTTTATTTGAAAGTAATATTGTATCGTAAAATGCCATGTCCTATCAGTACATTGGTTCTGAATCCTTAAGCTGCTGTGCCATGTGCATGAAAACCTATACTGTAATTGTTCTCTTCAAAGCCTTACACACAAGCTGCTGTTCCAGAACTATCCTCTTTTCATGAAAAGATAAATGGTCTGCTTTCACTATGGGGCCAAAACCTTACACACAAAGGTGCCATTATGTCCTCGCAGTTTCTACCCCAGACCCCAGACCAGTCGGCAGGGGAGGAGCATAGGCGCGCGCCGGCGGCGGGATTGGCGGGCCAGGTTAGACTCGGCCCAATAGGATCCAGTTAATGTGAACCGTTAGATAGCATCCATCAATTCCCGAGCCCCTTCTCTCCACCGCCGCCGCTTCCCGGCCGACGCCACCGCCGCCTTCCCGGCCGACGCCACCGCCGACTCCCCTCCATGGCGAGCGCCGCCCCGCCCCGGCCCCTTCCCCTCCCCTACTCCCCGACCGTCCCCTCCTCCCCTAGCTCCCCGACCCGGCCTCCCCTCCTCCCCGACCCCCTCCCCCTAGCTCCCCCGGCCCTCACCGCCGGCGGCCCGACCCCGAGGAGCGCCGCCACGGCTTCCCGGCCGACGGCACCGCCGCCTCCCCCTCCCCTCCCCTCCACGGCGAGCGCCGCCCCCCTTCCCCTCCCCTCCCCAACCCTCCCCGACCCCCTCCCCCTCACCCTCCCTGACCGCCGGCCCGGACCCGGAGCGCCGCCCCGCCATTCCCGGCCGGCCCCGGAGCTTAATTTGCTTATTTTTGCTTAATTTACTTAAATATGCATGAGTGGTTTATTTTATTATGATTAATTTGCTTCATTATGCTTAATTTCCTTATTTTTCCTTAATTTGCTTAAATATGCATTAGTGGTTTATTTTATTATGATTAATTTGCTTAGTTATGCATAATTATGCTTAATTTCCTTATTTTTGCTTAATTTGCTTAAATATGCTTAAGTGGTTTATTTTATTATGATTAATTTGCCTAATTATGCATAATTATGCTTAATTTCCTTATTTTTGCTTAATTTGCTTAATTACGCTTAGGTGGTGTATTTAATTATGTTTAATTATGCTTAAATTGCTTAAATTATGGTTACAATTTTAATTTTGATTGCTTGAGTGTTCTAGTACTATATATACATAAATGGGCTTCGGACAGGCTTGACAAGGCCCGACAAGGCCCATTTAGTGGTAAGGTAAAGTATGCGAACGACGACGGTGAGGATGGCAAGCACCTGGAGGACCGTCGCTGGAGTAGGGGTATCGAGGAGAGAAGGGGATCGTCGCGGCTGCCGTATCTGGACTCTGGAGAAGAGAAAGGAAAATGAGTAGGGTTAGGTTGGGGAGTACTTTTATGTGGCCGATCTGAAGTGTGGACTGTCGGATATTATCTGACGGCTCACTCGCCTCAGTCCTCCGCCTCCCCCGATGGCTTAGTCCTCTGCCTCCTTCTCTAAGACCAACTTTCCTCTCAGTCTTTCTTTAGTTCTTTCCTCTCTCTTAAATGACCTCAAAATGAAAATGAGCAACGTAACCTATAGCAATGTGTTACCCGTTTCGGATCGGCACGTCTCACATGCCATTGGCATGTGAGACGTGCAGGTTCGGAATTGTCCCTTTTTGGACAGCCTCGGAGTGACCGAGGGGGCGTGGCTTGTGACGAGACGCGGGTCCGGATTTGGACGAGATTTCGGTGGCGTAACCCTGTTGTTCTCTGCTGCACCATTTTTGGGCGTGCAGTGGAGAACAGCGGGGTTATGCTGCCGAAATTTCGTTCGAATCCGGATCACGCGTCTCGTCATGAGCACGCTCCGCTCGGTCACTCTTGGGTGGGTTTAGGATCTATCTGCCTAGGTTGTAGGGCCGTGACACATAACATAACAATACATTAACGACAATTTCTTTCGCGTTAAACTGCAGAGTCAAACATGGGCGAAGACCGTAGTTGGATGTACACTGGTTGGAAGAGCAGAACTGGTGGTCACTCAGATGAGTGGTACGCCAAGATAGAAGCTTTTGTGGAACGAGCTTTTTCGTTGTCAAATAGCGATAAGGCGCGGTGCCCATGTACGAAATGCCGAAACGGAACGTTTTTGGACAAAGTGGAACTTACGTTGCACTTGTGTCGAAACGGTTACGTGTCACATTATGAGTTGTGGAACTTCCACGGCGAGACAGCTTCTCAAGCTGTACAAGAAGTGGAAGCTGACAATGATGATGCTCAAGAGGTTGATATGATGGATGAGATGCTGGAAGCTATACGACCAGAGCTTACAGAAGATACTCAAACAGCAGAGGTTAAAGAGTTCTTCAAACGTCTCAAAGATTCAGAAGAGGCTCTGCATGAACACACTAAAATGTCAATCCTCAATTTTGTGACTAGACTTATGGCAATTAAGTCTAAGTTCTTCTTTTCTAACAATTGTTACAACATGCTCATCGATTTGTTCAAAGATGCTCTTCCACAACCCAACAAAGTGCCTAAGGATATGTACAACTCGAAGAAAATTCTTTCTGGTCTCAGGATGAAGCACGAAAAGATTGATGTGTGTCCGGACAACTGCATGCTTTTCTGGAGAGAGCATGCCAATGAGAACAAATGTTTGAAATGTGGTCAACCGAGGTTTGTCGAAGTTGTTAATAACGATGGTAATACAGTGACGACGGAAGTCGCACATAAGCAGCTTCGTTACTTACCTGTGACACCGAGGTTGAAGCGGCTGTTCCTTTCAAAAAAAACGGCCAGACACATGAGATGGCACAAAGAAGGTGAGCGTGAGAACAATGGAGTCATGACGCACCCGTCCGATGGTGAGGCATGGAAGGCTCTAGACCGGTTCGACCCAGAATTTGCTCGTGAAGCGAGAAATGTTTGCATCGGGTTGGCGACAGATGGGTTCACGCCGTTCAGCACAAACGCCGCACCATACTCCTGTTGGCCCGTCTTTGTCATTCCGTACAATCTTCCGCCGACCTTTTGCATGAAGAATGAGTTTATGTTTCTTAGCCTCATTGTACCTGGGCCAGATCATCCTGGGTCACGTCTCAACGTAATGTTGAAACCGTTGATCGAAGAGTTGAAAATGTTGTGGACAGGAGTCGAAGCGTACGACTGTTACAAGAAACAGAAATTCAACCTCCGAGTTGCTTATTTGTGGTCCGTTCATGATTTTCCGGCATACGGCATGTTTTCTGGATGGAGCACTCATGGTCGGTTGACGTGTCCGATATGTGCCTCGGACACCGATTGCTTTCGACTTACCCATGGAGGCAAGATATCTTACTTCGATTGTCATAGACGTTGGCTACCTCCGAATCACTTGTTTAGACAACAGAGGAATGTCTTCAGAAAGAACACCGTTGTCACTAAAGGACCACCGAAACGTCTTGACGGGTCAGAAATATCTGATATGTTGGACAAATTGGTGCCAGATGAAGGTCGTCCTGGATATTTCGAAGGTTACGGAGACAAACACAATTGGACTCACATATGTGGACTTTGGGAGTTACCGTATGTGAAGTCGTTGATTCTAAAGCACAACATTGATGTTATGCATCAAGAGCGTAACATGGCCGAATGTATCATAAGCACATGCATGGACATGACGGGCAAAACAAAAGACAATTTAAAGGCTCGAAAGGATCTTGCCGAGCTTTGTAACCGTCAAACTCTTGAGCTCTCCGAAAATGGTGGTAAAGCACGCGCTCCTTTCTGTCTTCGACCTAAAGAGAAAAAAGAAGTTCTCGAATGGTTGCAAAGGTTGAAATTCCCAGATGGTTACGCAGCTAGTCTGAGACGAGCCGTGAATGTGAAAACGGAAAAGCTCATTGGGTTGAAGAGTCATGATTATCACATAATCATAGAAAGACTTCTGCCTGTTATGTTTCGAGGCTATTTTGACGATGCAGTGTGGAAGGTGTTAGCCGAGCTTAGCCACTTCTATAGGCAACTCTGTGCTAAAGAAATCACGCCAGAGATGATGACTAAATTGGAAAAGGAGGTTCCGGTACTTTTGTGTAAGATGGAAAAAAATTTTCCTCCGGGATTTTTCAATCCAATGCAACATCTCTTAATTCATCTTCCATTTGAAGCGAAAGTGGGCGGTCCCGTGCAATATAGGTGGATGTATCATATTGAAAGATCACTTAGATATCTGAAACCAATGGTTGGTAACAGGGCAAGGGTTGAAGGTTGCATCGCCGAAGCTTTTACTCTTAAGGAAGTAGGATACTTCTCAAGTGTTTACTTTGCAGAGGAAAACAATGTTAATACTTCGGTAATGCGATACAATATAGATGAGCAACCTCCTTGTAGCGATCTCTCCATTTTTGCAACAAGAGGCACTACTGTTGGTAGTTACACTTCGTATGATGTTAGCGAAAAAGAAAGGCGTGCTGCATTCTTCTACATGTACGCTAATATGGAAGAAATGAATGAATATTTCAAGTAAGTGTTTCTCCTACACTTATGCTTTTCACCATCTTTTCCGACACATGTATTCTAATAGGTTCTCTTTGTCGTGTAGTATGTTCGACAAGCAAAATTGGAGACATAGACATCAACCCACGAGCAAGCAAATGGAACATATTCGACGGGAAGGAATAAACGGGGGATCTAATTTTCTCTCCTGGTTTCGAGATCATGTAACGTTTTCTCGATAACTAATCAATGTTAACAATGTTTTCTTATAACTTAAGAATGCTTACGTTTTCTAATAATTCCATATCTTGGACAGTGCCAAAAAGATGCCAACGTCCATGAAGATTTGCGACAACTATCCCGTGGAGTGGTTAATGTTAGAAGCTATGGTCGATATGACGTCAACGGCTATCGATTCCGTACAACTCAATTTGAATCTCTTCGTCCTCTCGCGGCAACATGTAATACCGGAGTTGTGATGAGGGCAATCGATTCGCAAGATCATGAAACGCAATACTACGGGATTATTAAAAAAATCCTTGAATTCACTTTTGTCGCAAACAAGCCAATTCGAGCGGTATTCTTTGACTGCGAATGGTTTGATTCCATTCGTGGAATTCGAGTAAACGAATTTGGCATGGTCGAAGTAAAACACAAGGAACGGTTGAAAGGATTCGATTCATTAGTTCTTGCACACCAAGTAGAGCAAGTGTACTATCTACCTTATCCATGCAATAAATTCAAAGCTTGGTGGGTGGTACATAAGGTGAATCCTCGTGAGCGGTTATACGCTCCAGGAGATGATGATTATCACGACGAAGCTGAGGTTGATTGTGTCTACCAAGAGGAAGAGTTGCCAGACTCCTTCTCAGTCGAGCCCGGTGTAGGACTCGATAACTTAGTTGGAGACGCTCAAGATATCGAGGCTGGCACGGAAGCGGAAACAGAATCAGAATCAGAATCTGAAGATATCGATGACATAGTCGAACCTGCTGATTTGCGCAAACGAAAACGATATGCGCAACAAGAAGATCGATGGGCTGGTTTAAGGAGTAGGGTGCATGATCGTGATGTTGATGAATTTTGAAGTAACGTTTTATTCACTAATCTAACATTAATTTTGTATATTATCTTTGTATATTAATCATTTATTCCTTGCAATAGGATGTCGTCAAAGGGGAAGGGGAAGGGGAAGCCAGTGAGAGGGTTTGAGCCGCCAGCAGACCCTTGCTCAGGGAGCTCGTTCCGTTCTAGTCGACGTGAGCTCTTTCTGGCACACGCTCCACCCTCAGCTGTTGTGTGCTTTCAGCGGAGAGAGGTAAACTTTAGTTACTATAAAGTTATTTTTGAAATTGCAATTGTTATTAATTATTAATAAAGTCATTCCTTTTGTGCAGTCTGGCTCAGAGACTTCTGAGTCTGAGTCAGAGTCTGAGGCTAGGGGGCCGCTACAGGAGCCCGACTCAGAGGCTAGGGGGCCCTCTAGCGCTAGCCTCCCTTCGGAGCCGGCTAGCGCTAGCCTCCCTGGGCAGCCCTCTACCACTAGCCTTCCTGGAGGCTCCGGGGGGTCCGCAGAGCCTTCAGGGTCACAGGACGCGGCAGCGTTGCAGCAGAGGCGACGGACGAGGAGGACCCACTTTGCGGCTCCTCCTCCGGTTACTACTCAGCGGACCACGATCCGTCCCGTTGGAGACAGGTATAAAAACTATAAATAGTATACTAAATATTAGATGTTGTTTTTCTTTACTTAATGATTTAATATATTTTGTAGATGTTGGTACGACTTCTCGTTCACGGGGGCCGAGAAGCACCACAGGCAGGTTAACAGTGTCCTCGGTGCTATCGTCAAGTTGCACTACCCCGGTGTAATTGACGGTTTTCCTGCCCTGTCGTGGGATGACTACGCTCGGGTCTCTCACCCGGTGCACGGCACGGTTCAGGGAGCCGTGTGGCATGATTTTATGGTAAGTTTAACTGTTTCGTTTTTTCAACTCCTTTGAATTCTTAATTGCATATCACTAAAATATTTGTTTGCTTAAAGTTGAGGTACCAAGTAGAGGAGCCGGGCATGGAGGACCACGCGAGACGCGTGTTCCATTACAACGCTCGGAAGCTCACGACGGCGGCGTTGTCATACGCCCGGATTCAGGCCGTCAACGCTTACTACAAGCGGCACCCCCGGGAGCAGGAGCAGGAGCAGCAAAGGGGTGTCTTTAGGAAGGACTCGGACTCCTACTTGACAGAGGAGCAGTACGCGGAGGTAAGTTTTTAATATTGTTAAATATTTACAATATCTACGTATGTTAACCACGTTGATGAAAATGAAATATGTGCAGGTTAGTATTTCCTGGTTACAGGGTAACATCGAGGCGTACTTAGCTCTCTGTCGGTACTGGGCTAGCGACGCTTTTATCAACAAGTCCACGAAGGCTAGACAGTGCCGCATGGGGTCCGAGGGCAAGCACAACTATGGCGGTGACGGCTACTTGCGTTTGGCTAAACGCATGGTAAGTACCTTTTTATTTTATTTATGTGTTCTTAATATATTATTTATCTCACTAACACGGATGTACAGGAGCGAGAGCTGGGTCATGAGCCGACCCCGACCCAGGTTTGGAAGAGAGGTCACAAGGGAAGTGACCCTTCTCAGCCAGGGCAGTGTAGTCAGGTCGCAGCCGACCGACTGGTAAGTTTTCGAAATTCATCAATTTCATTATAACTAATACTATTATTGACATACTTATAAGATTTATTTGTTTTGTAGACAAAGTACGCGCAGGAGGTCGCGAAGATACACGGTGCGGATTACGATTGGGAAAGCGCGCCGATCGACCCCCAAGCCGCGTACGCAAGCGGAGGCGGGAAGGCCCACGGACGGTGAGTTCTTCGTGTGTTTCATTTCTTTTTCAATTAATCTTCTTCTACTTAGTGTTTTCATTCTTTTGCAGGTTTGCCATTTTCGATGGAGTTGTCGACTCGAGGTCGACGCGACCTTTGAGAGGCGCTTCATCGTCGCAGGCTTCGACCGCTGGGACCAGTGGTCGTCTCTCGCAGACGCAGCTGGAGCTCCAGGCCATGAGGGAGTCGCTGACTCAAACTCAGGCAGAGCTGGAGAGGACGAGGGAGGAGCAGCAGAGGACGGCCTTAATGATGGCCCAGATGCAAGCAACGATGGCGGTAAGTAATTTAAAGTACCGTAGTTAAATTTCACAGCACTTAATAACATATATCTGCTAATATCTTGCAATGGCAGGCTCTTGCTCGACAAAGCGGTCAGGACATCCAGATTCCTACGCTTCCGCCACAGCAGACACCGGAGCAGGTAATATTGTCTATACCTAGGAGTTTGATTCCTTTTTCATTATGTTAAAAAGTTATTTGCATCACATTTAATCCTAATTATGATTCTTTTGCAGGGTTCCGGAACGCGTCGAGATCCCGGAGGCAGTGGAGGGGGTAGCGTGTAGACACTGGAGCAGGTGAGAAACTCTCTTTAAGTGTATCTAATCAAGCTTTAGTAGTTTTTGGCCATGGTAGAAATGATTAGTATATAGTGAATAAGTTGTCAGTGCTTCCATTTAACAAAAGGGCTAGTGATTATCGCTGATGTTTCCTTCTTATGTCGAAACTGATGTTCACTGAGTTAACAAAGGGCTAGTGCTTCCATTTAACTAGTGATATAGTACATTACTTCATTTGAAACTACATCATGCTTCCTTCTTTTGTCACTGATGTTCTTGGCCTCTTATGTTATCACTGAGTTGACATTGATGCTTACTAGTGATTATGTTTCTTTTGCAGGGATCCGGAACGTGCCGAGAAGATCCCGGAGGTAATGGAGGGGCTAGCGTGTAGCCCGGTGGTTGTTGATGTTGATTGTTGCAAATTGTGTTGTTGTTGATGTTTTGAACTATATAATGAAACTGTTATGTTGTGTATGATATTATTTGTTTGTTCTGTGTTCTCGCCATCGAGCGAGGTAGTCAGTTTCTGTTTTTTAAAAAAAATCGAAAACTTAACTTACGTCGGCTACGGGCAGGCCGACGTAAGTTAGCCCAGGTTAACTTACGTCGGTCAGGCCATACCGACGTAAGTTAAACCACTAAACTTACGTCGGTTTGCCCAGGCCGACGTAAGTTACAGCACTTTACTTACGTCGGCCTGCCCAAGCCGACGTAAGTCCTCAGGCCCAGCCCAAGGCCCATCTCGACACTTAACTTACGTCGGCTTCCGCAGACCGACGTAATTAAGTTAACTTACATCGGTGGCCGACGTAAGTCAACTTAATTACGTCCAAATGCCTACGTCGGCTGAAAGCCGACGTAATTAAGGGAAAACCGACATAATTAAGTTACTTACGTCGGTTTAGGCCTTACTTACGTCGGCTTTGGCCGACGTAAGTGACCGTTCTTCCTGTAGTGTAGCCGATAACAGCGACGCTTGCGGGCATCATGTGTCTTGTTGCGGTGTTGTCGAGATACCTCTCCCCCTCTCGCAAATCCTCCGGGTGAATACTTAGTTAGCAACGATGGCGTCTATCGGTACCCTACATATCAGGTACCCCACGATACCGCAAGAAAAGCTAAAGAGTTCCCACGTCCGGGTTGAAGACTTCTGAAGGCAACACATGTTTGACGACACAGGGCCCGCATCCCTCATATGCGTAGCTCCGGTACTACCACGTGTCCAGTGGGATCGGACATACCTCCCTTCACTCATTTGGGTAGCTCCGGTACTACTACGTGTCCAGTGGGATCGGACATACCTCCCTTCACAGGGAAGCTCTGGTCCCACCACGTGTCTAGCAATCCCGGACCTAACCCCCAGTAGACGGAAGCTCTAGTGCCGCCACATGTCGAGTGGCTCCGGACCTACCTCCCCGCACAGGGAAGCTCCGGAGTTGCCACGTGTTGTACCTCCGGACCTAAGCTAGCAATGACTACAGGATCTCCAACGACACAAACATTCAAGAGGCTATTAAAACAACCGTTACAAGACTTGATTAACGTGTCATTAATTCAGCATTAATGACACACGATTAGAGGATCTTTAGTACCGGTAATGCCGCCATTAAGGCACGTTATCACACTGTTAATCATACTTAATACATGTAAATCATGTATTAGGTGATTGAATACCGCCGAGGCCACTTGTCGGGCCAGGCAATCCCTGTAACGGTCAGCCCTTGGCATATAAAAGGGTTGTGCCGCACGGTAGAAACCATCTGGAACCAAGCCAACTCAAGATCACACGCATACTACAAACTCATCAACAACCATCCCGTGGAGTAGGGTATTACGCTCAGGCGGCCCAAACCACGTAAAATCCTTGGTGTCACCGTCTCCCTCATAATCTTACACGCGAACCTCCGCGGACTACGCTTTATTAGTACCAGGGGAAGTGTCGTAGCAACACTTTGACTTTTGGCGCGCCAGGTAGGGGCGCTATAGATTTCGAGATGGTGAACTCCACCGCAACATGTCCAACGGCCATGCCGAGCAGTTTGCCTGAGGAAATCCCTCCAATGTGCAGCTGCCGGCTAACGATGTTATCTCGGCGGGTGTCATACCACCACCACCACCTGTTCTAGCAGCCAATGCCAAACAACAGGATGGTGTCCTCGTGTCGGTCACTGCATGGACAAACAACCATAAGAACATGTTGAATGCAGCGCGAACTCTTCTTCAACATCCACCGGCACCCGGAGCTCCTCAGGGTGCGATGGAGCAATGGCGCACTAATGTGGATAATTTGGTTGCAGCTGCAGCCAATGCCATCAGAAACCATGGTCTGCCCCTGCAGGGAAGGCACCTTCTCAGCATAGGACCTTGTCTGGCAGACTTGGTCCTCAAGTGTCACAACACGGGAGACGTGTTGTATCTCAACAAGTGATGTCGCTGCCCTCCGGTGCACACCGCACCCATACGGTGTCGAGGTTCTCGATGCATGATCTTCAGTCAGAGCTCGACCGCAGATATAGGACACAGCGTCCTCATGGAGCGTGCTCGCGAGAGGCGATCTGCCCGTGAAAACCCTTCTCCTTTAGAAGTAGGGGGCGACTATTTGGTCCTGGCCAAGCATCTTCGCATGGTCGAATGGCCACCGAAGTTCCATCCCCATCTACCGAAGAAGTATGACGGGACCGTCAACTCCATTGAGTTCCTTTAGATCTACTCCATCGACATCCTCACGGCGGGAGGCAATAAGGCCGTGATGATCAACTATTTTCCAGTGGCTCTAACTGGGACAACCAGGTCGTGGTTCATGAGTCTCCCGCATGACTCCATTTACAGTTGGGGGGAGCTTTGCCGCCAGTTCACAGCCAACTTCGTGAGCTCCTACACCGGACCTTGCATAGATCTTAATCGGTTTGCCAAACAACAGAAGACGGGAGAATCGTTGCAGTCGTTTATCCAGCGGTTTTCTCAAGTACGGAACACAATTCCTTCAATCTCCAATGTTTTTGGCGTTGTCGCATTTTGAAAGGGTGTTAGAGATAATAAGATGCTGGAGAAACTGGCGACAAAATAAGCCGGCTGATCAGGAGCTAGGTTTCCAGGACCCCAAGAAGGTCATAAAGGCCGTTTACAATATCGTCGATGATGATTCCGATTTCTCTGATAATAAACATCAAAAGACTCTCCATATGATACATGGAGGGTCTTGGGAGATCACCTCACAGTGTGTCCTCAAAACGATGCGATGTGTAACACCCTCATTTTCATCCATCATGCATTGCATACATTTTAATACATGTTTCAAATTAAGCAACATAAAAAAGGAATGAGCTTAAAATGAATTTAGAGTAAAACCACACTTAAAAAATCTGGGAAGTGCGAACTAGACCGTTTTTGGTGCGGACTAGTCCGATTTCTCTTTGACTTCACTTGGACATGTCCGTTTTCCTGCGGACTATTTCGGTTTTTTCCTCTGTACAATATCGGACTTGTCCGGTCTATAGCGGACTAGTCAGGTATCCCAATTCTTTGGAAATTTTGCTAAGTCCTTGAACTTGTTCAGACTTGTCCGGTACTCCAGCGGACTTGTCCATTTTCACTCTGACAAAAATCGGACTTGTCCGATTTTTGGAAGACTTGTCTGATTTTCCTCTGACCAAGTTTGGAATTGTCTGATATAGTCTGGACTTGTCCGTTTTCGCCTCTGTCAATCTTCGGACTAGTCCGGCCGTTTTCGGACTTGTCCGGTAAATCACGATTCCGAGTTGATCTTTTGTTTTACAACGTGTTTTTGGGTTCTATCTTAAGTGGGCCTAAGGACGTCGTGTCTAACTCTTTTTGGATCCCATGTGGGACCGCACACCAGCCTCCACCCTCTCCAAACTCAAAATCCATCAAACCCTAGCTTCCACCTCTATATAAACAACCCCACCCCTTGACTTTACATCCTTTTGCCTCAATTGAAATACCCAAACCCTAGCTCGTGAATAGCCGCTATCAAGGAGGGAGATGGAGATCTCGAGCAAGAAGAAGAAGAGGAGGAAATGAAAGAGGATCAAGATCTTCATCAAGTTTTCATTCTTCATCAACCCTAGATCCTCAAGATCCAAGTGTTGCCTCCAAAACCCTTGATTCATTGGAGTTCTAAACACCTGATATACCTTCTACTTCCTCTTTCTCATGTGAATCCAACCCCGTTTCTCCAAATTCATGTCAATCTAGAAAATCCTAGTTTGTTGTTCCTGCGACGGGCAGACTAGTCTGGTCCCAAGCGGACTAGTCCGATTTTGCTGACTATTTCCTATTGAGTTAAATCTAAATTGGTCCGAATCAATTCCAAACCTGTCCAAACTTGTTAAAAACTATTAGAACCAGTTATGAATATCATTAACAACTCATTAACTAGTTTTGCTTTGTATTTGCATTAATCATGCATATCATGTCATATTGAGTAATATATGTGCACTTATTGATTGTGATTCTTGTCTTGTATGTTTATTTCGCGGTTTAGATGGATTTGCGCTAGAGAGTGCTGCAGAAGACCTCCAACACCAGGAATTCGAAGTCTTTGATCCTAATCAAGCCCAAGAGCAAGGCAAGTGCCCTTGAATATATTGATCCTATTTAGACAATAAATGTTTTGTTTTTAAAACTGCATGCTTGTGTCAATTTGATAGGACTCCTATGATAGGAAGTTTACTAGTTTTGTTTAACCACCTTTGTCACCTGGAATTCATGGTAGAGAGTCGGGAAGGGCTTTTTACCTTTTGCTTTGCTTAATTAATTGGAATGGGAAACAACTATACTATTTAATTATGCCTTAATAAGATTGTGATTAATATGAACTGGTTAATATGACATGGTAATGGGTGATCTAAGCAAGCATGGTATGTGGATGGGTTGGATGTTATGGTGGTTTGCTTGCTTTAGATCTAAGGACCGGTTCGTTGAGCAACCATCCAGGACTTACAGTGCCACCACGAGGCAAATTATGGGTGCAACATAGCTGATTAATTAGGGTATTGCTAGTTTTGCGTGGACCATTTGGTGCACCGGGGAAGGGGAGTCAGGCTGGGTTTGGATATGATTGGCGGGACTCCCTGGGATCTGATTGGCACAAGAGGGGGCCTTTGGTTGAAGATGTGCTCAAGTGGAGACACTGCCACCGGTGAAACCTCAGTGGGTTCGTACATGCTAGTAATCTCTTTGTAAAGGCTATTTTGTGATCTCTTGGCCACACACCTAAGGAAGTGTGAGACGACATAATTGAGATTCTATAGTCATCGAAAGGTGATGAAATCACAAACATGTGGGTAAAGTGGTACAAACTTAGCAGAGTGTCTAAAAACTATCATGATAGCTGTGCTCCCGACTATGAGCAACCTGGACCGTCACATGATTAGAGGAAACTTGGGATTTGGGATGGTTATGGTTTGGTACTGGGTATGAATGGTAATATGGTTACAGATGGTTATGATTAAATTATGGTATT
Source organism: Tuctoria greenei (assembly GCA_036927565.1). Classification (NCBI taxonomy): domain Eukaryota; kingdom Viridiplantae; phylum Streptophyta; class Magnoliopsida; order Poales; family Poaceae; genus Tuctoria; species Tuctoria greenei. The sequence goes on from JAYESD010000002.1 coordinate 50,502,682, forward strand.
GAATATGGTTAATGGTAATGGCAAAATCTGGTATTGTTTTACGACGTGTTTTTGGGTTCTACCTTAAGTGGCCTAAGGACGTCATGTCTAACTCTTTTTGGAGCCCATGTAGGACCGCACACCAGCCTCCACCCTCTCCAAACTCGAAATCCATCAAACCCTAGCTTCCACCTCTATATAAACAACCCCACCCCTTGACTTTACATCCTTTTGCCTCAATTGAAATACCCAAACCCTAGCTCGTGAATAGCCGCTATCAAGGAGGGAGATGGAGATCTCGAGCAAGAAGAAGAAGATGAGGAAATGAAAGAGGATCAAGATCTTCATCAAGTTTTCGTTCTTCATCAATAATTCACCATCAAGTTCATCAACCCTAGATCCTCAAGATCCAAGTGTTGCCTCCAAAACCCTTGATTCATTGGAGTTCTAAACACCTGGTATACCTTCTACTTCCTCTTTCTCACGTGAATCCAACCCCATTTCTCCAAATTCACGTCAATCTAGAAAATCCTTGTTTGCTTTTCCTGCGACGGGCAGACTAGTCTGGTCCCAAGCGGACTAGTCCGATTTTGCTGACTATTTCCTATTGAGTTAAATCTAAATTGGTTCGAATCAATTCCAAACTTGTCCAAACTTGTTAAAAACAATTAGAACCAGTTAGTGAACATAATTAACAACTCATTAACTAGTTTTTCTTTGTATTTGCATTAATCATGCATATCATGTCATATTGAGTAATATATGTGCACTTACTGATTGTGATTCTTGTCTTGTATGTTTATTTCGCGGTTTAGACGGATTTGCACTAGAGAGTGTTGCGGAAGACCTCCAGCACCAGGAATTCGAAGTCTTTGATCCCAATCAAGCCCAAGAGCAAGGCAAGTGTCCTTGAGTATATTGATCCTGTTTCGACAATAAATGTTTTGTTTTCAAAACTACATGCTTGTGTCAATTTGATAGGACTCCTATGATAGGAAGTTTACTAGTTTTGTTTAACCACCTTTGTCACCTGGAATTCATGGTAGAGAGTCGGGAAGGGCTTTTTACCTTTTGCTTTGCTTAATTAATTGGAATGGGAAACAACTATACTATTTAATTATGCCTTAATAAGATTATGATTAATATGAACTGGTTAATATGACATGGTAATGGGTGATCTAAGCAAGCATGGTATGTGGATGGGTTGGATGTTATGGTGGTTTGCTTGCTTTAGATCTAAGTACCAGTTCGTAGAGCGACCATCCAGGACTTACAGTGCCACCACGAGGCCAAGTATGGGTGCAACATAGCTGATTAATTAGGGTATTGCTAGTTTTGCGTGGACCATTTGGCGCACCGGGGAAGGGGAGTCGGGCTGGGTTTGGATATGGTTGGCGGGACTCTCTGGGATCTGAACGGCACAAGAGGGGGCCTTTGGTTGAACATGTGCTCAAGTGGAGACACCGCCACCGGTGAAACCTTAGTGGGTTCGCACATGCTAGTAGTCTCTTTGTAAAGGCTATTTTGTGATCTCTTGGCCACACACCTAAGGAAGTGTGAGACGACATAATTGAGATTCTATAGTCATCGAAAGGTGATGAAATCACAAACATGTGGGTAAAGTGGTACAAACTTTGCAGAGTGTCTAAAAACTATCATGATAGCTGTGCTCCCGGTTATGAGCAACCTGGACCCTCACATGATTAGAGGAAACTTGAGATTTGGGATGGTTATGGTTTGGTACTGGTTATGAATGCTACTATGGTTATGGATGGTTATGATTAAATTCTGGTATTGAATATGGTTAATGGTAATGGCGAAATCTGGTATAATGGTGATGGGTATGGAATATAGACTGATACTATATTAATGATCATGGTTTATGATGGGTTTACTTCACAAGCATATAATATATTGCTTTTTAAATGTTTTAATGTACTTTTTAGCATTTGCCATTATTATATTCGTCCTTTAAATCAGCTACATATCATACTTTCCACACTTGTTGAGTATGACATGCACTCACCCTTGCAATCCCCCCACCAACAGTTGCAGGTCAGGATTGGGAGTATAACGATGATAATGCGGAGTTCTAGGCCGTGTCTGCCATCAGCTTTGCCTGTGGTGTTGATTGGAGCTATGCTATCCTTTATTCTTATTGCTTAGCTGCTTAGTTTGCTTAATTAGTTATTTCTGTTGCATTAGTTCGAACTTGTCATTAATATTTATTAGAGCTTGTATTCGAGGATATTTTGAATTTTGTAATAAAATTACTTAATTAATCTTGCTCCGTGGTAATTTTATGTATATCCTTTTGTGATTGCACTCGTGTATGTGTGTTGAATGTCCTGGGCACACATATGCGTTCACTTGGTTCATTTTCGGAACCGGGTGTCACAAATTGGTATTAGAGCCAGGTTGACCGTATGACGCAACCTAGATAGAATGGATACTTTAGAGCAAATAGGAACACTCAGGAAGCGATGTGTTTTTCCTTGGTGTGTTGTTTGCTATGTATGTTGCTTGTGTGCTTAGTAGAGGATTATGAGATGCGTTAGCGTTGCCATGTCCATATAGGCTAGTATAATTAGTTGCTTAGTTTCATATCCCTTGATGTATATAGTTGGCGACATTTTCTGAATTCTTCTCTCTTGCTTTTCTTCAGATGGTGAGGACCCACAACCAGAGAGATGGCAATGATGAGGAGGAGAACAATGGAGCATCTCAGAACAACAATGGACAAGGACCTGCTCAGGGAGCTATCAATATTGCGCAACTATTGGCTATGCAAAACCAACTCATGTAGACCATGATACAGACTATGGGACAGCTACAGGCTGGTAACAACAACAATCAGCCCCACATGCCTCCACCGCCACCCCCGCCGCCTCATAACCGATTGGGAGAGTTCATGAGAACTAGGCCACCGACCTTTGCTCAAGTTGCCGACCCTATGAATGCTGATGATTGGCTCAAGTCCGTGGAGAAGAAACTTGCAATAGTCCAATGCAGTGACCGGGAGAAGGTGCTATTTGCATCTCGTCAACTAGTTGGAGCAGCTGCCGATTGGTGGGATTCTTTATGCAACGCCCATGAGAATCAAGAGAGGATTACTTGGCTGAATTCAAGGAGAGCTTCCGTTCTCATTATGTGCCCGAGGGTGTTATGATTTTGAAGAGGCAAAATTTTGAGAACCTGAGGCACAAATTCACTCAACTTTCAAGGTATGCGCCTGAGGATGTGAACTGGGACAGCCGAAAGCAATACTTGTTCATGAGGGGCTTGAACAATGAGATCCATATACAATTGCTAAATTGCGATTATGCCAACTTCCATAAGCTTGTGGACAAAGCAATTGTGGTTGAGAACAAGGTCCGTGAGATGGAGCTAGATAACAAGAGGGAGGCGCCATATCAAGGACAACAACAAGGAAGTAATGTGCGCCCTCGCTTTGCACCACCTAATGCGCCTTATTAAAGCTCTTCTGCTCCTGTACAGCACCCTGGTTATGCACCTCGCCCGGCTCAGTTTCTGCAGCAACGCCCTGTCATGCAAGCACCTAGGCCACCAATGCCTTTTTCACTTCATGCTAACTTTCCTGGTGCAAATGCTCAGAACCAAGTCCGTCCAAATTCTGGTGTAGTTAGAAAGTGCTATACATGTGGAGAAGCGGGACACTTTGCACATCAATGTCCTAAGTCAGGCCTTGGTCAAGGAAGCAATGCTCAAAGACAAAACCCAGGACCCAATAGAGGACAACCGCAAAGGAACTGTGGACAACAGAATTTTGCTCGTGACAACGTGAACCATGTCTCTACGGAGGATGCACAACAAGCAGATGACGTGGTTATTGGTATGTTTGTCGCAAACTCCAACCCGACGACTATGTTATTTATTCTGGAGCATCGCATTCATTCATTGCATCGAAATGTGTTGCCAAGTATAGTTTGCCTATCTCTCATATGAAGTTTACTCTATTGGTTAAGTCCCCTGGAGGAGAGATAAGGACAAATATAGTATGTCCAAAAGTAAGCCTTAGAATATGGGGGTAGACTTCTTTGCCAACCTCATTGTTTTGGACTCTCAAGAATTGGATATTATATTTGGTATGGACTGGTTGAGGAAGCACAATGGATTCATTGAATGTGCCACAAAAATGGTGAAGTTGACCAATGAGGAAGGGATCACCGTAGAATTTGAAGCATCTCAACATGCACCAAAGCAATTGGAGCTGAATCACATGGACGGTGCCACAATTGAGGAGATTCCAGTGGTGTGTGAATTCTTGGATGTGTTTCCGGACGAGTTTCCAGGTGTGCCACCTGATCGAGACATTGAGTTTGTTATTGATTTAATACCTAGAACTGCACCTATAGCTAAGAGGCCATATAGGATGCCTCCTAAGGAGTTAGCAGAGCACAAGAAGTAGATTCAAGAGCAACTAGAGAAGGGTTTTATTCGCCCAAGCTCTTCACCTTGGGGAGCACCTGTTCTGTTCGTGAATAAGAAGGATGGGTCACAAAGGATGTGTGTGGATTATCGAGCCCTCAACGAAGTGACCATCAAGAACAAGTATACCTTACCCCACATAGAAGAGTTGTTTGATCAGATGAAGGGTGCTTGTGTCTTCTCCAAGATTTGTTTGAGGTCGGGATACTTTCAAATGAAGATTAGACCATCGAACATACCCAAAACAACCTTTCGGACACGGTATGGATCCTATGAGTATACAGTTATGTCATTTGGATTGACAAATGCACCTGCGTATTTTATGTACCTTATGAATAAGGTCTTCATAGAGTACCTGGACAAGTTTGTAGTGGTGTTCATAGACGACATTATGATCTACTCGAGAAGCGAAAAGGAGCATGAGGAACACTTGAGGCTTACATTGCAGAAATTGAGGGAGCATCAATTGTATGCCAATAACAGTAAGTGCCAGTTTTGGTTGAAAGAAGTGTCGTTTTTGGGTCATATCATCTCAGGAGGAGGAGTATCAGTTGAACCAGGAAAAGTGAGGGATGTTCTGAAATGAGAACCCCCGCAGAATGTAAAGGAGATCCGGAGTTTTCTTGGAATGGCTGAATATTACCATCGATTCATCAAGGACTTTTCCAAGATAGCCAAGCCCATGACTGAGTTGTTGATGAAGGGAAGGCTTTCCAATGGACTAAAGCTTGTCAAGAAAGTTTTGAGGAGTTGAAGAAAAGGTTAACAACAACCCAATATTGATATTGCTGAATGTGAGCAAGAGTTTTGATATTTATTGTGATGCATCAAGACAAGGACTTGGATGTGTGCTTATGCAAGAAAGTCAAGTGGTTGCCTATGCATCGAGACAATTGAAGAAACATGAGCAGAATTACCCAACACATGATTTGGAATTTGCAGCCGTGGTACATACTTTGAAGATTTTTAGACATTATATTCTTGGACATAGGTGTGAAATTTATACGGATCATAAGAGTCTCAAGTATATTTTCATGCAAATGGACTTGAATTTGAGGCAATGAAGATGGTTGGAGCTCATCAAGGATTATGATGTGGGGATCAATTATCATCCGGGAAGGCCAATGCAGTGGCCGATGCTTTGAGTAGAAAAGGAGTAAGTCACCAGCTCACAGTTCGACAATTGTCATCCGAGTTATGTAAGGAGTTTGAACGGTTGAATCTCAGATTTGTAAATGAGCTGGGGATAATGGAGTTAAATCTGACCTTAGAGCAAGAAATTCGAGAAGGTCAAACAAAGGATGAGGAAGTTCAGGAGATCAAGGAAAGGACCCGAGAGGGAAGATAATTTAGATTTGATGAGGATGACCATGGTACATGATGGCTTGGAAATAGGATTATCGTGCCTAATGTGAAGGATATCCAGGAGACAATATTAAAGAAGGCACATGACTCACCATACTCAATTCATCCAAATTGTACAAAGATATACAAGGACTTGAAGACTTGTTATTGGTGGGCTAGCATGAAAAAGGATAGATGAATATGTAGCTTTGTGTGATGTGTGCCAACGAGTCAAAGCGGGACATCAAAGGCCAGCTGGATTATTGGAGCCATTGCAGATTATGAAATGGAAGTGGGAAGAAATTGGTATGGACTTCATAGTTGGTTTACTGCGTACACAGTCCGGTTATGACTCTACATGGGTAATTGTGGATCGGTTAACTAAGTCAGCTCACTTTATTCCCGTTAAGACTACCATTGATGGGGAGAAGTTGGCTGAACTGTATATGGGAAGAATCGTATGTTTGTATGGAGTTCCGAAGAAAATAATATCGGATAGAGGTTCTCAATTTAGCTCTAGATTTTGGCAGAAATTACATGAAACATTGGGTACAAGGTTGAACATCAGCTCAACATATCACCCTCAAACGGATGAACAAACTGAGAGGACCAATCAGATTTTAGAGGATATGTTAAGAGCTTGTGCCTTGAAGCGCGAAAGAAGTTGGAACAAGAGCTTGCGATATGCAGAATTTTCATACAACAATAGTTACCAAGTAAGCTTGAAAATGTCACCCTATGAAGCACTATATAGAAGGAAGTGTAGGACACCTTTTTTTTGGAATGAGACCGGAGAGAACCAGATATTTGGAACTGAAATGTTGCAAGAAGCTGAAAAACAAGTTCAGATTATTTGCGAAAATTTGAGAGCTACTCAATTAAGGCAAAAAGGCTATGTGGACAATAGGAGAAGAAAACTAGCCTTTGAAGTGGGAGATTTTGTTTACCTCAAGGTGTCACCAATGAGAGGTAATAAGAGGTTTAATATAAGAGGCAAGCTAGCACCTCGATACATTGGGCCATTCAAGATTTTGGACAAAAGAGGAGATGTAACATATAAGTTGGAAATGTCAGCTCACTTATCGGATGTCCATGATGTCTTTCATGTTTCCCAACTCAAGAAGTGTCTAAGGGTACTGGAAGAACAAGTGCCAATGGAAGAACTGGAATTAGAGACATATTTGACTTATGTCGACCAACCGGTCAAAATCTTGGAAACCAAGGAGAGAGTCACGAGAAACAAGGTGATTCGATGGTGTAAAGTGCAATGGAAGCATCACACAGAATAAAAGGCAATTGGGAGCTGGAGGATGATCTCAAGAAGGAATTTCCCTATCTGTTATCTTTCGCGTCGAATCTCGAGGGCGAGATTCATTTTAAGGGGGGTAGGTTTGTAACACCCTCATTTTCATCCATCATGCATTGCATACATTCTAATACATGTTTAAAATTAAGCACAATAAAAAGGAATGAGCTTAAAATGAATTTAGAGTAAAATTGCACTTAAAAATTCTGGGAAGTGCGAACTAGTCCATTTTTGGTGCGGACTAGTCTGATTTCTCTCTGACCTCGCTCGGACATGTCCGTTTTCGTGCGGACTCTTCCAACTTTTACCTTTGTACAGTTTCAGACTTGTCCGGTACATAGCGGACTAGTCCGGTATCCCAATTCCTTGGAAATTTTGCTAAGTCTTTGGACTTGTTCGAACTTGTCTGGTATTCTAGCGAACTTGTTCATTTTTGCTCTGACTAAAATCAGACTTGTCCGGTACATAGCGGACTAGTCCGGTATCCCAATTCCTTGGAAATTTTGCTAAGTCTTTGGACTTGTCCGAACTTGTCTGGTATTCTAGCAAACTTGTTCATTTTGCTCTGACTAAAATCGGACTTGTCCGATTTTGGCCAGACTTGTCTGATTTTCCTCTGACAAAGTTCGGACTTGTCTGATATAGTCCTGACTTGTCCATTTTCGTCTCTGTCAATCTTCGCACTAGTCCGGCTGTTTTCGGACTTGTCCGGTAAATCACGATCCCGAGTTGATCTTTTGTTTTACGATGTGTTTTTGGGTTCTACCTTAAGTGGGCCTAAGGACGTCGTATCTAACTCTTTTTGGAGCCCATGTGGGACCCCACACCGGCCTCCACCCTCCCCAAACTCGAAATCCATCAAACCCTAGCCTCCACCTCTATATAAACAACCCCACCCCTTGACTTTACATCCTTTTGCCTCAATTGAAATACCCAAACTCTAGCTCGTGAATAGCCGCCATCAAGGAGGGAGAAGGAGATCCGGAGCAAGAAGAAGAAGAAGAGGAGAAAACAAAAGAGGATCAAGATCTTCATAAAGTTTTTGTTCTTCATCACTAATTCACCATCAAGTTCTTCATCAACCCTAGATCGTCATGATCCAAGTGTTGCCTCCAAAACCCTTGATTCATTGGAGTTATAAACACCTAGTATACCTTCTACTTCCTCTTTCTCACGTGAATCCAACCCTGTTTCTTCAAATTCATGTCAATCTAGAAAACCCTAGTTTGCTGTTCCTGCGACGAGCGGACTAGTCCGGTCCTAAGCGGACTAGTCCGATTTTGCTGACTATTTTCTGTTGAATTAAATCTAAAATGGTTCGAATCAATTCCAAACCTGTCCAAACTTGTTAAAAACTATTAGAACCAGTTTGTGAACATCATTAACAACTCATTAACAATTTTTGCTTTGTATTTGTATTAATCATGCATATCATGTCATATTGAGTAATATATGTGCACTTATTGATTGTGATTTTTGTCTTGTATGTTTATTTCGCGGTTTAGATAGATTTGCGCTAGAGAGTGCTGCGGAGGACCTCCAACACTAGGAATTTGAAGTCTTTGATCCTAATCAATCTCTAGAGCAAGGCAAGTGTCCTTGAACATATTGATCCTGTTTCGACAATAAATGTTTTGTTTTCAAAACTGCATGCTTGTGTCAATTTGATGGGACTCCTATGATAGGAAGTTTACTAGTTTTTTTAACCACCCTTGTCACCTGGAATTCAGGGTAGAGAGTCGGGAAGGGCTTTTTACCTTTTTGCTTCGCTTAATTAATTGGGATGGGAAAACAACTATACTATTTAAAAGGGTTTTTTACCTTTTTGCTTCGCTTAATTAATTGGGATGGGAAAACAACTATACTATTTAATTACGCATTAATGAGATTATGATTAATATGAACTGGTTAATATGACATGGTAATGGGTGATCTAAGCAAGCATGGTATGTGGATGCGTTGGATGTTATGGTGGTTTGCTTGCTTTAGATCTAAGGACCGGTTCATAGAGCGACCACCCAGGACTTACAGTGCCACCACAAGGCTAAGTATGGGTGTGGCGTAGCTGGTTAATTAGGATATTGCGAGTTTTGCGTGGACCATTTGGCGCATCGGGGAAGGGGAGTCGGGTCGGGTTTGGATATGGTTGGCGGGACTCCCTGGGATCCGAACAGCACAAGTGGGGGCCTTTGGTTGAAGATGTGCTCAGTTGGAGACATCGCCACCGGTGAAACCTCAGTGGGTCCGTACATGCTAGTAGTCTCTTTGTAAAGGCTATTTTGTGATCTATTGGCCACACACCTAAGGAAGTGTGAGATGGCATAATTGAGATTCTATAGTCATCGAAAGGTGATGAAATCACAAACACGTGGGTAAAGTGGTACAACCTTTGCAGAGTGTCTAAAAACTATCATGATAGTCGTGCTCCCGGTTATGAGCAACCTGGACCCTCACATGATTAGAGGAAACTTGGGATTAGTGATGGTTATGGTTTGGTACTGGTTATGAATGGTAATATGGTTATGGCTGGTTATGGATTAAATTCTGGTATTGAACATGGTTAATGGTAATGGCAAAATCTGGTATAACGGTGATGGATATGGAATATGGACTGGTACTATGTTAATGATCATGGTTTATGATGGGTTTACTTCACATGCATATAATATATTGCTTTTTAAATGTTTTAATTTACTTTTCAGCACTTGCCATTACTATATTCGTCCTCTGAATTAACTACATGTCATACTTTTCACACTTGCTGAGTACGACATGTACTCACCCTTGCAATTCCCCCACCAATAGTTGCAGGTCAGGATTGGGAGTATAACGATGATAATGCGGAGTTCTAGGCTGTGTCTGCTATCAGCTTTGCTAGTGGTGTTGATTGGAGCTGCGCTATCCCTTATGCTTATTGCTTAGCTGCTTAGTTGGCTTAATTAGTTATTTTTGCTGCATTAGTTCGAACTTGTCTTTAATATTTATTAGAGCTTGTATTCGAGGATATTTTGAATTCTGTAATAAAAGTACTTTAATTAATCTTGTTCCATGGTAATTTTCTGTATATCCTTCTGTGATTGCACTCGTGTATGTGTGTTGAACGTCCTGGGCACACATATGCGTTCACTTGGTTCATTTTCGGAACCGGGTGTCACACGTCGGGAGATGGCTGTTGTAGCTCCCACCGCCAAGGCAGAACCTCATCGGAAGTGGATGGACACCACCATCACCTTCAATACTTTGGATTGCTCGAAGAACATGACCGGAGCTGGTCAGTTACCTTTGATGGTTTCTTCTACCATCAACAACATCCAGCTCTACCATGTCCTGGTAGATGGGGGAGCGACGCTTAATCTCCTCAGCTATGCGGCGTTCGTGAAGCTCCAGCCCAGCCTCTCGGACCTTCGTCCCTCATGTTATTTCTCCGGGGTAGGTCCAAGAGCTATCATTCCTTTCGGATCAATTATGCTCCCGGTGACCTTCAGGACTCGGGATACCAATAGGTCCGATAAGTTGGTCTTCAGTGTCACGCACATCAACCTTCCCTTCAACGCCATCCTAGGCAGGACAACCCTGTATAGTTCATGGTCATAGCTCATTACGGCTATTTGGTGTTGAAGATGCCGACCCCTTCAGGCATCCTCCAGATTCGTGGGGATCGTACTATCGGAGTCACAGCGCTGGAAGAGCTCCATGTGATTGCCAAAGCGTAGGAGGAATAATCCGACAAGGAGCAAGTGGCTCAACCTCCGAGCTGTTGCCAACGAGGCTCAACCTCTGCACCTCGCGTGCAGCCAAGTGGCGACTGAATGTAGGCCTAGAGGGGGGTGAATAGGCCTTCTTGAATTTTCTCGGTTCCTGTAGCACTTCAACAACAAGGTCAAAACCAGATATATCGGACTAGTCCGGTAAAGTGCGGACTAGTCTGGATTTCACGGGCTAGGTTGATCAAGTTAGGTCAATTTGATTGATTCATTAATGTTTGCAGCGGAAATATAAACTTTAATAACAGTTCAATAGTTGTATGTCAAGTTCTATTGCAAGTATGATTCTTGTTCAACTATTTAACTTGAATTCAACAAAATGAATCAAACCCTAGATAATGTTGATCAACTAGAATGATGAACACAAACGAACAAGATAAAAGATTTATCCCGTGGTTCGGTTACCATGAAGGCAACCTACGTCCACGTTGAGGAGCCCACAAAAGGACCGGGTCTTCACCAACCCTTCCCTCGTCGGATTGCCACGAAGGCCAATCCTCTTCCACTAATCACACAGGGGTAAATCACCAAGTTGAAGGGGCGATCTCACAAGTTGAGAGCTCCCTTGATTACAAGTTTCAAGACCACCAATAACACACTTCGAAATATACAAATTGAGATACAAGAGTGTGTTAGATATTCAAACCAAGAGCTCAATCGTGTGCCAAGTGCCCTCTCCAATGATCTAGAAGTGATCTTCAATGGATTGATTGATTTTGCACTTAATTTCGTGGAGAGAGATGGTTTTTGAGTCTTTTGGGAGGTGTGACGGCGCTAGGGTTCGAGAGAGGGTGAAAGTGGGCCGTGCACCTCTATTTATATGGGGTTTCTAGAAGTTACCGTTAGGGTTCAGAAAGATCGGACTAGTCCGTGGTGGTGACCGGACTAGTCCGGTGTGTTGTGCGAAGCAAACCCTAAGTGTCCAGGAATATCGGACTAGTCCGGTTGAAAACGGACTTGTCCGATTTCGCTACTGGAAAGCTTCGGACTAGTCCGATTGTCATCGGACTTGTCCGGACCTGTGAAACCCTAAGTGTTTAGGATGACAAGTCCGCACTTGGAGGACTTGTCCGATTTAGATCAGAGTGTATATCGGACTAGTCCGTGTAATCACCGGACTTGTCCGAAGTGGATCGGAAAGAATATCGGACTATTCCGGTGGCAACCGGACTTGTCCGATCTAGTGACTTGTGCATTGTGTTGAGGACTAGTCCGCACTGGGGAGGACTAGTCCGAAGTGGAACAGAAAGATATCGGACTAGTCCGGCTGATATTGGACTAGTCCGGTCCTGTATAGCTTTGTGCATTGTGTGTGTGTGATTAAATGAGATTGAGCTCTTGGGTGTATTTCCTTAACACACTCCATACATACTAAACTACTAATTTCTTCTCCTTGAGCTCAAATTCATTTTCCTTCTCAATTTCCCTCTTTTTGGCACTTTGCTCATTTTTCATCATTTTCCTGCATTCATCTCAACAAAAGGATTAGGATCCCAATTGCTTGTCATAAATCATCCAAAACCTACAAGGGAGTCCTAGATGCACTTTCAATCTCCCCCTTTTTGGTGATTGATGACAACCAATTGAGATTTCACAAAATGAGGTATAAAATGAGATTTTCATAAAGTATGCACATATGACTCAAAAATACATAAAGCAATAAGATAATTATTCATGTGTGCATTCTTTATGGTGGGATGCATACTAAGAGCATGAATGCATTAAGAATGACAGAATTTGCATTGATCAACTAATATCAAGTGAATATGGCATTTTAGGAGCAAAAATTTAGATTTCATCACACACTTGCAAATTAATTGAGTAATTTAACACAGGACCAAACATGATATGAAAATAGTGTTAAACAAATACAATCACAATTAAAAATACATAGAGAGCTCTCTCCTCACATCCTATTCAGCTAAAGCTAAGACTAGAGACTCCCCCTCAATCTCTCCCCCTTTGGCATCAAGACACCAAAAAGAGAGAGAGGAAGGTCCTAGGGCTTCACTCTTCGCTGTCAGTCCTCTCGTCGTCTTCATCGTCTTCATCGCTTTCCGCTTGACGAGGTTGAGAGGGAGGAGGAGGAGTGGAGCTGCTCGAGCCCCCAATGCCAAAATAGGCAAGCTCGGAGGTAGTCAAGGGGCTGAGCTCGGTGATGTCTGGATCAGAATCTTCAGAAAGTACTGGAGATCCAATTGGGTTGATCTCCAGCTTCTCACTCAGCTGCTTCACATTGGCTTTTATGTACCTCATGTTCTCCTTCCTCTTCTGATTTAGCTTGTGAAGCTTCACTTCAGTTTTCTTGCATGAGGAGAAAATTGCAGCCAAGTACTTGAGGATCCCACTGGCGGATCCTTTCTGATGGGCTTCCCTGGAGGGAGGAGGAGCCCTAGCAGCTTCTTCTTGCCTTGTCGGTGCCTCGGGGCTTGAGGTCGGCGGTGGAGCAGCCTGGACACTCACTGGCTGAGGCTTCTGAGGCCTCAGTGGAGTGTGCTCCACATCCTTCACAAACTCGATCCCTGTGACCTTCTCAATCATAAACATCAAGTAAGGGGCATAGCCACAGGATCGGTTGGGGGTACTTGAGATATTGACCATATCATTCCAAATATAGTCTGCAACATCGAATTGCCTTTGCTTGCTTATGACCCTCATCAGGGTACGGAGGTAGCCTTGCACACTCCCTGCATCCCCATCCTTGGGGGCAATTGTCTTCCTGAGGACTATGTTGAGGACCACAAAGAAAGGCTTCATATTCTTTGTGGAGGGAGGAACATACTTAGATTTGGGCTCATACATGAACTTCATTCCGTCCCTCTCAATGACCCCTATGTTGTGGATGATTAGGTGGTCATTTCTAGCAGAGTCTAAGTGGAGCAGGTTTGCAAAATCCTCCTGAGTAATGGAGTACTTGGATCCATGGGTCATCCAAGTCACACTTTCTTCATCTTCACTCGAGAAGTGGCACGTTGCATAGAATTGTGCTATCCCTTCATCATTCTAGTTGTGTCTGAAGGCAAAGAGATCCTTCAGACCATGTCTCTCTGCAGCTGCTATCACTTCATCAAAAGCTGCACATTTCTTCTTCTCAAGGTGGGCCCAGTCAATCCACTGACTGCGCACCACCGGGGTCTTCATCGGCAAGTAGACCAGCTTGTAGAAATCAGCATGGAAATTTGACCAAAATCTGCCATCAGTTGCTTGCTTGGGCCTTGCATAGCAATCAACACTTCTCAACTTCGCAGCCACATCGCTGCCCTTGCCAGTGAATCTTTCCTCATTGGGGTCCCGGACCCCTTCTCTGGGAGTATGCAGCTTCAGGGGCCCAACAGGCCCTGTGGCAACCCCCTTGCCTTTTCCTTTTGCTTGGCGAAGGCTGCTTGTAGACGGAGCAGCCTTCGAGGCAGGCTTCTTGGCAAGGACCTTCCTTCGAACTTGGGGAGGTGAGGGAGCAGGCTCGGAGGGTCTCTCTTGGCGTTTCTTGCCAAGACCCGACGAGGACCGAGGTGCCACCTCGTAGTCCAACTCGGCCTCGAAATCAGAGATTTCGTTGTCGGAGCTCGACATGATCTGAGAATGAGTGATCAAGAGAAAGGACAAGTTATACAAGGTATTGGTGAGGTAAGATGGCAATGGAAGGCATTAGGGAATTAAAGAATTAGGTTTTGGTTCAGAAACAACGGACTTGTCCGGTGCACAGGCACGGACTAGTCCGGGGGACCGGACTTGTCCGTACCTGGACCGGACTAGTCCGGTGTTCATATGCAAAAACCTAACAGTCTGGACAAAAATTGATCCCTAAGGTAAAACCAGTCTAGCATACACATAGTACATCAACTAGACATGTAACTAGTGAAGAATGCTAGGCCAAACGATAAGCAATAGAGAAATTTGTGATTTCTTAGGGTTTTGAAGAAAATTTACCAAGAAATCAAAGGAAGCTTGAGATTTTGGGGGTTGGAGGCCGGACTTGTCCGCTAACTTCAATCCCCGAGTCTTCAAGCTTGATCTCCGCCCAAGATTGAGGCTTTTCGACGGAGGAATCAAGAATTCGCCTTGGGAGCTCGAGCGCAAGAGAGAGAAAGCTTGGGGGCGAGTGTGGGGTGAAGGGATTAGGGTTTGGTGGTGGCTAGGGTTATGGACGCGAAAAATCGGACAAGTCCGGACATGACCAGACTAGTCCGAAGTCATCCAGAGACCTATATCGGACTAGTCCGTGGTCTGTCGGACTAGTCCGGCCTAACCGGCACTCTGCGGACTAGTCTGCAATGGCGGACTAGTCCGGGTAACCACGGACTTGTCCGTGGTCACCAGGAAAGAATTGCATAGCCCATTCATATATATTTGAAGGTCCAATAATTGAGAGTAGAGAGGGAAAACAATTCAAATAATCTTGATGAATTTGACCAGTAAGCAAACAACAATCATACTATGATAAAAAATTCATCAAGATCTAATAATTGACATAGTTTTTCGAGAGAAAAATGGAAAGGGATGATTTTCACAATTCAATCAATATTTTGAAGCAATCATACAGGTATGCAACTTTTCAAGCCACACTCCGAGAATCAAGAATGTTTAGCTCATTTCGGAGTTCACAAAAACGTTTTTCATCAAGTGGCTTGGTGAATATGCCGGCTAATTGTTTTTGGGTGTTGACATGAGAGATGGATATGTCTCCTTTCATGGAATGGTCTCTCAAGAAATGGTGTCTTATGTCAATGTGTTTAGTCCTAGAGTGCTCAACTGGATTGTGGGCTATTTTAATGGCACTCTCATTATCACAAAGGAGAGGAATACGGTTCATATTGTAACCGTAATCCCTTAGAGTTTGTCGCATCCAAAGGAGTTGTGCACAACAACTCCCGGCTGCAACATACTCCGCTTCGGCTGTGGATAATGCAATGGAATTCTGTTTCTTGGATGACCAAGAAACTAAGGATCTTCCTAGGAATTGTTTTTCTATCAACTTTGCACCCGGCATAATCTGCATCGGAATACCCAATGAGATTGAATTTTGAGCCTTTTGGGTACCAAAGACCAAGGTTGGGTGTATTAACTAAATATCTTAGGATTCTCTTTACGGCTGTCAAATGACATTCCTTAGGGTTGGCTTGAAATCTTGCACACAGACATACACTCAACATAATATCTGGCCTAGATGCACATAAGTAAAGTAAAGATCCAATCATGGAGCGATATACCTTTTGGTCGACACTCGGTCCATCTTCATTGAGATCCAAGTGGCCATTCGTTGCCATGGGAGTCTTTATGGGCTTTGCCTTGTCCATGCCAAACTTCTTGAGGATGTCCTGTGTGTACTTGGTTTGGCTTATGAATGTTCCTTCCCTTTGTTGCCGCACTTGGAATCCCAAGAAGTACTTCAATTCTCCCATCATTGACATTTCAAATCTGTCTGTCATAATTTTACTAAACTCTTCACAGAAAGATTGGTTAGTTGATCCAAAAATTATATCATCAACATAGATTTGGCAAATAAAAAGATCATTATCCAGATTTTTTGTGAATAATGTATAGTCTACTTTGCCAATTTGAAAACCATTATCAATTAAAAAATCTCTAAGACACTCATACCAAGCTCTAGGAGCTTGTTTGAGGCCATAGAGAGCCTTACGCAGTTTATACACGTGGTCGGGGAACTCTTCGTCTTCAAATCCGGGTGGTTGCTCCACGTACACCTCTTCCTTGATCGGTCCGTTGAGGAAGGCGCTTTTCATGTCCATTTGGTACAGCTTGAAATCATGGTGAGTAGCATATGCAAGTAATATTCTAATTGATTCAAGCCTAGCTACTGGAGCAAAAGTCTCATCGAAATCCAAACCTTCGACTTGTGAGTAACCTTTGGCCACAAGTCGTGCCTTGTTTCTTGTCACCACCCCGTGTTCGTCTTGTTTGTTGCGGAAGACCCACTTGGTGCCCACAATATTTGCATTGGGTCTTTCCACAAGTTCCCAAACTTCGTTTCTCTTGAAATTGTTCAACTCTTCTTGCATTGCCACCACCCAGTCCGGATCCTTCAATGCATCCTCAGTCCTGCGGGGTTCCAAAAAGGAGACAAACGAGTAATGTTCACAGAAATTTGCTATACGAGATCTAGTGGTTACTCCCTTTTGGATGTCACCGATGATGTTGTCGATTGGATGATCCCTTTGAATGCATTGGTGTACTCTTGGGTGTGGCACTTGGGGGGTCGTATGTTGGTGATCATCTTCTTCTCCCCCTGAGTTGTTGTCCTTGTTGATTTGTTGATCATGTTCATATTCCTGTGATTGATCTTGTATCGAGGCTCCCCCTTGATTGTTGATCTCCTCTTGTGGTTCACTTTCCTCTTGTATTTGTGATGATGACTCTTGTGGTCGTACTTCGCCTAGAGCCATCCTCTTCAATGCTTGATAGGGGGCTTCCT
Organism: Tuctoria greenei; assembly: GCA_036927565.1. NCBI lineage: Eukaryota > Viridiplantae > Streptophyta > Magnoliopsida > Poales > Poaceae > Tuctoria > Tuctoria greenei. The sequence continues at coordinate 50,519,954 of JAYESD010000002.1, forward strand.
CTTTACCTAATTCACATTGATCAACTTGCTCCTTTTGGGAGCCATTAGTTTCATCGAACACTACGTCACGTGCCACTTCAACAAGTCCGGAGACCTTGTTGAAAACACGATAGGCGTAAGTGTTCGAATCATAACCAAGCAAGAAACCTTCATCGGACTTCGAAGCAAACTTTGAAGTCCTGGGCTTCTTGTTCAAAATATAGCAAGGAGAACTGAAAACTCGAAAATATGAAATGTTCGGTTTGTTACCGGTGAGTAGCTCATAGGGGGTCTTCTTTAGTAGTCGATGAAGGTAGAGTCGATTTGTGGCATGGCAAGCGGTGTTGATTGCTTCCGCCCAAAATCGATCCGAAGTCTTGTATTCATCGAGCATTGTTCTTGCCATCTCTATGAGCGTTCGGTTCTTCCTTTCGGCAACTCCGTTTTGTTGTGGAGAGTATGGTGCTGAGAATTCGTGCTTGATTCCTTCCCCATCAAGGTACTCCTCCACTTGTATGTTCTTGAACTCCGTGCCGTTGTCGCTCCGAATACTCTTGATTGATAGTGAGAACTCGTTTTGCGCTCGCTTGAAGAATTTCTTGAGTGTTCCTTGTGGTTCTGACTTGTCGTGCAAAAAGAACACCCAAGTGAAGCGGGAAAAATCATCAATAATAACTAAACCGTATTTATTACCGCCGATGCTTATGTAAGCAATTGGACCAAACAAGTCCATATGAAGTAGTTCGAGCGGTCTTGTCGTGGTCATGATGTTCTTCGCGGGATGTTGTGCTCCAACTTGCTTCCCTGCTTGGCACGCGCTACAAGGCCTGTCTTTCTCAAACACAACATCTTTCAAACCTCGGATGTGATCGCCCTTGAGGAGTTTTTGAAGGTTCCTCATACCAACATGTGCCAGCCGTCTATGCCACAGCCAACCCATGTTGGTCTTTGCAATCAAGCATGTGTCGAGTTCGGCTTTATCCTTGTTGAAGTCAACAAGGTAAAGCTTTCCCTTCAACATACCCTTGAATGCAACAGAACCATCACTTCTCCTTGAGACGGTCACACCCTTGTTAGTGAACAGGCAATTATAACCTTTGTCACATAATTGAGATATGGACAGCAGGTTATAATCTAAAGATTCAACGTGTAAAACATGCGAAAGAGTATGTTCAGAGGATATTGCTATTTTACCGGTACCGAGGACCCTTCCTTGACTGTTATCCCCAAAGTAGATGCCTTCGTTTGGGTCCTTGTTCACTTCATACTCCACACACATCCTCCTTTCTCCGGTCATGTGGTTGGTGCATCCACTGTCTAGCACCCATTTGGATCCACCGGAGGAGTAGGCCTGCAAAAACAAATTACGCCTTGGTTTTAGGTACCCAAGCTTGCTTGGGTCCTTGGAGGTTAGTAACAATACATTTGGGCACCCACACATGGGATTTTGTGTTCCCATGGCGTGGCCCAGCATAATAAGCATACACTTTACCAACATTATTTTTCATTAATACATAAGAAGCATCAAAGGTTTTAAACAAGAGTTGCTGTTGATTATGGGTCGGGCTAGTCTGTGTGACCAGACTTGTCCGGATGACCGGACTTGTCCGGACCACAACCAGACTAGTCCGGTTTTCATGAGAGTTCAGGTTTTTAGTTTTCGAGTTACCAGGTTGTGAGGGTCCTCCCTTCACAAAGGTAATCCTTCCCTTGTTATTCTTATGATTTCCAGCTCTTTGCTTTCCATCATAGGAGTAACCAATGCCATACTTGACATTTGGAGGTCTTTGGACCAAATATGCACTACGTGCATAGTTGATCCTCTCCTTGTCGAATATTACACATTGGGTAGGATTTTTGTCCTTTGTGGAGGTAGAATTTTCCTTCAACCTGGTGTTAATTTTATCACATTTGCAAATATGAGCGATATTAGTTGAAGTGGGTTGAGAAGGTAGGCTTGAAGAGGAGGAAGGTTCACTAAGCTTGAGTGACTCAACCTGCACTTCAAGGATCTTGTTGACCTTGATTAGGTCATCAAGTTGATCCTTGATTGCAACGTTTGAGTTGGTTAACTCCAAGCAAGTTTTCTTGCTTGAAGCTAGCTCAAGCTCTAGTGAGTGGTTTCTCTCCTTTTCAAGAGCTAGAAGATTGTCAAGTTCGACATGCTTCTCCTTTTGGGAGATAATCATGTCTTCTTGACGATCAATTAGCTCTTCCTTCTCAACAAGTTGGTAAAGCAAGAATTTCATTTTAGCAGCAGTTTTTCTATCTAAACCAATTAGCATATCTTCGTCATCACTATCTAGATCATCATCACTTGAGTAAGAATGCGAGGAAGGAGTTTTGATGTTTACCTTGCGTTTACCTTCCTTAGCCATGAGGCAAGTTCCATTTGCCTTCTTTGCACCGAGCGTGGGGAAGAGTGTGGGTTTCTTGGACATGCTTTCAATGGCTATGCTAGCCATTTCTTCTTCATCGGACGATGAGGACTCATCGTTTGAGTCCCACTCCTTTCCGATGTGTGCTTGTTCAGCTTGTTTCTTCTTCTTGAAGAATTTCTTCGGTTGAGGCTTGGGCTCTTTACTCTTCTTCCTGTTGTCCTCATACGGGCAATCGACTATAAAGTGATTGTACTCACCACAATTATAGCATGCCCGCCTCATCTTCGGCTTTGTCTTCTCCTTGTATTTTCCTTCACTCGATTTTGTTCCTTGTCTTTTCTTCATAATTCTTTTGAACTTCTTCATGAACAAAATCATATCTTCTTCGTCCAGCTCGCTGCTTTCATCATCGCTGTCCTCCTCAAGCTGTGCTTCTCTTGCTTCTTTGGATAGAGGCTTGAGTGAGGACTTTAGGGCAACTCCCTTCTTCTTGGCTGATGTGAGGTCGGCTATTTATTTTACGTGCTTGGCTTGCTTCTCCATCATCTCAAAGTTGATGATTTTGCCAAGCAGTTCATCCGGAGTCATTTTCTTGTACCCGGGACTTTCTCGGATTATAGAGCAAAGTGTGACGTTGCGAGGCATAAAGGCTCTAAGGATGAGCTTTACAACCTCGTGGTCATTCCACTTTTTGCTCCCATATGGTCGAACCTTGTTCACAAGAGTCTTCAGTCTGTTGTACATGTCCTGGGGAGACTCATCTTCCTCAATCGCGAACCTTCCTAGTTCGCCTTCAATCATTTCAATCTTTGCCTCCCACACATGCCGGTCACCTTCATGTGCTGTCTGTAGTGTGTCCCAGATTTCCTTGGCAATTTCCAATCCGTCCACCTTTGTGAATTCATCTCGACTTAGAGATGAGGTGATAATGGCTGCGGCTTGGGCATTCCTGTGGATGGCTTGCTCTTGACTTGGCGTGAGCTCTTCATCGTCATCAGGGATGTTTATTCCTGTGCACACAATATGCCATAAACTTGGGTTGAGGGAAATCAAGTGCATCTTCATATTTTGCCTCCACATGGAGTAATCACTCCCATCGAAGTGTGGGGCTTTTCCGAGAGGAATAGATAGATAATGACTGCTGTTAGAATTTAAACGGTCATAATTAAAAGGATATCGGGAGTAGTCGGTGTGACTACTCCCCTTCTTCTTTTCTTCGACTTTAGATTTCCCTTTGGAAAGCGCTTTCTTTCTAAGGAGTGCTTTCAGCTCCAATGTCTCCTCATCATCATCATCGAAGTCTTGAATGGCTTCGAGATACTTTTCAAGCTTTTGGTGCTTGTCATTGTTCATTTCTTCCTGGTTGTTGATTTTCTGGACTTCCTTCATGTCCGACATGATCTCTTCGAGTGGTTGCACTCTTTCTTGAAGAACCTTGCTCTGATACCAATTGAATGTAGGCCTAGAGGGGGGGTGAATAGGCCTTCTTGAATTTTCTCGGTTCCTGTAGCACTTCAACAACAAGGTCAAAACCAGATATATCGGACTAGTCCGGTAAAGTGCGGACTAGTCCGGATTTCACGGGCTAGGTTGATCAAGTTAGGTCCATTTGATTGATTCGTTAATGTTTGCAGCGGAAATATAAACTTTAATAACAGTTCAATAGTTGTATGTCAAGTTCTATTGCAAGTATGATTCTTGTTCAACTATTTAACTTGAATTCAACAAAATGAATCAAACCCTAGATAATGTTGATCAACTAGAATGATGAACACAAACGAACAAGATACAAGATTTATCCCGTGGTTCGGTTACCATGAAGGCAACCTACGTCCACGTTGAGGAGCCCACAAAAGGACCGGGTCTTCACCAACCCTTCCCTCGTCGGATCGCCACGAAGGCCAATCCTCTTCCACTAATCACACAGGGGTAAATCACCAAGTTGAAGGGGCGATCTCACAAGTTGAGAGCTCCCTTGATTACAAGTTTCAAGACCACCAATAACACACTTCGAAATATACAAATTGAGATACAAGAGTGTGTTAGATATTCAAACCAAGAGCTCAATCGTGTGCCAAGTGCCCTCTCCAATGATCTAGAAGTGATCTTCAATGGATTGATTGATTTTGCACTTAATTTCGTGGAGAGAGATGGTTTTTGAGTCTCTTGGGAGGTGTGACGGCGCTAGGGTTCGAGAGAGGGTGAAAGTGGGCCGTGCACCTCTATTTATATGGGGTTTCTAGAAGTTACCGTTAGGGTTCAGAAAGATCGGACTAGTCCGTGGTGGTGACCGGACTAGTCCGGTGTGCTGTGCGAAGCAAACCCTAAGTGTCCAGGAATATCGGACTAGTCCGGTTGAAAACGGACTTGTCCGATTTCGCTACTGGAAAGCTTCGGACTAGTCCGATTGTCATCGGACTTGTCCGGACCTGTGAAACCCTAAGTGTTTAGGATGACAAGTCCGCACTTGGAGGACTTGTCCGAATTAGATCAGAGTGTATATCGGACTAGTCCGTGTAATCACCGGTGTCGGTACCCTAAAAACCATACACCCCCTGAGGTTACGAAGGTCTCAAGGGAAGGACGTCTACTCAAATTGAAGACCCTCGGAGGCCCACTTGTCAGACATAACCGGACCTGCTTCTCCAACATGGTTAACCCCTAGGTTGCCACGTGTACTGCCAGACCGGAGCTACTACCCACAAGGGTGAAGCTCCGGGCTAGGTACCGAAACGGCACCTCCAGACTTAACCCCTGACCGAGAGAAGCTCCGGACTTGACACGTGCCAGGCCACCCCGGAGCTTCCCGCTTCCCACAAGCAAGCTCCGGAGCTGCCACGTGTCCAAACGTCGGAGCTGGCCGCCTCAAACCTCCGGAAGACGTTGTAACGACTCCGGATCGTCAAAGGATAGCCGCGGACTTCAAGACCCGATTAATTGTCATTAATTCCATGTTAATGACACTTAATTGGATAATCTTAACACCTGTAACGGCACTGTCGGGGTCCGTTACAGGGTTATTAACAGCAATTTATCGTGTATCAATACTAGACAAAGGCCGGGGCCACATGTCGGGCCAGGCTAACTTGTAACGGTCTGTCCTTGTACTATAAAAAGACAGACCGATGGTACACGGGGGAGAGGCTCTCGAACGCTCTCAAGCACACAAGTTAATACAACACACACACACCCGTGGAGTAGAGTATTACGCTCAGGCGGCCCGAACCACGTAAACCACTGTGTCCCTCGTGTCCAATCGTGATTCACCTTCTTGATTCTCCGCGCGCCCACACCGAACTACAAACTCCTCCAACACTTTAGTAGTGTCAGGGGATCTGCCGACTCCAACAGTCGATAGTTGGCGCGCCAGGTAGGGGCGCCTGAGATTTTCAAAGAATGGTGAATTCTGCGGCTGGATCATCCAACGGGCAACCTGCTGCTCAGGCTGTCGGAGGCAATCCCTCCAACATGCAGCCACCAGCAGGAGCCTCAGCACCAGCAGGAGTCACACTCCCACCACCACCATCTTCTCCGGCAAGACGTGCCGGGCAACATGATGGTGCGCCGGCGTCACATACTGCGCCGGCAAGTCGTGACAACCCAGAACACGCGCTCCATGCAGCGCGTGCTCTTCTCCAGCGACCACCACCTCCGGATGCATCACAAGATGCTATGGAGCAATGGAGGGCTGATGTTGAGCATTTGGTCGCAGCAGCGGCCGAACGACTTAACAACCAGGGTCCTCCTCCTTCAGGGCGAGCCCCATCGCAGCGACGGACATTGTCAGGAAGACTTGGTCCACATGTCTCCAACAACCGAAGACAAGCTGCGTCACAGCAAGTGACGTCGTTGCCCCCTGGGGCACGACGCACCCATACGACATCTCGGCTTTCGACACACGACCTCCGGGCGGAGCTTGATCGCCGATACCGCCAACAGGATGGCCGTGTCCATATCGAGCGAGCTCGAGAAAGACGGGATGCTCAAGACCTTTCTACTCTGGAAGGAGTAGGAGGAGGCTGTTCCGCTCTAGCCATGCACCTGCGCATGGTTAGATGGCCACAGAAGTTCCGGCCACACTTGCCGGAAAAATTCGACGGGACTGTCAACCCCGTAGAATTTCTACAGATATACTCCACTGCAATCTTAGCAGCTGGAGGAAACGAGGCTGTAATGGCCAACTACTTTCCAGTGGCCTTAACTGGGACGGCCAGGTCCTGGTTTATGAGCCTTCCACCCAACTCTATTGACAGTTGGGAGGAGCTGTGCCGACAGTTCACTGCCAACTTCGGGAGTTCATACACCCGACCGGGCACTGAACTGGACCTTTTTGCGGTCGTGCAAAAAGGGGGAGAATCTTTGCGGTCATTCATCCAGAGGTTCTCTCAGGTACGTAACACAATCCCTTCTATCTCAAGCGCTTCTGTCATTGTGGCATTCAGACAGGGTGTACGAGACAAGAAGATGTTGGAGAAGTTGGCGATCAAAGAGATCACCAGCGTCACGGAGCTCTTCAGTTTGGCTGACAAATGTGCCAGAGCTGCGGAGGGCCGTGAAATGCACTCCAAACCAGCCTTGGAGGATCATAAAAAATCCTCCAAAGAAGAAGTCGCTACCTCCGGGAGTGGCAAGAAGAAAAAGAAGACCAACGGCAAGAAGAAGCCGTCGGCCGGCACATCCAACGTTGCAGCCACTGCAACTCCTGGTGGCCGGGGGCCACGCCCTGAGAAGAGACCTCGACCGTCTTCCGAAGACGGTGGCAAATCCAAAATGTGGTGCCCCATTCACAAAACGGGCAGCCACAGGCTGGAAGACTGCCGGGAGGTCCAAAACCTTGCTGAGCGCTACAACAAGTGCCGGGAAGGGTCTCCTTTCCGACAGAGGGAGGGAAAACAGAAGGTTGACGAAGCTCCGGCTGAAGAGGAGTTAGGGTTTCAGGACCCCAAAAAGGTCCTGAAAGCCGTCTACACCTCCGTCGACGATGACTCCGACGTCTCTGACAACGAGCGTCGGGAAACAATGAACACCATCTTTGGTGGATCATGGGACATCACTTCTCGTCGTGTCATCAAGACTATGCGACGGGATATGGCTGCTGTAGCTCCTACAGCTAGACCGGAGCCACATCGAAAGTGGATGGACACACCCATCACTTTTGACGCTTCGGACTGTCCTCAAAGCATGGTCGGAGCTGGCCAATTACCCTTGATGGTATCTCCCACCATCAACAACATCCAGCTCCATCATGTTATGGTGGATGGAGGATCGGGGCTGAACCTTATAAGCTTTGAAGCTTTTACCAAACTTCAGCTTCGACCTTCGGATCTTCAGCCCTCTCGACCATTCTCCGGAGTAGGTCCGGGGGCCATTACCCCACTCGGAGCTATAATTCTCCCCGTTACCTTCGGGACACGGGAGAAGTACCGCACCGAGAAGTTGGTCTTCGACGTTGCTCAGATCAACTTACCATTCAACGCCATCTTGGGTAGACCTGCCCTATACAAATTTATGGCAGCTGCTCATTATGGATACTTGGTGTTGAAGATGCCAACACCAGCAGGCGTTCTCCGGATTCGTGGAGATCGCACCGCCGGAGTAACTGCTCTGGAGGAGCTCCATGCACTCACCACTGCGCAAGAGGAGGACTCCAGACAGGGGCAAGCTCCAAAACCTCCGAGCATTCGGCAACGAGGCTCAACCTCTGCTCCCCGTGTGCAGCCAAGCGGCGACACCGACATCCCCGTCAAAGTCGTCCAAATTGGTTCCGATGTCACTCAAACCACCCGCATATCGGGTGGGTTGAATGACACATAGGAACTCGCGCTCATCACTTTCCTCCGGGCTAACGTTGACGTATTTGCTTGGCAACCGTCACAAATGCCTGGGATCCCCAGGGAAGTGATTGAGCACAATCTGAAGATTTACCCCGACGCTCGGCCTGTGCATCAGAAACCTCGGAAGCAATCTGTAGAGCGACAAAACTTCATCCGACAAGAAGTGAAGAAGTTGCTTGAAGCCGGATTTATCCGAGAAGTCTACCATCCAAAATGGCTGGCAAACCCAGTCGTTGTGCCCAAGGCCGGCGGGAAACTTCGGATGTGCATCGACTACACCACACTGAATAAGGCATGTCCAAAAGATCCATTCCCACTACCTAGAATAGATCAGATAGTGGATTCCACCTCCGGGTGCGAGTTACTGTGTTTTCTAGACGCATATTCTGGATATCATCAAATCAGGATGTCTAGGGAGGATGAAGAGCATACTTCATTCATCACAGTGGATGGATTGTATTTTTACACAGCCATGCCGTTTGGTCTCAAGAATGCAGCTTCAACCTTTGTACGAGCTATGTACAAAACTTTTGAAGAACTTATCAGAGACATAGTGGAAGTGTACGTCGATGACATCGTGGTCAAAGTCAAAAACAAGGAGTCCCTCTTGGACACCTTGCGGGCTGTCTTCGACAAGCTGCGGGCCACCCGCACGAAGCTAAACCCAGACAAGTGCGTCTTCGGGGTTAGTTCTGGAAAGCTTCTTGGTTTCCTGGTAAGTCACCGGGGCATAGAGGCTAATCCGGCGAAGATAAAAGCCATTGAAGACATGCGGCCACCAACCCGCATCAAAGACGTCCAAAAATTAACTGGATGTCTAGCAGCCCTCAACCGGTTCATTTCAAGACTGGCGGAAAGAGCACTTCCCTTCTTCAAGTTACTGAGGAAGTCCGGACCATTCCAATGGTCTGAAGAAGCAGAGAAGGCATTTCAGGAGCTGAAAGAGTTCCTCACCACCCTACCAGTCCTGGTAGCTCCGAACCCTGGTGAGCCTTTATTGCTTTACATTTCAGCTACTGACGAAGTCGTCAGTATGGTTCTGGTTGCAGAGAGACCGGAACTACCCAATACTCAGGAATCCAGACCCCTTCGGGAGGGTCCGGAGGTTCCTGAAAGCGGGTCTGGGTCCCAGCTCCCAGACTCAAACCCACAAGAAGCCACTTCAGAGGACCCGGACCCCTCTAAGAGGGTCCAGGTCATTTCTGAAGAAGCTCCGGGTTCCTCCACCCAGAACCCGGAGGTCCCCGAAGAGAGTCTGGACCCCTCCGAGAGGGTCCGGATCAATGAAGAGGAAGCTCCGGACCCCTCCAGGAGGGTCCGGACCATTCAACGCCCGGTATACTTCATCAGTGAAGTGTTACATGATGCCAAGACTCGATACCTAGAGGTGCATAAACTGCTTTATGCAGTTCTTATTGCCTCAAGGAAGCTTCGACACTATTTCCAAGCTCACAAAGTCTCGGTGGTGACCGCATATCCACTTCGAGCGATCCTGCATAATCCCAATTCAACTGGGAATATTGCAAAGTGGGCAGCGGAATTGGCTGAATTCGATCTTGAATTCATTCCGAGACAAGCAATCAAGAGTCAAGCGTTGGCAGATTTCGTGGCAGAATGGACTCCCTCTCCATTAAACCCTGGGGGCCCCAGCGAGCAGAAGACGGAACCTCAAGTTCCAACCTTCACTAAGCCTCACTGGACCCTTTATTTCGACGGCTCCATGCAGAAGCAGGGAGCCGGAGCTGGAATCCTTCTCCTCGCACCAACTGGGGAGAAGGTGAAATACATGGTACACCTTGACTTCAAGGCAACCAACAACATGGCGGAGTACGAAGCAGTCATCTATGGATTAAAGGTGGCACTATCATACGGTGTCAAACAATTGCTGGTCAAAGGAGATTCACAACTTGTCATCAAGCAGGTGAAGGGTGAATGCTCCTGCAATAATCTCCAGCTAGCTGCTTACCTCCTTGAAGTCCAGAGGCTTCAGAAGGACTTCGAAGTCCTTGATCTTCGCCATGTTCAGCGTGCTCACAACGCTGAAGCTGATGAACTCTCGACCAAGGCGTCAACTGGAGCTCTGGCTCCTGACGGAACCTTTGTCCGGAGGTTGTCAAAACCCACAGTTCAGCCTGCCGAACTGAACGAAGGGGGCGAGATCAGCATCCCGAAGTTGACGGTCCCGATGGCCCTGTTACCATGGCAGCCATCAAGGGTCGTAGGTGCTGCCGGAAGCTCCGAGCAACCCAGCACGCAAGACTCAAATGCTCAAGTCAGTTCCGATGCATGGATCTCGGAGATCCGGAACTACTTGAAAGACAACATCCTTCCTGACGATGATGTATCCGCTGACCGGGTAGTCAGATTGGCTAAAAGATACACGTTGGTAGAAGGGGATCTCTACCGGCGCGGTGCCAACGGCATCCTAATGCGGTGCATCACAAGGGAAGAAGGCTGCGAGCTTCTCGCAGAAATCCATGGAGGCGAGTGTGGGAACCACGCATCTTCCCACACGCTGGTCGGAAAAGCCTTTCGGCACGGCTTCTACTGGCCTACAGTGCTCCAGGATGCCACTGAGCTGGTGAAGAAATGCAAAGCATGCCAATTTCATGCAAAGCAAATTCATACACCTGCTCAGTCCTTACAAATGATACCTCCTACATGGCCTTTCGCTGTGTGGGGGATGGACATCTTGGGACCCTTCCCAAGAGCCGTCGGAGGTTACAAGTTCCTGTACGTCGCCATCGACAAGTTCACCAAGTGGCCGGAAGCTACTCCCGTTGTGACGATCAACAAACAATCTGCAATCAATTTTCTACAATCCATCGTGAGCAGATTCGGAGTCCCAAATAAAATCATCACTGATAATGGGACTCAATTCACAAGCTCCGCATTTCAAGGATATTGCGAAGACCTCGGCATACAAGTTTGCTACGCTTCCGTAGCTCATCCTGCCAGCAATGGACAAGTCGAGAGAGCAAACGCAGAGATCCTTAAAGGACTCAAAACACGCACTTATGAGCGCTTGAAAAAGCACGGAGCCAATTGGATCGAAGAGCTTCCGCCCACTCTATGGGCCAATAGGACTTCTCCAAGTCGGGCAACCGGAGAAACACCCTTCTTCCTGGTGTACGGAGCTGAAGCGATCCTTCCTCCGGAAATCACCTTGGGTTTCCTCCGAGTCCAGACCTTCGACGAAGCCGCGCAGGACCAACTCCGGCGCGAAGACCTAGACCTCCTCGAGGAGGGAAGGTGCCAAGCAGCTGTTCGGAATGCCCGATACCGCCAAGCTCTACGGCGCTATCACCAGCGGCATGTACACAACCGACAGCTCGAGGAAGGCGATCTGGTGCTACGGAGAATACTATCCAGAGAAGGGAAAAACAAACTCTCCCCCGGCTGGGAAGGGCCCTTTCGAGTGATCAAAGTATCCCGTCCCGGAAGCGTTCGCTTGGCTACCGAGGATGGGACACCTCTCCCAAATCCTTGGAACATCGAGCACCTCCGTAAGTTCTACACTTAATTTCACGGAGGTGAGTCTTAAGTAACTTGAAATGTATGTTATAGAGTCATTGTACAGAGTCGGGTAGTTCCTCCGGGAGAGCAGCCGGACCTTTCCCGAAAGGTTTGAAAAGCTCATGCAACACTTGACACAGTCTCCGGACTAAAAGTGTGGCTAACTACCCTGGGTCAAACGAGAAACCAAACACACTTAGCCTGGTTCCGTACCCTAAGAGTGTACTTGTTTCCCCTGTACCCCGGACCTATAATGAAAGACATCTTCATGTGAAATAGACTCCACGTGCATTCATCTTTGCATAGGCTCGACATTTTTATTTTTCTCTTTCTTGTCTATAACAGAAACGTGCAATTCTTAAGAAGTTCTAGTTTGACCGGTTTACATACGATTCGAGTTGAATTGTCAGATTTTTTGGATTTAAATATCGTCTGTGGCCAACTCGCCTGAAAGCCGCCAAGCCATTCTAGGGCCGGAGTGCGCTATCGACTTAGCCTGGTCAAGCACCCTAAGTACGCCACTCTACCTACATCCCGGCAGGCCGAAGTAAGGTGGGTCCATGGATAATTGGATCTAAAAGAAAAGACAATTCATCCAGTCGTATTAAAAATCATGTTAAACTTAAAATTTTCTTAAGAACTGTAAGCCGCGACGAAGTTATAGACAAGGAACGAATTTTACTATTTTTCTTGGCTTAAGTGTGCAGGAAAAATGAACCTTGCGTTGATGGAGAAAAAACGGAGCTAACCAAGTTCCGACTCCCATCACGGCGTCAACCGTCGGCGTTGACTAAAAGATGGTGAGAAGACCCCGTCACTGGAGTCTGTTGCCAACAAACCAAGTGTGGCAAAGGTCATTGCCGGAGCTGCTAAGCTCCGACACCTTGGAGTATTAACCATCGACGCTCAACGTGTTAATAGAGGCTATTGCCGGAGCTACTAAGCTCCAGCGATGGACAGTGCCGGAGCTTCTAAGCTCCGACAACTTCAGGGGACCTTCACTATCAAAAACTTCGGACCTAAATTCCACAAGTTCGAAGCAAATTCGTCTTCAACAAAACTCAACATCCTTTTGGTACATGTCCACAATCAAATTGTGCACATCTACCAGGGGGCCAAGTGAAGATAAAGATGTTGAAGACAAAAGAATGAAATTCGCAAAAAATTGGGGATTTCATTTCATCTGGAGACCGGAGATTACATCTGGAGACAAGGGATTACAAAATCGAGGAAGAAGAGAAGATACAAGTAAAGGCTAAAAGAGACGGTCCTAGGCCCTATGGAAGAACTCGGCGACTTTCTGGGCGACCTCCGACACGCGGGCTCGGGTAGCTTCGCCTTCTCCTTCGACGGGGCCTTCAAGCACCGGGTCCAGAGGAAATCGAGAGTTCCGGCTGGTGTAGCACGTCAACACATATTCTGTGACGTTCCTAGCCAGGGATTGCCCCTCGACCTCCAGCTGGTCCGCGATAACATCGCCCACCTTGGAGAGCTTGCTGCCTGCGGCGCTCAACGCTTGCAACGCGAGGTCAGGCTCCGGCTCCGGATCATCCGGGTGCACGGGGCTGAAACCCATCGGCGTCAGCGCGTCGTCGGCCTTGCCCAGGAACTCCCAAATCTGCAGGGAGTCCGCCTTCCTCAAGTTCTTCATCTCCTCTAGGGATCTCCGGGCCGCCATCAGCTCCGAATTCTCGCGGGCGAGGCGCTCAACTTCTTTGGCGTTTTGCTGGATCTTCGCAGCAACCCGCTTCTCAAGTCTTCCGAGCTCCTCCTCCCGGAGGTGGATCTTGTTCCGGCGGTCGACCAGGTCCTTCTCCCTAGCCTCCACTTTCTTCTCCCGGGCGACAAGGGCACACTCGTATTTGTAGAGTTCCTGCCCCCGCACCCAGGTCTTCTCCTCTTCCTCGAGGCAGCGCTCTTCCAATTTCTTAGTGCACTCCTCGAGGCCCTTGTCCGCCAGAGCTGTTTTCTCCGTGAGCTCTTCTTCCCGTCGCAAGACGTCATCCCGTAGCTCTAGGAGTTTTTGCTCCTCATCCTCGAGCCGTCTTTCCCTCCCTTCAAGTGCCTCTCGGCGCTTGATGAGTGCGGTGCTGATGGCCTCGAGCTGATCAAACCGAGCATTGGCCGCATCGTTAGCAGCCTTGGCTTGGTCATGGAACTCCCGGGATTGAGCGTCGAGGGCGTGAGTCATGCTCTCCCTCTCGTCCAGCAGTTCACCCCAGAGCTCCAGGCGGATCTTCTCCCGCCTGATCCATTCCTTGTCATCCGCAAGCCTCGACTGTGCCAGCTTAGTCTCGAAGTGGAGCCGATTACGCCACCGCCTAAGGGTTTGGCGCTCCTCTTCAAGAGCTTGCTGTCGTGGAAGAAGGCCAGTTGGACCTGATGTAGACTGGAGCAGGCGTTGTCGATGGACATCGACAGCGGGATGGGCTCCGGACCTGCTGGGATCTCTTCCGCTGGTTCCAGCGGGTCTTCACTTACAAAAATTGGGTCCCACTCTACGAGAGTGGAACCCCGAGCTTCCAAAGCGCTAGGGCCCTCCTCCGGGATGGCCTCAGTCGCCATCGAAGGAGGTCCCGCCACCAAATCTTCATTTGCCCCCTCAGGCTGGGGGCCGGCGACTTCGTTCAGGCACTCTGGCTCTGCCACAGGTACCATCGACGTCGTCGCCTTCACTGGCTCCGGCCGGGACACTTCTTCTGAGGGAGGCTCAAGCTCCCTCACCTCTTCAGCCGCCGGCTCTGCGGCTGGCACTCCAACAATCACCGGCTCTGCGACCGAAGCTTCAGAAGTAACCGGCTCAACTGCCGGAACTGCTTCAACTTCCGGCCCGCATGCCGGGGCTTCAGCTACCTCCGGCTCAATCGCCGGGGCTTCAGCACTGTCCGGCTCCGAAACCGGGACTGCTACTTCCTCCGACTCAACAGCCGGAGCTTCTTCTACTGCAGCACCAGGACCCGGAGCTTCCACTTCCGGGACGGGTGCCGCTGGCGCATCTTCATTACCGTGGTCCGGCGCTACCACGGGAACTTCCGGAGACGAGTCGAGGTCCATGACCACGACAGCCGGCGCCGGAGCTGTCGCAGCCTCCGCTTGGGACGGCACCAGAGCTGGAGCAGAAGCCCTCGCAGCCTCAGACACTATGGCTGGGGGTGGAGCTTCACTCCCCTTTTTGGGAACGCTGCAGATGAAGAACGAAGAAATTGAGCAAACATATGCTACAATTAAAAAGTTAATCGAGGTAAAAAGGAAAAATTACCTTGGGAGGCTCACGCACCAGCTTGCGCGGAACCTCTTTCCCGGACGATCCGGGCTGGCCACGGTCGGCGTAGGAGCTCTGGGAGGACTCCCAGGACTTGCCACAGCCGCGGGCGTTTCCCGGGTCGGAGCTCTCCCTGATCGGGAGGAACTCCTGGACCTGGAGGCCCTCACCGCTCCAGATGCCGGAGTCGCACGCCCAGAGCTAGCACCACGGGAGGGATCCACCACGGGGACAGTCGCACTCCGGGAGGACCCCACCGCCGGAACAGTAACGTTCCGGGAGGACCCCACCACGGGGACATTCGCCACGGCGGCGGAGGATCTTCCTTCCTGAGGAGGGGGAACTGGGGTGGAAGTGGCAGGCCCGACGGACCTTCCGTCAGCATGTCGCAGCTTTCTCTTCCGGCTCTCCGGCTCCTCCGCCAGCTCCTTGCCCTTGCCGATGACCTCAGCTCTTGGCTGTGGGACAGGGGCGGAGCCGTCTCCGGACAACCCGGGGATCGCCAACCTGGTGGTTGATCTTCTCTCGACGACACCAAGGTCGTCAAGCGCGGGCATCTTCCGCCGGAGCTCCCTGCTGAACTCAACTTCCACGTTCAGAGGGAGGAAAGCCGGTGGCGGAGTCAAGTAATCTCCGTCAACGTCGATGCCGTGCTGGAATTTCTTGAGGTGAAACTCCAAGGTCTTCCCCACCATGCTGGACTTCAACCCGGTCTCAACCCGGTCCTCGTCCATCACGCTGTTGAGGGCCCAGGCGAGCTTCTCCCTCCTCTTCAGCGGCGCCCACCTGTTGGACAGGAAGTTGCAGAACACCGCCTGGGGAGTCAATCCTCCCTCCACACATTGGCGGATCCTGGTCAGGACAGGGTCGAAAGCTTCCGCCAGCACCGGAACTTCGCTCCATACCGACGTGTCAATGCCGGGCAGACCGTCTGGCAACTCCAACCGCTCATGCTCCTCCACCCGGACGACTACCCAATCTTTCTTCCAGTCATCCCACTTCCCGGAAGGGAATGACCGGAGGTACTTGAATGGGCACTTCTTGCGCTTCACGAAGTAGTAGAAGCTAAGATACTCATCGCTTCGGCCGGTGGTTTGGACGGTGAAGAAGGTTCGGAAGAGCTCGATGCAGGGAGGGATGCCCACCCACATCTCGCAGAAGTGGACAAAGATGGACACAAGGAGAATGGAGTGAGGGCCAAGGTGGTACAGCTGCAGACCATAGAAGTCTAGCAGCATCAAGAAGAAAGAAGAAAACGGTGGGATCAGCCCCACCATGGCGTACGAGGAAAAGTACACCATCTCGCCAGAGTGCTCCTTTTTAAAGGGGAGCTCTCCGCCGGCGCGGACCGAGCGGTTGAAGAAGTCCGAAGACCACCCCATGAGGGTCCGGACCTTCTTCAGATCGCTGTCCGTCTTCAAGCGACTCTCACGCAGACCCAACTCCATCGCAGCACAGCTAGGCAAGAGAAGAGGAGCAAAGTACAAGTCGGGAGTTTGAGCGCAAGAACAGATGGGAAGCGTAAAGAACTCCCGACGGTGCGCTTTCCTTCTTAAGTAAGCCCTCGCAACGCTTGGATAGAAACTGCAGGAGAGTCAAGGATACTACTCAAGAATTCAACCCTGCCGATGACAAGAGGGCCCGGGACCACCCTGACGATCAAGTCGAGGTTCTTACCCAGACGAACAGTTGTCATCACGAGGCGGGAAACCCAAAGGTGGCGGACTGACAAGGCGCGCGGAACCGATACGGTTTTCGTATCGGGAACCGGCGACCTTCAATTGCGAGAGATCCGCACGTCAAAGATTTTATCTGCCGCCTGAGGTGCGCCACGCGTCGGGATTTAACCGTAAAGCCCCGCCAACGGCACCTCCGAAGACCCTTGAAGACCCAGTTCAAGAGTCGTGAGTATGGACCCACCTCCGACGGAATGACTTCACCCCGGTGGCTTTCCCCGAAGGTAGGTCCAGGGGGCCACTGTCGGTACCCTAAAAACCATACACCCCCTAAGGTTACGAAGGTCTCAAGGGAAGGACGTCTACTCAAATTGAAGACCCTCGGAGGCCCACTTGTCAGACATAACCGGACCTGCTTCTCCAACATGGTTAACCCCTAGGTTGCCACGTGTACTGCCAGACCGGAGTTACTACCCACAAGGGTGAAGCTCCGGGCTAGGTACCAAAACGGCACCTCCGGACTTAACCCCTGACCGAGAGAAGCTCCGGACTTGACACGTGCCAGGCCACCCCGGAGCTTCCCGCTTCCCACAAGCAAGCTCCGGAGCTGCCACGTGTCCAAACGTCGGAGCTGGCCGCCTCAAACCTCCGGAAGACATTGTAACGACTCCGGATCGTCAAAGGATAGCCGCGGACTTCAAGACCCGATTAATTGTCATTAATTCCATGTTAATGACACTTAATTGGATAATCTTAACACCTGTAATGGCACTGTCGGGGTCCGTTACAGGGTTATTAACAAAAATTTATCGTGTATCAATACTAGTAACCGCCGGGGCCACATGTCGGGCCAGGCTAACTTGTAACGGTCTGTCCTTGTACTATAAAAAGACAGACCGACGGTACACGGGGGAGAGGCTCTCGAACGCTCTCAAGCACACAAGTTAATACAACACACACACACCCGTGGAGTAGGGTATTACGCTCAGGCGGCCCGAACCACGTAAACCACTGTGTCCCTCGTGTCCAATCGTGATTCACCTTCTTGATTCTCCGCGCGCCCACACCGAACTACAAACTCCTCCAACACTTTAGTAGTGTCAGGGGATCTGCCGACTCCAACAACCGGACTTGTCCGAAGTGGATCAGAAAGAATATCGGACTATTCCGGTGGCAACCGGACTTGTCCGATCTAGTGACTTGTGCATTGTGTTGAGGACTAGTCCGCACTGGGGAGGACTAGTCCGAAGTGGAACAGAAAGATATCGGACTAGTCCGGCTGATATTGGACTAGTCCGGTCCTGTATAGCTTTGTGCATTGTGTGTGTGTGATTAAATGAGATTGAGCTCTTGGGTGTATTTCCTTAACACACTCCATACATACTAAACTACTAATTTCTTCTCCTTGAGCTCAAATTCATTTTCCTTCTCAATTTCCCTCTTTTTGGCACTTTGCTCATTTTTCATCATTTTCCTGCATTCATCTCAACAAAAGGATTAGGATCCCAATTGCTTGTCATAAATCATCCAAAACCCACAAGGGAGTCCTAGATGCACTTTCAGCGACACCGACATTCTCGTCAAAGTCGTCCAAATTGGTTCCGATGTTGCCCAGACCACCTGTATATCGAGAGGTCTAGGCAACAAATAGGAAATCACATTCATCACTTTACTCCGGGCGAATGTCGACGTGTTTGCATGGCAACCATCACATATGTCTGGGATCCCCAGGGAGGTGATTGAGCACAGCCTGAAGATCGATGCACGACCAGTACATCAGAAGCCCCGGAAGTAATTAGTCGAGTGGCAGAACTTCATCAGACAAGAAATCAAGAAGCTGCTCGAAGCTGGTTTCATCCAGGAGGTTCATCATCCACGGTGGTTGGCAAACCCAGTCGTTGTACCAAAGGCCGATGGGAAGCTTCGGATGTGTATCGACTACACCACCTTGAATAAGGAATGCCCAAAAGACCTAATTTCACTACCTAGAATACACCAGATAAAGGATTCCACCTCCGTGTGTGATCTATTGTGTTTCCTAGACTGCACACTCTTGACCTGCCACATACATTGGTCTTTCGGGGGACGTTTGACCCACAGTACTCAACCACAATATTAGAAAGGTAGAGTGTGCATACTTAGGGTGCAGGACCAAGCTAAGCAGACAACACACTCCAGACTTGCAGTACTCAATCGCAAGAAAGGTAGAGTGCTCATGCTTAGGGTGTAGGACCAGGCTAAGCAGACAGCACACTTCGGACCCTCTATTGGCATTAGCTTTTCATGGGAGTGACCGTTCAGTGCCATAGGACTCCGAGCAAGAAAATAACCAAGGACACTGGATACGTCACAAGTACCTGGTGGTGTCATTGTTGTCGAGGTCGTAGGTAATCATCGTATGGTGACAGAAGTAGCCATGAGGCAAAACGTACAGGCTTAGGGTCGCAGGCGACAAGCTCAGTGCGCAAGACCAGACTAAGCAAGTTGTACACTTTGCACCTCCACTAGCGGTATCACTGTTGCGGTGGCGGTAGAAAGCCATCACGTGGTGATAGCAGTAGCCATCAGAATCATGATCATGTGGTCGGGTCAGCCCGCTATGGAGCAGGAAGTGGCGCCATCCTCCATGCTCCTTTCATGGCAGGATGGTCGAGAGGAGCCAGCGATGGACTGAGGATTCACCATCGTGGTGAGACACGTAGATCAAAAAAATTGCCCCCTTCTTGGCGTGCCAAATGTTGAAGTGTGTGATCGACACTTTCCCCGGTACTGCTATGGAGCAGCCCGCTGAGGTTCTTTTTTAAGAGGGGCGAATTCTCTGGATCTACGAGCACGATGAACACGGGTGAACATGAGGGATTTACATTGTTCGGTCTGTCGAAGCGTAATACCCTACATCCACTGAAGTTTGTGTGTTGTATTGTGTCTGTGTGAGTATGCGAGAGTCTGGTCTCCCACGAGAGAGTGTGGGTTGGCCTGAGCTCCCTCCCTCTGTTGGTGGCTGGTCAGTCCTTTTATAGGTCAAGGACCGGCAACTCACATTATGACCGGGGCCCGACAGGTAGCCTCGGGTTAGCTGGTATTGAAAGCGCATAAACATGGTCTTGATGACATGTTAATAGATCTTAATAGCACATTAACATAGTCTTAATTACACGTTAATGGGTCTTGATAGTGCATTAATGCCGTCTTGAAGGCGCCTTCTTGATGACTCATTAATGTGGTTTTGAGTGCACATGTCGTTTTCATGAATCACGGGGCACGTGGCAGCACCGGAGCCCTCCAACGGGGAGGTCGGGTCCGGTGCCGCGGGACGCATGGCAACACCGGACCTCTCCTCAGCGGGGAGGTTGGCTCTAGAGCCGCGGGACGCCTGACAGCACCAGACCTCTTTTCAGTGGGGAGGTTGGGTCCGGAGCCGTGAGATGCGCGACAGCACTGAAGATCTGGAGCTGCGGAGCACGTGGCAACACCGGAGCCACCCTTGGCAGGGAGGCAGGTCCGAAGCTACGGGACACGTGGCAGCACTGGAGCCACCCTTAGCAGGGAGGCAGGTCCTGAACTGCGGGACACGTGGTAGCCTATGTGTACCTCCCCTCTTGGGAGGTGGGACTCATTGTCTTGTCTTCCTTGTATGCGGGAGTACCCGTCTGCACGGTACCGACAACAACCATTCAGGCATTGGCCGACGACATGCAAGAATGGAGAAATCCTCTCCTGCCACCACCATATTCATGGATGTCGTAACCCAGTAACAGCAAATGCAGCTACTTTCGATATATAAGCATCGACTAGAATGCAATCTGAGATGTGATGCAATCATGCAATCAAACACTCTTAACCATTAGATCTATATCATATGTTGATTAATTTTTTTACTTAACCCCTACTTAGGTGGAGGAGATTAAGTACTCGGGTGGAGAGGGTTAAGTAAAAAAGTTGTACAACCATCAATTCAGATCCAATAGTTGCCGATCGTTGATTGCACAATTTTACTATAGCTTAGATTGCATTCAGAGTTGTTGTCGGATATATATACCCATCGATACACACGATCATTCAGCAGTTGAAAAATCAGACCTAGTGGCAGCTATAGGACCCAGACGATGACATGTC
The DNA here is from genome assembly GCA_036927565.1 of Tuctoria greenei. Taxonomy (NCBI): domain Eukaryota; kingdom Viridiplantae; phylum Streptophyta; class Magnoliopsida; order Poales; family Poaceae; genus Tuctoria; species Tuctoria greenei. Next base: position 50,540,718 of record JAYESD010000002.1, read on the forward strand.
CCGACTAGACCTTCCCTTCGGATCCTCAGTGTGGCTACATGCAGTGTCACATCGATCGCGCGCATTCTATGATAACCCAATGATTGGAAGGGGATCTTAGCTAGCTAGCACGCTACCAGAACAATGCGGTACGGACGGCGGTTGTGTAGCTCTCTCCTTTTCTCATGCCCGCACCTGCAGCGGGGACCGATACCTGAATGCATGAATCTGTGGAGTACTTCGCTGTTCCCGGTCACTGCTTGTTTCCTGTTGTCTTAGCTGGCCGGAGCGCCGCCACGCGTATCGACGACCGGCAACAATGGCACTATCTAATCTGCTTGCTAAATCGTTCTGTCACTTGCTACGTGTTCGGTCAAAATAAATGCCTGGACCCGTCCCGTCCCGGCTGACCCTTTAGTTTTCATCTGGATTGCGGTTGTACTTACATGTGCTCCCACGCCGACACGTACGCAATACTTGAAGTAAACCACTGGGAACCCATTCTGATACATGAGTGATCAGTTTGACAGTTCAGATACAGAATTACTGGCCGGTAAGAGTTCTTTTTTTGTTAGTTTTCTTTCATAGTGACACAGTGATCACTGCTATTTTAGTTGGCAAATTATGTGGTCGCTTATTTTGGAAATGTGCATTTGTTGTTGTTGTTGTCGTCTGCCACCCCGTCTTGCTATGCCCGTTCCAATATGTTACCACTCCCCTGTTCTCTAGATGGCTAAGTTCATGAAAAATCTCTCCATTATTCCAGAAGAATGGACGTAACATCTTTTTGTCAAAATCGACATATGGTACTAACCGTTTAAATTGTGATGCATTTTACAAATTCATCTGATTTTGGTGTGAAGAGTGTTAGAAGATGAGAAGCACGGCACTGCATCTACACGGCGTGAAGATTTTGGAATGTGACGTGACAAGGATATGCAAGACGTGCAGGAGATCAAGTTAGTTTGGAAGGAGATCAAGTTAGTTTAGAAAGTTTAGCTAGAATCATTTTATCTCAAGTGTATCAGATAAGATATAGTTTGTTTCCTTTTTTGTTAGGATCCTGGTTGATTGCCTAGAGCTTGTAACAATCGGGTCCACCCCCGCATGTATTTCTCTATTTAATCAACATGTAGGCTGCCGGGCTAGGCCACTACGGCAGTTTACCTCCACGCTTTCATGGTATCAGAGCCAAAAAGAAATTGGCGAGTCCCTGAATCAAAAGATTCATCCACCAGAACCATGGATAGTTCTTCCTCCTCTCTGGCTAGCTTCAACACGCTCAATCACCCGGTTGAGAAACTTACTTGGAAGAATTTTCTCCTATGGCGTGCGCAAGTCCTGTCGGCAGTGCGCCCAACTATTTGGATTCCTTGACAGAACCAACAAGAAGTCGGACGAGTTTATTGTTGGAAATATAATAGTGATATTATATTAGAGCCAGGTTAGGCTTAAATTTTCTCTGTCGTCGGCCGCTCGTCCCCGTCGTTGGATCTATGATCTTCCTACTGCCATTCTACCTTGGCCTCTGTATCAAGATCTCTCCTGCGATTTTCAGTCGAAGCCAATCGAGCTTTCGTCCAAGACATGCTCGGTGGCAATGGAATCGATCCTACCTAATTTGCTCGTCTCTGTACGCCTCGGGGCCGCCTCTGTACGTGTTTGTCGGTTGCTTCTTCGTCTTTTCCCTACCATACTAGCACAAATCTTCATGTCGTCGGACCTGGGTGTGAGCGATGAAGCATATCAAGGTGCTATCAGGGGTCATCAACATCTACTCGCTCGTTGGCACGTTGATGGTCGGCTGGACCTTCGACCGCATTTGCTTTTCTTCCTCGCCGGCCCGCTCCACATGGCTATCGCCGGAGGGTACGCCATCCTCATGGCCGACAGGTTCGTTGCCGACGTCGGCGTCTGTAAGACCTATGTGTGCTGAATACATTGGCTTGTAGTGAATACACTTGCTTTGATGATAAAGTTTTGAATATCACGAAAACACCTTTTTATTAAGATCCGACTAGTTTTGGTTAGCTCTGGTGAGTTTTGTCTTTAGCTCCGGTGTGTTTTTGCTAAGCTCCGAGTTGATTTTTCTAGCTCCGGCTTTTGGGTTTACTAGTTCCGACTAGTTCTGGTTAGCCCCGGCGCTAGGTTCTACTAGCTTTTGTTAGCTCCGGCTCAAGGTCCGGGTTGCCCTGGCAAGGTCCGGAACTTAACCGCAATGCTTCTGTTTTTCATTTGCAATGTTTCGTACTTGCTTTACATCTCTGGAACGATTGCTTAGTATTCATTTGCTAAGTCTTTGGTGCGTTTTTGGTTTACATGGATGATATCATTTTACTGTGGTTTTGCAACATGCTTATGTGAGGTTCTCACGTAAGGTGTTGTGTTCGGAACTAACTTGAGTCAAGTCGAGGACTTGGGCTCGTATGGATTGGTTGTTTATTCATGTGCAGGTGTTGCTTGAGTTCAAGACATGGCTGGTGATGGGATCCATTGGACTAGTCTCAGGGAGGAGATGAGGTTCCAACAACCAAATTAAGGAGGAATTGTGGTTGAGCTGATCAGGAGGTTGCGCAGCATGATTGAATCAAGAACAATACATGTGAAGGTATCGGGGATGTCATTGGAAGATGTTTGCACGTGTGCAAGGAGTGCATGGACGTGGCTACATGGTTCCGAGACGTGATGAAGAGATGTGGACGTAAAGAGTTGGTTGGAAAGGTTCAACTGACTAGGTTATGGACTCAGGCTGCGGCTGAGTCGGGTTTGACTCAAATATGGAAAGATTTGAGTTGGTTATGATAGGATTTCGCGTGGGTCACGAATTTGAGTTGTTTAGGAATGTGGGATACGTTCCTAAGGTGTTTGGAAGTCTTAAGATTGCTTCTATCTGCGTACAGAAGAATCCTAAGCAGTTATGGAAAGTTACGATTCGTGAACAGAGTAGGATTAGGTTCCTGATTTGAGTTGAGTTGGCTTTCGAGCTGGTTATATAAGCAAGGGAGCCCAGAGCTCGTGGTGCACGACTTTGGGGCTGTTCCTCTTGTGTTATATTGAATAAAATTTATAGTTTGAAGGAACTTTTGTGCCTTGTTCGTCCGACTTGTTCTAGATAAGTTTTACTCGTCGAGTTTCTGGACAGCACTACCTTTCGTCGGTGCTTTTATCATAACTCGAGTTTTACAGATCCAATTGACGTGATTATTTTTGGGTTGTCTTCAAAACTTGATTATATATCATCTTCAAAAATTTCACGGTCATTGTATTTGTGGTTTTTGATCTACACGAGTTTCTTTGCAACATTCCAGAAACTGTTTTTTCTCGGGTAGGGCACATTGACCTTTGTTTGATCTTTCGATCATAACTTGAGTTTTTCTCGATGGATTTGAGTGATTCTTTTTTTTTTGTCTTCGTGACTTGATTCTCTCTGATATCTATCACTTTTGTCACGGTGAAACATGTTTAGATTAGTCTCACACACGATTTCTTCAACAGATCGTTTTTCTGCCGAAGGGGTTGGGGTTTAATTGTTTCCGCTGTGTATAATTTTTAAATCTACCATTAACCCCCCCTCTGGTATCTTTTCAAGTGCTCTTCGATCTTACAATTGTTATCAGAGCCATGGTGCTCTAATCTTTGTGATTTACGCGTGTTTTTGACTAATCATCATGGAGAAGTACTCTGCCAAACCTTGTGTGTTCGCTGGTATTGATTTTCAGGTTTGGAAGGCATGCATGGAGGCTTCATCCAGGAACAAGGCTTTGCAATATGGGAGAAGGTATACAAGCCTTACGAAGTGCCATCAAACGATCAAGTTACAGCTACAAATCTGAGAGATGTCGACAACAACAACAAGGCTCGCAACTCGATCATACAAGGATTAACACAAAGCGACTTCGACCGTGTTGCACACCTCCGATCTGCATACAATGTGTGGAAAGCACTTTGTGACTACCACGAAGGATCCAACACGATCAAAGAGGTAAGGCAAGACATGTTCAAGAAAGAATACATGCACTTCGAGATGCAACCCAGTGAGTCTATGGATGACCTTTTTGCTCGCTTTAATAAGATTCTCAGCAACTTGCGTAGTGTCATTGTTAATTTTTCAGATGCTGAAAATGATAGGCAATTGCTAAGTGCATTAGATATGTCAATTTGGGAGATGAAAGTCACATCTATTCGTGAATCTACTGTCATGAGTTCACTTACTTTAGATGTGCTATATTCCAAGTTAAAAACTCATGAAATTGACATAATCTCACGTAAGAACCCCAACAAGTCTATTGCTTTTGTTTCTCAACGTGACATGCCTAGTTTCGGTCAAACATCATCTTGTGGTACACTTGCTTTGCTGTCCTCTCTAACCCTTGAACAGATTGAGGAGTTTCTAGAGGAGGAGCTAGCGCTCATCTCTACCTGGTTCTCAAAAGCATTGCAAAATGTGAGAACTAGAAGGAGAGAAAGCTCCGGACCTCAACGATGCTTTGAATGTGGTAAGACAGGACATTTTCGTTCACATTGCCCTAACCTTTCAGGTTCTACTTCCCGGGATGAAAAGAAAACAAGAACGAAGCACTCCTCTGCAAAAGATACGAAGAAAAAGAAGGGTTTTACAGGACGTCAATTGGTGAGCAGTTTTATCTCAGCACTCCAGGAACTTGGCTCAAGCGACGTGGACATTGGAAGTGATGAAGATGATGCTGATTTGGCAAACTTGTGCTTCATAGCGGGCAAGTCAAGATCAAGTATGGAGGAGGCAGAACACAACAGCGACAATGAAGAGGTATGTCCTACTTGCGAAGAAATGTGTGATGCTATTTCTCGTGCCACTATTATTGTTAAGAAAAAGGACAAAAAGCTTAGGGACAATGCTGTTAAAATTGAGTCACTAGAATCTAAAATTAATCATTTAAAATCATTGATTCCTAGTGATGATTCTTGTTCCTCATGTGACTTAATATATGAAAAATTGTCCTCCCTAAGAAGTGCACATACCTCCACACTTGATAAACTTGAACTTGAAATTGAAAAGAACAAAAAGCTTGCTGCACTTAATATTGGAAACTTAAAAGGTGCTTCTTGTTCTACAATTGATTTGCATTGTTCTAGTTGTGATGATCTTGATAAGAAACAACAAGATGCTATGAATGAAATCTCTATATTGAACAATGTTTTACGTTGTCATGAAGTTAAATATTGTTCCAATTACAACTTAAAAGGAAAAACTTCATGTGAAAATTGCCTTGATCTGTCCAATAAACTTGATAACATGCATAAGACATTTGCTCGGTTTTGTAATTGGAGTAAGAACCTAAACCTGCTGTTGAATTCATCCAAGTCTTGCAATGATAAAACTGGTTTAGGTTTTGATTCTCATGCTCATGCTAAGGCACATACACCTAAAATTGTAAAGTCATTAGGAAGTGGTTTGATTCAAATAGTTCCTAAACAAAAAGAAGTGGTTTTAAAATCTGTAGGAGTATTGTCTCATTCGGTTTCAAATAAAAATGTTATTTGTTCATCTAGACATGAACACAAAGTTAAATTTCATTGTACCTACTGTGATAGAGATGGTTATGTCATAGATTTTCGTTATAGACTAGCTACACAACGGAAAAGGGAAAGAATGGTTGCTAGATCTCATAACTTTCATGCAAAATTTGCTGCACATATTAAACCGAATGTACAACCTGCTGTTTTGAGTCAAAAACATTCAAAGTTTACCTCCGGACCTTCTGTTTTTGCCTCCGGAGCTACTGATTTTTGTGCTACACAAGTAACACCTTATAGGTCAGTAGTTAAGAATAAAAAATCTCAAACTTTGACTCATAAACCTGCTATTTTGTCTCAGCTTTCGCGTGTTTTTTCTGCTGCACGTCGCTTGACTCAGTATTGGATTCCTAAATGCCATTTGACTAACCCCAGTATTGAGTCATCGACGTATTGTGCTTCTATATAGGTTACACGTTTGAGGAAGGAGAACATTTGGATTGTGGATTCAGGTTGCTCACGCCACATGACCGGTAACAAAGATTGGTTCTCTTCCCTCTCTTTTGTGTCATGTGTAGAGAATATTACTTTTGCTGATAATTCTTCAACTCCTATAATTGCTAAGGATTCAGTTAGAGTAAATGATCACTACACTTTGAAGGATGTGGCACTTGTCAAAAGTTTGAAATACAACTTGCTTTCTGTTTCACAATTGCTAGAAGAAAATCTAGAAATTATTTTCAATAAAAATTGCTGCAAAGTTGTAAGTTCAAATAGTGAGCTTATTTTTAACATGTCTCGGTTTGGAAGAGTTTTTAAAGCTGATTTTGATATGTCTTCCTCTAAGCATAGGTGTCTAGTTGCTAATGATTCAAAGGACCTATATTTTTGGCATCGTAGACTTGGTCACGTAGGCTTTGATCACCTAACGCGTGTTAGTGCTCTTGATCGCATACATGGGCTGCCTAAGCTTAAAGGGGACAAAGAAATTGTGTGCTCTTCTTGTAGACATGCTAAGATGGTTGCAGGTTCACATACTCCTCTCACAATGATCATAACAACTGAACCATGTCAACTTTTGCATCTTGACACCATAGGACCTTCACGTGTTCAATCCTTCAGAGGTAAATAGTATGTACTTGTGATTGTTGATGATTATTCTAGATACTCTTGGGTTTACTTTATGTCGTCTAAGAATGAAGTTTTTAGTCACTTTAGAACTTTATTTATTCGATTATCAATTGATTATCCAGGATCTTTAAAAGCAAATAGAAGTGATAATGGAACTGAATTTAAAAATCAATCTTTTGATCACTTTTGTGCTGAAAATAGAATAGATCATCAATTTTCTTCACCATATGTACCTCAACAAAACGGTGTTGTAGAAAGAAAGAACAGAACCTTAGTTGAGATGGCTAGGACTATGCTTGATGAATATCAAACTCCTAGGAAATTTTGGGCTGGTGCGATTGCAACCGCTTGTTATGTCTCAAATCGTGTTTTCTTGCGTGCTAAGCTAGGTAAAACACCATATGAGCTCTGGTTTGGACATAGGCCTAGTGTTACACACTTTCAGGTCTTTGGTTGCAAATGCTTTGTTAAGAAACATGGTAATCTTGATAAATTTGAACCTAGATCTATTGATGGCATGTTTCTTGGTTATCCATCTCATACTAGAGGCTACCGTGTGCTTTTACTTGACACTAACAAAATTGTGGAGACTTGTGAAGTGTCTTTTGATGAAGCTAGCCCAGGTACTAGCTCAAACATTGCAGGTCCAGATCCATATCCGCAGAGGGGAGCATTTTCGTTGAAGATGAGGAAGAATTGGAGCTGCTGCCCGAAAATTCAGCAGCTAAAGACTTTGGTTCAGCTCCAGATGTTAATTCTCAACCAGCACTGACAACCATCAATGCTGATTCAAATCATCATCAAGTCACAAGCTCATCGATTTGTGATGAACATGAAAAAGAAGAAGCTTGTGAGACATCTGTTCCCCTACGGTTTTACAAAGATCATCCCCCACAACAGATGATTGGAAGCTTGCACGAACGAGTTACACGGTCCAGGTTTTGCGATCCAAACTCTTATGCTCATTCTGCTTTTGTTGCTTCTTTTTAACCCAAAGATATATCACACGCACTCACTAATGAATCTTGGATTATTGCCATGCAAGAAGAGTTAGAAAATTTTGAAAGAAATAATGTTTGGAAACTTGTACCTCCACCTCAAGGTCACACTTTAATTGGAACTAAATGGGTATTTAAAAATAAACAAAGTGAGGATGGGGTTGCGGTTAGGAATAAGGCTAGGTTGGTTGCTCAAGGTTTCACTCAAGTTGAAGGTCTAGATTTTGATGAAACTTTTGCTCCTGTTGCTAGATTAGAAGCCATAAGAATTTTGTTAGCTTTTGCTGCATCTATTGTTTTTAAGCTATATCAAATGGATGTTAAAAGTGCTTTTCTTAATGGCTACATAGATGAGGAGGTTTATGTGAAACAACCATCAGGTTTTGAAAATACAGATTTTCCTAATCATGTTTACAAATTGTCCAAAGCTTTGTACGATCTAAAACAAGCCCCTAGAGCATGGTATGATAGGTTAAAAACATTCTTACTTGAAAAAGGGTTTACCATGGGCAAGGTTGATAAAACTCTTTTTGTGCTTAAGCATGGCAATGACTCATTGTTCGTTCAAGTGTATGTGGATGATATTATCTTTGGTTGTGCTTCTCATGATCTTGTGTCCAAGTTTTTAGCAATGATGAGTTCCGAATTTGAAATGAGTATGATGGGTGAACTCACTTACTTTTTGGGGCTGCAAATCAAGCAAACAAAGGAGGGTACCTTTGTGCATCAAACGAAGTATACAAAAGATCTCTTAAGGCGCTTCAACATGGACAAAAGCAAGCCTCTTCGGACACCAATGGGAACAGCAACAACACTTGGACTTGATGAAGATGGTGAACCCGTGGATCAAAAAAATATAGAAGCATGATCGGATCACTTTTGTATCTCACGGCATCAAGACCAGACATACAATTCAGCGTATGTTTTTGTGCACGGTTTCAAGCCTCACCACGTGCTTCACATCGTCAAGTCGTCAAAAGGATTCTCAGGTACTTACATGGAACTCAAGAATTTGGAATTTTTCTTCCTTCTTCCTCAACCGTTACTTTGAAAGCTTTTTCGGATGCTGATTTTGGGGGTTGTAGGATTGATAAGGAAAAGTACTTTTGATGCTTGTCATTTTCTTGGTAATTCTCTTGTTGCTTGGTCCTCTAGAAAACAAAATTCAGTTGCACAATCCACATCCGAATTTGAATATGTATCTGCTGCTAGTGCTTGCTCACAAATTCTTTGGATTGTTCAAACAGTTAAGGACTATGGGGTGGATCTAGATAGTGTTCCACTTTTTGTGATAACAGTAGTGCCATTTGCATTGCTAAAAACCCCGTGCAACATTCTAGAACTAAGCACATTGACATTAGGTATCACTTTCTCCGAGATAATGTTGAAAAAGGAAACATTGTGCTTCACCATGTAGATATTGAACAACAATTGGCTGATATTTTTACATAACCTTTAGATTTCACTCGTTTTTGTTACATTCGTAGTGAAATAGGGGTTATGCACCCTCATGGCTTAAATTGAGGAGGAGTTTTGAAACTTGGGAAGTCTATGTGTGAATCTGAAATTAAAATAATATGAGCATATTATTTCATACATATATGACTTTGTGATTCCTTTTACATGCTGAAAGTTCTTACTACATTACTCATGTTATACATTTTGTAGTTTTTGCCATGTCTAGTAATAGGAATAAATACTTACACTAAAACTGGACATGGTCAAACTTTCTTGCTGTTTTGAACTTGTTACATGTTCACAAGTGCTTTTAATCATTAAGAATTAATCAAGTAATCAACTCACATGTTGAGTTTTTATGAACAGATATAAATTGAGAAAAGATCAAGAGAATATGCATGCATCGCACTTCTTCTTTTGAGATGGCTTATCATTGCACTTAGATATGAACTTGGAAGAAGTTGTGTATGACTAAAACCATGTCCTTAAGCTTCTGATTGTCAAATGACATAGGCTTGGCTTGGTTGGTTAGAATAAGGCAGATGCGCATATAATCTCTTGCAAATATCATATGATCTAAATTTATGCTTTGAAAAATAATAAAATGCAGCAACTAGTGTCATGATTTCAGGTTTTGAAATAGTTAAGTTTGTGAGATCATGACTTACTTAAATTGAAAATTACATTTGATCTCTAGCATGGCTTACACTACTTTATATATTTTATTGATGTGATAATGTAAGGTACTTGATAGTATGACTTGGATAAGCTTTGTTTATATGTATATGTTATAATATACTCATAACAACTAAAGGGAGAGAGATAATTTGTTTATATGCTCATGACTTGTTGAATACATTGTCAAAGGGGGAGAGATAGAAAGAGAATATGTGCATAAGGAGAGATAATATGGGATAATTTTTGGATTTTCTTCTCATTTTACTTTTGATTTACAAAGGGGAAGAATTTTCCTTCAAAACTTTTATGTGAATAAGCCAATGTTCGGATTTTAAATGGTGTTGCCAATGCATTCATCAAGGGGGAGATTATAAGACCTATGTGTGCTGAATACATTGGCTTGTAGTGAATACACTTGCTTTGACAATAAAAGTTTTGAATATCACCAAAACACCTTTTTATTAAGATCTGACTAGTTTTGGTTAGCTCCGGTGAGTTTTGTCTTTAGCTCTGGCGTGTTTTTGCTAAGCTCCGAGTTGATTTTTCTAGCTCCGACTTTTGGGTTTACTAGTTCTGACTAGTTCTGGTTAGTCCCGGCGCTAGGTTCTACTAGCTTTTGTTAGCTCCGACTCAAGGTCCGGGTTGCTCTGGCAAGGTCTGGAACTTGACCGCAATGCTTCTGTTTTTCATTTGCAATGTTTCGTACTTGCTTTACATCTCTGGAAAGATTGCTTAGTATTCATTTGCTAAGTCTTTGGTGCATTTTTGGCTGACATGGATGATATCGTGTTACTGTGGTTTTGCAACATGCTTATGTGAGGTTCTCACGTAAGGTGTTGTGTTCGGAACTAACTTGAGTCAAGTCGAGGACTTGAGCTCGTATGAATTGGTTGTTTATTCATGTGCAGGTGTTGCTTGAGTTCAAGACATGGCTGGTGATGGGATCCATTGGACTAGTCTCAGGGAGGAAATGAGGTTCCAACAACCAAATTCAGGAGGAATTGTGGTTGAGCTGATCAGGAGGTTGCGCAACATGATTGAATCAAGAACAATGCATGTGAAGGTATCGTGGACGTCATTGGAAGATGTTTGCACGTGTGCAAGGAGTGCATGGACGTGGCTACATGGTTCCGAGATGTGATGAAGAGATGTGGACGTAAAGAGTTGGTCGGAAAGGTCCAACCGACTAGGTTATGGACTCAGGCTGCGGCTGAGTCGGGTTTAACTCAAATATGGAAAGATTTGAGTTGGTTATGATAGGATTTCATGTGGGTCACGAATTTGAGTTCTTTAGGAATGTGGGATACGTTCCTAAGGTGTTTGGAAGTCTTAAGATTGCTTCTATCTGCATATAGAAGAATCCTAAACAGTTATGGAAAGTTACGATTCGTGAACAGAGTAGGATTAGGTTCCTGATTTGAGTTGAGTTAGCTTTCGAGCTGGTTATATAAGCAAGGGAGCCTATAGCTCGTGGTGCACGACTTTGGGACTGTTCCTCTTGTGTTCTATTGAATAAAATTCGTAGTTTGAATGAACTTTTGTGCCTTGTTCGTCCGACTTGTTCTAGACAAGTTTTACTCGTCGAGTTTCTGGACAGCACTACCTTTTATCGGTGGTTTTATCATAACTCGAGTTTTACAGATCCAATTGACGTGATTATTTTTGGGTTGTCTTCACAACTTCATTATCTATCATCTGTCAAAATTACACGGTCATTGGATTTGTGGTTTTTGATCTACACGAGTTTCTTTGCAGCATTCCAGAAACTGTTTTTCTCGGGTAGGGCAGATTGACCTTTGTTTGATCTTTCGATCATAACTTGAGTTTTTCTCAACGGATTTGAGTGATTATTTTTGTGTTGTCTTTGTGAATTAATTCTCTCTGATATCTATCACTTTTGTACAGTGAAACACGTTTAGATTAGTCTCACACACGATTTATTCAACAGATCGTTTTTCTGCCGAAGGGGTTGGGGTTTAATTGTTTCCGCTGTGTAAGATATTTAAATCTACAATTCACCCCCTGGTAGCTTTTTAAGTGCTCTTCGATCCTACAGCATCAGGTACACGCTCGTCATCACGTCGGTCTACGCTGCCGAGATCGTGCCAATGACGAGATACTCTTCCCGCGACTGTGCATACGCCCCATGGCGGCGGGTGGGTGCTGACCTTAGGCGAGGGCGGCGGTCAGACTCTTGCAGTGACGGCAGCGTGACTGGAGGGAGAGTGGTCATAGAGTCTTTATCTTCGGCTATCAGTTCCCGCGCCCAGCCCCATCTTCTGCATGGACATGGCGGCCCTGCCCCATACCTGCCACGTTGGTTCGTGCGCACGGTAGTCCTGTCTCTTGTGGGCGCATATGCGTGCCTTGACCCCCGTCGGCCTTTCTTGGCCGCTGGGATCTCTTCGTCCTGCCTCGCCGAGGTCGAGCGCATCATGGAGTACAGCAACACCATTAGCAGATTCCTCATAGGCATCGCCATGCCGCGGAAGGGGCCTAAGGCGCGCACCATATCGACGGCCTCGCCTACCCGGTGCACCAATCTCCTTCCGCGTGTGGATCTGAAATTTCCATGGCGCTGACATCAGAATGACATAAGTGTGACGTCAGCACGAGGTCATTCTGATGTCATCAAGGCTAGGGTTTGATTTTTTAAAAAAAAAAAACTGACGGTGTCGGCTCCTCTTCTCATCTAGGATGGAATTGACATCTTTTGGGCGTCTTCGTTTTGGTTGCCTATGACGTCTTGATCCATTGTTGATTCAGAAGCTTCGCCTCTGCCTCGTAAAAAACTTGTTGCTTTTGCCGCTTTTGTTTGCGCTCTCCCCGTCACCCGCCGCTGCATATATTGTGCTCTCATTGTCGCCTGTCATCTTCTTTATCATGACTTTTCTTCTTCAGCCAGAATTTCAGTTGTGTGGTGTGTGGTGATTTTTAATTGCATCAATTACCATGACAGGGTTCCTTGTATGCGTCTACATATGTGTGGTCTATGACTTTGGGAGTTGCTCAAGGACGATCTCTAGTTGGTACAGGACCTCGTCGTCGTGATTCACAACATCTTTGAGAGCTTGACTAACTTCGTCTTTCTTCCGCTGCACCTGCCAGTTTTGTCGGCTCCATCTATGCTGCTTCATCTACTTTGACGTTTTGTTGAGTGACACCACCATTTGGATCATCTTTGCGGCTCTTAGCATGATTGTTATCTCTACAAACTCAATGGTCTTGACGCACCTTGAGTTTAAGGGGGAGGAGTGTTAGAGATATAATAGTGATATTATATTACATGATGTATTAGGGACTTATTTGCATATTTGTTACTTAGGACAATAATTTTAGTTCAAAAAGAGAGAGTATACTACTGTACTAGAAAAAATATACTATACATGTCATTTCTCACGAAAAATAATCAAATAACTTTGTCCAAACAATATCATGTTCTCGCAAAAAATCAAATAACTCAAATATGATGCAAAGGGAGGGCAGCTTGGGGTTGAGACACACGAGACGCCCCCGTGTCGCTCCTCACGGGCGACCCAGAAGGCCCCCGAAACCCTAGCCACCGCCGGTTTCTTCCCAGCGGCTCTACACCTCGCCGACGCCGGAGCGAGCTGCTTGCGCGGGACGACTCGCCTGGATGGTGGCGGCGGGGTCTCTTCAGCAGCGTGGCGGTGAGGAGTGCGACGACGGTCGGATCTGGCGGCCAGCCTGCAAATACAAAGGTTCTGGTCCGACATCGACGTTGTCGCCCGCGGTGACTCGCGCGGCGATAGGAGGCGTTGAGGCGTCGGGGGAGAAGAGGAAGCAGTGGACGTCGAGCGTGAGCGGGCGCGCTGCCTAGCTCCGCGACCTGAAGCATCGTTGCGGTGGTCGTGATCGGCGTGAAGGCGGAAGAGGACTTCGTCAGGCTGGGGTGTCGGCCGGGGAGTGTGCGGTTGGCGGTGCTGGTGACGCGCTGAATGTAGCCTAGAGGGGGGGGTGAATAGGCTTTTTGAATTTTCATCGGATCCTAAAACACTTAACAAACTTAATCAAATACAGAGAAATTGGACTAGTATGGTATGGTGCGGACCAGTCCAGTGTGCGCTGACTAGAATGATCAAGTTTGATCGAAGAATACACATCAAGTACTCTATGCAGCGGAAAGTAAGTTGTAAATTTGATGTATCACGACAATGAAACTATGTATGGCACAAATTAACTTTGATTTCAATGTTTTAACGTAAGTTATCCAAGATTAATAAACCCTAGAATGAGATGAACAATAAGAACAAAAGTGCACAAGACGCGAGTTTATCCCGTGGTTCGATTCTCACGAAGGAAACCTACATACACATTGAGGAGTCCACGGAGGATCGGGTCTTCACAAACCCTAACATCGTCGAATCGCCACGGAGGGCGATTCTCTACAACTAATCACAAAGGGGCAAATAATCGAATTCAAGGGGTCTTCTCACAAGTTGAGGGCGCTCCAAGATTTACAAAGATGAACACCACCAAACACACTCGAAATATATGTAGTAAACAATAAGAGTGTGCGATAGAATCGAACCCAAGAGCTCAAGACGTGTGAAACAGGTCTCTCCTTTTGATCAATGCTAATCCTCAAAGATTTGATCTTCTATGGGTTAGAATGTGTGGAGAGATGTGTTTTTAGGGCTCTTGGGAGCTGTGAAGGCACAGGGAATCGAGATTTTTTGTTGTAGGGTCGTACATCTCTATTTATACTAGGGTTTCCAAAAGTTACCGTTAGGGTTTGCGATGTTCGGACTCTAAGTGTTCTGGTATATTGGACTTGTCCGGCAAAGGGGCGGACTAGTCCGATTTGGGCTCTGGAAGTGTTTGGACTAGTCCGACACATATCAAACTAGTCCGGTGTGGTGAACCTCATGTAGAAGTTAGGACAAGTTCGCAATGGGAGGACTTGTCTGGTTTTAGTCAGAGAGTTTTCGGACTAACCTGTGGTGATATTGGACTTGTCTGGTTCTGTGTAAAGTGTGAGGTCCTGAGAACAAGTCTGCACAGGGGTGAACTTGTCCGTTTTTAGTCAGAAAGATATCGGACTAGTCCGTGGTGATATCGGACTAGTCCGATGCTGTGAAACTTGGACTGTTTGCGGACAAGCCCGCACTGGGAGGACTTTCTGTTTATGGGCAGAAAGATATTGGACTAGTCCGGTGAATATCGGACTAGTCCAGACCTGTGAAACATTATGTAGTGAGGGTGATTTCTTTTGCTTGAGCTCTTAGGGTGTGTTTCTCCAGCACACTTCATACACAATAAAGTATTCTATTCAGATCTTGAGCTCTTTTCCATATAGATCCTCATTCTCCTTTCTTTTTTTGCTTCCTTCATAATTTCATTAAAACCTGCACTCATCTCAACAATTTTGTTAGGATCTCATTTGTTTGTCATAAATCAACCAAAACCCACAAGGGATGCCTAGATGCACTTTCAATCTCCCCCTTTTTGGTGATTGATGACAACCAATTGAGATTTCACAATTATGATAAAAGTCCAGATTTTCATAAAGTGTGCACATATGAGCTTGGAACAAATTAAACAATGAACACATAAGACATATGTGCACTCTTTATGGTGGGGTGCAAAACTATATGTGTGTGAGCAATAATTGTGATGAGAACGAGGTAAATGACATAATCATATCAACATTAAGCATGTATGCCAATTTCATAGCATAAACATAGATCATATCAAAGTATCATCACAAACTTCATAAACATAACTGGGAACATAATAAGATTCTTACAACATCAAAAGAAGTCTTACAGCACCAAAAGCATAACAAGGAGCAAAAGATACAAATAGAGCTCTCATCTCTTATCTACTACTACAACCTAATGACTCCCCCTCAATCTCTCCCCCTTTGGCATCAAGGCACCAAAAAGAAAGAGAAGAGGGATCTACTAGGCGTCGTCGACTCACTCCTCGTTGTCTGTCCTTTCATCGTCTTCATCGTTGGCAGCCTGAGGAGGGTGAGGATGAGAACCACTCGTCGAGCCCCCAATGCCAAAATAGGCAAGCTCGAAAGGAGATAAAGGTGGAAGCTCTAAGAAGTCATAAGGAGAGTCTTTAGAGATCACTGGAGATCCAACAGGCTCAATCTCCAGCTTCTTGTATATGGCTTTGACATTTTGCTATATACCTCATGTCCTCTTTCCTTGGCTTGTTCAACTTGTGGATCTTCACTTCAGCTTTCTGGCAAGAGCCAAAAATAGCAGTCAGGTACTTCATAATGCCACTAGGAGACCCTTTGTGAGAAGGGCCTCTAGTGTTAGAGGAAGGCCTTGCATCTCCTTGGGTCCTCCTGGGAGCCTCTTTACTTGACACAAGAGATGGAGCAGTGGGAAGGACAACTTGAGGTGGCTCCTAAGGCCTTAAGGTTGTGTGCTCAACATCTTTCACAAACTCGATTCCTCTGACCTTCTCTATCATGAACATGATATACGTTGCATAGCCACAGGAACGGTTAGGGGTGCAGGAAATATTCACCATGTCATTCAGATGTAGTCGAAGATGTCAAATTTCCTGCTCATGCTAATCACCTTCATCAATGTCCTCTGGTAGCCTTGGACACTTCCTGCATCTCCATCCTTTGGAACAATTGTCTTCCTAAGCACCCTGTTGAGAACCATGAAGAAGGGCTTCATGTTCTTGGTTGAGAGAGGATTGTACTTGAGACGGGTATCATAGACAAAGTCCATCTTGTCCTTCTCTAAAATCCCAATGTTGTGAATAATCACTTCATTGTTGCCGGTGTCGCCAAGGTGCAGCAGCCTAGCAAACTCATCATATGTCGTAGTGTACTTGGATCCATGAGTCATCCAAGTCACTCGCTCTTCTTCATCACTGGCAAAGAAGCAGGATGCAAAGTATTGTGTTATGACTTCATCATTCCAGTTGTACCTGAAAGCAAATAAGTCCTTGAGGTCATGCCTCTCTGCAGCTTGTACCACTTCATCAAAGGCACCACATCTTTTTCTTTCAAAGTGGCTCCAGTCAATCCATTGACTGCGGACTATTGGAGTCTTAATCTGCAGGTACGTAGAATTGTAGTAGTCTGCGTGAAAGTTGCTCCAGAATCTAGGATCAACTGCCTTCTTGCTACTGCTGTATGCATCAACTTTCCCCAGCTTCCAAGACACATCACTCCCCTTGCCATTGAATTTTTCTTCCGAGGAGTCTCTATTCCCCTGCCATGGAGCACTCATCTTGAGAGGGCCAATCGGGCCAGAGTCAATCCCTTTGCCTTTCCCTTTGGATTGGCGATGAGCCGCTAAGCTAGAACCAGCCATATCTTGAGCTTTCAAAACTGGCTTCTTGGGCGCAACCTTCCACCACATCCTAGGTGGAGTAGGCGAAGGCTCGGCAGCACGCTGTTGCCTTTTGTTAACGCGAGACTCTGAGACTTCAGTCGGAGATGTTTTAATTCAACATTGTCCTGACAAGGAGGTTATACATGGCATAGATAAGGATTGATGGCAAGGGAATGCATTGAGTAGAAGGAAATTAGGGTTGTGTCCAGTCAAAAATCGGACTTGTCCGGTGCTCAAGTGCGGACTAGGCCAGAGTACCGGACTTGTCCGCACTGAGAACAGACTAGTTCGATATTCGGTCGTTTGAGCCCTAACTAGCAAAGCAATGGTGTTTCTCAATGCAAAAGTGGCTCAATGTAGTTGTAATACAACAAGGAATCATGTATTAACTGGAGGAACTATGCTATTTAAGCAAAAATAAGAGAAATTGAAGGTTCTAGGGTTTGGAGAGAAACTTTACCAAATCCTTTGATTCGCGGAGTTGGAGGAGTTTTTGATGCGGACAAGTTCGGGGTCCTCGATCCCCTTGCAATGAAGATCGTTTCCCACGGAGATTTGGTAGAGAACTCGCCAAATCACCTTGGGGGCACTTGAGTGAGGAGAGAGAACGTGAGGCGAGTTGTGAGGATGAAGAAGATTAGGTTTTGGCGGCCAGAACAGAACCAGTTAGACCATTCATATATATTTGAAGGTGCTTACTCAGAAAATAGGGGGCAAAAAACACAAATAATCTTGATGAATATGATCAGTAAACATACAACAATCAAGTTATGACCATAATTCACCAAGATCAAGTAATTAACATAGTTTTTTGTAGAAAATAGAGAGATGATTTTCATAACACAATCAATAGATTTTGAAGATGGCATACAGTTATGCAAGCTTTCAAGCCACGTTCCGAGCATCAAGGATATTTAGTTCATTTCGGAGCTCACAAAAACGTTTTTCATCAAGTGGCTTAGTAAAGATATCGGCTAGTTATATTTTGGTGTTGACATAGGAAATGGTTATGTCTCCTTTCATTGAGTGATCTCTCAAAAAGTGATGTCGGATGTCTATGTGTTTAGTTCTAGAGTGCTCAACGGGATTATGGGCAATTTTAATTGCACTCTCATTGTCACAAAGGAGTGGAATACGACTCATATTGTACCGTAATCCCTTAGAGTTTGTCGCATCTAAAGTAGTTGTGCACAACAACTCCCAGCTGCAACATACTCCGCTTCAACCGTGGATAAGGCAATGGAGTTTTGTTTCTTGGAGGACCAATAAACTAGGGATCTACCTAGGAATTGGCAAGTACTGGAGGTACTTTTTTATCTACTTGCATCCGGCATAATCTGCATCAGAGTATCCAATGAGATTGAACTTTGAACCTTTAGGACACCAAAGGCCTAGGTTAGGTGTATGAACTAAGTATCGCAAGATCCTCTTTACGGCTGTCAAATGACATTCCTTAGGATTGGATTGAAATCTTGCACACAAACATGCACTCAACATAATATCAGGCCTAGATGCACATAAATAAACTAGGGAGCCAATCATGGAGCGATATACCTTTTGATCCACTTTTGGTCCATCTTCATTGAGATCCAAGTGTCATTTGTCGTCATGGGAGTCTTTATAGGCTTTGCTTTGTCCAATCCAAACTTATTAAGTATGTCTTGAGTGTACGTTGTTTGGCTTATGAACGTTCCTTCCTTTTGTTGCCTCACTTGGAATCCCAAAAAATATCTCAACTCTCCCATCATGGACATCTCGAATCTATCTGTCATAATCTTACTAAACTCTTGACAAAAAGATTTGTTAGTTGAACCAAATATAATATCATCAACATAAATTTGACAGATAAATAGATCATTATCAAAATGCTTAGTAAACATAGTGTAATCATCTTTACCAATCTTAAATCCATATTCAATCAAAAAATCTCTAAGGCACTCATACCAAGCTTTAGGAGCTTGTTTGCGGCCATAGAGAGCCTTACGCAGTTTGAACACATGGTCGGGGAACTCTTGATCTTCGAATCTAGGGGGTTGCTCCACGTACACTTCCTCCTTGATCGGTCCGTTGAGGAAGGCGCTTTTCACATCCATTTGATAAAGCTTGAAATCATGGTGAGTAGCATATGCAAGTAATATTCGAATTGATTCAAGCCTAGCTACGGGAGCAAAAGTCTCGTCGAAATTCAAACCTTCGACTTGTGAATACCCTTTGGCCACAAGTCGCGCCTTGTTCCTTGTTATCACCCCGTGTTCGTATTGCTTGTTGCGGAAGACCCATTTAGTGTCGACGACGTTGAACTTGAGTCTTTCAACAAGTTCTCACACCTTGTTCCTTTTGAAGTTGTTCAGTTCTTCTTGCATCGCCACCACCCAATTCGGATCCTTTAAAGCATCTTCAACCCTGTGTGGCTCCAAAGAGGATACAAACGAGTAATGTTCATAAAAATTAGCTATATGAGATCGAGTTTTTACTCCCTTTTGGATGTCACCGATTATGTTGTCAGCGGGGTGATCTCTTTGCATGCATTGATGTACTCTCGGGTGTGGCACTTGTGGTCTTGAATCTTCATGGTCATCATCTTCTACTCCCCCTGGATGGTTGCCGTCATTGATGTATTGATCATCTTGGTCTTCTTGAGGTTGATATTGTGTGGAAGCTCCCCCTTGATCATTCTCCTCCATTTGTGGTTCATCTTCTTCATTTGCATTTGGAGGTGACACTTGTGGTCGAACATCGCCCAACGCCATTCTTCTCAAAGCTTGACATGGAGCTTCTTCTCTATCTAGCACACATTGATCAACTTGCTCTTCTTGAGAGCCATTAGTTTTATCGAACACTATGCCATGTGCTACTTCAACAAGTCCGGAGGCCTTGTTGAAGACACGATAGACGTAAGAGTTTGAATCATAGCCAAGCAAGAAACCTTCATCGGACTTCGAAGCGAACTTTGAAGTCTTGGGCTTCTTGTTCAAAATATAACATTTAGAACCAAAAACTTGAAAGTATGAAATATTTGGCTTGTTACCCGTGAGTAGTTCATATGATGTTTTCTTGAGTAGGCGATGAAGATATAGCCGGTTTATGGCGCGACAAGCGGTGTTAACCGCTTCAGCCCAAAACCGATCTGAAGTCTTGTATTCATCTAGCATTGTCCTCACCATCTCAATGAGTGTTCAATTCTTCCTTTCGGCTACTCCATTTTGTTGAGGAGAATAAGGTGTTGAAAACTCGTGTTTTATCCCTTCTTCGTCTACATACTCCTCAACTTGGGTGTTCTTGAACTCCGTTCTGCTGTCACTTCATATGTTCTTGATCATCAATGAAAATTCAATTTGAGCTTGCTTGAGAAACTTCTTGAGGGTTCCTTGAGTTTCTGTCTTATCATGCAAAAACAAAACCCACGTGAAGCGAGAAAAATCATCAACAATGACTAAACCGTACTTGTTACCGCTGATGCTTATGTAAGCAATTGGACCAAATAGGTCCATGTGAAGGAGCGGTCTTGTTGTACTCATGACGTTCTTCGCGGGATGGGGTTCTCCTACTTGCTTCCCGGCTTGGCACGCGCAACAAGGCCTATATTTCTCAAAAGCATCCTTTAAACCATAGATGTGATCACCTTTTAGAAGTTTTTGAAGATTCCTCATACCAACATGTGCTAGCCGTCTATGCCACAACCAACCCATGTTGGTCTTTGCAATCAAGCATGTGTCAAGTTCGGCTTTATCTTTGTTGAAGTCAACTAGATAAAGTTTTCCATTTAACACACCCTTGAATGCAACCAAGTTATCATTCCTTCTAAAGACGGTCACACCCTCATAAGTGAACAAACAATTATAACCTTTGTCACATAATTGAGATATGGACAAAAGGTTATAATCCAAGGAATCAACGTGTAAAACATGAGAAAGAGTATGTTGTGATGAAATTGCTATTTTACCAGTACCGAGCACCCTTCCTTGACTGTTATCACCAAAATAAATGTCTTCGCTTGGATCTTCATTTTCTTCATATTCAACGACCATCCTTCTTTCTCCGATCATGTGATTGGTGCATCCACTATCTAGCACCCATTTAGCTTAGGCCTGCAAAACACAAATTATGCCTTGGTCTTAGGTACCCAAGCTTGCTTGGGTCCTTTGAGGTTAGTCACAAGTGATTTGGGCACCCACACATGAGACTTGATGTTCCCATGGCGTGCCCCAACATGTTTAGCATAAACTCTACCAAAATTACTTTTCATAAGAACATATGATGCATCAAAAGTTCTAAACAAGAGTTGTTGCTCATATGTGTTAATGATGTTACTTTTATCAACATTATTAAGTTCTCTAACTTGAGAGGTGTTTCACTTGACAAAAACAATGCGTTCCTTGTTATTCTTGTGGTTTCTAGCATTTTTCTTTTCACCATAAGAATACCCAATGCCATATTTGACATTAGGAGGTCTTGTGGCCAAGTATGCACTGCATGCATACTTGACCTTCTCCTTGTCAAATATGCCACTTCACGAAGGATGCTTGTCTTTTGTCAAGTTTGACTTCTCCTTCAAGTTAGTGTTAATTTTAGCACATTCACAAGCAATAGTAGTTTCAGATTTTATAACTTGAGAAGGTGAGCTTGAAGAGGATGAAGAACCACTTGACTTGAGTGACTCAACTTGTACCTCAAGGAACTTGTTAACTTTGGTTAAGTAAGCAAGTTCATCCTTGATAGCCATGTTTGAGTTTTCTAGCTTCAAACAAGCTTCCTTGCTTGAAGCTAACTCAAGTTCTAGTGAGTTGCTTCGTTCCTTTTCAAGCTCGAGGAGCTTTTTGATCTTAAGATATTCTTCCTTTTGGAGGATGATCATATATTCTTGCCGATCAACTAGCTCCTCCTTATCAACAAGCTTATCCATTAAAAATTTCATCTTAGCCGTAGTTTTCTTATCTAAACCAACAAGCATATCTTCATCATCACTAGA
The DNA here is from genome assembly GCA_036927565.1 of Tuctoria greenei. Classification (NCBI taxonomy): domain Eukaryota; kingdom Viridiplantae; phylum Streptophyta; class Magnoliopsida; order Poales; family Poaceae; genus Tuctoria; species Tuctoria greenei. The sequence goes on from JAYESD010000002.1 coordinate 50,562,761, forward strand.
GTTATCACTATCACTATTAAAAGAGTGCGAGGAGGTTTAGTTGTTACCTTCCTTGGCCATTAGACATGTATGATCGGTGTCTTTCCTTGCGCTGATGGTTGGGAAGAGGGTGGATTTCTTTGTAGGCTTCATGACGGCTATGGTAGCCATATCCTCTTCTTCTTCCGATGAGGACTCATCATTAGAGTCCCACTCCTTCCCCAAGTGTGCTTGACCATATTGTTTTTTCTTCTTGAACATCTCCTTGGGTTGAGGCTTGTTGTCCTTGGTCTTCCTCTTATTTTCTTCATGACGACAATCAACTATGAAATGGTCGTATTCTCCACAGTTATAGCAAGCGCGCCTCATTTTTAGTCTTGGCTTGTCCCTTTGTCTTCCTTCATTTGTTCTACCACCTTGTCTTCTTCTAATCATTTTCTTGAATTTTTTCATGAATAGGATCATATCTTCTTGATCTATACCACTGCTCTCATCGTCGTTGTCGTCTTCCTCTTGAGCTTCTCGAGCTTCTTTTGATATAGGTTTACAAGTGTACTTCAAAGCAACTCCTTTCTTCTTTGCCGAGGTAAGGTCGACAATCTCTTTAACATGTTTGACTTGCTTCTCCATCATTTCAAAGTTGATAATCTTCCCAAGAAGCTCATCCGGGGTCATTTTCTGATACCCGGGGCTTTCTCTAATCATCGAGCATAGGGTTACGTTGCGAGATATGAAAGCTCTAAGAATTAGCTTCACGACCTCGTGATCATTCCACTTCTTGCTTCCATATGCTCGAACTTTGTTGATGAGATTCTACAATCGATTGTACATGTCTTGCGGTGACTCATCTTCTTCTATAGGGAATCTTCCCAATTCGCCTTCAATCATTTCAATCTTGGCTTCTCGCACATGACGATCACCTTCATGTGCAGTTTGTAAAGTGTCTGATATCTCCTTAGAAATTTCGAGTCCATTCACCTTGGTGAACTCGTCTCAGCTTAGTGACGATGTTATGCCAGCTGCAACTTGAGCGTTCTGATCAATAGCTTGTTCTTGACTTGGTGTGAGCTCTTCATCGTCATCCGGGATATCTATCCCTGTACACACTATATGCCACAAGTTGGGGTTAAGTGATATGAGATGCATTTTCATATTTGGCCTCCACATTGAATAATCATTGTCATCAAAGTATGGGGCTTTTCCTAGAGGAATTGATAAGTAATGGTTATTGTTGGAATTGAAACGATCATAGTTAAAAGGATATCGGGAGTAGTCGGTGTGACTACTCCCTGTCTTCTTATTTTCATCCTCGATCTTCATCTTCCCTTTTGGGATAGTGCCTTCTTCCTTAGGAGCGCCTTTAGTTCTAGCATCTCCCCATCATCATATTCGCGGTCTTGGATGTCGTCGAGGAGCTTCTCCAGCTTCTGAGTCTTTTCATCGTCAACCTTCTCTTGGTTGAAGTTCTTGTGAACATCCTCAATGTTCGACATCTTCTCTTCGAGCGGTGAGTCTCTTTTGAAGAGTTATGCTCTGATACCAATTGAATGTAGCCTAGAGGGGGGTGAAAGGATTTTTGAATTTTCAACGAATCCTGAAACACTTAACAAACTTGATCAAATACAAAGAAATCGGACTAGTCCGATATGGTGCAGACTAGTCTGGTGTGTGCGGACTAGAATGATCAAGTTTGATCGAAGAATACACGTCAAGTACTCTATGCAGTGGAAAGTAAGTTGTAAATTTGATGTATCACGACAATGAAACTATGTATGGCACAAATTAACTTTGATTTCAATGTTTTAACGTAAGTTATCCAAGATTAAGTAAACCCTAGAATGAGATGAACAATAAGAACAAAAGTGCACAAGATGCGAGTTTATCTCGTGGTTCGATTCACACGAAGGAAACCTACATCCACATTGAGGAGTCCACGGAGGATCGGGTCTTCACCAACCCTAACCTCGTCGAATCGCCACGAAGGTCAATTCTCTTCCACTAATCACAAATGGGCAAATAACCGAATTCAAGGGGCCTTCTCACAAGTTGAGGGCTCCCCAAGATTTACAAAGATGAACACCACCAAACACACTCGAAATATATGCAGTAAACAACAAGAGTGTGCGAGAGAATCAAACCCAAGAGCTCAAGACGTGTGAAACAAGTCTCTCCTTTTGATCAATGCTAATCCTCAAAGATTTGATCTTCTATGGGTTAGAATGTGTGGAGAGATGTGCTTTTAGGGCTCTTGGGAGGTGTGGTGGCGCAGGGAATTGAGAGTTTTTGTTGTAGGGTCATACACCTCTATTTATACTAGGGTTTCCAAAAGTTACCGTTAGGGTTTGCGATGTTCGGACTAGTCTGTGGCGGACTCCGGACTAGTCTGGTGTGCAGTGTGTGGGAAACCCTAAGTGTTCTGATATATCGGACTTATCCGGCAAAGGGGCGGACTAGTCCGATTTGGGCTCTGGAAGTGTTCGGACTAGTCCAGCACATATCAGACTATTTCGGTGTGGTGAACCTCATGTAGAATTTAGGACAAGTCCGCAATGGGAGGACTTGTACGATTTTAGTCAGAGAGTTTTCGGACTAATCCGTGGTAATATAGGACTTGTCTGGTTCTGTGTAAAGTGTGAGGTCCTGAGGACAAGTCTGCACAGGGATAAACTTGTCCATTTTTAGTCAGAAAGATATCGGACTAGTCCGTGGTGATATCGGACTAGTCCGGTGCTGTGAAACCTGGACTGTTTGCGGACAAGTCCGCACTGGGAGGACATGTCCGTTTCTGGACAAAAAGATATCGGACTAGTCCGGTGAATATCGGACTAGTCTGGACCTGTGAAACATTGTGCAGTGAGGGTGATTTATTTTGCTTGAGCTCTTGGGGTGTGTTTCTCCAACACACTCCATATACAATAAAGTATTCTATTCAGATCTTGAGCTCTTTTCCATATAGATCCTCATTCTCCTTTCTTTTTGTGCTTCCTTCATAATTTCATTAAAACATGTGCTCATCTCAACAATTTTGTTAGAATCTCATTTGTTTGTCATAAATCAACCAAAACCCATAAGGGATGCCTAGATGCACTTTTGAAAGCATCTAGGCCCCCATGAGGTATGGTTTTGGTGATTAATGACAACCGTTGGATATCACTAATAAGTTTGTGGATGCAAGGTATCTCATATAATTCATCACACTTAATGGACTCTATATTTATAGCACCAGCTTCTCATTGGATACAATTGGAGACCCCTCAACAAACTAATTTACGAGGTCAATCGATTTCCATGAAGACTAAAAGAAAAAGCACATATGTCAAAATTATTCCATCAAAATTGACAGCACTCGAGACTTGGTCGTCATCAGAAGAACAGTTCAAACCAATGTCTAAGAGGTCACTCGAAAAAATTCTTAAAGAATCACTTAGAACAACTCGAAGCAGACAAAATAAACTCACTAGATCATCCGATGTATCCGGAAAACACTACATCAGTCGAGTTGGCTTAGAGCAGAAGAAGACCTCAGTCTTGGGTATACACCGGATCATCCGATGATGAGCAAGTGTTACATCGGTCGATCATTCCAGTAAGCAATTTCCCTGGACCAAGTGTAACACTGGACCATCCGATGTACAATTATAACACATCGGTGAATCATTCCAGTAAGCATTATTTCTGGACCATTCTGGATCAAGTGTCACCGGATTATCCGATGTACAGGTGTGTACAACATCGATCGATCAACGGTCATATCTGACACAGTGGCATCAGCTAATTTGTATTCGACCGATGACAACTGAAGGGAGAACATCGGATCATCCGGTGTTTGCAGAACAGTGATGTCAGCCTACTTTTTCAACGGCTACCTTGTGGAAGCTGGCTATTTATACCCCTTCAACCAGTCATTTCGAAAAGTTTTGATGCCAAGAGCTACTCTACATATTACCAAGAATTCAAGACGTTGAGCAACCACTTCCACATCATTTACACCACTTGTACACCAAGAGATAGGCTAGAACTTACGAGAGATGATGCTTGTGTGCTTCCATTCTTTGTGATTGGAGTCTCTAGTGTAGTGAGAGCTGTAAGAGAGTGTCTCTTGGTGATTGCATTCACCGTGTATCAGTCGGTGATCGGAGAGATCCTTTTGGAGCTTGCCAAGACGGTTGTGGAAACCCGGAAGAACAAACTTGTACAAGGCTTGAGCTCCACCTTGCCGGAGATGGCAAACGGAGACTTTTAGTGAGATCCCTGGTCGTGGAGACTTGGGAGTGGCTACACCCTTTGGTGGGTGCCACAACAGGATGTAGGAAGGTCTTGATGATCTTGCTGAACCACGGGATAAATCACCGTGACCTCGTGTCTCCTCGGGAGTTTGCACACTCTTCCTTTCCCGTTACACTTATGCATTTCATATACCACAAACTTATTATTCACTTGAATGCATAGGTTGTTTGCATAGGGAATTGGGCTTTTAGTAGTTAAGTTTTTATTGCTTTAATTTTTGAAAAGAAGCCCAATTCACCTCCCCCTCTTGGGCATTCGATCCTTACAATTGGTATCCGAGCAAGGTTGCTCATTGGATCATTCTAGCTTCACCGCTAGAGAGCTAAAATGGCCAAGATTGGGGGTTCGGTTCCCATCTTCGAGGGCAAGAACTTTGCCTATTGGAAAGCACGTATGCGCGCTTATCTAGAGGCTATTGCTCCCGAGGTATGGGAAGCGACCCATGCGGGGTTTGGTGAGCATAACTATATAGGTGATCAAATCAAGTGGGATGCAAAGGCTATAAATGCTATTTACGAATGCATTAGTCAAGATGTATTTGCTAGGATTGCTAGCAAAGAAAAGGCTTGTGAAATTTGGGCTTGCTTGGTTTAAATCCATGAGGGTTCTTCTCGTGTTAAAGAACTAAAGTATCACATGCTTAAGGCCAAATATGATGAGTTCAAAATGCTACCTCATGAAAATGTCAATGAAATGTTTTCTCGCTTGAATGTTCTTATTGAGGAAATTAATGCTCTTGATATTGCTTCTCTTGGCAAGGGACTCATCAACCGCAAGATTCTTATGCTCCTTCCTAAGCCAAAGTACAACATCATCAACTCCATGCTTCAAAAGAAATCTCTTGATCACATTGAAGTTTCAGAACTTATTGGAGAGATTCACGCTCATGAGATGAGTGTGCTTGGGATGATGGAGGAATCATCTTCAAAGACAATTGCTCTAAAGGCTTCCACCAAGAGAACAAATATCAAGAAAAAGAAAGTGGTCGAGCCTAGCTCAAGTGAAGAAGAGCAAGCATCAAGTGAAGATGACGATGACGAGCTTGCATTGATGATGAGAAAATTCTCTCGCTTGAACTCCAAGATTGCCAAGAAGGGATACACCTTTGATCCAAAAAAGAAAGCATTTCTACCAAGAAAAGATGACAACAAGACTTGCTATAATTGTGGTGATCAAGGCCACATCTCCTATGATTGTCCAAAACCGGACAAAAGAAGAGAGAACCACAAGGGCAAGCATTGCATGCTTGAGGATAGTGAGGATGATGAAGAAGAGGTCAAGCCCAAGCCAAGATTCTTTGGGAAGAAGAAGCATGACAAAGGCAAAAAGGCAAAACTCTTTCCAAAGAAGAGAAAAGGTCCACAAAAGGTGTTCATGTGTGAGGCAAATGAATGGATCACCGACGAAGAATCTAGTTATGAAGAGAGTGAAGTTGAAGAAGAGAGCTTGGTCGGCCTTGCCATTGCCAACAATGATGATTCATCTCTTCGTCCACCTCCCATGTGCCTCATGGCAAAAGGTAACACCAAGGTATGTGATGACTCTAGCGATGATGAGCTTTCCCCCGATGACTTAGCTTCATTGATAAATGAATACCACACTATCATTAAAAGGGAAAAGAGTAAGGTCAAGGCTCTTGAAGAAGCTTGTGCTAAGTTCGAGAGTGCTAACCTCGATTTGCTTGACAAGTATGAAAGCATACTTAAGGAGCATGACACGCTCAAATCTCATGTCAAGCAAGTTGAGGAGGATAAGGCTCAAATCAAGCTATATCATCATGAGCTTGACTTAGCACACAAAGCACTCTTGGGAAAGCACAATAAGTTAATCCAAGAGCATCAAGTACTTAACCTTGCTTATGAAGTTCTTGATCAAGAATTGAAAACTATAAATAAAGAACCCTTAATGATAAGGTATCTATTGTTTTTCATGCCACTAATGTCTTGCATAAGTCTTTGCCTTTGAAAGAGAATGCTAGGGAGAAGGATTTGATGGATGAAATTGAAAGTCTCCGCACTAGTGTGGCAAGACTATCTAAGGGAGAAGTCAAGCACAAAGAAATCCTCTTCCAACAAGCAAAGGCCTTCAACAAGAGAGGACTTGGATCCTTCCTGGTGCCTAACAAAGGAAAGGTGCCCTCATCGGAGCTTAAAACAAGCTTCATCAAGGAAGTTTGTTCTTATTGCCAACATTGCGAGGTCACCGGTCACCATACAAGGGAGTGTCCTCTTCCTAACCGGCCTTCTCCAAAATTTCATACTAACTACAAGTCTACCTTTGATGATCAATATTATCTCTTGAGTAAAGTAGATGGCAAGGTGAAGGCAAGGTTCATTGGCAAGGACATGAAGGTCATGAAGGGGAAGCTTCCCAAGCAACTTTGGGTCCCAAAAACACTTGTATCACACATACAAGGACCTAAGTTAGCTTGGGAGCCTAAAATAAAAAATTGAATTCATGTGTGTAGGTGAACTACAAAGCCAGAGGAAAGCATTGGGTACTCGATAGCGGGTGCACTCAACACATGACCGGCAACGATGGTATGTTCACCTCCATAGAGAACCCTGACAATCATGAGCAAGTCACCTTTGGTGATAACTCTAAGGGGAAGGTAATTGGGTTGGGTAAGATTGCAATTTCACATTGATTTATCTATTTCCAATGTGTTGTATGTTAAGTCACTTAGTTTCAATTTGCTTTCTATTGCACAATTATGTGATCTTGGACTAACGTGCACCTTTGGCAAGAATGATGTCGTTGTGACTAGTGAAACAAGCAAAGAACTAATCTTCAAAGGTTTTCGGCATGGACATCTCTACTTAGTAGACTTCTCCGACAAGGATGCTAGCTTGACCACTTGTCTTTTCACCAAGACGAGTTTGGGTTGGCTATGACATCGACGCATTGCTCACATTGGAATGAGCAAGCTCAAGAAGTCATGCAAGCTCGGGATGGTGACCAGCGTGAAGGATGTCACATTTGAGAAGAACAAGCTTTGTAGCGCTTGTCAAGCCGGGAAACAAGTTGCTTCACACCACCCGATGAAGACAATGGTGTCAACCTCCAAGTCACTTGAGTTGCTCCACATGGACCTCTTTGGACCGTCCACATATCAAAGTCTTGGTGGTAATCTCTATTGTCTTGTTATAGTTGATGACTACTCTCGGTATGCTTGGACTTTGTTTCTAGGTGACAAGAGTGAAACTCCGGAAGTGTTCAAGACCTTCGCTAAACGTGCCCAAAGGGAATTTCAACTTCCCATCATCAAGGTCCGGAGTGACAACGGCACCGAATTCAAGAACTACAACATTGGAGAGTGGTGTGATCATGAAGGCGTGAAACATGAATTTTCAGCCACATACACTCCTCAACAAAATGGTGTCATTGAAATGAAGAACAAGACTCTCATCACTCTTGCACGGGCAATGCTTGATGACTATGGCACGTCCGAGAAGTTTTGGGCCGAAGCAATCAACACGGCGTGCCATGCTGCAAATCGGGTCTATCTACATCGACTACTTCAAAAGACCCCGTACGAACTCCTCATTGGGAGAAAGCCCAACATATCCTATTTTCGAGTCTTCGGGTGCAAGTGCTATATCTACCGCAAGAAAAGGCTCAGTAAGTTTGAAAGAAGATGTGATGTTGGTATCTTTCTTGGTTATGCATCAAACTCAAAAGCATATCGAGTATTCAACCAAACCTCCGGTTTAGTTAAGAAAAGTTGTGATGTTGAGTTTGATGAAACTAATGGCTCCCAAGAGGAGAGTTTTGGTCATGATGAAATAGATGATGAGCTTCTACGAGAAGTTATGAAGAACATGACCATTGGAGACATCAAGCCTAAAGTTAAGGAGAGCCATGATCAAGAGAGAGCCTCAAGTTCCAACATCAACACATCTATGGCACCTCAAGTTGACGAAGAAGAAAAAGATGATCCATTGCCGACACAAGATTCACAAGCCACACAACATCAAGAAGAAGAACAAGTCCATGACCAAGTCCAACCACAAGAAGAGCAACACGCATCACCACCGCCAAGTGCTTCACAACCACTTATGAGGCATGGACACATCTCCAAGGTGCATCCGATTGATCAAATTATCAGAAGTCCGTCAAGGGGAGTAAGTACACGTTCTTGCCATTTCGCTACGTTTTGTGAGCACTACTCGTTTTTTTCATGTGTAGAACCCACTCACATTGAGGAAGCACTCCAAGATCCAAATTGGGTAATGGCCATGCAAGAAGAACTCAACAACTTCATCCGCAATGAAGTTTGGGTGTTGGAGGAGTGACCCAAGGACAAGAACGTCATCGGGACAAAGTGGGTGTACCGCAACAAACAAGACGAGAACGGTGTTGTGATCCGCAACAAGGCAAGACTTGTGGCCAAGGGTTTCTCGCAAGTTGAAGGACTAGACTTTGGAGAAACATTTGCTCCGGTCGCTCGACTAGAAGCCATCTGTATACTTCTTTCTTTTGCATCACATCATAATATAAAGCTTTATCAAATGGATGTGAAAAGTGCCTTTCTTAATGGTTACATTAACGAGATTTTTTATGTTGAACAACCTCCCAAGTTCGAAGATCCGAGAAATCCTAATCATGTCTATAGGTTGTACAAGGCGCTCTACCGGCTCAAGCAAGCACCTAGAGCGTGGTATGAACGACTACGGGATTTCTTGATCATGCAGGGATTCAAGATCGGGAGGGTGGACACTACACTCTTCACCAAAGACATCGATGGAGAACTATTTGTTTGTCAAATTTATGTCGATGATATTATTTTTGGTTCAACTAACGAATCTCTTAGCCATGAGTTTGGCAAAATGATGTCTAGGGAATTCGAGATGTCGATGATTGGAGAGCTCAACTTCTTCCTTGGATTTCAAATCAAGCAACTTCGAGAGGGGACCTTCATCTATCAAGAAAAATATACCAAGGACCTCTTGAAGAAATTTGAGATGGGAGATTGTAGCTCAAGAAGTACTCCAATGGCAACAAATTGTCATCTCGACGCGGATAAGGACGGTAAACCTGTTGACCAATCTAATTACCGTTCCATGATTGGTTCATTGCTTTATCTTACCGCATCTAGGCCCGATATCATGTTTAGTGTATGCTTGTGTGCGCGCTTTCAAGCAGCACCTAAAGAATCGCACCGGAAGGCGGTCTTTAGGATACTTCGGTATCTCAAGCATACCCCAAGTGTAGGCCTGTGGTACCCCAAAGGTGCTAAATTCCATCTCTTGGGTTACTCGGATTCGGACTTTGCCGGATGCCGTGTGGATCGCAAGAGTACCTCTGGAGGGTGCCACTTTCTTGGGCGTTCCCAAGTATCTTGGTCTAGCAAGAAGCAAAACTCCGTTGCTTTATCCACCGTGGAAGCGGAATATATAGCGGCCGGTGCATATTGTGCCCAAATCCTTTATATGAAGCAAACCCTTTTGGACCTTGGTGTTAAAGTTGGTTGTGTGCCTCTCCTTTGTGACAATGAAAGTGCGGTTAAGATTGCTAAAAACCCCATTCAACACTCTCACACTAAGCACATTGATATTCGCCATCATTTCTTGCGGGACCATGAAGCTAAGGGAGACATCTCCTTGCAAGGTGTTAGGTCCGAAGAACAATTGGCGGATATATTCACTAAACCACTTGATGAGAAAACCTTTTCTAGACTAAGGAGTGAATTAAATGTGCTAGATGCATCGAACGTCATGTAAGTTTCCATGGTCATGTAAGAATGCATCACATATAGGTTTTGTCTAACTTTCAAAGGATAGGGGCGGGCAAGGGTTAGCTTGGGATGTCGGTTCTTTTGGGTATCCCCAAGACTTGGAGAATGGCTCTCCCTGAAGAAGCCTTTGAAAGTTTCAAATTTGGCAAGATAGATTTAATTTATGTCTTGCATGATGCCTGCCATATAGACTTGCACTCACGTTTAATTTCCTGCATTAAAAATTGTTTGGCATTGCATACGGTAGATTGTCACAAAGGGGAACCCACTTCATGAGAAAGAGACTTGTTTGAAATGCAATATCTCAACTCATATGATGTGGAAATAACAAAGTGTTAGGTGCGTTAATGCCTAAAGAAACATGCTTTAAAGAGATAGAAGTTTTCATCCTCTAGATCACAAAGCATGGGCCTTACATTTTATTTGGATTTTTTTGCTTGTTAGTTTTTCTGGTGTTCTATTTGCTTTAGGGCCTAGCCAAGTTATTGGCAACTAGCATTAAAGTCTTTTTGAGGGGTTAGGGGTTGCCCAAAAAGTCCTAAGACTTGTGTTTCTCTTTGTTTGTTTAAGTCAAAGGACATATATGGGATGTTGCTGATCTTTTGTAGTCATCGGATTATCCGATGCTTAGGCAGAAGCATCATCGGATCAGTTTGTCTTTAAAGTGCAAGGGTCAACTCAGACAGGAAGTCAAATCAACCGATGAGTTCATTCTGAGAAACATCAGAGCATCCAATGTTCACATTTCTGAAGTTGTGCCAAATTCAACCGATGCTAACCATTTCCACGTCGGATCATCCGATGCTGAAGGTGCCTATGGAAGAACCTTACTGTACCACTCGACTGATGCACCTCTCATCTGACGTCGGATCATCCGATGTTAAAATTCGATCTAGGGTTCAGGCCCCACCTATTTAGCTCCTCTCCGTTTCTTCTCTTCTCTTTCCCCAACGCCGCTCCGTGCCCCTTGCCCTGCCACCGCCGATCTCGCACTACGGCCGCCGCCGCCGCCCTCAGCGCCGCCATCACCGCCCCACTCAGCGCCGCGCCGTCGCCCTCTGTGCCACCAGCGCCGACACTCCTCGCGCTCCGGCCGCTGCCCCACATAGCGCCGCCGCCGCCCTGCGCTGCCGCCTAAGCGCTGTCGCCGCCCTCCGGCCGCCGCGCTCCCCGTCGTGCCACCGTCCTTCAAGCCGCCACCACTCCTCTTCGTCGCTAGGGTTCGCCCGGTCGCACGCCGTCACACATTCACCATTCGCCGTCGTCAACCCTAGCCCGCGATCACATCTTCGTCGCCATCCCTCTTCTCCTCAAGATGGGTCGTGACAAGAAAGGAAAGGGAAAGGCCATTGAGGAGCCGGCAGCTAAGAAGCAAAAGCTGTCGAAAGAGATGAAGCAAGCTCGTCAAGCTGAGATGGCCGCTCGCGCTGCTGAGGAGTGAGAGCGTGGCCGAGGAGGATCCCTGAGAATCCAGGAGGCCCGATAGAGGCAGCCACAGGAGCCAGAGGAGACAGAGGAGCCTGAGGTGCTGCTTGTTCGCCGACGCTCAGTCAGGACCCGTGGAGGTCATCCAGCTGCAGCCCCGAGATAGAGACCTTCTGCAGCTGAGCTTCGGGAGGACAGAGCGGTCGAGAGAGCCGTCTATGAGATTGACACCAATTTCCGGGTTGGTGAGGGTGTCCGCCTGACTGACTACAGGAAGTTGAAGGCAAAGCAACTCAGGAAGCTTAGTTGGAGCATTCTGCTTGAGGAGTGGTTCCCCCAGCCCAGAGAGCCACTTGTGGACAGCTGCTTCTGGACCCTGACACAGGCGTCGCTGTATGAGACTTACAGACGTCGAGGCCATAAGCTTTTCCAGCACAACTTCCTTGATTGGGATCATCTTGCACTTGCAGCCAGCACTGAGATTCGCCCTTTCTTTGAGAGGTACAGAGAGCTAGCGGAGCTGATGTCTTTCCAGCAAAGTGCCTACGTGGAGGACTAGGTCCGAGTTTTCTATGCCACACTCTAGGTTTCAGAGGGCCGCAGATGTTCATGGTTCAGCATCACCATATGACTCGACAGACCTTGGGATAGCTGCTAGGCGTGGATCTCCATGACACCTGCCTACACGAGGTAGTCTATGGACAGGCTGATCCACCGAGGAGGCCGCTCACTGGAGGTGTGGCACCACCTTTTGAGGAGATTTGGTCACTGTTTTCTCAGCCTTTCTCGCCTGACCAGCCTAGGGTACCTGCTCTACTCACTCCGGCTATGTGCAATGTTCACCTTGCTTTGCACTGCACATTACTGCCCAGGTCCGGATATCTTGAGGGCTTCACCAGTCTGTAGCAGACCCTCCTGTTCTATGTCATGAACGGGATGCAGTTTGGCATCGTGGATATCCTTATTTGTGAGATGGAGGATGTCATTACAGATGGGTTTGGAATGATGATACGGCTTGTGTTTGGCCACGTGATCAGTCACCTGCTTTACCTATTGGATCCAGAGAGGTCCGTCGTGCGTGACAGTCTCACCGACGAGAGCGTCACTCGGTTCGGACACTACCGTGCTCCAGCTCCTGGAGACCGCCGCCTTGGCCGCCCAGTTGAGCGTCAGGTCCGAGCTCGACTTTCAGAGGAAGACTGGTCAGACTTAGAAAAGGAAGACGGGATCCTTGATGAGTAGGGTTAGGCCCGATCTTCCGAAAGGTATGTCGATTGGGGTGGAGAACTCAACGTTGATGATCCGCGGCACTCGAGCGGTTCGAGTACCCCTGCAATCACTACACCACGGCTCCGTTGGTTATCAACCGTGCTGCACACGCTTGACCTCGCCAAGAAGGTTAATCCCTGCAAGTGCAATTGAGAACACGAGCAAGAACGTAGAAGACACGATCGGAAATCGCGAAATTGGGGTCTCACAAACCGTAGAACGGCGATTTTATTGATCTAAGCAAAACCCACCGAATATGACCGGCGGCTGCAGTATTTATAGGCTAGGGTTCGACCAAAACATGATTAGACGCGTCCCTAATGGACTCTTACGGGATACAAGGCCCAAAGGCCCGATTCGGTGGCGCAGCACCGGACAGAAATCTGGACTCGACTTGTTTCGACGATTCCCAATGACTCCGGAGGAATTTTGAGGTGGGACCAGAACCATTGGAAAGTTTATCTTCTCCTCTTTCCGTGCATATGTAGAACGTCGAAAACGGAGTCCGTATGCCTCCTGGGCGTCTGTTTTAAGGTGGACTGCTCCTGGACTACGAGTTGAACTCGAGTCCGAGTTGTAAACTGTTTCCATCTACTTGTGGACGTCCCAGGTGGTTGTCCACGCTCCCAAGGCCTCCTTCCTTCACTTGTTGATCTTCTCCATTATTCCTAATAACAATTAAATCATCACATAGCAATCTATTCTCAAACTCACATGCAAAAGAAGTTAAGAACGAATTCACCTGCTGATTTAATAACCGTGCCCGTGCTCTTGTGATTGGTCCTTGCAGTTCAATGCGCGTCTCCGCTGTTGTGATGTCCTCATCATTCTCCCCCTCTTGAATTGGAGTCGTCCTCGACTCAAGTTCATCTTCTTCTCCCAAGTACGGTCGCAAATCTGAAATGTTAAATGTAGGACTAACCCCAAAATCGGGAGGCAATTCAAGCTTATATGCATTATCATTAATCTTTTCAACGATCTTAAAAGGACCAGCAGCTCGTTTCTCAAGTCGGGAAATCGCTCTTTTCTCAAATGTAACCACACCAAATCGCCCGGTTCAAGTTTTACTTCTTTTCTACCTTTACTACCTGCAATCCTATACTTCTCATTCATCATTTCAATATTTTTCTTTGTAGTTTCATGCATCTTAAGAATGAATTCAGATCGTTGTGTAGCATCCAAATTTATAGTTTCAGAAGGAGGCAAAGGTAGTAAATCAATAGGAGCACGGGGATTGAAACCATACACTACCTGGAATGGACTTACCTTTGTCGTGGAGTGAACGGATCTGTTGTAAGCAAATTCTATATGTGGTAAACACTCCTCCCACAACTTCAAATTTGTTTTCAAGACAGCCCGTAACATAGTGGATAAAGTACGATTAACTACCTCGGTCTGTCCATCCGTTTGTGGGTGACATGTAGTTGAAAACAGCAACTTGGTTCCCAATTTATACCACAAAGTTCTCCAAAAATGACTTAAAATTTTGCATCACGATCAGAAACAATGGTATTTGGCACACCATGTAAACGAACAATTTCCGTCATAAATAAATCAGCAATGTGTGAGGCATTATCATTCTTATGACAAGGTATAAAGTGTGCCATTTTGGAAAAACGATCAACAACTACAAAAATACTATCCCTCCCCCTCTTAGTCCTAGGCAATCCCAAAACAAAGTCCATAGAAATATCCTCCCAAGGTACACTAGGAACAGGAAGAGGCATATAAAGACCATGTGGGTTAAGACGAGACTTAGCTTTGTTGCAAGTAGTGCATCGTGACACGTAGCGCTCGACATCACGCCTCATCTTTGGCCAAAAGAAGTGTGTGGACAGCACGTCTTCGGTTTTCTTCACTCCAAAATGTCCCATCAAACCTCCTCCATGTGCTTCCTGCAAAAGCAATAGACGAACGGAGCTAGCTGGAACGCATAGCTTGTTAGCACGATAGAGGAGACCCTCTCGCAGCACATATTTATTCCAAGTTCTTTCTTCTCTACAATTTTCAAAAGCAACTTTGAAGTCCAAATCAGTAGGATATAATGATTTAATTGTTTCCAAACCAAAGATTTTATGATCAAGTTGGGACAGCATGGTATAACGCCTAGATAATGCATCGGCAATGATATTTTCCTTCCCTTTCTTATGCTTAATGATGTATGGAAACGACTCTATGAACTCAATCCATTTAGCATGTCGTTTATTCAGATTGGTTTGACACTTAAGATACTTCAATGATTCATGATCGGAATGTATGACAAACTCCTTAGACCAAAGATAATGTTGCCAAGTTTGTAATACACGGACTAAGGCATACAATTCTTTATCATAAGTGGAATAATTCAGAGAAGGACCATGAAGTTTTTCACTAAAGAAAGCAACGGGTTTACCTCCTTGTATGAGAACGCCTCCAATACCAATGCCGCTTGCATCGCATTCTAGCTCAAAGGTCTTGTCAAAATCAGGAAGTTGTAGTAATGGTGCTTGTGTAAGCTTTGATTTGAGAGCATCAAAAGCTTGTTGCTGCTGTTCGCCCCATCGAAATGGAACTCCCTTCTTCGTTAGCTCATGTAGAGGTGCTGCAATGGTGCTGAAATCCCGCACAAAGCGCCGATAAAATCCTGCAAGACCAAGAAAACTACGAACCTGTGTGACTGTAGTTGGGGCTGGCCAGCTGGTGATTGCTTCAATTTTTGCCTCATCCATCTCAATTCCCTGCGAGGAAACGACATAGCCAAGAAACGAGACTCGATTGGTGCAAAAAACGCACTTTTCGAGGTTACCAAACAAACGTGCATCTCTCAAAACAGTAAAAACAGCACGTAAATGATCAAGATGTTCATCATATGACTTGCTGTAAATGAGGATATCATCGAAGTAAACCACCACAAATTGTCCAATGAAAGCACGTAAAAGCTCGTTCATTAATCGCATAAAGGTGTTGGGTGCATTAGTTAAACCAAAAGGCATGACTAACCACTCATAAAGTCCAAACTTGGTTTTAAATGCAGTTTTCCATTCATCTCCTAGTGCCATTCTAATTTGGTGGTAACCACTACGCAAGTCAATTTTTGTGAAGATGATAGCACCACTCAATTCATCAAGCATGTCATCTAATCGAGGAATAGGATAACGATATCGAATGGTGATGTTATTAATCGCTCGACAATCAACACACATGCGCCAACTACCATCTTTCTTAGGAACCAAAAGAACAGGAACGGAACAAGGGCTAAGGCTTTCACGAATGTACCCGCGGTCCAAAAGATCTTGGACTTGTCGCTGAATTTCCTTAGTTTCTTGTGGATTCGCCCTGTATGCTGCACGATTTGGCAAACTTGCTCCTGGAATCAAATCGATCTTGTGTTCAATGCCTCTCATCGGTGGTAAACCAGGGGGTATCTCGGAGGGAAACACATCCTCAAACTCCTGCAAAAGGTTAGCAACAGCAGGGGGCAATGCAATAGACAATTCATGAAGTGAAAACATGGCTTCTTTGCAAACTAAAGCATAGCACATCCCCTTAGCATCGAATAAATCAGCAAGTTCAGATTTAGTTGCGAGCAATGATGGTGATTTTAACTTAATAACTTGCTGTATTTCAGATTCTAATTTAGTTGCTTTGCCCTCACGAATTTTACTCTTCTCAAAATGCACAATTTCAGCAGGAGTCATGGGGAGCAAAGTGATTTTCTTTCCCTTATGCATGAGAGTATATTTATTGGTTCTACCATGATGAATAGCATCTGTATCAAATTCCCAAGGACGACCCAATAAAAGAGAACAAGCATCCATAGGAACAACATCAAAATCAGCAAAATCATGGTATGAACCAATTGAAAAATGGATTCTCGCTGTTTGTGTTACCCGAACCTTACCGCTGTTGTTGAACCATTGAATGTGGTACGGATGAGGGTGTGCTCTTGTTGTCAAACCAAGTTTCTTGACGACGTCCGTGTTTACCAAGTTATTGCAGCTACCTCCATCAATTATAGTGTGTACACGGCAGTCCTTGACGACGAGAAACATGTGGAAAAGGTTGTGTCGTTGTAGCTTGTCGTCGGTCTCCACTTTGGAGCTCAAGGCACGCTGCACAATGATGCTCCTATAGTTCTCCGTCGCCGCTGTACCAAGTACCTCTTCTTCGGTGTGTTCATCATTTGGACCTGTAAAGTCAGTAGCAAGAGAATATTCATCTTCAACATCCGAAGTACTATCATACCCGCCATCATCGCGTGCTATGTATGCTCGTTTGCTCAGGCAATCTCTCATCATATGACCAAGTCCCTGGCAGCGGTGACACTTAATGTCGGAAGTACGACCCGTAGAAGGAGTGGACGACGAAGGCTTGAATGATGTCGCCTTGCTGCCTTCCGGCACACGAGAAGGTGGAGCAGCAGGTATAGTTCGTCGGCCGCCATTGGGTGGTGTAGTCGCTGCACGGGGGGCCGAAGATGGTGCTGTTTTGGACGGTGTAGTTGCTGCACGCGGCGTGAAGTTGCTCCTCGTGCGTTGTTGCTGTTGTTGTCGGCCCTGCAATTCTTTTTCTGCCAACATAGCAAGCTGAAACAATCTGTTAACAGTATCATATTCTTTGTAATCAACAATGTCCTGAATTTCACGCCTCAACCCCCCATAAAAACGAGCTATTTTATCATCCATGTCCTCTACTACCCCACAACGCAGCATACCCTTTTGTAACTCTTGATAATACTCCTCTACGGACATGTTACCTTGGTCTAAACGCTGCAATTTTTTGCGAAGGTCCCGCTGAAAAGATGGAGGAACAAATCGAACACGCATAGCTTCCTTTAATCTATCCCATGTTGGAGGATCAGTTCTAGTTTTAACAAGTTCATTCCACCATATGATAGCAAAGTCCTTAAACTCACTAGTGGCTTGACGAACTCTATGTTGTTCAGGAACAAGATGGGAATTAAATTTTTGCTCTACTGTCATCTCCCAATCAAGATAAGCCTCAGCATCATAAGCACCAGAAAAAGAGGGTATAGTAAATTTCACTTTAGCAAAAGGATCATCAGGAGGGCGGTTATAATTGTTATGATTATTACCTCCCATACCTCGACGATAAAGTGGCAGTCTTGGCTGATTACTGTGATCTTCCAGTTCATCATAAGCATTGTCTTCTTGTCTTCCAGCGAGAGGCAACCGAGCCTCAAAAGTATTCATCCGAAGAGCAAGGTCATCCAGTTTGCGAGTCAAGTTCGCCAATGACTCCTCCGTTGATGTGTTGTATTTGGCGAACATATCACGTAACTCAACATGTTGAACACATTCGTCATTATTTTCTTCTCCTGCCATTGTTAGTAGGAAACAAAAGACAACAAAAAAAATGTTATCCCTATTAACTACAGTGACAATGTGGAAGGTGGAAGAAAACAATCTCTCTCGCTCAAGCGTCTTACCACACTCTTACAAGTGTTCTTACCGACACAGCAGGTGGTGTGGACGGTGAGATGAACCAATGAAGTGTGGGGTGATTGCAAAGGTACCTGTTATGCTCAAGAGAAAGGTGGAGCTTGGATGGCACAATATGGTGGCTAATAAGCAGAAAATCGTTAACAGCTAAACAAAGTTGAATAAGTATTCAATGTAGGAAACTGTTGCTGGTCAACTGAGTGCCCTAGATCCTAGCACAACACAAGGAAGTATCAAGGCAAAAGAAAGACAGAATGATATAACCAAACAAACAGCACCAAGTGGTATAGGCCAATTGCTTTAATATGCGTGCTCTTCACTATTTTTTTTCTTTTTTGTAATATTTTTTTGATATTTTTTCTTTTCTCAGTAGCACAAATATAGGAAGCACACAAATTTGCAGCTCAATTGGATGTAATATGCGGCCTATAGAAAATCAAGAAGGTTCTTTAAAATTCATGCTGAAACTTCGGAGGCCGGATAGCCTATCTTCCGAGGGGAATTTGGGCAATCTAATTTCGCCGAACGCGGCTACGCGGCGGAAAATCAGATGCGAAATTTCGCGTAGATGAATTTGAAAAAAAAATTCGCCCGATTTCGATTTCGTATGCGAAAGTTATGGCCGTTTTAAGGTAGGCTGTCCGAGTTACGTTTTTTTGGATGTTGATTTCAACTCGGTTTGAGAACAGAACTCGCAAACGGATACGAAAACGATCGGGAATTTGCACAGCAACTAATGGGGTGGTGTTTGATGATTCAAGGATGAATGGCACAAAGATTTGTCACCTAATCTAGGGCTGGCGATGCGGGAGTTCACGCAAGGCGGCTAGCTAGGGCAAACCGATGAACGTGGCGGATCGGTTTGTTATTTAGGGATTGTGGAATAGGTATCGACTAGCAAGAAAACAAGGACGAAACACGATAACTAGGACCAAAAAACACAAAGCTAAACCAGCAACAAGACTCAACCACACGAATGCAAACTCAACAATGCAAACTGAAAAACGAAACTGCAGGCACTATAGTCTGGGAAGCGGTAAAAACGATCTAATTTTTTTTGTGGCTTTTTTGTGGACTCTAGGTACGAAACAAAATCGATCTAATGGAAGGAAGGAAAACAAAGATACCTCACGGGCAACCTGGAAATCTGATACCAATTGATGAGTAGGGTTAGGCCCGATCTTCCGAAAGGTATGTCGATTGGGGTGGAGAACTCGACGTTGATGATCCGCGGCACTCGAGCGGTTCGAGTACCCCCTGCAATCACTACACCACGGCTCCGTTGGTTATCAACCGTGCTGCACACGCTTGACCTCGCCAAGAAGGCTAATCCCTGCAAGTGCAATCGAGAACACGAGCAAGAACGTAGAAGACACGATCGGAAATCGCGAAATTGGGGTCTCACAAACCGTAGAACGGCGATTTTATTGATCTAAGCAAAACCCACCGAATATGACCGGCGGCTGCAGTATTTATAGGCTAGGGTTCGACCAAAACATGATTAGACGCGTCCCTAATGGACTCTTACGGGATACAAGGCCCAAAGGCCCGATTCGGTGGCGCAGCACCGGACAGAAATCTGGACTCGACTTGTTTCGACGATTCCTAATGACTCCGGAGGAATTTTGAGGTGGGACCAGAACCATTGGAAAGTTTATCTTCTCCTCTTTCCGTGCATATGTAGAACGTCGAAAACGGAGTCCGTATGCCTCCTGGGCGTCTGTTTTAAGGTGGACTGCTCCTGGACTACGAGTTGAACTCGAGTCCGAGTTGTAAACTGTTTCCATCTACTTGTGGACGTCCCAGGTGGTTGTCCACGCTCCCAAGGCCTCCTTCCTTCACTTGTTGATCTTCTCCATTATTCCTAATAACAATTAAATCATCACATAGCAATCTATTCTCAAACTCACATGCAAAAGAAGTTAAGAACGAATTCACCTGCTGATTTAATAACCGTGCCCGTGCTCTTGTGATTGGTCCTTGCAGTTCAATGCGCGTCTCCGCTGTTGTGATGTCCTCATCAATCCTAGCACAGACTGAGGCTTAGGGAGGGGATCTTCAGCATATATGGTCAGAGAGTGACACTAGTGACAGTGTCGAGGAGTACTTCCCACCTCCTCTCTCACCCAGGCAGCACGACGCGGAGGCTGGAGGCTCGACTGTACCACCACCTACCCACCTCTGGTGTCCGAGGCACAGGTCTCTCAGCCATCCGAGCTTACTTCTCTACTTTAGCAGATGGTTGAGCAGCAGCGACTGGATCGGCTTGCAGCTGAGCAGACCAGAGTTGAGCAGGCTGTGCGTCTTATGGAGCTCCAGCAGCAGTAGTAGGAGATGTAGTGTCAGATAGCCCGCGAGAGGCGAGAGGACACTGACAGGCTCACTGGACTGATTGACCAGATGCATCAGCGTTCTCTTGACCAGCAGCAGCAGACGCAGCAGGCCATGATGGGCATCCTGGGGTTGATCACCCACCTCTACACTCAGACCGGGATTGCACTACCCTCACATCTTCCTGGTCTAGCTCTAGGTCCTCCTGTTCTAGCATCAGTCTCAGCTCCAGTGTCGACCACGCCGATACCGACTATCAGCATCTCACCACTGCTTGCTCCAAGCGCACCGATTCAGTCTCCCCTGCCGGCTTCGACACTCTTTCAACAGACTCCGACTTCGGTAGTTAGTTCCCTGCTACTGACAGTCCAGACTCAGCTGGCACCCTCAGCACCGACAGCAACTCTCACAGCACCGGTCTCCTCCACTCCAGCCTCAGCAACATCAGGTAGCAGCTCCGACGACAGCACCCCCGACGATGACCAGTTCGTCATCGCCCCGAGTGCTCAAGATCCTTAGGCACTCGGCTTCCCTTTTTGGTGTCTTGATGCCAAAGGGGGAGAAGAGTCAGAGTCAGGGGGAGGGATAGCATAGTCCTAGGGGGAGTCCTAGTTGGAGGGGGAGTATTTATTTTGGGAGTTTTTGTATTTTGGGAGCTTTGCTATTCTTTTGCTATATTTGAGTATACGTGTGCCACTTAATTCTCTCATGTTTTATTGATCGTTTTTGAGCCTTCGAGTTTCGTGTGTTGGATCTTGTACTTGTTGCATATCCTTTTGAGTATCGTATTCTTAATTTCATTACTTTTATGCTTTACTCATTGTGTTGTCATCAATCACCAAAAAGGGGGAGATTGAAAGCATCTAGGCCCCCGGGAGGTATGGTTTCGGTGATTAATGACAACCGTTGGATATCACTAATAAGTTTGTGGATGCAAGGTCTCTCATATAATTCATCACACTTAATGGACTCTATATTTATATCATCTACTGCTCATTGGATACAATTGGAGACCCCTCAACAAACTAATTTACGAGGTCAATCGATTTTCATGAAGACTAAAAGAAAAAGCACATATGTCAAAATTATTCCATCAAAATTGACAGCACTCGAGACTTGGTCGTCATCAGAAGTACATTTCAAACCAATGTCTAAGAGGTCACTCGAACAAATTCCAAAAGAATCACCTAGAACAACTCGAAGCAGACAAAATCAACTCACCGGATCATTCGATGTATACGGAAAACACTACATCAGTCGAGTTGGCTTTGAGCAGAAGAAGACCTCAGTCTTGGGTATACACCGTATCATCCGATGATGAGCAAGTGTTACATCAGTCGATCATTCAAGTAAGCAATTTCCCTGGACCAAGTGTAACACCGGACCATCCGATGTACAATTATAACACATCGGTCAATCATTCCAGTAAGCATTATTTCTGGACCATTCTGGATCAAGTGTCACCAGATTATCCGATGTACAGGTGTGTACAACATCGGTCGATCAACGGTCATATCTGACACAGTGACATCAGCTAATTTCTATTCGACCGATGACAACTGAAGGGAGAACATCGGATCATCCGGTGTTTGCAGAACAGTGACTTTTCCAATGGCTATCTCGTGGAAGCTGGCTATTTATACCCCTTCAACCAGTCATTTCGAAAAGTCTTGATGCCTAGAGCTACTCTACATATTACCAAGCATTCAAGACGTTGAGCAACCACTTCCACATCATTTACACCACTTGTACACCAAGAGATAGGCTAGAACTTACTAGATATGATGCTTGTGTGCTTCCATTCTTTGTGATTGGAGTCTCTAGTGTAGTGAGAGCTGTAAGAGAGTGTCTCTTGGTGATTGCATTCACTGTGTATCAGTCGGTGATCGGAAAGATCCTTCCGGAGCTTGCCAAGACGGTTGTGGAAGCCCGGAAGATCAAACTTGTACAAGGCTTGAGCTCCACCTTGACGGAGATGGAAAACGAAGACTTTTAGTGAGATCCCTGGTCGTGGAGACTTGGGAGTGGCTACACCCTTTGGTGGGTGCCACAACGTGGATGTTGGAAGGTCTTGATAATCTTACCGAACCACGGGACAAATCACTGTGTCCTCGTGTCTCCTCAGGAGTTTGCACACTCTTCCTTTCCCGTTACACTTATGCATTTCATATACCGCAAACTTATTATTCACTTGAATGCATAGGTTGTTTGCATAGGGAATTGGGCTTTTAGTAGTTAAGTTTTTATTGCTTTAATTTTTGAAAAGAAGCCCAATTCACCCCCCCCCTCTTGGGCATTCGATCCTTACAACTTTCATGCGCGACGGCGGAGGAAGATGAGCTGCGGCACCCAAAGTGTCCTTCTCCAGCGCATCGTCGAGGGTTCGGGCCGATGATGTGCAAGAGGAAGGCTAATGGTGACAGAGGGGTTCCACAATAGCCGGAGGAGGCTCCTCCGCTTGAGGGTCGACAATAGTTGCAGGTGATGGTCGGATCTGGCAGCCGGACATCCAGATCCGGTGGCTGATGGTTCCTTATCGGGATGGTGCTCGTGACTGGTTGCACCGCAGCGATGGAGAATGCACTGAGGGTTGCGCAATGGCGTGGTGCTACAAACGTGACACGGGCCTGGTGGGGAGGACAGCGTGAGCTAGTCCACGAGGTGCGACGGGGAGTCCCTTCTCTCATCGTGTGGCTGGCTCGCGAGGACAACAGTGATCTTCGGGGTGGATGTGGCTAGTTCTGGAGGGTTGCTCGTCACCAGAGTGTTCGATGGCAGTGATGTCATTCCTCGTTTGTGGTAGTCTCTTGAAGTGGCAGTGGGAGTCTCGGGTGGTCGCGATGCGGATCTAGACGGTGGGGCTCACGATTGCTTGCGACGGCGGGTCTGGGCGGTAGGGCTTGTGGGGCGCCTGTGACGACGGGTCTAGGTGGTAGAGCCATGGGACGCCTATGATGGCGGATCTGGGCGACGACGCTCGTGGGTGCCTGTGTTCGTAGATGGTGTGAGTCTTGATCAGGATGGGGATAGTGCCTCGACTCAGTGGCGCAGTGATTGAAAGGTGAAGAGTAGGTGGACTCTGGAGGTCGACGTGCGTCTCGTGTGTGTTTAGGTGGTTCTAGATGAGTTCTAGACAACTCGACTCGGTGGTGTCTCGAGTTGGGTGACTATTGGTTCTAGTTGTTGGTGGTGGTAATGAGAGACTCTCGCTCAATAGTCCGTTGGGAAGGAGAGTTTGAGTACGGGTGAAAACCTAACTGGCCGATAACAGTGACGCTTGCAGGCGTCATGTGTTCTGTTGAGGTGTTGTCGAGATACCTTCCCTCGTCTCACAAATCCTCCAGGTGAATACTTAGTTAGCGACGACTCTAACCAAGAGGTTATCACAAAAACGAAAGCTATTGTGTTACTCTTCTGTCGTACTATGTTGTATAAGAAGGATACTGTTGCTGAAAAGTAATGTTGACAAACCAATTTTTTTCCAAAAAAAAAACTGTTGACAAACCATTTATCTCCCGCAAAACAAATTTGTTTTTTTATTATTTATTGGGAATAAACCATATCTGAGGAATTGATTTTTTACTTTCAAAACTCCTGACAAGAAATGTGAATTTATTTGTTTTCTTTGTACTCCTATATGATTTTATTCTAAAGATACTTGTTCCTAAGTAATGATTGCCATAAAACACCCTCGTTTATAAGTTTGGACAGTCACTTAGGAGTATTTATTGAAGATAGGATCTCAATGTTCTGAATTCTGAAACCACCTTGACCTTTTGGTTAGCATAATATACTCCATTCGAACATTCTATATTTTTTTTCTTTTGAGTATCACCTTTTTCTAAAAACACATGATCTGCAATACTAGTATATTTATCCGGGGTTCCTTCAGGAACCTAGAAGGAGAGCGTACCAATCCTCAACCAACGAATATTTTACTTTTCAGCTACTCCCTCCGTTTTTTTTAGCCAATGACAAATAAAAATAAACAGAGGTAGTATTTGATTTCTTTTCAATTCTTCCGTTAATTATTTTCCGAGCACAGGTATAACTAGGTACCTAAAAGTAAAGACACCATATTGACAACCAAACAGTTGTGAATCTCCCAACACTTTATTTTTATATAAAAATATCTTGAAAACCCCTTTAACGTTGGTTAATTAAAAATAAATTAAATGAAACGGAATGAGTAGTTTTTTAAACGCACATCTAGCTTTGTACAGAACCGACGATGCACGACACGATGAGGTCCATCTGCAAGACCAAACCCGGCTTGACTGACGCGCGTAGCCCGAGAACCGAGTACACGAAATCGTGAGCAAACAATTCAATTCCAGAAACCCAAGGCCCATGAGGCCCACGAGGCAGGACAGAAGGCGTCGAACGCGAGACGCCAAGCCGGCGGCGCGCCGCCTTCAATTCGAACGTTGGAGTCCACCTCTCTCTCTCTCTCTACCCGAACGCACATTTACTACCACCTCCCCTCTTCCTCCCTCTCGCTAGTACCAAGGTTCCGAGCCGTTAGCCCAGCCTCTCGTCTTCAACGCCTTTGCTGCGGCAGTAAAGGCCCCGGATTAATTCCTGCGTCGTCCTCGCCGCCGTTACGATCTGCTCCGCCCCGCCACCCGCGCCGCCCTCGCCTCGCCGCCGCCGTTCTTCCGTCCGCCTTTCCTCGGCGGGTGGTGGGCAGGTGAGCCCTCGACGCCTGCTCTTTCGCCTCTCTGCTGTCCGGTCCCTTTCGATCGGCCGGTGGATCGGCTCCTCCTCGATTCGTCCTGTTCCCCTCTCGGAAAATACGCGCCAGGGCCTTGATTGAGTTCCGGAAGTGCGGCGGGTGGAGTGGGAGGACACGTTCAGGGCGGGGTCCTTGTTTGGTGAGCGCCGTCCTGGTGCTGGGGCTTGGCTGCTTGCGTCGCGCGTCGGGTGTTTCTTTGGGTTGTTTCTGGGCGTGGCCTGGGTTTTCTGGTTGGTGGTGTCGCTGTTCCTCTTCAGGGTTAGGTTTGCGCCCTGGAATTTGACGGCTTTTGTTCGGTTTGGCGTAGTTTTAGCGGAATTTGCTTTCGTTCCCCTCCACTTTCCCTTGTAATCAGGGTGGGGAACGAAGGGATTTCGTTGCGGTTCTCACGTCTCAGTATTATACTTATGTGCTGCTGAATCTGATGCTGCAGATACATCCAGAGAGCGCGGCTCTGGGGATCCTGAGGCTGGGTAAGTAGGCACCGCCGTGTCCGGTGAAGTGGAAGCACAATGGCTGCTGATGTTGGGCAACGGCTCAGTGGATGGACATACTCGGATGTGCCGTACAGCGACCACGGCCCGCAGGTATTACATTCTGCTTCCCTAGCCATTCACATTCTGCTTCCCTAGCCATTCATTCCTCACCTGTACTTGCATAGAATTGTCAACTGAAATCTCCGAAAATATGGTGACGCGACTGCATACCTGAGCATGGTTTTATAGCATTGTTGTGTTCTGTTCTGTTCAGATTAGTATGTGTCCTGAATTATCATTTTGCTTTCTGTCTGATGATCAGGATCCTTCGCTTCAGCAAATGGTTCTTAATCACGGCTCAGTATCTTTTGGTAGATTTGCTGCAGAGCCTTTGTCATGGGAAAAGAGGTCTGTGTTTGCTCGTAACAGTCGCCAAGAGGAGTTAAGCAAGCTCACGGCCCCTGGTTTGGTCGCGCAAAAAAAGGCCTTCTTTGAAGAGTACTACAAGAAAGCCAAGCATCTGAAAACTCAGGGGGTAATGCAACAGACTCAGAATCAATTACCTGTTTCTGATGACCCAGTGGAAAGTGCTCCAAGTTCTACTTTTGAGCCTTCAACTGAATTAACCTCGTCAGATGAGGGGAAATTAAAAGAAGCTCATGACACCAGGTACTTGACATTTAATCCTTTGTTTTCTCAGACAGCAAGTCTCCAAAACATTCAACAGGAGGAGAGGTCTAGCTTTGGTGAAAAGAAATACCTCGACCGAGAGTTTCCATGTGCCACGAACACAAATATCAACCATGGACACATTGGTGAAGCTCTTGAGAGAAAAATTCTTGCACCAAGACGTGTGGTATCAGATGATAATGGTGAAAATAATGTTGCTAAAACAAGAATTGTCTTGCCAATAGCAAGTCTACAACCAGAAGGTCTGAAAGATGCTTGTGAGAAGCAGGGTGCAAGAAAAAATGCAGCTCATATTAACAGGCCAATGAAGAAACCCAAGGTAATGATAGTTTATTTTGGAAACTCCATCACAAGAGCACAAAATGAAGGTGTTGATACATGGCTAAGTACTACAGTTTTTGAATTTTGATTTACTTTGTAGATACGCTAATAAATTTCAAGCATCCATAAACATATGGGGGTTTATCTATTTGCCTCCAATACATGACTAGTGCAGATTGTGTCCTTTTGTGAAATTCTATCATTAACTCAGTTGGAAAAGTGTAATTTCCTGAATGTCGTTATATATGTCGCTGAGAATAAGCTTGTCACTTTCTGAACAACTAATGAATTTTTTCATGCGATAGAGCCTAGACTGATATGTACATAAAATGGTTATCTAATATCTGTATGCCTACATTATCTCAGGACATGTCAACTTCTGTTACCTGCGCCCCAGGGGTAGATTTCAGAAGGAATTCAGAAAATAGACCCTCTAAAGACTTGAAGGATCCATTCCACATGAGAGTTGAGATGAAATTACGTGCTTTATCTGATAGGATGAGTGTTGATAAAGCTGCAACCTCCTCTAGATCAGCTTCTTATCAGCCTCCTGAAAGAGCTATGACCACATGTAAATCTTCGTATCAAAATGCTGATAAACGTGCAAACTCCTCCATACCCAGTCTGCGTCAGAACACCGGAAGAGTTTTGGCACCTTCTAAATCAGCTGCTCAAGCTTCAAATAGATCTTCTAGCAACAGAACTGATACTGTGAAGCCAGCAGCCAAAATCCTGGTGATGCCCAGCTCATCTCAAGTTAGTGCAAAAACCTCTGGAAATGCTCAGGTGATTTGCCCCCTCAATAGCCACTTAACTTCTGATAGTTGAACCCTTTGTTCAGCCTGTCACCTGCAGTGTATGCTTGCCATTCAGAAATAGAGCTTCACTTGCTGCCTTAATTGATCATATTACTCTCCTTCATGTTTTGCTAAGTGACAGATCTCTGATATCCTGTTAGCTTTGCTGATCCTAAAATCTTATTGGTTTGAACATTGATAACAAGCTCAATATCGTTTTGCAGGTTATATCTAAAGGAGCAGCTGGACTGACCAGACTAAACAATGCATCACAGAATAAAAGGTTTATAATTCTCTTTGTTTGGCATAATATAGTTCTTAGAAGAATTTTACTGATATTTTGTTCTATTGTGCTGATTGGCAGGAAGCAGTTGAGTACACCAGCAGCATCGGATGAAAATAAACCGAAGAGAGGATATGTGCGCAAATCAATGCCTCGAAGTGCAAGGTATATTCGTATATGTTGCTGTCTGCTGAATGATTTGGTTATGTATATGTAGTTATTCTAAACTGCTGTGTTCTTTTGTGCAGAAGCAGCTCCGACAATTCCTCCCCTACCGCAAAGGTGCCTAGGATTGCAAATAGGACGAAGGAGACCAAGGTAGAAACTAAAAGAGCCAAGGTGGATTATATTTCAGTCAATTGTAATAAACCTGTTTTCTTCTGGTACCACTTCCTATTTCCTAACAACTAATATGTTCCAACTTGTACTTCATTATAGAGTGAATTTGTGCAGAAGTCAATATCTGCAAGTCATCCTGTTGCAGGAAGAAATAACATGACAAAGCCCACTATGAGCAGCAACGAACAAAACAGAAAGGTTTGGATATCTTATCATCATACATTCCCTTTCTAAGACTCTATGGTGCACGAGCCATCTTTTTTTCCTTTTCTTTACATGTTGATCACTTGATCTCATCTTCAGAGCTTTTGTTTTACCCTCGCTTTTAGAGATTACAGAAACTAAAATTTGCTGCACATATCTTATGCACAGGTAACATCCACATCTTATGCACCGGTAACGTCCACACGCGCTGGAGGTCTCGCCGGATCCAGCGTGAGGAGCAATCTGACGGGTGGTCCATCACGAACTAAGAACAAACCAAGGTAAGATTACTTCAGCCATCCAGGCACCTAACCGTGAATGAACTTCCCTGCACTCATACTGATGAATCTCCACGAATGACTTGTGCCTGTCAATATAGTTCCAGCAGCTCGCGATAATGATTCTGACCGACCACATTTTTTTTTTTGCAGGCAAGAGAGGCCACGGTGGCGATGACTCGTCCGGGTACGGTAGCTCTGCTCTGCGTTTGGTGCACCGAATGGCTAGATGCGTTGGCTTCCTGTGGATGAATTGGAGCAAGGCAACGCAAGCTGGGAGATTTTTGGCGGTTTCCAATTCCTTAGCCCTTAGTACGACAGTACATTTAGCGAGAAGACACGCTTGCCTTGTTTGTAGGGGCGTCGTGTACACATTGCTATATGTGAATTTCACACAGCTCCGATGTGTTGAATGCCTTATTCATATAAAATTTGATTTGTATGTCGTGTTCATATAATAGTGAGAAGTATAGGGAGCAACTATCTATACTCCCGGGCTAGAAGAATGTTGTTATCCTGCAAAGAAATAGAGATAATTAAAATGAGTTTGCATGATGCGGCAAAACAGATTAAAGGGGTAGAAATAAACAGACCGAGTAGGCAGTATAAAATTCAAAGCAGACGTGCATCACGCATCAGTGAGAGACATGTGACACGTGAAGACTGGATGGTCCATTGAGTCATTACAACAAACACATGGCGACAGCATTGAGCTGAAAAAAAAAAGAAGAGCACATAGATGTATTAGTAATGTCAAAAACTTGGCACAGAAGAGATGAAGTAGTTATTTAAAAAGAAGAATGATACAAGAATTGTAGTTTAAAAATGAAATAAATTTGTTTTTCTAAAGCCATAAAGTTTGTGCTTGACTGATTAGGAAATAAAATTACTGTCTCTATCCCAAATAATTTGTTCTTGAGAGTTATACAAGTAATTTGAGATGGTGAGAGTATTACAAAATCAACGGCGGGCTGGTGTCGATACTGAAGATAGGTGCGTGATAAATTCTGCAAGGATCTTCCCAGAAAAAGAAAGAAATGGCGAGAGATTCCCTATCGGCGTGGCTCGTCGGATTCGCATCACCATTAGATTACTCCACGTGTCTGCGAAAAATGATGCCACGTTGTCATGGGAGGCTCCACCTTTGGGGGCAGCCGTTTTGATTTTTTTCCCTTTGGGGACTCCACCAAGAGACTTTGCCCCACCAAATGACACATGGGTCTTACCACCTAGGGAACCTTACAAGGGCCACGTCACAGTGAGTTTACTGTCATAGCACTATGTACGCTAGTCACGGGCTTTCTCGTTGTCCAACGCCGGGGTGGACCACGTGTCTCTCCTGGCCATGTTCTTCTCTCGCTGCCAAGTAGGACCGCCAGGCACTCGGTCCCACCTGCCTGCCTCCTTCCGCGCTTATTAGCCGAGTCCTCCTGCCTACCCCTCCTTTCCCTTCCCCTTCCCCTTCCCCTTCCGCGCGGCAGAGCCACACGGCCATGGAGGACGCCGCCTCGGAGATCAGCGACTGGGAGGTGATCTCCGCCGCCTCCGCCTGCGGGGACGACGACCGCGACGACGTCGTAGTCGTTTCCGGCGGGGGCGGCGACGTGCTCCCCGACCACTTCACCCTCGACCTTGCCTCCCCCGACCCCGACGCTGGCTTCTCCGGCGAGGGCTCGTGGTCGGAGCCCGAGGTGGCCTGCTTCAAGGAATACCATAGGGAAGGCTTAGAATTATTAGATGAATTCGATTCGATTTCGCAGGAGAGCCTGGATCTTGTTCCCGGGCTTCTGGGCTTGCAATTGCAGGAAGGTGGGGCTGATGAGAACCGAGAAAGCTCGGTTCTTGAGGCCGCCGCGGCGGGTGGCGATAACTGCAGTTCAGAGGGAAGGCAAGTTGATGCCATTGGATTGGAGACAGGGCCGGAGAATAATGCCGCGCACAGTTGCGGCGAGTTAGACTCGGCTCTGCAACCGGCACACCACGATGTGGGAGAACCTTTGGATCCAGATGCGATTCAGGCGACTGATGCGTCACCGGCACCGCAAAGTGAAGCATCAGAGAATTCCAGCGTGCTGTTGGAAGATATAGGAGTTGATGCTAGTATTGAAACCTCATGTGTTGAAGATTCTGTGACAACTGATGAAGTTCATGGTGGACAGGTAGAGCAGAATCAGGGGAACGATGCTTATGCTGGGAGCGGGTGTGATGAAACGGATGGTGAGGCGAAGGGTGACACATTGCCTCTGGCGCAATCCCCAAGTGCAGGTGAAGAAGGGAAGAAAGTTGTTGTCTGGTTGAGGCTGCCATTGAAGCTGCTGCACTACTGTGCTTGGAATGTGAAGCCGGTGTGGTCTTTCTCCATCGTGGCGGCACTGCTGGGCCTGGTCGTGCTGGGGAGGAAGATGTACAGGATGAAGCACAAGGCAAGGGGCGTGCCCCAGATTAAGATCGCCTTTGATGATAAGGTGAGTTATTTGCTATTGTTCAATACATCCTTATTTCCATTGGATTTGTGAATCTTGGTTCTTCTTAACGCCCAATATGTAAGATTAGGCATGTTGAGCTGATGCAGCATCTTATTTCATACACTGAACACTGTTAGATTGAAAAAAAATTGTTACAAAAAATGCTGCCTAAATTGAAATTCATCTCATATTGCAATCTTTAACTATCAGATATACACAGTTATCAACAAAATTCATTTAACTGAAAAATATAATTTACATATGGGATCTTTTGAAAGAACTTTCTAATATGAGTTTAATCATGTTAAATATAGAGTTACCATTGAACAACATAATTAACAACTTTAACTCACTTCTGTTAATGATCAGACTTGTTTCCTCTACCCATTCTTTCGATGATTTTTTCTTCATTTATGTTGAGAAAATTATGGGATATATATGCACTGGTGGATGGGAGTTCACTTCTTACTATGACTTTTAAATGGCAGTGAGTTCAGATAAATTTTTAGAATGTAGCCGATTTTTCTGGAAATCATTATCTTGTAGGATTTTGTGGTCCACACAGTCCAAAACTGGAAAAGATATGAGAGTATAAGATTCTCATGTAAAGAGATGTTCTAATGCTCTGTGATTCATCCATTTGACCATTGTCAGTGAAAATGTGTACTGTTTTGTCCAATTAAATGGTATTAAATCAGGAGTGTCTTAGTCTTTAGGATGTCCTGGCAACTGATGAATGAAAATACTAGACTTTTTTGCCATACTTCTTCAGCCTGGACATTTGGGCTCCGCACGGGTAAGAGATATTATTTGGACCTATCCTATTTGCCAGACACATATGAGTTCCCAACAGTCCTATCTATTATGAAGTTATACTCGTTGTCCCCTCTTGAATTGAAATGTCATTTTAGGATGTAGTATGGAGGTACGCTCGCTGTCCCCTTTTGAATTGGAATGTTATTTTAGAAGTGAATAAAATTATTGTAAAGCACTGAAAAAACAAGATAATGAGGCTACAACTAGCTAGGTGGGGTTTCTTTAGATTTTCCTGCATATAGTTTTATTTCAGTTGTGTATCTGATCATGTTTTCTGCTTGTTTGTGTGAAAATTTTAGAGGGCCACACAGTATGCAAGCCGCGCTGCACGTCTCAATGAGGCCTTCTTGATAGCAAGACGTGTACCGATGCTAAGAACTTCATCCGGTGCCATGCTTCCATGGTCTATGGTTCAAGAGAGATGAGTCAATCTGCTCAAAGCCCGACAGAAGGTCCCTATTGCAGTCATAAGCAGCTGGTCTGGATGATAAGGGTTAGTAGAGCATCGTAATTGGCTTTGCTCTATACCTTTTCTTTTAGCTGGTATATCAACCACTGTCGATGCTTTATACCATAGCTATACTTATTTTGTTTCTACCATGCGAAGTGTTACCTCTGTTTTTTTTTTTTTACTTTTTAGGGAATCCTTATCGTTCTATTATTTTCACTTTTCTCCGCCCTTGCCTGGTTTAGTCTTCGGTCAGTGGTGGAGTCCTGAAATTGTCGGTGTTACAGACATATATGTTTCTTTGTAAAGTTTGAATTTCATTTTTGGTTTGAATGCAAGAGGGCTCAGAATTTATGTGTTCGTACTGTTGTTATAATTTGACATCTACACTGGCTGTTTATGCGTGCCTGTGTTCTTCATCAGCGAACAGCTTTGTTTGGGAGTAAGCTCTGCATTCAGTACCTCTGTATGGTGCAGCCTGTATGCTTGCCTGCAACCAGCAACAGATCCATGTGATTCTTTACATTAATTCTTGTTTAGTGACCTGAGAATGGCGCTCTGTGATATTTTGGGTTAAGAAAATAGCAGCAAGGGAGAGCTCTACCTTACTCTGCTTGTGTTCAGCACCTTAGGATGCAGAATCAATGACAACGAACAAGGACGATATTTTTACATTTGCAGCCTTGCAGGAGTCGTATTTCAGAATCCAGATGACTTGTTTTTGAGTCAATTTCATTTTCCTGGGGCACTGCTTAAATGGTAATGCCAGCATTTTGCTCAGTGAACGATTGGTTTTGTTGAACAATATTTCCAAGAACACGGCATTGTCAACAACAACATCAAACATGACACATTCATACATATCTTTTGTGCAAGGATTCCATTGGTTCTCCATCTAATCATCTAATGATGAAATTATGACCATCGATTCGACCAGACCCAAGAACAAACATGTGTACGGATAGAAGATTCACAGCCTCGGGGAACAATGCAAGGAGGAAGAAGAACCTCATTGTTAAAAGACTCGGATTTCCCCCCTTTTTTCGCTCCAAAACACGGGATGCTCAGCCGCCACTGATAGGCGGTATGACAGCGAGTTCGTCGCCGTCGGCGACGGCGGCGGAGTCCGGCGCGTACTCTTCGTTGAGAGCGAGCACCATGGAGCTCCGGATCTCCTCCAGCTTTGGGAACTCGGCGAGAACCCTGGCGAGGCACTCCCCCGCGGTGCTCCCCGCCGGCACCTCCAGCGATGACTCCGCGGTGCCCGTCAGGTCCCGCGCGCGGGCGAAGTAGAGAACCTTCACCGTTGCCGCCGCCACCGGCGGTTCGGCCGCGGGGCGCTCCGTCGCTGGCGCAGCATCTGAGCAACAGATGAAATCCATGGGTGATTGGTGAGGGGCGAGGTAGATGATCGATCACAAACGGGATTAGCGGGAGGGAGGATAGTTGGTTGCTGGGTTACCTTTGGGATCCCGCGCCATCGCCGGAGGAAGAGGAAAGGAAGCTGGTGTGCCCGTTCTGAGCTGTGCTGCTTTTTTTGCTGCGGCGGTCAACACGCCAGAGAGGGGAGGATAACCTATGGAGGACTAATGCACTTTCCATTATCATTCAAATATAATATGTGATAGTTTTCAAAGTATAGTGGTCGTGCCGGAGTGGTTATCGGGCATGATTAGAAATCATGTGGGCTTTGCCCGCGCAGGTTCGAATCCTGCCGACCACGCAATTTTTTTTTAATCACCGTGCAACCTTAATTTTGCCTGTTGTATTATTTTCGTCTCCGATTTTGCTGTCTCTTTCTGTACCGGTTTAGCCACTCTTATGCCTTGTTGTCTGGCACAAAATTCTTGTGTTTGTCCTGGAGAACAAAGATACGTCTTTTGTTTTGGTACTGAAAAGTGGTAGGTGTTGATGGTCTTCAACTCTCCTTACGTGCACTGCTGACATTTGCCATATCGTATATGTGTATAACAGCATGTGTCGTACTCCCTCCGTTTCGTTTTAATTGTCGTTAGGATAACCTTTATTAGTTCATTTTTAGTTTATTTGGTTGTCTGAAACGACAATTATTTCAGAAGGGAGTATATGGTCATGAAGATGCGACTGCCACTGCTAGCCAAATGTTCATACATGGCCTAGTAGTACTACTAGGCTCCATCCAAGAACGAAGTTATGGTCATGCAGATGCAGGTACTTCGCCTGAGCTGCCTCCAGAGTGGGCGTACTGCTAGCACCTGTTCGACCGCGTCGGGGAATCCCCACGCGCCCGTGCCAGCCAGCGCCCGGCGGTGTGCAGGATGTCGTGCCGCACGCGCCTTACGAATGTGATCTCGTGGCAGCGCGCCACGAGTCTACGGCCCTTTTTGGTTTCGCTTATATGTGACTCGATTACCTGGTGAGTATGATTTTCTGTTGAGTTTGTGGTCAGATGAAGCAACTAGGTGGAGAGGTCGGAGTATTTGCCTAACCTGATTATTCTTAGCGGAATATCACTTAACTGTCTGTAAAAAGACCTTCGTACCCCTGATTTATGAATCATGCACAGTACACACTGCATACTTCTTTTTCCATCAGCCATGAACGTGTACAGTTTTCTATTCGTTTTCTCCTTCTGCTAGTTCGTTTTTTAGTTCTGCTAGTATGGGGCGGAGGCCGCGTTGGAGCTTTCACAGCGAACCAAGACACGACCTTGACCATATGCAGTGAGAACGAAGACGAGGGAGGAAGCTCTGTGTCAGTGGAAGCAGACCAGACTAGCTCAGCATCATCCATGGATTCAAATGAGCAACCACTTGTTCAGAACATCAAACTTCCCGTGCAAAATGCACTGCCGCCGACACTTGAACAGGTACCATCCACTTCACTGGCATCGCCTGGCCGCACGACGACGAGCCTCGTCTGGGTGCGCGACAGCGGCCAGCGCCGGGGCTCACGGACGGCCGACAGCTACTGCGAGCACGACCGGCGAGCGGCGTCTTGTCGAGCGGAATTAGACGCTGATTGCACGCGACAGTGGGCGGACGGCTACGGGCGCGCGGCGCCTGGGAGTGCCACCGCCTAGCAGCACCGGAGCGCACGACCGACGAGTGGCGAGCTGGAGTCGGCGTCACTAGGAGTGGGCGCGATAGCGGCGCTGCGGGAGAGAGACGAACGGTTTCGGGGGTAGGGGTGGAAAAAGGGCTCCGCTTAATTCCAGACGGACCTTTCCCCTCGCGTTCTGACTAAGCGGGTTTGCTATTGGATTTTGGGCCTCCTTATTAAGCGGCTTAGAGGCTAAGCAAGATTTAAGCAAGATGTTTGGGTGTGTTTTTCACTTTTTTTATTGATAAGAGAATTTTAAGCAGAAACAAACAGAGTCTACGGATGGGTAGCATGCCGTGACAACTCTTTGACATCTCCCGTTCCTGGCATTCTTTCGCTTTTAACAAATTAAATAAACGAGTCTTCGGAAACGAAGCAGCGGACCCGACTAGGGTTGTCAACGAGTCGAACTCGAGTGAGCTTGTTTTCGTAAGCTTGAGTTTGATAAAAAATCGAGTCGATCTCGAGTCGAGCCTAGAATTTATTCAATCTTACGATCAGGCTCAAGCTTGACTCGTTTAAAATTCGAGTCGAGCTTGAATCGAGCCTAGAACGAGTCGAACACGAGCGAGTTACGATCTTCAACTTCATTAGCAGTCCTCTAATATACAATAAAATCTACTGAATTTGGTTCACAACTAATAGAGTACGAAGGTGGACGATGTTGCAAATTAATTTGTTACTAGCATATATAAAAAATGTATCTTATAAAATATTTTTAATAGAATTATATAATTTAGTTCATCATACATATCATATATGATAACAATAAACGAGCTTACTCGAGCTTTTCGAGCTTGAGCTCATCGAGCTTATACGCAGACTCAAGCTTGACTTTTTTAGAATTCGATCCGAATTTAAATTGAGCTTAAAACTAATTGAACACGAACAAGTTATTATTTTCGAGCTTTGTTGACAGCTCTAGACCCCACCGGTCACGAGTTCACCTCGCCTCCTCCAATAGGCAGATAATTTCGCAGTGTCCCTGTGATGACTGATGAGGTCCAGCCCAGGTGATTTATAACGATAAATGCCCAGCCCACTGACAGATGAACCACTAGTGTAAACGGGTCCCATACGTCAGCGACGTTACCCCACGCGCGGGTCTAGAGATTCACGGAATCCAAGCAAGCTCTCCAGAAACGCAGGGACCAACCGTTGCGGATTATTCTTCTTCTTCTCTCGTCCTCCCCCGCACACTTGCGTCGCCCTCTCTCTCTGTCTCTCTCTGCATTTTCCTCTCCGGCGACGGCGAGCCCTCGTCCGCCGCCGCTCCTCTCGTGCGTCGTCGCTCTCCTCTAGAGGTGAGGTCCCTTTCCGCTGCTGCCTAATCACTCGAGTCACGGGTGCTCGGGAACTCACTGTTGGTGGTTCTATCTACGCGCAGGGGGTGAAGGATGTGGTCGTCGAGCCAGGCGACCGCCAAGGGCGTGGTGGAGGCCGGTCCTTCCCACTTCGTCAAGAGGCCTGCGCCGCGTGATTCTGCTAGGTGTGTCCCTCCGCTTATTTCCCCCCCTTCCTCTTCGAAGCCTTTGTGGCTTTGTACTACCTTGCACACTCGATGCTGTATGCCAATACAAAGGATGGATAGATCTGCTCTCAAACCCCGGTCCACGCGACAGTAGCAAGTAGCAATCATGTTTCCAACATTCACTTTCTTACCGTAGCTACACTGATGTTAGCTATACACGCCCCTGCTCTAAAATCATGTGCGGCTAATTCTATTCTACCGGGGTGACATGCCCTGTTATGATCACAACTCTTGCTGATATTCGTTGTTTTCAATACTTATATTAATGTTCTGAAATAGCATTTCAGATTCAGAACTGCAGAACTGTTAACAGGGTGCACAGCGCTAGTGCTGGGCATTTGCTGCTTGTGTAAAATAACTGATCAAAGTTTGGTGCTCTAAACATATACCTGTATCCGTTGGATTGAGTTTTTGTTACTCCCAAACAGCTAGAACTGATGCTTCAACTCTTTGTTTCACAGATCTCTCTTATGTTCAGAAATGCTGGAGTGATAAGCATAGACAGTACTTTTATCAGCTATAATGTCCCATTTCTATAACTCACATCACTACTTTGCCCAACAGGGTCAACCTACCAAGGACATGGGCAGTTAAATCTTACTCAATTGGTAACCGCACAGGACTTTCTTTTGGGCAGTGTTACCATAAGAAAGCTTCAGCCTCCAAATGCGATCTGGGATGGTCTTCACTTCAAATACGTGATATGAAGCATCACTTTAGAGTATATTCATCAGCATCAGAGGCAGTCCTTACTTCCCAATCTGATTTAAGAAAACTTCTTGTTGGCAATGACAAAATCGGTGTTCTATTGCTGAATCTTGGAGGCCCAGAGACTCTTGATGATGTGCAGCCCTTCTTGTTTAATCTTTTTGCTGATCCGGTAGTTACTATGCTGCAAGCAATACTATCTCTCTAATTTTTTACTTGCTATTTTTTAGCTTTGCAGATTTAATCAATTATTCTGCCACATTAATTAATGCTGAGAAAAAATGTGTATTCTTTTGAAATCTGAAACAAGGTTATTGATCTGCTAATTTATGCAGCATCATGCCATCAGCATCTTAGGATGCGTTTGGTTGGGAGTCAAAGTGGGATGGGATGGATCCATCCCAGTTTTTAGGGATAGGATGGTCCCGTTTTCTATTTGTCTAGAGGGATGGGACGATCCCTGTTTCTTGTTTGTTTTGTGGGATGGTGTGGAACGGAATGATCCCGTCTCTTGTTTGAATGAAAGGATGGAAGAGGGACATGTGAGTATGAGTACTTCTGGAAGGTCGCGCGCCTGTCTCCACGGAGGTGGGACGGATCCGTCCCCATGTATTCGGTGGGATGGTTCCATCCCGCATCTAGGTGAAATATTCTCTTTTGAGGGATGACTCCATCCCACATGTCTCCAAACCAAACAACAGAAAAGTGGGATCGTCCCGTCTCGTCCCACTATATCCCTCGAACCAAACACACCCTTAGTTGTGAGGGTCAATGAATCTTGGTACCTAACTTTCTAACATCAATGTTTTTGGATGTTTTAGCTAAGAAGGGAGTGGATGCATGTTATTACTGCATTTCAATATATCGTAATGCAACATGTTTCCTCTACTCATTATATATCCCATGATGCATGATGACAGGACATAATTCGCCTTCCTAGGCTATTTCGCTTTCTACAGAAGCCACTGGCCCAATTCATATCTATCGCAAGGGCACCAAAGAGCAAGGAGGGTTATGCATCCATAGGTGGTGGTTCACCTCTCCGACAAATTACTGATGCACAGGTGCAGTTTTACCTTCTGGCTTCTGTTATTTCATCTGCTCTTTGCTAGGCCTGCTATGTGCTGAATCATCAGCAATTATGTTCGTTCTGTTTAGCTAGAATTGGAGAAAGGATGCAATGAGTCAGGGGAGGAGTTTTTCTTGCATAACTCCAAGTAGTTGATTTTCTTGTCGAATGATGAATTAATCCTTGCATTATTGGTAAGGCGAATCATCACAAACATTTCAAATAATTAAGATTAACTTTGTAACATCCATTTCGAACATGTTTGATGTACGCTACGCAGAGAATGACTGCAATTTCATCAATCTTATGCTATTTGTACGCCATGTTGCTTCTTACTAGGTTAATCTACAAAAGAAACCAAAATAGTTGGACTTGTGTTTTTGTGACCATGTATAAGGCTAGCAAAACTTCCCATGATCTAGTTTATTTTATTTATTTTCTCGGTTTAGGACTTTAAGCATTATAATTTCTAAATTATGTCAGAAACTGCACTGTAATATTTTTCGCCTGATGGTTTTATGAACTGCACAGGCTGAAGCACTGAGGAAGGCATTATGTGAAAAAGATGTTCCTGCCAAGGTGTACGTTGGGATGCGATATTGGCATCCCTTCACTGAGGAAGCTATAGAACAAGTAGGGGGCTTGACATACACCCTAATCACCAATGTGTTCTTTCGACTTTCCAGTTTTTGGTTATTTCAGCAATGAAAATTTACCAATAATTTCCTAATTTTGTAGTAATGGAAGACAAACTCAAGTGGCATCAGTTGTAGGTTCTCTTTAAATAGATTTTCTTTATGGACAACATTGCAAACTGACCTCAGGTCAGTTGGTTAGGACCTCCAGGTGTGAGGCCTGCCCAACAGGGTTCAAATCCTGGTGTGCGCAATTTGTGGAATAAAAAAGACCTTGTTGGCAGCCCGAAATATAGTGGCGACGTGGCAGACTTGGGTGTCGTACCCGGATCAGGGGCTGGTTTGGGCTCTCCTACCTGGGGGTAGTTGCAGCAGTCATCAGCATGGTCAACGGTGTCTGGCCCAAGTACCTGCCCGGCCCTATACGGTGATGCCAGGGTTTGGGGGTTTTCTCGGCCAGGAGAAGGTTGAGCTTCTTCTTATACTAATGCCGTGGGGGCGGTCTTACCCCCCACCGGTCGAGTTTTTTATGGACAACATTTTTTCTTTTAGAATTTGCGAGGGAACAAGGACCATGAACCTGCAGTTTTATTACTTTACATCATACAAATAAACACTTTATTTTGGAACTATTAAGCACCATACACATGACGTCATATTCATGAAACAATTTGTGAATGCTATTCTATATTTATTATATTAGCAACCTTATGCTGCTTATTAGTTGTATTTATCTTTTGGGGAAAAACTTCACTTTTCTTTGGAGAAGACATAAAAGTTTGTTCTCTTTGAATTCTAGATAAAACGGGATGGAATCACAAAGCTTGTAGTGCTGCCACTGTACCCTCAGTTCTCCATATCGACTAGTGGTTCAAGTCTTCGTTTATTGGAGGGCATATTCAGGTATATTTAATATTCGGTATTCTGAATATCCCTATTGCTGATGCCCAGAAATTTGACGTTTTGTTCATTTTCAATATATTTAGAGAGGATGAGTATCTGGTGAATATGCAACATACAGTTATACCTTCCTGGTATCAACGTGAAGGATATATAAAGGCCATGGCAACTTTGATTGAGAATGAACTGATAAAGTTTCTAGAACCCAAAAAGGTAAGAACCATGGTTTTCAAGTGTATGTTTTACAGTCATCATACAAGGCTATATGCTGTTACCTGTTACTTGTTAAGAGGGTAGGCAAGATGTTTCCACTGGGGGCTGTAGATGTGCCCATTCCAAAATTGAGTGAAGGGTGAATAGTTATATCGCCATCCTAGGATGGAATAGGTGTCTCGCCGTCCTAAACTAGTGTATGTGTGGGATGATGAAAAAGAGTGTTCATTGAAAAGACTGTTCATCATCCTAAGTAAGGCGTGTTTTATTCTGCTTTTACTCCAGATTGTATTAGGAGTCCTTTTCTATGTCTTTGTGAAAACGCAATGGGTTTGTGAGTCTGTAATGCCTGCGTCTTTTGGTTGACCCTCTGGATGAGGTGTCAGGTTGTGAACTTAATGGAATTATGTCCTGGCAGACATGCTGGTTATTAGGGGTACTTAATCAATTTTAGAGGACTAGTGATTAAGTACGGATAGCAGCAATAGATGTCTATTACTTGCGTCCCTGGTTCTGGTTGTAATATAACTGGGACCTCCGTTCTTGTTTGGGATGGAGGAGGAATGAAAATTCCAGGTTGAGAAAAGTAAGGTGTGTTTTAGAAAACAAGATTGAGGGGGTGATTGTTGGAGTTAATCTTATTTTCTAGCTAGTTTCGATAGAGTGGGAGTCGGTTAGATCAGGTTGGGTTCGATCTGTTCTGTTTAGGAACAAATTAGTTTGAGTTTGAGTCGGATTCTATCTCTAGCAGAAAAGGAATACTGGAGATAGAGTTCTATCTTTCAGCAGTTTACAGTACGTAGGGAAGTTATATCTGTAAAAGGCTATAAATGGGCATGTATTTTTTAAGGAATAAAGTAAGTCGAATTTCCATATGGATTTCCAACATCTGAATGCAGTAGTATTGTCACAGCTTCACAGGCAATATCACTTTCCTTGAAAAATCACAGGCAAAATTTTCTTTCTTTCAAACCTCTGTAGAATGCTTCAGAATGCAGTCATGTTTGAAGGAAGATGACTTCTAGTAACAAAAATATTGTCTAAGGTTGTTTCTTTTTTGATCCATTTGTCTCCCCAAACTCAGGAGAGCCTTATTTGTTTCAGCTGTGAGTTTTTAATGTACAAGGAAATGTCTAATGAGAAATCAACTTACATGCAGGTTATGATATTTTTCAGTGCTCATGGAGTCCCCCTGGCATATGTAGAAGAAGCTGGCGATCCATATAAAGCAGAGATGGAAGAGTGTATTGACCTTATCATGGAAGAACTCGAAAAAAGGGGGATAACAAATCCTTGTACACTTGCTTATCAGGTCACTGCAGCCCCATCAATGTAATAGTGCCAAATATGATGGTTGCTCTTCGTTTAATTGTTGCTCTTCTTGTGAATTTATAGAGCCGAGTAGGACCAGTTGAATGGTTGAGACCCTATACTGATGAGACCATCATTGAGCTTGGGAAGAAAGGGGTAAAGAGCCTTCTAGCTGTTCCCATTAGGTATATTTTCTCAAAACGTCGACCTCTGTTGTTTAATATGCGTTATGTTTGTTATGATCCTCATCTATCATCTTGCTGTTTGACTGTTGTTTTCTCAGTCAATTTTTCCCAGATAATCCTCATTTGTTTTCGTTTGTTTCCTTGTTCAGTTTCGTCAGCGAACACATTGAAACTTTGGAAGAAATCGATGTAGAGTACAAGGAGTTGGCTTTAGAATCTGGCATCAAGCACTGGGGACGAGTTCCAGCATTAGGTTGTGAACCCACATTCATTTCGGATCTTGCGGATGCTGTTATCGAGAGCATGCCTTACGTCGGTGCAATGGCAGTTTCCAATCTTGAGGCTCGTCAGGTAACAAATACCCATAAGGAAAATATGATTCTCGTCTCTGTTGCATAATTGGTCAGAACGGTATTCTTTTTTCTGATCAGTGTGTGGATGCTTTGTGCCTTACTAGATAGTGGAAACTCTGAACTATGTGTGCATTTTGTTCAACTAAACCTCAGGATAATAATATCAGAGTCAAGACAACCGAGTTTATTCACCTATACTAGTTTCAGAGTCTGTGTTGCTTACGACACACTACCGTGTATTAGTTCTTTCATTTTATAGTGTACTTAGGAAAAAGATAAGTATGAATTCAAGAAAAAAAACAGAGGGAAAGGGGGTACATGAAAAAGTAATATTTCAATGAATAGAAGAAAAAGAAAGAGCTACTGCACAAAGAAGGCAACAGAACATGCTCACAAGATTGTTCTCCATCTTGTCTATATCTGGATTCTGAGGAAAAATATATTGCTGTCCTTGTTTTGAATGATATTCGTCAGACCACAGTTTTTTAGTGAACATTTAGAGCACAGCTATCCAGTGACCATTGTAGCATTTACCTAGATTTAGAAATACTTATAATGTGTTGTCATTGAACATAAATGAATCATTTTCATATTATATGGAATGCTAAAGTAGTAGAAGCCATGTAGAGCTCAACAAATCTCTGCTATTAAGAGTTTGATGTTTGGTGAAATGCATCTGCAGTCACTCGTACCCCTCGGCAGCGTGGAGGAGCTGCTAGCAGCATACGACTCGAAGCGCGACGAGCTTCCCCCTCCGGTGATTGTGTGGCAGTGGGGGTGGACCAAGAGCGCGGAGACTTGGAACGGTCGGGTAGCTATGCTCGCCGTGCTGGTTCTCCTGGTGCTGGAGGTGACGACCGGAGAAGGGTTACTGCACCATTGGGGTATACTGCACTAGCGATATGGTTCCGGCCACGATGATATTTTGCTGCATCCGCAGATCGCTTTGGCTCTGTACATGAATCGGTTTTGTTGCAACGTGGCGGGGGGAAGAAAAAAAAGGAAGATGTACGTGGACCGAACGTGACGCTACATCCTGTGCCCCATGGTTGTCACGATGTACCTACACTACACCTAGTGGATATAAATATGGGTGTGGAAAACTGGACCCGTGCTGTGAAGGTACAAGTATACGTAACACTCAAAAACACTTATTATTATGCTCATCGACTAGCAAACCAGTCTTGGATCGTTGGCAATACCATAACTTGCTGCAAGGAACATACACTCATTGCGTGGCGTTGGACGTACGTGTCGTGGTTTGGAACGCACTCAAGAGCTATCTCCACTACGTGCAACAGTCCAGGTCAACATGTTCTTTTTTGCTCTCTGTTCTTGAAAACTTGTTGCTTTATAGTTCATTTTTATCTAGGAAACGATAAATTTTTAGAGACAGAGGGAGTATCAGGGAACAAAACAGTTTTAAATAAAAGTGGACTCAATCATCCTCAATAAAAGTGGGCTCAATCATCCTCCGCAATTTGTCACGTGTAGCTGCAGAGCTTATCAGCTCGGTCGCGCCAGCCCAGAAGCAGTGCAGCGCGTGCCAACAACTAGTCTTCCTCCGCCGATGGACTCGACTGCCCCCTGGTGCCACGCCGACTGCCGTTCCTCCAGCCACGGCAATGGCTGCAGCACTCCGGCCGGTCGCTCGTAACGACGTCGCCGTCGAATCAATAAATTCGCTCCATATCTTGGGCCATATCTCACGCTTCAACTTCTTTTTTCAAAGAGGGAAAAAAGAAGCCGTTTATTAGAATAGGATATCGCCGAGAGAATCAATCCAAAACCAACCAACCACGCAAAGGATGGTACGTGACAATACGCAATACCAGAAGATTAAATTAAAATGCATGGAAATGTAGAACACGTATCGGCAATGAGTTGGACGATTGGGACCCTACCGAAAAAGGCCGCGACGGTTTCTCTTGACGAGTTCCACGCGTCGGCTGTCCTTTTTCCGACCATCTATCTCTCTCTCTGGAACACAAGATTCTCAAAAGGAGAAAAAGCAATTTCGTAGCATGACATTTTGAACGTGACGCTACATCCTGTGCCCCCATGGTTGTCACGTTGTACCTACACTACACCTAGTGATATAACACTACAGGAATTCGTTAATAGTCCGTCGGCTATATAGCCATCGGTTGCCTACAGTAGCCGACGCGTCTAACTTAAAAGCGTTGGTTTGCCGATAGTCATATCCGACGGCCTTTATTCGACGTATTTAATAAC
Source organism: Tuctoria greenei (assembly GCA_036927565.1). Classification (NCBI taxonomy): domain Eukaryota; kingdom Viridiplantae; phylum Streptophyta; class Magnoliopsida; order Poales; family Poaceae; genus Tuctoria; species Tuctoria greenei. The sequence goes on from JAYESD010000002.1 coordinate 50,607,303, forward strand.
TAAAGCTGTCAGGCCTGACACTTCTAAAGGTTAAAAGCGCCAGTCTGCGTAACTGTCGGTCGTACTCCATTTTCGCAACTAAGGCCATCTGCCTGGACCCATCGCATTTAAAGCGTTGTAGCCGCCGGGTCATCAAAGGGAACCCGACGGTCATAGATCGTATGACCGTCGGCATCGGGACGCAACCGATGGCTTTATAGACCTTAAGACCGTCGGTTTTGACGCGCAACCCGTCGTTTTAAGCTTATAACCGTTAGTGCTTTTGTAAACCAACGCACATAGTTCTATTTTTTTTAGCGATGCGGCTCGCGCTCCCTCCCCGGTTAGGGAGCCTCTGGGTTTTATACAGCAAAGACAACAAATTTGTATACATCATTTCACATAAACAAACTTCACATTCAACATCCATTATACAACAATTTATACAGCAAACTCAAAGGCAAATTTATACAGCAAATTTCATAGAAAACAGTCACTACTACAGTCAAACAGCAGTCCTTGACGGGATTCAACAAACGACAAGACAGATTTGAACCTCCGCAAACACATATAGTTGTTTGAACCATACAAGACAACACCATATACTCTCCGCAAACGCCATAATACAGCCAAACATACAATATATCAATAGTTGTTTGAACCTCCACAAACGACATAGAAATGATATTGGATCAATCCGTGTCGTTGTTTGAACCTCCGCCACTCGCACCTCCGGCATTGACATTCAGAAAACCATCATAATCGTCAGGTGTTCCTTGACGGGAACCCTGCAACAAACATATCAATTACTCTAAATTGTGTGATAATTAATTTATGTGTTACAACTCATATGAAAATGAATGTCTTCAATTTTTCAGGATAACTAATGATTGAGAAGTCATACCGCTACGACTGGAGGAACTGATAATTGAGGTTGCTCTGGAGCAAATGGCATCGGTGAGAAAACAGGTGGATAAGGTTGAAATCCAGTTCCGACCAACATCGCTATGAATCCTTGAGGTTGTGGAACATATGGCTGACCACTTTGAGAACCCTGTTACATGTATGATTGCAGAATTTATGGTTACAATTTTGTATTATAAGTCGAACTAATAAGACCTGTTATACCTGTGATGAAGAGACAATCTGAAGTCCTGGCTGGGTGGGACGAGGCATACTGAACTGAGAAACGGGGAATTGCATCAAGTCAAAATATTTAGTTAATTAGTTTAACACACATATGGTAAAGAGAGTTCTAATTTTAAGAAGACTGACAAGTGTACCTGTGACATCGTGTCGAACTGGGACGACATAGCAAACTGAGTAGCGGTGTTGCCATGAGATAAAAACTGCATCAATCAATTTATTTGTGAGATTTTAAACAGAAGTATTTTTGAACTGAATGAATTGCTCAGTTGTTAATATTACATGTTACCTGTGCCATATAGAGATATTGCATTTGTTGTATCTGCTCCTTGTTGCGTCTCACTTCTTCTTTTAATTGCTCATTCTCCACACTCACCTGCTGGGAATGACTGGAACTGGTAGTGGAGGACTGTCGTCGTCTAGCGTACGTATCGCGCTCCACGTACCCGTCGCCCTACTCAAGTCTAAAAAAGTACAAGTATGGTGAATTAACATTCATTAATATATAAACTATCAATAATTTTACACATACCTCCCATGCGGTAGACCTCCACCGGCTTCGTACGCCGCATCCACATCTAACGGCGCTCTTGTGTAATCTGTATCAGCTCCATGATTCTTTTTGAAACAATCAACATATTTTGCCTTCGTATATACATTTAGTTCACGAATGTATGAAACAAAAGATAATTTGACTGTATAGATAGATATAAAAATCAATGATAATACTTACCAATTTTTGTGTTGCTTCCTCGTCACACAACTGTTCCGGGCGATTCGGATATGGACCTTTATGCCCCTTAAGGTAAACTTCAAAAAACGAAGGAGCGACTCTAGTTTCAGCTTCCTACAAAACAAAATGCAAAAGTTTAATCAGTAGACATATATGAAACAATCTAAGTATAATTGCAAGAATTTATACCATTCTTTGTTCTTTCCAAGCATGTCCATTGGGGCCATAATAGTGCTTTCCGGACTTGCTCTTCCAGTTTTTCCCGCTTCTATCTGAAACATGTTTGAACTCTTCCGATGCCCAATACTCACATAACCATTCCCAAGCTTCTAGATCCGCACAAATCCAATCCATGTAGCTATCCAGGTACTCCTCCTTCGTTAGATGCATTGTGGCTGCTTCCTTGTTTGTCATTGGCTCAAACAACTTTCTCTTATAGTACACGGTCACATCGTTGCTCCGTGCATCCGAGAAGGAGTCTTTTGCACGTCTTTTCGCTGACTCTTGATAAGCTGCTCTTGCATATGGTAAACTTGTACCCTCCTCCAAACGAAACAAACCCTGCATAGAAGGAAAATTTTGTAACAATCAAAACAAGAAATATGATTGAGAAAATAAAAACAAACTTACCCAAAAGATCTCCGAAACTTTGTCCTGACAAGTACCCGAACTGCCATACTCTTTCAACGCATAGTGATCCCAAAAATGCGCTGCAATTCTTTGGCCGCTCGCTACGACCATCCCGGGATAGCAATACCGAATGGAATTCCCCAACTCTGTGCTAATTACTCGCCGACGCCCCTTGCCGCTCCAACCAGGCTCGATCCAACATCTAGTACCCTTCAGCCTTATAACAGTCCACGCATCAGGGGCTTTAGTTGGAGCACATAAAAGGTGCCTCCGTAGCCTTATAAAAAAATTATTAATGAGTAGACAATAAAATAATTATATCAATTAAAAGATAGCTTATATATCAATTAATCCTAAATAGTACCTGAAGGGGCATCGAGCGGGCGGCCCCTTTCTTGACTCACGTAGCTCCGCCAGTATTTCCAACCTCTTATCTCGCACGGGGTTATCAACCTCTTCTTCATCGCTGCCCTTGTCATCCCCCTCATCACCACCATCGGAGGAGGACTGTCCAAGGAAACCCGCAGTCGTACAGTCTTTCGTGCCTGCACTAGAGTCTCCTCCATGATCTGACAACTATGTCACAACATTTGTCTCCTCGTTCACCTCCTCATACGTCGGACTCGGCTCTCGTGCAGGCTGGCTCGGCGCCTGCTCTGTGACACACTGCATAAGCTGCCTCTGTCTTTCCACATTCGCGCTAGTACCTTGCAAATGCAAATAAACATGTAAGAAATATTTGGTAGATAAATATAATATTGAAATGCATTTAAAAACAAATACCTGAAACAAGTCGGTGTGCTCCGAACTACTACTACGGTGAGACGTGGAAGACGGAGTGCCACTGCGCTTTTTCCTGCCAATTTTCATATGCTTCAACATCTTCATAAATTTCAAAATAATTATTAGTATACAAAACATATAATAAGACAAAAAATAATAACAAGATGCATATAATAAGAATCAAAATTTAATAGAACGCATACATTACGAACAAAAAATCATCAGCATCAGAATCTGCTTCAGCTACACGTGCATGAAGATGTTCATGTATCTCTTGTTCTTCTGTCTCTTCTTCAAACTCTTCTTCTTCACTATCTTGCTCAAATCTCTCTTGGTCATCAATAATCCTTTTCTGCTTATCAGTAATCCTTTGTGACCGCTGAATACATTTTCTCGAAGGACCGGTCTGTTCTTCAGGCATTAACTCTATAGTACCACTAGCTAATTCCGTGAGTCCCGTCCCACAAGATATCCTAAAATCTTCTACTTCCTTGACTTCATCTTGGTATACACCACCATCATCATCTTCCTGACTCTCTATATACTCATCATAACGACGAGAGTGCACTTCAGGATTAACTTTGTATACAACCCACCAATTTTTCAAACTTGGGTGAGGATAACATAAATAGTACACTTGTTCCACTTGATGTGCAAGTACAACATTGTTGTTATGGGCTGTTTACCACGAGTTTTGGTTGACCTCTACCATTTCAAAACCATCAACTCGCGTGCCCGATATGGGATCAAACCATTGACAGTCGAAAATCACAAACTGTAGTGTTTTTGGACCGCCAAATGTGTACTCAATTATTTTTTGAAGAACACTATAGTATGCATTCACTTCACCACTACCCTCAGCTTCCGTTGTCATTACTTCATTGTTTGATGTGGCTGCAAGTGGGTGGCTTGCTTCTAAACTTGCCGTTCGAAAACGATATCCATTGATATCGTATCGGTAAAATTCTCTTGCTTTCAATTGACCATGCACCATTTGTCGCAAGTCATCTGAGATGTTGCGATCTTGCATACACTACATAAATAGACAAAGTTAACATCTTATGATAAGCATGTGAACTACGATGGAAGAAAAAAGATGGATAGAAATATTACATGATTACAGAACCATGTCACGAAGTTTGGTCCATCACTTATGCCATGCTGACGTAGCTTATCCAATTGACTTTGCGTAGGTCTTCGTGAAGATGTCCAATACAGCTTGTCAAACATTTCAAAATATGGTAAGACCTCCTCCATGTTGAAAAACAGGTAAAGCAAGGAGTAGTTCCTTTCTTGATCCGAAATAAAATGAAAAGTGGCAGCCCCAACACCTTTACCATTTCAATGGAAAATCTGAAGCTCAGTAATACATTGCTCATCTACATCATGATAGTGTGTCGTAGATGCATTCACATTGTTAGCACGTGAAAAATATTTGCTAGTGAAGTCTGTAATCTCTTTAGCCACAAATGCCTCAGCAATACACCCTTCAACTCTTGTCTTGTTGCGCACTTTAGCTCTAAGTTTCTTCAATTCTCTTTCTTGACTAGACATCCATTTGAATTGTGCAACTATTGTCTTGTTGCGCACTTTAGCTCTAAGTTTCTTCAATTCTCTTTCTTGACTATACATCCATCTGAATTGTGCAGGACCTACTACTAACACTTCATAAGGTAAATGTACCAATAAATGTTGCATAACATTAATAAATCCAGGTGGGAAGACTTTTTCCATCTTACATACAAGCACAACGATTTCTTTCTCCCGCTGTCGTATCATCTTTTTTGACACTTCCTTAGCACATATCTACATATAAAAGTAGCTAGTTCAGCAAATATCTTCTACAAATTGGGTTTCAAGTAGCCACGAAACATTACGGGCAAAAGTCTCTCCATCATTATATGATAATCATGACTGTTCAACCCATTCAGTTTACCGGTACTGATATTAACACATCATTTTATGTTAGCTGCATAGCAATTTGGAAACTTCAATGTTTTCAACCAACTAAGTATTTGCCTCCTTTCTTATGGCTTGATACAATATGGAGATCGTGGCCTACTTTCATTTCCACTTGTATTTGTTACAACCTCAAGCCCAGTACGATCACAAAGATCAGCTAAGTCTTTTCTCGCATTCAAACTATCTTTGCTTTGACTGGTAAAATTAGAACACATACTTATGATGCTCTCAGCGACATTACGCTCCTAGTGTATAAAATCTATGTTGTGCGGTAAAAGCAGCGCCTTTGCGTATGGTAGCTCCCAAAGAAAAGAAATATGATTCTAGTTGTTTTCTGTACCATACCCTTCGAAACCACCTTCTGTAGACTCTTTTAACTTGGGATGTGTCGGTACCCTGTGTACCGGGTGCCCCATCATACCGCAAGAAAAGCTAAAGAGTTCCCCCCGTTCATGTTGAAGATCTCTGAAGGCCACACGTGTTACATAGTACTGGACCTGCCTCCCTCATTTGGGTAGCTCCGATACTGACACGTGTACCACAAGGTCGGACCTAACACCCGTCATAGGGAAGCTCTGACCTTGCCACGTGTCCAGTGACCCCGGACCTAACCCACAGTAGAGGGAAGCTCCGGCACTACCACATGTATAGTGGCTCCGGACCTGCCTCCCTATGATGGGAAGCTCCAGAGCCGCCATATGTCGAACCTCCAGAGCTAGGACTTCAACGGAAGACAGAGAGATCTCCAATGGCTCGGACCTTCAAGGGACATTAAGGCGATAGTTACAAGACCTGATTAGTGTTACTAATGCCATATTAATGACACGCGATCAGTGGACTGTTAATAGGGGTAACGCCATCATTAAGGCGCGTTACCACTCTATTAAGCACATTTAATACTCGTTGATCGTGTATTAGGCAGTTAACTATGCCAGGGCCACCTGTCGGGTCAGGCAGTGATGTAGCGGCCAATCCTTAGACTATAAAAGGGTTGGACACACGGTACATGACAACTAAGCTCATACGCACGCAAGCACCAGTGAATCTCAAATACAACAACGAACACCCCGTGGAGTATGGTATTACGCTCAGGCGGCCTGAACCACGTAAATCATCTGTGTCATCATCTTGTTTAGAATCTCCACGCGCCCAAACCAATCAAAGAACCTCCGCGGGCTACAATTATGTAGTACCGTGGGAAGTGTCATCCGTATGCTTTGACATTTGGCGCACCAAGTAGGGGCGCCTGAGATCACAAGATGGTGAACTCCGCCACAGGATCATCCAACGCCAACAACATAGCGCAACCTACTAGAGGAAATCCTTCCAACATGCAGCAACCAGCGGGCGCCGTTGTCCCGGCGGGCATCGCACCACCACCCACACCATCTGTTCTGGCAAACAATGCTAGACAGCAGGATGGAGTACTCGCGTTGATCACGACACCGACAAACAACAACCCTGAGCCCTTTTTTGTTGCGCATACTCTACTCCAACGTCCACCACCTCCAGGAGCACCCCAGGGTGCGATGGAGCAGTGGAGCAGTGGAGGGCTGATGCTGAACATCTGGTTGCAGCTGTAGCGGATGGCATCAACAACCAAGGTCCTGCTCCTTCGGGGAGGCACCTTCACAACGTCAGATCTTGTTAGTAAGACTTGGTCTGCAAGATTCACAACACAGGAGATGTGTTGTGTCCCAACAGGTGACTTTGCTGCCCTCCGGGGCACGTCGCACCCACACTACGTTGAGGCTTTTGACGCATGATCTGCGGTCAGAGCTCGATCGCCGTTACCGACAGCAGGACGACCGCGTCCACATCTAGCATGCTCGTGAGAGGTGAGAATCTCAGGACGATCCTGCTCCTTTGGGAGTTGGAGGAGGTTGTTCTGCCCTGGATATGCATTTACGCATGGTCAGATGGCCACATAAGTTGCAACCTCATTTGACGGAGAAATTTGACAAGACTGTCAACCCCTCTGAATTCCTTCAAATTTACTCCATCGCTATCCTGACGGCGGGGGGCAATGAGGTTGTGATGGCTAATTATTTTCCTGTGGCTTTGACCGAGACAGCCAGGTCCTGGTTCATGATCCTTCCACCTGACTCCATTAACAGTTGTACAGAGCTAAGCCAACAGTTCAATGCCAATTTTGGGATCTCCTACACCCAACCCGACACTGAACTGTACCTTTTTGTTGTTTAGCAAAAATTGGGAGAGTCGTTGCGATCCTTTATCCAGCGATTCTCTCAGGTATGCAATACCACCCCTTCTATCTCGAACGCTTTGTTATTGTCGCGTTTAGACAGGGCGTTCGAGACAACAAGATGTTAGATAAGCTGGCGACAAAAGAAGTCACCAGCGTCACAAAGCTTTTTAGTCTGGCTGATAAATGTGCCAGAGCTGCGGAGGGCCATGAGATGAACTCCAAACCAGCTCCAGAGGTCAACAAGAAGACCTCCAAGGCTGAAGCCACTACCTCCGGTAGTGGAATGAAGAAGAAGAAGACCAACGGCAAGAAAAAGCCGTTGGCTGGCACATCCTCTGTTGCGGCTGCTACAGCTCCGGGTGGTCAGAGGCCAGACCCCGAAAAATGACCTCGACCTTCATCAGAATACGACGACAACTCCAAAATGTGGTGTTCGATCCACAAGACGGACAAGCACAGTATGGAGGACTGTCGGGAGGTCCATAACCTTATCGAGCGCTACAACAAGCGCCGAGAGGAAGCTCCTTTCTACCAATGGGAAGGAAAAAAAAGTCAACGAAGCTCCGGCTGACACGAATCTAGGATTTCAGGATCCCAAGAAGTTCCTGAAGGCTGTGTACAACACGATTGACAATGATTTCGATGTTTCTGACAACGAGCATTGGAAGACCCTGAACACCATCTATGGTGGTTCCTGGGACATCACTTCTCGTCCCGTCCTCAAGACAATGTAGCGGGACATGGCCGCTGCAGCTCCTACCGCCAGGGCGGAACCTCATCGGACATGGATGGACACTCCCATCACCTTCGATGCTACAAACTGCCCCCAGAACATGATCAGAGTTGGACAATTGCCACTGATGGTGTCTCCTACCATCAACAATGTCCAACTCTACCATGTTTTGGTAGACAGAGGTGCGGGGCTGAACCTCCTGAGCTATGAAGCCTTCGTCAAGCTCCAGCTCCGACCCTTGGACCTTCATCTCTCACGACCTTTCTCTGGGGTAGGTCCGTGGGCCATTAGCCCTCTCGAATCCATCACACTCCTGGTGACCATTGGAACTCGAGAGAAATACAGGACTGAGAAGCTGGTCTTTGACGTCGCGCAGATCAGCTTACCCTTCAACACCATCCTAGGTAGGCCTGCCCTGCATAGGTTCATGGCTGTAGCCCACTACGACTATTTGATGTTGAAGATGCCGACACCTTTGGGCATTCTCTGCATCCGCGGGGACCGTACTGTGGGAATCACCGCACTGGAAGAACTCCATGCGCTTGCAACAGCGCAGGAGGGGACATCCAGCAAAGAGCAAGCTGCTCAACCTCCGAGCACTCGTCATCGAGGCTCAACCTCTGCACCACGTGTGCAGCCAAGCGGCGACAACGACATACCTGTCAAAGTCATCCAAATTGGTTCCGATGCTGCTCAGACTACCCGTATATCGGGAGGTCTGAATAACAAATAAAAACTCACGCTCATCACTTTCCTCCGGGTGAATGTTGACGTGTTTGCCTGGCAACCGTCACAAATACCTGGGATCCCTAAGGAGGTGATTGAGAATAATCTAAAGATTTATCCTGACGCACGGCCTATACAACAGAAGCTCTGGAAGCAATCAGTCGAGCAGCAAAACTTCATCCGATAGGAGATCAAGAAGCTGCTCGAAGATGGTTTCATCCAAAAGGTTTATCATCCAAAATGGTTGGCAAACCCAGTTGTTATACCCAAGGCTTGCGGGAAGCTTCGAATGTGTATCGACTACACCACACTAAATAAGGCATGTCCAAAAGATCCATTTCTACTACTTAGAATAAATCAGATAGCGGACTCCAACTTCGGGTGTGAGCTATTGTGTTTCATAGATGCATACTCCAGACATCATCAAATCCAAATGTCTAGGGAAGATGAAGAGCATATTGCCTTCATAACATTAGATGGATTGTATTGTTACACTGCTATGCCATTTGGTCTCAAAAATGCCGCTTCAACTTTTCTGCGAGCTATGTAGACGACATCATCGTGAAGGTCAAGAACACGGAGTCACTCCTTGACAACTTGCAAGCCGTCTTCGACAAGCTGCACATCACGCGCACCAAGCTAAACCCGGACAAGTGTGTCTTCGGGGTTAGCTCCGGGAAGCTCCTCGGTTTCTTGGTGACCCACCGAGGAATTGAGGCAAACCCTACGAAGATCAAGGCTATTGAAGATATGCGGACCCAGCCCGTATCAAGGACGTCCATAAGTTAATTGGATGTCTAGCTGCGCTCAGTCGGTTCATGTCAAGACTAGCGGAGCGGGCACTTCCCTTCTTCAAGCTATTGAGGAAGACCAGACCTTTCCATTGGTCTGAAGAAGCAGAAAAAGCGTTTCAAGAGCTCAAGCAGCTCCTCACAACACTACCAATCTTGGTAGCTCCAAACCCTGGTGAGCCTTTACTGCTTTATATTTCTGCAACTTCAGAGGTTGTCAGCATGGTCCTGGTCGCGGAAAGACCGGAGCCCATATCCCTCTGGGAGGGTCCAGAGCTACCTGAAGGCGAGTCTGGATCCCATCCCCTAAGCACAGATCTTCAAGGCAAAATGTTATAAGATCAACCTCTCTCATCTGAGGGAGTTCACACGGCTGATCAAGAAGATCCGGACCCCTCTGGGAGAGTCAGGATTGAACAAGAAGAAGTTCCAGACGCCTCCAGGAGGATCCAAGAAGATGAACAAGAAAGCTCGGGCCCTTCCAGGAGGGTCCGGGTTGATGGAGAAGAAGCTTCGGGTCCCTCCGAGAGGGTCCGGACCGTCCAATAGTCAGTGTACTTCATCAGAAAAATACACCATGATTCCAAGACCAGATACATTGAGGTGCTGTTGGTATTTCTTAACACCACAGAGTTATCCGCAAGCGCACGGAAATACCAGAGTAGCACTTCCCCTTAAGGAGTATTCCCAAGGGTATCGAATCCAATGAACGTGTGTGCTAATCTTTCGAACTAGCTCACCCAAGGACACAAAGTTGTTTGGTAGGCAAGGAACAAAGAGGAATTCAAAGTATTGATCCTAATTCAAGGTGGTTTGCAGTAGATGCTTGCTTCGGGCACGGGTTTACTCCTAGCAATACTAGGACGACTCCCGCCAAGAGCCTATGGCATAGCCGAACATGGAGGATTACGAAGGACAAATAGGGCTGTCACCACCTACTGCCTACCTCTTCAATCCGTGGGTCTACGAGATATCCACTGATGATTTATAACCTAAGCACCACACTTACATTCTAAATCACTACTCTAGTTGTTTTGAACACAAAGCTACAACTAGAACCTCCAATGAAATAAAGCAGTGAACCCACAAGTAACTACTTGTGCAAACTACTAAGAATAAAAGATCAAACTTGTATTGAATTCACAAAGGCTTACTTGATTGAGTAAAAATTTTGTAGGGGTACAAGTGTAGAAGAGGGACTTGACAAGCCCAAGCCTCCTTCTCCTAGACTCTTCACCACACTCTTCTTCTACTTTTGTAGCTTCTAGGACTACTCTAAACCTTTGGAGTGTAACACTATTCTCAACTTTTGGTGTGTGTGAGAAGTGAGGTGATGGGGTCTATTTATAGGTGGATAAGGGTCGGTTCCCGCCACAATTAACGCGCGAATCAGTCACCATTGACTCCAGGGAGTCGGGAAAAGCCAACACGTGTCATTTGACCGAGTTTGGCGTCAGGAAGAGGTCGGCCGAACTCCTGGTTCGGCCGACCTGGTCAAGGCTCCCCTTGGGGAGTGCTTCCTCCAGGTGGCTTCTAGGTGGGCCCCCCATGATATATATGGGTGCAACACTGTTGGATCTCCTCGTATTCTTCTGTTTGTGGGCCATTGATCCATGTGTTGCCATGTGTCATTGTATGATTCGTTGAAATCCATTTTTATGGATTCATCCCTGCATGTTTTGTATTTTGGGCAATAATTCACCTGCATACAAGTAAACACCAACACTTGTGGAATTGGGTTAGTGTATAACCCTACCACTATGTTTTGTGTTTCTTTTATGCACATTATGAGGTGAATTGATGGTCAAAATGTGATACTTAAGGACCATCAACAAACTCCCCCACACTTAGTCCTTTGCTCGTCCTCGAGTGAAGGCAAGAAGAACTAGAGTGTTGTCATGAATTTGCTATAAGGTATAAAATAAGGATACTAGATATTTCAACTTATAACTGAATTCATGGATCCCCTGTGTGTATGTGGCTACCACATCAATCTAGGGTGTTGAAAAGCGGAACAGTTAGAATGAAGTTCCCTTGGATCATTCTCTGTTGAAATGATTTGGCAATTGCTATATTTGAAAGTCATAGGAACTTTTGCCCTTGCCTTCTCAATTGGAATCTCTCAAATCTCTCAAAGTGTTTCAGTACTCACCATGGCATGTTTTGCCAATTCTTGTCCCTATACTAAAAGTGGCTATATCTGGAGCTTGGTGGGGATGAATGTGGCACACACTTGCAATTCATATGTTACTAAGTCAAAAACTTTGATCCTATGAGAGACTTATGCAATGAATCAAGTGAAGGGAAAATTTTTGTGCACGTGAATGGACTGGAGGGGCGAGGTGATAACTCCCATGAATTTGCTCTCTCTTAAGGATGAAACATGGCTACTTTTTTTAGCACTCTTACTCTTTTTCAAGAGTGGATGCTTTTTCTTTTTCTTGTATCCATGTATTCTACTCCTTTTGTTAGAGAGGCTTTCATTTGTATTGTATGGAGTTTCTTTTTGGCGGATGGGTAATCGATGGATGCAAACTCTCAATGTGAGAAATTTTGCATGAATGGAGTGCACAAGAGTTTTCAATTTAAAAAGTTCATGCATGTCACTCAATTGGGTCACGGGTTTGACAAAGTTGAATGAAAAGCAAAGTGTCATATGCTTGTGGTTTTCAATGAATGTATCATATGGCCTTGGTGGGTATATAAATTTCCAATGAGAGATTTAGGCAAAGTTCAAGACTTCAAATAGTTACAAATGTCAAAAATCAATTTCAAGCAAAAGGATGATTTCTAAAGAACTCATTTACCATATCACACTAGTCAAATACCTAGATGATGTGTTTTTCCTATTGAATTATGGGAATCATAAATAAGGTAATGAATTGAAATATAAAGTATTCAAATTTTCAGCTTAAGCAAATTCTTGACTACCAAATTTTATTGCAATTTGTTGAGTTGATTCATTTTAGATATGCAATGAAAATATGAAATCAACTCAAACAGCGGGACAACGCATAAAAATGGGGATAGGAAATCCAAACTGATTTTCTGGAGCGAAACGGAGTCGTATGGAGCAGAAAACAGGTCAGCTGACCAGGGGGTTCGGCCGACCTCCTGTTGGCTCTTCCGTGGCTTTGTTTCGTCGGGTTGTTTTGCTCATTCGGTTGCGACGTGTTTTGATATGCAACGTTAATTTTTCACGTCGGGATTTCGTGACTTGGGGACATGTTTCCCCCACACTTATTTCCTGAATTCTTTATTTAACAAAATAAACAAAAGGGGGAACTTTACCGGTGTTAGATGAACCGGTAAGTTCGCTTTATTGAAATCAAAATATGGGGATGCTTACATTATTTAGCCTAGCTTTAGAAAACAAATGTTTTTTTAAATAAAATCCTAAGTAGTAAGCATCCTATGCTGTCGAGCGAGGGAAGCTTTGTCGTTGGCCGGTGTAATGTCCCCGCTCAGGATGAAGGTTGAGCTGGAGGAGGCGTGAGGCACAATCTTCTTGTCGGCCATGACGAGGACGGGAGGAAGATGATGATTCAATGAGGTGTATAACTTTCCTCTCTGTTTCTGTCCTTTAAATAGGCGGGGAACGACGCGTTTCACTGAGGATTTTGTGGAGGATATCGAGGAGGATCAACACGAGAAAACAGAATGCGAACGGCGCAAAGGGAGAGTCAGCCGACCCTAGGGTTTGGCCGAACCCTTTCTGGCTCCGTTCGGGCCACATTTTCTCGGGTCGATTAAATGGGCCTTCTAGAAGAAGAATTGGATGGGCCCATTAGTTGGATGCGAAGAATTTAAACAGAATTGAAAGAAATGGCATGGAAATCGATTAGATTTACCACGTCAAATTCTTTTTCTGTATCCTTTTGGGAATTGAGAAATAATTTGAGTCGGTGCCCATTAACTTCGAATAGTTGACCGTCATCACCTTGGAGTGTGATTGCTCCATGGGATGAAGTCTCTACTACAGTGAAGGGTCCTTCCCATTTACTTCTAAGCTTCCCATGTCCAAAGTGTTTAACCCTAGAGTTAAAGAGTAAAACTTTATCTCCAGGTTTGAACTCTTTCGGCGTAATCCTCTTATCGTGCCATCTTTTGGTTCTCTCTTTATAAATTATGGCACTGTGGTACGCCTTATCTCTCCATTCCTCCAACTCAGATATTTGCTTCAATCGGTGATTTCCAGCTTCGCTAAGATTCATGTTCCACCGCTTGATGGCCCAATACGCTCTATATTCCAATTCTACGGGAATATGGCTAGTCTTCCCATAGACGAGTTGGAAAGGAGACATGTCAATAGGTGTCTTGTAGGCAGTACGATATGCCCACAATGCGTCGGGTAGCTTTTGCTTCCATCCCGTTCCCATTTCCAAGACAGCCTTTTGCAGAATATTCTTAATTTGTTTATTAGATGTTTCTGCTTGACCACTTGTCTGTGGGTGGTATGGGGTAGCAATGTTATGCTGGACTCCAAGTTTCCTTAAAAAGTTCCGGAAGGTCTTATCTATGAAATGAGACCCTCCATCACTTATGACCATACAAGGAGTTCCAAAGCGTGGGAAAATGATCTCATGGAACATTTTCCTCGCTTGTTTGGAATCAGCATTTTTGCATGGCAATGCTTCTACCCATTTTGACACATAATCGACGGCAACCAGAATATACTCGCAATCATAAGACCTAGGAAAAGGTCCCATGAAATCAATACCCCATACATCAAATAATTCCACTTGGAGATTGTATGTTAGGGGCATCGCATCGCGAGTAGAGATTCCTCCATGCTTCTGGCATTTCCATCATCTGCGAATGAATTCCTTGGTATCTTCATACATTGAAGGCCAATAGAATCCACACTACCAGATCTTTACCTGAGTATGATAAACACCGTAATGACCACCATAGGGGCCAGCATGGCATTTCTCTATAATTTTGGTGCCTTCGATTGATGGGACGCACCTTCTAAGAAGGCCATCGACACATACTTGATAGAGGTAAGGGTCATCCCAAAGGTGTCTACGACTCTCATAAATGAGTTTCTTTTTGTTCTCCCCTGGTGGTACGTATCCCGTGACCATAAAGTTCACGATATCTACATACCAAGGGTGAGAGTCTGTCACCTTGATGAGCATATCATCTCGTAGGAAGTCATTGATAGGTATGTCCGTGGTTTGTGTGACTTCCATACGTGAAAGATGATTTGCTACTGAATTCTCTACTCCTTTCTTATCTCTTATTTCCAGATCAAATTATTGGAGTAGAAGAATCCATCAAATTAGTCTGGGTTTAGCATCCTTTTTGGTAAGCAGATATTTCAAAGCAGCATGGTCTGTGTAAACTATGACCTTTGCTCCAACCAAATAGGATCTAAACTTGTCGATTGCAAAAACTACTGCTAGGAGCTCTTTCTCGGTTGTGGCATAATTGAGTTGGGCTCCTGTCAGAGTTTTGCTAGCGTAGACTATTACGTGATGCTTTTTATCTTTGGTTTGGCCTAAGACCGCACTAACAGCAAAGTCACTGGCATCACACATGATTTCGAATGGCGGCATCCAATCAGGAGGTTGGATAATTGGAGCTGAGATGAGTGCCTTTTTTAGTATATCAAATGATTTAAGACATTCATCATCGAAATCAAAGGGAGCTTCTTTAGCTAATAGGTTGGTGAGGGGTCTAGCGATTTTGGAGAAATCGTTGATAAATCGTCGGTAGAACCCCGCATGACCTAAAAAGCTGCAGATTCCCTTAACATTGATAGGAGGTGGAAGTTTTTCAATAACTTCATTTTTAGCTTTGTCCACCTCTATCCCTCTCTCAGATACCAAGTGTCCAAGAACAATGCCTTCCCAGACCATGAAATTACACTTTTCCCAATTAAGCACAAGGTCCTTCTCCTGACATCTTTGTAAGACCCTGTCTAAATTTTCTAGACAATGATAAAAAGTTTTTCCATAGACGGAGAAATCGTCCATGAAAAATTCCATGATATCCTCGATCATGTCTGAAAATATAGACATCATGCATCTCTAGAAAGAGGCAGGAGCGTTACACAGTCCAAAGGACATACACCAGTAGGCATAGGTCTCGTAAGGACATGTGAATGTGGTCTTACTTTGATCATCGGGATGGATAGGAATTTGATGATATCCCGAATACCCATCAAGGAAACAGAAGTAGGAGTGTTTTGCCAATCGCTCTAACATCTCATCGATGAAGGGCAATGGAAAATGGTCATTTATTGTTGCCTTGTTAAGTTTTCGGTAGTCAATGCACATCCTCCATCCCGTGATGGCCTGTTGATGAATTAATTCATTCCTCTCGTTTTGAACGACTGTCATACCTCCCTTCTTAGGCACTACTTGAACTGGACTTACCCATTCACGATGAGGAACATGGTAAATAATCCCGGCATGCAGAAGTTTCAAGACTTCTTTCTTGACAACTTCCCGCATCGCATTATTCAATCGCCTTTGAGGTTCCCTTGAGGGGACACTCTCAGGGTCAATAGGAATACGATGGGTGCATAATGCTGGACTAATTCCCTTAAGATCCTGAAGTGAATATCCAAAAACAGCTCTATGCCTTTCTAACATGGCTATGAGTTTGAGAGTTTCATCATCTGAAAGCTTGTCACTTATGATGACAGGGGCTTCCAAATCGCCATTTAGAGAGGCATAACGTAGGCCTGGAGGTAGAATCTTGAGCTCAACAGGAGGTTTTAGGGAGGGCTCTTCTTTTGGCAATTCAATTTCCTCCTGAAATTCATCCTCCTCTTGGACGAAGTCTTCTTCTCCTTCAATTTCAGGGGGTTCTAAAAATTGAGGAGTCCTAACCTCCTCCATTGGCTCATCTTGGACGGGAGATTCTGCAGATGTGTTCTTTGAGCGCAGAATGGGCATGGAGAAATTTCTCCCTCCAAAATTGATATTGAGGCTTCCTTACAAAGGAACTTCCATGAGAAATTTCTCTATGGGAATCCCTATCATGATGTCGAAATCTTTGATTTCGAACACGTGAAAGTCTAGAAGAGCCTCAACATCTTTTTGTCTAACAGACACTTGTTGCAGAACCCCACATCCTTCAAGAATGGTTCCGAATGAATCTCAGAAGGATTTGCATGTTGGTGCCAATGGCACATCGCCAAGAATGGCGAGAGCACAAGAATCAGAAATGAGATTTGCTCCAACAGTAGGGTTGTATAGGATTCTCATTGGTGTCCCTCTAACGGAACATAAAATGGTAGCCAAAGGTGAGGTCATCCGAAGAATTTCGGGTGAATTCTCAACTTCAGTTATCCACTCTCTGCTTAGGATAGAGGTCAACTCCTTGACCATCTGACGGACGAACACCCCGTCAGGTGGTTCAGGTGGAGTTGGTGGCAATGAAGGTTTCCTATGGCAACAATACTTCGAGGTATTTCCATAATCTTAAAAAAGTTGTTCCTCAAAGTAAAATGGAAACTGCGAGGGTTGAATTTCTTCTACCTTCGTAGTCTCAGGTTCGGGAGAGGATTCCTCTGGCAAGGCTTGGGGTAAACAAGAAATGGGTTCATCCTTGTCCAAGAGTGCATCCTCCATTCTTGATACGACTTCCTCTTGGGGAGGCTCATTAAGACCCATAATGAAGGAAGAATTTTCTAGAATTCTGTCCAGAATATCCTTGCCTTCTTCTGGAGTCTTATGGAGGAAAGATCCTCCAGCCGTAATATCAAGATATAGGGCAGACTCTTCATTTAATCCCATGAAGAAATGTTGCAAAAGCATTGGATCAGGGATTAACAAATCTGGGCCAGAATTTTTCAAAAGAGAAAATCTGTCCCAAGCTGCACCTATGGATTCCTTCTCCTTCTGCTGGAAGCATAGTACTTCCTTTCGTAAGGAAACAATTCGGGCAATGGGAAAGAAAGCAAGACAAAATTTGTATCGTAATTCACTCCAATCACCGTTTGTCTTCCCAACTTAGTGGTTGTACCATTGTTTGGCTTTTTCCTTGAGGGAAAAAGGAAACAACTTCCATTTGAGAGTTTCCTGTGTCATACCTTTGATTAGAAGGCATGAACACAGTTGTTCAAACTCTCGTAGATGGTGGTAAGGGTTTTCACAATCCGTTCCTGAGAAGGATTGTTCCCGAACCATGGCTATAAAGCCAGGGCGAAGTTCATAGCTGGTTGAACAAATAGGTTCCGCCGAAGGCAGTGGCTCACAGAACTTGCCCTTGGGAGCTGAGTAAGAAAGAATGGTGGGTTGCTCCATTTATATGGTGATGGTAAGGTAAGAATAAGAAAGGTAAGATGATAGATAATGGGGATATGATACGAGGGTGATCCTGATCAAAGATTAACAGCAACCGTTCACCGACAACAGCGCCACAAATTATTGTTGGTATTTCTTAACACCACAGAGTTATCCGCAAGCGCACGGAAATACCGTTGTAGCATTTCCCCTGATGGAGTATTCCCAAGGGTATCGAATCCAATGAACATGTGTGCTAATATTTCGAACTAGCTCACCCAAAGACACAAAGTTGTTTGGTAGGCAAGGAACAGAGAGGAAATCAAAGTATTGATCCTAATTCAAGGTGGTTTGCAGTAGATGCTTGCTTCGGGCACGGGTTTACTCCTAGCAATACTAGGACGACTCCCGCCAAGAGCCTATGGCATAGCCGAACGTGGAGGATTACGAAGGACAGATAGGGCTGTCACCACCTACTGCCTACCTCTTCAATCAGTGGGTCTACGAGATATCCACTGATGATTTATAAATAAGCACCACGCTTACATTCTAAATCACTACTCTAGTTGTTTTGAACACAAAGCTACAACTAGAACCTCTAATGAAATAAAGTAGTGAACCCACAAGTAACTACTTGTGCAAACTACTAAGAATAAAAGATCAAACTTGTATTGAATTCACAAAGGCTTAGTTGATTGAGTAAAACTTTTGTAGGGTTACAAGTGTAGAAGAGGGACTTGACAAGCCCAAGCCTCCTTCTCCTAGACTCTTCACCACACTCTCCTTCTACTTTGGTAGCCTCTAGGACTACTCTAAACCTTTGGAGTGTAACACTATTCTCAACTTTTGGTGTGGGTGAGAAGTGAGGTGAGGGGGTATATTTATAGGTGGAGAAGGGTCGGTTCCCGCCACAATTAACGCACGAATCAGTCACCATTGACTCCAGGGAGTCGGGAGGAGCCAACACATGTCATTTGACCGAGTTTGGCGCCAGGAAGAGGTCGGCCGAACCCCTGGTTCGGCCGACCTGGTCAAGGCTCCCCTCGGGGAGTGCTTCCTCTAGGTGGCTTCCAGGTGGGCCCCCTTGATATATATGGGTGCAACACCGTTGGATCTCCTCGTATTCTTCTGTTTGTGGGCCATTTGATCCATGTGTTGCCACGTGTCATCGCCTGATTTGTTGAAATCCATTTTCATGGATTCATCCCTCCATGTTTTGGTATTTTAGGTAATAATTCACCTGCATACAAATAAACACCAACACTTGTGAAATTGGGTTAGTGTATAACCCTACCACTATGTTTTGTGTTTCTTTTATGCACATTATGAAGTGAATTGATGGTCAAAATGTGGTACTTAAGGACCATCAACGGGTGCATAAGCTACTTTACGCTGTTCTTATTGCCTCAAGGAAGCTTCATCATTATTTCCAAGCCCACAAGATATCAGTGGTAACTTCTTATGCACTGCGTGCTATTCTTCATAATCCTAGTTCTACTGGGAACATCGCCAAGTGGGCAGCGGAACTGGGAGAATTCGATCTTGAATTCCTGCTGTGACAAGCTATCAAGAGTCAAGCCTTGACTAATTTTGTGGCAGGGTGGACTCCTTCTCCATCAAATCCTGAGGGCCCCAGTGAGTAGAAGCCGAAACCCAAGGTCCTGGTCTTCATTGGGCCTCATTGGATCCTCTAATTCGGCGGCTCCGTGCAGAAGCAGGGGACCGGAGCTGGAATACTTCTCCTCGCTCCGACCAGGGAGAAGGTCAAATATATAGTTCACCTTGACATCAAGGCAACCAACAACATGGCGGAGTATGAAGCTTTCATCTATGGGCTCAAGGTGGCACTATCCTATGGTGTCAAGCAGCTGTTGGTGAAGGATGGTTTGCAACTCATCATAAAACAAGTCAAAGGCGAATGCTGCTGCAACAACCCCAACTAGTCGCTTATCTCCTTGAAGTCCAGAATCTCCAGAAGGACTTTGAAGTCTTAGATCTCCACCATGTTCAGCGTCTCCACAACGCTGAAGCTGACAAACTCTCTACAAAGGCCTCAACCGAAGCTCCGTCTCCCGACAGGATCTTCGTATGGAGGTTGTCAAGACCAACAGCTCAGTCTGCCGAACTGAGCGAAGGGGGCAAGACCAGCACCTCGAAGCTTGCAGTCCCGATGACCCTGTTACTATGGCGTCCACCAAGGGTCATAGGTGCTGCAGAAAGCTCCGATCAACCCAGTACGCAAGACTCAGAAGCTCAAGTTAGCTACGATGCATGGATCTCGGAGATCCGGAGCTACTTGAAAGACAACATCCTTCCTGAAGATGGTGCATCCGCTGACCAGATCGTCATATTGGCTAAAAGATACAAACTGGTAGAAGGGGATCTCTACCGGCGCGGTGCCAACGACATCCTAATGCGGTGCATTGCAAGAGTAGAAGGCTGTGAGCTTCTCGCGGAAATCCATGGAGGCGAGTGTGGGAACCACGCGTCTTCCTGCACGATTGGTTGGTAAAGCCTTCCAACATGGCTTCTAGTGGCCTACTGCACTCTAGGATGCAGTGGAGTTGGTGAAAAAGTGTGAAGCGTGCCAGTTCCACGCAAAACAAATTCACACACCGGCTCAGTCACTGCAAATGATTCCTCCTACATGGCCATTTGCTGTGTGGGGCATGGACATCTTGGGACCTTCCCCAAAAGCCGTCGGGGGTTACATGTTCCTGTATGTCGCCATCGACAAGTTCACCAAGTGGCCGGAAGCTACTCCAGTTGTGACAATCGACAAGCAATCAGCTATCAAGTTCTTGAAGTCCATAGTCTGCAAATTTGGAGTTCCGAATAGAGTCATCATTGACAATGGAACCCAATTTACAAGTGCAGCTTTTCAAGAGTATTGTGAAGACCTCAACATTCAAGTCAGCTACACATCAGTAGCTCACCCGGCAAGTAATGTCCAAGCCGAGAGAGCAAATGCAGAAATATTGAAAGGACTCAAGACACACTCTTATGAGCACTTGAAAAAACATTGAGCCAACTGGATCGAGGAGCTTCCATCCGCACTGTGGGCAAGCAGGACTACACCTAACCGATCAACTGGAGAGACATCTTTCTTCCTATTGTACGGAGCTGAAGTGGTCCTTCCTCCGGAAATCACCATGGGGTCACTCTGGGTCCGGACCTTCGATGAAGCCACACAGGACCAGCTCCGGCGCGAAGACCTTGACCTTGTCGACGAGGGAAGGTGCCAAGTAGTGGTTCGAATGCACATTATCGCCAGGCGCTCCGGCGCTATCATCAAAGGCATGTGCGTTACTGACAGCTCGAGAAAGGTGATTTGGTGCTGCAGAGAATACTAACTCATGAAGGGATGAGCAAACTTTCCCCCAGCTGGGAAGGTCCTTTCTTAGTGATCAAAGTATCCCGTCCCGGATGCGTTCGCTTGGAAAGTGAGGATGGGACCCCGCTTCCTAATCCTTGGAACATCGAGCACCTCCGTAAGTTCTATACTTAGTGTCACGGAGGTGAGTCTGTAATTATATGCAATGTAAATTATAGAGTCTATAAACAGAGACAGGTAGGTCCTCCGGGAGAACATCCGGACCCCTCCGGGAGGGTCCGAGAAGTTCAAGCAACACTTAACACAGTCGTAACACTAAAAGTGTAGCTACTTGTCCTGGGTTAGTACAAGATGTATAACATGCTTAGCTTGGTTCCGTACCCTAAGTATGTCCTTGTTGCCCCTGTAATCCGGACCTATAATGAAATGCATTATTGTATAAAAGCAGACTCCACGTGCATAAATTTTGTGCAGGCTCATTCTCTTATTTATACTACTCCTTCTTGTCTATAACGAGTTGTGCAATTATTTTTGAGTTTTAGTCCAAGTTATTCATATGTTGTACAAGTTATATTGGTGATCTCTTCGGATCTTAGCATTGTTGCATGGTCTACTTGCCTGAACGCCAAGCCAACACAAGTTCGGAATGTGCTATCGACTTAGCTTGGTCCCGCACCCTAAGTTTGCCACTCTACCTACATTCCGGCAGGCCTTAGTAGGGTGGGTCCTAAAAGCGTTTGGATCTGGAAAGATTATATCAATGTGCTTGTTGTCATATTGAGTTTCTTCGGATCTAAAACTCAAATAGGAATAGTAAGTCGCAAAATAGTTATAGATGAGAGGACGAATTTTATGGTTTTTCTTGTCTTTGATGCACAGGAAAAATAAAAACTCATGGCGATGGTGGACGATGCCAGAGCTATTAAGCTCTGGCAACCTCCATGGGGGCTCGCCGTTGATGTTTTGGACATTAAAAGTGGGCATCGCCAGAGCTATCAAGCTCTAGCAACTCCCATGGAGGCCCGTCGTCGACGCGAAGTATAACGTAATTCAAATAAAAATGGCGTAACCACCCGAGGAGTTCGCCGTCAACGTATTCTGCATTGATGGTGAATATCGTCGAAGCCAAGAAGCTCCGACAACCCCAGAGGGCCCGCTGTCGACGTTCTACGCATTGACAGTGGGTGTATGTGACACCCGGTTCCGAAAATGAACCAAGTGAATGCATATGTGTGCCTAGGACGTTCAACACACATACCCGAGTGCATCACAAAAGAGTATATAGAAAATTACCACATAACAAGATTAATTAATCAAATTTTATTACACTAACCATATTATCCTCGAATACAAGTTCTAATGAATATTAATGACAAGTTCAACTAATGCAGCAGAAATAAACTAAATAAGCAAACTAAACAGCTAGGCAGCACAAGCAATAGGGTATAGCACAACTCCAATCAACACCACATGCAAGCTGACGGTAGACACGGCCTAGAACTCCCCATTATCATCAAACTCCCAATCCTGACCCGCAACGGTTGGGGGGGATTGCAAGAGTGAGTACATGTCGTACTCAGCAAGTGTGGAAAGTATGACATGTAGCTGATACAAATGACGAATGTAATAATGGTTAAGTACTGAAAAGTACATTAAAACATTTGAAAAGCAATATATTACATGTATATGAAATAAACCCATCATAAACCATATAATCATCATAATACCAGTCCATATTCAATATCCATCATCATATACCAATATCCATGTTCAATTCCAGAACTCAATTCATAACCATTCATAACCATAATACCAACCATAACCATAATACCAACCATAACCATTCCAAATTCCCAATTTTCCTCTAATCATGTGAGGGTCCAAGTTGCTCATAACCGGGAGCACGGCTATCATGATAGTTTTAGACACACTCTGCAGAGGTTGTACCGTTTTACCCACGTGTTTGTGATTTCATCACCTTTCGATGACTATAGAATCTCAATTATGCCGTCTCACACTTCCTTAGGTGTGTGGCCAAGAGATCACAAAATAGCCTTTACAAATGGATTACTAGCCTATTTAGACCCCACTGAGGTTTCACCAGTGGCGATGTCTCCAACTGAGCACATCTTCAACCAAGGGCCCCCTCTTGAGGCATTCGGATCCTAGGGTAGTCGCACCAATCATCAACAAACCCAATCCGACTACCCCTCCCCCGAGCATCCATAATGGTCCAAATAGCACTGGCAAAGCCCTAATTAATCATCTACGCCCCACCCATACTTGGCCTCGTGGTGGCACTGTAAATCCTGGATGGTCGCTCCACGAACCGGTCCTTAGATCTAAAGCAAGCAAAACCACCATAACATCCAACCCATCCACATACCAGGCTTGCTTAGATCACCCATTACCATATTATATTAACCAGTTCATGTTAACCATAATCTCATCCATGCATAATTAAATTGAGTGGTATAGTTGTTTTCCCATCCCAGTTGAATAAGCAAAGCAAAAAGGTAAAAAGCCCTTCCCGACTCTCTACCATATATTCCAGGTGACAAGGGTGGTCAACAAAACTAGTAAAATTCCTACCATAGGATTTCCCATCAAATTGACACAAGCATGTAATTTTGCAAACAAAATATTTATTTCAAAATAGGATCTATGCTTCAAGGACACTTGCCTTGCTCTTGGGATTGGTTCGGGTCAACTTCTTCAAACTCTTGGTGCTGGAGATCCTCCACGGCACTCTCTAGCGCAAATCCATCTAATCCGCACAATAAACATACAAGACAAGAAACACAATCAAAGAGTGCATAAATATTACTCAATATGACATGATATGCATGATTGATGCAAATTCAAGGTAGAGCTTGTTAATAGATTGCTTTTAAGTGATCACTAACTAGTTCTATTAGATTTTAACAAGTTTATACAGGTTTGGATTTGATTAGATCTACTTTTAGAATAAATTCAACACAATTTAGTCAGAAAAATCGGACTAGTCTGCAGAAGGCCGGACTAGTCCGCACTTTGCAGAACTTGCGAACTAGGGTTTTCTAGATCGACGTAAATTTGGAGATTAGGGGTTGAATTCACGTAAGGAAAAGATAATAGAAGGTATACCAGGTGTTTAGAACTCCAAAGAATCAAGGATCTTGGAGGTAGCACTTAGATCTTGATGAGCTAGGGTTGATGATGAACTTGGAGATGATTTGGTGATGAAGAACGAAACTTGATGGAGATATTGATCCTCTTTCGTTTCCTCCTCTTCTTCTTCTTGCTTGGGATCTCCTCCTCCCTCCTTGATGGTGGCTCTCCACGAACTAGGGTCTGGGTGGGGTCGAAAACTGGCAAATAGATGTCAAGCCAAGGGGTAGTGTTGTTTATATAGAGGTGGAGGCTAGGGTTAGATAGATCTCGAGTTTGAGAGGAGTAGAGGCCGGTTTAGAGTCCCACATGGGCTCTAAAAGAGTTAGGCACGACGTCCCTAGGCCCACTTAACGTGAACCCGAAGAAACAAGTCGTAAAACAAAAGATCAACTCGGAGTCTCGAAATATCGGACAAATCTGGAAAGGACCAGACTAGTCCGAAGTTGTCCAGAGAGAAATCGGACAAGTCTAGCCAAACATCGGGCAAATCCGACTTTAGTCAGAGAGAAAAACATACAAGTCCGCTGGAACACCGGACAAGTCCAGGGACTTAGCAAATTTTCAAGGATTCTTGGACTATCGGACTAGTCCGCACAAAATCGGACAAGTCCGAAAGTTTCTAAAGGCAAAATCGGACTAGTCCGCAGCAAAAACGGACAAGTCTGTTTTTAGTTAGAGAGAAATCGGACTAGTCCTCACTAAAATTGGACTAGTCTGCACTTTTCAGCATTTTAAGTGCGGTTTTGTTGCAAATAAATTTTAAACTCGTTCCTCTTGATGTGGATTAATGTTAAACATGTATATGAATGTAAGTAGGGCATGATGCATGAAAATGAGGGTGTTACAAACCTACCCCCCTTAAAATGAATCTCGCCCTCGAGATTCGACACGAAAGAGAAGAGATAGGGAAATTCCTTCTTGAGATCATCCTCCAATTCCCACGTTGCTTCTTTTTCCGTGTGGTGCTTCCATTGAACTTTACACCATCTAATAACCTTGTTCATTGTGACTCTCCTTGGTTTCCAAGATTTTGATCGGTTGTTCGGCATAAGTCAAATCTTCCTCTAGTTCCAATCCTTCCATGGGCACTTGTTCTTCCAGTACTCTCAAGCATTTCTTGAGCTGGGAAACATGAAAGACATCATGTACGTCTGAAAGATGAGTTGGCATCTCCAACTTATACGCTACTTCTCCTCTTTTGTCCAAAATCTTGAATGGTCCAGTGTAGCGAGGTGCTAGCTTGCCTCTTATGTTAAACCTCTTATGACCTCTCATTGGTGACACCTCGAGGTAAACAAAATCTCCCACTTCAAAGGCTAATTTCCTTCTCCTATTGTCCGCATAGACTTTTTGTCTTGATTGAGCAGCCCTCAAGTTTTCACGAATTATTTGGACTTGCTTTTCGGCTTCTTGCAACACATCCGAACCAAATACTTGAGTTTCTCCTGTCTCATTCCAAAATAGAGGTGTCCTACACTTCCTTCCATAAAGCGCTTCATATGGTGACATTTTCAAGCTTGCTTGGTAACTATTGTTGTATGAAAATTCTACATATGGCAAGCTCTTGTCCCAACCTTTCCCATGCTTCAAGGCATAAGATCTTAACATGTCCTCTAAGATCTGATTGGTCCTCTCGGTTTGTCCATCCATTTGAGGGTGGTATGATGAACTAAAATTCAACCTTGTTCCTAATGCTTAATGCAATTTTTGCCAAAACCTGGAAGCGAATTGTAAACCTCTATCTGAGACTATCTTCTTCAGAACTCCATGCAAACATACTATTCTTTCCATATACAGTTCCGCCAATTTCTCTCCATTATAGGTGGTCTTGGCGGGACTAAAGTGGGCTGACTTAGTTAACCGATCCACAATTACCCAAATCGAGTCGTAACCGGACTGAGTACGTGGTAAACCAACTATGAAGTCCATACCGATTTCTTCCCACTTCCATTCTGGAATATTTAATGGTTGTAATAGTATAGCTGGCCTTTGATGTTCCGCCTTGACTCGTTGACACACATCACACAATGCTACGTATTCAGCTATGTCCTTCTTCATGTTATCCCACCAATAGCAAGTCTTCAAGTCTTTGTACATCTTCGTACAACCAGGATGAATTGAGTATGGTGAGTCATGTGCCTCTTTTAATATCGTCTCCCGAATATGCTTTACATTAGGCACGACAATCCTTTTTCCCAGCCATAAAGTACCATGTTCATCATCATCGAATCTAAATTCTCTCTCCTCTTGGGTCCTTTCCTTGATTTCCTGAATTTCCTCATCCTTAGTTTGGCCTTCCCGAATTTCTTGCTCTAGTGTTGGGTTTAACTCCATCATCTCCATCTCATTTACAAATGCAAGGTTCAACCGTTCGAACTCCTTACATAACTCGGATGGCAACTCTCAAACTGTGAGCTGATTACTTACTCCTTTCCTACTCAAAGCATCGGCCACTACATTGGCTTTCCCCGGATGATAGTTGATCCCCAAATCATAATCTTTGATGAGCTCCAACCATCTCTGTTGCCTCAAATTCAGATCCGTTTGTCTGAAAATATACTTAAGACTCTTGTGATCTGGATAAATTTCACACCTATGTCCAAGGATGTAGTGTCTCCAAATTTTCAATGCGTGTATCACGGCTGCAAGTTCCAAATCATGTGTTGGATAATTCTGCTCATGTTTCTTCAATTGTCTTGATGCATATGCAACTACTTGACCTTATTGCATAAGCATGCATCCAAGTCCTTGTCTTGATGCGTCACAATAAATATCGAGACTCTTGCTTACATCTGGCAATATCAAAAGTGGGGCCGTTGTCAACCTCTTCTTCAACTCCTCAAAACTGTTTTGACAAGTTTGAGTCAATTGGAAAACCTTCCCCTTCATTAGCAATTTCGTCATTGGTTTGTCTATCTTGGAAAATTCATTGATGAATCGACTGTAATATCCATCCATTCCAAGAAAACTCCTTATTTCATTGACATTTTGCGGCGGTTCCCACTTCAACACGTCTCTCACTTTTCCGGGGTCAACCGATACTCCTCCTCCTGAGATGATATGACCCAAAACGACACCTCTTTCAACCAAAACTGACACTTGTTGAACTTGGCATACAATTGATGCTCCCTCAATTTCTGCAACGTAAGCCTCAAGTGTTCCTCATGTTCCTTCTCATCCTTCGAGTAGATCATAATGTCATCAATAAACACCAAAACAAATTTGTCTAAGTACTCCATGAAGACCTTATTCATGAGGTACATAAAGTAGGCAGGTGCATTTGTCAATCCAAAAGACATCACGGTGTACTCATAAGATCCATACCGTGTCCTAAAAGTTGTCTTGGGTATGTCTGATGGTCTAATCTTCATTTGAAAATATCCCGACCTCAAATAAATCTTAGAGAAGACACAATCACCCTTCATTTGATCAAACAAGTCTTCTATGTGTGGCAAGATGTACTTGTTCTTGATTGTTACCTCATTGAGAGCTCGGTAATCTACGCACATCCTTTGAGATCCATCCTTCTTGTCCACAAATAGAACAGGCACTCCCCAAGGTGAAGAGTTGGGGCGAATGAAACCCTTCTCTAGTTGCTCTTGAATTTGCTTCTTGAGCTCTGCTAATTCCATAGGAGGCATCCTATACGGCCTATTAACTATAGGTGCAGTTCCAGGTATTAAATCAATAACAAACTCAATATCTCGATCAGGTGGCATACCTGGCAACTCGTCCGGAAAAACATCCAAAAATTCACACACCACCGAAATCTTCTCAATTGCGACACCGTCCATATGATTTAGCTCCAATTGCTTCGGTGCAGTTTGATATGCTTCAAATTCTACGGTGATCCCTTCCTCATTATTCAACTTCACCGTCTTCATGGCACACTCAATAACTCCATTGTGCTTCCTCAACCAGTCCATATCAAGTATAGTGTCCAATCCTTGAGAATCCAAAATAATGAGGTTGGCGGAGAAGTCTACCCCCCTTATTCTAAGGCTTACTTTTGGACATACTATATTTGTCCTCATCTCTCCTCCAGGACACTTAACCAATAGAGTAAATTTCATATGAGAGATAGGCAAACTATACTTGGCAACATACTTCGATGCAATGAATGAATGTGATACTCTTGAATCAAACAACATAGTCGCGGGGTTGGAGTTGGCAAGAAACATACCAATGACCACGTCATTCACTTGTTGAGCATCCTCCGAGAGACATGGTTCACATTGCCACGAGCAAAATTCTGCTGTCCACAATTCCCTTGTGGTTGTCCTCCATTGGGTCTTGGGTTTTGCCTCGGTGCATTGCTTCCTTGACCAAGGCCTAACTTAGGACATTGATGCGCAAAGTGTCCAGCTTCTCCACAAATATAGCACTTCCTAACTCCACCAGAATTATTAGGACGAGCTTGGTTTTGAGCATTGGCAATAGGAAAATTAGCACGGGGTGTGTAAGGCGTTGGAGGCCTAGGTGCTTGCATGACAGGACGCTGCTGCACGAACTGAGTTGGACGTGGTGCATAACCAGGGCGCTGTATAGGAGTAGAGGAGCTGTAATATGGCGCATTAGGAGACGCAAAGCGAGGGCGCACATTACTTCCTTGTTGTGGTCCTTGATATGGCACCTTCCTCTTGTTGTCTTGCTCCATCTCACGGACCTTGTTCCCAACCACAATTGCTTTGTCCACAAGCTTCTGGAAATTGGCATAATCACAGTTGAGCATTTGCACTTGGATCTCATTGTTCAAGCCCCTCATGAACAAGTATTATTTCTGGATGTCCCGTCTCACATCCTCAAGCGCATACCTTGAGAGTTGAGTGAATTTATTGAGATATTCACCCACGCTCGATCTTCCTTGCCTCAAGTTCTCGAATTCTTGCCTCTTCAAGATCATAACTCCTTCCGGCACATAATGAGAACGAAAGCTCTCTTTGAATTCGGCCCAAGTAATTCTCTCTTGGTTCTCATGAGCATTGCATAAAGAATCCCACCAATCCGCAGCTGCTCTAACTAGTTGATGAGAAGCAAAAAACACTTTCTCCCGGTCACTGCATTGGACAATAGCAAGCTTCTTCTCCACGGACTTGAGCCAATCATCCGCGTCCATAGGGTCAGCGGCTTGAGCAAAGGTTGGTGGCCTAGTCCTCATAAACTCTCCCAACCGGTTATGAGGAGGTGGGGGTGTCGGTGGAGGCATGTGGGGCTGATTGTTGATGTTGCCAGCCTGCAGCTGTCCCATAGTTTGTATCATGGTCTGCATGAGCTCGTTTTGCATAGCCAATAGCTGCTCAATATTAATAGCTCCTTGGGCAGGTCCTTGTCCATTGTTGTTCTGAGGTGCTCCATGGTTCTCCTCCTCATCATTAGCATCCCTTTGGTTGTGAGTTCTCACCATCTGAAGAAAAGTAATAGGTAAGAATTAGAAAATGTCCCCAACTATATACATCAAGAGATATGAAACTAGACAACTAACTAGCCTACATGGACATGGCAATGCTAAAGCATCCCAAAATCCTCTATTAAGCATACAAGCAAACAATATATAGCAACAACACACCAAACAAAACACATCGGTTCCTGAGTGCTCCTATGTGCTCTAAAGTGTCCATTCTATCTAGGTTACGTCCTACGGTCAACCTGTGGCTCCGATACCAATCTGTGACACCCGGTTCCAAAAATGAACCAAGTGAACACATATGTGTGCCTAGGATGTTCAACACACATACACGTGTGCACCACAAAAGAGTATACAGAAAATTACCACAGAACAAGATTAATTAACCAAATTTTATTACACTAACCATATTATCCTCGAATACAAGTTCTAATGAATATTAATGACAAGTTCAACTAATTCAGCGGAAATAAACTAAATAAGCAAACTAAACAGGTAGGCAACATAAGTGATAGGGTATAGCGCAGCTCCAATCAACACCACAGGCAAGCTGACAGTAGACACGGCCTAAAACTCCCCGTTATCATCAAACTCCCAATCCTGACCTGCAACTGTTGGGGGGGATTGCAATAGTGAGTACATGTCATACTCGGCAAGTGTGGAAAGTATGACATTTAGTTGATACAAATGACGAATGTAATAATGGTTAAGTGTTGAAAAGTACATTAAAACATTTGAAAAGCAATATATTACATGTATATGAAATAAACCCATCATAAACTATATAATCATCATAATACCAGTTGATATTCCATATCCATCATCATATACCAATATCCATGTTCAATTCCAGAACTCAATTCATAACCATAATACCAACCATAACCATAATACCAACCATAACCATTCCAAATTCCCAATTTTCCTCTAATCATGTGAGGGTCCAGGTTGCTCATAAATGGGAGCACGGCTATCATGATATTTTTAGACACACTCTGCAGAGGTTGTACCGCTTTACCCACGTGTTTGTGATTTCATCACCTTTCGATGACTATAGAATCTCAATTATGTCGTCTCACACTTCCTTAGGTGTGTGGCCAAGAGATCACAAAATAGCCTTTACAAAGGGATTACTAGCCTATTTAGACCCCACTGAGGTTTCACCGGTGGTGATGTCTCCAACTGAGCACATATTCAACCAAGGACCCCCTCTTGAGCCACTCGGATCCCAGGATAGTCCCATCAATCATCAACAAACCCAATCCGACTACCCCTTGCTCGAGCATCCATAATGGTCCAAATATCACTGGCAAATCCCTAATTAATTAGCTACGGCGCACCCATACTTGGCCTCGTGGTGGCACTGTAAATCCTGGATGGTCGTTCCATGAACCGGTCCTTAGATCTAAAGCAAGCAAAACCACCATAACATCCAACCCATACACATACCAGGCTTGCTTAGATCACCCATTACCATATCATATTAACCAGTTCATGTTAACCATAATCTCATCCATGCATAATTAAATTGAGTGGTATAGTTGTTTTCCCATCCCAGTTGATTAAGCAAAGCAAAAAGGTAAAAAGCCCTTCCCGACTCTCTACCATATATTCAAGGTGACAAGGGTGGTCAACAAAACTATTAAACTTCCTACCATAGGATTTCCCATCAAATTGACACAAGCATGCAATTTTGCAAACAAAACATTTATTTCAAAACAGGATCAATATGCTTCAAGGACACTTGCCTTGCTCTTGGGATTAGTTCGGGTCAACTTCTTCAAACTCTTGGTGCTGGAGATCCTCCGCGGCACTCTCTAGCGCAAATCCGTCTAATCCGCACAATAAACATACAAGACAAGAAACATAGTCAAAGAGTGCACAAATATTACTCAATTTGACATGATATGCATGATTGATGCAAATTCAAGGTAGAACTTGTTAATAGATTGCCTTTAAGTGCTCACTAACTAGTTCTATTAGATTTTAACAAGTTTATACAGGTTTGGATTTAATTAGATCTACTTTTAGAATCAATTCAATACAATTTAGTCAGCAAAATCGGACTAGTCTGCAGAAGGTCGGACTAGTCCGCACTTCGCAGAACTAGCGAACTAGGGTTTTCTAGATCGACGTAAATTTGGAGATTAGGGGTTGAATTCACGTAAGGAAAAGAGAATAGAAGGTATACCAGGTGTTTAGAACTCCAAAGTATCAAGGATCTTGGGGGTAGCACTTGGATCTTGATGATCTAGGGTTGATGATGAACTTGGAGATGATTTGGTGATGAAGAACACAACTTTATGGAGATCTTGATCCTCTTTCATTTCCTCCTCTTCTTCTTCTTGCTTGGGATCTCCTCCTCCCTCCTTGATGGTGGCTCTCCACAAACTAGGGTTTGGGTGGGGTGCAAAAGTGGCAAATAGATGTCAAGCCAAGGGGTGGGGTAGTTTATATAGAGGTGGAGGCTAGGATTAGATGGATTTCGAGTTTGAGAGGAGCAGAGGCCGGTTTGGAGTCCCACATGGGCTCTAAAAGAGTTAGGCATGACGTCCCTAGGCCCACTTAATGTGAACCCCAAGAAACAAGTCGTAAAACAAAAGATCAACTCGGAGTCGCGAAATATTGGACAAGTCCGAAAAGGACCGGACTAGTCCAAAGTTGTCTAGAGAGAAATCGGACAAGTCTGGCCAAAAATCGGACAAGTCCAACTTTAGTCAGAGACGAAAACAGACAAGTCCGCTGGAACACCGGACTAGTCTGGACAAGTCCAGGGACTTAGCAAATTTTCAAGGATTCTTGGAATATCGTACTAGTCCGCACAAAATCAGACAAGTCCAAAAGTTTCCAGAGGCAAAATCGGACTAGTCCGTAGCAAAAACAGACAAATCCATTTTTAGTCAGAGAGAAATTGAACTAGTCCTCACTAAAGTCGGACTAGTCCACACTTTTCAGCATTTTAAGTGTGGTTTTGTTCCAAATCAATTTTAAACTCGTTCCTCTTGATGTGGATTAATGTTAAACATGTATATGAATGTAAGTAGGGCATGATGCATGAAAATGAGGGTTTTACAGTGTCGTCGGACGTACCAAGCTCCAACAACCCCAGGGGGCCCACCGTCGATGTTTTACGCGTTGACAGTGGGTGTCATCGGACCTACCAAGCTACGACAACCCCAACGGGACCGTCGTCGATGTTTTACACGTTGACAGTGGGTGTCGTCGGACCAACCAAGCTCCGACAATCCTAGGGGGCCGTCGTCGAATCAACAAAAGCTCCCTAGAGAAGCCAGAAATAAACTTTGGACCTAAAAGCTACAAGTTCGAAGCATCCAAGTCATCAACACATTGTTAAATCCTTTTGGTACATGTTCGCAATCAAATTGTGTACATCTACCACGGGCAAACAAGATAGTGTATTGAAGACAAGTACAAAATTGAATTCATTGCAGAAAGAGTGGATTTCATATATCTGAAGTACTGGATTACAAAATGAGGATTACGGTAAAAGGCAAAAGGAAAAGGTCCTAGATACTAGAGGATCTAAGTCCTACGGAAAAACGATGCAACCTTCTCAGGAGCTTCTTGGACGCTAGCTCTGGCAGCATCCTCCTCTCCGGCAATGAGCCCTTCAAAGACCGGATCTAGAGAAAGTTTGGGGTCTCAACTCTTGTAACACGCCAAGACATATTCAACGACATTCTTGGCCAGAGTTTTCCCCTCAGTCTCCAACTGGTCAGTGATGACATCACCCATCGCGTCGAGTTTGCTGTCAGCAGAGCCAAGTGCCACCAGTGTGTGGTCCAGCTCCGGGACTGAGTTCTCCGGGTGTACTGGGCTGAAGCCAAGCGGCACCAAAGCTTTGTCTGCACGACCCAGAAAATCCCACACCTACTGGGACTTAGTTGCTCTCAAGCTACGTAGCTCCTCCAGTGACCTTCTGGCCACCACAAGCTCCGAACCTTCCCGAGCGAGGCACTCGACCACTTTGGCATGTTGCTGCATACTCTCAGCTACTTGCTTTTGGAGGTCGGCTTGCTTCGTCTCCCGGAGGTGGATGCAGTTCCGCCGTTTGGCCAGGTCCTTCTTCCTGCCTCTTACTTTCCCTTCTGTGGTGGCAATATCAGCTTCTCTTTTTGAGAGCTCCTGCCCCAGTTTATAGTACTTCTCCTCTTCTTCTTTGCTCCGGAGATCAAGCTTCATAGTGCGATCTGCTAAATTTTGCTCTACTAGAGTCAACTTCTGTGCGAGCTCCTCCTCTCTTTTCAGGATATCCTCCCCCTGTTCCAGAAGTTTATCTTCCCGTTCATTAAGACCCTCCTGGCGCTTGAGAAGTGTCTCATGGAAAGTCTTGAGGTTGTCTTGGTGGTCATTCGCCGCCTCATTGGCCTCTTTGGCCTGCTCAAATAAAGACTAGGATTGATCGTCGAGAGCCTTGATAAAAACCTCCTTCTCGATGAGCAACTGCTCAAACCTTGCCAGTCGGGCCTTTTCCCGGTCCATCCGGTCTTGTTGGTCCGCCAGCCTTGACTGTGTTAGCTTCGTCTCAAAGTGAAGCCTGTTGCGCCAATGCCTCAAGGTGTGGCGCTCTTCTTCGAGAACTTTGCTCTCATGGTTGAAGGCAAGCTGAACTTGACGGAGACTAGAGTAGGCGTTGTCAATCGATAACGCCAAAGGAATAGGCTCTGGACCTGCTGGAGTCATCTCGGATGGCGGCAAGGGGTCTTCAACAACAAAAATAGGGTCCCACGCCACAAGCGTGGTTCCCTGAGCTTCTACGGCACTAAAGTCGCCCTCCGGGAGCTCCTCGGCCGCTGTTGAGAAAGATCCCGCTGGAGGAACTTCTACCTCCGGGATTGTCGCCGAAGGTCCAGCCGCAGGGTCTTCAGCTGCTGGCTCCGCTGATGGAGGGCCTGCCGCCGCTTCTTCAGGATGCTCCAGCTCGGGAATGGACACCTCCAAAGCGGTCGTTGGAGCTTCGTCCAAAGCCACTTCCACCGTCGGCTCAGGCGCCGGTACATCCACTACCTTCGGCTCAGCTGCCGGAGCTTCAGGCACTTTCGGCTTAGCAGTCGGAGCTTCAATTATCTCCGGCACAGAGGCCGGAGCTTTAGGCACCTCCGGCTCAATCGCCGGATCTTCAGCCACTTTTGGCATAGGTGTGGGAGCCTCGGATACCTCGGTGTGAAGTGTCGGAGCTTCCAACTCCTGCACCGAAGCTTCAGCCTTTGACGTTGTTGCTGGTGGTGCATCTTCAACAACTTCTCCCCCGTGGTCCGACGCTACCACGGGAGCTTCTGGCGTATCTTCTGGATCCAAGTACACGACAGCTGGCATCGGAGTTGCCAAGTCTTCTGCCACCACCTGGGGAGGCATAATGGTTGATGTCGGAGCTTCAGCATGCACAACTCCAATCACTATAGCAGATGCCGAAGCCTCGGACTTTTTTCTTAACACCCTGGAAACAAAAGGTCGAGAAGATTAAAAACATAATGAGACAAGATTAGCATTTCAAGGTAAGTTGACGATGCTTACCTGGGGATGCTACTGCCCGAGTCGCTGTAGAATCTCTTCTTCTGAGGCCTGGAGTCAAAGCCTACCAAATCTGGTGAGACAGTAACTTTGGACCTCGGTCGGGGGCCGTCTGCAGCTGCTGGAGTCTTCTCAGCCGGAACCTCCCTCGGCTGGGAAGGACCTCCGGACCCGGAGCTCACAGCCGGCACCAGAGCCAGAGTTGACCTGCCGGAGCTTGAGTCCCTCGAGGGCGCTGGCACCGAAGCAGGTGTGGTCACCGAAGGTCTCCTTTGCCGGGGAGAAGGGGCTGTTGGAGTTGGAGTAGACCCGACAGGGATCCCGTCAACATGCCTCAACTTCCTCTTGCGGCTAGAAGATTCAGCTGGTTCCTTGGCTTTACTGTTGCCCTTGCCGATGTCAACGACTCTCCGGCTCGCGACAGGGGCAGTCACCCTTTCAGAAGCTCCGGGTATTGTAACCCTAGAGATAGGGTGCCTCTCAACCACGCCCAGTTCATCCAATGCTGACATCTTCCTCCGCAGCTCCCTGCTGAACTCTGGAATCATATTCAGAGGTAGGAAAGCAGCCGGCGGAGTCAAGGCGTCATCGCCGATGAACCCGTGCTGAAGTTTCTTGAGATGGAGCCTCAAAGCTTCGTCATCAAAATTGGAGTTCAAACCGGTTTCAATCCGATCGTCGTCCATTACACTATTGAAGGCCCATGCGAGCCTCTCGCTTCTCTTCAGCGGAGCCCACCTGTGACGCCCGGTTCCGAAAAATGAACCAAGCTAACGTATATGTGTGCCCAGGATGTTCATCACACATACACGAGTGCAATCACAAAAGAGTATACAGAAAATTACCACAGAACAAGATTAATTAACCAAATTTTATTACACAAACCAGATTATCCTCGAATACCAGCTCCAATGAATATTAATGACAAGTTCAACTAATGCAGCGGAAATAAACTAATTTAAGCAAACTAAGCAACTATGCAGCATAAGCGACAGGGTATGTATGCGCAGCTCCAATCAACACCACAGGCAAAGCTGACGGTAGACACGGCCGAGAACTCCGCATTATCACCATTAAACTCCCAATCCTGACCTACAACTGTTGGGGGGGATTGCAAGAGTGAGTACATGTCGTACTCAGCAAGTGTGGAAAGTATGACATGTGGCTGATTCAAATGACGACAATAATAATGGCAAAGTGCTGAAAAGTACAGTAAAACATTTGAAAAGCAATATATATATTATATGTATGTGAAGTAAACCCATCATAATCATAAGTAATACCATAATACCAATCTGAATTCACTACCATCATCAATAATTCCAGATTTCACCATTGTCAATAACCATATTGAATACCAGAAATTAATCCATAACCATCCATAACCATTACCAAACCATAACCATGCCAAATTCCAATTTCCCTCTAATCATGGAAGTTGTCCAGGTGCTCATAACCGGGAGCACGGCTATCATGATAGTTTTATTTAACTCTGCAGAGGTTGTACCTCTTTACCCACGTGTTCGTGATTTCATCACCTTTCGGCGACTAAGAATCTCCCTTATGCCCATGACCCGTCGGTCACATTACACACTTCCGTTGGTGTGTGGCCAAGAGATCACAAAATAGCCTTTACAAAGGGATTACTAGTCTATTCAGACCCCACTGAGGTTTCACCGGTGGCGATGCCTCCAACTGAGCACATCTTCAACCAAGGGCCCCCTCATGAGCCATTCGGATCTCAGGGTAGTCCCACCAATCATCAATAAACCCAATCTGACTACCCCTTCCTTGATCATCCACAATGGTCCAAACAGCACTAGCAAAGCCCTAATTAATCAGCTACGCCGCACCCATACTTGGCCTCGTGGTGGAACTGTAGTCCTGGCTTATTCTCGCATGAACCGGTCCTTAGATCTAAAGCAAGCAAACCACCATAACATCCAACCCATCCACATACCAAGCTTGCTTAGATCACCCATTACCATACCATATTTAACCAGTTCATGTTAACCATAATCTCATCCATGCATAATTAAATTGAGTGGTATAGTTATTCCCATCCCAGTTGATTAAGCGAAGCAAAAGGTAAAAAGTCCATCCCGACGCTCTACCATAAATTCCAGGTGACAAGGGTGGTTTAGCAAGTCTAGTAAACTTCCTACCATAGGATTTTGACACAGCATGCAGTTTTACAAACAAAACATTTATTTAAAAAATAGGATCAATATGCTTCAAGGACACTTGCCTTGCTCTTGCTGTTGATTAGGGTCAAAGCCTTCAAACTCCTGGTGCTGTAGATCCTCCACGGCACTTTCTAGTGCAAATCCGTCTAATCCACACAATAAACATACAAAACAAGAAACACAATCAAAGAGTGCACAAATATTACTCAATATGACATGACATGCATGATTGATGCAAATGCAAGGTAGAACTTGTTACTAGATTTCTATTAATGATAACTAACTAGTTCTAATAGCTTTTAACAAGTTTATACAGGTTTGGATTCGATTAGATCAAATTTTAGAATTAATTCAACACAATTTAACCAGAAAGATCAGACTAGTCCGCTAGGGACCGGACAAGTCTGCACTCTGCGAGATCAGCGGATTAGGGTTTTCTAGATCGACGTGAATTCGGAGATTAGGGGTTGAATTCACGTAAGGAAAAGAGAATAGAAGGTATACCAGGTGTTTAGAACTCCAATGAATCAAGAAACTTGGAGGCAGCACTTGGATCTTGATGATCTAGGGTTGGTGATGAACTTGGAGATGAATTGGTGGTGAAGGACGAAACTTGGTGGAGATCTTGATCCTCCTTTGTTTCCTCCTCTTCTTTCTCTTGCTTGGGATCTTATCCTCCCTCCTTGATGGTGGCTCTCCACGAACTAGGGTTTGGGTGGTGGAAAAGTGGCAAATAGATGTCAATCCAAGGGGTGGGGCTGTTTATATAGAGGTGGAGGCTAGGGTTAGATGGATTTCGAGTTTGGGATGAGTAGAGGCCGGTTTAGAGTCCCACATGGGCTCTAAAAGAGTCAGGCACGACGTACCTAGGCCCACTTAACGTGAAACCCAAGAAACAAGTCGTAAAACAAAAGATCAACTCGAAGTCGCAAAATATCGGACAAGTCCGGACAGGACCGGACTAGTCCGAAGTCGTCCAGAGAGAAAATCGGACAAGTTTGGCCAAAAATCGGACAAGTCTGAATTTGAACAGAGAGGAAAAATGGACAAGTCTGCTGGAACACCGGACTAGTCCGGAAAAGTCCAGGGACTTAGCAAATTTTCAAGGATTCATGGAATATCGGACTAGTCCGCACAAAATCGGACAAGTACAAAAGTTTTCAGAGCCAAAATCGGACTAGTCCGCAGCAAAAACGGACAAGTCCGTTTTTAGTCAGAGAGAAATCGGACTAGTCCTCAGTAAAATCAGACTAGTCCGCACTTTCCTGCGTTTTAAGTGCGGTTTTGCTCCAAATCAATTTTGAATGCTCCGAATCAATGTTAAACTCGTTCCACTTTATGTGGGTTAATGTTAAACATGTATATGAGTGTATGTAGGGCATGATGCATGAAAATTAGGGTGTTACAAACCTACCCCCCTTAAAATGAATCTCGCCCTCGAGATTTGACGCGGAAGAGAAGAGATAGGGAAATTCCTTCTTGAGATCATCTTCTAGCTCCCAAGTTGCTTCTTTTTCGGTATGGTGCTTCCATTGAAATTTACAGCATCGAATCACCTTGTTCATTGTGACTCTCTCCTTGGTTCCCAAGATCTTAACCGGTTGCTCGGCATAAGCCAAATCTTCCTCTAATTTCAATCCTTCCATTGGCACTTGTTCTTCTGGTACTCTCAAGCACTTCTTGAGCTGGGAAACATGAAACACATCATGTACGTCTGAAAGATGAGATGGCATCTCCAACTTATATGCTACTTCTCCTCTTTTGTCCAAAATCTTGAATGGTCCAATATAACGAGGTGCGAGCTTGCCTCTTATGTTAAACCTCTTATGACCTCTCCTTGGTGACACCTTGAGGTAAATAAAATCTCCTATTTCAAAGGCTAATTTCCTTCTCCTATTATCCGCATAGCCTTTTTGCCTTGATTGGGCAGCCCTCAAGTTTTCACGAATTATTTGGACTTGCTTTTCGGCTTCTTGCAACACGTCCGGACCAAATACTTGAGTTTCTCCTGCCTCATTCCAGATTAGAGGTGTCCTACACTTCCTCCCATAAAGCGCGTCATATGGTGACATTTTCAAGCTTGGTTGGTAACTATTGTTGTATGAAAACTCCGCATATGGCAAGCTTTTGTCCCAACTTTTCTCATGCTTTAAAGCACAAGCTCTTAACATGTCCTCCAAAATCTGATTGGTCCTCTCGATTTGTCCATCCGTTTGAGGATGATATGCTGAACTAAAATTCAACTTCGTTCCCAAAGCTTCATGCAATTTTTGCCAAAATCTGGAGGTAAGTTGAGAACCTCTATCCGAGACTATCTTCTTAGGGACTCCATGCCGACACACAATATGCTCCATGTATATTTCGGCCAATCGTGCAGCTGTATATTTGGTCTTCACAGGGACAAAATGAGCCGACTTGGTTAAGCGATCCACAATTACCCAAATTGAGTCATACCCGGACTGAGTACGTGGTAACCCAACCATGAAGTCCATTCCAATTTCTTCCCACTTCCATTCCGGAATCTTCAACGGTTGCAATAATCCGGCTGGCCTTTGATGTTCCGCCTTGACTCGTTGACACACATCACACAATGCCACATATTCAGCTATGTCCTTTTTCATGCTATCCCACCAATAGCAAGCCTTCAAGTCCTTGTACATCTTCGTACAACCGGGGTGAATCGAGTAAGGCGAGTCATGTGCCTCCTTTAATATTGTCTCTCGAATATGTTTTACATTAGGCACAACGATTCTCTTTCCAAGCCATAAGGTACCATGTTCGTCCTCATCAAATCTGAATTCTCTCCCTTCTTCGGTCCTTTCCTTGATTTCCTTGATCTCTTCATCCATGGTTTGTGCTTCTCGAATTTCTTGCTCCAAGGTTGAATTTAACTCCATTATTCCCATCTCATTCATGAATCTGAGGTTTAACCTTTCGAACTCCTTACATAACTCGGATGGTAACTCTCGAACTGTGAGTTGATGACTTACTCCTTTTCTACTCAAAGCATCAGCCACTACATTGGCTTTTCCCAGATGATAGTTGATCCCCAAATCATAATCTTTGATGAGCTCCAACCATCTTCGTTGCCTCAAGTTCAGATCCGTTTGTGTGAAAATATACTTCAAACTCTTATGATCGGTGTAAATTTCACACCTATGTCCAAGAATATAGTGTCTCCAAATCTTCAATGCATGTACCACGGCTGCAAGTTCTAAATCATGTGTTGG
Source organism: Tuctoria greenei (assembly GCA_036927565.1). Classification (NCBI taxonomy): domain Eukaryota; kingdom Viridiplantae; phylum Streptophyta; class Magnoliopsida; order Poales; family Poaceae; genus Tuctoria; species Tuctoria greenei. The sequence continues at coordinate 50,648,074 of JAYESD010000002.1, forward strand.
GTAATTCTGCTCATGTTTCTTCAATTGTCTGGACGCATAGGCGACCACTTGACCTTCTTGCATAAGCAAGCATCCGAGTCCTTGTCTTGATGCGTCACAATAAATATTAAAACTCTTGCTTACATCCGGCAATACCAAAACTGGGGCTGTTGTTAACCTCTTCTTCAACTCCTCAAAACTGTTTTGACAAGCTTCGGTCCATTGGAACGCCTTTCCCTTCATTAGCAACTCCGTCATAGGCTTTGCTATCTTGGAAAAAACCTTGATAAACCGACGGTAATATCCAGCCATCCCAAGAAAACTACTTATTTCCTTGACATTTTGCGGCGGCTCCCACTTCAACAAGTCCCTCACTTTACCGGGGTCAACCGATACTCCTCCTCCTGAGATGATATGCCCCAAAAATGGCACCTCTTTCAACCAAAACTGGCACTTGCTGAACTTGGCATACAATTGATGCTCCCTCAATTTCTGCAGCGTAAGCCTCAAGTGTTCCTCATGTTCCTTCTCATCCTTCGAGTAGATCATAATATCATCAATAAACACAACAACAAATCTATCCAAGTACTCCATGAAGACCCTATTCATGAGGTACATAAAGTAGGCAAGTGCATTTGTCAATCCAAATGACATCACGGTGTACTCATAAGATCCATACTGTGTTCTAAAAGCTGTTTTGGGTATGTCCGATGGTCTAATCTTCATTTGAAAGTATCCCGACCTCAAATCAATCTTAGAGAAGACACAAGCACCCTTCATCTGATCAAACAAGTCTTCTATACGTGGCAAGGTATACTTGTTTTTGATTGTTACCTCGTTGAGAGCTCGGTAATCCACGCACATCCTTTGGGATCCATCCTTCTTGTCCACAAATAGAACGGACGCTCCCCAGGGTGAAGAGCTAGGGCGAATAAAACCCTTCTCTAATTGCTCTTGAATTTGCTTCTTGAGCTCCGCTAATTCCATAGGAGGCATCCTATACGGCCTCTGAGCTATAGGTGCAGTGCCAGGTATTAAATCAATAACAAACTCAATGTCCCGGTCGGGTGGCATACCTGACAACTCGTCCGGAAAAACATCCAAAAATTCACACACCACCAGAATCTCCTCAATTGCGGCACCGTCCATATGATTCAATTCCAATTGCTTCGGTGTGGTTTGAGATGCTTCAAATTCTATGGTGATCCCTTCTTCATTGGTCAACTTCACTGTCTTCGTGGCACACTCAATAACTCCATTGTGCTTCCTCAACCAGTCCATACCAAGTATAATATACAACCCTTGAGAATCTAAAACAATGAGGTTGGCGGAGAAGTCTACCCCCTTATTCTAAGGCTTACTTTTGGACATACTATATTTGTCCTCATCTCTCCTCCAGGAGACTTAACCAACAGAGTAAACTTCATATGAGAGATAGGCAAACTATACTTGGCAACATACTTCGATGCAATGAATGAATGTGATGCTCCAGAATCAAATAACATAGTCGCAGGGTTGGAGTTGGCGAGAAACATACCAATGACCACGTCATCCGCTTGTTGAGCATCCTCCGTAGAGACATGGTTCATGTTGCCACGAGCAAAATTCTGCTGTCCACGGCTTCCTTGTGGCTGTCCTCCATTAGGTCTTGGGTTTTGCCTCGGTGCATTGCTTCCTTGACCAAGGCCCGACTTAGGACATTGATGCGCAAAGTTTCCAGCTTCTCCACAAGTATAACACTTCTTAACCCCACCAGAATTGTTGGGACGAGCTTGGTTTTGAACATTGGCTCCAGGAAAATCAGCACAAGGTGCATAAGGCATCGGAGGCCTAGGTGCTTGCATGACAGGGCGTTGCTGCACGAACTGAGTTGGGCGTGGTGCATAACCAGGGCGCTGAGCAGGAATAGAGGAGCTATAATGAGGCGCATTGGGCGGCGCAAAGCGAGGGCGCACATTACTTCCTTGTTGCTGTCCTTGATATGGCGCCTTCCTCTTGATTTCTTGCTCCATCTCACGGATCTTGTTCTCAACCACAATTGCTTTGTCCACAAGTTTCTGAAAATTGGCATAATCGCAGTTGAGTAGTTGCACTTGGATCTCATTGTTCAAGCCCCTCATGAACAAGTATTGCTTCCAGCTGTCCCGACTAACATCCTCAGGCGCATACCTTGAGAGTTGAGTGAACTTGTTGAGATATTCACTCACACTTGATCTTCCTTGCCTCAAATTCTCAAATTCTTGCCTCTTCAAGAGCATAACACCTTCCGGCACATAATGAGAACGAAAATTCTCCTTGAATTCGGCCCAAGTAATTCTCTCTTGGTTCTCATGAGCATTGCAATAAGAATCCCACCAATCCGCAGCTGCTCCAACTAGTTGATGAGAAGCAAATAGCACCTTCTCCCGATCACTGCATTGGACAATGGCTAGCTTCTTCTCCACGGACTTGAGCCAATACTCCGCATCCATAGGGTCAGCAGCTTGAGCAAAGGTCGGCGGCCTAGTCCTCATAAACTCTTCCAATCTATTATGAGGAGGTGGGGGTGGCGGTGGAGGCATGTGGGGCTGATTGTTGATATTGCCAGCCTGCAGCTGTCCCATTGTTTGTATCATGGTCTGCATGAGCTGGTTTTGCATAGCCAATAGCTGCTCAATGTTGATAGCTCCCTGAGTATATCCTTGTCCAATGTTGTTCTGAGGTACTCCATGGTTCTCCTCCTCATCATTGCCATCCCTCTGGTTGCGAGTCCTCACCATCTGAAGAAAAGCAATAGGTAAGAATTAGAGAACGTCCCCAACTATATGCATCAAGGGATATGAAGCTAACCAACTAGCTATACTAGCCTACGTGGACATGGCAATGCTAAAGCATCCCAAAATCCTCTATTAAGTACACAAGCAAACAATATATATAGCAAACAGCACTCCAAGAAAAAACACATCGATTCCTGAGTGCTCCTATGTGCTCTAAAGTGTCCATTCTATCTAGGCTGCATCCTACGGTCAACCTGTGGCTCTGATACTAATTTGTGACGCCCGGTTCTAAAAAATGAACCAAGCTAACGTATATGTGTGCCCAGGATGTGCATCACACATACACGAGTGCCATCACAAAAGAGTATACAGAAAATTACCACAGAACAAGATTAATTAACCAAATTTTATTACACAAACCAGATTATCCTCGAATACCAGCTCCAATGAATATTAATGACAAGTTCAACTAATGCAGCAGAAATAAACTAATTAAGCAAACTAAGCAACTATGCAGCATAAGCGACAGGGTATGTATGCGTAGCTCCAATCAACACCACAGGCAAAGCTGACGGTAGACACGGCCTAGAACTCCGCATTATCACCATTAAACTCCCAATCCTGACCTGCAACTGTTGGGGGGGATTGCAAGAGTGAGTACATGTCGTACTCAGCAAGTGTGGAAAGTATGACATGTGGCTGATTCAAATGATGACAATAATAATGGCAAAGTGCTGAAAAGTATAGTAAAACATTTGAAAAGAAATATATATATTGTATGTATGTGAAGTAAACCCATCATAATCATAAGTAATACCATAATACCAATCTGAATTCACTACCATCATCAATAATTCTAGATTTCACCATCGTCAATAACCATATTCAATACTAGAAATTAATCCATAACCATTCATAACCATTACCAAACCATAACCATCCCAAATTCCAATTTCCCTCTAATCATGGAAGTTGTATAGGTGCTCATAACCGGGAGCACGGCTATCATGATAGTTTTATTTAACTCTACAGAGGTTGTACCTCTTTACCCACGTGTTCGTGATTTCATCACCTTTCGGCGACTAAGAATATCCCTTATGCCCATGACCCGTCGGTCACATTACACACTTCCGTTGGTGTGTGGCCAAGAGATCACAAAATAGCCTTTACAAAGGGATTACTAGTCTATTCAGACCCCACTGAGGTTTCACCGGTGGCGATGCCTCCAACTGAGCACATCTTCAACCAAGGGCCCCCTCTTGAGCCATTCAGATCCCAGGGTAGTCCCACCAATCATCAATAAACCCAATCCGACTACCCCTTCCCCGAGCATCCACAATGGTCCAAACAGCACTAGCAAAGCCCTAATTAATCAGCTACGCCACACTCATACTTGGCCTCGTGGTGGCACTGTAGTCCTGGCTTATTCTCGCATGAACCGGTCCTTAGATCTAAAGCAACCAAACCACCATAACATCCAACCCATCCACATACCAAGCTTGCTTAGATCACCCATTACCATACCATATTTAACCAGTTCATGTTAACCATAATCTCATCCATGCATAATTAAATTGAGTGGTATAGTTATTCCCATCCCAGTTGATTAAGCGAAGCAAAAGGTAAAAAGTCCATCCCGACGCTCTACCATAAATTACAGGTGACAAGGGTGGTTTAGCAAGTCTAGTAAACTTCCTACCATAGGATTCCCATCAAATTGACACATCATGCAGTTTTACAAACAAAACATTTATTTTAAAAACAGGATCAATATGCTTCAAGGACACTTGCCTTGCTCTTGCTGTTGATTAGGGTCAAAGCATTCAAACTCCTGGTGTTGTAGATCCTCCGCGGCACTTTCTAGCGCAAATCCGTCTAATCCACACAATAAACATACAAAACAAGAAACACAATCAAAGAGTGCACAAATATTACTCAATATGACATGACATGCATGATTGATGCAAATGCAAGGTAGAACTTGTTACTAGATTGCTTTTAATGATAACTAACTAGTTCTAATAGCTTTTAACAAGTTTATACAGGTTTGGATTCGATTAGATCAAATTTTAGAATTAATTCAACACAATTTAACCAGAAAGATCGGACTAGTCTGCTAGGGACTGGACAAGTCTGCACTCTGCGAGATCAGCGGATTAGGGTTTTCTAGATCGACATAAATTCGTAGATTAGGGGTTGAATTCACGTAAGTAAAAGAGAATAGAAGGTATACCAGGTGTTTAGAACTCCAATGAATCAAGAAACTTGGAGGTAGCACTTGGATCTTGATGATCTAGGGTTGGTGATGAACTTGGAGATGAATTGGTGGTGAAGGACGAAACTTGGTGGAGATCTTGATCCTCCTTCGTTTCCTCCTCTTCTTCCTCTTGCTTGGGATCTTCTCCTCCCTCCTTGATGGTGGCTCTCCACGAACTAGGGTTTGGGTGGGTGAAAAAGTGACAAATAGATGTCAATCCAAGGGGTGGGGCTGTTTATATAGAGGTGGAGGCTAGGGTTAGATGGATTTCGAGTTTGGGATGAGTAGAGGCCGGTTTAGAGTCCCACATGGGCTCTAAAAGAGTCAGGCACGACGTACCTAGGCCCACTTAACGTGAAACCCAAGAAACAAGTCGTAAAACAAAAGATCAACTCGAAGTCGCGAAATATCGGACAAGTCCGGACAGGACCGGACTAGTCCGAAGTCGTCCAGAGAGAAAATCAGACAAGTCTGGCAAAAAATCGGACAAGTCCGAATTTGAACAGAGAGGAAAAACAGACAAGTCCACTGGAACACCGGACTAGTCCGGAAATGTCCACGAACTTAGCAAATTTTCAAGGATTCATGGAATATCGGACTAGTCCGCACAAAATCGGACAAGTCCGAAAGTTTCCAGAGCCAAAATAGGACTAGTCCGCAGCAAAAACGGACAAGTCCGTTTTTAGTCAGAGAGAAATCGGACTAGTCCTCAGTAAAATCGGAATAGTCTGCACTTTCCTGCGTTTTAAGTGCGTTTTGCTCCAAATCAATTTTAAATGCTCCGAATCAATGTTAAACTCGTTCCTCTTTATGTGGGTTAATGTTAAACATGTATATGAGTGTATGTAGGGCATGATGCATGAAAATTAGGGTGTTACACCACCTGTTCACCAAGAAATTTCCAAAGACCATCTGGGGGTCACTCCACCCTCCACACATTCTTGAATTTTGGCCAGGACAGGCTTGAACGCATCCGACAGCTTCGGAACTACATTCCAGGCATCGGTGTCGACGTTGGGGAGTCCCTAGGGCAGCTCTAGCCTATCGTGCTCCTACACTGCAATGATGACCCAATACTTCTTCCAGTCATCTCATTTGCCAGAGGGGAATGACTTCAAGTATTTGAAGGGGCAGTTCTTGCGCTTCACGAAGTATTAGAAGCCAAGCAGCTCAGTTCCCTTGCCGGTGGTATGGACCGTGAAGAAGGTCCAGAACAACTCGATGCAGGGAGGCAAGCCCACCCACATCTCGCAGAAGTGGACGAAAGTCGCCACCAGCAAGAGGGAGTGGGGGCCGAGGTGATACAGCTGGAGGCCGTAGAAGTCTAGCAGCATCAAGATAAAACTTGAAAATGGTGGGATCAGTCCCACCATGGCGTACGCTAAGAAGTACACCATCTCGCCATGGTGCTCCTTCTTGAAGGGGAGCTTGCCGACGCGAATCATGTGGTTGAAGGAGTCGCTGGACCACCCCATGAAGGTCTGAACCTTCATCAGATCATCCTTGCTCTTGATGTGGCGTTTGGGAATACCTAACTCCATCGCGGTAAAGTGGAGTGAAAGAAGAGAAATCTAGGCAAAGGTTGGGCGGCTCTGAGCGTGAGTTCAATCGAAAGCGTAAAGAGTCCTCAAATCGTGCGGGATTTCCTTCTTAAGTAAGTCTCTGCAATGCTTGGATGGAAACCGCAATAAGACCAAGGCCACATTTCAAAAATTTACCCCGTCAATGACGAAGAGGCCCGAGGCCACCCCGACGAGAGAGTCGAGGTTATTACCCCAGGCGAACTGTTGTCATGATGGGCGGCGGGAAGCCCGAGGGCGGCAGCCCGACAAGGCGCTCAGAACCGATACGGTTTTCGTATTAGGAACCGGCGACCTTCAATTTCGTGAGATCTGTCGCGCGAATATCACCTGCCGCATTCAAGGAAAGCCACGTGGTGATGGTTCAACAATGAAACATCACCCCAACTGCACTTTTGAAGCCGCGACGCGGGATTTGAAGAGGGTCCCACCTCCGGTAGAATAACTTAACCCAAAGGATTTCTCTCGGAGGTGGGCGCGGGGGCCACTGTTGGTACCCTGCGTACCGGGTACCCCATCATACCGCAAGAAAAGCTAAGGAGTTCCCCCTGTTCAAGTTGAAGATCTCTAAAGGTCACACGTGTTACACAGTACTGGACCTGCCTCCCTCATTTGGGTAGCTCCGACACTGACACGTGTACCACAAGGTCGGACCTAACACCCGTCATAGGGAAGCTCCGGTTCTGCCATGTGTCCAGTGACCCCGGACCTAACCCCCAGTAGAGGGAAGCTCTGGTGTTACCACGTGTATAGTGACTCTGGACATGCCTCCCTACGATGGGAAGCTCCAGAGCCGCCATGTGTCAAACCTCCAGAGCTAGGACTTCAACGGAAGACAGAGAGATCTCCAACGGCTCAGACCTTCAAGGGACAGTTAAGGCGATAGTTACAAGACCTGATTGCGTGTTATTAATGCAATATTAATGACACGCGATCAGTGGACTGTTAATAGGGGTAACACCATCATTAAGGCGTGCTAGCACTCTATTAACCACATTTAATACTCGTTGATCGTGTATTAGGCACTTAACTACGTCAGGGCCACATGTCGGGCCAGGTCAGTGATGTAACATCCAGTCCTTAGACTATAAAAGGGTTACGCCGCACGGTACATAACAACTAAGCTCATACGCACGCAAGCACTAGTGAATCTCGAATACAACAACACGCACCTCGTGTAGTAAGGTATTACGCTTAGGCGGCCCGAACCATGTAAATCATGTGTGTCATCATCTTGTTTAGAATCTCCGCGTGCCCAAAACAATCAAAGAACCTCCGCGGGCTACAATTTATTAGTATCGGGAGAAGTGTCATTTGTATGCTTCGACAACATGCCATGCCATTTTTTTTTTCGCTTGTCAATTGATGAGGCGGTCCTTTTCTAATCGTTCTGCCTTTCCAGAATGATTGTGTATCGCTCCTAAAAGGATGGTTTGAAGGAAGGAATCGCCGATGATAATCAAAGAAGCTGACCTTTTTTTCCATACTTCAACCTGATGGCATCAGTGTCAGCCATACATATAGGACAACACAATTGCCCATGGACACACCAAACAGCCCAAATACCATATGCAAACAAATCATGAATTGACCATACATACGCCGCATGTAAGGTAAATTCACATTTTATATGATTGTCATATGCTTTTACACCTTGCCATAGCTCTTCAATCAACGGCTGCACAAACACATTGATTTTCTTCTCTAGATGTTTGGGACCAGGAATGACGGTCGCGAGGAATATGTATCCTTCTTTCATGCACATGTTGGGAGGCAGATTGTATGGCATGATAAATACAGGCCAACAAGAGTATGGGCTGCTACTGGTGCTGAAAGGAGTGAATTCATCTGTTGACATCCCAAGACGAACATTTCTAGTATCTCTTGCAAACTCCGGATCGAAACGATCTAGAGCTTGCCAAGCCTCGCCATCTGAAGGATGCGTCATAATATATTTGTCATCGGTCTCACATTTCCCTTCAGAATGCCACCTCATCTGCTTCGCTATTTCTTTGGACAAAAACAACCATTTTAGCCTTGATGTGATAGGCATGTACCGAAGCTGTTTGATCGGTACTTTTTTAGTTATTTCTTCTCCATCATTGTTCAAAACCTCCAAAAGTCTAGATGTCTTGCAATGCATACAATGAGTATCGTTCTTGTGTTCCTTCTAAAACAACATGCAATTATTCTCGTACGCATCAATCTTCTCATAATTCATGCTCAGATCGGCCAAAATCTTCTTAGAATGGTATATGTCTTTCGGCATCTTATGATTCGACGGAAGGAGATCATGAATTAGTTTCAAGATACCATTGTAGCAATTTTTTGCGAAATTGAACTTGGACTTTATCGCCATAAGTCGTGTCACTGCCTGCAAAATAGTCAATTTTTTCTCCCTCATACACTTTTTCATCTACGTCGACAAAAAGCTTGTAAAACGTCTCCACCTCCTTCGGCAGTGATACTCTCTAGCAACGTCCGCTAACATCTCATCCATCTGATCTTCATCCTCATTTTCATGGAACTCACTTTCATGATTCATCTCCCCATGCTCGTGCCACACTAAGTAGTCGGACATAAATCCATGCTTGCAAAGGTGCACCTCAATTTCAAACTTATACAGACATCGATAATTATGACACTTGGTACACGGACACTTCGCAACGTGAGCACCACTAGCAAAGGCTTGCTTAATGAAAACATCCGCGATACGAGCCCATTCTATAGTGTGTGCACCAGTTGAACTCCAACCATCATACATCGCCTTACGATCGTCACTCATTTCCAGCTTATACCTTCAAAGCAGACAAATCATCATTAGTTTATTTTTATGTTATGTGACGGCCCTATAATTAGTCAGATAGGTCCTAAACTCACCCAAGAGTGACCGATTAAACGTGCTAATGGTGAGACACGGAGTCCGAATCCGGACAAAATTTCGGTAGCGTAATCCCGCTGTTCTCCACTGCACACCCAAAAATGGTGCAACAAAGAACATCAGGGTTATGCTATCGAAATCACGTTCGGATCCAGACCCCGTACCTATATCTCGTCAAAAGCACGTCCTCGGTCACTCTCAGGCTGTCCAAAAAGGGACAATCCCAAACCTGCATGCTTCACATGCCTATCGCATGTGAAACATGTCGATTCAGAACGGGTAATCAAATTTCTATAGGTTATGTTCCTCATGTTCATGATTCAATCATTTACGAGAGAGAAAAGAACGAGAGAGGGAGGAGGAAAGTTGGTCAGAGTTGAAAGTTCCAAGTTCGGGTCCATCGTCCACAAGCCTCCGTACTCGACGCATACGTTACGACTAGAATCATCTTTTATGACACAGACGCATTTAATACGTGTCGTGTCGAGTTGAAGCGTAACATGCACTAACGCACGTATGCTATAATACATTAATCTACATACAAAATCTTCGAACTAAACATTCAAAGTCACATAATGTACAAGTTCAATTATTACACCTTAAATTAGTACAAGTTAAATTATCAAATTATAATGAAGCTCATATTTACACATTAACTATTTCTAATTCAACTTGCATTGTATGAATATTAGTGTGACATATATATATTAGGGTGACGTATACATATTAGTGTGACAATATCAACTTGCATATACATTTAACTCGCTTATACATTCAATTCACATGTACATTTAACTAAACTCACATAATCATATTAGTGTGACAATATCAACAAGTAATCATTGTAATCAATCATTAATTAACTTGTAAACGACGGAAGGAAAGAATTAACAAGTAACAATCGGGATACCTTGACCTCTCCGGCGAGGCTCAGAGACGACGTTGGTGAGGCAGGAGGCGGCGGCGGGAGGCGGGAGGTGGCCTTGGAGCTCGGAGCTCAGGAGGTCGCGCCAGGGCTCGACAGTTGGTGAGGCGGGAGGCGGCGGCGGGCTTGGCGGCGCTTGGGGGGCGGGAGGCGGGCTCGGCGGCAGTGAGGTGGGAGGCAGCGGCGGGGGGCGGGCTCGACGGCGGCGTCTTGAGGCAGGGCTCAGCGGCGGGAGGCGGCGACAGCGACGGCGAGGTAGCGGCGGCATGTGAGGCAGGGTTCAGGAGGCGGCGGCGTGAGGCAGGGGGTTCGGTGCGCGGGAGGATAAGGAAACGAATAGGGTTTCGGGACATGCGGGCGCGAAGTCGATCCTCTAGCGGGCCCAGCGGGCCCACCAGTATGACCGTCGGCCTTCTGGCCGACGGCTTTAGTTACATGCGTTGGGTTTGTTGGTACGCCCGACGGCTCTAATAAAATTGTCGGTTTATCCAGGCAAACCGACGATTTTAGGTTATATTCGTTGGTCTCGTCAGGGCGGCCGACGGCTGTAGGTTACATGTGTTGGTCAAGTAAACCGACGGTCATAAGACGCCTATATGCGTCGGCCCCGACGGCTCTAATAATCCCGACGATCTATTGCCCGTTTCTTGTAGTGTAAATATGGGTGTGGAAAACTGGACCCGTGCTGTGAAGGTACAAGTATACGTAAGACTCAAAAACACTTGTTATTATTACGTTCATCAGCTAGCGAACCAGTTTTGGATCGTTGGCAATACCATGACTTGCTGCAAGGAACATATACTCATTGCGTGGCGTTGGACGTACGTGTCGTGGTTTGGAACGCACTCAAGAGCTATCTACTACGTGCAACAGTGCAGGTCAACATGTTTTTTTTATCAGAGAACAAAACAGTTTTAAATGAAAATGGGCTCAATCATCATCCTCCACAATTTGTCACGTGTAGCTGCAGAGCTTATCAGCAGCCCAGCAGCTGTGCACCGCGTGCCACCAAGTAGTCTTCCTCCGCCGACGGACTCGACTGGCACTGCCCTCTGGTGCCACGCCGACTGCCGTTCCTCCAGCCACGCCAATGGATGTACGCCGTCCGGTCGTTCGTAACGACGTCGCCGTCGAATCAATAAATTGCATGGTTGCACGCTCCATATTTTGGGCCGTGTGTCACGCTTCAATTTTTATTTTCAAAGAGAGAAAAAAACCGTTTATTAGAATAGGATATCGCCGAGAGAATCAATCCAAAACCAACCAACCACGCAAAGGCCGGTACGTGACCATACGCAATACCAGAAGATAAAATTAATAAAATGCATGGAAATGTAGAACACGTATCGGCAATGAGTAGGACGATTGAGACCCTACTGAAAAAGCCACGACGGTTTCTCTTGACGATTTCCACGCGCTTTATCCGACCATCTATCTCTCTCTCTCTGCAACACAAGATTCTCAAAAGGAGAAAAAGCTATTTCGTAGCATGACATTTTGATTCAAATATATGCGGCCCACTAAAGTTTGGCTTTTGCTCAGCTTGGTTGAGATCACTTTCTTGTCCCAGCATTCGAGTTTGTCATGCACGCAACACACAGGAAGCGACTGAATAAAATAATCTCCGTGCGCTCCATGTACTGCCCACGTAAACGTGTTTTATTTATTTATTTAGAAAACTCGTCACGTAAACGTGTTTGACTAGCTCAACAACAATCTTCATGTCCCCGTTCAAATAGTTAATGCAATCCTAATCATTCTGAAGCTTGTCGTCAGCTTTTAATTTTTACTCCCTCCTTCTCATATTAATTGTCGTTTAGGATAAGAATTTTAGTTTATTTTGAACTAAAATTCTAGTCTTAAACGACAAATAATATGGAAAGGAGTGAGTATTAGGTTCGTCTAATCGGTCATTGCGCAAGCTTTGGTGAGAACTGAGACGGAGGACAGGAGAGAGGTGAGACGAGGCGAGGCGGCCAATGGACAACGACGACAACTCGCCTCACCGACGGCCTGAGCGGGAGGGGAGCCACAACCACGACATCGAGAGCATGGAAGGCGGCGGCGGGGCCGGGCTGCCGTGGCGGCAGCACAACGGCTCCTCGGCGGCCCTGCTCCGGTTCGACGACGACGGGAGCGCGCACGAGCCGCTGCTGCGGAAGCGCGGCGTGAACACCACCTCCCAGCTCGCCATCGTCGGCGCCAACGTCTGCCCCGTCGAGAGCCTCGACTACGAGTACACATTTTCCTCCTTTCTTATCGTTAATTTCGGCTATTTCCATCTCATTCGTTTCGAAACTTAAAGTGCTAGCAGTCACTTGTAAGTTTGCTTCGGCGCTGTATTACTAATTGCTGTTTTAGTCTATGAGGATGTGGCGAACTGTGATTCTTCTTGCTTTCGTTCTTACTGTTTGATGGATGAGGGAAGCAACCAACGGATTTTCTTCTTGAAACGAACAATGGAGTTATTAGATGGACCTTAACTAGTAAACTTTTGTCTCCTGAACAGTCCATAGTGCCGTTGCTTGGTGATCTCAGGTGCATTTTGACGAATTGGGTGCTTTTAATATCCGAATTTATGGGATGCCCAACTGATGTGACAAATCAAACGAGGATCTGAACTGCTAATAGGCGCTCCGATATCCCTTTCCATGTGTATAAATGTGAAGTACTCCCTCCGTTTCAATTTATTTGTCGTTACGACAATCTCTATTAGTTCATATCTAGTTCTTTTATTGTCTGAAACGACAATTATTTAAAAACAGAGGTAGCATATGGTAGCAATACAATCACTAGAACGATTGCTTTTCCATGGACCTGAATATTGTTTCTGAAGAATGGGTGCTAATGAGGAATTAAGATCTTGAGAGACGCTGATATACCCATGTGACAGGTCCCTTTAATGACCTTCATGAGTTTTTTTTTAATGACGACTGAATTACAAATAAACAAGAAATGTGTACATTGCGTCTTCTAGTTACATACTTGAATTTTTTGCATGTTTCAGAGTTGTGGAGAACGACTTTTTTAAGCAAGACTGGCGGACAAGAAAGAAGGTGCAGATATTTCAGTACATAGTTCTCAAGTGGACATTGGTGCTTCTTATTGGCCTCTTGACTGGAGTTGTTGGCTTCTTCAACAATCTCGCAGTCGAAAATATTGCTGGATTTAAATTGCTGGGCACAGGTGATCTCATGCTCAAGGAAAGGTAAATTGTCAGGTTGTTACTTTCCTGACAAGAGAATTTCTGTTTTTTTTTTTTTTTTTTGCTTTGACTATTCTGCCTTGTCATCACATTCCTAAAGTTCCTGTTGATGACTGTAACATGACACAAATGTGGAATGTTCCACTTAGTACACTGTTAATTTTGTAATGATAATGTTTGAAAATGTTAACAAGTTCATTAAAATATCATCAGTTTTTTCATGCTGTAACATTTTCATGTAGTAGAAATGCTTCTGAGAGAACTGAGGGGCACACAAAGCTGCTAGAAATGATAATTTTATTGGCTTACACCTCTGGAGTATTATGAAGAAATTAATACTAGTGTTTTGCTTCCAGTGCAGATACTTTAAAGCCTTTTTATTTTTTGGTGGTTGCAATTTAGTCTTGGCAGCAGCTGCTGCAGCAATCTGTGCTTATATTGCACCAGCTGCTGCTGGGTCTGGTATTCCTGAAGTTAAAGCGTATCTCAATGGAGTTGATGCTTATTCTATATTGGCTCCTAGTACGCTCTTTGTAAAGGTAAGTTATGTCTCAGAACAAAATGTCTAATCATTATTTATTTTGTACCATTTTCTAGTCTTATTTACACTGATTTTTTATTATCTTATGGAATATCATCATAAGATCAGCAAGCTCAACTGGGTTCTTTAAATTCTGAATAAAATTGTATCATGGCCGAAACAAGTTAATCTGAATAAAGTTATCTGCCGAACAGCTAGGCATACAAAATTTCTTCTGGGAATTTTGAATTATGTAACATGAATCACCTTTAATAACAAAAAACTAGGTTTTATAGTCAATGAGACATTCTGGACTAATTTACGGACTTCTACTTTAGAAAAAAGGGGAAAATAGTAAATTCAGCAAAATACCATAAAGTAGAATTACTAATTTATTCTTAAGATATTATATCCTGATAATGACCTAGCCTTTCTGAGAATTATGTAGAAGTTATTCTGTTGGAACTTGGGAACACCTATTTACTGGATATATTTCGTTTCCTCAAACAGTTCTGTGTATAAACAAATTATAGAAGTTTATTTTCATGTAGCACATCATTCTGTAAAGTAATCACAACACGTTTTACCAGTATCAACATTGATTCTGGGTAGCTGTAGAAATCTCTATAATTCTTATATATTCTACTACTCGGCAGATTTTTGGTTCAATACTTGGAGTTTCAGCTGGATTTGTACTCGGGAAGGAAGGTCCTATGGTGCATACAGGGGCATGCATTGCCAACTTGCTTGGACAGGGAGGGTCACGCAAATACCATCTTACCTGTAATTGGCTAAGATACTTTAAGAACGACAGAGATAGGAGAGATTTAATTACGTGCGGGTCTGCAGCTGGAGTTGCTGCTGCATTCCGTGCACCTGTTGGCGGCGTCCTCTTTGCTCTAGAGGAAGCAGCATCATGGTAGCTGCTCTTTCCTCTGAACTTACAATTCATTCTTTTGGGTCAAGTGTTTTTCTTCTTATGCTTTGCATACTTGAGTTTGTGCAATTTGCAGATCTGGTCTTTTATGAGCTCTGAAATCTGAAATTTTATCTTCTTTTTAGCCTGTTACTTTATATAAGGCATGTTTTGTATTGACAATTATCACTAATTGAGCACGTGGTCACAATGGATGGACTACATACTTATCACTTGTTAGTTCATTTTTAACTAACAAGTGACAAGTATTTGAAAATGGAGAAAGTAGTTATCTACTGTTAGCCAAGATTATAAATGATAGTGTCTATACCCTATGTTCCAGGTGGCGAAGTGCTCTTTTATGGAGAACGTTCTTTACAACTGCTGTCGTTGCTGTGGTATTGAGGGGATTGATTGTGTTCTGTCGCAGTGGAAACTGCGGTCTCTTTGGGCAAGGAGGGCTGATCATGTTTGATCTCAGTTCAACTGTTGCAGTGTACAGTACTCCAGATTTAATTGCAATTATAGTCCTTGGAATAATCGGTGGCATTTTTGGAGGCCTCTTCAACTATCTCTTAGATAAGATCCTCCGAATTTACAGTATCATTAATGAGTAAGTACCTAACTGTGGTCAGAGTGGTGATCAGAATGTATACCTAAGTTCTATGCCTGTTCTGATTATTGTAAGATGTGATATCATCTACATTGTTTTATCTGCCTGCAGGAAAGGTGCTCCATACAAGATCCTTCTCACTATAACAATTTCAATAATCACATCTATGTGCTCCTATGGCCTCCCTTGGCTCGCTGCATGCACTCCATGTCCAGCTGATGCTGCGGAGCAATGTCCGACCATTGGTCACTCTGGCAATTTCAAGAACTTCCAATGCCCACCAGGGCATTACAATGATCTTGCATCACTCTTCTTCAACACAAATGATGATGCCATCCGCAATCTCTTCAGCAATGGCACTCAGACTGAGTTTCAAATGTCTACTCTTTTCATCTTTTTCACTGCTATTTACTGCCTTGGACTCGTGACTTATGGCGTTGCTGTCCCCTCTGGTCTCTTTATCCCTGTTATCCTTGCTGGAGCCACATATGGGCGGATAGTGGGAACACTTCTAGGACCCATATCCGACCTTGACCCTGGCCTTTTCGCCCTTCTTGGTGCAGCATCTTTTCTTGGTGGAACAATGCGAATGACAGTTTCAGTTTGTGTGATTCTCCTAGAGCTCACCAATGACCTCCAGATGCTTCCTTTGGTCATGCTTGTTCTTCTCATATCCAAGACAATAGCAGATAACTTTAACAAAGGGGTTTATGATCAGATAGTGGTGATGAAAGGCTTGCCATACATGGAGGCTCATGCTGAACCATACATGAGGCACTTGGTTGCTGGTGATGTTGTGTCTGGTCCACTAATCACCTTTTCAGGTGTTGAGAAGGTGGAGAACATCGTTCATGCGCTAAGGTTAACAGGCCACAACGGATTTCCTGTGGTTGATGAGCCGCCCATAACGGAATCCCCAGAACTGGTTGGGCTTGTGACTAGGTCTCATCTATTGGTTTTGCTGCAAAGTAAGAACTTCATGAAGGGACAGGTGAAAACTAGCGGTAGCTTTGTTCTACGAAGATTTGGTGCATTTGACTTTGCCAAGCCAGGGTCAGGGAAAGGTTTGAAAATTGAGGACCTAGATTTCACTGATGAGGAAATGGACATGTATGTGGATCTTCATCCGGTTTCAAACACCTCACCTTATACGGTAGTTGAGACAATGTCACTGGCAAAAGCTGCAATCCTCTTCGGGAACTCGGGCTGAGGCATCTTCTGGTTGTGCCAAAGGCACCAGATGTAAGAGCTCTCTCTCTCTCTCTCCCCCCCCTCTCTCTCTCTCTCTCTCTCTCTCTCTCTCTCTCCCTCTCTCTCTCTCTCTCACACACACACAGACATGGAATGCATGTATATGAAGCAATAGCAGTGGCAAGGTAGAAACTCTAATAAGTGATGCAAGCACTTAATCGTTTTGAGTTCATTTATGCACTTAGTGTCATTGATTTATTAATTTGCATACTCCCTCCATCCCACAATACTTGTCACTTAAGACAAAAAGATCTAGTTCATTTTGAACTAAAATTCTTGTCCTATGTGACAAGTACTGTGGGATGGAGGGAGTACAGGATAAGGATTCTGGCTTTGGATGCTGCTAAGTCTTGTACTAGATGCCTATTAACTGATTATTTACATGACAGTCTCAAACACCTATACCATTTATTATATTTTCATTTGTTATGATATCTTTTTTGTATATATTTAATATGTTTACTAAGTAACCTAATCTACTTTGAGAGTAACTGCATTGGAAATAATGACCATAACTCATTTCTTCATTTCCCGTCTTTAGTTTGAGTAATTTTCCTAACGAGTCTGATGACAGATATTTCTCTTCATTTTTGGCTGCAGAGGCCGCCCATTGTCGGAATTCTCACAAGGCATGACTTCATGCCTGAACACATTCACAATCTGTTCCCAAACCTCAACCCTCACAAGTTCTATTCAGCGTCAATGGCCGGCTGATAATTAAGCTTTTTGCCCTTCTTATCCACTAAGTCGTACAGATGTTGGTGGTGTGTAAATTGGTAAGGTGCATGAGTATATATGGTCTTCTCATTTTCTGTAGATTGATTGAATGGGTTTTGTAGAATATGTTCATTTGCAATAAAATTCTGGCAGCCTTTATGCTAAAACCGTGCACTGTGATCTTGTGGCAAGAATACTCAACAACTGTAAGATGTATACATCTCGGTGTAACTGACATGAGGATGAATAAAAATATCTTTTTCAAAAAAAAAAGAATACTCAGCAAACTTTAGAGTAAACATTCCAAACACTGGAATTTTGAGTGCAAGTATAAATTCATTGTAAAGTAAAGCATGTTTGTAATCTAGAGTCCTCAGGATTTGGCGTAATGATCTCACGCCCACAATATCGTGTGCTGGAAACTCCTGAGTACATATTTCTTGTTCCATTGTAAGATTTTTCATGTCCACAACATTGTTTGAGATCTCTCCTGGGCCCTATTCTACATGTCCACTAGTACGTAGCACACTCTGCCAACTACAACTGGGACATGATTTTGCAAGACGCACGAAGTCATGATATGAGAATTAATTTGCAAATGATGTGATGTATAGGCTGATCCTCAATTCTCCTTGCAAAAAGTTGTCGATGGGGTTGTAGTGTTGTACCTGACGCACGACGGTTGCGGCAAGCAGAATCCCGGTGCCGGCGCCGGTCACGTCGGCGAGGATGGGTGAGAGCTCCAACACGGAGACCACCGAGAGCAGCAGCCGTGGGGATGTAACGCCTGAGTTGCGAGTGAATAGTGTTAGAGATATAATAGATTTATATTTCTTCTTTTGTATTTTCCCTCCTATGTGAGGGGTTTTCTGTTATTTACTATCTATTGCACCTCTATTTATAGTGGCCATTGGTCCTCATAATGATACAAGTTCATTATTATTATCATGGTACAGAGCCAAAATTAGGGTTAGGGATTTTTTTTCTATCCTATTGATCCCGTTGGCCGTCGTTGATCGCTTCTCTTTGCGATCTCGCCGAATCCCGGTGCTTTGGGCGTCTCTCTCCCCGACGTCGTCCTGCATCTTTGGATCTCGGCTCTTTCCTCGACGGGCGACCAACACTTTCGTTTCAGCGGGGTGCGGGCGTCGATCGGATCTGTGCACTGGAGCTTCTTCGTCCGTCGACTGCTTCGCCTAAAGGTGGTAACGGTTTGGTTTCAAACCAGATTCAATGGATTGGTTTTATTTTGGTTCTGCATTGGTCTTGGTAGAAATGAGTTGATTAAACTAATGGTTTGGTTTGGTTTGGGTTCTCAGTATAAATGGTTTGGGTTGGTTTGGTGTGGTTTTGTATGGTTTGGGTTCTAATGGTTAGATTTCAGTTTGAAACTACGGTTGAAAGTTTGATGGTTCCTTGTGTGTAAACGGTGGTACCGACGTGAGGGGAGGGGGGGCCGGGGCGAGTCAGCACCGCTGCGAACCGGGCCTCGTCGGACGAAGAGAAGACGCCGAGGGAGGGGGGCGAGCAGCGCCGCCGCGAAGCCTGCCCTCGCCGGGCGGAGCGGGGAGGAGGAGCCGCCGAGGGGGGGCGCCGAGCACCACCGTCGGGGAAACCAACAGGGAAGGCCGAGCCGCGCCGCCGCGAACCTTGGCCTCGTCGGGTGGGGTGGGGCGGGGAGGGGGAGCCGCCTAGGGAGGAGCGCCGTAGCGGAAGCCACCGGGGGAGGCCGAGCTGAGCCGCGAAGCTGGGCTCGATGGGCGGGGAGGAGGAGACGCCGGTGTCGAGTGAGGGGGAGCACCGTGGCGAAGTCTGGCCTCGTCGGGCGTGGCGGAGAGGAGCCGTCGAGCAGCGCCGCCGGGGGAGCCTGACATCGCCGGGCCGGCCGGGAAGGAGCCCGGGGGGGGGGGGGGGGGGGGGGGGGGGGGCTGAACCGCGCATCTGATACGGAGTGGAGGCTGCGTTGTTCTAGGGTTGGGCGGTACGCTACGGCTGGTGCGCCGGTGTGGTAGTTTGGGATTAAACGGTTACAAAACGGGTTGGAACCGGTTTGGATTGGGCTGGGTTGGGTTCAGGTTGATTTCTTATTTGGTTTGGTTTAGTTTAGTTTATATGAGACTGTTAGTGGGTTGGTTTGGGTTGAGATTTTTTTTGTAAAATATAGTGGTTTGGTTTCAGTTTTGGGTCGGTTGTTAACCCATTAACAGGTTTAGCTTCGCCTGCTCGCCTGTCGCTCGTCGACGAATCTGCTCGCTTCGTCCGTCGACTGCTTCGCCTGCTCGCCCGTCGCTCATCGCCGAATCTGCTCGCTTCGTCCGTCGCCCGTGTAATCGACCCGTCGATCTGCCGCCGTCGGCGTTCCGCTTCCGCGTGGTGAGGTCGCGCCCGGTTCCACGTTGCTTGAGGACGCCGCTCGGGTGCGCTGGTCGAGCGCGGGCCGCCGCTCGGGTGGTGGCTAGGTTTTCCTAGCGCTCGCCCGCGGTTTTGTTCGGGCGTTCGGATTCCGCCGCCTGTTGGCGGATAGGTTAGCTCGATCCAAAAAAATAAAAAAAATAAAAAAAAAAGAGAAAAGGAAGAAAGAAAAGCGGTTCATGTTATTATCAGTTTTATTTTAATTTTTCTTCTTTTCTTTCTTTATTTCTTTTTCTTTGTTCTTTCGCCATCGTTGGTCATCTTCATCATGATGACTTCTTCGGGCGGACTTCCAGTTGTGCGGTGTCCGGTGCTTTTCGCTGGCACTAATTACCGTGACTAAGTTCCTCGTATGTGCATGCATATGTGCGGGTCTATGACTCTGGGAGTATCTTACGGGCGATCTCAAATGTCCGTCTTGTCCTGCAATTCCTTTTGAGCCTGTTATTCCAGATAAGGCTACTTATGATGATAAGAAGGAGCTGCTAGCGGATTATGATGTACGTCTTTCTACGTATCAGTCTCACGTCAGCTTATACATGACCTGACTAGATGATGATGCTCGGGCTACTGCTATTCTTGCTGCCAGTATGGAGGATTGTCTTGCTGCATACATAGTTGAGTTTGAGTTTGCACATCATATGTGGGCTTTTCTTCGCTCTCGCTACGAGTCTACTGGACAGTCTACCTACCTTGCTGCTATTCGTCAGGAGCAGTTGTTGCAGCAGGGAGATGCTTCAGTAGAGGAGTTCTTCGGTCAGATGTCTGCTATTTGGCGTCAGCTTGATGCTCTTGGTCCGCAGTTGTCGACAAATACATGTTCGGCTTGTTAGAGTCAGAAGGTTGCACTTGAGCTTCGGCGCACCTATGACTTTATGACTCGTCTTCGTGCCGAGTTTGAGCCTCTTCGTGCTCAGCTGCTTGCTCGTCACCCCTGTGTTTCTCTTATGGATGCTCTGACAAGTGTTCGTAATGAGGAGACTCGTCTTCAGTCTGTCGGGTTGTTGCGTCCTACTTCAGTATTGGCAGCCCGCTCTTTGACACTAGTGCATACTGTCTCTCCGTCGACGGTGATGACTTCGGCTTCCCCTTCTACTCCAGGGGGACGTGGTGCTCGTCATTATGATTACTGTGGTAAAGATGGTCATGAGGAGACGTCTTGTTTCAAAAATAGGAAGGCTCAGGCTCGTCGGTCTTCACAGGGTGCTGGTGGTGCTAGTACTGGAGGATCTCAGGTGAGTTCTGCTACTATGGATGCCCAGATACTCATGCTTCTTCGTCGCCTGGCTACTTTTGCACCATCGGAAGCTGCTGGTTCTGTGACTCAGTCTTGTGTGCCTTCGAGTACTGCTGCTGCTTCTTCGTCTTCCACTAGGGGACCACCTTCTACTTCTGCTCCAGGTACTTGTCCATGGATTCTTGACTTTGGTGCTTCGTTCCATATGACTCCTTATCATACCAGTTTGTCTTCTTTGAGTCCTTCGTGCTGTCCTTCTATTATTCATATTGCCGATGGTTCTCCTATTTCGGTTATTGGACATGGCGCTCTTCTATCTGACTCTTTTGTTGTTCCTGTTGTTTCCTTTGTTCCTGGACTTACAATGCAACTTATATCTGCTGGTCAACTCACTGATAATGATTCTTGAGTGATTCTTGATCATGATTGTTGTTATGTTCAGGATCGTTGCACGGGTCGCCTGCTTGGTACTAGCCCTCGTCGTCGTGACTCACAGCGTCTTTGGGAGCTTGACTGGCTTCGTCTTCCTTCAGTTGTGCCTGCCAGTTCAGTCGACTCCACTCTTGCTGCTTCGTCCACTTCGACGTTTGCTCAGTGGCACCACTGTTTGGGTCATCTTTGTGGCTCTCGCCTCTCCATTCTCGTTCGTCGAGGTGTTTTAGGATCGGTTTCTAGTTCTTAGTCTTTAGCTCATTGTGACAGTTGTCGGCTAGGGAAGCAGATTCAGCTTCTTTATCCTTCTAGTGAGTCAATGTCTAAGCATCCTTTTGATCTTGTTCATTCTGATGTATGGGGCCCTGCTCCTTTTGCTTCGAAAGGAGTACATCGATATTATATCATTTTTATAGATGATTTTTTCTCGCCACACATGGGTCTACTTCATGAAGCATCGCAGTGATGCGTTATCTATCTATAAATCATTCTCGACTATAGTCCATACTCAGTTTGACACCTCTATTCGTATTTTTCTAGCTGACTCTGCTCGTGAGTATCTATCCGATGCTCTTCGTCATTTTCTTTCTGAGCAAGGAACACTTGCACAATTCTCTTGTCAAGGTGCTCATGCTCAGAATGGCGTTGCAGAGCGCAAGAATCGACATCTCCTTAAGACAGCTCGCACTCTTTTGATTGCCTCTTATGTTCCACCTCATTTTTGGGCGGAGGCTGTTTCTACTGTCGCTTTCTTAATTAACACTCAGCCATTGTCTACCCTTAAAGGTGGCATTCCTTTTGAGCGCCTTACAGGCAAGATGTCTGATTACACTAGCCTTCGTCTCTTTGGTTGTGTGTGCTACATGTTGCTTGCACCACGTGAGCGCACTAAGTTGACTGTTCAGTCTGTTGAGTGTGTTTTCTTAGGCTACAACTCGGAGCATAAGGGCTATCGTTGTTGGGATCCAGTTGGTCGACGGATGGGAATTTCACGGGATGTTGTCTTTGATGAGACACGTCCTTTCTATCCCCAACCATCTTCTAATACTTCTTCTGTATCTGTGGTTGATCCTATTTCGTTCCTTTTTCTTCCTGATGCTCCAGTTGTGCGTGTTTCTCCTTCACACTCAGTACATCCATCCATGACCTCCTCTTCTTCGGAACCTTCTTCGATGGTTCCTGATTATGCTTTGAAGGCTCCGGTGATGCAAGTCTAATACTCGACGAGTTGTGCCCCCTACAGATGTGCCATCTTCTCCTGACGAGCCATCTACTCCAGTTGAGTCATCTGATGTTTCAGCTTCTCCAGCTCAGTCTAACCATCAGGATATGCCTTCTTCTCCTGAGGGATCATCTTCTTCTGATGATTCTTCTCTTGAGGAGCCCTTTGGACGAGGTCATCGTTCTCGTCAGCCTCCTGATCGGTACTCTCCTTCTAGCTTTGCTGCTACTGCTCTTCCTGAGCTGGCTACATATCGTGATGCTATTTCTCATCGGGAATGGCAGCATGCGATGGCTGAGGAGATTGCTGCTCTCGAGCGCATCGGCACATGGGATCTTGTGCCCTATCCCCCACGTGTTCGGCCTATCACCTGTAAGTGGGTCTATAAGGTTAAGACCCGCTCGGATGGTTCACTTGAGCGATATAAGGCTCGATTGGTCACCCGTGACTTTCAGCAGGAACATGGTTGTGACTATGATGAGACCTTTACTCCTGTCGCTCATATGACCATGGTTTGCACTCTGCTAGCTGTGGCCTCTGTTCGTGATTGGTCCATCTCTCAACTTGATATAAAGAATGATTTTCTTAATGGTGAGCTGCATGAGGAGGTTTATATGCAGCCACCACCTGGGTATTCTGTTCCTGAGGGTGTGGTTTGTCGCCTTCGGCGTTATCTTTATGGCCTTAAGCAGGCTCCTCGTGCTTGGTTTCAGCGCTTTGCGTCAGTGGTCACTGCTACTGGTTTCTCTGTCATTGCTCATGATCCTGCGCTCTTTGTGCACACTTCGTCTCGTGGACGTACTCTTCTTCTTCTCTATGTTGATGACATGATCATCACTAGAGATGATTCAGAGTAAATTGCCTTTGTTAAGGCCCGTCTTAGTGAGCAATTTCTTATGTCCGATCTTGGTCCTCTTCGTTATTTTCTTGGGATTGAGGTTTCCTTCTCCCATGAGGGAATTTATCTATCTCAGGAGAAGTACATTCAGGATCTTCTTGATCGGGCTTCTCTTACTGATCACCGGACTGTTGAGACTCATATGGAACTTAATGTCCATCTTCGAGCCACTGATGGTGAGCCTCTTGATGATCCTACTCGTTACCATCATATTGTAGGGAGTCTTGTGTACCTTGGTGTCACCCGTCCTGATATCTCGTACTTTGTTCACATTTTGAGTTAGTTTGTTTCCGCTCCTACTCAGGTACACTATAGTCACTTGCTTCGTGTCTTACATTATCTTTGTGGGACCATATCTAGACGTTTGTTTTTTCAATGTTCCAGCTCTTTACAGCTCAAAGCATACTCTGATGCTACTTGGGCTAGTGATCCCTCTGATCGTCGATCCCTTTCTGCATATTGTGTTTTTCTTGGTGGTTCCCTCATTGTATGGAAGACTAAGAAGCAGGTAGCAGTTTCTCGTTCGAGTGTAGAGGCTGAGTTGCGTGTTATGGCTCTTGTGAGTGCAGAGGTTACTTGATTGTGGTGGTTGCTTGAGGATTTTAGTGTGTCTGTTGGTATTGCCGACTCCACTTTTGTCTGACAGTACAGGTGCTATCAGTATTGCTCGTGATCCGGTCAAGCATGAGCTGACCAAATATATTGAAGTGGATGCTTCTTATATACGAGCACATGTACAAGATGATGTTGTTGATCTTCAGTATGTGCCTTCAGATCAGTTGACTGATTTCTTTACGAAGGTACAGACCCGAGCTCAGCATGATTTTTATCTCTCCAAACTCAGTGTTCGTGACACACCTTGAGTTTGAGGGGGTGTTAGAGATATAATAGACTTATATTTCTTCTTTTATATTTTCCCTCCTGCGTGAGGGGTTTTCTGTTATTTACCATCTATTGTACCTCTATTTATAGTGGCCTTTGGCCCTCATAATAATACAAGCTCATTATTATTATTATTATTATTATTATTATTATTATTATTATTATTATTATTATTATTATTATTATTATTATCAAATAGTAGCATGATGGCGGGTTCCAGGAAAGGCGAGGGGCTGGTCCGCGAGCTGCTTGGCTACGTCCTACGCCGACGACCCTGAAGCTGTGGTCCAAACCTAGGAGAGGAGCGCGCACGAGGTGCAGCAGCATGGCGTACTAAAGACTGTAGACTTGCATAGCAAAGGCATAGATAAGAATGCAAAAAGAAATTCGGTGCAAAAATGCAAAAGAATGATCTCAATCTTAATCCTATGGTGAATGCTTCTTTTTTAATTACCCCTCTAGTGAGCACGTTGACTGACAAAAAACACCTTCAATAAAATATCTGAAGACAAGTAGTACATAATGAATGAATAGTATCAGCTGAACTAAGATAGTATCGTGAACTGTAGGTACCTTGCTAAAAAATTATTAGGATAAATCCTATTACTAAATATCTATTCATTGAGTAAAAATATCTGCATCACCATCACTCCAGCTCCAGGTTTTGTCATGCATCTTTTATATAATCTTGATCTTCCTTATTTTCTGGAGCCGACTAGAAGCATAGCCAGTAGAGTTTTGTGAAAAACAATATCATTTACATTTAGCTAGATAGGTTAACATAAGACTTATACGCTCGACAACAATTATTTTTTAAGTATATTTTATGTGAGTATAGGGACATATGTCTAACTTAGTTTGATCATTGATTATGATTAAATATATGTATTAAATATATAATTTCATTGTTAAGTATATCAAATTAGTCATCCGCATGTCTTATCAATAAGTCAAAATCATATTTTGACGTGAAATGTCAGATTTAAGCATTTTAGATCAAATCGCTAATCTGCGCCATCAGCTCACTATCAAAATGTTTTTGGATAGTCCAGATCACGTTAGTACAAATACACATATGCTCATAAAATATTAGCATCTTTAATAGGAATAGCTAGCAGCTAACTATCGGTACCCACATAGCATATATTAGTGTAGTAATCACAAGCGTCGACCGAGTAACATCGTGATAACCGACATCACTAGTATAACGGGTGATCTTAAAATCAAACACACGTGCTTGAGGCGGCACACAACTAAGAGTCATCGGCTACTCGCTTGTAGGAACCTAGTGTCCAAACATTACAAGAAACAACTTTTAGTTGCAAAGTATTATAAAGATAAAAGAATAAGTAATCATTCCGGACTAAGTAGAGGAAGCATAACATACCACCTAATTAAAAAATGACGAGCCAAAAATACGGCTCCAATTATGAATTCAACAACACAATCGGTTCTAAGTCGAGAAAACTCGTTCTTTAAGTGATTCCTTATCATTATGTCGAGTTCCAGGAGCCCCTATAGGGTGTTGGCTGCTTCTCCCCCGTCTCGTGCATTTTGAACCCATCTACATCAATATGATAAAAATATACAAATTTATGCAATAATATGTTGTATAAAAACAAGTAACTAAAGATGTAGTAACTAATTGCCAGCGTATGTGGGTAATATGCAAAGCACACAAAAACAACTGGAGTCCAACGGCAAGCACACACTTGCCTTTTAAAAACCTATCCTGAAAGAACACTACAGGAATACCGGTCACTTACGTCGGCCAAAGCCGACGTAAGTTAGGCTTAAACCGACGTAATTAACTTAATTACGTCGGTTTTTGCTTAATTACGTCGGCTTTCAGCCGACGTAGGGTTTTGGACGTAATTAAGGTAACTTACGTCGGCCACCGACGTAAGTTACCTTAATTACGTCGGTCTGCAGGAGCCGACGTAAGTTCACCCTCGAGATGGGCCTTGGGCTGGGCCGGATGACTTACGTCGGCTTGGGCAGGCCGACGTAAGTTAAGTGTTGTAACTTACGTCGGCCAGGGCAAACCGACGTAAGTTAAGTGGTTTAACTTACGTCAGTCTGGCCATACCGACGTAAGTTAACCTGGGCAAACTTACGTCGGCATGCTCATAGCCGACGTAAGTTAAGTTTTCGAATTTTTTTTTAAAAACAGAAACTGTCTACCTCGCTCAATGGCGAGTCACAGAACAGTCAAAAAATATATACAGATATATACAGTCACAGAACAGTCAATATAAGTTCGCCCATGGTTCAAAACATCAACAAACATCACCATTTTCCAAATAAATTACACCGGGCTACACGCTAGCCCCTCCATTACCTCCAGGATCTTCCCGGCGCGTTCCGGATCCCTGCAAAACAAACATAATTACTAGTAAGCATCAATGTCAACTAAGTGATAACATAAGAGGCCAAGAACATCAGTGACAAAAGAAGGAAGCATGATGTAGTTTCAAATGAAGTAATGTACTATATCACTAGTTAAATGGAAGCACTAGCCCTTTGTTAACTCAATGAACATCAGTTTCGACATAAGAAGGTAACATCAGTGATAATCACTAGCTCTTTTGTTAAATGGAAGCACTAACAACTTATTCACTATATACTAATCATTTCTATCATGGTCAAAAACTACTAAAGCTTGATTAGATACACTTAAAGAGAGTTTCTCACCTGCTCCAGTGTCTACACGCTACCCCCTCCACTGCCTCCGGGATCTCGACGCGTTCCGGAACCCTGCAAAAGAATCATAATTAGGATTAAATGTGATGCAAATAACTTTTTAACATAATGAAAAGGGAATCAAACTCCTAGGTATAGACAATATTACCTGCTCCGGTGTCTGCTGCAGCGGAAGCGTAGGAATCTGGATGTCCTGACCGCTTTGTCGAGCAAGAGCCTGCCATTGCAAGATATTAGCAGATATATGTTATTAGGTGTTGTGAAATTTAACTACGGTACTTTAAATTACTTACCGCCACCGTTGCTTGCATCTGGGCCATCATTAAGGCCGTCCTCTGCTGCTCCTCCCTTGCCTCCGCTCTCGTCCGCTCCAGCTCTGCCTGAGTTTGCGTCAGCGACTCCCTCATGGCCTGGAGCTCCAGCTGCGCCTGCGAGAGACGACCACTGGTCCCAGCGGTCGAAGCCTGCGACGATGAAGCGCCTCTCAAAGGTCGCGTCGACCTCGAGTCGACAACTCCATCGAAAATGGCAAACCTGCAAAAGAATGAAAACATAATTAAATACACCACCTAAGCGTAATTAAGCAAATTAAGCAAAAATAAGGAAATTAAGCATAATTATGCATAATTAAGCAAATTAATCATAATAAAATAAACCACTTAAGCATATTTAAGCAAATTAAGCAAAAATAAGGAAATTAAGCATAATTATGCATAACTAAGCAAATTAATCATAATAAAATAAACCACTAATGCATATTTAAGCAAATTAAGGAAAAATAAGGAAATTAAGCATAATGAAGCAAATTAATCATAGTAAAATAAACCACTCATGCATATTTAAGTAAATTAAGCAAAAATAAGCAAATTAAGCTCCGGGGCCGGCCGGGAATGGCGGGGCGGCGCTCCGGGTCCGGGCCGGCGGTCAGGGAGGGTGAGGGGGAGGGGGTCGGGGAGGGTTGGGGAGGGGAGGGGAAGGGGGGCGGCGCTCGCCGTGGAGGGGAGGGGGAGGGGGAGGCAGCGGTGCGGTGGTGGCGTCGGCCGGGAAGGGCTGCAAGATATCTATGTCATGTCATCTAGTCGTCTACGTTGCTGAGGGAGACGATCGGCGCCGGGCCGGCGGTCAGGAAGGGTGAGGGCCAGGGGAGGGGGTCGGGGAGGGGAGGGGAAGGGGCCGGGGCGGCGCTCGCCATGGAGGGGAGGGGGAGGGGGAGGGGGAGGGGGAGGGGGAGGCGGCGGTGCCGTCGACCGGGAAGCCGTGGCGGCGCTCCTCGGGGTCGGGCCGCCGGCGGTGAGGGCCGGGGGAGCTAGGGGGAGGGGGTCGGGGAGGAGGGGAGGCCGGGTCGGGGAGCTAGGGGAGGAGGGGACGGTCGGGGAGTAGGGGAGGGGAAGGGGCCGGGGCGGGGCGGCGCTCGCCGTGGAGGGGAGCCGGCGGTGGCGTCGGTTGGGAAGGCGGCGGTGGCGTCGGCCGGGAAGCGGCGGCGGTGGCGCTCGGGGCCGGGCCGCCGGCGGTTAGGGAGGGGAGGAGGGGAGGAGGGGAGGGGAGGAGGGGAAGGGGCTGGGGCGGGGCGGCGCTCGCCGTGGAGGGGAGCCGACAGTGGCGTCGGCCGGGAAGGCGGCGGTGGCGTCGGCCGGGAATCGGCGGCGGTGGCGCTCGGGGCCGGGCAGCCGGCGGTTAGGAAGGAGAGGAGGGGAGGAGGGGAGGGGAGGAGGGGAAGGGGCCGGGGCGGGGCGGCGCTCGCCGTGGAGGGGAGCCGGCGGTCGCGTCGGCCGGCAAGACGGCCGTGCATATTTAAGCAAATAATCAATCAAACAATTAAGCAAATAAATAATTTCAGCATAATTTAATAAACAATTAAGGAATTTCAGCAAATTTAAATTAAGCAATTAAACAATTTCAGCAAACAATTAAGCAATTAAACAATTAAGCAATCAAACAATTAATCAATCAAACAATTAAGAATTTAAACAATTAATCAATTAAATTGGGGAGGAGGAGGGGGAGAGAAGGGGCTCGGGATGGGAGGGGAGGGGAAGGGGGGGCGCTCGGCCGTGGAGGGGAGGTCGACGGGGAGGGCGGCGTCGGGATGGGGAGGTGGACGGCGGCGGCAGGGCGGCGGCGGCGGCAGGGCGGCGGCGGCCCGTGGGGTGGGGGGGTCGGGGAGGAGAGGAGGGAGGGGAGAGGAGGGATTACCTTGCTTGTGGCGGCCGGGCGGCGATGGCGACGGCGGGGCGGCCGGGCGGCGACGGCGGGGCGGCGGCGGCTCGGGTCGGCGGCGTCGGTTGGGAAAAGGAGAGCGCGCGTGAAATGAGAGCGCGCACCGCTCGCGCGGTTAGGTTAAACAACTACTTACGTCGGCCCGACTTACTTACGTCGGCCAACGTCAGGGTCGACGTAAGTTAGGCTTAACTTACGTCGGCCAATTAACTTACGTCGGCTATGGGCCGAGGCCGACGTGGGTAATTTTTATTACTGTTGGTCCATATACTTACATCGGTCTGCCGACGTAATTTATTTAACTTACGTCGGCTACCAGGGACCGACGTAAGTTACTTACTTACGTCGGCCAGCCGACGTAAGTTGCTCTGGCCGACGTAAGTGATCGATATTCCTGTAGTGGAAGTAAAAAAAGAAAACATTACACACGTTTGAAATTCTCATCTTCAAACACAACAATGGAAAGTCTAATTCAAATTTTGGTTATTTATTAAAAATATATATCATAAATTGAATTGTATATGTGGAATCAAGTTGTATAATGACATATATAACTTCGTAGACATGTACATAAATTTGTCAATATCTTCATAGCAAAACTTGAGTTATGGAAATAAAAAACTAAAAAAGGTACATCAATATGTAATGAGAAAACAAAAATTGATAAATTGCAAAATATGCAATCATATATTTTTGTATAACAAAATCACTCACTTATTTACCGTGTGAATAATGTTCATCAAGATATATAGATAACTCTCTGAACTTAATTCTATGCAACCATTAGTCCAACATAAGACGAAGTAAATTAGTCTTCTCTATTTTGGATGAAATAATAACTAATAAACTTTAAAATGAACAATTGTCTTTATGCCACCTACCTTAACAAGTTTGCTCCTGAAAATTGTTGAATGTTCTTCAATTTGTCTGACAATTGCACTTACTTAGTGGAATCTCACGGTTGGGCATGTAAAGTCACAAGTTCATCATATTATTTTAGCGGTTAATTGTAGCATACTTGTATTTCTCTAGTCTTTGGAGGGGTTTTCTAAATATATGTAGACTGTATTTCTTACCATTTAGGCTAAGAAATAGGTGTGTGTTGCAATCCTAACATTGTCATCGTCTGACCCTTGAGTTACACAACTCATGTTGTCTTCCAATTCTTGTGTTGTTCATTCAACTTGTGAAGTAGATCCAACACTGATCAAGGTAGAGTCGGTCACTCTTCGAGGATGCTGATAGTAGCTAGGTCTAATGGATAGTCTCCTGCTGTACCAAATGCACAGAGAGCTTCTCAGTGATCAATAAAAATTCTTATTTTAAAGTTGGTGCCTCGTTAGTGATGATTGAGGTACAAGATAGAGGAGTAATCGAGTGATTGGGCATCATACACACATGATATCACAAACGAGCTCATTTGTAACGTGAGTAAGCGTTGATCAATTAGGAAGAACCACTTGTGAGACTTCGTCAATGGATTTTAAAAAAGATGATAAATTTTTTAACAAAATAATAAGAAATGTATGGCTGTAATGGAACAAAAATATTAGTATAGCTTATCACTCAAAGAA
The DNA here is from genome assembly GCA_036927565.1 of Tuctoria greenei. Classification (NCBI taxonomy): domain Eukaryota; kingdom Viridiplantae; phylum Streptophyta; class Magnoliopsida; order Poales; family Poaceae; genus Tuctoria; species Tuctoria greenei. Next base: position 50,679,251 of record JAYESD010000002.1, read on the forward strand.
TTGATAAGAAAATTGCATGACCAACTTAGTTACATAATGAATTTGAAAGGTCCACACCATATATAATCAAGTATCCTAGACTGAGTATTGCAATTTCAAATTCATTAAGACCATCACATCACAAGAATATTTCATTGTCGAATGGGTACAAAAGCTGACAAATCATGGTTTATTGTACCAAAAAATATTTTTTAAAAGGAAAGTAACGTGATGAATATCAGTTCCACAATTTGACAAATCTTAAGATGTGATAAGAAGAATTACACAAGGAAGTAATATCTGTCGCATCTCAGAGTGAACAAAATTCTTGACACTAGAGATAGCATGTCCTAAAAATGGAAAACAGAGTAAACTACCAGTAAAAAATTATATACGAATACTTAAATGAGCATAGTACACTTGCGCACGATGAGAAGTGGAGTTAAGAAGAATTATAACTTGCGGAAGTGTATGAGCCTCTACGGGTGAATTTGTGACCACATTAATACTCTTTGATGTAAACAAGATCTGCTTCGTAATCTCAAGTGATGGGATGGGGTGATCCCATGCATCAAGACTGTATTATAATTGGATGTCGAAAATAGATTGCTCGGGTATAATGGATCATGCCTGGCACCTAGTTGGAGCTGGATCCTGTACAATGAGATTTAGGGACAAGTAATAAGCCGGTCAATGCAAACCTCTAGTAACAATCACAAGAGCGTATAGAACATGGACCTCGTTGCCATTGTCTGAAAGATAGTCAGGTGTGGTGTCGAGTGGGAGGAGGAGAAGGAGGACACTGCCCAGGCAAGCTCGGTCAGAGGTGGCAACTGCACACCAATGTTCTTCCTTCTCGGGTTGAACCAGACGAGGAGGAAGAAGGTCGAGTCCCTTTTCGTTTTTCTCTTGGATCCTCCTCCTCCAGGCCGACCACAGCCTCAAAACACAATCCAAAGTTGAACCCAAAACCAATGTTGCTACTATGTAGCAGTAGAGGTGGCATATATCTCCATCACTTCCTTAGATTTATTGATTTTATTTCGTTCACAGCAATTGTGATGTACAAAGTGCAAACCAGAGGGATTGAACTACGAGCGTATGTGAGGACTCGGTCAATATACAAAGGGGAAAAAACAACACGCACGTGTTAGGGTTGATCCCGGTCCCAACCCGTTGGGCAACAACCAACGGGCGAGGACTCTATCCTCCCATCAGAATCGGGCGTGGGGTAACAACCCCACGTCGAACCTCTCTCAGTCGCGCAATACTGCCGGGGGCGGAACAGACTCGTTCTATTGCGCCCCCCACTTGGTACGCGCTATTTAAGTCCCAGGGGGACCTCAGGGCGTGAGACACCGAGTGCACACGTTCCCAGAGGCCCCCGCCACAACCGATAACAACCTTACGCCGCCGCCGCACACCCTACATTGAGTCGCCACTGCATCGGTGATCTCCCTGCGACGCCGATCATCCCGCGTCAACCCACTCTTCATCGATCATCCACTTGAGCCCAATGGCCGCAAGTGGACCCTCTGAAGGTAACCTCACCTCTCACCTCTCTCCCTCTAATCCTACTCTATCTGTCATGCCCATAGGATGCATGCTAGATTGTCTGTCTAAGGGTTAATGTTGTTGATAGTGATTATTCATGTCTAAGTGTTCTCCATTAGATGTTCATAGTGTAGATCCTAAGTCAGATTAGTTCCAACATTGGCATCAGAGCCACGCTACTGAACCTCTAATTGGAAAATTAAGTTCTAATTAGTATTTAGCTAAGCTTCAGATTAAGCAATTAGAAGGAGAGGACTTTAAGTTTTGGTTTCGGCTAAGTCTTAGAACTCAGAGAGGGGAAAAACCGGAATCAAATTAAGAAGAATATGGGGATGAGGACTTACCTGGATAAGGATGGCCTTGAGCCACCAAATCCTACTAAGTGCAGGGTCAGGGGGACCCCTAACCCTAGCAACCTCCTCCCCTCGATGGCCTCCTCGCTCCGGCAACATCGTCATCCTTAGGCACAGTACTAGAGTTTCGGGGTCAAACCCCTAACCCTAGCCACGTACCAAATCAGCCGCCACCTAAGAGCGTCGGGTTAGGTGAACCTAACCCTAGACACACTTCTCCATTGGCGGCATGATGTGCGCGCCATGGAGAAGAGCTTGGCGGTGCTTGGATACCTGCAAACATAAGCACACAGACCCTCTAAGGACCGCGCTAGGGTTTCGGGTTTAACCCTAACCCTAGCCCTGCGGGTTTGCTTGAACGGCCACCGACCGTCACCATATCGCCTGACGGCGAGCAACCTCGCAGTGTGCTCGCCCGACGATGAGCAACCTCGCGGTGTGCCCGCTCGCCGGCGGCAAGGTCACGTCCGTGTCGGAAGTCCCTGCACTGGACCCCTACCCCTCAGATCTAGCGACGCGAGCATTGGTTTTCCTCAGCGGTCGACCGACCATAGTCATCGGCGACGATGGAGCACCACCCCGACGGGGGTCTCTCGCCGGCGCCGATGGCACGACGGCGCCGGAGGTCTCGACCTCGTAGCCCCTCACTCGCCCTCTCGGACCTCGCCGCATCTTGCGGAATGAAGAGAGAGAGTGGAGAGTCGAAAATGAGCCAGGGTTTAGCAAAAGATGCGGCCGACGGGCTTAAGTATCGCCCGATCTCGGCGCTCAGCCATTCGATGCTCAATGAACGGGCGAGATCATCTCGCCTTTTAATTTTCTGGACAATCTCAACCGTCGGATGAGGATCTGACGACACTCAGCGTGTCGCGCTGCCGCTTAGGGTTAGTGGGCTCCGAGCCCATGTGGGAAGAGGAATGGGCCGCCTTGGGTTGCCCTTTCGTTTTTTTCTGAGTTTTTTGCAATTTTTTACCGGGCTGAATATCATGTTGGGCCGTTTAGGATGGTTGGTCGCGCGTGTGAATTTTTCCTTTTTCCAGGGAATTTATTAGTGGGTCGTAACAGCTTGTGGGCCACTTTGGGCCTTATTCACAGGATGAGTAATTTTAATTTTTAGGGATTTTATTCTGTGGGCTGGGCCAGCACAGTGTGCTATGGGCCAGTTTTGGAGTTTTAGGCCCATTAGCAAATTTAGTATGTTTTTTCTTTTCAGAATATATTTAGTATAGAAAAATAATTCCAGAAATTAAGAAATGACTATAAAAATTAGTTAAATGACTGAGAAAAATTAAGAATATTTTGCTTGAATTTTGTGTGCATTTTGATTGCATTATTTCTGCATTTTATGCTATTTACTATCAATTAGAGCTTTTTGTCAATTGTTTAAATGTTATTAAGTGTTTTTTCAAGCAATTCTCATCAAATAAGAAATTAAGTTTTAGCTTCTGCTGTAATTAAGTGATGAATTAATTAAGTAACCAACGTGAAATTTTTTGATTCATCAAATTTGAATTTAGTTTAATTTTGTCTAAATGGTACTATAAATGAGTAACCAACGTGAAAGTTTATTTTTGCCAAAATTAATGCTTAGTTTATTATGAGATTGTGACTGTTTTAAGTTTCATAAAGTAACCAATGTGAAATATAATTTGATTAAGTTATTTAGGCATGGAATTAAGAGTAACCAACGTGAAATTTAATTTCTATGCTAAGTTTATGATGATAAGTTTAAGGTGCATTTTGTGGAGTAACCAACGTGAAAAACAAAATGCCATTCTTATGTCATGATGTTTTAAGCTTGATTAATGATCTTCAACTTTGTTTTATGAAGGTTTTGGCTTATTCTCAACACTTAGCTACATCTCCACAGTTGAGACCCTCACGGGTCAAAACTATGCAGTGCGGAGAGAGAGGCTTTAGTGTGCTCTTGTGGTGTCTGACCTGATTTTGCGATTACGTCTCCACGTCCTGTGCTGCCTGCTATCCCCATTGCAGAGACACGGGAATTTGAGGAATCTTTCGCTACGCGAAAGGCTGAGTATCTAAGTTTGAAGGAAAAGTATGATAAGGATTTGCCTAAGTGGGACACTTCCAACATGAAGTGTCTTGTCATCATTAAGAGCACCATTGCTGACTCTATTAAGGGAGGAATACCTGATTGTGACACTGCTGCAGAGTACTTAGAGAGAGTCAGAGGTCAGTTCACTGGCTCCACTAAGGCGAGTACTAGCACTCTCATGAGGAAGATTGTCACTGAGAAGTACTCTGGAGGTCGTGTGCGTGAGCACATCAATAAGATGAGTCACTATAACTCTAAGCTTAGGAAGCTAAACATTGTGATACCAGATGAGATGCTTATTTATTTCATCCTCAGTTCTCTTCCTAAGGAGTTTGAGACCTTTGTGGTCAACTATAACTGACTCCCTGAGACTTGGAACATTCATAAGGTTGTTGCTATGTGCGTTCAGGAAGAGGAACGCATCAAGAGCTCTAAGGGTGGTGATTATGTCAATCTGGCTGATACTATGGGTAAGGGAAAGGCAAAGAGATACTTTACTTCTCCCAAACCACCTTCCTTCAAAGCTTCAGGCTCCAGTTCAGCCAATAAGATCAAAGGCAAGTCTCCTCAGAAGAGGGACAAGGATAAGTGTCTCTTCTGTTGCTCAGATGAGCATTTCCAGAAGGATTGTATTGGATTCATTAAGTGGTGTGCTAAGAAATGCAATGATATAATTAATTTTGTAAATGAGGCCTTATATGTGAGTTATTCACGGTCCACCTGGTGGATTTACTCAGGTGCCACTGTGAACATTTGCAATTCTATGCAGACATTAAGTACGATGAGAACTATAAGAAGAAGGGAAAGAGTGATTAAGGTAGCAGATGTGCGTGAAGCCGAAGTCAAAGCCATTGGAGACTTATCTCTTAGATTACTTAGTGGCTTTGTACTTAGGCTAAATAATGTTCTTTATGTCCCTTCATTAGAAAGGAACTTGATTTCTGTTTCGTGTTTGGATGATTCAGGATACATTTGTCATTTTGGTAATGATAAGTGTTCTATTAGTTATAATAATGAGATTATTGGTCTTGCCATCCGACAAGACATACTCTACTTGTTGTCCACTCACGAGAATGTGTATGCTATAAGTAATGATCAAGTTTCGTCTAAGAACGACTTAGGACATAATAAGCGCAAAAGAAGCGATTTAGATACTTCGTCGAAATTATGACATTGTCGTTTATGCCATATTTTGATGGGGAGGATCGAACAATTAGTATCTCAATCGATTCTTCCACACTTAGACTTTTCAGATTCTGAGGAATGCATTGATTGCATTAAAGAAAAATTCGCCAAGACTATTAAGAAAAACGCCAAATGTAACACGAGAGTCTTAGAAATAATCTACACATATATTTGTGGAACTTTTCCCGTGACATCAGTAGATGGTTATAATTTCTTCATAACATCCACAGATGATTTTAGTCGTTATGGCTATATTTATCCAATCAAGGAGTGATCCGAAGCATTGGATAAGTTTAAGATATTTAAGGCTGAAGTAGAAAATCAGCACGACGTTAAGATTAAAGTAGTAAGGTCTGACCGTGGAGGTGAGTACTACGGCCGACACACCCCTTATGGCCAAGTCCCTGGATCTTTTGCGAGGTTTTTATAGGAAAATGACATAGTAGCCCAGTATTCTACACCGGGCGAACCTCAACAGAAGGTGTAGCGGAACGGCGAAATCGTACGCTTATGGACATGGTAAGAAGCATGTTAAGTTATTCTACACTACTAATTAGTTTGTGGATGGAGGCCTTAAAGACCGCCATTCACGTACTTAACCGTGTTCCATCTAAGTCAGTACCTAAGACACCGTATGACATGTGGACGGGACGTAAGTCCTCACTCAACTATCTACATGTGTGGGGATGTCCACCTGAGGCTAAGATGTTCAACCCGAACTTAAGCAAACTGGATTCTAGAACAATCAGTTGCTATTTTATTGGCTATCCTGAAAAGAGTAAGGGATTTAGGTTCTACTGTCCAGGTAGACACACTAAGTTTATTGAAACAAGGCATGTCGTGTTTTTAGAGGACACTATGATCAGGGGGAGCACCGTATAACGTGAAATAGATCTTGAGGAGGAACGGATTAGTCTACCCGCTCCGGTGACTCGAGAACCTTATTTCACCCAACCTGCTGTCGTTGTGCCACCGGTGCCTGCCACTAGTGACACAGCGCCTGTTGTTGCACCTGCGTCAGCCACAACAGAAATAAGTGAGGTTCCACCTTCTCAGCCTGTTGAGGATATGGTCAAACAAAATGAGGTTCAACAACAGCCTCAACCCTTAGATGATGCTCAAATAAGAAGATCACAAAGAGTAAAACGATCAGCAATTCCAAGTGATTATCAGTTATACTTAAGTTATGATATTCATAATGAGGATGATCCCACCTCTTTTGAGGATGCCATGAGTATACCTCAGTCGTCCGAATGGCGTAAAGCCATGGAAGATGAAATAAGCTCCATGAGTGCCAATAAAGTCTGGAACATAGTAGAGATTCCTAAAGGAGCCAAAATAGTAGGCTGTAAATGGGTCTACAAGATTAAGTGTGACTCCAAAGGGAAGATCGAAAACTATAAGGCTAGGCTTGTGGCTAAATGATTCACTCAACGAGAAGGTATTGATTATAATGAGACCTTTTCTCCCGTATGATCTAAGGATTCGTTTCGAATCATTATGGCATTAGTAGCACATTACGACTTAGAATTGCATCAAATGGATGTAAAGACGACGTTCCTCAATGGGGATCTTTATGAGGACATCTACATGGCTCAACCAAAGGGTTTTGTCATTGATGGTAAGGAACATATGGGATGCCACTTGAAGAAGTCTATTTATGGACTTAAGCAAGCTTCCAGACAATGGTATCTAAAGTTCGATGAGACGATAAGAAAGTTTGGGTTTAAGAAAAATGAGGAGTATAACTGCATTTATGCTAAATTTAAGAATGGGAAATTTATTTTCCTTATACTATACGTAGATGACATACTACTAGCAAGTAGTGATGCCAATCTACTCTTAGAAACTAAGAAGTGTTTGTCCTCAAACTTTGAGATGAAAGATTTAGGTGAAGCTTCCTATGTTCTAGGGATTGAAATTCACCGAGATCGAAGTAAGGGGGTATTAGGATTATCTCAGAAGGCATACTTAGAAAGTGTACTCAGAAAGTATGGTATTGAAGGTTGTAAGCCCTCGCCTGTCCCAATAGTTAAGAGTGACAAATTTTCACAATCGCAATCGCCTAAGAATCAGTATGAGGTTGATCAGATGGGAGGAATTTCGTATGCTTCTGTTGTCGGAAGCTTAATATATGCTCAAACATGTACACGCCCTGAGTTAGCTTTTTGTGACTGGGATGCTTGGCAGATATCAAAGTAATCCAGGACTAGACCACTGGAAAGCAATTGAGAAGGCTCTAAGATACATTTAGGGTACTAAGAACCTCATGTTAAAGTATAGTAAGTCAGACCCATTAGAAATAGTGGGTTATTCATATTCAGATTATGCGGGTTGTGTGGATACTAAGAAATCCACATCAGGCTATATATTCACTCTCGCGAATGGAGCTATATCGTGGAGAAGCTCCAAGCAAGTTATAACTGCATCGTCGACAATGGATGCTGAGTTCATAGCTTGTTATGAGGCCACTGGACAGACATCTTGACTTAAGAAATTTGTTCTCGGTCTAAGAGTGGTGGACAACATTCATAAACCACTTAAGTTGTACTGCGATAATGAGCCAGCAGTGACATACTCTCACAACAACAAGTCGAGTGGTGCTGCCAAACACATCGACATTAAGTATTATGTTGTAAAAGAGAGAATCCAAGATAATTCAACTAGTCTCGAGCATATAAGAACAAATCAAATGCTTGCGGATCCGCTAACCAAGGGTCTCCCTCCCAATGTGTTCAGAGAACACGTAGCCGGCATGGGATTACGGGAGAGCCTATGAAACAAGTCCTGGATACTAAGGGGAAACCTAAGTATAAGTTTATTTCTAATTGTGAGACATATTGTGGTCTTCGAGTCGAACAGGACATAAATGGTTGTTTCTGATGCGTCGTGCTCCTTATGTCAAGGCAAGAGGAAATATATATAAGTTTAGTAGTTAAGAATAAGAATAAGCTAAGTAAGTAAGAAATAAGTTGTCCCGAGATCAAGGGGGAGAATGTTAGGGTTAATCCCGGTCCCAACCCGTTGGGCAACAACCAACGGGCGAGGACTCTATCCTCCCATCAGAATCGGACGTGGGGTAACAACCCCACGCCGAACCTCTCTCAACCGCGCAATACTGTCGGGATGCATAACAGACTCGTTCTGTTGCGCCCCCACCTGGTACGCGCTATTTAAGTCCCAGGGGGACCTCGGGGCATGAGACACCGAGTGCACACTGTCAGAGTGTTGATCCGGCAGTTCTCCCGGTACTACCGTTGGTAGCCCACGGAGTTTGTAGTTCGGTATTGGGCGCGCAGAGATCCAAAAGACGATGTCAAATGGACATAAGGATTTACATGGTTCGGACCGCTTGAGCGTAATACCCTACCCCACGGGGTGTGTAGTTGTTGTATTGGGTATCAAAGCTGTGTATGGGAGGGTTCAAGAGAGTCGTCCCTTGTGTATCGTCGACTAGTCTTTTATAGTACAAGGACCGGTCGTTACACCGTTAGCCTGGCCCGACATGTGGCCCTGACGGTTACTGATGCTTAATACACAATTAATAAGATTAATTACCCTTAATAGCATGGTAACGGGCTTGACAATGCCGTTACTGGTATTAAGGGCCTTCCGATCGTGTGTCATTAATATGGTATTAATGACACTTGATCGGGTCTTGAAGTCTTTGATTGCCCCTTAAAGGTCTGAGCCGTTGGGGGTCCACCAGTCTGATTGTTAAGGCTGAGTGTCCAGCGGTTGGACACGTGGCAGCATCGTAGTTGTCTGTCTTGGGGCGGGTAGGTCCGGTGTAGATGTATACGTGTCGGTACCGGAGCTTCCCTCTGTCGAGGGTTAGGTCCGGGGGTGCCGCTCAAGTGTTTAGCCCGGAGCTATCCCATGTGTGGGATGTAGGTCCGGTTGCAGTATACACGTGGCAGCACTAGGACTAACCATAGATGGGAGGCAGGTCCGATCCCGTATGACACGTGGGGCCTTCGCAGGTCTTCAACTCAGACAGGTGAAGTTCCTTCGGTCTTTTTGTAGTCCTAAGGGGTATACGGTACGTAGGGTACCAATAGTGGCCCCCTGGGCCCACCTCTGGGAGAGACCTTTTGGATGAAGTCGTTCTGCTGGAGGTGGGTCCATCCTTTGGTTTTTGAGCCGCGTCTTCAAGGGTCTTCGGAAGTGCCATTGGCGGTAGTTCGCAGTTAAACCAACGCCGCGTGGCATATCCAGGATGTGGCAGTTGAGATCTGAGCGTGCAGATCTCACGCAATTGAAGGTCGTCGGTTCTCGATACAAAAATCGTATCAGTTTTGTGCGCCCTGTCAGGCCGCTGCCCTCGGGGCTTCCTGCCTTTCATGATGACAAACGTTCGCCTGGGGTAAGAACCTCGACTTGATCATCGGGGTGGCCCCGGGCCCCCTTTTCATTGGCAGGGTGAAGTTTTTGAATTGTATCATCGGGTCCTCCGCAGTTTCCATCCAAGCGTTGCGGGGGCTTACTTAATAAGGAAAGCGCGCACTGTTTGGGGATTCTTTACGCCTTCATTCGAAATCATGCTCAAATCCTCCAAACTTTCGCTTTCTTTTCATCTCTCGCCCCACTGTGCTACGATGGAGTTGGGTCTCCGCAAGAGCCGACTAAAGACCAACGGTGAGTTGAAGAAGGTCCGGGCCCTCACGGGGTGGTCCAGTGACTTCTTCAACCATCAGGTCCGCGCCGACAAGCTTCCATTCATGAAGGAACACGCCGGCAACATGGTGTACTTCTCCGCATACGCCATGGTGGGACTGATCCCACCCTTCTCCACTTTTCTCTTGATGCTGCTAGACTTCTATGGTCTGCAGCTGTACCACTTTGGTCCCCACTCCATTCTTCTGGTGTCGATTTTTGTCCACTGCTGCAAGATGTAGGTGGACATTCCCCCCTGCGTCGAGCTCTTCTGCACCTTCTTCACCATCCACACCACTGGCAAGAGTGACGAGTACCTTGGCTTCTATTATTTTGTGAAGCGCAAGATGTGCCCGTACAAGTACTTGCGGTCGTTCCCTTCTGGGAAGTGGGACGACTGGAAGAAGTATTAGATCGTCATCAGGGTGGAGGAGCATGAGAAGCTGGAGCTACCCGAAGGCCTCCCCAACGTCGACACTGAAGCTTGGAGCGAAGTTCCGGTGTTATCGAACGCCTTCAACCCTGCTCTGACCAGGATCCGCCAATGCGTGGACGGAGGGGTGACTCCTCAGGCGGTATTTTTCAACTTCTTGATTAACAGATGGGCTCCGTTGAAGAAGAGGGAGAAGCTTGCCTGGGACCTCAACAGTGTGATGGACGACGATCGGATCGAGACCGGTTTGAAGTCCAACACGGAAGGCGCAACTTTGGAGTTTCACCTCAAGAAGTTCCAGCACGGCATCGACGTCGAGGGTGACGACTTGACTCCACCGGTGGCTTTCCTTCCTCTGAACATGGAGCCGGAGTTCAGCAGAGAGCTCTGGTGGAAGATGTCGGTGCTTGACGACCTTGGTGAAGTCAAGAGGCGTCCGACCACCGGGTTGGCGATCCACGTAGCTTCCGAGGGTGGTCCCCCTTCTGCCCTGAGACAGAGAGTTGAAGTCGTGGGCAAGGGCAAGGAGTTGGCTGAGCCCTCGAGCCGTAAAAGGAAGCTGAAGTACTCTGACAGGAGGTCCGTCAGACCTTCTCCTTCCACAACGGCTCCTTCTCCCTGGAGAGGAAGGTCTTTAACAGCGGCAACCACTCCAGCATCGGCATCTCCCCGGGCTGCTAGCTTCGGCCATATGGCTCCAGTACCAACTGAGGGCTCTGGGTCCGGAGGTCCTTCCCAGTCGAGGGGGGGGCTCAATCAAAGTGACGCCGGCAGCAGCAGCGAGCTCTGGGCAACCTTCCGGAGCTGGCACGCCAGGGGCGACAGGGTCCAGCGCCGAGCGTCCGGAGAAGAGTTTCCGCGCTAGCTGGAGTAGAAGCCTTCTGAGGTAAATTTTGTTTTTTACCTCAGTTGGTTGTTTTTTTTGTAACTGCGTCTTGAGTTTCTTCGTCCTTCATCTGCAGTGTCCCCAAGAGGAGGACTGAAGCTCTGGCTCCCGTGGCAGCAACTGATGTTGTGGAGACGGAAGCTCCTGCTCCAATTCCAGCGCCGCCCCAAGAGGTGGCTGAGGTTGCGGCAGCTCCGGTGCCGGCTGTCGTGGTCCTGGACCTCGACTCATGCCCAGAAGCTCCCGTGGTAGCGCTGGACCACGGGAATGAAGATGTACCAGCGGCACCAGCCCCGGAGGTTGAAGCTCCAGGTTTGTATGTTGAGATGACGCACGCTCCTGCTTTAGAGTCGAAGGTAGCTGCAGTCCCGGCCCTAGAGCTGGACATTGTTGAAACTCCAGCAGCAGAGCTAGTGGTTGATGAAGTTTCAGCACCCAAGCCGGTCTTCGAAGAGGTTCCAGCGCCTGAGCCAGTTGTTGCAGAAGTACCGGCGCCCGAGCATATGACAGTCGGAGCAGCAGCGCCTGAGCCGGCAATAGAGGAGGTGCCAGCGTCGGAGCCGGAAGTGGCTTCAGCTCTGGCAGAATCTTCAACGCCTTCCCCGAAGGCAGTGGTCCCGGAGGTGCCCACGCCTAAGTCAAGGTGCCAAGATGAAGCTGCCGGCCCCCCGCCTGAGGGGCCAGTTGTTGATGTCCTGGCGGCGGGACCTTCGGAGCCAACTCTGGAGGTCGAAACTTCTATTGCAGGACCTTCCTCGACGGCGGCCGAGGCCATCCTGGAAGATGGCCCTAGTGTCGTGGAAGCTCAGGGGACCGCTCTTGTAGAGTGGGACCTGATTTTTGTCACAGAGGACCCGCTGGAGCCAGCGGAGGGGACCCCGGCAGGTCCGGACCCAATCCCTCTGTCGTTGTCTATTGACAACGCCTGCTCCAGTCTTTGTCAGGTTCAACTAGCTTTTTACCACGACAGTAAGGCCCTCGAGGAGGAGCGCTAAACTCTTAGGAGGTGGCGCAACCGACTCCAATTCGAGACCAAGCTGGTGCAGTCGAGGCTGGCTGACGACAAGGAGTGGGTGAAAAGGGAGAAGGTCCGATTGGAGTACTTGGGTAAGCTGGTGGACGAGAGAGAAAGCATGGTGCGATCTCTCGACAACCAGTCCCGGGCCATCCACGAACAGGCCATAGCTGCTAATAACGCAACAAATGATCGCGGGGAGAAGCTCAACGCTATCCACAACAGCCTCGTCAAGCGCCGGGAGGCCCTTGAGGAGTGGGAGAAAAAGCTCGAAGATGAAGAGCAAAAACTCCTGGAGCTGCGGGATGACCTCGTGAAGAGGGAGGAAGAGCTTACTCATAGGCTAACTCTGGGTGACAAGAGTCTCGCCGAGCGCACCAAGAAGCTGGATGAGCGCTGCGAGAAAGAGGAGAAGAAGGCCTGGCGGTGAGGACAGGACCTCCACAAGAGGTAGGATGAAATTGCTGATAGGGAGAAGAAGGTGCGGGGCCGGGAGAAGGACCTGGTCGACCGCCAGAACAAGATCCACCTCCGGGAGGAAGAGCTCGGCAAACTTGAAAGGCAGGTTGCTGAAAAGATTCAGCAGAACGCCAAAGAGGTAGAGTGTCTTACCCGGGAGAATTCGGAGCTTGCGGTGGCCAGAAGATCCTTGGAAGAGATGCGAGGTTCCAGGGCTGCAGAGTCCCAACAAGTTTGGGACTTCCTGGGCAAAGCCAACATCGCGCTGACGCCAATGGGTTTTAGTACCGTGCGTCCGGATGATCCGGAGCCAGAGCTGGACCAGGTGTTGCAGGCATTGAGTTCGATAGGCAACAAGCTCACCAAGATGGGCGATGTCATCGCGGACCAGCTGGAAACCGAGGGACAATCCCTGGCGAAGAACGTCGCAGAATACATGCTGACGTGCTACACAAGCCGGGACCCTCAGTTCTCACTAGACCCGATGCTTGAAGGCCCCATCAACGGAGAGGGAGAAGCTGCCCAAGCCAGCGTATCGGAGGTTGCCCAGAAGGTCGCCTCATTCTTCCATAGGGTCTAGGACCATCTCTTTGTAGCTCCGTCTTGTATTCTCTCTTCTTTTTCTCCAATTTTGTAATCTCTTGTCTCTAGATGAATGAATCCAAATTTTTATGAATTTTATTTTTTGTCTTCAACACCTTTGTCCCACTTGGCCCCCTGGTATATGTACACAATTTTATTGTGAACATGTGCCAAGAGAATGTAACTGTTGTTGAAGACTTGCGTGCTTCGAACTTGTAGAATGTAGGTCCGAAGTCTTTGACAGTGAAGGCCCCCTGAGGTTGTCAGTGCTTAGCGGCTCCGATATTGACCATCGTCGGAGTTTAGTAGCCCCAGTAGCAGTCTTCATCAATGCGTAGAGCGTCGATGGTTAGTCCTCTGGGGTGTTGGAGCTTGGTAGCTCCGGCATTGACCTCTGTCAACACGTGGTGTGTTGACAGCAGACCCTCTATAGAGTTTTCCCACCATCTTTCATTCACGTTGACGGCTGGCCCCATGGCGTTACCGGAGCTGTGTAGCTCTAGCGACGCTTGCTATCAATGTTTGAAACACCGACTACAAGCCACCTAGGGGATGTCGGAGCTTTGATAGCTCCGGCTTGATTCACCATCATCATGAGATATTTATTTTTCCTGCACACTAGAGCCAATAAAAATAGTAAAATCCATTTCCTATCTATAACTCAACTGCGACTTACTATTCCCGAGAAAGTTTTAGGTCGAACACAATTCTAAATACAATCAAGTGCACTGCCTTGTTTCCTTCATGTCTGATTGTTTCTGGACTCGCCTTACTTCGGCCTGTTGGGGTGTAGGTAGAGTGGCGTACTTAGGGTGCATGACCATGCTAAGTTGATAGCACACTCCGGCCCTAAATTGGCTTTGCGGCATTCAGACGAGTAGACCATTAACAATGTTTGGACCCGGAGGAATAGACGATGCAACTCGAATTGTACATGAACTTGTCGAGCTAAAGTTTCTTAAGAATTGCACAACTTTGTTATAGACAGGAAAGAGAAAAATAAAAAAATATTGAGTCTGTACAAAATAAATGCACGTGGAGTCTATTTTTACACAATGATGTCTTCTGTTATAGGTCCGGGGTACAGGGGAACAAGTCACTCTTAGGGTACGGAACCAGGCTAAGTGTGTTTTGTTTCTCGTTCGACCCAAGGTAGCTAGCTACACTTTTAGTTCTGAGACTGTGACAAGTGTTGCCTGAACTTTGCGGACCTTCTGGCAAAGGTCTGGCTATTCTCCCGAAGGAGCTACTCGACTCTGTACAATGACTCTATATCATACATCACATGTAACTACAGAATCACCTCCGTGATATTAAGCATAGAACTTACGGAGGTGTTCAATGTTCCAAGGATTTGGGAGAGGTGTCCCATCCTCGGTTGCCAAGCGAACGCATCCGGGACAGGATACTTTGATCACTTGGAAGGGTCCTTCCCAGCTGGGAGAAAGTTTGTTTAACCCTTCTATGGATTATATTCTCCATAGCACTAGATCGCCTTCCTCGAGCTGTCGGCTATGAACATGCCGTGGGTGATAGCGCCGAAGAGCTTGGCGGTATCGGGCATTCCAAATAGCTGCTCGGCACCTTCCCTCTTCAAGGAGGTCAAGGTCTTCACGCCGGAGCTGGTCCTGCGTGGCATCATCGAAGGTTCGGACCCGGAGCGACCCCAAGGTGATTTCCAGAGGAAGGACTGCTTCGGCTCCGTACACCAGGAAGAAGGGTGTCTCTCCAGTTGACCGGCTTGGAGTTGTCCTATTGGCCCACGGTGTGGGCAGAAGCTCTTCAATCTAGTTGGCTCCATGTTTTTTCAGGCGCTCATATGTGCGTGTCTTGAGTCCTTTTAGTATTTCTGCATTTGCTCTCTCGGCTTGGCCATTGCTTGTCGGGTGAGCTACGGAGGCGTAGCTGACATGGATGTCGAGGTCTTCGCAATATCCTTGGAATGCAGAGCTTGTGAACCGGGTCCCATTATCAGTTATGATTTTGTTTGGGACTCCAAATCTGCATACGATGGACTGCAAGAAGTTGATAGCTGATTGCTTGTTTATTGTCACAACTGGAGTTGCTTCTGGCCATTTGGTGAATTTGTCAATGGCAACGTACAAGAACTTGTAACCTCCGATGGCTCTTGGGAAAGGTCCCAAGATATCCATCCCCCACACAGCGAATGGCCATGTAGGAGGTATCATTTGCAGAGGCTGAGCTGGTGTATGAATTTGTTTCACATGGACTGGCATGCTTCACATTTCTTCACCAGCTCAGTTGCATCCTGGAGCGCTGTAGGCCAGTAGAAGCCATGCTGGAAGGCTTTACCAACCAGCGTGCAAGAAGACGCGTGGTTCCCACACTCGCCTCCATGGATTTCTGCGAGGAGCTCGCAACCTTCTTCCCTTATAATGCACCGCATTAGGACACTGTTGGCACCGCGCTGATAGAGATCCCCTTCTACCAGTGTGTATCTTTTAGCCAATCTGACTATCCGGTCAGTGGATACATTATCTTGAGGAAGGAAATTGTCTTTCAAGTAGCTCCGGATCTCCTAGATACATGCATCGGAACTAGCTTGAGGATTTGAGTCTTGCGTACTGGGTTGCTCGAAGCTTCCTGTAGCACCTACGACCTTTGATGGACGCCATGGCAACAGGGCCATCGGGACCGCTAGCTTCGAGGTGCTGGTCTCACCCCCTTCGCTCAGTTTGCCAGGCTGAGCTGTAGGTTTAGACAACCTCCAGACGAAGGTTCCGTCGAGAGTCGGAGCCCCAGTTGAAGCTTTCGTCAAGAGTTCGTCAGCTTCAGCATTATTGAGACACTGGACATGGCAAAGATCCAGGACGTCGAAGTCCTTCTGAAGCTTTTGGACCTCAAGTAGCTATGTCGCTAGTTGAGGGTTGTTGCAGCAACATTCACCTTTGACTTGTTTTACAACAAGTTGTGAATCACCCTTTACCAACAACTGCTTGACACCATACGATAGTGCCACCATGAGTCCATAAATTAGTGTTTCGTACTCCGCCATGTTGTTGGTCGCCTTGAAGTCAAGGTGCACCATGTATTTGACCTTCTCACCGGTCGGAGCGAGGAGAAGGACTCCAGCTCCGGCCCCCTGCTTCTGCACGGAGCCGTCGAAGTAAAGAGTCCAGTGAGGCTCAGTGAAGACCGGGACCTTGGGTTCCGACTTCTGCTCACTAGGGCCCCCAGGATTTGAAGGAGAGGGGGTCCATTCCGCCACGAAGTCCGCTAGTGCTTGACTCTTGATCGCTTGTCTTGGGACGAATTCCGGATCGAACTCGGCCAGTTTTGCCGCCCACTTTGCAATATTCCCTGTGGAGTTGGGATTATGCAAGATTGCACACAGCGGATAAGAAGTTACCACTAAGATCTTGTGATCTTGGAAGTAGTGTCGAAGCTTCCTGGAGGCAATAAGAACTGCGTAGAGCAGCTTATGCATCTCCAGATATTGAGTCTTGGCATCATGGAGTACTTCGCTGATAAAGTACAATGGGCGTTGGACCATCCGGACCCTTCCGAAGGGGCCCGAAGCTTCCTCCTCATCTACCCGGACCCTCCCGGAGGGGTCTGGACCTTGTTCGGAGACCTCCGGGTGCCGGTTGGAGGTACCCGGAGCTTCTTGTGAAGTGACCTGGACCTTCCCGGAGGGGTCCAGATCTTGTTGCTCAGCAGCAGTGACTCCTTCATTTGAAGGAGAGGGATCCTCCGGAGTCTCTCCTTGAGGATCTGGGTCTGGGAGCTGGGACCCAGACTCGACTTCAGGTAGCTCCGGACCCTCCCGAAGGGGTCTAGATCCCTGAACTGGAGATGGTTCTAGCCTTTCCGCAACTAGGACCATGCTGACAACTTTGTCAGATGTCGAAATGTAAAGCAGGAGTGGCTCACCAGGGTTCGGAGCTACCAAAGTTGGTAGGATGGTGAGGAGTTGCTTCAGCTCCTGGAATGCCTTCTCTGCTTCTTCATACCATTGGAATGGTCCGGACTTCCTCAGCAGCTTGAATAAGGGTAGCGCCCGTTCTTCCTGTCTTGAGATGAACCGACTAAGGGCAGCTAGACATCCAGTCAGCTTCTGGACGTCCTTGATGCGGGTTGGTGGCCGCATATCTTCAATGGCTTTTATCTTCGCCGGATTTGCTTCTATTCCTCGGTGATTCACCAAGAAACCAAGAATTTTTCCAGAGCTAACCCCGAAGACACACTTGTCCGGGTTCAGCTTCGTGCGAGTGACTCGCTGTAAGGATCGAATGCCCAAGAGGGGGGGTGAATTGGGCTTCTTTAAAAATCTAAGCGATAAAACTTAATTCCTAAAAACCCAATTCCCTATGCAAACTATCTATGCATTCAAGTAAATAGGAACTTTGAGGAATGTAAAATGCATATAACGTAAAGGAAAGGAGGAGGAGGATGCAAACTCCCGAGGAGACACGAGGATTTATCCCGTGGTTCGGCAAGATCGTCAAGATCTTCCTACATCCACGTTGTGGCACCCACCAAAGGGTTTTGCCACACCCAAGTCACCAAGACGAGGGATCTTCACTATTCCTCTCCGTTTGCCAACCTCGGCAAGGTGGAGCTCAAGCCTTGTACAACTTCGACCCTCCGGGCTTCCACAAACGCCTTGGCAAGCTCCGGAAGTCTCCTCACTGTTACAAACACCAAGGGCACTCCCTTGAGGCTCTCTCACTATCCTAGAGAGTCCACTCACCCAGAATGGAGGCACACAAGCTCTCTCTCTAGCTAGTTCTAGCCTAACTCTTGGTGTATAGGTGATCAAAATGATGTGGAGGTGATTGCTCTTGGTCTTGAATGCTTGTGGATGTGTTGATAGTGTCTGGTGATCAAGACTTGATGAAATGACGGGATTAGGGGGTATTTATAGCCAGCCTCTTCGAAATAGTCGTTGGAAAAGTAGGCTGACAGAACTTTACAGTGAACACCGGATGATCCGATGTCTCCCCTTTAGTTATCATCGGTCAAGTTACTTTAGCTAACGTCATTGTGTCAGATATGACCGTTGTTAGACCGATGTTGATCTTGTCTTCTCATCGGATGATCTGGTGGCTCTTCCTCCAGAATTTTCTCAAACTTGATGCTTACTGGAGTAATCGACCGATGTGTGCTTCTCTGTACATCGGATGATCCGGTTCTACACTTGGTCCAATGATATTGCAAACTGTACTAATGGATCGATGTTGCTGAGCCATCCACATCAGATGATTCGGTGAGTACTTTGTTCTGAGGTCTTCTTCTTCAGTTGAACCAACTCGACCGATGTGTTGTTTTGAGGTATCATCGGTTGATCCGGTGAGTTGGTTTTGTTTGCTTTGAGTTGTTTTTAAGTGATTCTTTTGTGTCTTGCTCGATTGACCTCTTTGACATTTATTGCAAAGGCATTTCTGATGATCTTTAAGCATTGAATGTTGTCAATTTAAAGTTGAATGACTTTGACATAAGAGCTTTCACTTCTTGTCTTCATATCATTGATTTGATCTCATACATTGATTGTTAGGGGTCTCTAGTGAAATATTGATTTCATTTTATTGAGTGATTATGGGGACCTTGCATTCACAAATTCATTAGTAAAATCCAATGGTTGTCATTAATCACCGAAACCATACCTCATGGGGGCCTAGATGCTTTCAATCTCCCCCTTTTCGGTGATTGATGATAACACAACAATTTAAAGCGCAATAGTAATGAATTTGATAGAATGAAACTTAAAGGAATGAAACTTAAAGGATATGCAATGAATACAAGATATCACACTTATTATTTGAAAGCTCAAAATCAATCAATAACTCAAGTGTGAATAAGTGAGTAACACCAAATAAGCTCAATCGATTAATTAACATAAGAGTACTCAATGAACACCAAATGAGTAGCAAAAGCATCGAATTACACAAGATAATTAGATAAACTCCAAATTACAAAAGATAAATCATAAGAAAAACACCCCCTGAGAGTAAGACACCCCCCCCTGAGACTAAGCAGACCTCCCCCTGACTCCTCTAACTCTTCTCCCCCTTTGGCATCAAGACACCAAAAAGGGATCCGAGTGCCTAAGGATCCTGAGTACTAGGCGCGATGACGAACTGGTCACCGTTGCTGTCGTCGGAGCTGCTCGCTGGAGTAGCGGTGGAAGGAGCTACCGGAGTCGTAGGAGCCACCGTCGGTGCCTGCTGTGTAGAAGCTGCTGGAACAGGGGCACTGACGATGGAGGCCGGCGTCTGCTGAAACAGTGTTGTGGCCGGCAGCGGGGAGTGAATCGGAGCACCATGAGCCAGAAGTGGAGACATGCTGATGGTGGGAATCAGCATAGATGGCACCGGAGCGGCAGCTGGAGCCAGGACTGGTGGTGGTGGAGCGACTCCTGGCAGCTGCGACGGGAGGGCAATCTCGGTCTGGGTGTAGAGGTTGGTGATCAATCCTAGGATGCCCATCATCGCCTGCTGCGTCTGCTGCTGCTGGTCAAGGGTGCGTTGGTGCATCTGGTCTATGAGTCCAGTCAGCCGGTCAGTGTCCTCACGCCTCTCACGAGCGATCTGACACTGCATCTCCTGCTGCTGCTGCTGGAGCTCAAGGAGGCGGGCAGCCTGCTCCGCTCGGGCCTGCTCAGCTGCCATCCTGTCCAGACGCTGCTGCTCAACCATCTGCTAGAGGAGTGAAGTCAGCTCTGACGGCTGAGTGACCTGTGCCTCAGTGACGGGAGGTGGAGTAGGTGGTGGCACTGTAGAGCCTCCAGCCTCCGCGTCGTGCTGCCTGGGTGAGGGAGGAGGTGGAAAGTACTCCGCAACACTGTTGTCGGTGTCGCTCTCGGACCATATGTGCTGCAGGTCCTCACCCTGTGCCTCTGCCTCAGCTAGCCTCTCATCCTCCTTCTCCAAGTCCGACCAGTCCTCCTCAGAAAGATGAGCCCTGACCTGACGCTCGACTGGACGACCAAGGCAGCGGTCTCCAGGAGCTGGAGCACGGTAGTGGCTAAACCGTGTGACGCTCTCGTCAGTGAGGCGGTCATGCATGGCGGACTCGCCAGGGACCATCATGGTGAGCAGGTAGCTGATCCAGTGTCCATACACGAGCTGCCTCATCATCCCCACTCCATCCGTGATCACGTCCTCCATCTCGCATATGAGGACGTCCACTATGTCGAACTCCATCCCTTTCATGATGTAGAACAGGAGAGTCTGCTGTAGACTGGTGAACCCCTCCAAGTAACCTGACCTCGGCAAGAGCGTGCGGCGCAAGGCGAGGTGCACTGTGCGCGCAGCTGGGGTCAACAGAGTCGGTACCCTCGGCTAGTCTGGAGAGAAGGTAGGGCCAAACAGGGAATGGATCTCCTCTAGAGCTGGTGCCACTCCTCCAGTGAGCGGCCTCCTCGGCGGGTCTGCCTGACCGTATACTCTCTCATGCACGAAAGTGTCGTGCAGGTCCACGCCTAGCAGCTGTGCCAGTGTCTGCCTCGTCAAGTGGTAGTGCTGCCCCATGAACATGAAATCAATCGATCTTCTGCCCTCAGATACGTAGAGGGTAGCGTAGAACACACGTACCCAGTCCTCCACATAAGCACTCCTCTCATAGGACATCAGGTGCACCAGCCCTCTGTACCTCTCAAAGTAGGGCCATATCTCCATCTCTGCTGCGAGGGCAAGCTGATGCCAATCCAGAAAGTTGTGCTGGAACAACTTGTGGCATCAGCGTCTGTAGGTCTCGTAGAGGGACGCCTGTGTCACAGTCCAGAAACGACTGTCCACCAGGGCCTCTCTGGGCTGCGGGTACCACTCCTCAAGCAGCACACTCCACCTGAGTCTGCGGAGCTGCTTGGCCTTCATCTTCCGGTAGTCAGTCAACCGGACTCCTTCAGCGACATGGACAGTGGTGTCCATCTCGTAGATGGCTCGCTGGGCCTCCCTGTCCTCACGACGATCGGCAGCCATCGGTCTCGAACGTGGAGCTGCCGCGGGATGACCCCCATGGGTCCGGGCTGAGCGCCGGCGGACGAGAGGCTCTACCAGCTCTTCTTCGGCCTCGGAATCATCGATCACAGGAGGTTGCCTCGGACAAGCCTCACGGATCCTCAGTGATCCCCCTCGACCACGCTCACGCTCCTCGGCGGCGCGAGCGGCCATCAACGCCTTCTTCGCCTCCTTCGACAATTTTTGCTTCTTCGCGGCCGGCTCCACGATGGCCTTGCCCTTGTTCTTCTTGTCGCGAGCCATTGCGATCGGGCGCGTGAACGGAGTCGACGACGTCGAACACACAGAACGGTGACGCGGAGATCGACGAGGTGGTGGAGGTGTGGCTGGGCGGCGGTGGTGCGCGAGCGGTGGTCGGCGGCGCAGGAGCGGCGGCGGCGGCGCTTGGTGATGGAGGCGGCGGCGCTTAGTGATGGAGGCGGTGGCGCTTGGTGATGAAGGCGGCGGCGCGATGGAGCGGTGACCGGAGGCGACTGGCGGCGGCAGCCGGAGGGCGGCGGCGGCGTCCGGCGGCGGTGGTGGCGCTTGGTGAGAAAGTCGGCGGCGGTGGCAAACGAGATCGGGGAGAGAGAGAAAAGAGACGAACGCCCGGTTTAAATAGTGGGTCCCAAACCCTAGCCGACTTTTTAACACCGAATGGACCGATGTTGAACGATAGATGCACCGGTCGAATGCCACAGTAAGGTTTTTCAGAAAAGTGTCGTTGACACCGGATGGTCCGACGTGGGATGAATTAGCATCGGCGGAATTTGGCACAGCTCGAGAATTGTGAACACCGGATGGACCGATGTATTTAAGGATGAACCCGTCGGTCAATTTGTCACACTTGATAGAACTGACTCTCGGAGATTGAACACCAATTGATCCGATGAGGGATTGACCTAGGCATCGGATAATCCGATGAGAGCAGAACAAAAACATCTCATATATGTCCTTTGACCAAACAAACAAGCAAAGAGAAACACATGTCTTAGGACTTTTTGGGCAACCCCTTACCCCTCAAAAATGCTAATATGCCAATAACTTGGCTAATCCTTAAAGCAAATAGAACATCGAAGGAAGAAAATGGGAAGGAAATTATCCAAATAAAATGTAAGGCCCATGCTTTGTGAGCTAGAGTATGAAGACTTCTATCTCTTTGAAGCATGTTCCTCTAGGCATTAACGCACCTAACATTTTGTTCTTTCCACCTTGTATGAGTTGAGATATTGCATTTCAATCAAGTCTCTTTCTCATGAGGTGGGTTCCCCTTTGTGACAATCTACCGTATGCAATGCCAAACATGTTATAATGCAAGAAATTTAAAGTCTATATGGCAGGCATCATGCAAGGCATAAAATAAATCTATCTTGCCAAGTTTGAACCTTTCAAAGGCTTCTTCAGGAAGAACCACTCTCCAAACCTTGGGAAAACCCAAAAGAACCTCCATCCCAAGCTAACCCTTGCTCACCCCTATCCTTTGAGAGTTAGGCAAGACCTATATGAAGTGCATTCTTACATGACGTTCGTTGCATCTAGAAAATTTAACTCACTTCTTAGCCTAGAAAAAGTTTTCTCATCTAGTGGTTTAGTGAAGATATCCGCCAATTGTTCTTCAGACCTAACACCTCGCAATGAGATGTCTCCCTTAGCTTCATGGTCCCTCAAGAAATGATGGCGAATATCAATGTGCTTAGTGCGGGAGTGTTGAACGGGGTTTTTAGCAATCTTAACCGCACTTTCATTGTCACAAAGGAGAGGAACACAACCAAGTTTAATACCAAAGTCCAAATGGGTTTGTTTCATATAAAGAATTTGGGCACAACATGCACCGACCGCTATATATTCCGCTTCTGCCGTGGACAAGACGACGGAATTTTGCTTCTTGCTAGACCAAGATACTAGGGAACGCCCAAGCAAGTGGCACCCACCGGAGGTACTCTTGCGATCCACGCGGCATCCGGCAAAGTCCGAATCCGAGTATCCCAAGAGATGGAATTTTGCACCTTTAGGGTACCACAAGCCCATACTAGGGGTATGCTTAAGATACCTAAGTATCCTAAAGACCGCCTTCCTATGCGATTCTTTAGGTGCTGCTTGAAAGCGAGCACACAAGCATACACTAAACATGATATCGGGCCTAGATGCGGTAAGATAAAGCAATGAGCCAATCATAGAACGGTAGTTAGATTGGTCAATAGGTTTACCGTCTTTATCCGCGTCGAGATGACAATTTGTTGCCATTGGAGTACTTCTTGAGCTACAATCTCCCATCTCAAATTTCTTCAAGAGGTCCTTGGTGTACTTCTCTTGATAGACGAAGGTCCCCTCTTGAAGTTGCTTGATTTGAAATCCAAGGAAGAAGTTGAGCTCTCCAATCATTGACATCTCGAATTCCCTAGACATCATTTTGTCAAACTCATGGCTAAGAGCTTCGTTAGTTGAACCAAAAATAATATCATCAACATAAATTTGACAAATGAACAAATCTCCGTTGATGTCCTTGGTGAAGGGTGTAGTGTCCACCCTCCTGATCTTGAATCCTTGCATGATAAGGAAATCCCGTAGTCGTTCATACCACGCCCTAGGTTCTTACTTGAGCCCGAGGGCGCCTTGTGCAACCTATACACATGATTAGGATTCCTCGGATCTTCAAACCCGGGAGGTTGTTCAACATAAACAAGCTCGTTAATATAACCACTAAGAAAGGCACTTTTCACATTCATTTGATAAAGTCTAATATTATGATGTGAAGCAAAAGCAAGGAGTATACGGATGGCTTCTAGCCGGGCGACCGGGGCAAATGTCTCCCCAAAGTCTAGTCCTTCAACTTGCGAGAACCCTTTGGCCACAAGTCTTGCCTTGTTGCGGACCACGGTGCCATTCTCGTCTTGTTTGTT
Organism: Tuctoria greenei; assembly: GCA_036927565.1. Classification (NCBI taxonomy): domain Eukaryota; kingdom Viridiplantae; phylum Streptophyta; class Magnoliopsida; order Poales; family Poaceae; genus Tuctoria; species Tuctoria greenei. Next base: position 50,703,273 of record JAYESD010000002.1, read on the forward strand.
GCAGTATACCCAATTTGTTCCGATGACGTTCTTGTCCTTGGGTTGCTCCTCCAGCACCCAAACTTCATTTCGGATGAAGTTGTTGAGTTCTTCTTGCATATCCATCACCCAATTTGGGTCTTGGAGTGCTTCCTCAATGTGAGTGGGTTCTACACACGAAACAAACAAGTAGTGCTCACAAAATGAAGCGAAATGGCGAGAATGTGTACTTACACCCCTTGACGGATTTCCAATGATTTGGTCCATTGGATGCGCCTTGGAGATGCGTCCATGCCTCATAAGTGGTTGTGAAGCACTTGGCGATGGTGATGCGTGTTGCTCCTCTTGTGGTTGGACTTGATCAAGGACTTCTTCTTCTTCTTCTTGATGTTGTTGTGCTTGTGAGTCTTGAGTTGGCAATGGATCATTCTTCTCTTCTTCGTCAACTTGAGGCGCCATAGAGGTGTTGTTTTTGGAACTTTAGGCTCCCCCTTGATCATGGCTCTCCTCAACTTCGGGCTTGATGTCTCCAATGGTCATGTTCTTCATGGCTTCTCGTAGAGGCTCATCATCTATTTCATCATGACCAAAACTCTCCTCTTGGGAGCCATTAGTCTCATCAAACTCAACATCACAACTTTCCTCAACTAAACCGGAGGTTTGGTTGAATACTCGATATGCTTTTGAGTTTGATGCATAACCAAGGAATATGCCAACATCGCATCTTCTTTCAAACTTACCGAGCCTTTTCTTGCGGTAGATGTAGCACTTGCATCCAAAGACTCGAAAGTAGGAGATGTTGGGCTTTCTCCCAATGAGAAGCTCATATGGGGTCTTTTGAAGTAGGCGATGTAGGTAGACCCTATTTGCGGCATGGCACGCCTGTTGATCGCGTCGGCCCAAAACTTCTCCGACGTGCTGTAGTCATCAAGCATTGCTCTTGCAAGAGTGATGAGTGTCTTGTTCTTCCTTTCAACGACCCTGTTTTGTTGAGGAGTGTATGTGGCCGAAAACTCATGTTTCAAGCCTTCACGGTCACACCACTCCCCAATGTTATAGTTCTTGAATTTGCTGCCATTGTCACTCCGGACCTTGATGATGGGAAGTTGAAATTCCCTTTGAGCGCAGTTGGCGAAGGTCTTGAACACTTCTGGAGTTTCACTCTTGTCACCTAAAAATAGAGTCCAAGCATAGCGAGAATAGTCATCAACAATAACGATACAATAGAGGTTACCGCCAAGGCTTTGATATGTGGACGGTCCGAAGAGGTCCATGTGGAGTATTTCAAGTGGCTTGGAGGTTGACACCATTGTCTTCATTGGATGGTGTGAAGCAACTTGCTTCCCGGCTTGACAAGCGCTACAAAGCTTGTTCTTCTCAAATGTGACATCCTTCACGTCGGTCACCATCCCAAGCTTGAATGACTTCTTGAGTTTGCTCATCCCTATGTGCGCTATGCGTCGGTGCCATAGCCATCCCAAACTTGTCTTAGTGAAAAGGCAAGTGGTCAAGCTAGCATTCTTGTTGGAGAAGTCCACTAGGTAGAGGTGTCCATGCCGAAATCCTTTGAAGACTATGTCTTGGCTAGTTTCACTACTCACAACAACATCATTTTTGCTAAATGTGCATGTTAGTCCAAGATCACGTAGTTGTGCAATAGAAAGTAAATTAAAACTAAGTGACTTAACATAAAGGACATTAGAAATAGATAAGTCATTTGAAATAGCAATTTTACCTAAGCCTATTACCTTGCCCTTAGAGTTATCACCAAAGGTTACTTGTTCATGATTGTTGGGGTTTTCTATGGTGGTGAACATACCATCATTGCCGGTCATATGTTGGGTGCACCCGCTATCGAGTACCCAATGCTTTCCTCCGGTTTTGTAGTTCACCTACACACATGAATTCAATTTTTTACTTTAGGCACCCAAGCCAACTTGGGTCCTTGTATGTGTGATACAAGCGTCTTTGGGACCCAAAGTTGCTTGGGGAGCTTCCTCTTCATGCCCTTCATGTCCTTGCCAATGAACCTAGCCTTCACCTTGCCATCTACTTTACTTAAGAGATAATAACAATCATTGAAAGTAGATTTGTAATTAGTAGGAAGCTTGGGAGAGGGTCGTTAGGAAGAGGACACTCCCTTGTGTGGTGACCGGTGACCTCACAATGTTGGCAATAAGAACCAACTTCTTTGATGAAGCTTGTTCTTAGCTCCGGTGAGGGCACCTTTCCTTTGTTAGGCACCAGGAAGGATCCAAGTCCTCTTTTGTTGAAGGTCTTTGCTTGTTGGAAGAGGATTTCCTTGTGTTTGACCTCCCCTTTTGAAAGTCTAGCCACACTAGTGCGGAGACTCTCAATTTCTTCCAACAAGTCCTTCTCCCTAGCATTAGCTTTCAAAGGCAAAGACTTGTGCAAAGCATTAGTGGCATGAGAAGTAACAAATATGTTATCATTAAGAGTTTGCTTCTTCATATTTTTTAACTCTTGATCAAGCATGTCATGAGCAAGGTTAAGTGTTTGATGTTCTAGTGTTAACTTGTTGTGCTCTTCCAAGAGTGTTTGGTGTGCTAAGTTAAGTTCATGATTATCTATCTTGATTTTAGCCTTTTCTTCCTCAATTTGCTTGACATGGGATTTGAGCGTGTCATGCTCTTTGAGTATGCTTTCATACTTGTCAAGCAAATCAAGGTTAGCACTCTCAAGTCTAGCACGAGTTTCTTCAAGCACTTTAACCTTACTCTTTTCCCTCTTAATGATAGCATGATATTCATTTATCAAAGAAGTTAAATCATCGGGGGAAAGCTCATCATCGCTAGAGTCGTCACATACCTTGGTGTTACCTTTCGCAATGAGGCACATGGGCGGTGGATGAAGAGGTGCATCATCATTGTTGGCGATGGCGAGGCCGGCCAAGCTTTCTTCTTCCTCTTCACTCTCTTCATCACTTGTTTCTTCTTCGGTGACCCATTCATTTGCCTCACACATGAACACCTTTTGTGGGCCATTTCTATTCTTTGGGAAGAGCCTTGCCTTCTTGCCCTTGTCATGTTTCTTCTTCCCAAAGGATCTTGGCTTGGGTTTGGCCTCTTCTTCATCATCATCACTTCCTTCAAGCTTGCGATGCTTGCTCTTGTGGTTCTCTCTTATTTTGTCCGGTTTTGGACAATCATAGGAGATGTGGCCTTGATGACCACATTTGTAGCAAGTCTTGTGATCATCTCTCCTTGATAGAAATGCTCTCTTCTTGGGATCAAATGTGTATCCCTTCTTAGTGATCTTGGAGTTCAAACGTGAGAACTTTCTCATCATCAATGCAAGCTCATCATCATCATCTTCACTTGAGGCTTGTTCTTCTTCACTTGAGCTAGGCTCAACCACCTTCTTCTTCTTGAAGCTTGTTTTCTTGGTGGAGGCCTTTAGAGCAATGTCCTTGAAGATGATTGCTCCATCATCCCAAGCACACTCATCTCATGAGCGTGTATTTCTCCAATGAGCTCCAAAACTTTGATGTGGTCAAGCGACTCTTTTTGGAGCATGAAGTTGATGATGTTGTACTTTGGCTTGGGAAAGAGCATGAGGATCTTGCGGTTGATGAGTCCCTTGACAAGAGAAGCAATGTCAAGAGCATTTATTTCTTCAATAAGCACATTTAAGCGAAAGAACATCTCATTGACATTTTCATGGGGTAGCATCTTAAATTCATCATATTTTGCTTTAAGCATATGATATTTAAGTTCATTGACTCTAGAAGAACCCTCATGAATCTCTATTAAGCACGCCCAAATTTCACAAGCTTTTTCCTTGCTAGCAATCCTAGAAAACACATCTTGACTAATACATTCATAGATTGCATTCCTAGCTTTAGCATCCCATTTAATTTGATCACTAAAATAATTGTGTTCTCCAAACCCCGCGTGGGTCGCTTCCCATACTTCGGGCGCAATAGCCTCTAGATAAGCGCGCATGCGTGCTTTCCAATAGGCAAAGTTCTTGCCCTCGAAGATAGGAACTGAACCCCCAACCTTGGCCATTTTAGCTCTCTAGCGGTGAAGCTAGAATGATCCTATGAGCAACCTTGCTCTGATACCAATTGTAAGGATCGAATGCCCAAGAGGGGGGGGGGGTGAATTGGGCTTCTTTAAAAATCTAAGCGATAAAACTTAATTCCTAAAAACCCAATTCCCTATGCAAACTATCTATGCATTCAAGTAAATAGGAACTTTGAGGAATGTAAAATGCATAAACGTAAATGAAAGGAGGAGGAGGATGCAAACTCCCGAGGAGACACGAGGATTTATCCCGTGGTTCGGCAAGATCGTCAAGATCTTCCTACATCCACGTTGTGGCACCCACCAAAGGGTTTTGCCACACCCAAGTCACCGAGACGAGGGATCTTCACTATTCCTCTCCGTTTGCCAACCTCGGCAAGGTGGAGCTCAAGCCTTGTACAACTTCGACCCTCCGGGCTTCCACAAACGCCTTGGCAAGCTCCGGAAGTCTCCTCACTGTTACAAACACCAAGGGCACTCCTTTGAGGCTCTCTCACTATCCTAGAGAGTCCACTCACTCAGAATGGAGGCACACAAGCTCTCTCTCTAGCTAGTTCTAGCCTAACTCTTGACGTATAGGTGATCGAAATGATGTGGAGGTGATTGCTTTTGGTCTTGAATGCTTGTGGATGTGTTGATAGTGTCTGGTGATCAAGACTTGACGAAATGATAGGATTAGGGGGTATTTATAGCCAGCCTCCCCGAAATAGCTGTTGGAAAAGTAGGCTGATAGAACTTTACTGTGAACACCGGATGATCCGATGTCTCCCCTTTAGTTATCATCAGTCAAGTTACTTTAGCTAACATCATTGTGTCAGATATGACCGTTGTTAGACCGATGTTGATCCTGTCTTCTTATCGGATGATCCGGTGGCTCTTCCTCCAGAATTTTCTCAAACTTGATGCTTACTGGAGTAATCGACCGATGTGTGCTTCTCTGTACATCGGATGATCTGGTGCTACACTTGGTCCAATGATATTGCAAACTGTACTGATGGACCGATGTTGCTGAGCCATTCACATCGGATGATCCGGTGAGTACTTTGTTCTAAGGTCTTCTTTTTCAGTTGAACCAACTCGACCGATGTGTTGTTCTGAGGTATCATCGGTTGATCCGGTGAGTTGATTTTGTTTGCTTTGAGTTGTTTCTAAGTGATTCTTTTGTGTCTTGCTCGATTGACCTCTTTGACATTTATTGCAAAGGCATTTCTGATGATCTTTAAGCATTGAATGTTGTCAATTTAAAGTTGAATGACTTTGACATAAGAGCTTTCACTTCTTGTCTTCATATCATTGATTTGATCTCATACATTGATTGTTAGGGGTCTCCAGTGACATATTGATTTCGTTTTATTGAGTGATTATGGGGACCTTGCATTCACAAATTCATTAGTAAAATCCAATGGTTGTCATTAATCACCGAAACCATACCTCATGGGGGCCTAGATGCTTTCACTCGCAACTTGTCGAAGACAGCTTGCAAGGTGTCAAGGAACGACTCCTTGTTTTTAATCTTGACGACGATGTCATCGACATAAACTTCCACTACGTCTTTGATAAGCTCTCCAAAAGTTTTGTACATAGCTCGTACAAATGTTGAAGCAGCATTCTTGAGACCAAATGGCATGGCGGTATAACAATATAATCCATCTACTGCGATGAATGAGGTATGCTCTTCATCTTCTCTGGACATCTGATTTGATGGTACCCAGAATATGCATCCAAGAAACACAGTAATTCGCACCCGGAGGTGGAATCCACGATCTGATCTATTCTAGGTAGTGGGAATGGATCTTTTTGACATGCCTTATTCAGTGTAGTGTAGTCGATACACATCCGAAGCTTCCCGACGGCCTTGGGTACAACGACTGGGTTTGCCAGCCATTTTGGGTGGAAGACTTCTCGGATGAATCCAGCTTCAAGCAACTTCTTCACTTCTTGACGTATGAAGTTTTGTCGCTCTACTGATTGCTTCTGAGGCTTCTGATGTACAAGAAGAGCGTCAGGATAGATCTTCAGATTGTGCTCGATCACTTCCCTAGGGATCCCAGGCATTTGTGAAGGTTGTCAGGCAAACACGTCGACGTTAGCCCGAAGGAAAGTGACGAGCGCGAGTTCCTATTTGTCATTAAGACCTCCTGATATACGGGTGGTCTGAGCGGCGTCGGAACCGATTTGGACGACTTTGACAGGAATGTCGGTGTCGCTGCTTGGTTGCAGGCGAGGTGCGGAGGTTGTGCCTCGATGACGAATGATCGGGGGTTTCGGAGTTTGCTCCTTTTCGGATTCTTCCTCCTGCGCTGTAGCAAGCGCATGGAGTTCTTCCAGAGTTGTCATTCCGGCACTGCGATCTCCACGGATTCAGAGAACATCGGCTGGTGTTGGCATCTTCAACACCAAATAGCCATAATGAGCAGCAGCCATGAACTTGTATAAGGCTGGCCTGCCCAATATGGCGTTGAAAGGTAAGTTGATATGCGCCACGTCGAAGACCAACTTTTAAGTGTGGTAATTCTCCTGGGTCCCGAAGGTCACCGGAAGAGTAATTGCACCGAGTGGGGTTATGGCCCCCGGACCTACTCCGGAGAAAGGTCGGGAGGGGCGAAGGTCCGAAGGTCGGAGTTGAAGCTTAACGAAAGCTTAGAAGCTTATGAGATTCAGCCCCGAACCTCCGTCCACCATTACATGGTGAAGTTGGATGTTGTTGATGGTCGGAGATACCATCAGTGGGAGTTGGCCCGCTCCGATCATATTCCGAGGGCAGTCTGAAGCATCGAAAGTGATGGCAGTGTCCCGCCGCATGTCACCTCCGATCAGCTTTCGGTGTGGATCCGCCCTGGTGGTGGGAGCTACTGAGGCCATGTCCCGCCGCATGGTCTTGAGGACCCGGCGGGAGGTGATGTCCCACGAACCACCAAAGATGGTGTTCATGGTTTTCCGACGTTCATTGTCGGAGACGTCGGAATCGTCGTCGACGGAGGTGCAAACAACCTTCAAGACTTTTTTAGGGTCCTGGAAGTCTAACTCCTCTTCTGTCGTAGCTTTGTCGACTTTCTGTTTTCCTCCCCTTTGATGGAAAGGAACTTCTTCCCAGCGCTTGTTGTAGCGCTCGACAAGGTTCTGGACCTCACGGCAGCCTTCCAAGTTGTGGCTGTTTGACTTGTGTATAGGACACCACATCTTGGAGCTGCCTCTGTCTTCAGACGATGGCCGAGGTCGTTTTTCAGGGTGTGGCCCCCGGCCACCCGGAGCTGCAGCAGCTGCGACTGTAGGTGTGTCGCCCGACGGCTTCTTCTTGCCGTTGGACTTTTTCTTCTTCTTACCACTCCCGGAGGTAGTGGCTTCACCCTTGGAGAACTTTTTGTTGTCCTCTGGAGGTGGTTGGGAGTGCATTTCATGGCCCTCCGCAGCTTTGGTGCATTTGTCTGCCAAGCTGAAGAGCTCTGTGACGCTGGTGATCTCCTTGGTCGCCAACTTCTCCATCATCTTCTTGTCTCGTACGCCCTGTCTAAATGCCACAATAACATAGGCGCTGGAGATAGAAGGAATATTGTTTCTTACTTGGGAGAACCTCTGGATGAAGGATCGCAGGGATTCTCCCCCCTTCTGCTTGATAGCAAAAAGGTCCAGTTCGGTGCCTGGTCGGGTGTATGAACTCTCGAAATTGGCGGTGAACTGTTGGCACAATTCTGCCCAACTGTTGATGGAGTCGGGTGGAAGGCTCATGAACCAGGACCTCGCAGTCCTAGTCAAAGCCACGGGGAAGTAGTTGGCCATTACGACCTCGTTGCCTCCGGCCGCAAGAATTGCGGTGGAGTAAATCTGGAGAAACTCGGCAGGATTGATAGTCCCGTCAAATTTCTTCGGCAGGTGAGGTTGGAACTTTTGTGGTCACCTGACCATGCGTAGGTGCATGGCCAGAGCAGAGCATCCTCCTCCTACTCCCTCGGGAGCAGGACTGTCTCGGGCCTCTCGTCTTTCACGAGCACGCTCGATATGGACGCGACCGTCCTGTTGGCGGTAACGGCGATCAAGCTCCGCCCGGAGGTTGTGAGTTGAAAGTCTGGTTACTGTATGAGTGTGTCGCACCCCGAAAGGCAGCGACGTCACTTGTTGAGACGCAACACGCCTCTTATATTGGGAAGCGTGCAGACCAAGTCTACCCGACACAGTCCGATGTTGCGATGGGGCCCGCCCCGAGGGGGGAGGACCTTGGTTGCTGATGCGATTGGCTGCTACTGCAACCAAATGTTCCACATCGGCCCTCCACACCTCCATTGCACCCTGGGATGCACCTGGAGATGGTGGGAGTTGGAGAAGAGCACGCGCGGCTTCGAGCGCGTGTTCATGGTTGTTATTTGCTGATGTCATGACCGACGCAGATGCTCCATCCTACTGTCCAGCTTGATTTGCCGGTGCGGATGGCAGCGGCGGAGGCATGACTCCTGCTGGAGCCACAACACCTGCTGGTTGCTGCACATTGGAGGGCTTGCCTCCAGCAGGTTGCACTGCAGGGTTGCCGTTGGACGATCCAGCAGCAGAGTTCACCATCTTCGAATCTCGGGCGCCCCTACCTGGCGCGCCAACTGTCGGGGTGTTGATCCGGCAGTTCTCCCGGTACTACCGTTGGTAGCCCACGGAGTTTGTAGTTCGGTATTGGGCGCGTAGAGATCCAAAAGACGATGTCAAATGGACACAAGGATTTACGTGGTTCGGGTCGCTTGAGCGTAATACCCTACTCCGCGGAATGTGTAGTTGTTGTATTGGGTATCAAAGCTGTGTATCGGAGGGTTCAAGAGAGTTGTCCCTTGTGTATCGTTGACCAATCCTTTTATAGTACAAGGATCAGTCGTTACACCGTTAGCTTGGCCCAACATGTGTCCCTGGCGGTTACTGATGCTTAATACACAACTATTGAGATTAATTACCCTTAATAGCGTGGTAACGGGCTTGACAATGCCGTTACCGGTATTAAGGGTCTTCCGATCGTGTGTCATTAATATGGTATTAATGACATTTAATCGGGTCTTGAAGTCTTTGATTTTCCCTTAAAGGTCCGAGCCATTGGGGGTCCACCAGTCTGATTGTTAAGGCTGAAGGTCCGGCGGTTGGACACGTGGCAGCATCGGAGCTGTCCGTCTTGGGGCGGGTAGGTCTGGTGTAGATGTACATGCGTGAGTACCGGAGCTTCCCTCTGTCGAGGGTTAGGTCCGGGGGTGCCGCTCAAGTGTTTAGCCCGGAGCTATCCCATGTGTGGGATGTAGGTCCGATTGCAGTATACACGTGGCAGCACCAGGACTAACCATAGATGGGAGGCAGGTCCGGTCCCGTATGACACGTGGGGCCTTCGCAGGTCTTCAACTCAGATAGGTGAAGTTCCTTCGGTCTTTTATAGTCCCAAGGGGTATACGGTACGCAGGGTACCGACACACACGTTCCCAGAGGCCCCCGCCACAACCGAAAACAATCTTTCGCCGCTGCCGCACACCCTGCATCAAGTCGCCACTGCATCGGCGATCTCCCTGCGACGCCGATCATCCCGCGTCAACCCACTCTTCATCGATCATCCACTTGAGCCCAATGGCCGCAAGTGGACCCTCTGAAGGTAACCTCATCTCTCACCTCTCTCCCTCTGATCCTACTCTATCCGTCATGCCCATAGGATGCATGCTAGATTGTCTGTCTAAGGGTTAATGATGTTGATAGTGATTATTCATGTCTAAGTATTCTCCATTAGATGTTTATAGTGTAGATCCTAAATCAGATTAGTTCCAACAGCACGATCGAGCACATAAAAGTTTAGTAATTCTAATAAGGGATAAAATATATATATTCTCAAGCTTAGTGCCTTGTCGCCCTCAACTTATTTTCGTTGATGAAAAAAAAAACAGCAGGGTTAAAAACAGAAAGTCCAAAGGAAAAATTTTTAAACTATTTATTAGATTAAAAAATTAGGCTCTGTTCGTTTTTTAGTTAGAGCGATCTTTTATTAGAGAAAGCATATCACAAATCCTGTTTGTAATCTGAGCAAGAAAACTTTCCTATGTTATCTTTTTCTGAGTTGGTTGGCCTTTATCCCACCTCCAAATCCATCGTGCCACTTATTTTCTGTAAAGCTACAAGATACGGTGTGAGATGAAAGCAACGTTTTTAAAAGGAGTTCCTCAATATTTAGAAGGAGAGGGAGAGAGAGAGCTGTTAAGGGTATTTTGGACGAAATACTATGGCACTGCAGTTTTGATGGAAAAGAAATGCAGACTTATTAACGAGTGAACGAGAAGGCCAGTAGATGAATTTGCGTATTATATCCATTTTAATAAAAAACTTATGTCAAGTTGGAAATCCATAATTGACAGGAACCATGCACGAAAATACTTTCATTGGGAACCCAATAAACATGATGATATGACATCTGGTTACCTGCTTACCAATGAACAAAATAGTTATAAAACGAGCGGGATAGAGGAAAATAATTCATGAGCCAACTTTACATACTTTTTGTCGTAATCTAAAGCCGACGATGGGTGTTCGAATCCCTGAAGAAAGCGAAGTTTTATATTATCTCAGGATCAAGCGAATCTGAAATGTTATGGCTACAGTTGAGAGGGACGACAGGTGCGAGTGCGACCATCAACATGTAGCGAAACAAAATCCGAAAGATCACCGTGACAGTGAGCTCTATATATGTGTATATATATTGGTCACTTTCTCCTTTACATTTCACTTACAAAAATGCTTCATGGTTCATAATACTATATCTAGGCTGCTCGATCTGCCCCATATAACAAATTAATTAGTTAATTGAAGAGGAAAAAAACAAAAAAAATGGCTTGATAACTGAAGTCATGGGTGTGACTAGAGAGCAAACCAGTTTCTTTCCTGAAAAGCAAGACCAAGAAAGGATGAGGAGAACCTTCTCTAAGCACAATATTTTACAGCTGAAGCGACGGCAAGTTGGAGATTTTTATGCGAACTGTTGGGATTTGGGGAGATTGCCATCCAGTCACGCGATTTCTTTACTCTGTTGACGATACACGAGGATCTCCCTACACATAAAAGAAATGTTCCAAGATATGGAAGTACAACGCATACTCACGCTGTAATGAAAGAAAAACCTAGGGTCGATTAGACAAGTGAATTGAAGGGAGTTGTTCTATGCGCTAGGCTACAGAAAAAATGTCATGTTAATGGAGAAACCTTATATTCCGGGACTAAATATATGATCCATTCAACACATGATTCTTTAGATTTCATCAGTTAATACGGATCTCCGGCCGGTCTAAAATGAGTAATAAGAGAGAGAATGCCGTGAGCAAGGATTAGCACTAACCAACGGTGTCCATTGTGCAAACTGTTTATGTTACGCCTCAGATCAGAGACCTGTGTTAATGTTCCGTACTTCAATTCGTTGTTCATCAGAACAATTTTTGCAGTGGCCAAACGTGGGAGTAATCGCCAGGTGCACGGAGCATTTTCGTGTACACGCCCGCGCCCTTGAGGTGACTGCTGTCACGCTACCTTTGCCGAGGGAGACACGAGCACCAGCGCACGTACCGACAGGTGGGATCTTGGAGATCTCAGGAAACACCAAAATGCAAGTTTATGGGTAAGTGCACTCAGTGTTGTACCCCATGACGCAACCAATTACTGTTTTGATGCACATGGATCATATAATTTGTTCAGGCTTTAATGTTTCAGTTCTGGTATAACCCTTTTCTGTAAGGAACAATTCAAATTTCTTGAAATCCAACTAAAATGTAAAAAAAACTTGATAATTTTATAAAAAATTAAAGTTGCAGCAAGTGGTAAATAAAGTTCTTAAACCTGGCAGTGAAAACATTTGTTGGAGCAAGTTTAAAATTTTAATGAAACCCTTGATTATTATCGCCATCAGAAAAATAAACTTTGCAAATTCAACCGCATAGTGCGAATTTGATTTTGCGCTCACAGGAAAAGAAAGGGAGAGGGTGGAGCGAGAATCCCGCCCGACAAGCAAATCCGGAGGAAAGCATTTCCGCGGGCCCGCCACCTCTCGCAACCCCAAGCCGGCCCCACCGCACGCGCGCGGGCCCTACCTTTCCGTCTCCTCTTCCCCTTCCTTCTCATCGCTGCTTTGCTGACCGGCTCTCCTTCCCTCCTCTTCCGCTTCTTCAGAGCCATCAGAGGAGAGCTCAGTGCCCAGCCTCTCTCTCTCCTCTGCCCTGTGATTCGACTGAGACCCGGGTTACGAGGCCATCTTTCCCCTTATTTACTGGTTCAAGCCTCGCGGTTTTTTCTCGCCCCGGACCGTCGTCTCTGCTTCTCAACTCGCATCAAGATCGGCCATCAGTGCAAGAAAAGGAGAGGAGAGAGAAGCGGGCCATTACGTGCGCGCTTTGAGAGCGAGAAGTATGGCAGGAGACAAGACGGCTGCGGCGGCGGCGGTGAGGGTGCTGGTGGTGGACGACTCCCCCGTCGACCGGAAGGTCGTCGAGCTGCTGCTCCGGAACCACAAGGGCGGCGCCGCGCCATTCCACGGTGAGCTTCTAAACATGATAGCCTCGTGGTGCCTCCTGTCTAGCTAGTTCCTCGCCGGTCCCTTACATTCAGTTCCTCCATGTTCTTGAGCCTTCCTGTTCTTGTGCCGACCCAGCCGATCGCTCATGCCGACATGCGCCCGTGCGATTAGTTATCCTGCCATCGTCAAAGTTTGTTACTTTTTGTTGCTTCGATTGTGTTCTTTGCAGCACATGGTTGTCAGTTAATTAATTTGATAATATATAAGCAGCAAGCCTGTCATCCTTATCTTACCAGACTATCTTTGACCTCGTCTCGTTTTTACTGCCATGTTCGGATCATTAGCTCCCTCATGTTTCATCTACTCATTCCTGTCAAAAATTACTTTTACTGTTGTTCATTGGTCAGTTACCTGTTAAGCCCATCTCATCGTCGTGTCTACAGCCAACACAGTACTTCGCGTTTGCGGCGGCTGATGCTATCAGGACAAAGTTCCTCAATTGTTTTGTTTATTCCTTCAAGTTACGGTGTAACTGAATGGCTCGATTTCATTCCTTCAGTTACCGCAGTTGACAGCGGCAAGAAAGCGATGGAGCTTCTCGCGCTGAAGGGGCAAGGGAAGTTGGACACCTCCGCTGTTGCTGCTGATGCTAACGTGAGTACTGAAACGACCAACCTCATGTACTGGTATCAGGTAGCTCTGCCTTAAGCTACTGACAACAAAAATCACTTTTCAGAGTGAATAAGTGCATGAATGCTAGGACTAGTGAAAAAGATTTTTTATATTTGGTGGTTACTATTTGAGCGAAATCTTTACTGCAAGTACAAAGATGAAGAAACTCTGAAATAGGAACGTTCTTCCTTTCTGAATTATTTTGCAGGAGGTAACCGTCGACATGGTGCTGACTGACTACTGCATGCCGGAGATGACTGGCTATGACCTTCTCAAGGCCATCAAAGTAATCCATCTTCTAGCAACCTTCAGTTGACTTCAATTCTGTCTTCTTATTCAGTTGAATTTATAGATTAAACTTGCGAATTTCAGGCGTTGAGCTGCCCAAATCCGATCCCGGTTGTCGTGATGTCGTCAGAGAACGAGCCCCAACGAATCAGCAGGTGAAATTCTCCCCATTTCCCCACCACATCATTCTTGTGCAAAGCAGATGCCATTATATGCGCAAACCAAAGCCGCTTTTGGTCTCTGACTATGTTATATGTATGGTTTAAGCCCTTTCTAAAAGCTTAGATTTGCGCGGCTTTTCTCAAGGTAAAGCTAGATTTCATTGTACTGCATCAGCACTAACAGGCCCACTGCTGCTACCTCTTTGAATAAAGCAGATGCTTAACAGCCGGTGCTGAAGATTTCATCTTAAAGCCACTCAAGTCCAAGGACGTGCAGCGTCTACGCAATTGCTCCAATGCTAGATCAAAGGACGAAGCAGCCGAAGCTCGGTGCGAGAGCTTGAGCAGAAGGAGGAAAGCCGCCGCCGTCGGACCAGATTGCGAAGAAGGCCACGTCCGAGAAGAGATCACAGTTGGCAGGGTTTGCCATGGTATGACTGCTACTCTTCTGTCCTAGTACGATATATATCTATTTCTGGCCACATATCGCAAATAAGGGTAAAACTGTCGCAAATAAGCTATTTACGACGGCTTTTCTTATTTACCGACGGCTTTTGGCCGTCCCCAAGTTATTCGTTGCAAATAAGCTTATTTGCGACGGCCACGCCAGTCGCAAATAACCCTATTTACGACTAGTCCGGCAGTAGCCCGTCGCAAGTTATTACCAGGGGCGGGTGGGCCCCACTCGTCTATTTGCGACGGCCAGACCGTCGCAATTTAGGTCCTATTTGCGACGGCCCGACCGTCGTAAATAAGTTCAGTCGATGGGTCTCACGCGTTCACCCGACGGGACCCACGCGGTCATTGCGACAGCTTGGCCGTCGCAGATTAAGACCCTATTTGCGACGGCCCTGACCGTCGCAAATAAAAGAGGCTAGTTTGCGACGGCTTGACCCATATCTTCCGTTGACAATGAAAATGTTCGGTCTGAAAAATTATCTAACTTGATGTACCACTCATCTGAGTGACCAACCAATTCTGCTCTTCCCAGTCAGTATATATCCAACTGGGGGTCTTTACCCATGTTTGATTCTGCAGTTTTAAAGTGAAAGAATTGTCCGTTAATGGCGGGCACTTACGCGTCCAGGCAGTCGACGGGCACCTAGGCGTCCAGGCATGATTTTACAACCCTGATTTAGACGCATACTTTAACTTCCTAACTAAATAAGGGCCTTGTCGGGTCTTAAATGGGTGTGTGTCAGGTCAAGCCAACCCGAATCTCATTTTGGTACATATAGTGAACACTCAAGCAATCAAATTAAAAATTATAACTATAATTAAAAAACAAGAGTAATTCAATTAAATGTAAACATAAGAATTATTAGACTGTAATTTATCAATTAATAAACATAAACCTAAATATAAACAATTATATTATAAATATGGACATAAGCATTGACCTAAACATTAAAACAATTTAATTCTCAATATAAACATAACCATAAACTTAAACATAAGCATCATTCTATTCTATTCTATTCTATTCTATTCTATCATAAGTATCAAATCAATTCTCAACATAAATTCAATTCAAATCAATTCTACGCTTAAATTCGATTTTAAATATCACAATTTTAAAGAATCATAATTTCAACCATAAGCATCACCAAAACATAAGCATCATCTAAACATAAGCATCACATCACCTAAACACTCTAAGCATAACAATTGTAGATTATGGCTCACAATTTACAACATTACATCACCTAATGATAACTAGCATCACAACTGCTTCACAACCGCTTCACAACATTGCTAGTGGGAATGGAGAAGAAAGAAAATTTAACAACATTGCATCACAACCGCTTCACAATATTGCATCACAACCGTTCCACAACATTGCATCATACCTACATCGAGGGAGGCCGGCGGAGAGGCGTCGGAGGAGGCTGACGGCATCGGACGGCGCGTCCGGGGCGGCCGGCGGTGTCGGCAGGCACGGCGGGGGCGGGGGCGGGGGCGGCAGGGGCGTGGCGGGGGGCGGTGGGCCGGCGGCGGGCGCGGCGGCGGGGGCGCGGTGGGGCGGTGGCAGGCGCGGCGGCGGGTGGTGTTTGGGTGCGGTGTGTGAGAATGAGATATCGGGGTTCGACGGGGTCAATATTAGCCCTTATTTGTGACGGGTGCATTAATTGCGGTGGTTGTAAGTTAAGGCCGTCACAATTAGTGTTATTTGCGACAGTACTTTTTGCAGTCTTCGCAAATAAGGTCCTATTTGCGACGGCTATTGTATTTGCGATGGTCCTAGGGTTGGCCGTCGCAAACAAGTCTTATTTGCGACGGCCTCTTACTTTGCGACGGCAAGAGACATGTCGTTGCAATTTATGTTATTTGCGACGGCAGGTCGCCACAAATAATTGTGTTTCCTGTAGTGTAAACACACATGATGCTCATCTATTTCGTGTGCTGGTTGTTAATTTCAGGTGCCTAGTGCGTCCAGCTCCGAGCTATCACACTACTTTCAGTACATCTTCAAGTTCATCCTGCTCGCGTACGCTGTGCTGTGGCTGAGGTATCTCCTCCACAGATGGTCCAATGGCTCCTTCCTTTCTTCCCTGTGGTGTGCATGAGATCGACGAACCCACCACCATCCTTGTTCCCCATATTTCTGCAGTCCCCCCCCCACCCCCCCCCCCCACCCCCCCTTTGATATATAAATTATTTTTTCCTGTTTGAATTCTGGCAGTCCTAACCAGTCCAGGTAAATTAGCACCAGCATTATATTGCTTCGCTAGGAGAAGAGAACACAGAACCTTGATGATAATGTGATGATATCCTGGTCATTGAATAATTGCGTGATTTGAGAGGGTATCTAATGTCGCTTTTAACCGAGATCTCGATCCGATGTGCTGATGCAATGGTTTCTTTGGTTGAACCGATGGAGACGTTCACCTGCTCTGCACCTCATACTTCGTGAGTAAATAAACGGCAGCTTAATTGACCACGATGTAACATCAGCACTACAGCGGAGGATAATGTACTGGAGAGAGCTGAGAAGCTGAAAGCGAAGGGAAAACATAGGCGTCGCTGCAAAGATTTGAGGAGTCCACCAAATTTATTAAAGAAGCATGCCAACTACTGGGGTCATTAGCTATGAGAGTTTTTGCTTACTTTGGTTGGAGGTTTAGTAATAGATTAATATATTAGACTAAGGTCAGGTCAATAATGGTGTGCTTCCTGTAATTGTAGTGAGTCTTCAGAGGTTCTTTATTGGATTTTGCAGAACCTTTTGTCTGTAATAAACCTGGTTATATCCTCTATTGAGGTGAAGGCTGGGAATACTCGATTCCCTTTATCCAAAAAAAGCAGTATGTGAAACATGCTAACCGTGTCACCACAGAAACAACGTCATTTGCCAGCATATCGCTGTAATCTTGTCACGGCCTCACGGGAGTGGAGAAATGAAAATTTTCCCAAGTTCACAAGTGAAATTTTTTGTTATATTTTCTTTGGGGTAAAAAATTTCCTACCTGTTACTCCTCTCTATCACAAAAAGTTTGTCGTTTTATAGTACATTTTTAAACTACAAAATGACAATCTTTTTTGTATGGAGGAAGTACAATATTTATTTTCTAAATTTTTAGACTAGGGAAGGGCGTTGGTGATGGCGACCCAACGCTAGCGTTGTGGGCCGCACTTGACCCATCCTCGTGCGAGCTCCCCCGTGACAATAAATAAACTATATACTATATTAAAATATATAAATTAAATAAATAAATAAATTAAATACATAAATTAAATAAATACACGCCACAATAACCAAACTATATACTATATTAATACATTAGCAATAAATAACTAAACATAAACTATCTAATTATCTAACATTAGCTACATTAATATAATAACTAAAATCATATTAACAATAATATAAATATTAACAACATAATATAATCACTATATTAACAAAATAATAACTATATTAACAATAATATAATAACTAAAATTATAATAACTACTTACAATAATAATTTCTAATTTATAACTTTACTAAACATAATTACAAATATTACTAAATAATTACAACATAATAATTAAATTTGAATTGCTAAAATTTCAAAAATAATTTTACCTTCTCCCCTCTTCTCTTTTTCTTCCCCTCTCCTCTCCTCCTCTCTCTGGTAGCTCTCTCTCCCTCTCTCTGGTGCACGACAGGCAGCAACGCGCGCAGGCTTTACACTACAGGAAAAACGAAGACTTACGTCGGCCTGAAGAAATCGACGTAAGTTACTTAACTTTCGTCGGCGGCCGACGTAAGTTAGTAAACTGACAGAAATTAACATAAAGTTACGTTGGCCGGGTCAGCAAGCCGACGTGAATAACTCGGCCGGCGTAAGTTAAGCCTAACTTTCGTCGACTAGGGAATTGGCCGACGTAAGTAACTCAGGACGACGTAATTAAATTACTTAGCCAGCGTAAGTTACGGAATTTAACCTAACCTGCGCGTGCCTCTCTTTTCCTTCCTTACCCGCGCGCCGCTTCTGTCTTCCCCGCCGCCTCGCCCGACGTCGTCGCCTCAGTCGCCGCCGCGCACGCTGCCGCCAGAGCGCCCGCCGCCGCCGCCAGGTATGCTCCTCCCCCCCACTCCTCCCCTCCCCTCCCCGACTGCCGGCTCGGCCCCCCTCCCCCTCCCGGAGCATCGCCCCCCTCCCCGGCTGACCGCCACCGACGCGGCCCTCCCGGCACCCTCCCCGAGCGCCGCCCCCCCTCCACTCCCCTCGGCGAGCCCCCCTCCCGCCCCCCCCCCCCCCTTCGCCCCTCCTAGGCCCCCTCCACCTCCCCTCCTCGCCCCCTCCCCTCCCTGGTCGAGCGCCGCCCCCCCCCCCCCCCCTCACCCTCCCTGCAGAGGTCCCCCCACCATCCCCCTCCCCTACTCGAGCCCCCCCTCCCCTACCCGAGCCCTCCTCCCCTCCACAGACCCCCACCCCCACCCCCCCCCCCCCAAACACCCCCACCCTAACCCATTCAATTAAAATTTGAAATTTAATTGAATTGCATTGTTCAAATTTGATTTGAATTGAATTGTTCAAATTTGATTTGAATTGAATTGAATTTTTCAAATTTGATTTGAATTGATTTGAATTGAATTGTTCAAATTTGAAATTAAATTGAATTGTTTAAATTATGCTTAAATTGCTTAACTGTTTATTTAATTATGCTTAATTAGTTAATTTGCTTACTTTAGATTATGTTTATTTAATTATGCTTAAGTGGTTAAGTTGCTTAATTTGCTTAGTGTAGATTATGCTTAATTAGTGTAGTGTAGATTATGCTTAATTGGTTTCTGTCGAGGGCGGCGTTGGGGGCGGCCGGATGTCGGGGCACTTAGGTTCTGTCGTGGCTATTGATGGCCAATGGGTTGTGCCGGGTCGGCCCGGCCCGAGCCCGGCCAGTCTCGTGCATGAAAACATTAGGGCCGACGCGGCCTGCAAATTTGTCGTGTCGGGCCGGGCCGGCACGACGGGCCATAAGCCAAGGCCAAGCACGACGGATCCTATTTTCCCCTGTCGGGTCGTGCTGAGCCCGTTCGTGGGCCGAGCGTGTCATGCCGACCCGAAGCCTGGCCGAGCCGTGGTATATATGTAGCGTATATACAGCCCATCGGGCCCAACCCTAGCATATATAGGCAGTGTGGGTCACGATCGTGACCCGTGACTGGTGACATGAGGTGAATCGTTAGGGTTAAGTGTATATGGGCCGGGCGGCCCATTACTAACCCTAAAAGTCTGTAGCTAGGTATCTCTTCGCCGCAAGACCCCCCGTTCACATCGCGCGTGTTTGTGAGTATGTATAAGTTCATGAAAACTCCGAAAACGTATGTTGCGAGTATTTGTCCTTGACTCTCAACATCCGTAAGGCAACAGATTTCTGAGCTAACCAGTTGCCCCCCTTTGTACTTTAAGAATTGCACCAGATAGGGGGTGTAGTGTTAAATATGCGGCGTTATGGTGCCAAAATTTTGTGATTTCTGAGACGGATGATAATCAAACATTGATGAATCGTTAGGGTTAAGTGACCAACCCGGATGGGCACGATATGCAATAAGTGTGATCGTGCCGTGTAGACCATTGTAGTCGTGGCCTCCTCCGCAGCTTCTTCGCCAACAGTTTCATTGGCTCGTCGTAGACCTACTGGGGTCCTCGCCTCGCCTCCTCTGGACGAGAGTCTAGGAGTCATCGCTCGTCGGCTCACCTCACATCCTCATAGATTCGGGGAAGAATTGGGTTGGGCATCGCAGATGGCGGGCGGCGGCCGGCGACTCAATACAAGGCGAGGGAGCTGAGGGCGACCGAGCGGGGTCTGAGGTCAACCCCGAGCATGGCCCGTGTCGGGCTTCGAACTGGCATGGACCCAGTTCACTGTCTCTATCATTATCTCCTCTATCATGCATAAATTAATGAGAAACTAACAGTAATTTGTTCAACTATTAATTGCAGAGTCAAACATGGGCGAAGATCGTAGTTGGATGTACACTGGTTGGAAGGGCAGAACTGGTGGTCACTCAGATGAGTGGTACGCCAAGACAGAAGCTTTTGTGGAACAAGCTTTTTCGTTGTCAAATAGCAATAAGGCGTGGTGCCCATGTACGAAATGTCGAAACAGAACGATTTTGGACAAAGTGGAACTTACGATGCACTTGTGTCGAAACGGTTACGTATCATATTATGAGTTGTGGAACTTCCACGGCAAGACAGCTTCTCAAGCTGTACAAGAAGTGGAAGCGGACAATGATGATGCCACGGAGGTTGATATGATGGATGAGATGTTGGAAGCTATACGGCCAAAGCTTACAGAAGATCCTCAAACAGCAGAGGTTAAAGAGTTCTTCAAACGTCTCAAAGATTCAGAAGAGGCGCTGCATGGACACACTAAAATGTCAATCCTCAATTTTGTGACTAGACTTATGAAAATTAAGTCTAAATTCTCCTTTTCTAACAATTGTTACAACATGCTCATCGATTTGTTCAAAGTTGCCCTTCCACATCCCAATAAAGTGCCTAAAGATATGTATAACTCGAAGAAAATTCTTTCCGGTCTCGGTATGAAGCACGAGAAGATTGATGTGTGTCCGGACAACTGCATGCTTTTCTGGAGAGAGCATGCTAATGAGAACAAATGTTTGAAATGTGGTCAACCAAGGTTTTTTGAAGTTGTTAATAACGATGGTGATATTGTGACGACGGAAGTCACACGTAAGCAGCTTCGTTACTTACCTATGACACCGAGGTTGAAGCGGTTGTTCCTTTCAAAAAAACGGCCAGACACATGAGATGGCATAAAGAAGGTGAGCGTGAGAACAATGGAGTCATGATGCACCCGTCCGATGGTGATGCATGGAAGCGCTGGACTGGTTCGACCCAGAATTCGCTCGTGAAGCGAGAAATGTTCACATCGGGTTGGCGAAAGATGGATTCAGCACAAACGCCGCACCATACTCCTGTCGGTCCGTCTTTGTCATTCCGTACAATCTTCCACCGGCTTTTTGCATGAAAAATGAGTTTATGTTTCTTAGCCTCATTGTACCTAGGCCAGATCATTCTGGGTCACGTCTCAACGTGATGTTGAAACCGTTGATCGAAGAGTTGAAAATGTTGTGGACAGGAGTCGAAGCATACGACTGTTACAAGAAGTGGAAATTCAACCTCCGAGCTGCATATTTGTGGTTCGTTCATGATTTTCCGACATAAGGCATGTTTTCTGGATGGAGCACTCATGGTAGATTGACGTGTCCGATATGTGCCTCGGATACCGATTGCTTTCGACTTACCCATGGAGACAAGATATCTTACTTCGATTGTCATAGACGTTAGCTGCCTCCGAATCACTTGTTTAGACAACAGAGGAATGTCTTCAAAAAGAACACCGTTGTCACTAAAGGACCACCGAAACGTCTTAATGGGTCAGAAATATCTGATATGTTGGACAAATTGGTGCCATATGAAGGTCGTCCTGGATATTTTAAAGGTTACGGAGACAAACACAATTGGACTCACATATATGGACTTTGGGATCTACCGTATGTGAAGTTGTTGATTCTAAGGCACAACATTGATGTTATGCATCAAGAGCGTAACATGGTCGAATGTATCATAAGCACATGCATGGACATGATGGGCAAACAAAAGACAATTTAAAGGCTCAAAATGATCTCGCCGAGCTTTGTAACCGTCAAACTCTTGAGCTCTCCAAAAATGGTAGTAAACCATTCTGTCTTCGACCTAAAGAAAAAAAGTTCTCGAATGGTTGCAAAGGTTGAATTTCCCAGATGGTTATGCAACTAGTCTGAGACGAGCCGTGAATGTGAAAACGTGAAAGGTCATTGGGTTGAAGAGTCATGATTATCACATAATCATGGAAATACTTCTGCCTATTATGTTTCGAGACTATTTTGACGATGCAGTGTGGAAGGTGTTAGCCGAGCTTAGCCACTTCTATAGGCAACTCTTTGCTAAAGAAATCACGCCAGAGATGATGACTAAGTTGGAGAAGGAGATTCTGGTACTTTTGTGTAAGATGGAAAAAAAATTCCTCCAGGATTTTTCAATCCAATGCAACATCTCTTAATTCATCTTCCATTTGAAGCGAAAGTGGGCGGTCCCGTGCAATATAGGTGGATGTATCATATTGAAAGATCACTTAGATATATGAAACCAATGGTTGGTAACAGGGCAAGGGTTGAAGGTTGCATCACCGAAGCTTTTACTCTTAAGGAAGTAGGATACTTCTTAAGTGTTTACTTTATAGAGGACCATAATGTTAATACTTCAGTAATGCGGTACAATATGGATAAGCAACCTCCTTGCAATGATCTCTCCATTTTTGCAACAAGAGGCACTACTGTTGGTAGTTACACTTCGTACGATGTTAGCGAAAAATAAAGGTGTGTTGCTTTCTTCTACATGTACGCTAATATGGAAGAAATGAATGAATCTTTCAAGTAAGTGTTTCTCCTACACTTATGCTTTTCACCATCTTTTCCAACACATGTATTCTAAAAGTTTCTCTTTTTCGTGTAGTATGTTCGACAAGCAAAATTGGAGACATAGACATCAACCCACGAGCAAGCAAATAGAACAGATTCGACGGGAAGGAATAAACGGGGGATCTAATTTTCTTTCCTGGTTTCGAGATTATGTAACATTTTCTCGATAACTTATCAAGTTAACAATGTTTTCTTATAATTTAAGAATTCTTACATTTTCTAATAACTCCATATCTTGGATAGTGCCAAAAATATGCCAACGTCCATGAAGATTTGCGACAACTATCCCGTGGAGTGGTTAATGTTAGAAGCTATGGTCGATATGACGTCAACGACTTTTGATTCTGTACAAATCAATTTGAATTTCTCCTTCCTCTCGCAGCAACATGTAGTACCGGAGTTGTGATGAGGGCAATCAATTTGCAAGATCATGAAACTCAGTACTACGGGATTATTAAAAAAATCATTGAATTCACTTTTGTCGCAAACAAGACAATTCGAGCGGTATTCTTTGACTGCGACTGGTTTGATTCCATTCGTGGAATTTAAGTAAACAAATTTGGCATGGTCGAAGTAAAACACAAGGAACAGTTGAAAGGATTCGATTCATTAGTTCTTGCACACCAAGTAGAGCAAGTGTACTACCTACCTTATCTATGCAATAAATTCAAAGCTTGGTGGGTGGTATATAAGGTGAATCCTTGTGAGCGGTTATACGCTCCAGGAGATAATGATTATCACGACGAAGCTGAGGGTGATGTGGTCTACCAAGAGGAAGAGTTGTCAGACTCCTTCTCAGTCGAGCCCGGTGTAGGACTAGATGACTTAGTTGGAGACGCTCAAGATATCGAGGCTGACATGGTGTAAGGATCGAATGCCCAAGAGGGGGGGTGAATTGGGCTTCTTTAAAAAATCTAAGCAATAAAACTTAATTTCTAAAAGCCCAATTCCCTACGCAAACTATCTATGCATTCAAGTAAATAGGAACTTTGCGGAATGTAAAATGCATAAACGTAAAGGAAAGGAGGAGGATGCAAACTCCCGAGGAGACACGAGGATTTATCCCGTGGTTCGGCAAGAACGTCAAGATCTTCCTACATCCACGTTGTGGCACCCACCAAAGGGTTTTGCCACACCCAAGTCACCGAGACGAGGGATCTTCACTATTCCTCTCTGTTTGCCAACTTCGGGAAGGTGGAGCTCAAGCCTTGTACAACTTCGACCCTCCGGGCTTCCACAAATGCCTTGGCAAGCTCCGGAAGTCTCCTCACAGTTACAAACACCAAGGGCACTCCCTTGAGGCTCTCTCACTATCCTAGAGAGTCCACTCACCCAGAATGGAGGCACACAAGCTCTCTCTCTAGCTAGTTCTAGCCTAATTCTTGGTGTATAAGTGATCGAAATGATGTGGAAGTGATTGCTCTTGGTCTTGAATGCTTGTGGATGTGTTGATAGTGTCTGGTGATCAAGACTTCGCGAAATGATAGGATTAGGGGGTATTTATAGCTAGCCTCCCCGAAATAGCCGTTGGAAAAGTAGGCTGACGGAACTTTACTGTGAACACCGGATGATCCGATGTCTCCCCTTTAGTTATCATTGGTCAAGTTACTTTAGCTGACATCATTGTGTCAGACATGACCGTTGTTAGACCGATGTTGATCCTGTCTTCTCATCGGATGATCCGGTGGCTCTTCCTCCAGAATTTTCTCAAACTTGATGCTTACTGGAGTAATCGACCGATGTGTGCTTCTGTGTACATCGGATGATCCGGTGCTACACTTGGTCCAATGATATTGCAAACTGTACTGATGGACCGATGTTGCTGAGCCATTCACATTGGATGATCCGGTGGGAACTTTGTTCTGAGGTCTTCTTCTTCAGTTGAACCAACTCGACCGATGTGTTGTTCTGAGGTATCATCGGTTGATCCGGTGAGTTGATTTTGTTTGCTTTGAGTTGTTTCTAAGTGATTCTTTTATGTCTTGCTCGATTGACCTCTTTGACATTTATTGCAAAGGAATTTTTGATGATCTTTAAGCATTGAATGTTGTCAAATTAAAGTTGAATGACTTTGACATAGGAGCTTTCACTTCTTGTCTTCATATCATTGATTTGATCTCATACATTGATTGTTAGGGGTCTCCAGTGACATATTGATTTCATTTTATTGAGTGATTATGGGGACCTTGCATTCACAGATTCATTAGTAAAATCCAATGGTTGTCATTAATCACCGAAACCATACCTCATGGGGGCCTAGATGCTTTCAATCTCCCCCTTTTTGGTGATTGATGACAACACACAATTTAAAGCACAATAGTAATGAATTTGATAGAATGAAACTTAAAGGAATGAAACTTAAAGGATATGCAATGAATACAAGATATCACACTTATTATTTGAAAGCTCAAAATCAATCAATAACTCAAGTATGAATAAGTGAGTAACACCAAATAAGCTCAATCGATTAATTAACATAAGAGTACTCAATGAACACCAAATGAGTAGCAAAAGCATCAAATTACACAAGATAATTAGATAAACTCCAAATTACAAAAGATAACTCAAAAGAAGGACTCCCCCTATAGCTAGGACACTCCCCCTGAGACTAAGCCACTCCCCCTGACTCCTCTAACTCTTCTCCCCCTTTGGCATCAAGACACCAAAAAGGGATCCGAGTGCCTAAGGACCCTGAGAACTGGGCGCGATGATGAACTGGTCACCGTCGCTATCGTCGGAGCTGCTGGCTGGAGTAGCGGTGGAAGGAGCTGCCGGAGCCGTAGGAGCCACCGTTGGTGCCTGCTGTGAAGGAGCTGCTGGAACAGGGGCACTGACGACGGAGGTCGGCGTCTGCTGAAATAGTGTCGTGGCCGGCAGCGGGGAGTGAATCGGAGCACCAGGAGCCAGAAGTGGAGACATGCTGATGGAGGGAATTGGCGTAGACGGCACCGGAGCGGTAGCTGGAGCCAGGACTGGTGGTGGTGGAGTGACTCCTGGCAGCTGCGACGGGAGGGCAATCCCGGTCTGGGTGTAGAGGTTGATGATCAACCCCAGGATGCCCATCATCGCCTGCTGCGTCTGCTGCTGCTGGTCGAGGGTGCGCTGGTGCATCTGGTCTATGAGTCCAGTCAGCCGGTCAGTGTTCTCACGCCTCTCACGGGCGATCTGACGCTGCATCTCCTGCTGCTGCTGCTGCTGGAGCTCAAGGAGGCGGGCAGCCTACTCCGCTCGGGCCTGCTCAGCTGCCAGCCTGTCCAGACGCTGCTGCTCAACCATCTGCTGGAGGAGCGAAGTGAGCTCTGACGTCTGGGAGACCTGTGCCTCAGTGATGGGAGGTGGAGTAGGTGGTGGCATTGTAGAGCCTCCAGCCTCCGCGTCGTGCTGCCTGGGTGAGGGAGGAGGTGGAAAGTACTCCTCGACACTGTCGTCGGTGTCGCTCTCGGACCATATGTGTTGCAGGTCCTCACCCTGTGCCTCTGCCTCAGCTAGCCTCTCATCCTCCTTCTCCAAGTCCGACCAGTCCTCCTCAGAAAGACGGGCCCTGACCTGACGCTCGACTGGACGGCCAAGGCGGCGGTCTCCAGGAGCTGGAGCACAGTAGTGGCTAAACCGTGTGACGCTCTCGTCAGTGAGGCGATCATGCACGGCGAACTCCTCAGGGACCATCATGGTGAGCAGGTAGCTGATCCAGTGTCCATACACGAGCTGCCTCATCATCCCCACTCCATCCGTGATCACGTCCTCCATCTCGCATATGAGGACGTCCACTATGTCGAACTTCATCCCGTTCATGATGTAGAACAGGAGAGTCTGCTGTAAGCTGGTGAACCCCTCCAAGTAGCCTAACCTCGGCCAGAGCGTGCGGCGCAAGGCGAGGTGCACTGTGCACGCAGCTGGGGTCAACAGAGTTGGTACCCTCAGCTGGTCTGGAGAGAAGGTAGGGCCAAACAGGGAACGGATCTCCTCTAGAGCTGGTGCCACTCCTCCAGTGAGCGGCCTCCTCGGCGGGTCTGCCTGACCATATACTCTCTCATGCACGCAAGTGTCATGCAGGTCCACGCCTAGCAGCTGTGCCAGTGTGTGCCTCGTCAAGTGGTAGTGCTGTCCCATGAACATGAAATCAATCGATCTTCTGCCCTCAGAGACGTAGAGGGTAGCGTAGAACACACGTACCCAGTCCTCCACATAAGCACTCCTCTCATAGGACATCAAGTGCACCAGCCCTCTGTACCTCTCAAAGTAGGGCCGTATCTCTGTCTCTGCTGCGAGGGCAAGCTGATGCCAATCCAGAAAGTTATGCTGGAACAACTTGTGGCCTCAGCGTCTGTAGGTCTCGTAGAGGGACGCCTGCGTCACAGTCCAGAAACGACTGTCCACCAGGGCCTCTCTGGGCTGCGAGTACCACTCCTCAAGCAGCACACTCCACCTGAGTCTCCGGAGCTGCTTGGCCTTCATCTTCCGGTAGTCGGTCAACCGGACTCCTTCAGCAACATGGACAGTGGTGTCCATCTTGTAGATAGCTCGCTGGGCCTCCCTGTCCTCACGACGATCGGCAGCCATCGGTCTCGGACGTGGTGCTGCCGGGGGATGTCCCCCACAGGTCCGGGCTGAGCGCCGGCGGACGAGAGGCTCTTCCGCCTCTTCTTCAGCCTCAGACTCATCGATCACGGGAGGCTGCCTCGGACGAGCCTCGCGGATCCTCAGTGATCCTCCTCGGCCACGGTCACACTCCTCGGCGGCGCGAGCGGCCATCAATGCCTTCTTCTCCTCCTTCGACAATTTTTGCTTCTTCGCGGCCGGCTCCGCGATGGCCTTGCCCTTGTTTTTCTTGTCGCGAGCCATTGCGATCGGGCGCGTGAACGGAGTCGACGACGTCGAACACACGGAACGGCGACGCGGAGATCAACAGGCTGGGAAACCCTAGCGATGCGATGGTGACCATAGAGGGAGGTACCACGGTGGTGGAGAGAGGCGGCGGTGGTGCGCGAGGGGTGGTCGGCGGCGCAGGAGCGGCGACGGCGCTTGGTGATGGAGGCGGCAGCCTTGGGCGGCGGCGGCTGCAGTGGAGGCGAGTGGCGGCGGCGGCGATGGAGCTGCGGTGGTGCGGCAACCGGAGGCGGCGGGCGGCGACGGGCGGCAGCGGCCGGAGGGCGGCGGCGGCGGCGTCCGGCGGCGGCGGTGGCGCAAGGAAGAGTGAGGTTGGCGGCGGAGGTGCGTGGCGGCATCGGGATCGGGAGAGAGAAGGAAAAAGGCGAGCGGCCGTTTAAATAGTGGGTCCCAAACCCTAGCCTACTTTTTAACACCGGATGGACCGATGTTGAACGATAGATGCATCGGTCGAATGCCACAGTAAGGATATTCAAAAAGGTACCGTTGTCACCGGATGGACCGACATTGAAGGATGGGAGCATCAGTCGAATGGTACAGTAAAGGTATTCAAAAATGAAAATTGACACCGGATGGTCCGATGAGGGAGGAAGTAGCATCGGTGGAATTTGGCACAGCTCCAGAATTGTGAACACCAGATGGACCGATGTTTTTCAGGATGGACTCGTCGGTCGGTTAGTCACACTTGACTGAACTGGCCCTTGGAAATTGAACACCAATTGATCCGATGATGGTCTGACCTAAGCATCGGATAATCCGATGACTACTAAACAACAACATCCCATATATGTCCTTTGACCAAAACAAACAACCAATGAGAAACACATGTCTTAGGACTTTTTGGGCAACCCCTTACCCCTCAAAGATACTAATATGCCAATAACTTGGCTAGGCCTTAAAGCAAATGGAACACGAGAAAAAATAGGAGAAAATTATCCAAATAAAATGTAAGGCCCATGCTTTGTGAGGTAGAGTATGAATACTTCTATCTCTTTAGAGCATGTTCCTCTAGGCATTAACGCACCTAACATTTTGTTCTTTCCACCTTATATGAGTTGAGATATTGCATTTCAAACAAGTCTCTTTCTCATGAGGTGGGTTCCCCTTTGTGACAATCTATCGTATGCAATGCCAAACAAATTATAGTGCAAGAAATTTAAATATGAGTGCAAGTCTATATGGCAGACATCATGCAAGACATAAAGTAAATCTATCTTGCCAAGTTTGAACCTTTCAAAGGCTTCTTCAGGGAGAGCCACTCTCCAAGCCTTGGGGAAACCCAAAAGAACCCTCATCCCAAGCTAACCCTTGCTCACCCCTATCCTTAGAAAGTTAGGCAAGACCTATATGATATGCATTCTTACATGATCATGGCAACTTACATGACGTTTGATGCATCTAGCACATTTAATTCACTTCTTAGCGTAGAAAAGTTTTTCTCATCAAGTGGTTTAGTGAAGATATCCGCCAATTGTTCTTCGGACCTAACACCTCGCAATGAGATGTCTCCCTTAGCTTCATGGTCCCTTAAGAAATGATGGCGAATATCAATGTGCTTAGTGCTGGAGTGTTGAACGGGGTTTTTAGCTATCTTAACCGCACTTTCATTGTCACAAAGGAGAGGCACACAACCAAGTTTAATACCAAAGTCCAAAAGGGTTTGCTTCATATAAAGAATTTGGGCACAACATGCACCGGCCGCAATATATTCCGCTTCCACCGTGGACAAGGCGACGGAATTTTGCTTCTTGCTAGACAAAGATACTAGGGAACGCCCAAGCAAGTGGCATCCACCGGAGGTACTCTTGCGATCCACGCGGCATCCGACAAAGTCCGAATCCGAGTATCCCACAAGATGGAATTTTGCACCTTTAGGGTACCACAAGCCCACACTAGGGGTATGCTTAAGATACCTAAGTATCCTAAAGACCGCCTTCCTATGCGATTCTCTAGGTGCCGCTTGAAAGCGAGCACACAAGCATACACTAAACATGATATCGGGCCTAGATGCGGTAAGGTAAAGTAATGAACCAATCATAGAATGGTAGTTAGATTGATCAATAGGTTTACCGTCCTTATCCGCGTCGAGATGACAATTGGTTGCCATTGGAGTGCTTCTTGAGCTACAATCACCCATCTCAAATTTCTTCAAGAGATCCTTGGTGTACTTCTCTTGATAGACAAAGGTTCCCTCTTGAAGTTTCTTGATTTGAAATCCAAGGAAGAAGTTGAGCTCTCCAATCATTGACATCTCGAATTCCCTAGACATCATTTTGCCAAACTCATGGCTAAGATCTTCGTTAGTTGCACCAAAAATAATATCATCAACATAAATTTGACAAATGAACAAATCTCCGTTGATGTCCTTGGTGAAGAGTGTAGTGTCCACCCTCCCAATCTTGAATCCTTGCATGATGAGGAAATCCCGTAGTCGTTCGTACCACGCCCTAGGTGCTTGCTTGAGCCCGTAGAGCGCCTTGTGCAACCTATACACATGATTAGGATTCCTCAGATCTTCAAACCCGGGAGGTTGTTCAACATAAACAAGCTCGTTAATGTAACCATTAAGAAAGGCACTTTTCACATCCATTTGATAAAGTCTAATACTATGATGTGATGCAAAGGCAAGGAGTATACGGATGGCTTCTAGCCGGGCGACCGGGGCAAATGTCTCCCCAAAATCTAGTCCTTCAACTTGCGAGAACCCTTTGGCCACAAGTCTTGCCTTGTTGCGGACCACAACGCCATTCTCGTCTTGTTTGTTGCGGTACACCCACTTTGTTCCGATGACGTTCTTGTCCTTGGGTCGCTCCTCCAACACCCAAACTTCATTGCGGATGAAGTTGTTGAGTTCTTCTTGCATGGCCATCACCCAATTTGGGTCTTGGAGTGCTTCCTCAATATGAGTGGGTTCTACACATGAAACAAACGAGTAGTGCTCACAAAATGAAGCAAAATGGCGAGAACGTGTACTTACACCCCTTGACGGATTTCCAATGATTTGGTCCATTGGATGCGCCTTGGAGATGCGTCCATGCCTCATAAGCGGTTGTGAAGCACTTGGCAATGGTGATGCGTGTAGCTCCTCTTGTGGTTGGACTTGATCATGGACTTCTTCTTCTTCTTGATGTTGCTGTGCTTGTGAGTCTTGAGTCGGCAATGGATCATCCTTCTCTTCTTCGTCAACTTAAGGCGCCATAGAGGTGTTGTTGTTGGAACTTGAAGCTCCCCCTTGATCATGGCTCTCCTCAGCTTCGGGCTTGATGTCTCCAATGGTCATGTTCTTCATGGCTTCTCGTAGAGGCTCATCATCTATTTCATCATGACCAAAACTCTCCTCTTGGGAGCCATTAGATTCATCAAACTCAACATCACAACTTTCCTCAACTAAACCGGAGGTTTGGTTGAATACTCGATATGCTTTTGAGTTTGATGAATAACCAAGAAATATACCAACATCACATCTTCTTTCAAACTTACCGAGCCTTTTCTTGCGGTAGATGTAGCACTTGCACCCAAAGACTCGAAAGTAGGAGATGTTGGGCTTTCTCCCAATGAGAAGCTCGTACGGGGTCTTTTGAAGTAGTCGATGGAGATAGACCCTATTTGCGGCATGGCACGCCGTGTTGATTGCTTCGGCCCAAAACTTCTCCGACGTGCCATAGTCATCAAGCATTGCTCGTGCAAGAGTGATGAGCGTCTTGTTCTTCCTTTCAACGACACCGTTTTGTTGAGGGGTGTATGTGGCCGAAAACTCATGTTTTACTCCTTCACGGTCACACCACTCCCCAATGTTGTAGTTCTTGAATTCGGTGCCGTTGTCACTCCGGACTTTGATGATGGGAAGTTGAAATTCCCTTTGAGCGCGGTTAGCGAAGGTCTTGAACACTTCTGGAGTTTCACTCTTGTCACCTAGAAACAAAGTCCAAGCATAGCGAGAGTAGTCATCAACAATAACAAGACAATAGAGGTTACCGCCAAGACTTTGATATGTAGACGGTCCGAAGAGGTCCATGTGAAGTAGTTCAAGTGGCTTGGAGGTTGACACCATTGTCTTCATTGGGTGGTGTGAAGCAACTTGCTTCCTGGCTTGACAAGCGCTACAAAGCTTGTTCTTCTCAAATGTGACATCCTTCACGCCGGTCACCATCCCAAGCTTGAATGACTTCTTGAGTTTGCTCATCCCTATGTGCGCTATGCGTCGGTGCCATATCCATCCCAAACTTGTCTTAGTGAAAAGGCAAGTGGTCAAGCTAGCATTCTTGTTGGAGAAGTCCACTAGGTAGAGGTGTCCATGCCGAAATCCTTTGAAGACTATGTCTTGGCTTGTTTCACTACTCACAACAACATCATTTTTGCTAAATGTGCATGTTAGTCCAAGATCACATAGTTGTGCAATAGAAAGTAAATTGAAACTAAGTGACTTAACATATAAAACATTAGAAATAGATAAGTCATTTGAAATAGCAGTTTTACCTAACCCAATTACCTTTCCCTTAGAGTTATCACCAAAGGTGACTTGTTCATGATTGCCGGGGTTTTCTATGGTGGTGAACATACCATCATTCCCGATCATATGTTGAGTGCACCCGCTATCGAGTACCCAATGCTTTCCTCCGGCTTTGTAGTTCACCTACACATATGAATTCAATTTTTGACTTTAGGCACCCAAGCCAACTTAGGTCCTTGTATGTGTGATACAAGTGTCTTTGGGACCCAAAGTTGCTTGGGGAGCTTCCCCTTCATGTCCTTCATGTCTTTGCCGATGAACCTAGCCTTCACCTTGCCATGTACTTTACTTAAGAGATAATAGTGATCATTGAAAGTAGACTTGTAGTTAGTAGGCAATTTTGGAGAAGGTCGGTTAGGAAGAGGACACTCCCTTGTGTGGTGGCCGGTGACCTCACAATGTTGGCAATAAGAACCAACTTCCTTGATGAAGCTTGTTCTTAGCTCCGGTGAGGGCACCTTTCCTTTGTTAGGCACCGGGAAGGATCCAAGTCCTCTGTTGTTGAAGGTATTTGCTTGTTGGAAGAGAATTTCCTTGTGCTTGACTTCTCCTTTTGAAAGTCTAGCCACACTAGTGCGGAGACTCTCAATTTCTTCCAACAAGTCCTTCTCCCTAGCATTTGCTTTCAAAGGCAAAGACTTGTTCAAGGCATTAGTGACATGAGAAGTAATGGATATCCTATCATTAAGAGTTTGTTTCTTTGCATTTTTCAACTCTTGATCAAGCATGTCATGAGCAAGGTTAAGTGTTTGATGTTCTTGTACTAACTTGTTGTGCTCTTCCAAGAGTGTTTGGTGTGCTAAGCTAAGCTTATGATTATCTAACTTGAATTTATCCTTTTCTTCCTCAATTTGCTTGACATGAGATTTGAGCGTGTCATGCTCTTTGAGTATGCTTTCATACTTGTCAAGCAAATCAAGGTTAGCACTCTCAAGTCTAGCACGAGTTTCTTCAAGAGTTTTAACCTTACTCTTTTCCCTCTTAATGATAGCATGCTATTCATTTATCAAAGAAGTTAAATCATCGGGGGAAAGCTCATCATTGCTAGAGTCATCACATACCATGGTGTTACCTTTTGCCATGAGGCACATGGGCGGTGGATGAAGAGGTGAGTCATCATCGTTGGCAATGGCGAGGCCGACCAAGCTTTCTTCTTCCGCTTCACTCTCTTCATCACTTGTTTCTTCGTCGGTGACCCATTCATTTGCCTCACACATGAACACCTTTTGTGGGCCATTTCTCTTCTTTGGGAAGAGTCTTGCCTTCTTACCCTTGTCATGTTTCTTCTTCCCAAAGGCTCTTGGTTTGGGTTTGGCCTCTTCTTCATCATCATCACTCTCTTCAAGCTTGCGATGCTTGCTCTTGTAGTTCTCTCTTCTTTTGTCTGGTTTTGGACAATCATAGGAGATGTGGCCTTGACCACCACAATTGTAGCAAGTCTTGTGATCATCTCTCCTTGGTAGAAACGCTTTCTTCTTGGGATCAAAGGTGTATCCCTTCTTGGTAATCTTGGAGTTCAAGCGTGAGAACTTTCTCATCATCAATGCAAGCTCATCATCATCATCTTCACTTGATACTTGCTCTTCTTCACTTGAGCTAGGCTCAACCACCTTCTTCTTCTTGAGGCTTTTTTTCTTGGTGGAGGCCTTTAGAGCAATTGTCTTTGAAGATGATTGCTCCATCATCCCAAGTACACTCATCTCATGAGCGTGTATTTCTCCAATGTGCTCCGAAACTTCAATGTGGTCAAGTGACTCTTTTTGGAGCATGGAGTTGATGATGTTGTACTTTGGCTTGGGAAGGAGCATGAGGATCTTGCGGTTGATGAGTCCCTTGCCAAGAGAAGCAATGTCAAGAGCATTTATTTCTTCAATAAGCACATTTAAGCGAGAGAACATCTCATTGACATTTTCATGAGGTAGCATCTTAAATTCATCATACTTGGCTTTAAGCATATGATATTTTAGTTCTTTGACACGAGAGGAGCCCTCATGAATCTCTATTAAGCAAGCCCAAATTTCACAAGCTTTTTCTTTACTAGCAATTCTAGCAAATACATCTTAACTAATACATTCATAGATTGCATTCCTAGCTTTAGCATCCCATTTAATTTGATCACCAACACAGTTGTGTTCTCCAAACCCCGCGTGGGTCGCTTCCCATACTTCGGGAGCAATAGCCTCTAGATAAGCGCGCATGTGTGCTTTCCAATAGGCAAAGTTCTTGCCCTCGAAGATAGGAACCGAACCCCCAACCTTGGCCATTTTAGCTCTCTAGCGGTGAAGCTAGAATGATCCTATGAGCAACCTTGCTCTGATACCAATTGTAAGGATCGAATGCCCAAGAGGGGGGGGGTGAATTGGGCTTCTTTAAAAAAATCTAAGCAATAAAACTTAATTCCTAAAAGCCCAATTCCCTACGCAAACTATCTATGCATTCAAGTAAATAGGAACTTTGCGGAATGTAAAATGCATAAACGTAAAGGAAAGGAGGAGGATGCAAACTCCCAAGGAGACACGAGGATTTATCCCGTGGTTCGGCAAGATCGTCAAGATCTTCCTACATCCACGTTTTGGCACCCACCAAAGGGTTTTGCCACACCCAAGTCACCGAGACGAGGGATCTTCACTATTCCTCTCCGTTTGCCAACTTCGGAAGGTGGAGCTCAAGCCTTGTACAACTTCGACCCTCTGGGCTTCCACAAACACCTTGGCAAGCTCCGGAAGTCTCCTCACAGTTACAAACACCAAGGGCACTCCCTTGAGGCTCTCTCACCATCCTAGAGAGTCCACTCACCCAGAATGGAGGCACACAAGCTCTCTCTCTAGCTAGTTCTAGCCTAATTCTTGGTGTATAAGTGATCGAAATGATGTGGAAGTGATTGCTCTTGGTCTTGAATGCTTGTGGATGTGTTGATAGTGTCTGGTGATCAAGACTTCACGAAATGACAGGATTAGGGGGTATTTATAGCCAGCCTCCCCGAAATAGCCGTTGGAAAAGTAGGCTGACAGAACTTTACTGTGAACACCGGATGATCCGATGTCTCCCTTTAGTTATCATCGATCAAGTTACTTTAGCTGATGTCATTGTGTCAGATATGACTGTTGTTAGACCGATGTTGATCCTGTCTTCTCATCAGATGATCCGATAGCTCTTCCTCCAGAATTTTCTCAAACTTGATGCTTACTGGAGTAATCGACCGATGTGTGCTTCTATGTACATCGGATGATCCGGTGCTACACTTGGTCCAATGATATTGCAAACTGTACTGATGGACCGATGTTGCTGAGCCATTCACATCGGATGATCCGGTGAGTACTTTGTTCTGAGGTCTTCTTCTTCAGTTGAACCAACTCGACCGATGTGTTGTTCTGAGGTATCATCGGTTGATCCGGTGAGTTGATTTTGTTTGCTTTGAGTTGTTTCTAAGTGATTCTTTTGTGTCTTGCTCGATTGACCTCTTTGACATTTATTGAAAAGGCATTTCTGATGATCTTTAAGCATTGAATGTTGTCAAATTAAAGTTGAATGACTTTGACATAGGAGCTTTCACTTCTTGTCTTCATATCATTGATTTGATCTCATACATTGATTGTTAGGGGTCTCCAGTGACATATTGATTTCATTTTATTGAGTGATTATGGGGACCTTGCATTCACAGATTCATTAGTAAAATCCAATGGTTGTCATTAATCACCGAAACCATACCTCATGGGGGCCTAGATGCTTTCACATGGAAGCAGAAACAGAATCAGAATTGGAAACTGAAGATATCGATGACATAGTCGAACCTGCTGATTTGCGCAAACGAAAACGATATGCAAAATAAGAAGATTGATGGGCTGGTTTAATTAGTAGGGTGCATGATCGTGATGTTGATGAATGTTGAAGTAACATTTTATTCACTACTTAAGATTAATTTTGTATATTATCTTTGCATATTAACATTTATTCCTTGCAAGAGGATGTCGTCAAAGGGGAAGGGGAAGGGGAAGCCAGTGAGAGGGTTTGAGCCGCCACGAGACCCTTGCTCAGAGACCTCGTTACCTTCGAGCCGACGTTCCCTCTTTCTAGCGCACGCTCCACCCTCAACTGTAGTGTGCTTTCAGCGGACGGAGGTAAATTTTAGTTTACAATAAAGTTATTTTAGAAATTGCAGTTGTTAATAATTATTTATTGTCAATCTTATCCTTTTGTGCAGTCTGACTCATAGTCTTCTGAGTCAGAGTCAAAGTCATAGGCTAGGGGGCCGCTATAGGAGCCCGAGTCAGAGGCTAGGGGGCCACTACAGGAGCCCTCTAGCGCTAGCCTCCCTTCGGAGCTGGCTAGCGCTAGCCTCCCTCTGCAGCTGGCTACCAGTAGCCTTCCTTTGGACTCCGGTGGTTCCGCAGAGCCTTCAGGGTCACAGGACGCGGCAGCATCGCAACAGAGGCGACGTATGAGGAGGACCCACTTTGCGGCTCCTCCTCCGATTACTTCTCAGCGGACCACGATCCGTCCTGTCGGAAACAGGTAAAAACTGTATGTAGTATATTAAATATTAAATGTTGTTTTCCTTTACTTAATGATTAATATATTTTGCAGATGTTGGTACGACTTTTCGTTCACGGGGGGCGAGAAGCACCACAGGCAGGTTAACAGTGTCTTGGGTGCTATCGTGAAGTTGTACTATCCCGATGTCATTAACGGTTTCCTGCCCTGTCGTGGGATGACTACGCTTGTGTCTCTCACCCGGTCCACAGCACGGTTCAGAGAGCCGTGTGACACGATTTTATGGTAAGTTTATCTGTTTCATTTTTTCAACTCGTTTGAATTGTTAATGCATATCACTTAAATATTTGTTTGCTTAAAGCTGAGGTACCAAGTAGAGGAACCGGGCATGGAGGACCACACGAGACGCGTGTTCCATTACAACGCTCGGAAGCTCATGATGGCGGCGTTGTCGAACACCCGGATTCAGGTCGTCAACGCTTACTACAAGCGGCACCCCCAGGAGCAGGAGCAGGAGCATGAGTAGCAAAGGGGTCCATTTAGAAAGGACTCCGACGCGTTTTAATATTGTTAAATATTTACAACATCTATGTATGTTAACTGCATTGATGAAAAATGAAATATATGCAGGTTAGTATTTCCTGGTTACAGGGTAACACCGAGACGTACTTAGCTCTTTGTCGGTACTGTGACGCCCGGTTCCAAAAACTGAACCAAGCTAACGCATATGTGTGCCCAGGATGTTCAACACACATACACGAGTGCAATCACAAAAGAGTATACAGAAAATTACCACAAAACAAGATTAATTATCAAATTTTATTACACAAACCATATTATCCTCGAATACAAGCTCTAACGAATATTAATGACAAGTTCAACTAATGCAGCGGAAATAAACTAATTAAGCAACTAAGCAAACTAAGCAAAAGGGATAGCGCAGCTCCATGCAACACCACAAGCAAAGCTGACGGTTGACACGGCCTAGATCTCCACATTATCGCCATTAAACTCAAAATTCTGACCTGCAACTGTTGGGGGGGGGGGGGGGGGGGTTGCAGGAGTGAGTACATGTCGTACTCAGCAAGTGTGGAAAGTATGACATGTGGCTGATTCAAATGACGACAATAATAATGGCAAAGTGCTGAAAAGTACATTAAAACGTTTGGAAAGCAATATATCATATGTATGTAAAGTAAACCCATCATAATCATAAGTAATATCATAATACCAGTCCATAATTCACCATCCTCATCCATAATTCCAGATTTCATCATTTGCCAATAACCATATTCAATACCAGAAATTAAATCCATAACCATCCATAACCATTACCAAACCATAACTATCCCAATTACCAATTTCCCTCTAATCATGTAGGTCATCCAGGCACTCATAACCGGGAGCACGGCTATCATGATAGTTTTAATACTCTGCAGAGTTTGTACCACTTTACCCACGTGTTTGTGATTTCATCACCCGTCGACGACTAAAGAACCTCCCTTATGCCAATTACACTTCCTTTGGTGTATGGCCAAGAGATCAAGGGATTACTAGTTTATTCAGACCCCACTGAGGTTTCACCGGTGGCGATGTCTCCAACTGAGCACATCTTCAACCAAGGGCCCCCTCTTGAGCCATTCGGATCCCAGGGTAGTCCCACCAATCATCAACAAACCCAATCCGACTACCCCTTCCCCGAGCATCCTTAATAGTCCAAATAGCACTGACAAAGCCCTAATTAATCAGCTACGCCGCACCCATACTTGGCCTCGTGGTGGCACTGTAGTCCTGACCTATTCTCGCATGAACCGGTCCTTAGATCTAAAGCAAGCAAACCACCGTAACATCCAACCCATCCACATACCAGGCTTGCTTAGATCACCCATTACCATATCGTATTGACCAGTTCACATTAACCAGAATATCATTGATGCATAATTAAATGTGTTGTGTTGTTTGCCATCCCAATTAATTAAGCGAAGCAAAAAGGTAAAAAGCCCTTCCCGACTCTCTACCATATATTCTAGGTGACAAGGGTGGTTAAACAAATCTAGTAAACTTCCTACCATAGGATTCCCATCAAATTGACACAAGCATGTAGTTTTGCAAACAAAACATTTATTTTAAAAACAAGATCAATATGCTTCAAGGACACTTGCCTTGCTACGGCGGATAGGGTTGCTCAAGCGCTTCGAAATCTTGATTCTGAAAATCCTCGTACACGATCTCTTGAGCACTTCCCTCTACTCGTGATCACACATACAAGAAAATACATACAAATCAACATGATGCACACACAATAATCAACATGCGATGATATGCATGCATGCAAAGATCAATCATTAATTAACTATGGTTGTTTATTAATTAGATGCAACTAGTTCATACGTGTTCATACAAGTTTACGGGGGTTTTAACGGGGATTTATGCTGCTGAAAATAAAAAGGCGATGCAACAAAAATCAATTTACGTCTATTAGATCTAATACGTTGCTAAAATTTGCATCGGAACGTGGCCTACCGTAGATGCGATAGCTTCGATAATCGCGGGATGGGGACGACACGTAGACGAAGTAGATGCGCAAGGTCCTCCGGCGGCACGAAGACGGAGATGCGATGGTGACGACGATCTCCGGCGGACGGCGGCACCCTCCTCTTTTTCCCCTCCTTTTTCTTCCTTTTCTTCCCTGCGGTGCAACCCTTTGGTGCTTATTCCTCTGTACCAGCGGCATTTTCTTTGGAAGGCGGCGGCGTCTTCTGCGCTCGGGAAAAACCCTACGAGACCGCTCTTTTATAGCGGCGGGATGCGGCATGCGATCGGCAGTCTCCCGATCGGCCACAGAATGTACGGCTGACTCGGCCTGGGCGAGGTCCGCGCGCGGGTTGGGCGAGGCCGGTCGCGGTCGGGTGGCGTGGCGGTGCGGGGCCCAGGGCCAGTGCGCGGGGCGCGCGCGGGAGGGCGGCGGCTATCGCGCGGGAGCGGCGCTAGCGCGCGGTGCGGGGTGGGGCCCGGGGTCGCGCTGCGCCGGGGCGGGAGCGCGCAGGCGCACGTGGCTGGCGGGCCGGTCGGGCGGCCTGGCCGGCCGGGTGGCGCTGGTTTTTTTTTCTTTTCTCTCTTTTTTTATATTATTATATTATTATTTATATTTTATTTATTTTATTTATCTTATTCATTTTATTTATTTATTTATTTATTTATTTATATATGATTATAATATATATATTTATATATTTTTATTTTTATTTTTATACTTATTCCCTATTACAAGTTTTAGGCTATAATTATTATTATTATTTCTTCTTTTGCTACACCATATATGCATGTTTTATCTTTTATTATCTTTCTTTTATCCTACTAATGTTTAATGCATGATCATGTATGCGATGCATGATGCGAAAATTTTGGGTGTTACAAACCTACCCCCTTAAAGTGAATCTCGCCCTCGAGATTCGATAGCATGGAGAAAAGATGAGGGAATTCTGCCTTCAGGTCTTCTTCACGTTCCCACGTAGCTTCGGCTTCCGTATGGTGCTTCCATTGCACTTTGCACCAACGGATCCTCTTATTTCTCGTGACCCATTCCTTCATATCCAAAATCTTGATAGGTTGCTCAACATAGGACAAATCCTCTTGAAGTTCTAACTCGTCCCTCAGCACTTGTTCTTCCGGTACCCTGAGACACTTCTTGAGTTGAGACACGTGAAACACGTCGTGTACATCGGAGAGATACGCCGGTAGCTCAAGTCGATAAGCTACCTCTCCTCGCTTGCCCAGAATCTTAAATGGCCCGATATAGCGAGGTGCGAGTTTTCCTTTGGCGTTAAACCGGCGCTGCCCTCGAATAGGTGACACTTTGAGGTATACAAAATCTCCAACTTCAAAAGTCAGACTCCTTCGCCTATTATCAGCATAACCTTTCTGTCGAGACTGGGCAGCCTTTAAGTTTTCCCGTATTCTTTG
The DNA here is from genome assembly GCA_036927565.1 of Tuctoria greenei. Classification (NCBI taxonomy): domain Eukaryota; kingdom Viridiplantae; phylum Streptophyta; class Magnoliopsida; order Poales; family Poaceae; genus Tuctoria; species Tuctoria greenei. Next base: position 50,743,750 of record JAYESD010000002.1, read on the forward strand.
GACTTGCCTTTCAGCATCTTGTAACACGTCGGGACCAAATACTTGATTCTCTCCTGTTTCATTCCAAAACAAAGGTGTCCTACACTTCCTTCCGTATAGTGCTTCATAGGGTGACATTTTCAGACTTGCTTGGTAGCTATTGTTGTACGAGAATTCAGCATACGACAAACTTTTATCCCAACTTTTCCCATGCTTTAATGCACAAGCTCTTAACATGTCTTCCAAAATTTGGTTGGTCCTCTCGGTTTGTCCATCTGTTTGAGGGTGATAAGCCGAACTGAAGTTCAACCTTGTTTCCATTGCTTCATGCAATTTCTGCCAAAATTCGGAGGTAAACTGAGAACCTCTATCCGAGACTATCTTCTTCGGTACTCCGTGTCGACACACAATATGCTCCATATACAATTCTGCTAGCTTCGCGGTGGTATATGTGGTCTTGATAGGGATGAAGTGAGCTGATTTTGTCAATCGATCCACGATTACCCAAATCGAGTCATATCCAGACTGTGTACGTGGTAATCCAACTATAAAGTTCATACCAATCTCTTCCCACTTCCACTCCAGAATCTTTAATGGCTGCAATAATCCAGCTGGCCTTTGGTGTTCTGCTTTAACTCGTTGGCACACATCACACAATGCAACATATTCGGCTATGTCTTTTTCCATGCTGGCCCACCAATAGCATGTCTTCAAGTCCTTGTACATCTTTGTACAACCGGGATGAATTGAGTAAGGTGAGTCATGTGCCTCCCTTAATATTGTCTCCCGAATATGCCTCACATTAGGCACAACGATTCAATTTCCGAGCCATAAGGTACCATATTTGTCTTCATCAAATCTGAATTATCTCCCTTCTTCGATTCTTTACTTGATTTCCTTGATCTCCTCATCCGTGGTTTGCGCTCCTCGAATTTCTTGCTCCAAGGTTGAACTTAACTCCATTATTCCCATCTCATTCACGAATCCGAGGTTCAACCGTTCGAATTCCTTACATAGCTCGGATGGTAACTCTCGAACTGTGAGTTGATGACTTACTCCCTTTCTACTCAAAGCATCGGCCACTACATTGGCCTTTCCCGGATGATAGTTGATCCCCAAATCATAATCTTTGATGAGCTCCAACCATCTACGTTGCCTCAAGTTCAGATCCGTTTGTGTGAAAATATACTTCAAACTCTTATGATCCGTATAAATTTCACACCTATGTCCAAGGATATAGTGTCTCCAAATCTTCAATGTGTGTACCACAGCTGCGAGTTCCAAATCGTGCGTGGGGTAATTCTACTCATGTTTCTTCAATTGTCTTGATGCATAGGCGACCACTTGACCCTCTTGCATCAATACACATCCAAGTCCTTGTCTCGATGCATCACAATAAATATCAAAACTCTTGCTCACATCCGGCAGTACCAAAACTGGGGCTGTTGTCAACCTCTTCTTCAACTCCTCAAAACTATTTTGACAAGCTTCAGTCCATTGGAACGCCTTTCCCTTCATTAGCAACTCCGTCATAGGTTTGGCTATCTTGGAAAAGTCCTTGATGAATCTATGGTAATATCCAGCCATCCGAAGAAAACTTCTTATTTCCTTGACATTTTGCGGCGGTTCCCACTTCAACACGTCTCTCACTTTTCCGGGGTCGACCGATACTCCTCCTCCTGAGATTATATGACCCAAGAATGGCACCTCTTTCAACCAAAACTGACACTTGTTGAACTTGGCATACAATCGATGCTCCCTCAATTTCTGCAACGTAAGCCTCAAGTGTTCCTCATGTTCCTTCTCATCCTTCGAGTAGATCATAATATCATCAATGAACACCACGACAAACTTATCCAAGTACTCCATGAAGACTTTATTCATGAGGTACATAAAGTAAGCAGGTGCATTTGTCAATCCAAAAGACATCACGGTGTACTCATAAGATCCATACCGTGTCTTAAAAGCTGTCTTGGGTATGTCTGACGGTCTAATCTTTTGAAAGTACCCTGACCTCAAATCAATCTTGGAAAACACACGTGCACCTTTCATCTGATCAAACAAATCCTCTATATGGGGCAAGGTGTACTTGTTCTTGATGGTCACCTCGTTGAGAGCTCGGTAATCCACACACATCCTTTGCATTCCATCCTTCTTGTCCACAAATAGAACGGGCGCTCCCCAAGGTGAAGAGCTAGGGCGAATAAAACCCTTCTATAGTTGTTCTTGAATCTACTTCTTGAGCTCCGCTAATTCTATAAGAGGCATCCGGTACGACCTCTTAGTTATAGGTGCAGTCCCAGGTATTAAATCAATGACAAACTCAATGTCTTGATCAGGTGGCATACCTGGCAACTCGTCTGGAAAAACATCCAAAAATTCACACACCACCGGAATCTCCTCAATTGCGGCACCGTCCATATGATTCAGCTCCAATTGCTTCGGTGCGGTTTGATATGCTTCAAATTCTATGGTGATCCCTTCCTCATTGGTCAACTTCACCGTCTTCGTGGCACACTCAATAACTCCATTGTGCTTTCTCAACCAGTCCATACCAAGTATAATGTCCAATCCTTGGGAATCCAAAACAATGAGGTTGGCGGAGAAGTCTACTCCCCTTATTCTAAGGCTTACTTTTGGACATACTATGTTTGTCCTCATCTCTCCTCCAGGAGACTTAACCAATAGAGTAAACTTCATATAAGAGATAGACAAACTATACTTGGCAACATACTTTGATGCAATGAATGAATGTGATGCTCCAGAATCAAATAACATAGTCGCGGGGTTGGAGTTGGCGAGAAACATACCAATGACCACGTCATCCGCTTGTTGAGCATCCTCCGTAGAGACATGGTTCACGTTGCCACGAGCAAAATTCTGTTGTCCACGGCTTCCTTGTGGATGTCCTCCATTAGGTCTTGGGTTTTGCCTCGGTGCATTGCTTCCTTGACCAAAGCCCGACTTAGGACATTGATGCGCAAAGTGTCTAGCTTCTCCACAAGTATAACACTTCTTAACTCCACCATAATTATTAGGACGAGCTTGGTTTTGAACATTGGCTCCAGGAAAATCAGCACGAGGTGCATAAGGCATTGGAGGCCTAGGTGCTTGCATAACAGGGCGCTGCTGCACAAACTGAGTTGGGCGCGGTAACCAGGGTGCTGAGTAGGAATAGAGGAGCTGTAATAGGGTGCATTGGGTGGTGCAAGGCGAGGGCGCACATTACTTCCTTGTTGCTGTCCTTGATATGGCGCCTTCCTCTTGATTTCTTGCTCCATCTCACGGATCTTGTTCTCAACCACAATTGCTTTGTCCACAAACTTCTGAAAATTGGCATAATCGCAGTTGAGTAGTTGCACTTGGATCTCATTGTTCAAGCCCCTCATGAACAAGTATTGTTTCCGGCTGTCCTGACTAACATCCTCAGGCGCATACCTTGAGAGTTGAGTGAACTTGTTGAGATATTCACTCACGCTTGATCTTCCTTGCCTTAAATTCTCAAATTCTTGCCTCTTCAAGATCATAGCACCCTCGGGCACATAATGAGAACAAAAATTCTCCTTGAATTCGGCCCAAGTGATTCTTTCTTGGTTCTCATGAGCACTGCAATAAGAATCCCTCCAATCCGTAGCTGCTCCAACTAGTTTATGAGAAGCAAATATGACCTTCTTTCGGTCACTGCATTGGACAATAGCAAGTTTCTTTTCTACGGACTTGAGCCAATCATCAGCATCCATAGGTCAGCAACTTGAGCAAAGGTTGGCGGCCTAGTCCTCATGAACTCTCCCAATCGGTTATGAGGAGGCGGGGGTGGCGGTGGAGGCATGTGGGGCTGATTGTTGTTATTGCCAGCCTGCAGTTGTCCCATAGTTTGTATCATGGTCTGCATGAGCTGGTTCTGCATAGCTAGTAGCTGCTCGATATTGATGGCTCCATGAGCAGGTCCTTGTCCAGTATTGTTCTGAGGTACTCCATGGTTCTCCTCCTCACCATTGACATCCCTCTGATTGCGAGTCCTCACCATCTAAAGGAGAGCAATAGGTAAGAATTAAGAAACGTCCCCAACTATATGCATCAAGGGATATGAAGCTAACCAACTAGCTATACTAGCCTAGGTGGACATGGCAATGCTAAAGCATCCCAAAATCCTCTATTAAACACACAAGCAAACAATATATATATATATATATATATATATATATATATATATATATATATATATATATATATATATATATATATATATATATAGCAAATAGCAAGCCAACAAAATCAAATTGATTCCTGAGTGCTCCTATGTGCTCTAAAGTGTCCATTCTATCTAGGTTGCATCCTACGGTCAACCTGTGCCTCTGATACCAATCTGTGACGCCCAGTTCCGAAAACTGAACCAAGCTAACGCATATGTGTGCCCAGGATGTTCAACACACATACACGAGTGCAATCACAAAAGAGTATACAGAAAATTACCACAAAACAAGATTAATTATCAAATTTTATTACACAAACCATATTATCCTCGAATACAAGCTCTAACAAATATTAATGACAAGTTCAACTAATACAGCGGAAATAAACTAATTAAGCAACTAAGCAAACTAAGCAAAAGGGATAGCGCAGCTCCATGCAACACCACAAGCAAAGCTGACAGTAGACACGGCGTAGATATCCACATTATCTCCATTAAACTCACAATTCTGACCTGCAACTGTGGGGGGGGGGGGAGATTGCAAGAGTGAGTACATGTCGTACTCAGCAAGTGTGGAAAGTATGACATGTGGCTGATTCAAATGACGACAATAATAATGGCAAAGTGCTGAAAAGTACATTAAAACATTTGGAAAGCAATATATCATATGTATGTAAAGTAAACCCATCATAATCATAATAATATCATAATACCAGTCCATAATTCACCATCCTCATCCATAATTCCAGATTTCATCATTTGCCAATAACCATATTCAATACCAGAAATTAAATCCATAACCATCCATAACCATTACCAAACCATAACCATCCCAATTACATTTCCCTCTAATCATGTAGGTCATCCAGGCGCTCAAAACCGGGAGCACAGCTATCATGATAGTTTTAATACTCTGTAGAGTTTGTACCACTTTACCCACGTGTTTGTGATTTCATCACCCGTCGGCGACTAAAGAACCTCCCTTATGCCAATTACACTTCCTTTGGTGTATGGCCAAGAGATCACAAAATAGCCTTTACAAAGGGATTACTAGTCTATTCAGACACCACTGAGGTTTCACCGGTGGCGATGTCTCCAACTGAGCACATCTTCAACCAAGGGCCCCCTCTTGAGCCATTCGGATCCCAGGGTAGTCTCACCAATCATCAACAAACCCAATCCGACTACCCCTTCCTCGAGCATCCTTAATAGTCCAAATAGCACTGGCAAAGCCCTAATTAATCAGCTACACCGCACCCATACTTGGCCTCGTGGTGGCACTGTAATCCTGGCCTATTCTCGCATAAACCGGTCCTTAGATCTAAAGCAAGCAAACCACCATAACATCCAACCCATCCACATACCAGGCTTGCTTAGATCACCCATTACCATATCATATTGACCAGTTCACATTAACCAGAATATCATTGATGCATAATTAAATGTGTAGTGTTGTTTGCCATCCCAATTAATTAAGCGAAGCAAAAAGGTAAAAAGCCCTTCCCGACTCTCTACCATATATTCCAGGTGACAAGGGTGGTTAAACAAATCTAGTAAACTTCCTACCATAGGATTCCCTTCAAATTGACACAAGCATGCAGTTTTACAAACAAAACATTTATTTTAAAAACAGGATCAATATGCTTCAAGGACACTTGCCTTGCTCCGGCGGATAGGGTTGCTCAAGCACTTCGAAATCTTGATTCTGAAAATCCTCGTACACGATCTCTTGAGCACTTCCCTCTACTCGTGATCACACATACAAGAAAATACATACAAATCAACATGATGCACACACATTAATCAACATGCGATGATATGCATGCATGCAAAGATCAATCATTAATTAACTATGGTTGTTTATTAATTAGATGCAACTAGTTGATACGTGTTCATACAAGTTTATGGGGGTTTTAACAGGGATTTATGCTGCTGAAAATAAAAAGGCGATGCAACAAAAATCAATTTACGTCTATTAGATCTAATACGTTGCTAAAATTCACATCGGAACGTGGCCTACCGTAGATGCGATGGCTTCGATGATCGCGGGATGGGGACGACGCGTAGACGAAGTAGATGCGCAAGGTCCTCCGGTGGCACGACGACGGCGACACGATGGTGACGACGATCTCCGGCGGACGGCGACACCCTCCTCTTTTTCCCCTCCTTTTTCTTCCTTTTCTTCCCTGCGGCGCAGCCCTCTGGTGCTTTTTCCTCTGTACCGACGGCGTTTTCTTTGGAAGGCGGCGGCGTCTTCTGCGCTCGAGAAAAACCCTACGAGACCGCTCTTTTATAGCGGCGGGACGCGGCATGCGATCGGCAGTCTCCCGATCGGCCACGGAACGTACGACCGACTCGGCCTGGGCGAGGTCCGCGCGCGGGTTGGGCGAGGCCGATCGCGGTCGGGTGGCGTCGGGCGGGAGTCGGCGGTGCGGGGCCCAGGGCCAGTGCGCGGGGCGCGCGCGGGAGCGGCGCTAGCGCGCGGTGCGGGGTGGGGCCCGGGGTCGCGTTGCGCCGGGGCGGGAGCGCGCAGGCGCGCGTGGCTGGTGGGCCGGTCGGGCGGCCTGGCCGGCCGGGTGGCGCTGGTTTTTTTCCTTTTCTCTTTTTTTTATATTATTATATTATTATTTATATTATTATTTATTTTATTTATCTTATTCATTTTATTTATTTATTTTTTATATATGATTATTATATATTATATATTATATATTTATATATTTTTTATTTTTATTTTTTATACTTATTCCCTATTACAAGTTTTAGGCTATAATTATTATTATTTTTCTTCTTTTGCTACACCATATATGCATGTTTTATCTTTTATTATCTTTCTTTTATCCTACTAATATTTAATGCATGATCATGTATGCGATGCATGATGCGAAAATTTTGGGTGTTACAGGTACTGGGCTAGCGAAGCTTTCATTAATAAGTCCACAAAAGCTAGACAGTGTTGTATGGGATCCGAGGGCAAGCACAACTATGGCGGCGACTACTTGCGTTTAGCTAAACGCATGGTAAGTACTTTTTCAATTTATTTATGTGTTCCTAATATATTTATCTCACTAACACGACTATACAGGAGCGAGAGATGGGTCAAGAGCCGACCCCGACCCAGGTTTGGAAGAGAGGTCACAAGGGAAATGACCCTTCTCAGCCAGGGTAGTGTAGTTAGGTCGCAGCCGACCGACTGGTAAGTTTTCGAAATTCATCAATTTTATTATAACTAATACTATTATTGACATGCTTACAAGATTTCTTTGTTTTGTAAGCAAAGTATGCACAGGAGGTCGCGAAGATACACGGTGCATATTACGATTGGGAAAGCACGTCGATCGACCCTCAAGCCACGTACGCGAGCGGAGGCGGGAATGCCTATGGATGGTGAGTTGTTCATGTGTTTCATTTATTTTTCAATTAATCTTCTTCTACTTAGTGTTTTCATTCTTTTGCAGGTTTGCTATTTTTGATGGAGTTGTCGACTCGATGTCGACACGACCTTTGAGAGGCGCTTTATCATCGCAGACCTCGTCCGTTGGGACCACCAGTGGTCGTCTCTCGCAGACCCAGCTGGAGCTCATCGCCTTGAAGGAGACGCAGACTGAGACAGAGCTGGAGAGGTCGAGAGCGGAGGCAAGGGAGGAGCAGCAGAGGACGACCTTAATGATGGCCCAGATGCAAGCAGCGGTGGCGGTAAGTTATTTAAAGTACCGTAGTTAAATTTCATATCATTTCAATAACATATATCTTCTAATATTTTGCAATGGCAGGCTCTTGCTCGACACAACAGTCAGGATATCGAGATTCCTACGCTTTCGCCGCAATAGACACCGGAGCAGGTGATAAACTCTCTAGTTAATATTTTCGTATCCATTTTAGTATTTTACATAGAGAGTTAAGGAAGTAGAACATAGATGTAGATCTTGATGACTTGTCAAATATTGATTCCTATAGTGGTGATGAAGTTAAGTGTAATTAAGCTTTTGGTGGGTAATACCATAATGTTAGAGTTGGATTGCTTCACACTAAGTCATGCACCTGGGCTATCACATAAGATTTCAAGAGGTAATGTAGTGGTCTTTGATATTTTTTGACTGTCATGCTACTTAGGATAGATTGGGTATACTTTATCATGCCAGAAATGATTAGTAGTTAATAAGTTGTTAGTGCTTCCAGTTAACAAAGGTCTAGTGGTTCATAAGCTTGACCTGTTACTTCATCATCCTTTCTACTGATTAAGTTCATTCAGACACTTCCATTTCGAGACCAAGCTATAGTGACCATGATTGTCCAATAAACCAACGCCAACCAGTGCAACAACTCAAGGTCTAAATATGTAATGGGCTTAACGTCATATATTACTTCATAAAGTAATCTACCATGGTCTAAATACTTCATAAAGTAGCATGACTGTCAAAAAATATCAAAGACCACTACATTACCTCTTGAAACCTTTTGTGATAGTCCAGGTGCATGACTTAATGTGAAGCAATCCAACTCTAACATTATCACTGATGTTCTTGGACTCTGATATTATGACTGAGTTGACATTGATGCTTACTAGTGACTATGTTTCTTCTGCAGGGTTCGAGAACGCGCCAAGAAGATCCCGGAGGCAGTGGAGGGGCTAGCGTGTAGCCCGGTGAAACTTATTTTATAAATTGTGTTGTTGTCGATGTTTTGGATAATATTTTGTAACTGTTGTGCTGTGTATCTCTTATCTGTATCTGTTCTGTGTTCTTGCCATCGTGCGAGGTAGTTAGTTTCTGTTTTAAAAAAAAATTTCGAAAACTTAACTTACGTCGGCTATGGCCATGCCGACGTAAGTTAGCCCAGTTTAACTTACGTCAGTGTGTCCTGACCGATGTAAATTAAACCACTTAACTTACGTCGGTCGGCTGTGGCCGACGTAAGTACTCCGGCCTAGCCCGAGGCCCATTCCGGTACATAACTTACATCGGTTGACGGTGGCCGACGTAATTAAGTAACTTACGTCGGCTGCCGACGTAAGTTACCTTAATTACGTCCAATCCTCTTCGTCGGCTGCCGACCGACGTAATTAAGTAACTACGTCGGTTTGAGCCTTAATTACGTCGGCCCCGGTCGACGTAAGTGATCGGGATTCCTGTAGTGTTATATCGGCTCTACCGTCCACAGTGTGGACAGCAGGCGCGTGCTGACAACAGTGTGTGTCGCAACAGTCCAATTCCCGCGATGCAACGGTCGAATCGACCCACATGGCGACCACATAGGGCAACCGTCCACGCTGTGGATAGCTATACTGCTCACGTGGCGCTACGTGTGACTGCCGTCCACACTGTGGACGGCTCTCCTGCCACGTGTTCTCGCCGTCCACAGTGTGGACGCAGAATGGCTAATTTTGCAAAAAAAATTGTGAGAGGATGTTAATATTAAATAATAAAATAATCATGTTAAAATAAAAAAATTCCCAGGACAGCTCGTTGGTTTTTTTCATCTGATCAGCCCAAGGCCGCTTCTTGTTGTTACCGTGGGCTTGGGCTAGCGAGGGTTTGGGACCATATTGGCCCACGCGAGCGAGGCCCACCGGCGGCGCCTTTTCATTTCCGCGCACGGCCGCGTCTGCCTAATCTTCCGCACCCGCACACGGGCGGCGCCGTCGTTTGTTTGGGGACGGGTGGCTTCCGCTTCCGGAACCTTCGCGATCCCACGCGCTTCTCGCCGCCTCCGCCCGCCGCGCTCCTCGCCACCGCCGGTAAAGTGCCCCAACCTTTCTATCTAATCTCTATCCCTGCTCGGCCGCTCCATCGCTCCGTGATCCCTAGACTCGTTGGTCCTTATGGATGCAGTGGAATAGTTTGTAGTAATCTGGGTCATCGGATTGGTGTGTGATATGTCATGACCTGCTTTTTACCTGGTTCTTGTCACGGCGGAGATACATCTTATGACTTGTTTGAGTAAGGATTAGGGTGGGTCACTGGCACCACTGCCTCAATGGGGCTTGGCCGTTTTGCTTGTAATGTAACGGTGGCGGATTAAAGGTAATTTTGTTTCTTTTACGGACTAAGGCATTGTCCTAGGATGACATGAACAATGGGGCTTACGAATCAAGTTCCTAAAACAATAAACAGGATGAATTGTGTGGTATAGGGCTAGGCGGGTGATGAGTATACGATTAGTACTTATTCCCTTATTTTATGTTTTGCTTACCCCGCCTGCAAAAGGTGAAATTGCGGACAGGCTAGTTATTTCCTCATTTATTTGCGGTTGCTCAGTTTTAAAACTTCACACTTTGGTGTTTTGTTTATATCTACTCTATTGTAATTAAGTGGTATGCATTTGTTGCAGATAAGCTTGTGTCCGATTGCCTGATCAACCATGTTCAAGAAACATGTTGATGTGAAAGCTCTACAGCGCTTGTCTGGGGCTGACAAAAAGAAACTAAGAAGAACTGCCAAGGAGCGGTTTCCACAGGCCTCTGATGTCGATCTTGATGCCATACTTCCTCCCAAGGTGACAATTTTCTTTTCCTTTTGCACAATTTGTAGTAGGTATAAATTTCATGTTAGGTGTGTTTTATCTCTGTTCTACCATAACTTGGTTGAGACTAGATACATTGTTGTTGTTAGTGTTGTATAATGCATGATGTAAAGGTTGTAAATTGGCGCATGGACGTGTAGGCGCTGGACACCTAGGCGGTGTCCAGGCGACCATGCATATTTGGCTCAGGTAGAGAGAATGAGTGATAGGGAGAATGAGGGAGAGGACAGATTCGAAGAGGATGGAGAGAAGCAAGAGCCGGCAGCGGCCTGGGGCGGAACAGGCCCCAGATGGGGTGGCGGGGGCGGAACCAGCCGTAAAGCGGTGGCTGTAGGAAGACAAGGCAGTTAGGTTTTCAAAAGGTATATGTTATAATGGGCTGGGCCAAGAAAAAGCCCACCTTCCAACCCTAGTTGACCCTAACATAACAGGCTAGCTGACATCGCTTCTCTTCCTCTTCGTCTCCCTCCGTCCCAAACGCGTTGCGCCGTGTCGCCCCTCTTCGCCTGTGCCGCGCCGCCCCTCTCCTCCATTCGAGCCTCACCGTGCCGCCCCCTCCTCCGTTCGGGCCATGCCGCACCGCGGCACACCCTCCTCCGTCGGGGCTGCGTCGCGACGAATGACCCCCCCCCCCCCCCCCCCCTGCTCGCCGCACCGCCCCCCTCCCCTTCTTCGCCGCACCATCTCTGCTCTCTGGAGCAGCACCAATTCGATGGCCGTCGATGCGCCAGTCGCTGGCCCATGATGACTGGACGCTGCGCCAGGACGCCTAAGGACTCCATGGCGTCCCAGTCGGCCGACTGGACCGCTCCAGGCGAGGCGATGTGTCATGGCGTCCGTCGCGGAGCGACTGGACGCCTAGGCACTGCCTAGGCGACGCTTGGACAACACTGGATGTTAGTTACGAGTGCCTAGGCGACGCTTGGACAACACTGGATGTTAGTTACCCCACTGGACTTATATATCATCATTATACTACATGTTAGCTGTATTGATTATATTGCATGGTTAGATCTCCAGACTTAACGACTTATTGGGAAGACTTGTTCATGTGATGCTTGTGAAATTCAAGTGTCATTCATCTCATTGTATTTAACAGATTCCTTCTCGCTTCTATATCCATTAGTGTTATCATACAGGAGCTTTATGATAATTGTATGTGGGCTTCTGTATTCTTGATAGCTCCTATATATTTATATTTACTTTTATGTTTAATACTTCGTGGTGTGTGCTGTATGTGCAGGTTGAGATAACAGTCGCCAAGTACCCAAATCGGGCTCTTGTATATGGCATAGAGGGAGAATGCCCAATGATTTTTGACATCGATGGAAGAGGCCATGAATTGTTTCCAACAGGTTTCTATTTTAATCTCCAGATTGATGTTTTTTCTCATCTAGTTCAGTCAGCGTGTATTGCTTATTTCTGCAGTTCTATTTTGAGATTTTTTTTCTGGTTGGGTTGCATAGAAAGGAAATCGTTACAAAGCTAACATCAGAGAATCAAATGGAAAAATGCTCTGTTTCCTTCAATTATGTGCTATCATCATTATTTTATTTTCCAGTAATTAACTAAACTGACAGTGATAGTTAATAATACAACAACAACAACAACTAAGCCTTTGTCCCAAACAAGTTGGGGTGGGCTAGAAATGAAACCCAACAATTTTGAAGAAAAAAAATAAAAAATAAGATGAAAGTAATAATAATAATAATAATAATAATAATAATAATAATAATACAAATGAAATAAGATTCTACATTTTATTTATTTTAGAAATGGGTTAATGAGAAAGAAGATAAGAGTAACAAATTACGAATAAACTAAGATTCTGGCACATGAATTGTTAATTTCCATGCAGTCCTATCATGAGCCAAATTTCTAGGTATGTCCCACTCCTTTAAGTCTCTTTTCACCACCTCCTGCCATGTCAACCTTGGTCGACCTCTACCCTCCTAAAATTTTCTCCACTCTTTATAATCCCACTGTTAACCGATGCTTCTGGAGGTCTCCGCTGGATATGCCCAAACCACCCCTACCCCATCACGTATCATCTCATTCCTAATTTTGTCTCTTCTTGTGTGACCGCACATCCACTGTAGCATGCGCATCTCCGCAACACTCATTTGTTGGACATGTTGCCTTTTAGTTGGCCAACATTCTGCTCCATACAACATCGCAGGTCTGATCACCGTTCTATAGAATTTTCTTTTCAATTTTTGTGGCACTTTCTTATCACATAGATTCCAGATGCTTGTCGCCACTTCGTCCACCGATCTTGATCCTGTGGCAAACTCTTCACCATTGCTTTGTAACATTGATCCTAAATATCGAAATGTGTCTCTCCTAGGTACTACTTGTCCTTGTAAACTAACATCACCATCCTGACACCCGACATCACTAAAGTCGCATCTCATATACTCGGTCTTGGTTTTACTAAGTTTAAACCCTTTAGACTTTAAGGTCTGCCTCTATAGCTCTAATTTTCTATCAACACCATCTCTAGTTTCATCTATCAACATTACATCATCAGCAAAGAGCATACACCAAGAGATATCTCCTTGTATATCCTTCGACACCTCATCCATCACTAAGGAAAAGATGTAAGGACTTAAGGCTGATTTTTGGTGTAACTCTATTGTGATAGGAAAAGTGTCGGTCTCACTATCTCTTACGCGCACACTTGTCACCACATTATTGTACATATCCTTGATAAGGTTAATGTACTTTGTTGGGGACTTTGTGTTTCTCTAGTGCACACCACATGACCGGTCTTGGTACCTTATCGTATGCCTTCTCCAAGTCAATGAACACCATATGTAGATCCTTCTTTTGCTCCCTATACCTCTACATAAGCTGACAGCGTAAGAAAATCACCTCCATAGTGGACCTCCCAGGCATAAAACCAAACTGTTTTTTAGTGACATTGGTCACTTTTCTCAAGCGGTGTTCAATCACTCTCTTCCAGAGCTTCATAGTATGACTCATAAGCTTAATTCCTCGGTAATTAGTATAACTTTGAACATCTCCTTTATTTTTGAAGATGGATACTAAAATACTTTTCCGCCACTCTTCAGACATTTTGTTTGACTGAAAATGCGGTTGAATAGTTTAGTGAGCCATACTAAGCAGTGTACTTATTTTATCTGGATAGTTTTGTTCAATCTATTTCAATATATGCTGAGTTGCTGACTACTTATCTAGCTTTAGTTTAAGGTGACTCGATTTCGCTGACGTGAAATGTGGACGGTTCTATTTCATATTCCCAATGAACCATTGAAGTTCCTATCCGTAATTACTAAAAGAGATGTCAGCTATTACTCTATTAGGCATAGCTTTAGTTACTAGAGCCATGAATTGATATATAACCACGCGTCTTTTAGCAGTTTTTGGCATTTCACTTAGTAATTGATAGATAATGTGTTTGTAATGGTTTGGGTATGGTCTAACTGGTGCAAAAATTCCAGTTTATGCACTCTGGAAGGTCCCTCATCTGTTGCCAACATTTACGCTCAAGGGCGGTGAGGTTTCACGTTATGTGATTGGTGGTGCTGATCTGATGTTTCCTGGTATCAGCATACCCCAGAAGGATTTCCTTCCTTTGAAGCTGGCCAACCATGGTCAGTAAAAGTTCCTGATAACCCTGCTCCAATTGCTGTAAGTTTCTCAGGGTTACTTGGAACTGGTTTTGCCCAAATTTAAGTGGTAGAATTGTATCAGTTACATTCACATCCAACATTTGTTGCCATCATGTGTTACACAGGTTGGGACCACAACTATGAGTAGCGCTGAAGCATTAAAGGCAGGGTTACATGGCAAGGCTTTAAGGATTGCACATTACTATGGGGATATGTTATGGCAAGTGCACTGACCGTGACTTGATACAAATACGGGGTTTGCCCTTTCTTCGGGAAATTAAATTGTTAAATACAATTGCAGGTATTCAGCTGATGGTCGCCATGTTCCCAACGAAGGATTTTATGAAGATATTGTTGTTGAAGATCCTAATTTTGTTTCGACATCCCAGTCTCCGGATTCTTCTCATGAACATGCAGAAGGCATGCATGAAGGCAGTGTTTCTACTGAAAATGCAGCAGTTGATATTTTAGACAGCCATGCTGCTGATCCTGACGTCCATAGTGATGCCGTGGAAGAGATAACGGCTGGTGTACATGAACTTGAACTGCCTGAAGGGAAAACCACTGAACAACAACCGGAGGAAAAGAGGCATCAGAATTTGACTACTGAAGAAGTT